>OZ025293.1:247026314-249426314 GCA_964019185.1 Maratus speculifer | reverse complement strand
TTTTGTGGCAGAAAATAAAAATCATTGGTACAATGCTCCGTATTTTGATTACCAACAGTTTCCTTTAATAATCAAAAAGCAATGCGTGTTGAATAAAATCCGAAAAATGGCTGAACAATTTTCAGAAGCAAACACGATGGAATTTGATGTTACTTGCCTATATCTGATATATTTTTACGCTTTATTGGCAAATCCACACACTAATTGGATCACTTTAGATTACATAGCAAATGGAAACCGATATCATCAGTTTGGAACCCGATTGAAAGGCACCATGAAAACGTGTGTGAAAAAAATTTGGACCTTGTAAAAAAAAAAAAAAAAAAAAAAAAAAAAAAAAAATTTTTTTTTTTTTTTTTTTTTTCAGATACCTTTGTATTTATATGAATCATATAGCTCTAGTATTATTCCTCTTTCAAATATTTTCATTCCTGACAAAATTAACAACTGTCGAATCGCAGAGGCAATCCCAACACCGATTAAACAACTTAAAAAAAATTGCAACTGATAATTATTATAAAAGTTTAAACGTTTCAGAATATTCATCTTTATTTAAAACGTATATAAAGTTATTTGAAAATATTTTTCAAGATATATAATCATGAATGACGTAGTGGTTTATGATAAAATTTATCGATTTTTACTTGCACATAATGATAGGTCTCATAGCATTCAAACTATTTACAAATATACTGGTTGTGACAAAAGAACAGCAAATAGATGTTTATATGACATGCTGAAAAAGGGAATAGTTTTGAAAACAAAAGAAAAACAACCACCTTGTTGGCAATATAGAAATCCAAACGATAAATTTAATTAAAAAAAAAAAAAAAATTTTTTTTTTTTTTTTTTTTTTGTGCTTAATTATTTTGTGATTAATTCTGGACCAATATTAAATGTGTCTATGTTTGTAGCTACCTCTGGTTTAGACATTGATACCAATAATGCTATAATATATTCGCTCATGGCTTTCATTTGTTGAGTAAATCGGCTATATAATGGATTTGGAATTTTAACAGTTTCTTTATTTTCCAACATTTCTTGTATGCAGTACAAAAGACATTGAAACTCTGTTTCAGTTCCATCTTCCTCAGCCTCTGAACAATTCTGATATTTTTCGTAAGCCAATTGTAATTGTTTTTGTGATAAAATTTTGAGCAAGGCCGGCGAAACAACTTTTTCATGAACGTAACGTAAGACTAATCCGTAAACCATGTCAAACACGGCATGAAAAGCTTTAATTTGTTTGACGCGCATCTGAGACTGAATTAAACTTTTAGCCGCGGTGAACATGTATTCAAATTCATTGGGCCCCTCCCTGCTCGAGATAATGTTGACCAAATCTTTCCCTAATGGCATTTTATTCATGAGTCTTTCCATGTAAACGGTAAAGTATTGTTTTTGAGTCTCAAATAAACGTTTTTCTATATGGTTATTCAAATCACCTTTCAGTAAATTTGCTTGTATGTTTTTTAAAATTGATGTCTCTTTAGGAGAATCATCGTGTTCTTCGACTGTTTTTTCTTCTTCTACTTCTTCAACTTTTTCAGGTTCCAACTTGGGTTGTTTTGATGTGGTTGGTGCGTTTTCCAAATCCTCTTCATCTAGCGAACGTTTCATTCTTGATTTTTAAACTATGTCTTTCTTTATACATTTGAAATGTTGAATCATTATGGAAGCATCATCCCCGGTGGGCCGCCTATAGGCGAGTTTGGTTTTGTTTTCTTTTGAATATTGTATTTTGGTACATTTGTTTGCATGGATAAATATTGGTCTATTTTATACGGGTAATCCAAATCCAAAGTCCATTTTTCATTGCCCACGCTCGCGTCGTAATGTAAGACAAATGCGTTGAAACGATGCAAATGAGTTTTTTCTTTAAAAGTTAGCTGTTGAGGATTGACTATGACCTTGTCCCAAAACATGCGGTAATTGGGATCGTCTGGAGTCATTTCACACACTGGACTTTTGTATAAAATGTCGTACACGTCCACGCGAGGATTGAATCGGTCTTGCCAAAAATCTGGAATTTGATTACATTTTGCCGGACGAAATTTGTCGACGTACAACCACTCATTTACCGATTCAATGTGAAAAATGTAAGACGAATCAATTTTTCGCGTTCTCGCTCGAAAAGTCGGATTCGTTTTGAAAAAGTACTGAGCGTAATCGTATCGCCAATCTTTTTGACTTATCATAATTTGCATCGATCCTTTCAAGGGTGCAATTAAATCCTCCTCGCTCAGTTTATCGAAAAAAACCATGGAAAAGGGTTCGCGATTTCCCAAGTAAAAATATGTAATTAATTTTACGTCAATTTCATTTTGAGGATCTTGGGTAAAAATGCTTGCACAAGCATCGAAACCGGGAGAGTTTAAATATTTTTTATTTGCACCTTCGAGCACGACTCCGAAAAGCCCGTATCTAGGATAACAAACGCACCCCCATCCATCCACATACTTTGCGCGTTTGAGTGGCCTTCCACTCAAAGCATCAAACGAACACGGTCGTTTCACGCATTTAAACTTTGATAAACTTTTTATGTAATCTGTATGAAATCCGTGCGAAGAATTTAACTGTGAAACATTGATTTCATCGGGTTCACAAGGGATGGAATTCATGTAATCAACCGCTGGTAATTTTTTACAGCTGAAATTGACCGCTTTGTATCCCGGATCACATTCGCAAATGTTTTTGTCTAAAATGTATCGACCGTGAACTCCGCAACCCACGTTTACATCACAGTTTCCTCCGAAATATTTTTGGGTCACGAGATGTGGATTTGAGCAAACGCAAATGGCAAATGTAACACCTTGAGGGACGTATGAAATCCATTGACCAGTGGCTTGATTGCATCGGCCGTAACGTATAAGTTTTGGAATACATTGATTTCCGAGGCAAACGTGACTCGATGGACAATCGCTGTTGGTTTTACATTCTGATTTCATCTTTTCTGGTTTCGGTGTAACTGTTAGAATTGGCCATGGGGATATTTGTGTAGTTTTTGTTTTTGTTGCTGCGTAAAGAAGCGTTAAGCCTACGTATAAAAACAAAAGGAGCCAAAAGGCAATCAACATGCTTTAGTAAATGCGAACGATTATAAAACCCCCTCGATGATGGGCTAAACCGAAGGATGGATCAACGGCATTTATGGTTTCCAGGTATTTTAAAAATTTCAGTTTGGTTTGTTGATTTTTCAATCGCAAAAGTAAATTGTATACACTGCAATACATGTCAGTTATCTTGTTTAAAAAAAAAAAAAAAAAAAAAAAAAAAATTTTTTTTTTTTTTTTTTTTTTTTTTAAATATAAAATCACTTTTAAAATTTTACATTTCATATTTCACTTATAAATTTTAATCATGGGTGAATGTGGCATTTGTTTAGAATCTCAGGAATCCCAAGATTTCTTTACTCTTTTGGAATGCAAACATTCTTTTCACAAAAAATGTATTCAATTATTGATTGAAAAATCAAAGAATCAATTACAATGTCCATATTGTCGGAAAAGATTGAATAGAGAAATATTGCGCTCTGAAATATATGAGAAAAAGGATTTGAGAAGATTAAATGAATCAGATTTAGATTCAAATGACGAAACTTTATCTGATTGTGAAATAGATTCAGAAGAACTAATAAATTTAATTTCTCCAATTGTTTGCAAAGGAATTCGTAAAGTTTTTAGATGGTATTATTAGTAAAAAAAAAAAAAAAAAAAAAATTTTTTTTTTTTTAAATATATAATAAAAGTGTTAGTTTAATTTATAAAAAGAATAAAACAATTTTTCTGTTACAAAATTATGGATACATGCTTATTATGTTGTAGGTTCATTTTCGATACAAGAACAACTTATTATTTGGATTGTGAACATGTTTTTCACACACGATGTTTTTTAAACTTTTTTCAAAATCGTTTATTCAAATGTCCTGTATGTGGGGAAACACTTTCAGAAGTTGATCGTAAATATTTTAATGAAGCAGATCGAGGAAGAATTACTTTAATTAACGACACTTTTGATGATGATTCAGGTTATGAATCAATGTGAAAAAAAAAAAAAAAAAATTTTTTTTTTTTTTTTAATAATAATAATAATAAAAGTTGATAGTTATATATGATGTTTTCAAATTTTATCCATCCATTTTTTGTTTAAAGCAAAGTAATCACAACTCTTAAGAAATGTTTTCCTGTAAACGGAATCAGGAAAGATTCCATGTGCCTGACGATGTGAAAAATGTTTATGGAATTGAACAAAATAATATCAATTACAAAAGAAAATTAATTCAATCAAGTAAACGATATAAATATGGAACTTTTGAAGCCATAGATATTGATTGCTATTATGATGCTAAATATAATGTATGGTTCTTAAATATAGGTTTATTTCATTCTAGAAAAATGTACGTTTATCTATTGCATTATCTGTTAATAGAAATAATTACGTCATTTCAGTAGCATTTCGTAAACTTGAATCTTTAAACATTAAAAAAATTAAAATTCCTATAAAAAAAAAAAAAAAAAAAAAAAAAAAAAAAAATTTTTTTTTTTTTTCCGTGATGTTTAAAGGACAGCGTCTTCACCATGCACATTTTAGTTGTATTGCACCATCTTTCACATGTTATCTTTTTAAAGCCTTAAATATTCTAAATCTTTGACATGGATATTTACGTTCAATTTAAATTATTTATGGATGTGAATTTAATGGCTGGAACCAAGACAACGATAGATGATGTGAAATCTGCAATTAGACAATTTTTAAAAGCTAATAACATTTTTTCGTTTCGTGAAGTGGATATTTTGATTTTCTTTAAAGAAGAATTTAAGCATTTGTACCACTTCGATATGAATTCGATGCAGGAGTATTATGAAGGATTAATTATTAAAAATTTGAGACAAAGAAACATAGATTGAAAAAAAAAGATTTAAAATTTCCCCAGTCCTTAAATATGCCTGATTCCTTTTCGTGGGATGAATTATTGTTACATTCTACTTGTGATATAATAAAAGAAAAATCAATAGCTTCGTTTGATTATGATAAAAACGATACGTTTTTCAAAAGTCTTTCAAGTATTGAAATTTTACCATCTTTAGAATCTATTCTTTGTGAAAAAAATAATTTGAATGAGTCAGAAGCTCCTGACACCCAACCCTATAACAGTGTATGGAATAATACGAGCTCTACTTCTTTTAAACGTAGTTTATTTTCTAAATGTTTGTCTGCTAACTATTGAAAAAACTGATGTAAACTATTGAAATTACAAGAGGTGAAAAAACAATTAAGATTATACGATCCACAATCTTGGTACTCAGCCCAGTTGTTAATTTCACTAGCTCGCTCAAATGAATAGTTGTAACTATTTTTAGAAATCATGATTTTACTTCATTTACATATTTGATTTTTTGAATATTTAATGAGCTTAAAATGTAAACTTCCATCCTACAAAAAAAAAAAAAAAAAAAAAAAAAAAAAAAAAAAAAAAATTTTTTTTTTTTTTTTTTTTTTTTTTTTTTTCTCAAGAGGAATTGAGATCTATTTAATGTTCTAGAATTCAAATTTTTTTTTTCTTTCAAACAAAACTTTGTCATGTATTACGGAAGGTTTAGCATAACATCCTTGGACGCAGCTGTTGCGAATGAAATTATTACACCTGAAGAAAGGGTTCAAATTGAAAACTTTTACAATTCAAATACATTTATTCTCAAAGGCAGAGATGCAGTCGAGGATCTCAAATCCATCATTCCCGATATCGAGCAAGTAAATTACGATTCGGAACGCGACTTGTATTTTATGCGCGTTGAAAAATGGCCACATATTAAGCCAATGTGTTTGAGAAATGCTAGAATAAAACCTTGCAACTGGAGATATGTGACGCAAGATGATCAAAAGACTCTATTCGAATATTATTTAGATACCTATTCTATCAAATTATTTTGTTAATATTTCGTCCAACCTCCACGTTTTTGTAAAACAGCCGCTATTCTCCGGGGCATGGATTGAATGAGATTGTTAAAATAATCATCGTTTAATTCATTAAAGGCAAACAATATATTTTCCCACAATTGGTCTTTATTGGCCGAATCTGGACGCGTTCGCCTTACGAGTTCGGCCCACACATTTTCAACTGGATTAATATCTGGACCTTTGGGAGGCCAATCGTCCATTACAGTTATGTTATGTGTTTCCAACCAGTGTTTAGCGAGTCGACTCGTGTGAATCGGAGAAAGATCATGCATAAAAGTTAAATTATTGTCTAGGACGTCGTCTTCGATAATTGGAAGGATTTCATTCACATAGTAATCGGCATTTAACGTTCTCTGTCTAATTCTGTGTATGTATTTGAAATTGTTTCCAAACGCCATCCAAACGCAAATAGTAAATCTTCCTCTCGGATTACTACTTGACACAATATAATTTTGATCAAATCGATCACTGACTCGCGGTCGGTAAACACGCAGAGGACCTCTTGATGAAGCTCGAAATATTTTTTCGTCCGAAAACACCACATTATTCCATTCGTTCACACCCCATCCAATGTGATTGACTGCAAATTGGAATCGTTTTTGAATGTGTACGGGTTTCAAATAAGGCTTGCGTGCTGGAATTCGACATCTCATTCCTTTTTCTTTCAAACGTTTGCGAATTGTGTCCACACTGACTCTGGGAGCCAGCTCGTCTCGAATTTCCACAGCTGACATGAAAGGATTTGTTGTGGATGCATTCAAGATGTACAAGTCTAAAGCTTCGTCCGTTACGCGAGGTCTTCCACGCTTTTTGGGAACGGATGGCGGGTCCAAAGTTTCTTTGATCAACCAATAATGAACCGTCGAAGGAGCGATTCCAAGTCTCCTCGCAATTTGCCGCTCGGATAAATGTTCCTCTTCATGCAATCTGACAATTTCGTACCTGTGTTCCATCCTTGTGTGTAAAAACTTTAAAGGAAAAAAAAGTAAAGAATAAAAACTATAATGGATTCCACCATTTTCGTACATTGTCCAAAGTGTCTAAGAAAAACAAACACTGTTAAAGTGTCAAAAACCATGTCAAAAAATGGTAGACCGATGTTGAGAGGCAACTGTGCGGTGTGCAAGACTAAAAAAATTACTTTTACATCAATGAATAAAAACAATCAAGAGGATGCATTTTTTGAATCTCATCCAAACTGACATTTGCCATCCAGAAAAAGTTTCTTTAGTTTCAGGACCCGCGCTGTTTTGCAACGAATGCCAAAAGGGTTTTAACATTTACGAATACATCACAAGAATTTCTAATGATTATTTTCGTTCTAGTCAATTGGCACAAGCATTTTACGAATGGACGGGAGATGAAAACGTGCCCATGAATTTCACGATTATCGATGTGGAAGGAATATTTTCGAAAACAATCGTCGGACAATCTTTAAACCGCGTGGTAAAAAGTCTGAGATTTTTAAAAGCTCTCAACGCCCCGTTCACCACTCAATCACATGTAGATCGTTTCGAGGACATGAACGAATTTCTAGCTGATTTTTTGAAAATTATACACGAACATCCTGATTCCGAATCGAGCGAGGCGAGACAAATGTTAGACAATATTCTGGAAACCATGTATCAGATTTTGAACTCCTCCAAAAACTCAATCGACTTTTTTGATACGTACTTTAATGATCTGGTTCCTTTCGTTCAACAATGCGAACCCAAGTGGCAACCCGTACATGTAAACGATTCTCTTCCCAATTTAGCCGTAGAATTACTCACACAATTACAAATATCTTCCGCTATTCGTAAAACATTTGGAAAATTCTCAATTTCCTTTGACATGATTCATGTCATGGTTTGTTGTTTTGCTTGCTCGGTTGACATGGACGTGGTCGGAAACTGGGTTATGGATTTCATGGCAAGGGTCTGTCGAGGTCAATTCTTTTGGAAATCATATCCCGATTGCCACTTTGTCAAAATCATGAATCGAATCATCCGCCACCATGTCAAAAAATCCGATCATTTCAACATTTTAAGAAATATTAGATCAGGTGAATCAATCGAACACTATTCCACGTTTCTAGTACCGTTTTACGAGTTGCAAATGTTCTTGAAAGGTATATTTTGCAGGGGTAAAAACAATCGAGTGAAAGAAATGGCTTTTTTCCAAATGTTTCCGGCCGTTTGCTTTCAAGACCATGCGGACCAACTGGGTTTCACGATCGGTTACAACTATCTAGTTCAAACTCTAAACAGAAATAATGGCAGGGTTGTGAAAGGGATTTTTCAGACGGCCAAGAGCCTTCATGGGACAGTCCAAAAGTTTGTCCGTAAGATTAATGATTTCGAAACGATGCCAGGACAACATCAAAATACCCAGTTGCTTTGGACCATGGACACGTTCAAACTGTTTTTGGCGAGCGATCCGAATTACGAAGAGGAAATTAAAAATCTCATGAAAGTGCTAATCTATAATAAACAAGATGGAAACCAATCAACCTAAAACACTTGACGCTCAAATTCGCGAGCTGTTAAATTCCACTGTCGAGACTTTCCACACGAACGGTGAGGACTCTGTAACCATGAAAACTATGAAATTACATATGGTTGGAATGATTCTTGAAAAGCTTCAACTCGGGGGTTGGAATTTTGTTCTCAAGCTTTTCAAAACCCACACGCCAGTTCATCCCAAAATTGCGCAGGAACTGTTAAAGTACGGCGACGATGAAATGGCCTGTATTTTGTGCCAGGGTTTTGTTCGAAACGATAAACTCATACGCATAGTCAAACAGCTCGCACAGCGCGAAATCAAAATGAAAGAAATTTTGGCAGTGGACGGTCTTGCGGGAAACATCAGTAACGGACCCAACTTTGAATGCAAATATTACATCGGTAATCTTCGTTTTGCCAACAAGGGTGAACCCAAATCCAACTTTGATGAAGAAAGTGAATTTAAACGACTACATGTCCAAACGGTTCGAGAAATGTATAGAATGATGGCAGATACACCCAACCCTACAAAACATATTTATGACATTTTGCGAAAATGTTTTTACCAAACTATTGGAGCCATTCTTCCCGAAATTGAATTTAGTGAAGAAGAGCTCATGAATGGCGAGTTGGAAGGAAAAATTGCCATCATGTACATGAATAGCATGGGAAGGGAAAAAATGGCTGAACTCGTAAAGAGTTTGAGACTTCGAGGAGATAAACGAATAGTTCCTGAAACGGAAATAAGTGAAGATGAAAATGTCACATTTGAAAAGAAACTGTTTAAATCTCGAGTTGAAAAAAAGGCTGTCAATAAAAAAAGAGAATCTGATATCGAAACGGAAAACAAAGATGATGAACGATAAAGTTTGAAAAAAAAAAAAAAAAAAAATTTTTTTTTTTTTTTTTTTTTCAAACATTATCGTTCATCATCTTTGTTTAAATACACAATACACATCTAATTACACATTACACATTAAATACACATCTTTTAAATACACAATATATTTATAAATTAGAATTTCAACATTTTTTTACAGCAAGTATGGAAAAAAAGAAATCAGTTTTTATACCCGCTAATGAAACGGTGGAAAAATATTATTACTAAGGTATGGATACATTCGATTCAGATTGGATACACGAATCCTCACATCGAAAACGCATGGAGCAATCCGTATTTAGAAAACCTTATACTGAACTAGGTCGATTTCAACGAATGGTTGCATCTTGGAGAAAACATGATGCTTGTATTGTTTTTGGTAATTTGGGACGTCAGCCGTACTTGTTAAACTATTACTTGGACATGTGTTTTTCTTATCAAGAAGAGGTAAATTTAAAATGTCGATGGAAATTCCAGTCTCATTATCAAGTCGAAACAACCGTCGAAAAAGATATTGATTTTTTATTTGTCGTCGAGCCTCCTTTTGGGTTTACGATTAAGAAATCTCCACGCGTTAAACATTTGGTTATTTTAACTAGTCATTTAAATTTGTTCGCTATCGATCGTGACAGGAGATATTATTATCTTCACTTGGCCAGTAAAAGAAATCATGTTCCGCCATACAACGACCTTTTAGAAGGTGTGGAATTTAAACCTCCAATTTTTCACGATGAAACGAGAGGTTCCTTACCGGATGGTCCCATTTTCTTGGATGTTCGAAATTCAAAAACGGCAAATGAAGCTTACCTCAGACTATTGACCGGAAAGGAAATGATTGGTCCAAGGCCATATAAAATTTTGATGAATAATCGTGATCGTGAGATTTTAAGCAGTGTTTTGTCAATTACAGAAAATAAAATTAAAAAATTGAAATTCGTTTCTTGGAGTAAAAAATTTTACTGTTGTATTTAGTAAGGGCAAGTTTTTCCATGACCACTCTTACATATGACGAGGTAGTTGTTAAACCATGCTTGAAATCTCTTAACAGTTTGAAATATTTTATATTTTAAATTACCAGATATTAATCTATCATTTATCAATTTGCGTACAGTGTTTTCTTTCAAAAATATTCCGCTCCCAAAAGAAAGTTTATGTTGTTCCGTTGATGGAACCAGCTGTTGCAAGGATATATGAGGTTCTTCGAAACCCAGACACCAAAATACTGAGTTTGCAAAAAAGTAAAACGTATTGTGTTGGTCCACGTATATTACTAATTCATAGAGTTTATCACCTTTTAACACATTTGGCGCAAATGTTAAATGGATCCACTTTTCCTTAGCCATGTACTTGTAATTTCAAAACCTCAATGAAACTGAATTTTAGATTTATCTTTTTTTTAGAAATAGTCTAAAAATAGTCAAATCACAAATACGAAATTTTAAATATTAAATAAATTTCAAATTACATTCTCAAATTTTTTTTTTTTTTTTTTTTTCGTTAAGAAATATATTTAAGGATTTAAATTTCTTAAAGGTACATTATAAAATACTTTGCTCTATAAATATGTATAAGATTGAAAAAAAAAAAAAAAAAAAAAAAAAAAAAAAAAAAAAAAAAGATTTTTTTTTTTTTTTTTTTTTTTTTTTTTTTTTTAAATCAAGTGTTAAATAAAGCTTATGGACCAGGTTGAAGAATTGTTACTATTAGATGAACTTAACCCGGGTTCGTTTGGTTCGCTTGAAAAAAATATCAGTTATGCTATTATTTTATGCATGGCCATACCATTCTACTTATACCCATTCTTTATGTGACAGTACGCCGAAGTATTTTCAAACTCATGTTTTTATTATTATCCATTTTAAGTATTTTCCTACTAGTTGTTCGTTTCAAATTTTCGTGGATTGTGTGGACGAGTTCCCAACTACAAGAAATTTATAACCGCTATAATGCACGAATACGAATTTAGGCTTGTAGTTCAACATTCTTCGTCTTTTGCTCCGTTTTTCCAAAATTTGGGTTATTCGACGCGGAAAAAAGTTGTATACTACGCTAAACCACATTTCCGATTCAAAAACGGCACGTGGGAGATAAAACGCATCGAATCTACCCATTCCGTTTACCACGACAACATATGGTTTAAATGGGTTCACTCGGTAGAAATACCTTACGCGAAATGGAAGGAATCTTTGAATAAATTATTTTTGCACGAAACGGGAAATTTCCAAAATCCTTTCACAGAAGAAATTCGAGATTACGTCGAAATCGATTCGCAAGCACAGTTGTACGCTTTTCAAAGTGGTTTAGACTACAAGTTGGTGTTTGAATGGGAATACGGAACGTTCAAGAAAGAGCTCGAAAATTTTAAACCGTTTGAATTGCTGGAATCTTTAAGTAAATACAAACGCATTTACGAAGCCATGAGTCATTTTTCTACGCCCTCATACAAGCTAAATGAAAATGTCTTTCGAAAACCTGTAACTTATGTGCAAGAAATTCCTGACGGAAACCAGTACTTATATGCACATAAAATGGATGGAATTTTTGGATTCGTGTACAGTTATCCAGACCGAGTGAAAGAAAAATGGGAAGGATACGAATGCGTGATTCGTCGCGACCAGACTTTGGGAGACGGATATGTGTTTGCTGCAGAGAAGATGGAAAATGGTGAAATTATTTTGTTGGACGTTTATCAAGTACGAGGATTCGACACAGCAAGTTGGTGCAGGCGTGGTATTTTGCTAAATTTTTTACCGCAATTAAAATTAGTCAAAGGATATTACGTACAAACGTACGTCTCCAACAAAAATAATCTCGGCTCATCGCTTTTCAAAGTTGATGGGGTTATTATTCATGACATTCAACAGGATGTTGTATTTAAATATAAAACTAACCATTCCGTTGATTTAGTGTATTTTAAAGGATATTTTCAATTACCAAACGGCCGAGTAAAATGTTTAGAAAACAATTTGGAAGATGGACGCGTATACGAAGTCTCCACAGCTGACGGGCGAGTCATTCGAAAAAGAATTGATCGATTTAAAGGAAATACTGCTAAACAACTCGAAAGTGTGCTTACTCATGGATGGTTTGGTCCACCTATCGAATATCAAAAGCAAATTTGAAAAAAAAAAAAAAAAAAAAATTTTTTTTTTTTTTTTTTTTTTTTTTTTTTTTTTTTTTTTTTTTTTTTTAGAAATCAATTTCCACTTGTAGTAGCGGAAGCCATGACCATTCACAAATCTCAAGGAGGAACATTCGAGGAGTGCGCGGTTGTTTTAACACCGAAAATGTCAACTCAACTCTATAATGTGGCTTGCTCTCGCTGTAAAAAATTAAATACATTACACCTTTTCCCAAATTCAAAATCACCCAAAGAAGATAATCCTATCTCAAAAGCATTTGAGCGATTAAGGAAAAATCCCGTCATTCCGAGATATAAATTTTTACGGGAATGTGGTGAGCCTTACGGTCTTCAAATGATGTATCACAACGTACAATCGCTCCGCAAACATTACGACGATATTAAAAGCGACCCCTGTTTTATGAATAGCGACATCTTACTTTTCGCCGAAACTTGGACTACTGCTAGTGATACATTTCTATTCGAAGGTTTTAATAGACCCTATGAAATTATTAGTGACGCTTCCACACCAAAACCGTCTGGCGTGTCCATTTATCTCAAGAAAAAGAGTTTTGGTGAAAATAGTTATAAAAAATATGCAAATTATGAAATCGGGGTTCACATTATCGTAGTAAAATTGAAGCGATGCCAAATTGCTGTTTTGTACGCGAAACCTCAAACCTCCGCAGAGAATATTTTAAAAGCAATAAGTAAAACCTTATTAAAAACTGAAGAAATATTTACAATATTATTTGGCGATTTTAATATTGAAATGAATTCTGAAGAAGGATTATATCTCAGAGATACATTGGATGATGTATTTTACTTGCAAATGCGAAACGATCCCAAAGAATTTACAACTAATGGTAGGACAACAATAGATGCCATATTTTCATCGAGGCCATTATTATGTTGTGGTGTTTATGAAAGTGTATTTAGTTACCATTTACCCCTTTACGCTCGCTGTGATACCAGTCTCTTTCCCAGTGATGTTTTGTCTGATAATTCGTTTGATAAACCGATTGAGGTTTCGTCTGATGAGGATGATGACATGAATGATATCATTCTTGAAGGCGACGGCGATATATTTGAAAGAGATTTGTATGACGAACTGTTAGATCACGATAAATCATATTATAATGCCAATGTAGATAATATCTGAAGAATCCGAAGAATCCAAGAAAAAGAAAGTTTCAATTAATATTAAAAAAAAAAAAAAAAAAAATTTTTTTTTTTTTTTTTTTTTTTTTCAAGGGGAAGA
Source organism: Maratus speculifer (assembly GCA_964019185.1). Classification (NCBI taxonomy): domain Eukaryota; kingdom Metazoa; phylum Arthropoda; class Arachnida; order Araneae; family Salticidae; genus Maratus; species Maratus speculifer. The sequence continues at coordinate 249,412,611 of OZ025293.1, read as the reverse complement.
AATAAAGTAGAGGATTTTTCATTTTCTCTTCAGTACATAACATTATGGCTAAGAAACTTGTACGACCAAATTACATTTTGTTGAATGTTGTTACTAATATTATAAAAAGTTTTTATCCTATGAAACAATCTATTCCTCCTTTAAATGCAATTGAAAAAAATATTTTCGAACATGTGTTGGAATTTTGCAAAAATTTTTATAAAGAAAACTTTTTTCGAATCTATCAAACTCATCATTATTTTCGGTACTTAACAGAAGACAAATTAGATGCAATGTTGCGGGGTCTGTACAATCAAATTTTTACAAATCGTATTAGTTGGTCTCGGATCATGTTATTCATGTGTGTTGTCTCTAACTTCATGATGCATTATACTTCTAATGAACTCCTGTTTTTATTTTTTTTCAACATTATGAAAGAAAAACTTTTACCTTGGATCGATGGTCATGGTGGCTGGGAAGCGATAGAAATAGATGAATCGATAGAAACAATTCCACATGTAAATTTAGAAAACTTTATCCTTCGCCGCAGTAAAAGGCTAGCATCAAAAGAGAAAGTGGGCTACGAAAAATATTTTTCTGATTCAGATTAAAAAAAAAAAAAAAAAAATTTTTTTTTTTTTTTTTTTTTTTGAGATTTAAGTATATATTAGATGAAGAGAGAGGTTCTTATGCGACTCGTATTTTTTAAGTAAATATTTACGTGTGGAACCATGTTAAAATTTGCTTTGGTTGTTGATCAGTTCCGTACACCTATACATGGATTTATAACAGAGAGGGGTTATTTGTTTTGGAAAACTGTAGACCTAGCAAAGTTTTTGGGTTACGCAAACCCCTACGTGTTTGCCTTAGACCGAAGCGATACACGGATGGGAGACTTTTGTCGAGATTTAGATGAAAAGTCTCAAAGAACTCGTATATTGAACACGGACGATACACTGGAGTTGCTACATTCAATGATAATGGACAAAAGGAAAAATTTTCGCAAGCGATTGAAGAGAAAACTTTGGAAAACTTTTCAGATGTTGATAAATGATCCGATGACAACAGTGGTGGAAGTGGAAGATAAAAATGATGAAACTTTTATTACGTTAGAAATTTCAAAAGTTGAAGGATCATTTCCATTTTGGAATTGGGTATCAGAAAAGGTAGAACTTTTAAAAAATAATTTTTAAATTTTACGAAAAAAAAAAAAAAATAAAAAAAAATTTTTTTTTTTTTTTTTTTTTTTTGTAAAATTGAGCTCTTTAAAGTAAAGAAGATTTTTTTAATATAGATTTATGATGAATTCTCTTTTGCAACTGATCAAGTTTAATTCTAAAAAGAGTCATAGTATCTTAATTGATTTCCAACAAATTTATATTCGGAATTTAATTTTGTTTTGTACAGGTCTCAGCATGGCTCGTCTATTGTTTGGAGAAAATATAATATGCCAATCGACGGTAAAAAGTCTAACTCAAAATTTTATCGATACAAAATGCTACATTAACGGAACCATGACTAAAGGGACTGATGGAAATGTAACAATATATCATGATTATTATCAATGGATATCTGTTTATTTGATGCTGTTAGCGTTTGGATTTTATTTTCCATACTCAATTTGGTCAAAATGGTTCGGAAATTATCTTCGCCATCTCGAAAATCTTGCCGACAAGCCCGACGAGGCAATACAAGTCATTAAAGATTCAAAGGGAAATTTATTATTTTTAAAGATTTGGGCTTTGGAATTTTTTTATATAATTTACCTAATTATTATTTTGTACTTAACAGATTTATTTTTCAACAACCTTTGGAGCCATTCTAATTGGTCATGGAATGCAGTTTACAAAATTTTCCCAGATAACGGTTCTTGTTTCATACATTATTATCAAAGTAGCGGAGACACAAGTGCTTGGTTTAACTGCCTTTTACCCCTATGTAGTGTGTATCGTAAAATATTTTTAACTCTTTATGGATTGATTCAAATCCTAATTTCGTTTAACGTTTTCATGTTAATTTATAGAATTTGGTTATTTGTATGTAAAAGAAAATTTATTAATATCTGGTGGGCTTTTTTAATAGTTCAACAATCTACTACATCATGGAATACGAAAAAGAAATTGGACATGGCTCTAAATGCAATATTGAACGAAACAGTTCAAGATGTATATTTAGATTTTATACCTTTAACAACTGAAATGAAAAAATTATCAAATGTATAATTATTTAAAAACTACGTCATCTCATTTCAAATTTGAATTTCACTTCCGGTTTGCTGGGGAAGAAAAATTGAAATTGTAAAAAAAAAAAAAAAAAAAAAAAAAAAAAAAAATTTTTTTTTTTTTCAACAAATAAAAATCTTTATTTGTTGAGTTCAAATAAGAATGTATGATCTAAGTCTTACCATTATAAAATTCTATACTAGGTAAAAAAAAAAATTTTTTTTTTTTTTCAACAAATAAAAATTTTCATTTGTTGAGTTCAAATAAGAATGTATGATCTAAGTCTTACCATTATAAAATTCTATACTAGGTAAAAAAAAAAAAAAAAAAAAAAAAAAAATTTTTTTTTTTTTTAACAAATAAAAATTTTCATTTGTTGAGTTCAAATAAGAATGTATGATCTAAGTCTTACCATTATAAAATTCTATACTAGGTAAAAAAAAAAAAAAAAAAAAAAAAAAAAATTTTTTTTTTTTTTTTTTTCAACAAATAAAAATCTTCATTTGTTGAGTTCAAATAAGAATGTATGATCTAAGTCTTACCATTATAAAATTCTATACTAGGTAAAAAAAAAAAAAAATTTTTTTTTTTTTTTTCAACAAATAAAAATTTTCATTTGTTGAGTTCAAATAAGAATGTATGATCTAAGTCTTACCATTATAAAATTCTATACTAGGTAAAAAAAAAAAAAAAAAAAAAAAATTTTTTTTTTTTTTTTCAACAAATAAAAATTTTTATTTGTTGAGTTCAAATAAGAATGTATGATCTAAGTCTTACCATTATAAAATTCTATACTAGGTAAAAAAAAAAAAAAAAAAAAAAAAAAAAAAAAAAAAATTTTTTTTTTTTTTTTTTTTAATTATAACTTTAACAAAGTTTACGATGGAGTCTTTAATTGAGTACGACAAGTTTATCGATGTCTATGGAAACAAATTTAGACGACAACATTTCATCGCCATGCGTTTCAAACGACCTATTATATCATACAAGTGTATGGGATTTACCATTAACCCTATTGAGCCTCCAGATAACAGTATTATTGTTATTCGGGGACCGTGCCCACCGATTCACTTTAATAAAAATCAATCCGTTTTATTTTTCACGCTGGGAACGGATAACGAAAATAGTATAAAAGTGACTGACGATTCGGTAAATACATTATTACGCGCCTTATTTCCACCAAGCAAAATTATTTATAGTCATTTTGCAATTTCTACGCTATATATAGTAGCCACGTGGAATCCTTTTTATAAATTTACAAAATTGTGTCGAAGGGAAGCGGCTTTTCAATGTTTGGTTACCATTGTCGAAGCGAAAAAAGACAAACGTCTTTTGACATTGGATGAAGCGGCTAATCTTCGGTTCTTTAAGAGACATTCTGGAAAATTGGACAAATTTAATCGTTGGAGTCCATTTGCATTTTACCTGTGTTATGACTCTTTTTTCCCCGTGACCAAGGCTCTACCTTCCGAATACACGGGACGAGAGATTTTTAAAATTTTGAAACGATCAGAAAATTCTCCCGAAAAGGTAAACGATTCGGATTTTTATGAATGCGAAATTTTCTTCACAGATTCTGAACCCGTGGGAATATTATGCGCGTTTTCCAAAGACAAATTTTGTCACTTGGAATACGTATCTCCCATGGTGGTAAAACAAACCAATGAATCATATTTGGACAGTGGTTCTGTCATGTGTGATACTTGGTTGCAATTGTAAAAGGATCGAAAAACTTGGAAAGATTTCGGTTTGCCGTTTTACGTGTACGATTTACATTTGAAAAAAACACAACTCATGAAGGTTATTTTGTGGCTTGAAATACAAACGTCTGATAAATACAAATTGATTTACACAGATCTAATAGAAGTGGCCAAAATACTTTTCGGGGAAAATGAAACAAGATGGTCTTTAAAGCCTTAGTCGAAGCCATCATCAAATCTAAAAGGAATCCAGATGATTCTTTGTCTCAAAGTGTTGTTAATACGCTGAGTCGCGAGTTGAGAAATGACTTGATTCAAGCTTATGACTTGAGTCAACCTCTAATTAATAAAAATAAAACTCTCTTTACTGAAAGCAATAGTTTTTTGGATTTTTTGCTTAAACTCAATCAGCTGCCAACTACGCACGATTACAAAACAAATGAAAACACGTCTATACATTCTGTTAATATGACTACTTTAGAAAACAAATTGCAGGAGTACAACCAATCATTGTCTACTAAACTGGATAATATGAAGCAAGAAAATGATAATTTGATACAAAAGATTGATGAATGTAATCGAGAAAAAGACAAGTTGTTTAATGAATTGCAGGAAAAAAACAAGAAAATAAATGCCCTTGACACCAAAATAAGACAATTGAAAGAAAAACTTGACCAGAAAGAAGATGAACTTTTAAAAAGTGAACAGTATCTGAAACAAGTCGACAGTAGCGGAGAAAAAATCAGTTATACTTGTAACTCTAGAAAAAGAATTCGTCCCATCCCTTTATCGTCTTTTACATTAGAAGATCCAATGATGGAGCAATCTAGTTCCTTTCTTCCAGCATCCTCTATTAACATGTTTCCACCTGTTGCATCGCAAAGTAATTTTACCTCATCACCTTCTGCAGCAATTCCATTTTCCCAAGCTATTCCTCAAAATAACCAAATGGGACAGTTACAAATGAATCAGAATTATTCACAAAATCCAAATGACAACGAAAATTTGAAGTCATTGCAAGATATCAATAAAACATTAACAGATGAAGTGGAAAATTTAAAGAGAGCAATGGAAACAGAAAAGAATTTAAATAAAAAATCTCGAGAAGATTTGGAATCAAAACTGAATATTGAAAAAGAAAAATATAAAAAATTGGAAAAACAATCAAATGAGGAAATTGATAAATTAACTCAGACACAAAAAGAGATAAAAAGCAAGTTAGAAAACTGTACAGAAAATGAAAGAAAGTACAAGGAAACAATTCGAAATTTGGAAAATGAAAAAACTCAAAATGAAAGTGAACGCGAAAAGTCATTAAAAAAGGAAATTGAAGAATTACATTCAAAAGTGAATAATTTAGAAGAGAATGAAAAAACACTGGAAAATGAGTTGAAAACGTATCAAACTAAAGAAATAACTCTGGAAAAAGAAAAAGAAAAATGCATTCAATCAAAAGAGGAATTGGAAAAACAAATTGAAATTTGCAAACTTCAAGTAGAAAAACTGAAAAAAGAAAATGAAAACGATAGAGAAAAAACATTGATGGATACTATTGAAACATTATCAAATAAAATAAATGATTTAAACCAAAACTTGAGCCAGCAAAAATCTTTAAAAGAAATTTCTGATGAAAAAAATAAAGAATTAGAACGGAATTTGGATGAAAAATCTGTTGAATTACAAAATATTAAAGCTGAATTAAATACATATAAATCACGTGAACAAACGAACCAGAATTATATAGAGGAATTAAAGAATGAAATCGACAAATGTAAAAGCTCGTTAAATCGATTAGAAAATTATAAACAACGTAGACAAGGTTACAAATTATACAAAAATCGCGAAAAAACCCGTTTAATCCTTCAACAATTACGAGAAAAATAAAAGAATATAGATGATTTAGATGATTCTTTTATTCGAGAATTTGATGAACAAAATGAAATAATAATGCAGGTGGACGAACAATGTCAAAAATTGAAAACAGAAGCCGATTTAGTTGACGTGACTCCTGAAAATTTCGCAAATCAAGTAATAAACATATTGAATCATAATCCGAATTATTCAGCCAAATTGGAAAAAATTGCAAAGTTGGCTTCATTAACAAACGATGATAACTTAATCCCGCAATTAGAAATAATTTTCACAAACTATACAAAATATAAGACTGTGATCGAGCAATTTAATTGCGATTTAACCGTCGAAACTTTTCCTGAAAAAATCATAAGTGTATTTACATTTTTGAAGAATATTGTCATTAATTTCAACCCCGAATTTTCCAAAAACGAAAATTGGTTTAGTAAATTTGAGGAAATGAGTCCGTTTTTAATAAAAGCTCTTGAACTTTTTAAATCAGTTTATAGTGAAATGATTCAAACTAATACAAGTTTAAAAGATGACTGGATGGAAAAATATACTTTAATAGATAAGGATTCACTCGATAAACTTAACGACCATGAAACTATTTTGCAAGAGGCTTCGAATCTATTTCTGGATTCACCGATTGAAAATAACAATGAGTGGAAAACTTTATTTCGAAAAAGATGTAAGATTCTGTTTAAATTTGCTTCAAATTTTTTCTCTTTTAAATCTGAAAACTTTAAAAATCCAAACTATGTTGACGATTCTTTAAACGAGGTTACTGATTTTTTGACAAATTTTGCAACGCTTGTAGGTTCCGAAATTTTTCAAAAATCAGAATGGATGAAATTACTTATTCATGACACAATAAATTTTATTATGGAATTGCTTACAAAATATCCATATGACGCTAACTTTGAAAACTGGAAGATTATAATGTTAAACAATCTTGAATTATCCGTACCTGAAGATGATGTAACCGAAATTAAAAGTAGTAAATCTAAGTTGATAAGAAAAACCGCAAATAAAAAATATTTAGTATTAGAAAGGCGATGTAAGAAATTGTTAAAAACTTTTAATGTATCCAAAAATTTCAACTATAAAACATTTGATAACGACGTAATGAAGAGTGACTTTATTATAAATTGTTATGGAAACTTTACTCTTTCAAATAAATTACAAGTGTATTTCAATATTAAGAACGTAAACTTTATTGATATTTTATCCACAATTGATTCTACTTTTAGTGCTCTAAATGCGAAATTAAACATTCCAATACCCGATAAAAACACCTTTTTAAAGGAAAATTTTACGTTTGAAAAACATTTTGAGACTTATTATACGGAAATTTTGAAACATATTGAAACTCTAGAAAAGGAATTATCACAATTTAATAACTTTTACGATGATTGGTCAGAAAAACTAAAACTAAAATCCAATTCAAAACAACAATTTTTAGAAAATTTAACGAACGAATTAAAATATAAACATAAACGTGTGTTTGTTAATCGTAATGACGAAGAAGGATTCGAAAAAAAGTGTAGATTGAGTGAAAGTTGGTCGGTTACGGAAATTCAAACTTTGTTTTTTACCATATACAAAGCATATTTTAAACTAAAATTTAATGAATTAGTAAATGAAATACCAAATATAGTAGAAATTCAACAGGAAACGATACGAAAATTAGAAATATTGGAGAAAATAACAAGTGAATATAGAAGTGATAAAAAACACAATATACGTGAGAACCAATTATTAAATACTTTTGAAGAATATGTGTATTATGATTTAGAAAAAATAGTTGGGCAAAAACAACGACTCTTTCACGAAGAATTGTCTAAAGATCAATTATTAGTTCAATGTATGGTAAAGACTGAAAAGTATTTAGAAAAGTTATTTAAAAAGAAGAATCAGGAAGTAAACGATAATGAGGATGTAGATTTTTCAGATGAAGATTCAGAAGATACGGAAAATATGTAAAAAAAAAAAAAAAAAAAAAAAAAAAAAAAAATTATTTTTTTTTTTTTTTTTTTTTACAACCATATTCGAGGATAAATTTCATCATCATTAATTTTTTTAGCATAGTAATGAATTTTTTCTCCATTTACAATCCTATAGGCTCCATATTCAGTTTTATTATCATCTCTTGTTAGATAGTATTCATTTCCGTTATTTAATTTTGGATAAATTTGGCTTCCATCTGCTTCTTCTGCATATGACTTGTTAGGTAGAGGAACGTCATTGTTATCCGCATCCTTGCGATAAAATTGGCGACCGAATTTGTTTGCGGGATAGTCAATTACTTTTCCATCTGAATTTGGGAGATAAATTTCCTCATTTGTTTGTGGATCTTTAGGAAAAATTAAATTACCTGTAGTTTTATTTTCCGGATACTTTGGAATTCCGCGTTCGTAAATGTAATCAAATTTCCCATCTTTATTTTTCGCCGGATATTCGACTGTTTGACTTGAATTACCATCTTCTATTATTTTTGTTGCATAAATATCTTCTCCAGTTGGACCTGTAAAATAAAATTCATCTTTATCGCAGTTTTTTGCATAATATTCTTCTTTACCGTTATTTCGAGTGGCATAGCCTTTTTTGAGATACATCTCAAAATATCCGCCTGATTCATCACCTTCAACAGATTCATTCTCTGCCAAAGTGGATGGAATTTCATTATTGTCAGTGGATTCATCTGGAATTTCATCAGAATTGTCCTCGAGTTCGTTAGATTCATCTGGGTTTTTATCAGAATTGTCCCCGATTTCGTTAGATTCATCTGGAATTTTATCAGAATTGTCCCCGATTTCGTTAGATTCATCTGGAATTTTATCAGAATTGTCCCCGATTTCTTTAGATTCATTTGGAATTTTATCAGAATTGTTTCCGATTTCTTTAGATTCATCTGGAATTTCATCAGAGTTGTCCCCGATTTCTTTAGATTCATCTGTGGGTTCGACAGATGTATTTGAAGGTTTGTTGGATTCATCTGTGGGTTCGACAGATGTATTTGAGGGTTTGTTGGATTCATCAGTTGACATGCTAACATCATCATCATTTGCGGACTTGGAAACGTTATTGTTCAGATTTTCTGTGTTTTTATCATCTTTTGCATTTAAAATGGGTATGTGATTAAATTTCTCATCATTTTCATCAACTGTCGAGTTAACAGGCTGCTCGTTAATTTTATTCATTTCCTCTACCTCCATTTCCATTCTGGCTGGTAAAACATTTATATCTCTATTTTCACTATTAGCCTGATTTGAAGTGTTTGGCTTCATTAATTTTGGATTTTTATTTGACGGCTGAAGTGAGGGAGCCTCACGCTTCCTGCGCCTGTTCGTGCTTCCATTGGTTGAAATCAATTTACCAGTTGACATACTTTATTTAACATGCATCTTGAAAGGTAAGATAATGTTTGTTATAATTTTGTGGATGTTTATGCTATTTGTATGTTGGAATCATAGATTATATAGGATGTATGCAAACATAACATGGAAAACTTTATATCATAATATTCAACCGAAAGAATGGCGTAAATATTTAATTTACGAACAAATTAAAAATAAACCTGGATGGATTTCGTAAAAATATTTTTATTTAATTTGAATATTGTAAATATTCGAATCCTTGAATATTAAAAAAAAAAAAAAAAAAAAAAAAAAAAAATTTTTTTTTTTTTTTTTTTTTTTTTTTTTTTTTTTTTTTAATATAGATATATATAAATGTAGAACAAATTTCAATCATGTTTCTTTCTAAAATTGTATAAAATGGATTTAATTATATATAGAGATATTAATGAGTATTATGATTTTTTTCAAACTATTCAAGAAAATGAAGGTTCATTGAGTTATATATCTATGCTAGAAAATATAGATTTATTAAGAAATGGATTTAAAGATTTGTTAGTTTCAGCTGTATATGATAAATTGTTAAAAAATTTATTAGATTGTGATACAAAAATAGAAATTATATTTCAATGTCAGACCTATGATCTTATTGTAGGTACAACAAATCTATATAATATGCACCCTATAGTAAAAAATCTTATAATTTTCTTTTACATGTCTAAGGAATATGAAGAATGTCATGTAAAGATGTTTTTTGAAAAATTTTTAAGAGAATATATGGGCTTTGATTTGAAACACAAATCATTTAAATTAGACAATTATTGTCTGAGAACTTTTATATTACATAGTTTAACTGTATTAAACGAATCTGTAAATATTACTATAAAATTCTTAATAAATATATTTAATAAACATCATTTTCCTCAAAAAATTTTAGAAAAAGAGTATTCGGAGACATTATCTGTATTTGATATTATAGATAATAAAAACAAAAAAATACTTAATATATGTTCAGGAAATGCATGTGGTATACATCTTTTAAATTGTAAAATAACTTGTCTTGATTTAAATAGATATATGGGTATAAATCTACTAAATAAAATGAATATATGTGATTTTATACAATGTGACATATATGATGAAATATTTGAATCAATATCACCAATATTTAATGTATGGATAGGCATACATGCTTGTAGAAATTTATCTATCAGAATTGTTAAAACATTTATTAAATATGCTTCTGAATCTTCAATATTATATTTAGTACCTTGTTGTGTTTTATCAAAACGCATGTATAAAGTATTGTTATCTGATTATTTATATAATAGAATATTTAAAGCTTATTATGTTCCAATAAAGAAACATAAATTGAGAGAACGTTGCTATTCTGCTATGCATATTGAATATTTATCTATTTTATGTCTAAATTACAAGTTTAAAATAAAAACTTTAAGAAATATGAAATCAGAAAGAAATAAAGTTTTGATTGTATACAAATAGTTAAAAAAAAAAAAAAAAAAAAAAAAATTTTTTTTTTTTTTTCAATCTTATACATATTTATAGAGCAAAGTATTTTATAATGTACCTTTAAGAAATTTAAATCCTTAAATATATTTCTTAACAAAAAAAAAAAAAAAAAAAAAAAAAAAATTTTTTTTTTTTTTTCAATCTTATACATATTTATAGAGCAAAGTATTTTATAATGTACCTTTAAGAAATTTAAATCCTTAAATATATTTCTTAACAAAAAAAAAAAAAAAAAAAAATTTTTTTTTTTTTTTTTTTTTTTTTTTTTTTTAATTAATGGGTCAATTCAATATTTATGTGGTAAAAAGAAAAGTTCGAGCTTTTCTTGTTAAAACAATTGCTTCAACTGATTAAGATATTTAGAAAAATTGTTTTCCGCCCAGCTACCGATATTTTTTAAATGATCTGCGTTATGTGAGGCAACGTACATCATATAAGTTGTTAATCCAATCGTCAACAAGATCAAAAGCATGAAAATCCAACGACCAGTCATTACGCCGATCGCTAAAAGAACACAGTTTACGTACAAAGAAGAATAAAATAAAACTCCATTAGCCAAAGAACGGTCGTCCATATTCTTTTTACAAAACACTTGCTTAAACGTACAGTAAATGATCAAACGATTCAACAAAAACAATGGGTCTATGCGTAGCAAAATTCAACGGTTTGCTCGTGAAATTTTTCAACTTGACCATAAATCCGTGATTCGGCGTTGATGTTTGCACATTCTTACTGTTTCGATCGTCATATTCGAATGCCACGTTGGGCGGATACGTGACCCTGTACCTCGGTTCTAACCTGACTGGTTGACTAGCGAGTAAATTGAGCCTTTCACCCAACTTGATATCCAAACCAGCCAAGGTTAAAATTTCCTGTTTTTTGGCTTTGGATCTTCGAATGTATTGGAATTTGGTATCGTTGATGTTCCAATACGCTGGCCAAATGTGTTTGATTTCGTTGGTTTCGAAAAGGGTCCAATCCGCTATATTAAAAACATATGATTTTGTACTCGGGGGCTCGCAGGCAAAGTAACCACCAGGTACAGAAAGGATACGCTGGCTGTGCGTGGAGGGACAAAAAACAAATGGCTGATCCAGGTTACAAGTGGCATATACTGTACTGTCCCAAATAAAATTCCCCGTTTGAAGCTTTTGACCCACTTGACAAGGCTTTTCTTTTTCGTCATTCGATATTTTTTGACTCCAAAAATGGTAGTTGAAATCCACAGATTCCTTCTTTAAGAGTCGCTCGTTTTCATAAAATTTGCATTTGGCTTGTTGCTCGCGAGGTAACAGAATGGCCATGTCTGGAATCTGAGACACGAATGCGTATTTCGAACAGTCAGGATGAGAGCAAATGTTGTACAGTTCGATTAAAGTAGATTCGGGTTCTTGGCAAGAAATTAAGGGAGTTTTTGAATAATCAAACGGTTTGATCCAAGATTCGAGATTCAAAGAGTCGAATTTGAAAAGTGGTAAGTCGTTTAATTTAAAGGCGTCGACCGGTTCCGGAATGCAAGCGGAACCATTGAAAAATGTCTGCGGGGGACATGTTTCGATTCTTCCCCCAGTACAATCGTAAAAACTTTTAGAATTGTTAAATATGGGCAATTTTTCGGGCATTTCAGGTCCGCAAGCAGATTCTTCTTTGAAACGTTTGGAAATCCGCTTGTCCGGTGAAAGAAGCTTGCGCTTTCGAGTTTTATTTTCGCATACGAAACCTGCGGCACGATCAAAAATCTCAGAAAATTTCCAATTTTTCACGTGTCTGGTAAATTCGTAAACGGGTACAATTACATCTGGGTCATCTGAGAAAACATTTTCGCAAAACGTGGGGACAGAACATTGGTTGCTTTGGGGGTCGAAAACCATGGGTAAAGACAACAAATTTTCGCCTTTGCTCAGGCTTTCGTCCCAATTTTGCGAGCATTCCACAATTTCGTGAATTTTGTTTTTTCGACAAGTCATGTAGCCCGGTGAAAATTTAAAAAGGTCCGTTTTCCGTTCAGGGAGTGGTAAGTTTGTTCCGTCAGGTAATCCAATGCAATTTGCAGGTTCGCAATAATCATTGTCGATAAATTTTGTCCCAGACTTACACGTGATGTAGAATGGTTTACCATCTCGACATTCGAGTCGCGTTTCGTCGTCCAACTGAAGAGGTGCAGAAAAGTATTGGCAATAATGATTGAGATCATCCATGGACTCGCACCGATTGTGGTGGAAAACCATTTGCGGGGGACATTTTTTAATTATTTCTTTCCCATTCATGCAAACAATATAGCGAGAAGAAATTCGATCAGGAAGCACGGTTCCATCCTTTTTTCCCGTACAAGAATCAATAGCTTGACACCGGTTTCCTGTGAGTATGGTACCAGAAGGACACATTTGGAGTCTATCCACGTGATTCTGCATACACTTAAAATAAAACACGTTTCCTTCCTGAACTGTAAAAGAACTGTTTTCCTTAAAATTCAAAATGTTTTTAGTGTCCGAGTTTGATTTCAAATAATCGTAAAGAGCTTTTCCTTTTGCCGGTACGACAGCATGGTTTGGATATCCGTAGCACGGATCTTTTTGAACAATTTTATCTCGATGAAACGTAAAAGTATCGACAGGTAACATGTGTTCCCAAACAGGCTTTCCATCGACTAAAAATCGAAAATGATTAGGCTGTTTCGAATCAAATTGGAATTGGCGCTTTGGGGGATCGGAAGGGGATCCAGCATGCGGCTTTGCGATGTGTTGAAAAAGAGGTGATGCGTAAAAATACCAATAATAGATTAACAGTAAACACAAGAAGAAAGCTTGAATCATCTTTTCTTGGTCAGAACCTTTGTTGAAAATGATACAGTTATTTACCGAATCAGAATGTAAAGAATGGCTTACAAAATATACTCGTGACAGACAATGTTGTGAAGCTCCCGAATATATTTCTTTTCTAAAGCAAGATAGAGCAATAGATGAAATGCCAAGCTTGTATAAAAAATGTAAAAGCTGTGGGAAAATCATACAAGCCAAACATTAAAAAAAAAAAAAAAAAAAAAAAAAAAAATTTTTTTTTTTTTTTTTTTTTTTTTTAAGCAAATATTTTTAAATTGTTGAGTCTCAGATTATTTTTTTACAAGTTTCAATCTCTTTATAATATCTATTTTTGGAATCATGACGTCATTTACAAACTCGATTTTTTGAATATTAATTAGTTTCAGATTTTTCATTTCCGGTTTGCTAAGAAACAAAAATTGAAATTGTAAAATCTATTTTTAGAATCATGACGTTAGTTACAAACTCGAATTTTTGAATATTAATTAGTTTCAGATTTTTAACTTCCGGTTCGCTGAAAAAAAAAAAAAAAAAAAAAAAAAAAAAAAAATTCTCCATACCCCAATCCACCCCCACTTGGAGGGTCCCCACTTACGGCGATGGAATATAATGGTTTTCTCCAACTAGTTTTTTTGAATCATATGCTAAAAATCCTGTTTGAAAGGACATACTTACATGTTTCAAGGCATTTACTTCTTGTTTTCTCCCACTCGTTTCCGAATCCTGTTTGAAAGGATTTGATACATACTTGCCCGTTGCAAGGCGTTTACTCCTTCTTTTCTAAAACTCGTTTTTGAATCATGTGTTACAAATCCTGTTTGAAAAGACTTATTAAATACGTACCTATTGCAAGTCATTCAATCTTTGTTTTTCAAATATGTGCTAGAAACCCTGTTTGAAAGGGCTTGTTAAAAACTTATTTATTACATAGTATTTTTATCAACTAAACATAATCTTATAAGTTTTGTAAAATTGATTTTTTATAACAGGCCGTTATGAATTTCCGATCGAATATTATAAAAGCAAGCATAATGATATTAAGCTATTTTTCATACGGGATCTAGTCTATAAGGATTAGAAGATTTACAACTTTTACGTAACGACATAAAAAAAACTTTTTCAGAAAGCTGTGAAAGATTATAAAGAAGCTAAGTTTCAGAACATAGAAGATACTCTCAGAGATATGGATGCAAAAACTTGTGTATATACATTTAACATATCAATTATTCCAAGTCAAAATCCTGATGTTGAACATTGTGGATCCTCATCCATCAGTACATGATATAAATTTGAGAAAGTTATAAAAGATTATAAAGATGCTAAGTTTCAGAACATAGAAGATACTCTCAGAGAAATGGATGCATAAACTCTAGTCTATAAGGATTAGAAGATCAATTATTCCAAGTCAAAATCCTGGTGTTGAACATTGTGGATATTCTGTTTCTCATTCATCAATAAATGATATAAATTTGAGAAAGTTATAAAAGATTATAAAGAAGCTAAGTTTCAGAACATAGAAGATACTCTCAGAGAAATGGATGCATAAACTTGCGTATATCAGCAAACTGGAGGTGAAAAATCTGAAACTAATTAATATTAAAAAATTCGAGTTTGTAAATGACGTCATGATTGTAAAAATAGAATTTACATTTTCAATTTTTTTTCCTCAGCAAACCGGATGTGAAAAATTTTAAATTAATTAATATTAAAAATTTCGAGTTTGTAAATGGCGTCAATTCTAAAAATAGATATTATAAAGAGATTAGAACTTGTAAAAATATCTGAGACTCAACAACTCTCAAAAAAAAAAAAAAAAAAAAAAAAAAAAAAAAAAAAAAAAAATTTTTTTTTTTTTTTTTTTTTTTTTTTTAAATATTGGTCAAGTTAAATTTTTATAATAACATGATTGCGTTTCTGTTAGTAAGTTTTAAATGTTAAAAAAAAAAAAAAAAAATTTTTTTTTTTTTTTTTTTTTTTTTAATATTGATCAAGTTAAATTTTTATAATAACATGATTGCGTTTCTGTTAGTAAGTTTTAAATGTAAAAAAAAAAAAAAAAAAAAAAAAAATTTTTTTTTTTTTTTTTTTAATTAGAATGTTATATTAAAGTGCATTTATTCAACCTGTTTTTTAATCATGTACTTTTCTATTCTTTGGAGACTTCTTAAGCGCCACAATTCTATAATAGAGATAGAAATTACGTTTCTTGATCAAGAAGGAAATTACGTAAAAAAAATTAAATATTACGAAGATTGGATCGGTGTATGCACAAACAACATTGACAAGGTCGTTGGCGCCCTAAAGGAAATTTTTCCTCGCAATAATGTTTTATATCAAGAAATTGGAAACGCTAAAAAAATTTTACCATATTTTCAAGACAGGTTAGCTAAAAACAAGTTGGATTATCGATCAAAACCCTTTTACAAATTATATACAACGGCTCCTCATAAAGATGTTGGGCAATTATTCCACAAATACAAAGTTGGATATTTCGATCCAGACGACTGGTTGGTACGAATTTATATTGACTTGTGTTCAAAATACCAGACGTATTCGTTTTATTACAAATGGTACGAGTTTATAAACGATTCTCAAAATTTGACAGATTCTTTAAGGATGGTATCCAGTTTCAGAGTCGAACCAGACTGGACCGTGGCTGCGTTTGATATTGAATCTGTACCTTTAGTCGGTAACCACATTCCGATAGGTCATCACAAATCAGACAGAATTGTCATGATGAGTATTTACAAATGGAACAGGCGTCAAGGAATTCAAAAATGGTTGCTCTATTTGCTTCCAGAAGGTGGAAAACCTTTACCCGATTACGAACACGCATTTGAAACTGAATCAGAAATGTTGGTAAAGTTTCATGCTTTGTTGGACAATGTTCAAATTATAACTGGTTACAACATCAACGCGTTTGATTTCCCGTGTATTTTTGCAAGGCTTTGTTGGCTTAATCTATACAAAGTGCTTTCCCATTACACGTCCAGTAAAGTGGGTTCAGATTTGGTGGTCACATACAAAAATAAAACGGTTCTGGATCTCTACACCTATATCAAAACATTTTCAGGTTACGATTTACCAAGTTTCAAGTTGGATGACGTGGCTCGGGTAAAGTTGAAAGAAACCAAAATCCAAGTCAAATCCACGGGAATATGGAGTTGGTATCGAAATCCTTCTTTAGCCAGCAATCTGATGGATGAACGAGATGTTGAAAAGTGCTTCAATTTATTGAAACCTGAAACGGTATCAAAATCTTCTGAATTTGGAACGTTTCGCACCTACTTGGACTATTGTTTAAAAGATTCAGAACTTGTGTACAGGTTGTTTGTACAGGAGCATGTACTGTCTTTTTTGGTCGAACGTGCCAATTTCACCGCTTTGGATACCACGCAAGTCTTATATTTGGGAAATTCGCGTTACTTGTTGGAATTGTTTAAGACTTATGGAACGCGTCTAGGTTATTTTATCAATCCAACTTTTTTCGAAACATCCTCAGAGTACGAAAAGTTTTTCCAAGGAAAAACTTATCAAGGCGCGTTAAATTTTTGTACTCCTGAACAAATAAAAGAAGACGTCTCGGTCATGGATTTTTCAAGCATGTATCCAAATGCGTTACGTAGCAGCAATTTGTGTTATGGTACATGTGCAATCATGACTCGGGAAGAATGGTTATCCAACGAAATAGCAAAACAGATGGTTTGTATTCCGTACCGACAACATTCCGATGACGATTTTGAAAAAAATGTGGAAATGTCTACATTTTCCTATCCGAAATTTGATCCCGCTTCGGATGAAATAGCCATTGTTATTAACCCGCACACGGAAGCATTTTTACCAAAAATCGTGGACCATTTTCTTGAAATGCGGAAGCATCATCAGGAAGAGTGGAAACGAACCAAAGAAATTTATCATTACAATGTCCAGTTGGGTATAAAAATCTTGATCAATTCTCTTTACGGAGTCATGGCTGCCAAGGATTCGCCTCTAGCCTATTTACCCGTAGCCATGACAATTGTGACTCTTGCACGTTATCAGTTATTGGGATCCTATCATTATTTGAAAAAACTGGGTTACGACGTTTGTTACGCTGACACGGACAGCTTAATGGTTCATAAATGGCCCGTCG
Source organism: Maratus speculifer (assembly GCA_964019185.1). Taxonomy (NCBI): domain Eukaryota; kingdom Metazoa; phylum Arthropoda; class Arachnida; order Araneae; family Salticidae; genus Maratus; species Maratus speculifer. The sequence goes on along the minus strand of OZ025293.1, from coordinate 249,395,019 downwards.
AAAATTGCGATCAAATTAATGCATTTTTAAATATACCGAACGTAGAGTTGAAATATGAACAACGCATAAAACATTTCCTCATCTTGTCCAAAAAAAGATATATATACGAAACCTTTGATGATCCCAAACCTATAACAAAAGGTTTCCAGAAGAAAATTAATGGTCTTGTTGAGTTTATGACTGATAAAATACTGAATCAAATTTGGAAAAATAATTTTTATGAACTTTTAAACACAAAAGAGGAAAAAATCAGAACAGGTTGGCAACTTTGGGTTGAAACGATATTAGAAGCCAATTACTTATGCAGGGATCCTAAAAAATTCTCAATTTACCGCAGAGTTAAAACTTTAAGTGAGTATAAATCTGTTTCTTGTCCCGCGGTAAAGTTTTTGAAGAAATATCCAGACAAAAATCAGGAACACATTGAATTTACGTAAAGTAGGGCCGATGTTTCTGTGAGAGAAGCATCCAACTGGGTAATGGATGTTGAAGATTGTCATTGGGTCGATTTCGAAAAATTGTTTATCAGTCAGAAAAGAATATTTTGCTTACTGTTGAACATGACTTATTGGAAATCGAAAGATTCATTTATATTGGCCGATTGCGTTTTGAATAACCTACGTTGGAAACGATTCGTTCATGCCGAACTTTTACATTATCATGCTACAAACAAACGTATAGCATTGTTGATGGAACCGGCTATAAAATATACATTTACTATAAATGATCATTTCGCAACAAAGAAAAGAGTTGGAAGAAGTAAAAAGATTTGTACGACCGGCATTTTATTTGAGGTTAATATTCTAAATGATTTAGTCGCGGATATTTCAAACATTTCTTTGAGTGATGACGAAGAAGAATATTCTTCATGTTAATAGAAATATTCTTAATCGATTTACAGGTAAAATAATATAAATAAAGATATAAAATATAACGATGCAAATATTTGTAAAAACTTTAACCGGAAAGTCCATAACTTTGGAAGTTGAGCCCAGTGATACTGTAGAGGTAGTTAAAAATAAAATACAGGATAAAGAGGGCATACCTCCCGAACAACAACGATTAATTTTTTCTGGAAAACAAATGGAAGATTCAAGAACATTATCTGATTATAATGTACAAAAAGAAAGTACTTTACATCTAGTGTTAAGATTAAGAGGTGGGCATTATTAAAAAAAAAAAAAAAAAAAAAAAATTTTTTTTTTTTTTTTTTTTTTTTTTTTTTTTTTTTTTTTTATTAGATGTAAATTTCTTTATTTAAATGGCAATATTTAGTCGCGTACATTTACACAAAAATGGAACAATTTCAATTTTCATTTCAAGACGATCGTTTGCAAGTTCAAATTGCTGAACATTATTTTAGGCTATTTCGTCGATACAACAAAATGGATGAAACTCGTTTTTTTATTCAGCGTTGGATTGACGTAGTTCAGAGTTTTTCCAAAGTACCACATTTCGTTGCATTTGATCCACCTGTACCAGTTTTATCTCGTTTGGTTTTTGGGGCAAAGGGTGTTATTCTCGTTCCTTTTAACAATTCAAAACTTCCCAGATTGCCTCGTTTCACATCCATCTTTCCATATTATCCTTTTCGAATCAAATTAGAACATACAGACGAGTCTTGTAAAATTGGTTTGGAATTTTTTCATCTGTATTTGGAATTGACAGATATCCGTCTCGTTTGCGTATACAAAATGTGGTTTCAGCAAGATAAAATTATAAACGAATTACGAGAGAGACATCCGCATATAAAAATTTATACTACGGCATCCTATAAAAGCTTTTGTACCATCATGTCAAACTCTTTGACACGTAATTCAAAATTTCCACATCATCAGACAAATCCGGAGGGTAAGATTTCAACACCGGCGGTTCTTTAATCCATTCCAACAGGTACCGATAGTGTAAAATATCCCGTTCCACCTTTGTATTTAGACAAATGGCTGGAATATATGTGTTTTTCGAAGAAGTCATCTCGTATCTGTAAATCAAATCTTTATCAACCAAAACAAATATGTCTTGAGGAAAAATCCGTAAGAGTGTAAATTCGTTCCATTTCCATATCAAAATGTAATGCCCATGCCAGGGTCGACCTGGTACTAGTTCCAAGTTAAAAGCCAAGAGCATCAAGCACAGAATGCCAAAGAATAAATACATTTCTTTGATTTTATTCATGATAATTTTTGTTACTATGATTAATTTATATTACAAACCTAATCTCACGGATAAAGATCGATTAATTAACTTGTTCGAAAGAGTCGTAAACCCCATTTCCAAATCCATTTGTCCTCTGCAAGGTTTCAAATGCCCTTCCGGTGAACCGTGCGACTGTAACAAATTTTGCAGTAACGGAAATGAATTTGTCCTTTCTCACATTACGAATCACGACGAACGCATATATGTCATGAATAAAAAATTAACCCCAGGTACATATTGTTTACCAAAAGGAGTAGACAAATGTAATTTAAAAGCAAATTATCATGTGTTTTCCCTGGCAGGATGGTCATGTTTGCCTCTGAACCAAGTTGTTTTTAAAGGGGATAAGAAAAAAGCCTGTAAAAACGAAGAAGCCGAAAATGATGATTTGAATGTCTTGTGGGATTATCTAAAAAATGAAGAGGCCGGGGATAATATTGACGATTATTATGAACCTCTGGGGCAAAATCTTCGATATCGATGCAATTGCGGATCGAAATCTTTAGACGGAACACCCATGATTTCCATTTTTCCTTTTATGTGTTTGGCAGATTATTGTTTACGCGACATTCCGAATCCCCTCCCATTCATGGGTTGGAACGGAAAACATTGCGTATGCGGCCCGTATTTTCATTTGGATTCGAACGACAAAACTTCACCATGTAGAAGGGAGAAATCGAGAGTGGAAAACGAAAATTTTACGGGAAGAGTAGATTGTATGACTGAAAATTCATTTTTAAAACAAACTTTAATTTGTCCGACAACCGATAGGGAGTTAATTTTTAGAGAATGGATTCAAAGGGATTCTTCAGATCCTACAGAATTTGTAGATGCACTTGTAAATAAAATGCTGATTTAAAATTGCTTAACAAATATCTATTTTTAGAAATGATGACATTATCTACAAACTCAATTTTTTTATATTAAAAGAGTTTTAAATTTTCACTTCTGAAAAAAAAAAAAAAAAAAAAAAAAAAAAAAAAAAAATTTTTTTTTTTTTCAATAAATATATAAATACATAAATATATAAATCCAGTTGATATTTCGGCTACCTCTCATCATGGAAATTCAAACGTCAAGAGGAACAGTGATTTTTGATATACACGAGTTTGGTGAAGAAGATTTAAAGCATAGTAATGTAAAAATAGCTACATGTGAAGTAGAAAGTAACCAAAAAGATGTGAAGTATACAGTGAAACGTTACAATCTTAGAAGACATTCAAATGACCGTTATGAACTTTTCCATTCTCTAACAAAACAATTGGCAAAATTGGGTTATTCTGTTGGTAATAAAAACATTGAAACCTATTTTGATAATACTTACGAACTTTATAAATTTCAAGAAAAGGATTATTATCTGAAAATACAATTTTTTTATAAAATTAACAAATCAAAAAAAAAAAAAAAAAAAAAAAAAAAAAAAAAAAAAATGTTTTTTTTTTTTTTTTTTTTAAATAAGATTTGTTAATCTTATAAAATTGCACAAATCATAAATCAACATCATAAACCATGTCATACATTTATATCAATTACCAATCTGTGAAAGAATTAATTGATCGCTTTCAAAAATCAGACGTGACTACTTTTACCCTCAATCCTACGCAAAAAAATCCTGCTCCAAATTTCGTTTTGGTCAACCCACAAATTTATCTCGGGTCATATGGAGGTATATTGAACGATGCTGTCATTCGAGGATATGAAAATGATTGCATCTCTGAAAGTTTGGGAAACGATGTGTCTTTAGTTTGGTGGAATTCATGTCCCATATTTGTCGGAGATGTTTGCGCTTTGGCATTCGAAAATCGCGTAGCCGTGACTCCATCCATGTTTTCGAAAATGCGGATCAACACGATTCGAAAACCTAAAACTAGAAAGTCTTCGTATTATGTCGATAAAGCTTGGCGCATAAATTCAGAATCTAATTTGTATTGATCTTCTGTGTAATCGGGCTCTTGTAAAAACTTGTTGCTTTCCCGCCTCATGGCGTGAGTTCGATTGTGCAATGTAAAAAACAACTGGGATAATTTACCGTCCATGAGTTGCGTTTCGAATTCTTTTAACATGTTTGAAAAATGAACCATACAAATCTGACACCGAACCGTTCGATAAAGTGGTCCTTTTAATAATTCCCTCCATTGTTTTTTATACGGTGCCATTTCTTCACCTCTCAAGTCAACAGCTTCAGCCATCCAGTGTAAAAAACGCCAGTAAAAGGAACCAAACTGCAAAACTTGTAAAAAATTTAATTTCTCAAACGACCGTTCAGCGAGGTAAAGTTCTTTTTGGGCCAGAGTTATACCTAAATCAGTCATGAGTTGACGAAGAGCCGAACTCTCACCTTTGCTGATCATTTTTGTGATTGCGGGTTCAAGATGGGTGAAAATCGTTTCAGGAGTCCAATGTACGTTATAGAGCAAAGCCAAACTGGAACACATAATGCTACGCAAAATTGAAATCCAGGCCATCACTATATTATGGGATTCAGGTTTTTGATATGTGCGAACATAGCTTTCTTCTTTGATGATGGCAACCACGCGCAAAATGAAAGCGAAAAAAGTTTCATCTAACTTTTGACGCGGAGACCCTGATAGAAACTCTGAGGTAAATGGTTTTACATCCCATTGAACCACAGGAGCATTGTTTGTAACGATCAGATCGATAAGATTTTGATAAAATGGATCCGACTCTTGGTTTCGAGACTCCAATAAACTTTTTTCGTCTATAACCCCTAAATGAGCTTGATATAATTTTTTATAAGTAGAATGTTTCATCTTCTTAATTTTAAGCAAAAATGATTAATGTAATATTTGTCATTTTAGTGGAAACATTAAAATTGTAAAATAGAAATTTATAAAAAATCTTTATCTCTCAAATTTTTAATATTAAATTCTCATTTCTGGTTTAGTGAAAAAAAAAAAAAAAAAATTTTTTTTTTTTTTTTTTTTTAAATATTATTATATAGATAATTCCGTTTCAAAAAGTAAAATGGCATTTTTTCATTTTCAAATTCAAGTTAGAAATCCTGCTTTAGCTTTCAATTCGCGATTGTTGGCTTTTTATATCGTTTCTTACTTTCGATTGTTTCACCGTGGTCACATTGCCGTCAAAGTTTTCATCGATTCTTGGAATTTTCAAGGAACATTTATAACTATACGTTGTAAACTTTACAATTTTGATCATGGTTTACGCCTCGCTCATCATGCCCGAGAACGTGCCGAGAGAATTTTTAAACCCAGCGTTCGAAGAAGGACTCGAGCCGTTTAAGGAAAAACTGGAACTTGTGTGAAAAAAAATTCATGCTTTACCGGACGCTAAAAGAAACATATGTAGCGTGGCTAGTTCGGAGATGTCAAAAAAAAAAAAAAAAAAAAAATTTTTTTTTTTTTTTTTTTTTTTTTTTTTTGACACTCGACAATAATTTTTGGTCTGTAATTGTTTTACCCAAGTTTATTTATTAATAAAATTGTCCGCTCTCCACAAAACCAAGCCCATGAATAATCCGATAAATGTACATGCACTTCGATACGCCACCGAAGCCACCAAATGTTACTTGATGGAGGAATACAAAAGAAAATTTCCCCATTATTTCGAAAATGCCGTATTAGAAACACGACCGGCCACTGATAAAGATTATTTCATTCCCCCATCCATCGCTGACAAATGCATCGTGGTGGTGAAAACTCAATTTGATGAAATCAGCTGTAAGAGATTAGGTTGTTTTCCGTTTAAGAAAAACTGGGAAGCATGTGAGAAAAACGACCCTTTACAATGGGTCAGAATAGGAGATAATTACGAGTTGGCTTGTCAAAAATCTTGCAAGGAACATTCAATCAATACGGAATGGTTGCCCGATGGCCGTTGCGTAATCGCGAACCCTTTGAAAAAAGTTTTGGCTTCCATGCCCGAAAAACTTTTCCAGAGAGCTTCGAGACACGTTTTTCATGGAGGATTGGATATTGTTGATGGCGAGTTGAAAATTAATAAAAGATACTGTGACGCATACGGTTTGGATTTCGTGGATGGGGATTGCGTGGTGTCAGGCGGACAAAAGTTTGGCGAATTTTTATTCGGAAAAACTGTCATTCGAGCCGCCAAAACAGGTAACGTGCAACCCTTGCAAGATCAACCGCCTCCTATACCTAATTACATGAATTATCAAACTACCCGAAAGCGGAAAAGGCGTTCTGTTTCGATTGAGGATTCCGCGATCGAAAATCTTGGTAATTTTGCTTCAGATTTGGTCAAGGATTTAGGAATAGACTATTCAAAATATACAATTGAAAATTTTTTGAAACGCAGAGCGCCAAAACTCTTAGCCAGAAGCATTGACAAACTAGCAACTAAACTCGTCCTCAAAAATTCAGTTGTTGTAAGCATGAAGCAAATCGGTACGTTATCTTTGAAAGCACTAGGATCCGCTGCGGGAGTCGTTACAGCCGTGTACGCAATATATGATTTGGTTGTTGGTATTTTGGATGCTATAGATCCGTTCGATTATTTAAAAGTCATCGACAAAGAAAAATTGGAAGCAATCGACAATGAATTGGATTACACCTATTTTCAGGACGGACCTATTCGCTCCGAGTTGACACCTGTGTACATTTGGGAACATGAAATATTGGCAGACAACGAAGACATTGAAAATCAGCTGGCCTTTATGGCATCTAAAGTGGAAGAGTATCTAAAAGCGTTGGAAACCATACCGGAAAATGAATATCATAAACAGCAAAAACCAAAACAAAACCCATTAATCCAGTTTGTTTGGAATGAAAATGAAGATTGGAACAAAACATTATTCAAATGCATAATTTTCATAATGATTTGTTGCACGTTGCTATTTTTGGAATGGATCCATATTTGGACATGTTGTTTATTTTTTATAATGTTGTATTATAAACCATATTAATTTACAATTGACCATGTTGTTTTGAAAAAAAAAAAAAAAAAAAAAAAAAAATTTTTTTTTTTTTTTCAACATAATAATCCTTTTCTTGAAATGTACAAAGTTCATAAGTATTATCAAAAAAAAAAAAAAAAATTTTTTTTTTTTTTTTTTTTTTCATCAACAATATTTAATATTTAAAAAAAAGAGTTTATAATATGTAAATGAGGTAACGTCATTATTTCATTTCCTCACATATTAAAATGATTAAAAAATATTTTTAAACAAGGATAAGATTATGAATTTTAATACCTATGGATCGCTTTACGGTAAATTTCACAAATGTTCCATTTCAGTAGTCCGAAATGACATCATCGTATTCGATTTGGGAAATTCGCCCTACGAAACTTGGACAATTTCTCGAATGTATCCCTCTGAAAAAATAACTATCGATTCAGACAAACCGCTGTTACAGGCTTTGAAATCTTTCTTTAAATCTGATGTCACAGCATCTGTCATTTCAAACAGCCAATACTTGTGGACAATTTGCCTTGGAAAAGAACGCATGATTTATCCCATCGGCGTAGATGTAAAACCTGATAGCGTGCTCCGTCTATACGCGACTCCATACTTTGTGACAAATCCTCAGATAGTAAGCCAATATTTACAGGGGACAATACGACCGTCATTTGAAAACGTTTATTTTTATAAAAATACAATAATGTATTTGGACAATCATGATTTACCATATCCAGGAGGCTATTATTTTGACAAGTGCGAAGCTACGCCATTTTATCGAATCTGTTTTTTATCTGACGAGTCGATCGACAACGTGGTAAAGGTGGCTTCGGAATGGCAATCTCGTCGGGAAGTTTTAACCATACCTTTTCTAACGAGGAACACGATTACTGTTCCAAAATTTATAGATTTCAAACCCGTTCCAGAATTTAGTTTTTCGGATTCGAGTGTTATTTCCATGGGATTAATTCAACGTGACCTGAGTATAAGAAAACCAGAATTGTTTATTCAAGACCTGTTAATTTCCTATTACAAAAATATTTCGCGCCAAGTCAGTGATGCGAGCAATTTAGATTTTAACTTTTTAGGTTTAGTTATCGAATGGCCCTTTGAACTGACTTTCGAAGGTTCCAGGCAATCCAAAACTCAAAACGAGGATAAACAATTTGTTGCGTTGAGCGTGAACGGAAATTATCCTAATCGCGTTGTTTGTGTTTTGAATCCGTACGATCGATACGTGGAATACAATCATGTTCCGGTTACCATTTGGACACCCATCTCGTTTGTCTTTTACACGTTATTAACTGATATCAACGTGAAAAAAGTGGTTTTGGACTCGGTTGTTATCGGATTGGTTTATCGAGAAGCATTTTTTTGTTTGAGTGAACCGCTGCTGGAAGGCCGACCAACAAACAGTTTTGCGTTAAACACCGAATACCTTTTGTCTGTGGCATCCGCCGAGGACATTGAAATGGACTCAAAAGTTCAAATCCTCGATAGTTTCAAATACAATGAAGATTTCTCATTAAGACGAGTTTATTTAGAAGGAATCCATCTGGAAACTTGGTGTTTGACAAGGGCCGAAAACATGCATCCGTTTCCGAAAAATATTCAATTACCCTATCTTGTTAAAGAATGGTTAAAAGTATTTATGGAAGCCGAACCAAACACATTTGAAGTGGATGTTAGCACAGTACGGTTGGCGATGACTTTATCCAAACATAATATTTGTTATAATTTAATCGCGTCTGAGGATACCAAAGAACCTGTTAATTTAACGGATAATCATGTTAAATTTTATATGAATGAGAGAATAGTTCAGTTTATAAACGAAGCTCGTGTTGCAAAATCTCAAGCAGAATCTGGGGAAAATTTTTGCGCAATATCTTAAAAATTTGAAATTAATTTTTTAAAGAAAAGGCGTATAAAGCTTTATAAAAAAAAAAAAAAAAAAAAAAAAAAAAAAAAATTTTTTTTTTTTTTTTTTTTTTTTTTACAATTTTGTTTGAACATTTAAAACTTACTAGCAGAAACGTTATTATAAAAATTTAACTTGACCAAAACTTGACCAATATTGTAAAAAAAAAAAAAAAAAAAAAAAAAAATTTTTTTTTTTTTTTTTTTTTTTTTTTTTTTTTTTTACACGTTACTTTTCTTAATTCTTTTGTATGTTTGTATCTCTTCAATATTCATGCATCTTTTTAAACGATCTTTTTCATCTCCATTTTTTCCATGCATTGTAGAATAAATATGATTTAGTTCTGTTGTCTCTGCTTTCATGTTTACAAACGTATGTTCTTTTTCATTTCCTTGATAAAATCTTACAAGACCCATTAATCTCCTCAAAGTACGCGAATAATCTCTCATTTTCAAATAATAATAAGCTAAACGTGTATTGGGATTGGTAGCATCTCCTGCTTTTAGAAAAGAAGGAAGAAATTTGTTACTGTCGATTTGTGGAGGTAAATCGGAAAAGTTTTGTGGATCTTCTGTTTTATTATCTAAATTATTTAAGTTTGAACTAGTTATCGTCTCTGATTGAAGGGCACCAGGGAAAACGAAATTTGGGGGAAATTGAATTGGTACTGGACTAACGTCTATTATCCCTTTATTTGCTAGATCTTTTATCATCTCATCTACCATATTTCTAATAAATTCAGGAATTTCTCTCTCTGGATTATTTGCATAAGTTAATGTTTCAGTTGGTTTAAACGGGTTCAGAAACATTTTATCATCTATATTAATATTTTTTTTAACAAATTCGAGTTTGCGTTGAATTAATTCGTGGGCGAGAGAATTAATATCGGGCAACGGTGGTAAATATCCATTTTCATTAACAAAAGTTTTTATTTTAAACTGGTAATATTGGCTAATATTTTGATCTGAACCTTCAGGAATTAAAGTTGTTTTATCAAAAATGTCATAGTGTTTTCCCTCATCATCTTTGCCAAAATATTCTGTCAATACTGTTGCTTTATTGGCAAATTGTAATTGGACATCATCGCTATTGGGATCGGCCATTTCCTTTGTTTCAACCAAGTCTGAATGTCTCTCCGAGAAATTTTATTTCAGTCGCCTTGGATACCGTACAATGACAAATTTCTCCAATCCCGAATTACTCTGACGTATCCCGAAAACGTCATTTTCACTGCTCAGCTCCTAAAACACGTGATGGAATTGGACGTTTACAAAAAATACCCTCATGCCGAAACAATAGATTGTTCGGAATTTCAAAGAATCGACTGGAACGAAGCCATTATTGTTTTCGACAACGAATTGAATTTAATTTTAGCACCTGATCCAGTTCACCAACTTGTTCGACTGGACCGTCGACTGCAATACGAGCGAGCCGCTGACGCCATTTTTGGCTCATTTCGCTTTTTTTCTTTTTTTGAATCTTTCCGCCATCTCGGATTTGGAATTTTCGCGATTTTACTATTTTATGTTTTGAATTATTTATATTCATTCTATAATAGAGTTGGTTTCCTGACTTTATCCAATAAGACTTTAAACGATTTACGAGTGAGTCAATGAAAACGTGTGGAGCTGCATCAGGTATGGGTTGCGTCTCCAAACCTTTGTAATTTGCTGTGGCCTCTCGAAACATTTCTTTCGAAAATTTTTTGTTCATCAACCCAGTCAGTAGCTGATTCCTGTCAAACGCGTCGTAGATCTGGTTTTCTAAAAATTGTTGGGGAAAACTACGTTCAGTGTAATAATCTGAAATCCATAGATAAGTCATCCAAAAACAAATGACTAATTTTGCGTCAACAAATTCCACGACTGACAATTGAATGTGTTTTTCCATTTTTTCAATAAATTGCGAAATAATTGTCGGGGGATCGTCGTCTTCGTCAATAGAGGATAAATAATCGTTAATTTTCGTTGGGTTGGTTTCCGTGATGCCTATCAGCGCGGGGATGAAATCATTTCCGAACAAAAAGGAAACGGCAATCAATCGCGAGAGCGGGTAAGGTAATTGATTCGAAACAAATTGAGTTATATTATAAAATTTATTATAACGATAAATTTGTATCGTTTGGTACCTGTTCAAACGCATAAAAGACAATATGAATACGTCTTGATCCACGCTTACTACGATTGGATTTTGGTATTTGCATTCTGGTTTTTCTGCCATTTGAAATATTTTATGCTCGCCTTCCCCCGGAATATTGCATCCGCACAAAATAACCGACATCGGATATTCAATTTCATTCAGTTTATAAATTATATAATTTTGTACTCGATGGGTCAGTTTGTTTTCGCCAAATAAAATGTATCTGTAAAAGGTTTTTTTGGGAATGGAATCTTTAGAATTATTACGGCGTTTTCTTTGCGTGGCCCATTTCATCGGGACTCCTTCCCCATCAAACGATATAACAAACGTGATGGGATCGAATGTATAAGATAAAAATTGAGCAAACAACTCTGTCAGTTGATTCCACACCGACTTGGAAATTTCATGAAAAATGTTTTCTTCTTCAGTTTCCAAACAATGATCAATAGCCACATACAGTAAACCTTGAGCATCTATAAGTACAGAGTCGAAATTGTCTGGATAAAAAGATGGTTGCGTGAGTGGTTCAAGCAACTTGCAGAAATTTTTTATACCCATATTAAACACTCTATATTACATTGATAAATCCTTTATAATAATAGTAAAAATGAAAATTAAATTGTTAAACAAAATGAGAAATATTTTTTGACTCTACGTGTTTTTCGAAATCTTTTCTATTGCTAAAAAAAAAAAAAAAAAAAAAAAAAAAAAAAAAAAAAATTTTTTTTTTTTTTTTTTTTAATTGGATTGCTTAATTAGTTTTGTAAGAAAATAACAATTACGAATATATACACATTTTTCTAGTTTTCTATTGTTTCTTCGCAGTCATCTGGTGATTTTTCATCTCCTATTTTACCTGATAACTCCATTCCTTTTGCAAAAGTATCTCCAACAGCCTTTATAAGTACCTCTGCTAATTCAATTAAATCATCTGGATGAATTTTCAAAATTTCTTTCAAAATATCTAATTCTGTATCGTGTGAAACCAAGTACTCTAATTTCCAATAAAAATTTTTTTTTATAACATCAAATTTTTTATCATAATATTGAGTACCAACATCTTTCATATCGGGTTCATCTTCCAAATCTGTCATATTACCTTTTTCAGCTAATTGAGCCATTTTACGTATTTTGTTGGTTAATTTTTGATTCTCTTCTATCATTGTGATTAATACTTGTGTGATAGCTTGATTTTTTTCAAACATGTCATTTATAATATTCATTATTATTCCAATTCTAGAAGAATCTTATTTATACAATTATTCAATAACTTTCAATCCGATTCAAGTATAAAAGTATAACTAAATGAAAAACTTTTAGAAAGGTATTCTTATAAACATTTTTAAGTAAAAAAAAAAAAAAAAAAAAAAAAAAAATTTTTTTTTTTTTTCAAATGTTTCAAATGAGTCTATTTCCCAATTTCAGTTGAAGGTTAGTCCATTCATCATCATTTAAACTCAATAAACTATTATCTTTTTCAAAGTATAACGGAGATCCATCTCTCAAATACAAAAAGTATTTGGTCGGACCATTTTTAGTCGGTTTAAAATTCTTTTCCACCGGAAAGCAAAAGGGAGATGGGGGTATTTTTTCGTTCTCGACATCATCATCTTTAAACAACTTTTGTAATCCTCCTTTCCAAAGACTCGCCAAAATCCACTGGCTATGAGGTGGTAACGAAAAATTGGAAACAGGAAATTTGCTCATTTTGATGATATGTCGAACCAAATCATAGACATCAAATATAAAGCTTACAGCTACATTTTGATGTTTCCAAAAGTAAAAATCTAAATATCTTGGTGGAGATACCAGAAAATAATGATAATAATTTCTTTTATCTTTACCAAAAATATGTATATGGTAAGGATCGTAGTTTTCTTCGGGCAGCATGACGTGAGTCCATTCTAATTTTTTTTCTAAATATGTACGTACATAGTGAGCTACTAAATTCAAATCTGAGTCAGAAAAAAATAATAAAGACTTTTGAGTCTCCGGAAGACAATTATTGTTAGGCAATTCAAGTAAGAACTCGTTTTCTTCTGAAATGTCAGATTTTTCTGAAAAATCAGAATGAGCAGCATCAGACATGGTTACTGGAATCTTACTAAAAGTACAAATCAAACGCAAAAAACAAATTGCAAGTGATTTAATGAAGAAAAGCAAAATGCAACGAGATTTAAAATGCGCATAAATAGTTAAAAAAAAAAAAAAAAAATTTTTTTTTTTTTTTTTTTTTTTTTTTGAATTTATATAATATTCAGAAATATTTTTTACACGAGTTATACTTTTATTTATTTTTTTCTTTTCCAAGAATCATTCAATTCCGCAAATAAAGTCCTTCCTTCTTTCCTTCCCCATCGAGCATCAGCGCTATTTAAAATATAACCATCTCGTGGAAGAACTGTAAACCGATAATTTTCTTTATATTCAGCAGTTATTTGAGGAGGTTTAAAATTTCTTAAATGTGAAGGTAAATGTGGATTATATCTTTGATTATTCATATTGAAACTACTTTATTTAAAAACGAGTCACGTGTTTTTTCACTAGTACTACCAGGTGCCAAACGATCTCCAACTATTTCATTGGACAATGCATTTTATTTAACATTGAATCGTATTATCAGGTACCGCAAAATGACAAGGGAGATTTGACTTTACCCTACCAAAGCCGCTTTTTTACAGTCGGTCGAAAAATTATTCGAGCACAGTGATGTCATCTATAACATTTATTTAGAAATTTTTTTTTTTTTTTCATATCAAGGTAAAAAATACGGTTCCTTTTCATCCATATAGTAAATCACATCAGATTCCACATGTTCTTCATCCTCCGCCAATTGAAACCGTTGCCATGCTGCCAGAGAAACGGAATCACCACCATCGCTCCAATTTAACATTTTAAAATCTGTAGAAGCTTGAAAAGTGATCGGTAACAGCTCTTGAACGGGGGATGTACAACCACAGCGAGTTTGGGAAGGGAATAGGCAATATACAATCAGGGTGCGGTGGATTGTCCAAATTATCTCGAAATGATAAGCCAAGCGCCAACGCATTGGGATTTTTTGTCTGTGGCCAATTTTTATTTTAAATTTGCTTCCATCGTGAAACCAAATCCAACCATCTTTAGCAGAGTCGATGATGATGAGTCCGTGGCCCGTGGAACGGTAAATGTACATTCTCGGTGGTTCCGAATACTCGAATCCAGACAAAATGACCCCGAGGTTTCGAAACATGCGGCTTATAGAACCTCGAAAAAATTGTCGATCGTGAACAACGGGTTTGAAACCATCCAAGAAAAAATGATAAATTACTACATTTAGTGTTTTCTCGTCAATTTGTACGTAACACCAATGGTTCCAGTTTAAACGTGCAAAATACCATCCAAACCGAATACCACTCAAATATTGCAAATACACGAGTGAAAAAGGAGTGGAAGAATACAGGTAGGCTCCGCGGTACGTCAAGATGTCACGAAATTCGGGCATGGTCGACAAGAGTCGCAATTTCTCCTTTAAAGGAACAAAATCCCTAAAAATCTTGAGTAAAATATCTATATGTAAATCCATCAATTGTATCATTTTCTTTCCCAAATGTTTTGAGCTTCTATGATTTTAAAGATTTCAAATGTTGAAAAAAAAAAAAAAAAAAAAAAAAAAATTTTTTTTTTTTTTTTTTTTTTTTAACATTGCTTGAACATTTAAAACTTACTAGCAGAAACGCAATCATATTATTATAAAAATTTAACATATTATTATACAAAAAAAAAAAAAAAAAATTTTTTTTTTTTTTTTTTTTTATGAGAGCTTATAAATATTATCAGTCGCACCCTCAAATTATCCTTTTGTCGGATCTTTTTTTGTCTCCCACCGCATCATGTCGCCTTGTCAAAACAAATCTTCGAAAGATGGATGTGAGAATTTAAGACATTATTGGAAATTTCTTAATCGAAACCCCACCTCCTTCCAGTGTCCTCTGTGTAACATTTCTCTTGTATCCATCCAATTCGAAAAACATTGCTCCGCATCCCACAATTTAAATTCCAGACGTTGTTGCGTTTGGTGCCTGGGAAAAACCTCTTGGTCGAGCAAACAGAAACGCGAGCACGTCGATCACATGATACAGTGTTGGAGAAAATTTTTAAAGCTAAATACTTTACCCGTCGATTCACCACCGCCAGAAAATCCCACTTTCGAGGCGAAACCGGAACCCGTTCCTTTCGACACGAAGCCCATGGCTCAGGCCAAGTGTCTATTCGACCACGCGTTCGATCCTCCACCACGAGCTTGCGATCTCATCTGGCCCATGCCTTTGGACCCGAACCTCTTAACCTTCGAAGACGAGTCTCTGAACAGGGCCGTTTCCTGCGTTCGAAAATATTTGGAACTTGGAAATTCCGTCGAATGGTTTCACGCCATGGTGCGAATTCCCGCGTTTACAGGTTTTCTAGAAGCCATGGACAGAGACGAAGGTCGAACTCGCACCTTAACATTTTCGTGCTGGTGCGACGGCGGCGAGCCACCAGAAGCTCGATTCAGGCAACACAGACACATGATAATAGTTTCATCGCCTCCTGGCCACTTTTTACGAAACGTTTGGGAAAAAATCGAAGTAGGAGAACGGCCCCATAAAAATTTCAAATGCCTGTACTGCAAACCCATCGACTCCGCCATGCAACTCGTCCACACCATCGGCTACCTGTCCAAGCGCGAATCCCGGTGTAATTTCTCTTCGGAATACAAAGATAATTCACCCGAAAAACTGAACCATTTTTACTGTTTCGAAAGCCTTCCAGAAGACTACCGGCTACCACTCGTCTTGCAATGGGAAGGCGACCTCATAAATCTCCTCAATTTGACCTTTAAACATCTGAAACGCGACAAAATGGTACAAGCCGATATGGATTTCAACGAAAGCAAATGGCGCTTCAAAATAAAAAATATCCCTGGAATCACGCTAAATACCGTTCTTCCGGTTACGAAAGAATTTCAACCTTGCCAAAGTCCCACGGATTTTTTTCTGCATCTCACGAAGGGTCGCAAACTTTTTTTCGAACGTAACCCAGATTTAAAAAATCTTACTCGGGAAGCCTGGCTCGAAAAGCAAGCCCAGATGGGCAATCTTTTTTACTACGTAGTGGGGGAAGACCACTGGACCCCCCGGCCTTATCTCCAGTCCCTCATCAACGAATTCAAGCCCATAGTCGATCGAAACAGGCAACTCGAATCCGAAAACGCGGGGTTGAAAGAGGAAAATGAAACGCTCAAAAGGGAAAATGAGGAATTGAAGCAGGAACTCGATAGTGCGAAAAGACCTAGAATTTAAATTTTTATTTATTTATGAACGGTTGAAATCTTTGTTTTCGTGTGTCTATATCATTCTAAATAAAAAAAAAAAAAAAAAAAAAAAAAAAAAAATTTTTTTTTTTTTTTTTTTTTTAGATTTATTGATATGACAGGTTATAAATACATTTAATTTTACCCCAAATTATTCTTTTGTCGGATCTTCTTTTTTGTCTCCCAACTCATCATGCCGCCTTATCAAAACAAATCTTCGAAAGACGGATGCAGGGATTTAAGACGTTATTGGAATTTTCTTAACCGAAACCCTGCCCCTTTCCATTGTCCTCTGTGTAACGATATCGTCATATCCATTCAATTTGAAAATCATTGCTCCGCATCACACAATTTAAATTCCAGACGTTGTTGCGTTTGGTGCCTGGGAAAAACCTCCTGGTCGAGCAAACAGAAACGCGAGAACGTCGATCATTTGCTACAATGCTGGAGAAAATTTTTAAAACTAAATACTTTACCCGTCGATTTACCGCCAGAAAATCCCATTTTCGAGGCGAAACCGGAACCCGTTCCTTTCGACATGAAACCCATGACCCCAAACAAATGTTTATTCGACCACGCATTCGATCCTCCACCACGAGCTTGCGATCTCATCTGGCCCATGCCTCTGGACCCGAATCTTTTAACCTACGAAAATGATTCTTTAAACAGGGCCGTATCATGTGTCCGAAAATATCTGGAACTTGGAAATTCCGTGGAATGGTTTCACGCCATGGTGCGAATTCCCGCGTTTACAGGTTTTCTGGAAGCCATGGATAGAGACGAAGGTCGAACTCGCACCTTAACATTTTCGTGCTGGTGCGATGGCGGCGAGCCATCAGAAGCCCGATTCAGGCAACACAGGCACATGATTATAGTTTCATCGCCTCCTGGCCACTTTTTACGAAACGTGTGGGATAAAATCTTAATAGGAGACCGACCGCGTAAAAATTTCAAATGTCTGTATTGCAAACCCATTGATTCGGCCATGCAACTCGTCCACACCATCGGCTATCTATGCAAACGCGAATCCCGCTGCAATTTCTCGGGCGAAAACAAAAAGGGTGCCGAAAATCTGAACCATTTTTATTGTTTCGAAAGCCTCCCGAAAGACTACCGACTACCACTCGTTTTGCAATGGGAAGGCGGTCTCATAAATCTCCTCAATTTGAACTTTAAACATCTGAAACGAGACAAAATGGTACAGGCAGAGTTGGATTTCAACGAAAGTAAATGGCGCTTCAAAATAAAGCACATTCCTGGAATCACGCTTAATACCGTTCTTCCGGTCACGAAAGAATTTCAACCCTGCCAAAATCCCACGGATTTTTTTCTCCATCTCACGAAAGGTCGCAAACTTTTTTTCGAACGCAACCCAGATTTAAAAAACCTCACTCGGGAAGCCTGGCTAGAAAAACAAGCCCAGATGGGCAATCTCTTTTATTTCGTCGTGGGGGAAGATCACTGGACCCCCCGGCCTTATCTCCAGTCCCTCATCAACGAATTCAAACCCATCGTCGATCGAAACAAGGAGCTCGAATCCGAAAACTCGGGGTTGAAAGAGGATGTCAAAGCCCTGTCGGATAAATGTTCCAAGTTCAGCGACAAAATTTGCGAGTTGAACGATAAAATCCACCTGCTAAATGACAAAATTCATCAGTTGCACGAAGGGGAAATTGCGAGACTCAAAAAGGAACTCGGCCAAGCGGAAATTAAAATTGAAAAACTTGAAAAGGAGCTCGGCCAAGCGAAAATTATAAATGAAAAACTTGAAAAGGAGCTCGGCCAAGTGCAAATTAAAAATGAAAAACTCGAAAAGGAGCTCGGGCAAGCGAACATTAAAAATGAAAAACTTGAAAAGGAGCTCGGCCAAGCGAAAATTGAAATCGAAACGCTCAAAAGGGAAAATGAGCAATCGAAGCAGGGGGCGAAAAGACCTAGAATTTAAGTTTTTTTCATTTATTTAAAAAAAGGTTGAGTGGTATAAAGTAACAAAAAAAACAAAGATTTAAGCCGCCTCACGGCTTAAATCTTTGTTTTTTTAAGTGCCCCACTCAACCTTTTTTTAATGTATATTTATCTGAAAAAATATTTTATCAAACGATTTTTTTCAACATCAACATGTAATAGAAAATTCACACCATTTCTGAAATTTTATACTGAAAAATAAATCAAAAATCAAAAAATTTATAAACATCAACATGTAAAATTTACTTCCCGATAAAATTACACACAACAATGTAAAAAAAGTTAAGGTCAAAATTTGACCTAGGTCCAAGGTCAAACCTAGGTCAAAAGAGAAAATTGTATTTCTAGAAAATGGTTTCAAAATTTGCTCGACCAGAAAATGGAAAAAAATGACATTTTCCATATGAGGTCATTGACCTGTAATATTTTACATGTACCTAGAGTTAAGGTCAAACCTAGGTCAAAAGAGAAAATTGTATTTCTAGAAAATGGTTTCAAAATTTGCTCGACCAGAAAATGGAAAAAAATGACATTTTCCATATGAGGTCATTGACCTGTAATATTTTACATGTACCTAGAGTTAAGGTCAAACCAAGGTCAAAAGAGAAAATTGTATTTCTAGAAAATGGTTTCAAAATTTGCTCGACCAAAAAATGGAAAAAAAATGACATTTTCCATATGAGGTCATTGACCTGTATTTTTTACATGTACCTAGGTCAAAGGTCAAATGTAGGTCAAAAGAGAAAATTGTATTTTTAGAAAATGGTTTCAAAATTTGCTCGACCAAAAAATGGGAAAAAAATGACATTTTCCATATGAGGTCATTGACCTGTATTTTTTACATGTACCTAGGTCAAAGGTCAAATGTAGGTCAAAAGAGAAAATTGTATTTTTAGAAAATGGTTTCAAAATTTGCTCGACCAAAAAATGGAAAAAAAATGACATTTTCCATATGAGGTCATTGACCTGTATTTTTTACATGTACCTAGGTCAAAGGTCAAATGTAGGTCAAAAGAGAAAATTGTATTTTTAGAAAATGGTTTCAAAATTTGCTCGACCAAAAAATGGAAAAAAAATGACATTTTCCATATGAGGTCATTAACCTGTATTTTTTTTTTTTTTTTTTTTTTTTTGTACATTTTCAATTTTTGTCGTCCACCGAACCGGAAGTAAGAATTTGAAACTCATTAAGTATTCAAGAATTCGGGCAAATGAGATTACATCATCATTTCTATTTTTAGAAATAAATTTTTACGTTTTTTCAAGGCGTTTAAAAATATCTATCACAGAAAGTTCAATAAGGCATCAGAAAATATTTTATTTTTTTAAAAAAAGTTTCTATAAAATTTTTTCCTTATCCCCTGTTTATTTTCATTCAATGCCAATTATTTTAAATAAATTAGGGTTATTTTTATTTTTTTTAAATTTAGTAACGTGAGTAATTTATTGTTTTCGGCTTGGTTCTGGATTAAAAGTAAAGAATACACAATGTCGGTTCAATGCGGAGATTATCCCACGGGAAAAAATTTATCGTTATTAAAAGACCCTCGTGAAAATCCACCGTTCCCCATAGGCACGACAATACCCTATTATTGCGATTTAGGCTACAAATTCCGCGATGGCTCTTTTATAATTGGAACAAAGACTCCCAAGTTTGAATGTGTATTGGATGGTGAATCTGCCGTATGGAAAATTGATACTGAATGTACTCCAGTTACTTGCAGTGATCCGGGGCACGTAGCTCACGCAACAAGAACAGGTTCGAATTTTTCATTTAACGGCGAAGTGAAATACGAATGTAAAGACGGTTATAAAATGAAAGGAAACGAATCTCTATTTTGCGGAGCAAATGGATTATGGGTACCGTCGATTGACAGAGTAAAATGCGAACCATTATCTCCCAAAGATGTTGAAAATCCAGCCGGCTATATTTTTTACGCTCTTCCAATCCTGTTACTTACAATGGTTATGGCAAGCAAAGCAATGTAAAAAAAAAAAAAAAAAAAAAAAAAAAATTTTTTTTTTTTTTTTTTACATTGTTTGAACATTTAAAACTTACTAGCAGAAACGCAATCATGTTATAAAAATTTAATTACCAATATTGTAAAAAAAAAAAAAAAAAAAAAAAAAAAAAAATTTTTTTTTTTTTTTTTTTTTTTTTCGAAATGAGAGCTCATTAAGTATTAAAAAAAATCCAAGTTTTCTTCAGATAACGTCATCAACTCTAAAAATAGATTTTGTAGGGTTTGAACTTTTAAAAAAAAATAATTTTAAATATTCATAAACTCGAAACTGTGATTTTTCCTGTGACTGGGATCTACTTTTCGCGATTAAAAGTTTTCGTTATTTATTTCATCAGTAGTATTTTATGAATCTTGATCTATGGCATTCTTTTCCTCCCTCCTTTGTCGCCAACCATGTTCTGGTGATTAAAATTTTGTAAACCATAAAAAAGGGAAATAAGACAAAATGGCTTGTTTCCAGTCAAACTGGAGAAAAAAAGATGCTTCTTACGCTGTAATATTATTCACCATACAATAAACATTGTTTAGTTACCAGGTACTGCAAAATCGACACCTGATCTAAGATTACGGTAACAAAGTGCTTTTTAAACAGTCGGCAGTAAAATTATTCGAGCACCTTAAACCCTTTGGTTTTTTTCCAAAACCGAAAACATACTTCCTGCAACTATTATTCTTGGATAGTACGGCAAGTGAATCATTGCCCGTAAATAAATGATGAATGCTAAGCTCATTGTACTAGCAAATCTCTTCTAGTGCATTTCAGTGACCAATTTTAATATGTTTGAAATAGAGTAACATCATTAAAATACACAACAAACGAATTTTTCCCATATTAGACAATAAAGTAATGGATTTCTTTTATGTACCTCTGACGAACTATAACTTACTCTAATCTCTGTAAAATGTTTGATCTTTGTCATTCTTATCAGTTTCATTATATTTGAAATTGGCTCATATCATTGAAATACATTGCAAACAGTTTTTCCCTATTGACCATAAATGTCAATTCTTTTGAATGTTCTTGTAAATAAACTATAAAACTACAAACTTCATTTTCAATGCCGAATACAAAGTAGTAAATTGCATTAACATACATCAAATGCATCCGAATATATTTGCACTAGTTAGAGCACGGGTAGAAAAACACAATTCATAAAGCTATTTCAACTATGTTGGAAAGTTTTTAAAACAGCAGAAAAATATACAATTATTATATCGTATTCTAAATGTTCAAAGCAAGCGAACAAGCAACATTTTTTCATTAGCTGGACAGTTACTTTTTGCTTCTAATTATTAATCTGTATGGTTCAGATATGGTTGATGATGTGGTTGAAGAATCCGAATATATTTACACTAGTTAGAGCATGGATAGAAAAACACAATTCATAAAGCTTTTTCAACTATGTTGGAAAGTGTTTAAAACAGCAGAAAAATATACAATTATTATATCGTATTCTAAATGTTCAAAGCAAGCGAACAAGCAACATTTTTTCATTAGCTGGACAGTTACTTTTTGCTTCTAATTATTAATCTGTATGGTTCAGATGTGGTTGATGATGTGGTTGAAGAATCCGAATATATTTACACTAGTTAGAGCATGGATAGAAAAACACAATTCATAAAGCTTTTTCAACTATGTTGGAAAGTGTTTAAAACAGCAGAAAAATATACAATTATTATATCGTATTCTAAATGTTCAAAGCAAGCGAACAAGCAACATTTTTTCATTAGCTGGACAGTTACTTTTTGCTTCTAATTATTAATCTGTATGGTTCAGATGTGGTTGATGATGTGGTTGAAGAATCCGAATATATTTACACTAGTTAGAGCATGGATAGAAAAACACAATTCATAAAGCTTTTTCAACTATGTTGGAAAGTGTTTAAAACAGCAGAAAAATATACAATTATTATATCGTATTCTAAATGTTCAAAGCAAGCGAACAAGCAACATTTTTTCATTAGCTGGACAGTTACTTTTTGCTTCTAATTATTAATCTGGATGGTTCAGATGTGGTTGATGATGTGGTTGAAGATGGTAGAGAGATTGGTTGGTTGACGCTACTATCAGATTTCTGAGCTTTTCTTGTCAAAATTTTTTCGAATAACTGTGGCTGGTAGTTTGAATTTTGATTCGCACGGTCCGCTATTGACCACAAAATTTGGTGGAAGAAGTTTAGAATTTTCAGTTAAATTTTGTGACGTAGGTGATTTGTTACAGTCAGTATTTTTCAAAATCTATATTTAACTGACTTTTAACTTTGACCATCGTTAAAAACGAGAAATCAATGAATGATTGATATAACACAATTAAAGAAACGAGTATATAAATATCAAAAACATTGTCGGAAGAAAATTCAGTTTATGGAAATTTTGAAAAGTACAAATTTTTGAAATTAACCAATATTGGTCGTTTCGTCAAAAATGGGCCACCATTAATAATTTTTCTGGTGAAAAAAATGACAAGTTAAAGTTTTAAAATTGACCAATATTGGTATGTAACGTTTCGCAAAAAAATGGGTCAGAGGCGGTTTGGACAACCGCCTCTGACCCATTTTTTCACTTTCACCTTTAAATAATTTTTCTTGAAAGAAAAACATGAGGTGAAATTTAAAGTTTAGCGAATTTTAGTTCGTATTGTTTTTTAAATTTCAAAAATTTGTCACCTTTTAGTTGAAATATATATTCATAATCTTCAAGATCAGGTGACAGAATTAATACTGAATCTGAATCCATTTCCTTATCCTTTTTTTCGTCCAATTTCTTCACTTTGATTTTTTTGTCCATAGCTTTTTTCTTTTCCCCATCAAGTTTCAAATGATTTCCCTTTGAAGTTTTTGATTTTTTCTTTAAATGAGATTTCGCAACAGGAAAGTTCTTCTCGTTACTAGGAGTTTTCTTCGGAATTTTAAATAATTTTAACTGTTCTCTCATTTTCGTATTTGAAGATTGAAGAAAGTCTATAAAATTTTGCTGTTTCTTGGCAGGAGAGGGTGTTGTCACGGGCTTGGCTGGAGTTGTTTTCACTTGTGAGGCAAGAGTTGTTACAGGAAAGTTTAACTTATTAGTCACGACTGGTGATGAGGGCATTTTAAATCCACTTGTCTTCTCTGCAGATTTCTTCGTTTCTAGCAGCGGCGGCAAGGCAAAATCTGTTATCATATCTTCTTCCATCGGAGTCGGAGGTCGTGGAAAGCTATCATTATAAGTTATGAGAGGCGTATTTAAAACTTTCTGATATGGATCTTCTATTAGATGCGAAACATTCGCATCTATAAAATTAAGCAAATCTTCAAGATCTTTTTCAGTTAAAGTAGCCATTTTTAAAAAAATCCACCAGCAACAAAAAGCGATCAGCGTCCAAAATGTGCGAATGGCGTCGATTACCGCCTTTTTATACGAATCACCGAGGTCATTTGAAAGATAAAAACAGGAAATTTAAGATAAAAATAATCGTATATCAAAGTTATTGAGAAAGGATATTACGTAACAAAGTTCATTATAGAATAAAAGGAATCGTGTCACGGGATGTTTTGCGCAATCCGTTTTTAGAAATCACAGTCAGGAAGTTATGTAACTCAATTCGCAGAACAGCGGAAAAGGTCTGGAATAAAATTAGCCACAGAGTCAATCTTTTAATGAAATTTGTATATATTTTTTTCTGAAAATTTTTTTAATAATAAAAGTAACAATAATTTAAGCCAAGCAATGCGTATAACAAAAGATCCTGTAATTTAATAATAAATATTTTTTGCATCACAGATTGTACAGAATGTATATTTTTGTGCATACTTCAAAGACCAATTCTATTATTTTAAAATGAGCCATTAAAATGCATTTGATCCCCGTAATGTAACGGAATACTTTTGATTGTCAGTGTAATTGACATCCGATTTTCATAAAATTTGAAATGACTCGACAAGATTATGTAATAATTGTGTATTTAAAATTTCAAACGATTCGGTTGGGTCTGAGCGACAGGTGCTACATATTTACATAATTACGAACGCACCTAAAAAGCTTGACATAAATATATTTGGCCAATGATATCAGCAATATCTTGATTTTCTTCATGAAATAAATTATTCTTTCTTCATGAAAAAACATGAATTTCCTTAACAAAAATTACAAATCAAAAAAAAATGTATGATATAAAACTACATTTGAACTGTCCGTAAAATATGTGCAGACTGTATCAATTTGTTTTTAACCACAATATTAGGATCATTTAAAAGTTTGACTGATGCCAAAAATTGAACTTTTCAGTAAACCATGACACAGATTTTTTTTTATATAATTCATTTTAGGATCTCATCCATGTAGTTACAAAATTCGAAACATTTGCATCTCTATAATTGATATTTTGAAAACAAAGCTGATACACAATTTACACAGTTTGGTATTACTTGAGTAGTTTGGCGTTTTATATAATTTGTTGCATCAGCAATTCATTAATAGAGTATTACTATGCATAATAACAATATTTAAATTTTGTTTTGGAATTGCAATGCATTGTATAAATAGTTTTCACATGTTTTATTTTCATATACCTAACCAAGATGGGCCCCCAAACAAACTAGTTTTTACTTGGAATAATTGATATACTAAATGTATTTTTTGACTTGGAATAATGGATATTTTGAAAACAAAACACACAAGTTTATGCATCCATTTCTCTGAGAGCTCCATTTAAAAGTTTGACTGATATTGAAACTTATAAATCAATGATAATGTAACAATATTTTTCTTTTTTTTTGTACGTGAGGTGCGCGATAACAAAATTTTAAAAATATTACTCTCATATATCAATCTCATAAAATTGTAAATAGTAAATTACAATTAAAACACGTTCCCCCCATTATGTAATGGAATACTTTTGTGTGGAATCAATTACAAATGTTTCTACAAATTATGTAAAATGTTTATTACAATGAATACTTTTGATTGACCCAATTATCAAAAAATTGAAATAATTCGACAAAATTATGTAATAATTATGCGTTTTAAATTTAAAACTTATAAAATACATTTGATCCCTCCATAATGTAATTGAATACTTTTGATTGCCTCCGATTTTCATAAAATTTGAAATGACTTGACAAAATTATGTAATAATTATGTATTTTAAATTTCAAACGATTCGGTTGAGTGCTACGTATTTATATAATTACGAACCTTAATTACGATTTATAATTACAATAAATTTTTTTTTCATTCATATATATTCGAATCTCATGTCCATTAGACACTCTCTGCTTATTTTCAGTCCTAATCTAATGAAATCTCGAAAGTGCACCTTCTGATTCACCAAATTTTTTTTTCAAATTGACCGAAAACGTTCAGTTGTATTTTCTTTTATGGGGTGTTTTAAGAATCCTCCGTTGTTGAGCAACATGACGCCTATCCCAAAAAGAGGATTGAGTGTGAAGGTGAACGACACGGTGCCTTTTCGTGATGCCTATGTTAAATATCTATGTTTTTTTTTTAAAAAAAACCTATATTGGTTTTCAAAGTGTCATAAAAAAATTAGGAGCGGAAAACCCGCTCCTATTTTTTTTTTTTTTTTTTTTTTTTTTTTCTAATTGAAAAAAATTAGAAATAAAACTGTTTTTTTTTTCAAACTGTTGGAGTTAATAAATCGGAAATTAAGCTCTCAATATCAATATTTTCTGTTGGGTCATAAGGCGTGTTTAATAGTTCCTCTAAATTTAAATTGAAATTTGTGCTTTCGGAATAAGAATTTTCCATTACATCTACATTTTTTTCAAAATTTGAAGACATTTCTGTATTTATCGAGCTGGTCATTTCAAAATTTGAAGACATTTCTGTATTTATCGAGCTGATCATTTCAAAATTTGGAGACATTTCTGTATTTATCGAGCTGATATCATTTCCAGAATTTGAAGACAATTCTGTATTTATCGAGCTGATATCATTTCCAGAATTTGAAGACATATCTGTACTTATCGAGTTGATATCATTTCCAAAATTTAAACACATTTCTGTATTTATCGGGCTGGACATTTCAAAATTTGACTTTGCTGCATTTGGCAAGTTTGTTGTTTTTTCATGATGAAAAGTTAAATCTAGAGGTTCCGGATCCTCCGAGTTGACGTTTGGAAAATATCCCTCTTTTGGATTATTCATTATTTTAGAAGTTAGAATTTGAAAATGTTTTACAAAATCGACAGGTGTTGTTACTACATTTCTTTCTAATATCGGTGGATTCGGAATTAACCAATATGTAATTTGTTGTTGTTGCTCCTGTTGCTGTTGACTGTCAGAAAAAGTATTTGGACATGCAACGGTCGAGGAATCTAAATTAAAAAAATCTGCGAAATCTTTTTCCTCTTCCGTTCTTGCTTTTTTTGGCGGCGGAGGGGGTGGCATTTTATTAAAATCATCCTCATCTTTTTCATCATCAATATATGGCGTTTCAGGAGGAACATCAAACACATTTTGTAGTTTAGTAATTCTATGGGCTACCGGATCGTCCACGGGAAAGGGAAATTCAAAGTTTTTCGGTAATACATCTAAGCTGAAAAAAACTTTTTGAGTGGTATATAACATGTAAGTTGTACCCTCTGGGATCTTGTACGCGCCATTGGGCAACAAGATCCGCCTGTCGAATAAATGAATGTTTTCGTAGTGGAAAATTTTATCTTCAACACTCAATCTTTTGTGCATGGTTTTTGGAAGCAAATAAAATAACAGGGGTACATTTAGAGTCTGAATAAAATGGATCGTATTTTTTTTCACGGTTTTCAAACCAAAGGTAAACCATGCTTTTACAAGAAACATGTTTTTGAGTTTAAAACTCATCCTCACGTCTGAATTTTTTTTGAACGCAGGTTGTGGGTTTCTCGAATACCTAGTGATCATTCGACTCCAATCGATGAGTTCTGGGTGAAATTTTTCGAAAATCTGACAATCCCGCCCCATCTTCTTTGTTGTATCCATGGTTTTCTGGTCCATGGGATGTTTGCAAAAATATATTTTATGATATTCATCCATGAACAAAACAAAACATTTAACATTTTCGTTGGAAGCCCAAAACTTGAAATTTTTTTCGGGATAAGTTAGTTTTTCGACAGACTTTGAAATAAAATTAGGGAAAACATCAATTGCCCTGACTGATCTTTTATAGTCCATTTCCAACAACAAAAAAAAAATTTGAAAAGAAATTTTTTTTTTCAACAGAGTAAAAAAACTCGTTTAGCAAATGAATGAGAATGATTTTTCAATCTCAAACACTCGGGCTTTTATACAAAAATTCTGGTCACAGGATGTTGTGCAATCCGTGCTAATTTTAACGAGGACAGGATGTTATGCAATTGGTTTTTTTTTTTTTTTTTTTTTTTTTTTTTTTTTCCTTGAAAATCATATCGAGGTCACAGGATGTTTTGCAATGTCATTTTTAGGGCTCTTATCTAGAAGGACAGGATGTTGTGTAATTGTTTTTTTTTCCTTGAAAAAATCACGTGGGAAGAGGAAATTTTTAGATTCGGATGCATGTATATATATATGGTTCCGTTTGTCGATTAAAAGGAATCATTTCAACATGCTGTTCTGGATTGCAACAGATCCTCTTGCTATTCCAATTTTAGTTATTGTTTCAAAAGACGGGTTGCCTTATTTACGGGCGCTTGATATTGGCCGCATCTGTCATTATAAAAATGTTTATCAATTTGCAAGAAAATATGCCAAATTGACAGTAAAAGATGTAGTACCCGAAAAGATTGATTTGTCTCCTCAAATTTTGTCAACGAGGATCTTTACAATTGATGAAACTTTGAATATGTTGAAAAATTGCAAAGCGAAAATAAGCCTCTCGCTTATTAAACTTTGGTTTAGATATATCGACGAAACAAAAATATTAACATTTGGTTCTGACGGAATTAGGGCTTGTAGCAACCCGAAAAAAGCTTTAAAAATACAAATAGTGCATAAAAGTGATGAAAACACGTGGAACTTGAAAGAATCCACTATGGAAGTGGATACCATTAGTCTAGAAAACGCGATAAGCTTCAAGGAGTTTCTAGACAAATTCAAAATGAAAACTCTGGAAATGTACAATACTATGATCAATGATTACAAAATGAAATTGCTTAAAATTAATTTTTTCCACGAGAGTTTGGAAAATTTTAAATTGTCAGACCAAACACCTCCAAAACATATACTAGTTTATTTTGGAAGCCAAGCGTTTGAATATGTATTGTCACAAGATAAAGTAAAAAAACTAAAACCCAACTACGACAAAAAACTACGCTGAAAAAGTATAAAAGTACCCCATGAATACAGGTAAAGTCACAAGCAAATGCTAGTAATATATAGATATATTCAAAATGTACAAGTAAAGCGCTTTTGAATGATACCAAACACGGCATATTTATCTTAACTTTATTTTTTGACGTATGACGCTTCCAGTATTTGGTAGTAGTGACGCACATATCCGTCGATGGCAGCAAATGGGTAATGGACCGATTAGTGGATGAGGTCGTTAGTGTAATGTGTAAATGTGTAATGTAGATTGAAGGTTTCATGTATTAAGATGACCTAGGAAGATTTCTTAATCTATCTAATTCTGCTAACGATTGACTGTCATGTGGATTTTTAAGCAACTTATTATGATCCAAGGCACTTATAAACAAACCCTCTATGGTTTTGACTCTACTGAGAGCGACATAGGCCTGTCCTTTAGCATTCCAACGATTTTCCACTTTAGAATGTTCGGACTGCGTTTTCCTACGATTTTTCTGATAATCTTTGTCTTTTATTCTTCTAAATTCAGTAATATCTGGGGATTCATTTTTTCTTGTCTCAGAAATGCGTGAAGCTTTTTTTGTTTTCCTTGATAAAGCCATTTTTTAAAAGCTTTTATTTTATACCTAAAATAATGAAACTAAATGTTAATATTTATAGCTCTATTTATTTACACTAGATTTACTAACCTAACTCAAACTAAATTGTTTTTGTTTATAGACCTATACTTATTATACTACTTCTTATTTCTATACTTACTAACTATACTATACTACTAACTTTTACTGCTATTTCGTAGACTATATAAACCTGGTACTTTTGGTGCAATACCAGCAAAATTATTTTTATTTATTTAATCCGACAAAATTTAAACAGTGTATCGAAGTAGGATGGCTGTGGTTGCTTCCCTGCGTTACCGGGTACACAACGTCACAACGAATAGGCAAATAGATACACACGCACATATAACAACATAAGCCCGAAGCCCGAAGGCATATAATGCAGAGGACATTTTTATGGGAGTTTTAGCCAGTTATCAAACTGTTTCCGCCTTCACCGCGTGGAGGTACTCCCAGCTTATGTCGTTTACATTAGTGCATTAAATTATTCTATTAACGTTCACGCTGCTCTACATTACAGTTCCCGTGATCCGCGCTTTACTCTTATCGCTCATTTTTTTTAAACATCTTCAAAGCAGTCTTGTAATTATGTATAAGCATATAAATACTGGTGAAGCTCTTTCAAGTAATACCAAACACATTACATATATTTTTATTTTATACTTTTTGTCCGCTAGAGGGCATAATAGTAAATTTGGTGACAAACTTTATAGCTCACAACCAACAGAATATCAAGATCAAGACCCTTCTAATGGCACTGCAGTGGTCTTATTCTGATTACTAAGTACCAAAGAAATTAAGAACGAAAAGATGTGAATTATATGCAATTAGCCCATAAATGCAAGTAAAGTCACAAGCAAATGCTAGTAATATATATATATTCGAAATGTACAAGTGAAGCGCTTTAAAATGATACCAAACACGGCATATCTAGCTTAACTTTATTTTTTTACTCTGTATATTTTGTCCGCTAGAGGGCGCCACATTGAATTTGGTGAAAATCTATATAGCCTATAACCAGCGGACAATTAAGACGCTTCTAATGATATGTCATTTGTCGAATTCTGATTAGTGGTTTAGAAGTTACGAGGGAACAGATGAACATACATACATACATACATACATACATACATACATACATACATACATAGCCTGTCAAAATCATAACCCTCCTTTGGCTTTGCCGTAGTCGGGTAAAAAAATAATTAATTGTTGAAAAAAAAAAAAAAAAAAAAAAAAAAAAAAAAAAGTAGGAGCGGGTTTTCCGCTCCTATTTTTTTATAACACTTTGAAAACCAATATAGGTTAAAAAAAAAAAAAAAAAAAAAAAAAAAAAAACAGAATTTTTTTTTTTTTTCAAGATTATGTTGATAGTTCAACTTACTCGCTCCAACAATATTTTTCACGCAGTTTTCCATTTGCTCGTTCACAAAATGGATCTGTTCATTTCCCCTTCTTCTTACAAAGTCAAGTCGGCCATCCGGTCCGAACACAAACATTCCAGGTGCGTAGCCTCTCTGGCAGTCGGTACCAACGGATTTACCCTGTTTGACCGAAGAGTTAGCGTGGTCTACGAAGGATGCAGCGTGGACAATGCCAAGTTGGTTCGTGAAATTGTAAAAAGTGGTGTGAGAAAATTACACGTTTACGACAAAAAAACTTTGGAAAAAATCAAAGATCTCCGGAAATCCTATTCGCATCTGTTGGAAAATGTGTTCGTGGTGAGAAGTTTGAAAAAATTGGATATGGAATGCGCTTATTGCCATTCTAAACGCTGTCACAGATGGATAGCGGTTTCGTTGCTTTCAGAAATTTTTGAAATATTTTATGATCACATTGACCATTAGGATAATATGTATTTTTTTTTTAAATAATAATTTGAGTCCGGAAAACTATGACTTGGATCTTTGAATATTAATTAGGGGAACAATAATTGAAATTGTAAAATCTATTTTTAGAATCATGTCGTTAGTTACAAACTCGAATTTTTGAATATTAATTAGTTTTCAGATTTTTAACTTCCTGTTTGCTGGAGAACAAAAATTGAAATTGTAAAAAAAAAAAAAAAAAAAAAAAAAAAGTAATAATAATAATAATAATATTTTTTTTTTTTTCACAATATTGGTCAAGTTAAATAATTTTGATAACAGAAAAAGACTTACAATAAAACTTGACAGTATTTTATTTATTTATTTCAACCATATTTTTTTAACGTATCAGTTTTGAAAGAATACGGTTGTGGAGGTTCTATATAGCCACGTCTTAAACACTCCTGTTCATCAGGAAATTCTAGTTCGTAATAAAAATCAGGCGTTTTTGGTCGTGGTTTTCCTCTGTGTCTTGATACATCATTTATTCTTTTTTTCATTTCTTCTTCATTTAAACCTAGAGTATTAAAATATTCCTCGCAATCGGAACACGGGTTACCTGGATATTGTTTTCTTTCTGCTTTTTTCCGAGGTAATTTTTTAAAACATTCTGGTTCCGGATTTTCTTTTTCTAGTAGATCGAAATTTTCAAAGTATTTCGATTTCGGAGATTTTATGAAATCCATACTACAATAAAATTTTATTTTACACTTGTATCTTATTTTTTTTTAGAAACAAACTAGTTGGATGATCAACAATGGTTAAAAATAAATTTTTATAATAACATGATTGCATTTCTGTTAGTAAGTTTTAAATGTTTAAGCAATCTTCAAACAATGTTAAAAAAAAAAAAAAAAAAAAAAAATTTTTTTTTTTTTTTTTTTTTTTTTTTTACAATATTGGTCAAGTTAAATTTTTATAATAACATGATTGCGTTTCTGCTAGTAAGTTTTAAATGTTTAAGCAATGTTCAAACAATGTTAAAAAAATTTTTTTTTTTTTTTTTTTTTTTTTTTTTACAATATTGGTCAAGTTAAATTTTTATAATATTGGTCAAGTTAAATTTTTATAATAACATGATTGCGTTTCTGCTAGTAAGTTTTAAATGTTTAAGCAATGTTCAAACAATGTTAAAAAAAAAAAAAAAAATTTTTTTTTTTTTTTTTTTTTTTTACAATATTGGTCAAGTTAAATTTTTATAATAACATGATTGCGTTTCTGCTAGTAAGTTTTAAATGTTTAAGCAATGTTCAAACAATGTTAAAAAAAAAAAAAAAAAAAAAAATTTTTTTTTTTTTTTTTTTTTTTTTTTTTTTTACAATATTGGTCAAGTTAAATTTTTATAATAACATGATTGCGTTTCTGCTAGTAAGTTTTAAATGTTTAAGCAATGTTCAAACAATGTTAAAAAAAAAAAAAAAAATATATTTTTTTTTTTTTTTTTTAACATTGATAGATATTCGAATCTCATGTTCCTTACACACTCTTTGCTTATTTTCAGTCCTAATCTAATGAAATCTCGAAAGTACACCTTCTGATTCACCAAAGTTTTTTTTCAAATTGACCGAAAACTTTGAGGTATATCCTCTTTTATGGGGTGTTTTAGGAATCCTCTGTTGTTGAGCAACATGACGCCTATTCCAAAAAGAAGATTGAGTGTGAAGGTGAACGACACGGTGCCTTTTCGTAATTTTTTCAATATTGGTCAAGTTAAATTTTTATAATAGCATGATTGCGTTTCTGCTAGTAAGTTTTAAATGTTTAAACAATGTTATTATTATTATTATTATTATTATTATTATTTTTTTTTTTTTTCAAATTGGAAGTTTTAATTTCATACCTGTTTAATATTAAAAAATTCAAAGTTATATAATGACGTCATTATTTCTAAAAATAGATATTTACAACTAAAACTCAAATTTCCAAAAAATGTTGTGTGATGATGAATTTTTTTTATGAGATGAATTTTTTGTGAGATGATAATGAAATGATGGTTATGAAATCATGATAATGAAATGATGGTTATGGAATCATGATAATGAAATGATGGTAATGAAATGATGGTGAAATGATGGTGAAATGATGATGAAATAATGATTATGAAATTTTTATGTGGAACATGATTTTGGAAATTTGAGTTGGGTTGCCCTCTGTGGCGGGACTTTTAAAAGAAAACCTAACCCGTATTCACGCTAGGTTCGAAGGAAACCACAGAAAACTTCGAACGGTTAGGCCGACGGACCCTCGGGAAAAATGTCACCCCCATGATTCATGTTCGTACAACTTTCTCATTTCGCTCGATCAAAGAAAAAATGTTGCACAACAAAAGAAAAAAAATGTACGCAAAACATTTCGCATCAAAGAAATCGCAACAAAAATCCCCCAACGAAAGAAAAAAATGTACGCAAAACATTTCGCAGGCAACAAAGCGTAGAGCCCAATCAAAGAAATCGCAACCCAGAAAAAAATGTACGCAAAACAATTTGCTCGCCCCCCCCCCCCCAAACCAAAGAAATCTCAGCGCCCAGAAAAAAATATCGCTCAGAAATCGTAACCCCCCAATCAAAGAAATCGCAACAAAACGCCCGATCAAAGAAAATTATTTCGCAGCGCAAGAATAATATAAACAGAAAAAAATTATACTACTTTGCTTTCAAGGAAGCCCCCCTGTGAAAAGAAAAACAACAAACAGAGCCAGCATGTTTTATTATTCCACAAAAAAAAATTTTTTTTTTTGCTCCGACAAAGTTTCGCTTTTTAAAAGGAATCCTTCATTTTTGTGTAAAGATGTGTGGAAAAAAACAACCCACCGAGGAAGAGCCAGCATTTTTTATTATCCAAAAATTTTTTTTTCTTGCTCTGCTCCTGCCCGACGGGTTGCAATTGTTTGCGTGCCTGTGAAATAAGATGAGACAAAGACTCCAATAAATGAGACAATTTCTGAAAAAGAAAAATATTTTATTAGTTATTCATACTCACCTAATTTTTCTCTCAACTCCTTCGTTTCCTTTTCCTCCACCTCTCTTTTTTCAACGGTTTTGGGTGACCCGGTGATACTTTTGCTTCATCCGGCGAGTTTCCGATCCGCCCAACGCAGCACTACTCCTGAATGGGGCACCCGCTTTGCGAGTTTACGACCGGTCCATCGCAATTCGACAACTAGACACTTTTTTTTCATTTCAAGCTTTTTTTAGGAGCTTTTGTTTTAAAAGTAGAATAGTTGCCGAAGGAGCCCGATCTTTACCAAACAGGTGTAGACATCTTTCACTTCCACTCCGAGCCATAATAAACAGAAATAGATTTTTATGCACGGACGACAAAAAAAGTCGACATGGTGAAAAAAATTTCTCTCTGGATCAGCACGGAGTAAAAAAGTGGAAAAGATGCTCGCTCACGAACCAGTTCGAAACTCCAATTTTTTTTTAAAAAACAAAAAAAAGGGAGTTCGCCCCTTGTCTCCCCACGAGGCCGTCAGTTTTAAACCGAGCTGAAAGTCTCTAACCGCTGGCCTGTCTACGATGCGTACCAAGTCAGACCATCGCAGCTGCAACAGGGATCGGAAGGCCCCCCCAATTCCCATTCCAGAGGCTTTGCGAAACACCCCGCAAGGGGCGTTATTTCGAGGTGCTTCCTTAAACCTTCGCCGAGAGACAAGAGGATCCTTCGGAATTCGTGGCTTGGATTCGGATAACTCCTCGTCATCAATTTCTCAAAGCCGGGAAGCCCGCTTCCGAAAAAAAAGAGAAAGTGGAGAAAAAACAGGTTGGCTTCTTCGATGACCTTCGAGTACAAATTTCTTTTTGTTAAAAACTAGCCTGAAATAAATATTTTGCCTTCCAAGCCCAGGATCGAGGAAGGACTTTTTTTTTCTCCAACTTCTGGGATTTTTTTTGTGTCCGTTTTTTTTAAAAAAATAACAATTTGAACGCGCTCTGACAAAACTATCTTCACCACAAACCCAAGATAATGTGGACTTGCCTACACCTCGCAATTGGATTGTGTGTTGTGAAATTTAACAAAAAAATTTTTTTTGAACGCGCTCTATTTAAAAAGAAATTTGAACTCGAAGGGTGCTGAAAAAGAAATTATACTTACCATTATTTTCCCTTGTGCTGAAAAAAAAATTTTTTACCACCACGGATTCCTTTTAAAGCGAAAATGACAAAAAAACAAACAAATGTTACCGCGGATTCCCCCCCACAAACACAACATGAAAAAAAAAAAAACATCAAAAGCAAAGTTTTTCTCCCCCCCCACAAACACAACATGTAAAAATACAAACATTAAAAGCAAAGTTTAACCCCCCTCTCCGGACAATACAAACACAACATGTAAAAAAAAACAAACATTAAAAGCAAACATTTAAAAGATGTAAAAAAAAATGCAAAAAGGCAGCGAGGAAAAGGGATCGAAGCAACGTTACGTTAACACCGCAAGGTTCCAGTTGCTCCGAACAATAGCGAAGCGATAGAGCGGAAAGCTAAAGTCTTGGTTTCATCCGAAACTTATACTGTCAAATCAAAAAAAAAAAAAAAAAAAAAAAAAAAAAAAAAAAAAAAAATTTTTTTTTTTTTTATATATAATTGAATCTAATGTCCCTTAGACACTCTCTGCTTATTTTCAGTCCTAATCGAATGAAATCTCGAAAGTGCATCTTTTGATTCTCCAAACTAAAAAAAACCTTTATTTAGTGAATAAATACTTTTAAAAATCTCCCACTTTAACTTTAGATTAAAAATAATTACAAAAAGACCAAGATAAGTTATGATAAATTATAATAGCTAAAGTGATATGATTTTCCCCAGAGTATTTTTAAAAACATTTTAGCGGCAAATTTCTTCCATAGCATTTGCTATAGATGCTAAGGTACCAACCATTCTAACTGTGGAATGTAATAAGCTCCTCGCCCAATTCGGTTTTGGATTTGATGAGAAAGTTTCAGGAACAACTTTTTTTATACCCTCCCAACCGTCATGATCTTCCACCCATGATAATAAGTTTTCCTGTACCAATCTTGAAAAACATTCATACATTACATCTATAATGCTTTTAGGTAATTTATCTTGGATGCATTTTACAGCCAATTCCCCGACGAAAGCGAAAAATGCAATTATTCGACTCCAAGTAATACCTTCGATAAACAATTCATTAAATACACCTGTTAAAAGACTATTTATATTATCTTCATCAATATTTTTTATTTCACAGCATAGATTTTTTATTTCATTACCATACTTGTCAAGAAATACACTAAGAATTTCGCAAGTTTTTTCAATGAGATTGGTTTCTTTTTCATTCATCGGACTGTCTGCATGAAAATTTTCATAATGATTCAGTAGAAAAGAAAATACATTTTCAAGAAAACAATCTGTTCTTATTATATCTTTTTTGCTATAAATTCTCTTTTCACACTCATCAA
This sequence comes from Maratus speculifer, assembly GCA_964019185.1. Classification (NCBI taxonomy): domain Eukaryota; kingdom Metazoa; phylum Arthropoda; class Arachnida; order Araneae; family Salticidae; genus Maratus; species Maratus speculifer. The sequence continues at coordinate 249,358,380 of OZ025293.1, read as the reverse complement.
TTTCCCCACGCAAAAAAACTGCTTTAAGTAGCAAATTGTTAGACATTTTGAGAAGAAAAGATACTTTGTTTCAACAAGCGGAGAATATAAAAATTACAAGTGAAGCCACAAGCTTTATAATCTTACAACATGAAAAAAAAAAAAAAAAAAAAAATTTTTTTTTTTTTTTTTTTTTTTTTTTTACTACATTCATATATATACGAATCTCATGTTCCTTACACACTCTTTGCTTATTTTCAGTCCTAATCTAATGAAATCTCGAAAGTACACCTTCTGATTCACCAAAGTTTTTTTTCAAATTGACCGAAAACTTTGAGATGTATCTTCTTTTATGGGGTGTTTTAAGAATCCTCTGTTGTTAAGCAACATGACGCCTATTCCAAAAAGAGGATTGAGCGTGAAGGTGAATGACACGGTGCCTTTTTGTGATGCCGCGGGCTACCCATGCCATGGCTTTAAAAAGTCTCTGTGTGATTGCGTTTCTTCTAGTAAGTTAAAAAAAAAAAAAAAAAATTTTTTTTTTTTTTCATAATAGGATATTACATGTAAGCGCCATACAATTACAGTCAAAGATATAAAAGTTTTTAATTTCAAGGTCATCCCAATGTCATTCATGGGTTCCATTTTCCAGGCTTGAAGTCAAGCGACAAAATTTTATCGGGCCCACATCAATAGTTTTGTTGTGTACAATTCTCAACAAATGTTAAAAAAATCAAGTCGATTGGATCATAAACTATGAGCAAACGTGATTTTTAATACTACACCATGGGGGGGCAAACTTTGATTAAACATAGTACTGCGTACAAAATTTGAACCGCTTCGGATAATTAGAGTCAGAGATATAAAAATTTCAAGGTCATCCCATGGGGGTCTATCATCGACATCTATTAGGCACGCGAAATTATGTGACAAATTTTTATGGATCGACCAGGGGGTCCCCACTATTGACATTTTTGTTATTAAATTTACAAAATTTTATACGTGTTAAAAAAAAACTGTACGTTTCTGAAACAATTACAAAGTAAAATATTAATAAAACATTATTTTTTATGGATCGACCAGGGGGTCCCCACTATTGACATTTTTGTTATTAAATTTACAAAATTTTATACGTGTTAAAAAAAAACTACGTTTCTGAAACAATTACAAAGTAAAATATTAATAAAACATTATTTTTTATGGATCGACCAGGGGGTCCCCACTATTGACATTTTTGTTATTAAATTTACAAAATTTTATACGTGTTAAAAAAAACTGTACGTTTCTGAAACAATTACAAAGTAAAATATTAATAAAACATTATTTTTTATGGATCGACCAGGGGGTCCCCACTATTGACATTTTTGTTATTAAATTTACAAAATTTTATACGTGTTAAAAAAAAACTGTACGTTTCTGAAACAATTACAAAGTAAAATATTAATAAAACATTATTTTTTATGGATCGACCAGGGGGTCCCCACTATTGACATTTTTGTTATTAAATTTACAAAATTTTATACGTGTTAAAAAAAAACTGTACGTTTCTGAAACAATTACAAAGTAAAATATTAATAAAACATTATTTTTTATGGATCGACCAGGGGGTCCCCACTATTGACATTTTTGTTATTAAATTTACAAAATTTTATACGTGTTAAAAAAAAACTGTACGTTTCTGAAACAATTACAAAGTAAAATATTAATAAAACATTATTTTTTATGGATCGACCAGGGGGTCCCCACTATTGACATTTTTGTTATTAAATTTACAAAATTTTATACGTGTTAAAAAAAAACTGTACGTTTCTGAAACAATTACAAAGTAAAATATTAATAAAACATTATTTTTTATGGATCGACCAGGGGGTCCCCACTATTGACATTTTTGTTATTAAATTTACAAAATTTTATACGTGTTAAAAAAAACTGTACGTTTCTGAAACAATTACAAAGTAAAATATTAATAAAACATTATTTTTTATGGATCGACCAGGGGGTCCCCACTATTGACATTTTTGTTATTAAATTTACAAAATTTTATACGTGTTAAAAAAAAACTGTACGTTTCTGAAACAATTACAAAGTAAAATATTAATAAAACATTATTTTTTATGGATCGACCAGGGGGTCCCCACTATTGACATTTTTGTTATTAAATTTACAAAATTTTATACGTGTTAAAAAAAAACTGTACGTTTCTGAAACAATTACAAAGTAAAATATTAATAAAACATTATTTTTTATGGATCGACCAGGGGGTCCCCACTATTGACATTTTTGTTATTAAATTTACAAAATTTTATACGTGTTAAAAAAAAACTGTACGTTTCTGAAACAATTACAAAGTAAAATATTAATAAAACATTATTTTTTATGGATCGACCAGGGGGTCCCCACTATTGACATTTTTGTTATTAAATTTACAAAATTTTATACGTGTTAAAAAAAACTGTACGTTTCTGAAACAATTACAAAGTAAAATATTAATAAAACATTATTTTTTATGGATCGACCAGGGGGTCCCCACTATTGACATTTTTGTTATTAAATTTACAAAATTTTATACGTGTTAAAAAAAAACTGTACGTTTCTGAAACAATTACAAAGTAAATATTAATAAAACATTATTTTTTATGGATCGACCAGGGGGTCCCCACTATTGACATTTTTGTTATTAAATTTACAAAATTTTATACGTGTTAAAAAAAACTGTACGTTTCTGAAACAATTACAAAGTAAAATATTAATAAAACATTATTTTTTATGGATCGACCAGGGGGTCCCCACTATTGACATTTTTGTTATTAAATTTACAAAATTTTATACGTGTTAAAAAAAAACTGTACGTTTCTGAAACAATTACAAAGTAAAATATTAATAAAACATTATTTTTTATGGATCGACCAGGGGGTCCCCACTATTGACATTTTTGTTATTAAATTTACAAAATTTTATACGTGTTAAAAAAAAACTGTACGTTTCTGAAACAATTACAAAGTAAAATATTAATAAAACATTATTTTTTATGGATCGACCGGGGGGTCCCCACTATTGACATTTTTGTTATTAAATTTACAAAATTTTATACGTGTTAAAAAAAAACTGTACGTTTCTGAAACAATTACAAAGTAAAATATTAATAAAACATTATTTTTTATGGATCGACCAGGGGGTCCCCACTATTGACATTTTTGTTATTAAATTTACAAAATTTTATACGTGTTAAAAAAAACTGTACGTTTCTGAAACAATTACAAAGTAAAATATTAATAAAATATTATTTTTTATGGATCGACCAGGGGGTCCCCACTATTGACATTTTTGTTATTAAATTTACAAAATTTTATACGTGTTAAAAAAAAACTGTACGTTTCTGAAACAATTACAAAGTAAAATATTAATAAAACATTATTTTTTATGGATCGACCAGGGGGTCCCCACTATTGACATTTTTGTTATTAAATTTACAAAATTTTATACGTGTTAAAAAAAAACTGTACGTTTCTGAAACAATTACAAAGTAAAATATTAATAAAACATTATTTTTTATGGATCGACCAGGGGGTCCCCACTATTGACATTTTTGTTATTAAATTTACAAAATTTTATACGTGTTAAAAAAAACTGTACGTTTCTGAAACAATTACAAAGTAAAATATTAATAAAACATTATTTTTTATGGATCGACCAGGGGGTCCCCACTATTGACATTTTTGTTATTAAATTTACAAAATTTTATACGTGTTAAAAAAAAACTGTACGTTTCTGAAACAATTACAAAGTAAAATATTAATAAAACATTATTTTTTATGGATCGACCAGGGGGTCCCCACTATTGACATTTTTGTTATTAAATTTACAAAATTTTATACGTGTTAAAAAAAAACTGTACGTTTCTGAAACAATTACAAAGTAAAATATTAATAAAACATTATTTTTTATGGATCGACCAGGGGGTCCCCACTATTGACATTTTTGTTATTAAATTTACAAAATTTTATACGTGTTAAAAAAAACTGTACGTTTCTGAAACAATTACAAAGTAAAATATTAATAAAACATTATTTTTTATGGATCGACCAGGGGGTCCCCACTATTGACATTTTTGTTATTAAATTTACAAAATTTTATACGTGTTAAAAAAAAACTGTACGTTTCTGAAACAATTACAAAGTAAAATATTAATAAAACATTATTTTTTATGGATCGACCAGGGGGTCCCCACTATTGACATTTTTGTTATTAAATTTACAAAATTTTATACGTGTTAAAAAAAACTGTACGTTTCTGAAACAATTACAAAGTAAAATATTAATAAAACATTATTTTTTATGGATCGACCAGGGGGTCCCCACTATTGACATTTTTGTTATTAAATTTACAAAATTTTATACGTGTTAAAAAAAAACTGTACGTTTCTGAAACAATTACAAAGTAAAATATTAATAAAACATTATTTTTTATGGATCGACCAGGGGGTCCCCACTATTGACATTTTTGTTATTAAATTTACAAAATTTTATACGTGTTAAAAAAAAAACTGTACGTTTCTGAAACAATTACAAAGTAAAATATTAATAAAACATTATTTTTTATGGATCGACCAGGGGGTCCCCACTATTGACATTTTTGTTATTAAATTTACAAAATTTTATACGTGTTAAAAAAAAACTGTACGTTTCTGAAACAATTACAAAGTAAAATATTAATAAAACATTATTTTTTATGGATCGACCAGGGGGTCCCCACTATTGACATTTTTGTTATTAAATTTACAAAATTTTATACGTGTTAAAAAAAAACTGTACGTTTCTGAAACAATTACAAAGTAAAATATTAATAAAACATTATTTTTTATGGATCGACCAGGGGGTCCCCACTATTGACATTTTTGTTATTAAATTTACAAAATTTTATACGTGTTAAAAAAAACTGTACGTTTCTGAAACAATTACAAAGTAAAATATTAATAAAACATTATTTTTTATGGATCGACCAGGGGGTCCCCACTATTGACATTTTTGTTATTAAATTTACAAAATTTTATACGTGTTAAAAAAAAAACTGTACGTTTCTGAAACAATTACAAAGTAAAATATTAATAAAACATTATTTTTTATGGATCGACCAGGGGGTCCCCACTATTGACATTTTTGTTATTAAATTTACAAAATTTTATACGTGTTAAAAAAAACTGTACGTTTCTGAAACAATTACAAAGTAAAATATTAATAAAACATTATTTTCAATACAACAGAGTCACATTATTTTTTATTTGTTAAATGAAATAATTAATTAATTGAATTGACTTACCCCAAAAACTTATTGAAACACCATCTGCAGGTTTAGTAGCCACTGGTTTCGGCGCCGAATCCAAACTAATTCGCACAAAATCGGTGGCTGTATTTATATGCTAGGATGACGTCAAATTTCAAATCTAAACTGAAATATTTAACTAAAAGTGAAACATCTAACTTGAACTGAGTTCAAGGTCATCCAACTGCGTAAAAGGAATATTTTTACATCATCGTTTTTTCGCTAAAAATAATTTCGCAAACTAAAACTCAACTCAAGGTCTGTGACTCTTTTTTTAGAAAAGTTGGTTTTCGTTCAACATGAGCGAGCAGGAAAAGATTTTTTTTTTGTTTTATTCATGCATTGATTCTATTTTTATATAATAATGACACACAATAATGTTACATTTTATAATAAAAATGAGCAACTTGCATTAATTTAATCTAATTTTTTTTGTAGAAACGAGTTTTATCAAAATCATCTTAAGCTAAATTCTGTTCAAAATACCTTTTTTAGCAGCCTTTTTACTTTCTTCTATCTTTACAAGAAGAAAGTATTGGATTCATAAAAATTTTCGATTTCCGGTTTTCGACGGATTTATACGTTTTAGAAGGTCCTGAACACGTTTTGACTATTTTTAGAAAATGTCTGTCTGTCTGTATGTGACAAAAAATTTGTGGGCGCTCTATCTCAAGAACTAATGCTTGAAATTTAATAAAATTTTATATTCAGTTAGACCTTGATATGGATTAGTGCCTATTGGTTTTTGGTGAAAATTGGCCTGCAGGTGGCGCTGCTATGCTACATTTTGCACGATTTTTGCGATAGCTATATCTCAAGAACTAATGCACAGAATTTCACCAAACTTCAGATTCTGTGACCCCTTGATATAAATAGACGCTGATTAAGTTTTGGTGTAAATTGACCAGCAGGTGGCGCTGTTATACTACATTTTGCACGATTTTTGCGATAGCTATATCTCAAGAACTAATGCACAGAATTTCATCAAACTTCAGATTCTGTGACCCCTTGATATAAATAGACGCTGATTAAGTTTTGGTGTAAATTGGCCAGCAGGTGGCGCTGCTATGCTACATTTTGCACGATTTTTGCGATAGCTATATCTCAAGAACTAATGCACAGAATTTCATCAAACTTCAGATTCTGTTCAAAATACCTTTTTTTGGTTGCCTTTTTTAAAATATATTCTGACTTTATTGAAAACTCAACCAATTCGCCACAGTTGCTAAATAAGAGACTCTGTCATTTGGATGCGAGCAAAATTGAATTTAAAAATGAGTCTGAAAATAAGCAGTTTGGATTTGAGTTTTTTCTCCAACTCCTATTTTTTGTTTAATTTATTTTTGCTAGAAAAATTAGTCCTATGATAAACTTGTTAATATAAAAATTGTAGATATTATTGAGAAGATGTAAAATAAATGTAATTATATTTGATTGCTTAAGGGTGTTCTCAACTGATCCGCTCAACAAGCGAAAAACGTTTTGACACATTTACAAATTCATTTTTCAACAAAAAGTTATAAAATTTTAATGCCTGACTATGAAAGCGATTTCGAATTGAACTTATTTTTCCATTTTATGATAATTAAATTACTTATCGAGTTATAAGCTATTTCGATGACGCAATCACCCGTTTTTCTGCTTTCGTCGGGAAATATGCTCAAAAGTGTCAACTTTGAAGGCTTGTTATGAAAAATCTATTGTGTTTTTTTAAAAAAAAACAAAAGAATGAGTGCAATTAAAGAGTTTCTGAATAACAACACCTGCTATTTTTATGCATTTCCAAACAAAAATAAATTAATGCATGTGTCACAAAGTTACCCTTTTTGATTTTAAGAACACCCTTAAGAATTAAGTTATGAATTTTTTTCTTTTTTCGTCCCCTCCCTTTTTTTTCTTTTCGTCGGTAAAAGTTAATTCTGTCGAAAAAACCTATAAATACAAAAGTTTCAGATAATGTTGAGTACATTTATATAAAAAATTTAGTTGGATTTGATATCTTGAGAATTGACAAAGTTGTGATTTTTTTTCTGCCTGTTTTTTTTCGCCCCCCCCCCCCATTTTTAACTTTACCAAAAATCTGTCATGCAGCTCATTTTTGAGAAGTAATATAAACTTAAAACTGATTCGATATCTATTTTATTTAAGAAGTTCGGGTTACAAGAAATGGTGTTCATATAAAAAGATTTTTCTAATCCTCTTGTGTACACCAGAGGTACCTATCGAGGATCTTTTTCGCGAAGAAGTGATTTTGAAATCTTGGTCAAATTATTGATTATTAATTTAATGTAAAAACTTTTAGTCTTTTGAAAAAAAATGAATCGTGAGTGTATTGGGGAAAAAAAGTAGTGTTTTGGCGCTAAAAGATTGCAATTTAAGATTTGAATTTTTTTTTTATTTTGATCGTAAAAAAAATGTTTCTTTAGAATTTAACAAAGTTTTTTTTTTAAATTATTCCAATATATCTGACAACACGATTCATTTTTTCATCACTTTATAAACTTTGTTTCTTTTTTTTTACATCCAGTGATACATCCAGTTTAATAACTTGATTCGGCCGCTTTCGATTTCCGGTTTTCGATGGACGGGGTCAGAGATTCTAAAAACATGTTTTTACAAAATGTCTGTCTGTATGTCGCCATTCTACCATCAAAAAGTGTATAAAGTTATGTATAGAATTGAACCAAATTTTTGTGAATGGCTGTGGCAAGCAGGTCATGCTTGTCATGCATGCATTTCAAAAAGTTTTGAAATATTCAGCCGGAAGGGGGCGCTGCAATCGCGATTTTTGTGCCATTTTCCACCGACCAAAAGTATATGAAGTTATGCATCGAATTGAACCAAATTTTTTGTGTATAATTATAACTCCTCCCTGAATTTGAAAAAAAAATCTGCTTATCATTCTATTGTCCATCGGCTCGTGCAGAGACGGAAATTCGTTTTTTTGCTCCGATTAATTGATTGAAGCAGAAATTTAAGATGAAAATCAAAGTTGGTAAGGTATTGAATTAAAATTATTAAAGCATTAAAATGAGTAACTATTTTTTTTATAAATATTAAAATGTATGTATGAGATAGAAGAAAGTTTTGGGATTGGCACATTCAACTAGTTTTTTTTTTTGTAGAAACGAGTTTTATCAAAATCATCTTAAGCTAAATTATGTTCAAAATACCTTTTTGGCAGCCTTTTTTTGAAATACCAGATAATGTTGAGTACATTTATATAAAAAAATTAGTTGGATTTGATATCTTGAGAATTGACAAAGTTGTGATTTTTTTTCGCCCCCCATTTTTAACTTTACCAAAAATCTGTCATGCAGCTCATTTTTTGAGAAGTAATATAAACTTTAAACTGATTCGATATCTATTTTATTTAAGAAGTTATCGCGTTTTTTTTCGGTTTTCACCCCATGAAATGCTTTTCGGGTTACTTTTAAACTTTAATATCTCCCGTTTTAATTGTTCGATGAATTTGAAACTTGCTCTGAGGGTTAACCCAAGATATCTAATTATGGGGGGGGTCGGGTGAGACAGAAACGATTGCAGCAGATCCATTCGATTAAGACGCGACTCGGAAATTTTCGAAACAAATAAATGTTAATAAATTTGAGTCTTACTTTTTTCAGTGAGACATATTTCTTTCAACTCTGTATTAATTGAAAATGAATAAGTATAGATATCTGGTGACTTTTGAAAAAAAATAACAAAATATTTTCCGCCTTATTGTGAACTTTCTGTGATAGATATTTTGGAATACATTCATAACTATGTGAGCTGCTAATCTCTTACTTGGGTGGAACCAAATTTATTAAGTTGTGTAAATATTTAAGAAATGGTGTTCATATAAAAAGATTTTTCTAATCCTCTTGTGTACACCAGAGGTGCCTATCGAGGATCTTTTTCGCGAAGAAGTGATTTTGAAATCTTGGTCAAATTATTGATTATTAATTTAATGTAAAAACTTTTAGTCTTTTGGGAAAAAAATGAATCGTGAGTGTACTGGGGGAAAAAAGTAGTGTTTTGGCGCTAAAAGATTGCAATTTAAGATTTGAATTTTTTTTTTTTTTGATCGTAAAAAAAATGTTTCTTTAGAATTTAACAAGTTTAAAAAAAAAAAAAAAAAAAAAAAAAAAATTATTCCAATATATCTGATAACACGATTCATTTTTTCATCACTTTATAAACTTTGTTTCTTTTTTTTTTAGAAAAAAAAAATAAACCAATATTGGTTTCCTATCTGACGCGAAAAAACGGGCCGAACAGAAACATGTATGGATAAAAGACTATTGTCTTTTACCTTATAAACATGTTTCTGTTCGACCCGTTTTTTCTTTTTTTTTAATCAACAAGTCTCTTTTTTTTTAAAGTTTATCTCGAATCCAATCGGCGAAAACAATACATTCAATTCTCGAACAATGTGGCATTTTATCATTAAGCAGTCTTCTATGAATTCCACAGCCGTTTACTAGAATGTATTTCAGTGGGTGGGATATTGCATCAAATTTTGGGCATCCAAAATCTTCCAGATTCACATATGGAATCCCTAGGTCTTGTAGCACGTCCCTTTCAATGTGGCCACCTTTATAGGCTACTATATATTTTTCATCAGTTTTTTGACACTGATACTCGGCCTTTACAATTGTTTCAAAAAATTCGAAATCAAAAAGATGTCTTTCGTTAGTCAGGGGTTCAAGAGTTAGACCGTGCAAGTTGTTTGTACAATAGTTGATTGATTTCCAATCTTTCCAAGTCGCTTGATTAGCCAGGTGGTTCAATCTGAAGGTGTACGTGCCGCTATCGCCTTTCGTCAGTGAGGCAAATCCAAGTTCTCGGCAGTAAAATTTTCCCCCGATGCGGAATCCGTCGAAATCAACGACCATGCAAACGTTTGAAAGGCTCATGGTTCAAAGACAAAGTTCTCAGATAGAGAAAATTTCAACTAGTCGATAAAAAGTGGTAGCAAGGCTTTCTGACAAGAGCAGAATGATGCTTTGGTCACAACGCGACCTCCTTTTTATATAAAAGACTTGTCAAAACAATCGGACTGAAATAGAATTATCAGAAAGGATGTAGCTATTTTATCGCGGTTAACAGGAAGCCAAAGTGTAAAAAAAAATATCAGAACCAATTCTGAAAGAAACTTTTAGAACATTTTTTATTTTCGAAAGCGGAAAGGAAATGATGCAATTCCTTTTTTTATCTGTTTAAACAGATGCATATCACGAGAAAATTGTTATATAATTATTTTCTAGAACATTTTATTTTCGGAGGCCGTGATATTAAATTCTCGGAAAGGAAATGATGCAATTCCTTTTTTTTTATCTGATCACGAGAAAAAATAGTTATATAATTATTTTCTAGAACATTCAGTTTATTTTTAGAATTTTTGGAAAATATATTACGGTCATTACAAGTTCCTTGTAAAATCTTTACTTGATATCATCTTTTTTGATACCTCGAATATTTCAATATTTAACAAGTTCTAACTTGCGACAAGTAAATTTTAAAATGCATTAATATTTTATAGGAAAAGATTTCCCTTACATTATGGTCACTATTTTTAAATACATCAATAGCTTTTTACTGAATTTCCCCCTTACATTATAGTCAATGGCGAAAAAACTAGTTTTTAAATACAGCTCAAAAGATTTCCCTTACATTATAATCAATGGCGAAAAAAAAAACTGTTTTTTAAATACAGCACACAAGCTTTCCCTTACATTATGGTTAATGGGGTCTGTTTTTTTAAATACATCTCAAAAGATTTCCCTTACATTATGATTAAAAATGGGCCCCAACAATGATTATGTATAATTTATTTTTTCGAAAAAATGCAAGTTTTGCTTTTTTAAATTTTCCAATATTGGATTTATATCTAACCCAAAAAATGGGTAAGTCTTTCTATCATTTTAAATTTTACAATATTGGATTTAACCCCCTTCCCCCCCCCAAAAAAAATGGGCCCCAACAATGATTATGTGTAATTTATTTTTTCGAAAAAATGCAAGTTTTGCTTTTCAAGTTTTCCAATATTGGATTTATATCTAACCCAAAAAAATGGGCCGAACGAGGCATGTATGGATAAAGACTATAAAAGTCTTTCCATAACACATGCCTCGTTCGACCCATTTTTTTTTTTTTTTTTTTTTTTTTTTTTTTTAACACAAACTGTATTCATAAACCTCTTCTCCGAAATGTATCAAAACTTTTCTCGGGGGTCCTGACATTCTCAAGTTCTCTAAATTTTCTTCATACAAGTGAACTTCTCGTCGTTTTAATATATATTCATTAGCCAAGTCCTCGTACAGATCAAAAGTTTTGCGTCTAAAGTCGCTTAGAAATTGACTGAAAGTCTGTGAATTTGAATAATCATCAGCCATTGTTTTTACTCGAATCGCTTTCTTATATTCAGTCGTGATTCTCATAGGTTCGAGCGGTAGGATCCTGGCCACCTCTGGGTTTTGAAAGGTGTAAACCAAATACTCAGCTGCTCGCCTCTTGCATGCTCTCAAAATTTTCACGGCCTCTCCAATTGAAAAAATTCGAATTTTCAGAGATCCACGGGGCAAGTCCATTCTCTTATAAATGATATCTTTCACCCTCAGATGGGCGTGTGCAGATGCATACTGATGTAAATTTTTGTATTCAAATATTCGAGCAATATCTGTTGCCCGGACAAAGGGCAAGCCATCGGATGACAACACTACCAGAATCGGAAAAGAAAGCAGATCGTTGACTAAATAGAAAAACATTATGACTGGAGATGAAGAACAACAGCAGGAGCTCAAGCAAATGATAGCTTGCTCGGCCAGGCAGACCCGTATTTATACTCGCATTCGACCTCGAAAGATCTTTCTAGAACTTCCTGCTTCACCAGAATTCCGTTAAAATAGGTCGTAGAAAAACAAACAAACTAAAATAATCATGTGTCAAGGAAAAACTGGTTACATAAGAGTCTCGACCTGTTTTTGTATTTCTTTGACGTAGATAAATTTACCAGCATCCTGTTTTCCTAGAAGCCGGCCTTGTTTATTTTTAATCCGCCACGTGCAACCCGATTGTTGCGCAAGGTCACGCCTAAATTTCAACACAGGACTTTCTTTTCCAATCCATATAAATACTCCAATGTTGGTAGATATAATTTCTTTTAACCTCCTGACTTCCGCCGGCTCACACACTAAGCTGCAGGTTTCACTGCAATATTTAAATTAGTTCACAAATAAAACCCAGTTCTGAAAAAATTAAGTTAGGTTATCAGAGATCCGATACTAATAACGCATCAGGTTGGGGGGGAAAAAAACATCTTTTTTTTATATTTTTTAATAAATTACAGAACATTACAATATTACCCTTTGGCTGGGCAGGTTTTTGAAAAAAAAATCAAGTAAAGAAATGAAGTGGAAAGACACATTTTGTGGAATTTGTGCTCTTTTGGAACTTGGGTTCGCTTTATTCACGTTGTTTTTCGCTTGTACCATTGTGTAAATAAACGCAAACAGTAGAATTTTATATATATTTTTAATGACGTTAAAAAAATTATTTTATACATGTTCCAATTTTTGCATATTTTTTTCGTTTTGAAAAAAATCCAGAGGGATTAGAGTGCTCGAAGAATTTTGCAGCCGACTGTAATACCCTGTTCATACTATGGATAGTTCGAGGGATAGTTAAGATATCTCAGGCCTGGAACCAGGGAGATATACTATATATTGTAGTACCATGCCTGGAACTCTCTCAGAGAGTTTCACAAACTCTCTCAGAGAGTTTCACAAACTCTCTCAGAGAGTTTCAACTCTCTCGGGCTAGATACAGGAACAATCACTCGCTCTCATTGGTTATAAAGCTTCGCTTTTACTGATTGGCTGTTGTGGGCGTCTTTATTTAAAGCGCATGCGCATACGTTACCTTTGTTCAGTTCAGAGATACAGTGACATTCGCTGAGATATCTTAGGTAAATTTTTCAATGTGAACAGGCATCCAATTCCGGGAGGGTCCACTTCAAACACGGCGACCTTAAGATATCTTAAGTTTGTGGTGTGAACGGGGTATAAACTTACCTTACGACAGATTCCAGCATAGTTGGAACGCTCTAGCAGCTCTGTACCAAGCGTATTTCTAAATTGTGTTCGATTCGCCACATTGGCGAAAACTTTTGGCGAAAAACCTTGGCGAGAGCGGCTTTGAGATGCAAATGAAATATGGAACTCCAGTAGCTCATGTGCGCCTGCGCGTTCTTCCGCTGTTGATTCCGATTCGATGTCGATGGCAAGACGTTGTTGTTATTGCGTCATGCGTTTAGATTTTCTATTACGATTTTGACTTATTTTTGCGTCCGTTTTTAAATTTTATTCACGTTACACCTACTAACAACAATAAATAAATAAATAACGCTACTCATCTTTGTATTCTTTTGTGTGTTTATGCTGCATTTTATTTTATTTCCGAAGTAGCAGCAGTATTATAACAAGATAGAATCATAATATGTTTATATTTTACTTTTAGTCCTTTTATTCTGCAGATTTTTTTTTTACTATAAAATATATTTTCACTCATTTAATAAGTACATCTTTCAGTTAATTGTGTGCTTCGTTGTCAATTGCAAAATAAGATATTTAAGTGTAAAATTTAGAATAAATATTTACGAAAATGTCTTGCCAAAAGACTAGAGCGAGAAAATTTCCCCCAAAAAATCTTTGAAAAATAAAAGTTAAAGAATTTTTATTAGATATTAGAGACCTGTAATGATAAAAGTTGATAGTGTACTTAATTTTCATTTTTCAATATAACAATTTATGTTTTATAATATTAAAGGTAAAATTAGCATCAAAATACAGTTGAATAAAACTTTTAAAAGTTGTGAAATTATTCCTTAAAATAAATTTTTTGGCTAATCAGGTGTTGACATGAGAAAAATTGCTTATAATATCATATTTATCATGAACTTATTTTTTGTTTATGGTAAAATGCTTATACATTAAAATGTTACAGCAGCAAATAAGCTATATATTTAATATTTCCTACAAATTCTATTTTGAAGCAGTTAAAAAAAAAAAAAGGATGAATTTGAATTTAATATCTATAAAGATATATGTTGCTTACAGGGTTGGTTTATTCCAAGCCAGTGGAAGAAACTGGAAAGAAATGGAAGAAATCAACAAAAAATTTATGTATGTTTATACATATATATGTGTGTGTATGTAAGTATATATGAATCGCCAAAAATTGTTCTAACCACCAAGATTCCTTACATTTGTTTCATTTAAAATATAAGCATTTCACTCATTTTATTTAAAATATATTCACGTAGAATATACATACTGCAAAAATATAAAATATATAACCTTTACACATTTCAGTAAAAAAAAACAAAAGAGTGAAAATCAGAAATAACACTGTAAAGCAAAAGAATCTGTTTCATCATCAAAATAATTTTTCTAATTTTCTTGTGTGAAAAATAAATCTGATACTGCCAGGATTAAAATGCTATTGGCAAGAAATAGGCTGGGCTACGTAAATGTATGGAAAAACATTTCCACATAGTGGATTTCTAAGACATTTGTAAGAGAAATGGGGCAGACATAATGCACCACGTTGGCTCAATTTTTTTCTCCCGCTAGTTTGGTAATTTTTTTCTTTTTTTTTTTTTTAAATATTGCTTTAAGTGTTAATATTTACAATTTATTTTGATTTTTATATTTATTACTATGTTTATTATTTAGAATTGCTTTTTTAAAATTGCAATTGTTATTCAACAATTTATTTTCAACTCATGCACATAACCAAGGGGGGGGGGGGGGGGGTGCCTGGGCATCCCCTGCTCGTGCAGATACAAGAAGGATTTTAAAATCGAATTAAAATAATCAGAACTAAAAAAATATTAAGAACAATTAATTATTTTTATTTTTCATATATCCTAGTCATATATCTTTCTCATATATCACTTCTGTGGATAACAACAATTTCTCAAGTATAATGATGCAAAACTGATAATTAATATTTTCACATTACATGTGCACTCATTTATAGAGATGTAAATTTTTAAAACTAATTTTAGCTGACCATGTTTAAATTTATTATTTTAAAATTTAATTTTTAAAATTGATATATCTTCTTACTGAATAAGTTTTTTTTTTCTTTTTTAATCATTCGTGACTACACACAAAAAGGAATGAATAATAATTTTCATTCAGAATTTTTAAATAAATAAAATATTTTTTATATAACATTTTGTGAAAAACTCATAATTTTTCAGGGGGAAAAAAATATTGCAAATAATTTTTTTGACAACTTTCACAATTTTCTCAAAAAAAAATTCATGAATGTATGTGTAACTAAAATTAATTGTATGAAGTCTAATAACCCCCATTTTTTTTTTATAGAAATTTTATTATTCTATTCTTCAGTGTAAAAATTATTTTGTTTCACTGGGGGGAGGGGGGGGGAAGCAAATATTCAGGATTTTTTTGCTACTAAGTCATATTTTCAAAAATGTCATTAAAAACTTAAAATTCAAAATAGTTTCACTATGTTAGACTAAAAATTTCAATCCAAAATCTTTTTTCGAGTGCCAAAAATCACTGTGGAAATCGAAAAAATGCTGAAAATCACATTTAAAATTGCAGAATATTGAATGGATATATATCATTGTAATTTAAAATGTTTCAAAAATAAAAAATCAACATAAAATTTAAAAAAAAAAATTGAAAAATTGAATTGAAATTGGTGACTTTCTTTATATTACGCTAAAAGTTTGAAACTAAAAACTTTATTTCTGAAAATTAAAAAAATAAAATCAAAGTAGAACTTGAACCCCACCCCCCTAAAAATAGCATGGTCAAAAATTGTAATGTTAATGTTTGTAATGTTGTAAATTATAATCAAATTTATAAATCATTATTTCATAAATAACAAAAAAAAAAAAAAAAAACACTTAGGAAATTGCTGATTTTCAAAAATCATAGCAGACAAAATTGAGTAATTAGGCTGAAAGTTTAAAACAATATTCCTTTATCAATATAAAAAATGTAGCCGCTAAAGGTGAAAAAGCACTAAAATTTGCATTAAAAAAATCGCTAGAAATTGAAAAATCAATGTACAAATTACGAATAAACTTTATTGAAAAGGCGCAAAATGTATTATATTGGGTTCAAAGAATGAAACCACATTCATTTCACTAAATGTAGAAAAAATGCATATAAATTGAATTAAAAAATCGAAAATTGGGCTTCTAGGTGCAAAACTTCATATATAGATCTTCCCTTCAAATTTTGTTGCTCTACATGCAGTGGTCTGTTCAGAACATCGTCCACACAGTTTTCTCTATTATTATAGAATTTAATATTTTATTAAATTGCAAGCATTAATTATAATTTCAGTTGCATTATTACTTTCAAATTATACTGTTTAAAAAATATAAATAAAGCAATGTCCAGAAATCAACAAAATTCTAAAATCTGTACAACCTCTGATCCCAAGCTGCAAATTTAAAACTATCTACTGTA
Source organism: Maratus speculifer (assembly GCA_964019185.1). Lineage (NCBI taxonomy): Eukaryota > Metazoa > Arthropoda > Arachnida > Araneae > Salticidae > Maratus > Maratus speculifer. The sequence continues at coordinate 249,341,581 of OZ025293.1, read as the reverse complement.
CATACAAATATATATATATATATATTTTTTTTTTTTCCGATACAGTAAAATCCTCATCTATTGTTCCTGCATTGATTGTTTTGTTTCTATGGTCCCTGCATATACTTAAATAATGTTAATGAAAGCATTCATTGTTGTAAAATGTTTCTCTTCACCGGAATGAAATTGAAAATCATACAAATCCATATGACATACAAACTGGAATTATTATACAATAACACAAATGAAGAGTGGTTGTATATAGCAGAGGATGCGCTTTTAGTTCCATTGATCAAGGTGTTGTCCTAAACATAGGAGAAATGTGTGATAATGCAAAAACTGAAAATAATGTTGATAAAATACAAGGTAACATTCAGACCGATGAAGCTGAGCCACCAGTGCCAACTTTTTCTGATACAATTATGGCATTTCTAACTATATGAACTTTTATATATGCATATGAAATTACAAAAAGTCCTTCTGGCAGTGCCGGGAGGAAGGAGTAGCTTTCATATACTGATTTATTTATTTTAAATTAAGTTATATAAATAAAATATATGAGGCTCAAAACAGTGGAACGTGATTATATAAGATTGAATACTAGTTTTTGTCAATACTGAATAGGATTTTTTAGAAATTAGTCATCTTTTATTCAACTTGGTTTTATTTTAAGCGATTTATAGGATCGCCAAATTCCATGATATCCATTTTAAAGCAGCATGATGGATAAAAAAACCCAATTGATCGAAATCTTAATTCAGGTTAACATGCACACTCACATCGAAATCGGTTAATATATGTGAGTGCTGTCGCGGGCAAATTGACTTTTTAAAAAAATGTCACCCACATTAGAAATTCAAAGTGCCATATCCCAGGCGTTTTACAAGGTAAAGACAAAAAAAAAATACTCCGGAATTCATTATTAAGATAAATAGTTTAGAAAGAACCTTTTTTCAATTTCTAATTTTTTTGTTTATACAGATTTTGTTTATTTAAAAGATTTTTGACAAATTTAAATGGCCACCATTTTGAAACAAGATGGCTGATAAAGTTGGCCTGATGAAGTTTTCTTCATCGTTCCAACAACTTCATCAAGTGCTTCATCGGTCTTCATCAAGACATTGGCACATTCCATGAACACTTGGAGTTATGCCAAAATCAGTTTATAAATATGCGTATTAACGCGTGACAAATTTCAGACTGTTTCAAAATGTCAATCACACTTGAAAGTGCCACAGCCATTTTTCAAGATATAGATGAAACAAAAAATGCTCTGGAATTTTTGTATCAAGGTCAAAACACAAAAGAAAAATCTTTTTTAATTTCTTATTCTTTTGTACCTAATTTTAAAATTTAAATTAAAAGAAATTAATATTCTGCCATTTTGAAACAAGACGGCGGTTGGAACTGGCCAACAAACTTGGTCTAGGCATCAAGTTTCATCCAAATCGGTGTATAAATATGCATGTTATCATGTGACGAAAATCAAATCATTTCAAAATGTGAGCAACACCAGAAATTAAAAGTACTATAACCATAGGTGTAGCGTCAAGGGGGGGGGGCACTTGCCCCCCCCCCCAATCATCTGTGCCCGGGCACCAGAACAGAAAGCATAGGGGCACCAAATAAAAGCTTTTTTTTTCTTTACATGCAAAAATATGTATAATGTATATGTATCGAATTTGAATAAAAAGATCTCACAAACGGAAAATTCAAAAGCAAAACTAAACCAATTGTATCGTAATGCATTCTGTCATTTAAATAAATCAGGTTCTACTTAAAAACCCACTTCTGTGTGAAACTACCTCACCGACAATTGCCGAAAACCAAGCTATTTCCCTAGGGGTTGCAGAGATGGCATGTGGCTCGGATGCCAAAACGAAAGGCGAAGGGGGCACCAATTGAAGATTTGTTTCTCTTTAAATACCAAAATGTATATGTGTATACATTGAATTTGCATAAAAATGTCTTCACAGACGGAAACCAAGCGGTTTCCCTAGGGATTGCAGAGGGGGCGCCAAATAAAAATTTTCTATCTTTACATACAAAAATGTATATGTATGGAATTTGCATAAAAATGTCTCACAGCCTGAAACCAAGTGATTTATTTCCCTAGGGGTTGCAGAGAGGGCGCCAAATGAAGATTTTGTGTCTTTACAAACAAAATTATATATGTATTGAATTTGCATAAAAATGTCTCACAGCCTGAAACCAAGCGATTTCCCTAGGGGTTGCAGAGAGGGCGCCAAATGAAGATTTTGTGTCTTTACAAACAAAATTATATATGCATGATTTTTCTAGGGGTTGCAGAGAGGGCGCCAAATGGAGATTTTGTGTCTTTATAAACAGAAATGTATATGTATGGAATTCGCATAAAAATGCCTCACAACCTGAAACCAAGCGATTTCTCTAAGGGTTGCACAGGGGGCATGTGTCTCGGATGCCAAAACCAAAGGCGAAGGGGGCACCAAATGAAGATTTCTTTCTCTTTACATACAAAAATGTATATGTGTATATATTGAATTTGCATAAAAATATCTTCACAGCCGGAAAATTCAAAAAGAAAAGTATACCAAATGGCATCTGTATGCCCTATTAGATTTAAATGGGTTAGACGCAATTCAAAAACCTTCTCTACTGTGTGAAACTGTACCTCACCGATAATTGCCAAATCCCAAGTGATTTCAAAAGATCAAAATAATATTTGTTCAAATTTCACACATTAAATACGATTTTTAACAACATTCTCTATACATCGAATTTCCCTATATAACGAATTTTTTACTGAAACGGTGGATTTCGTTATATAGAGACTTGATTGTATTCATTTTAATTAACATTAAATAATTAACCTATTTAGAGCGAGGGTTATTTTTAATTATTTTTATCTCGCGATGTCTTATTACTAGAATTTCTTTTCATGTACGATCACAATGATTTGTCATTTTAAGTAAATTAAATTGTACCAAAGTTACTTTTGGTGTGGTTAGGAAATGTTTGGATAGAACATATAAAATTTTAACCAGTTATAAAGAGTGTGTTTATATCTATCCAGCAAACTGCTGTATTTCGCTTATTTAAAAAAAAAAAAAAAAAAAGTGTTATATGTTACAGTGGCAGTATTAACCATTTAAAATGCATTAGGTCAATGTTTTGAGAATCTAAAGAAATTTTGTTCTATGATTTTCTTGGGGGGGGGGGGGGGAGTAAAATCCGAGAACACCGTTTCCCACTGGCACAAAACATCATTTTATAATTAGCGCACGAAGTAAAAATATGAAATTATATAAAATACAACTCAAGATTACTTTATTATTTTATAAGAAGCGCAAAAATAACTTTTGCTAAGCTGGTAATACTTTATTATTGATCTTATTTCTTAAAAAAAACTTACAAACTAAAATTTTTATCATTGCTAAATATTGAAAGAAATTGTTTTCCCAAGGTACCTCTCAGATCCAAACTCCATTTTTTCACACATTTTTTTTTATCCGAACAGGTGCTCTTATTTTCAATTTTATAACTGAATAGTCTTTTCCACTTTTCGATAAACTCAGAAATACTTTTAGAAGATGTTGTCAATTTGGCATTTCGACCTGAATTTCCAGGAAGTGATAGTGCAAGTAAGGCAAAAAAAATTACTGCCATGAGACAAACCTGGATTAAGGTTTAATTCGTTTATCGGAAAATAGAAATGAAAACATTTGATCATACATCTCTTCAATAAAATTGCAATTGTCATGCTTTTACATTTAAAACTTAGTTAGAAAATATGTCAGAGTTTTTTGTTGTTATGCAAGGAAAAAAAAATATCTTTTCGAGAATCGGTTTAAATGTCTATTTAAATTCTTTATTTTCTGCGTTTGACAACATATAATTTCTTTATATGTTTACAAATTCATTTTCATTAGTATATATAATACTAATGAAGATGTGACACTAGAAAAATCCTGAAAATTTTCACCATGATTTTCAATAATATATTCAACTGTCTTCGGGATTTGTTATTGTTATTATTATTAGAGATTTTTTTTTTTAATTTCCAGTCCATATTTTCAATAAATCTTGTAGCAAAGAATATGAAAAATACTATTTTTTCTTATAAAAGATATGTTTTCAAAAAAAAATATTTTTGTAAATATCAAAGATGATTTAATTTTTTTCTCTGTAGAATTCAAAACTTTTAAAAAAATTAAAAAGTATTACATTTTTTAGAAAATATATCGATCTTGAAACATAATTAATATTTAAAATTTTTAAATTAAAATTTATATTTTTAAATCGAAATCGACTTTTATTTTTGTATTATTTACCCATTATACGTAGCATAGGGTAAATCTTGCAATCGTTTGGAAAATCCAAAAAGAAAAAAAAAATTTACGTATTTACACATTTCAGATACTGGGGATTCTGAAAAACATTTTTATTTCCAGGAAAACAATTGCCATCTGTCTATGTGTCTGTAAACGCTCTATCTCCCGAACAAATTGAGATAGAGACTTGAAACTTTGTATGTTCTTAGTATGTAAGAATGGAACAAAGCCTATTTAATATCAGTTACCTCGATTTGTCGGAATTATTTTTTTCGGACTCTCGAAAAATTCGTTATGATGAAAGGTATATAAAGTTTTTTGAAATTTTGTATTTTAATGAGTGGATGTAAAATAAAATAAAATAACACAAATTTTGCATAAAGAACGAAGTCGATCGGATTATTAATTGTCGAGATATTTGTAATCCTGTTTTCCACATTCTTCGATTTTTCATGACCCTGTATTTCATTCAAATATATATTTTAATTGAAAATGAAACCCTTAATCCGATGCACTAAACTGTTAGTTAATATGATTATTATTTTTGGAGTTATAAGGATGTTTCTTTTATAGTATTCGGTACAACTTGAGCAGCTTGGCGTTTTAATTTGTTGAAATTGGTTCATCAGTAATTCATTAACTCCTTTGCGACGGGAGCCTTTTACGAAATTTTTAATGTTTGTCAAAATTTTGTAAAACACATATTTGTGCCTTATTAAATCAGGAAAATGCTCCAATTAAATAAGGCAAATTTTACAGTAAAATTTTGCTGGTGGGGATAAACAAGGATTCTTAAGTCTTTTTGCAGCACGTATACGTATCGCTTGTCCCCAAGGGATTAATAGAGCATTACTATGTATATTAAAAAATTTAAATATACGATTAAATCACCATTTTCATTGGTTATGACTTTCGCGAGAACAACAATTATAAATATGTTTTACGAACCGATACTAGTTTGGCAAAATCATTATAGAAATTATAATATGCCCAGATTAGAGATCAGATAATCGGACAATCATATCGTATCTGAGCACAAACTCAATTTCATAAGCAGACTGGTGCTGGACCGAATATTATAAGTATAGTATATATATGTTTTTCTTTTCAGCATAGTCGAGTCAGAGCGAAACTGGATCTAGTTGTTTACAGTGAGACAAGTAATATGTTTTGGAGAAATATTAATAGATTAATTGGGCCTCTAAACAAATTTAAAGGACCTGGCCAACAAAAAAATTGAATGAATCTGCCGTTCCGGATCGATAAAAAAATTAAGCAGGCCTACCGGCCCGATATAAAAATCTCTACGCGGCCAATAGAATGCGACTTTCGCAAGAATATGTATAAATGTGTGTCATGAGCCAATGATAGTTTGACAATATCAATAAAGAAACGCAAGTGTCCAGCATGTAGATCGGCATCGGACAGTTATATGGCATCGGAATCCGGGCTTAATTTTTCCAGCAGACTTGTACCGGGCCAAGATCAGGCTTGCATTTTTTTACACAGTCGAGACGGGACAAAACTAGATTTAATTTTTCTCAGGATGTGGAGGGCAAGGAATATGTTCTGTAAAAGCATTAATAGCTATAATGATAATGAACGTATATTAACATAATCTTCGTAAGTACAACTTAAGGTTTTTCTCATATTCCCAGTTCAACAACATGAAATTTGACACACTTTCTGACTCATATTTCTTTATAAAGGCATAAAATTGAGAGACTTGATGATTGAAGTAATTTGGCATCGAATAGCACTTTCAATTTTTTTAAATAAATAAATAAGTTTTTGATTTAAGCTATTCTAATCACTTGATGACAAGTTTTTATTCTCTCCAGTACTATTGCGTCTTGAATTTCGATTTAAAATGGCAGCTTTGGCAGTATCTTCTCAAAGATTTTTTGTCTTTTACGAAAAATGGAAAATTCCATTCGATTACATAGTTTCTGAATAAGAACGTCTGCAAAATTTATGTGTTTCCGAAAAGAAATGAATTCAGAAATGTGTCAGAAATTAGCTAAATTGAATCAGAATAAATTTTACTGAAATTTACTGAAAAATACAGGGGTCATCAATAAAATAAGTTTTTCGTGGCTAGAAAGAAACAAAATATAATTATTCAAAAAGAACTATTACAAAAGATACAGCAATGTTTTAACTACTTCTCCTAGAACCAATGGAATTAAAAAGCTTGTCACAACATGGGATAAGTTTTTGAGTCCAGTGTCATACAAGCCTGCCAGCTGGGAATGGAGCCAGGAACTTGTTACAGTTATCACTTCACGTCTCATCAACCATAAAAATCTTGTTGAGGTATTCGTTGCCTTCATCCTGATATCGGTACAGAAACATCAATGCTGCTTTCCCACATTTGGTTTTGTGTTCAAGTGATAGTTGATTAGGCACCCACCTGATGCACAGTTTCCAGATAAACAGGTGTTTCGTGGTGGTTTCCTGCATTGAGAATCTTTTTCGCGCTATTTTAGAGTGATACCATGATGAAGTAAATGAGTACTTCAACAGGATCCAGTTCAATTGGATCGAAATTTCCAGGTAATTATGTTTTGTTTCTTTTTAAATGCCGTGGAAAACTCGTTTTTTCGATGACCCTCGTATTTCAAAATCTACTTTTTTTAAAGTTTAAAAAAATTAAGGATTTTTTTAACCAACTTTTTTTTTAAAACTCTAAACTGCATCAAGTTTTATGAATCTTTATTTGGATGTTGAAAAGTCTTTAATGTCTAAGCAATTATTAATCCTGCTAGTGAGTATTTTCTGGCTTGTGAACACATAGTAATTTAAAGTATACTGTAAAATTATCCAATTAATACTTATGTTTTTTCATTGATTTTTTGTACGAGCAGGGCCTGGTCGTTAACTATGAAAATACAAACGGGCCGGGCTCGACAATACCCACATATTAATAATAATATTTAATACCCACGCCGGGCTGTGCTGAGCCCGTGCCTGGAAATTCCTGTCCATGTAGACCAGTAGACCTCTAGCATATCCCACTAGAGGGAGAGGGTAAAGAGACCGTCACCACCATGTGCAAAATTTATTCTGCGAGCCACAATTTTATCCATTTTTTGACCGACAATCATTTTAAGGGAATTTCTTTATCTCTCTTGATCTTTTTCCCCCCTGTTTTAAAACATTGTGAACTCTTTGACAAAAAAATGCAAATTTCTGTGTGTTATTTAGTTCTGAATTTCTAAATTAAAATTAAACCTTTTAAAGTTCCAAAATAAACGCGAAATAATTATTTAATAGAATTAATTAATGTTTGTTAGTTTTCTGACGCCTACAAAAAGAAAAAGACTTTTTGTTACTTTTTTTTGCAGCTAGGGGGGGGGGGTGCCAAATTGAAAATCTGCAAAGGGGCACAGTTTTTACTTCGCTGGTGCCCCCCACCCCCCCAAAAAAAAGTTTTGGTCACGCTACGCCTATGACTATAACTCAGACATTTTTTAAGATACAGACGAAACAAAAAAATACTTTGGAATCTTTGTATCAAGGTCAAATGCATAAAAGAAAAATCTTTTTCAATTTCTCACTTTTTTGTACCTAATTTCAAATTTTAAATGGTTGCCATTTTGAAACAAGACGGTGGATGGAACTGATTAAGGAACTCGTTCCAGGCTTTATTATGTACTATGTACACACCAAGTTACATCCAAATCCATTTATAAATACGAGTGTTATCATGTGACAAAAATCAGATTGTTTCAAAATGTCAGCCATAAGAAAAATTCAAAGTGCTATAACTCAATCATTTTTTAAGATATAGACAAAGTAAAAAGTCTTCTGGAATTGATGTTTTAAGATCTAACAAATAAAATAAAAATATTTTTCAACTTTTAATTTTTTTGCATTTTATTTTAAATTTTTAAAAAAATTTAAATGGCCGCCATTTTGAAACAAGATGGCAGATGATGCTGGCCAACGAACTCGGTCGAGATATTTGTATGTACTATGTACATAGGAAGTTTCATTCAAATCGGTTCATAAATACGTTAGTTATCGCATGACAAAAATCAGATATATATATATATGTCAACATTTGAACGGAGAGTGGTTTTGGTGTCTGGGGGTCATGATCGGTGAAAACATACCAAAATTTTCTGGAAGTGCTTTCCTCTGGACGGCTGCAATAGGCAGCTTTCTAGTTTTTGTAATGAAAGCTACCGAAAAATGTTGTATGTCTTGCAAATTTTTTTTTCTAATTAAAAAAAAAAATTAACAAAAATTCAAACAATATTATTGATTTTTCAAAATAAATATCAACTTTCTATAACTTCAATTTATTTCTTTTACTGTTTAGTAAGCAACAAATTAGTATTTAACAGTATGTTGTATACATTGCAATGCATTTTTTAATGCATAAACATTGTGCTTTTCCATATTTTGAAGTTAATCCGTATTCAACGGGTTTTTTTTTGTTTGAAACGCTTAAAAAATGATGGATCGAGATTCTATGTTATTTATAAATTATATAATATAAAGAAGTCAGTTTTTATATAAAAACAGAAGTAAATAGTATGTAAAAAGCAATAATATATACATATGTATAAATAACTGTATATATAAATATAAACAAACCTCACAAGGTTTCTTCTTCTTCTCATAGTCATTTATTATATCATTCAAAAAAAAATTGCACTTTCTGAAGCCCTAATTGCATAAACCATTTTTCATAAAATTCCAAGGCACCAAAAACTATATGTACATAACTGGAGGTAGAATCATACCAGATCCAGGATTTAATAAATTATGAAAGAAAATAGTTCAACAATATCATTAAAGGGAAAAAAAAAAAAAAAAAAAAAAAAACAGAACAAAATATGATTAATACCTTTTATCTGTTCATGTTATCATAAGAAATATTCAATATATGAACTTTTGAATGGAAATGCTCTGACATCTATATTTCTAGAAGCTATCCTTTTCAGTATAATTTTGAAATAGTTATGGAAATTTAAAATATCTAGATATAAAGGCAATTGAGAAACTACTACCATTTATACTAATTTACAATTTTATGGAATTAAAATTCTCATACATGAAAATAATTTTCATCTAGAAATGGCATTTTAAAAGGGTTTGAACAAACACATTTTTTGAGAGAAGAAAACTCATAGTTAAAATCTATTAAAATTCAGCATCACTCAAAAAACCTGCCAATTTTGATTTGTTTACTTTTATTGCACAATAAATAAGTAATCAAATTCATAAATAACTCTGGGGGGGGGGGAAGAAAATTCAAAAGATGTTATTAAATATAGGGTTAGGAATTAATAAAAGATGGGAGAAAGTGGAAACTTCATAAAGGAATATCAATACACACATAACAAAAACAATGTGTTATCAAACTACTGTTTATTCCACACTATACTTATTACAAAGAAAATTTATGAAAAGTTTCAAAAAAGACTTCAAGTAAAGAATATAACTTTTGAGATTTTGATTACTCTAAATTTTATAGATGTTTATACATAGCAAAAATTGAATTTAAAGTAAATAAAAATTAGGCAGGGACAATCTGAATACAATTCCCATGATACTTACTACCTGTGAAAAAGTTTAAAAACTGATAAAAAGAAGTAATTAAAAATGAAAAATATTAAATGAATAAAAATGAAAATACATATTAATATAACATCAATAATTCTTTAGCAATAAAAAATCCTTATGACTATTAAACAAAAAAGAAACAGCAAGCAATAAACATAAACAAACAATGTGTAAACAGCGCCCCCTGGTGCTGCTTTAACATAACAATGATATAGGCACCAGCACCATCTATTGATGAAATACTGAATAATATAAAATGGTTTCAAACTATGGATGTTTAGAGAGAAAAAAAAAATCAAACTCAAATATTCAGAAGATTAAAAAATGAAAAAATATTATATATATCTTATTAAAAAAATGCAAATGTCTTATCTTGAAAAATAATTCAATGTTCATAATATGCAAATTCTTTAAATAATTTATATTTTGAAGGATTTTACTCTTTAATATCTTTCAAAAAACTTATATATCTTAATAATATTGCTATCAAAAAGTTAAACAAACCAATCAAATAAAGTGTTTCCTGTTTAAAATTATATTTTGTAATAAAAATATTGTATGAGTATATATAATTCACACATATATAAACATATTTACATATATGCATCATAGGTACAGATTCATCGTAGACATGCATGTGTTAACTAGATTTTTTTGTTGTGGCCACTAACTTTTTGTGTTTAACTTTTTTTAACGATCGAAAAAAATCCTTGTTATATATAACATTTTTTGACGAATTTCTCACTTTTTGAGATTTTTTGATGAAATTCACATATTTATTTTACGATAACTCTGTCGATTTTCTTCCGCAATCTTGAGACGAAATTCCCATTTATTAAGCGACCAAAGCGTGATTTTGTTATGAACTTTTCAAAAATTTAAGGTATTCGGTTCCAAAAATAAAAAAAACAGTATTCCGAATTTCACACAAATGGTCGCCGAAAAATTCAATTTTGTAAATCGCTCGCTGAACAATCTCGAATTTCGTCAGAGAATCGCTGGAAAAATGTATATTTTGTCCAGGGTTGTTAAATACCCGGGTTTTTTCAGAAAAAACCCAACCCACTGGGTTTTTTCAGGGTTTTTGGGGTTTTTTCAGGGTTTTTGGGGTTTTATCAGGGTTTTTTGGGGTTTTTCGGGTTTTTTCAGGGTTTTTCGGGTTTTTTCAGGGCTTTTCGAGGTTTTTTGGGGGATTATGGAAGGTGGTTCAGAATGCTTGAAAAAAAAAAAAAAGTACTTATTACTAAATTTAAAGCAGCTAATTGATTACAAATATACATAAATCAATGACAGTAATCAAAATTATGCTTTGCTGATAAATTGATTAATAGTAATAATTTATAAATTATTTTTTTTTTTTGTTATTACTAAATAATAGAATAAGCCAAGTAATTCTACATGTCTACATAACTCAATTAGGATTCTAAGCATATATGGTATTTTGTTATGAGTTTCTATTGTATAACATAGAACACGTTACACATCAAAGTATTTTTTTAATGGGAAAAAAATTGTTTGTGTTTCTTACACATGCTACAGAGATTAACTAGCAATTATTTCTTTTAAAAATTGTGATGGTATAATTAGGACATTTCTTTTCTTTGGGCTGGGGGGTGATGGTTATAAATTTTACGAGTTGTGTACTGATATTAAGAAATATATTACAATACATTATATATGTAATATAAATACATTATATATGTAATTTAAAGTTGAAATTTTGAAAAAACCCACTTGGGTTTTTTCCTGGGTTTTTTCAAGTGGGTTTTTTCAGAAAAAACCCACCCGGGTTTTTTGGGCTGGGTAAAATCATAACAACCCTGATTTTGTCAGAAGATCGTGAAAAAACACAAATTTGATCAGAAGATCACAAAAAAAAACACTAATTTCGCCAGAAGATCACGAAAAAAAAACCAAATTTTCTTAGAAAATCATAAAAAAAAAACCCACAAATTTCTTCAAAAAATAGTTTAAAAAAATCACAAATTTCATCAAAGGGTTAAAAGTAAAAACGCAGATTTCATACAGGGATCAGAGAAAAAATGCAAAAATCTTTAAATGATCGCAACAAAATGACAAATGACAAATTTTGTCAAAAGATCAGGAAAAATAGCAAAAATTGTCAAAAAATCACTAAAAATTGGGAATTTTCATCTAAAAATTGTGAAAATCTGCAAATTTCTTCAAAAATTTTTGAAAAATCTGTTATAGCGCCGCATAAAAAAACAGTGTCTAAACTGGATTTCCTTCCACATACATACTTTGTTGAAAACTGTAGTATTAAAGTAAAGCTAATTGGCATATAGAATCCACAGAAAAAAAAAAAAAAATCGCAACAGGATTAATTCTAGACAGGTTTCATTTCTACAAGTATCCTAAGGCTGTTACAACTTTCTTTATACAGTGTGTGTTGTGAAGTGCATTAGGTGTATTTTTTTTTTTTGCAGGAAAAGATTTAAAATAGTCTGCAAAATTTTGCCCTCTTAATTTCTTTCTTTCACAAGTATGGAATACTTGCAGTAATATAATTCTCAAGTAAAACCGCAATATTTTTTATTTTATAGTGAAACTATGCTAAATCCATTCTTCAATCGAACATGAAAAAAACTAAAAAACAAACATTAAAAAATAATTTATTTTATAAATATAGCATTATAAGAAATAATTCTATTCTCATATATTATAATGTATTGACATAAATTCATAGATTGCAATAACTAGTGTAAGTGAAAAGCTTTATGTATTGACATAAATTCATAGATTGCAATAACTAGTGTAAGTGAAAAGCTTTAGGAAGAACCTTGTCAAATTAGATATTTTTATTTTAGATTTCTATAATTTAAAATAATCCAACATGTAAATATACAGAAACACCTTAACAAATACATTTTATTTCACTGATGTTGATGCATGTGTTATATATCAAGATTTGAGAACCGTTGAATACGTGTTCAAAGTTTAAAACATTAAATAGGGTATTAATCAATTTGAAAATCGTTCATTAATAATACAGATTTAAATTACTTTTATTCTTTTGATGAATGCTAGGATTTGAATTTGAAATACATAAATCACAGTTTAATGTTATTAAATATGCACTAGAAAAATAATATGCAGGTGTTTGGAATAAAAATCAATATAAATGGGAAGAAAAAGCTATGCTTACCAAACTTGAAACTGCTCTATTTTCATAGTGGATCCATTAAATTAAATTTTACAGCAGATTATTTAGTGTTTGGCTAGCAAGTATACACCTTCAAAGCAGAAGAAGAAATTTCACTTGCTGCTTCAAAAGTGTCCCCAGCTGGCCAATTATTTCATAAATTGAATTAAAAAATGTCCACACTTTCTTTAATATTGAAAAAATCTTACATAAGCAATCGCTCTGCTCCATCGCGAAGCACATGGCAACTACATAAATTAAAATTACAAAACTAAAAATAACTGCTAACTAAATTATGACATTTCCTTGGTTTATGCATAATAGAAAAAAAATATTTCATCTACTACAAGTAAATCATTCAAATAAACATATTTTTAAAATCTATACTATACATCTACAGGTATTTCGTGGTGTAAACAAACCTCGTCGAGCTTCGCATGCGCGACATAAGTTGCGCGAGTGAATTTAATTTGTATAACCCTATTGCTTTAGCACTCTCGCCAAGCACTTTCGCCGACGATTTTCGCCAAGGTAGCGATTCGAACACAATTTAGAAAATCGCCTGTACCAAACCAAGGAATGTTTTTAGCCTCGAATCAGAGCTCCAATTTAAAGGAAAAATATGAGACTGATATTTTATTTTAATTAAGAAGTAGATTAATGGATGGAAAATATAAAGATATTCTACTATTTAGGAACCTGGAATAAATATTAACAATGTTCTTAAAATAAAAATAAGAAAGAGTACCCTGTGTGATGGATGAAAATAAATTCTAAGATCACTTCAGTCAACCAACCAGAAGCTGCTTTCAAATTGAGATTCAACCAATGAAAGAACGATCTACGTTGGTGAATGTGGTTGCTTAACACATGAAGTCTAACCGTTCTTTTTTTTTTTTTTAACTGTTCTTCAATTCTTATAATGTATCGTTCATTTGTATGAACGAGTCATTTTCTCAGTGTTGTATTTGTTTTGTATTTGCATTGTTGACAGACCATGTTGAATGTGCACGATCCTCGTGAAGTTGCTAAGCAATTTAATTCTCGCAATGCAAAAGTTGTAGCCTTTATTATTGTGACTGGTTTCATTATATATCATGGGATACTTCACGTTACATCAGGTAAATTTTTTTATATACTGCTATGCAAAATTATTCAGCAATATTGTTCTTATTCTGCACTAATGTAATTTTCATACATTTGGGGGGGGAAAAAAGCGAACCGGAACGGTTTGTGTGAGTAATTTGAATATTGTTGATATTATATCTTTTTAATTTCTTGCCATAGACACAATTTTATTAATTTATTTCTGTTAGTGTTTAGGGGCATTACGCTTTCAGTGTCATCCTAAGTATGTTTTCCAAGGCTACTGTAATCATTTACATTTTGTTCTCTAATTTGCTAATTCTCTGTTTAAAGTTTTCGATTGATGTAACTATAAAAAAAACTTTAAGAACAAACATAAACTTGACATAATCTGTAGCCAATTTTGGGTGAAATGCAGTTTAATCTCCTTCGCCAATGCGACTTTTTTTTTGGCGCGATAAATGCTTCAATATGGCAACCCTGCATTTTCATTTTCTCCTCTCGCATCTTCAATGTGGCAACCCTAAGGAGTGCTCCGGTTTGCATATCCTACCGATTTCTAAGCCGTTTCCTGATTGAACGCTCCTTTTTTTTAAATGTTTTCTTATTGGACGAAAGAAGAGAACTGAGAGAGGGCGCGTTTATTGCTTCCGGTAGCATTGTTTTTGGAGTTGCATCTTGCATTCAACGAGTGAGCTTATTTTTTTTGCATTTTCCTCTTTTTATATTTAGTTAGATACCGTTCAGTAACTACTATGGAAGTTGTTGATTGTTTGAATGAGGAAGTAAAGTATTCAAATGGATACTTTACGCTGTTGAAAGTTTGCGGAAAAAAGTATATGATTGACCAGTCAATCCGGAGCAAAACAGTGGCTCCGGGTAAGTAAAAATTCTCCTTTTTTTTGTCTTTAGATTTGTATTTTATGTGCTTTTTGTTTATTTTGATTGCCATCATCTTGGAAAGTGCGTTTTTGCGTAGTGTCTCTTGGAGCAAGTTGCTCCGGGAGACAAGACGCAAAAACGCGCCAATTTGGAGATTTTTGAAAATCGCACCAAGAAGGAGAGTAAACTGCATTTGCACCTAAATTTTAATGTGAACAGCATCAAATTCTGGGAAAGTACCACTTCAAAAACGGTGATCTAAGATATCTTATGTTTCTAGTGTGAACAGTATATTACGCTTTCAGTGTCATCCAAAGTATGTTTCCCAAAGCTAATGCAATCATTTACATTTTGTTCTCTAATTTGCTGATTCTCTGTTAAAAGTTTTAGATTGATGTAACTACACAAAAAATTTAAGAACAAACATAAACTTGACATAATCTGTAAGGATTTCCTTTTGATTAATTTTAATTATGTATGATTTAATATCATAGTGCCAGATAATTGCTCTTTATTCTGCTCTGTGTCATAGTATTAAAACAAAGATTAGATTGAATAGTGAAGTTACTATATGAATATAAAGCTGATATTCTTTTAGAGATGTTGTGTACTTTTACAGCAATTCTTATTTTAATGTTCGAGTTCAAATATCTTTTTCCCTTTTCTTTTTTAAATCAAAAGCTTAGTCATATTAGTGTTTCCCTCCAGGGTTAGAAATTAGCGGTCGTTAGTCGCCAAATGCAACTAAATTATTGTATTTGACAACCACAAAATTATACCTAGTCATCAAATTTGGCACCTATCTTTTTTTCACTTTAATTTTTTTTAAAAACAAACGTTCTTATTCTGACTTTAAGTCCCTCCCCCTACATGTATATGTATATACAACCCCCCCCCCCCTATCTTAACATATAAAAATATAAAATGATATTGTTAACATGGTTGTAAAAAGAAATCAAAGTATGATGCAATGTAAAATTGCAACTATGAAGTGCTGTTTGGCACCTAGAAAAAAATTTTAGGCATCATTTGACACCTTCCTGAAAATTCCCAATTTCTTACCCTGTTTCCCCCAGACTAAAATAAGGGCAGGGTGCTCCTATAAAAAAAGGCACATTTTTTTTAATCCTTTCAGGTATGGAAAAATTCTGTTTGTAAATGATAAAATAAACGATAGATTGATACCAGGATTTACAAACGACTTTTTTAGAAATAAAAAACTTGTTACTTTTAACTTTCATTGTAAAAGAAAAATTTTATTAAAATATTCTTGGTGTCATTTCTCAGTTTGGAATTAAAATTAGGTGGTCCCAACATAGGATTATTGCATCAAAAACAGTTAAAAAAAGGTTTTGAAAATTTTGTTTTGATTTCTGTTTAACCATAGAAGCAAATGTATGCTATTGATGGACATTGTACTGTGTGACGGTGTGCTGTGATTGGTTTGTTAAAATATGATTAAAAACTTTAATAAGACATATTTTGTATCAAAATACAGTGAAATCTGTCTAAGGCGGAAACATTTCAGAGTCCCTCATTTTTTTAACATAGAGATTTCCGAACAATCTGTCTAAGGCGGAAAGAATCTGTGTAACGTGGAACCGGACATTCATTTTGGGTCCCAGGTAGCTAATTTGCTGCATAAGACGGAAGAAAGTTTTCCTGGAAAATATAAATGGAAAGAAAGCTTTTCTTTTTATAATGAAATATATTGTCCTGTCGCATTCCCAGATATTAAGAAAAGGCGTCACTGATTGCTGACAGTAGTTTGGGGATTATATTATTATTGTATATGACTGGGAACTGTTGAACAAATAGGTCACGGGATTTTTGACAAGTATAATCTTAGGTTACAATAAGATAAGAGAATCTGTTTAAAAAGGGAGGGTTGCAACATCGACAATTTATGGAAAATTTCAGCACCCTTTCATGGTCTTCCGAAATAGCTTTGTTCCTGGTCAGCTGCTAATTTTTATTTGTCCTATAATACAACGAAAGTTGATTTCTTCCTAGAATTTCAGACAAAAAGAATATTGTCACAACTTCCAGAAATATCTACAAGATCTTTTAATACGTGAATAGAATGTACTTTAGGAAGTGTAAGTTATTTTAGTTTGTGTTTAAGTCAGTAAGTGTTAACGTTGTCGTATAAACTCGCAGCTTTGTTGTATAGTTTAAATCATTATTCCTAAATGGATAATAAATCAAAAACGTCAAATACTTTATCCTTAAAAGACAAAATTGATATTATTAAACTCAAAGAACAAAATATCCCAGTTAAAAGCTTATGTGAAAAATTCAAATGTGGAAAGACTCAAATCTATGATGCTATCAAAAAGAAAGATGAACTTCGTAAAGAATTTGAAAAAGGGGGAGATTGCACTTGCAAACGTAAAAGGCAAGTTGAAAATGAAGACATTGATAAACTAACAGGGTTCGTAAATATCATGATATTTTCGAAAATATCCGATATTTTGATATATATCTGATATTTTCGATATATATCCGATATTTTCAAAATTTTCAGCTTATTGATTACAAATATTTTTTGATTTAATATAAATTAAAATTTTAATCATA
This sequence comes from Maratus speculifer, assembly GCA_964019185.1. NCBI lineage: Eukaryota > Metazoa > Arthropoda > Arachnida > Araneae > Salticidae > Maratus > Maratus speculifer. The sequence continues at coordinate 249,324,001 of OZ025293.1, read as the reverse complement.
TTACAGTTAACATGAAAACATAAACCAATATTCTAAATCTTTTTTTTTTCCTTTGTAAATTTGATGATTAAATAAATGAAGACAAACATTTTTTTGTGATGTTCAACAAATTACCCTTTCAAATGTGTAACTGTTGGCAGCCTTAAAGATTGAATAACGATATTTTAAAGAAAATATTAAAATATAAAACAGAAAAATGTGTAATTACCTGTATTATCAATCTGAGCAGAAGAACACAATTCATAATGCTTCTCCGTCCTTTTTGGAATTCCTTGCATTTCTTTATCACACATCTTACATATGGCCCATTTGCCACTATTTCCTTCTTTAATTTTACATGTGAAATGATTCCATATGGGATCTTTTATTCTTGGCATAGTGATTGCAATAAAAACTTTAATAAAATTTTTAAGCTTTATATCATTTAAATATAATATCAACAAGAACAAAATAATGACAGCACAGCAAAGACTTGCAACATATGTAAAATTTTGTTCTTAAAACATGTCTATTCTATGCCTACACGTTACACTGCCTGATTGACTATTGAGCAATTCAGATTAGCCAATCATCACCCCTTTTTCCAATTCTAGCAGGTGCAATCTAAAAATAGTTTTTGGAGGTGGGGGATATTTTGTAAGCATGTTTTTAATATTTTAGTTATTTACAGATGGGTTAATTTTTAATAACAATTGAAGAGCTCATTTAGACTTTTGTTGCCTAAAAATATTTTGAAAATAAAAATTAAATATATGAAAATATCAAGAATCATGATATTTTGAAAATAAATATCAAATATGAAAATATCGAAAATATCAAAAAGCTTGATATTTTGAAAATAAATATCGGATATATATCATGATATATTATCCATTGATATATATCACCGAACCCTGTAAACTAGCATGGGAATGGTTTTGCAATGCCAGAGCAAAAAATTTTCCCATATCAGGAAAATCTTACTACAAGTGATTGTAATGATTCAGTGGATTTTTTCATTGTGCAAAAGCTAGAGAACAACAGCGGGAGTAGCACTGATGAATATGAAGTCGAAGATGAAGTGACAAGCATTAAGTCATATCAAGAAGCTGTTAAGAATATAAAGCTTTTACAGAATTTTTACATAGAGCGAAACGATTATGAAATGATACCAATGTTGACTGAAATACAATGTGCTACGGAAAAAGAAGCCATTAAGGAAAAAAAATGTTAGTTTTTTTTTCTAAATAAGTTTAAAACATCATTTTAAGGCATTTATTAAGGTAAATATAATTTTAGTTTCACTAAAATCTGTAATTTTGATTATAATTTTTGATTGCGTGTATGTATCAATTTGTAATGTAAGTTATTAGTATAAATATATAAAAATATGTAAAGATTTCATGTCCATTTAATTTTTAAAACAATTGAAGATACGTTGTTTTTAACTTTTAGCCAAAATAATGTTTAATACTCTGCAAACAGTGTATTTATAAAGTTTTTCTGTCTAACCCGGAAATCTGTCTAAGGCGGAATTTTATTTCAGTCCCAAGCGATTCCGCCTTAGACAGATTTCACTGTATGTTATATTTTTGTTCCATATTATTCTAATACAGCTTAATGAAAAATAAGGTTATTTTAAAACAAAATCAATTTGGAGTCCATCAGATGCCATGCAATCTAGGCTGTAATTTTTAGAGACAAAGACTGTTTAAATATTTACCAGAGATGATTCAGAGTATAATAAAAGAAATCTGAAAGGCAGCATAGGGAGGGAATGTGGGGAGGAGGGAAATACACTTCAGGCACAAAAAAAATTTTTGGTGACCATTTGTTGAAATTTGCAAACTTTTTATACCTGAATTTTTAATGACTTTTTTTTTTCATTATTGGAGTCAAATGCCTTAAAATTTTGGAATTTTCTTTTAATTTGCAATAAGATCAATATCAATCATTTCTGTGTTCAAATATGGTAAGAGAATAATATGATTAAGATTGAAATCTTTTTTTTTCCCCACGATCATTGCGGGAAATTCTCGATTTTTTTTTTTTTTTCTTTACGATATTTGCCGTTTTAATGCAATCTTTTGACAAAATCTGCCAATTTTCGGGATTTTTTCATGAAAATCTGTTTTTTTTCACGAATCTTTTGACGGAATTTGCCTTTTTATCACGATTTTTTGACAAAATTTACCATTTTATCGCGATGTTTTGACGAAATCTGCTGTTTTATAGCAATCTTTTTATGAAATCTGCCATTTTTCGGGATTTTTTGGATAAAATCTGCCGTTTTTCAACCATTTTTTATTACTAAATCTGTGTTTTTTCAGGGGTTTTTTTACGAAACTTATTATTTTTTTTAAAACAAAAATTGGCCTTTTATCAAGATTTCTTTGTTGAAAGTTGCCTTTTTGCGATCTTTTGAAGAAATATGCTGTTCTTTCAGTATTTTTTGACAAAATTTGCCCTATTTTTCAGGATAGTTGTCGAAATTTCCTTTTTTTTTGCTAATCTTATGACAAAATTTGCCTTTTTATCATTAGTTCTTGACAAAAGTTGCCATTTTGTTGCAACTTTCTCATGAAAATTGTTGTCTTACCGTGATTTTTTAATGAATTGTCTTTTTCTGGACATTTTTCTTAATGAAATTTGCCATTTTTTTACAAAATTTGTTGTTTTATCGAATAAATAACAAAACATGCCTTTGTTGTATCACAATTTTTTTGACAAAATTTGCTGTATTTTCGCAATTTTTTGCCAAAATTTGATCATTTTTTCAATTTTTTGCTGAAATTTGTCATTTTTTCGGGATTTTTTGGTGAAATTAGTAATTTTTTTATATGTTTTAACAAATTTTTCCGTTTTTCGCAATCTTTTATCAAAATTTTCCGCTTTCTCGCCTTTTTCTAGCAAACTTTCTTGTTTCTTCACCATTTTTTAACAAACTTTCCCATTTTTTTTCGTCATCTTTTAACAAACTTTCCCATTTTTTTCGTCATCTTTTAACAAACATTCCCGTTTTTTCTCCATCTTTTAAACAAACTTTTCCGTTTTTTTTTTGTGATCTTTTGATGAAATCTGCATATCTTCCTGCAATCCTTTGACAAAATTACCACTTTTTCCATGATATTTTGATGAAATTATGCGCCATAATAGCTATTTTTTTCGTCCTGTCTCCAATTTCTTGCGTATTTTATGCACTGTGGCACATCGCGTCATCGCTGTTAAAAATATGCCAATGGCAAAATTTTTCAAACCCAAAATAGGAAGGGTGCATTTGTAGCTATATAAAAACAGGCAGGGTGCATTTGCAGTTATATAATACGGGCAGGGCGCTGCACCCTCCCGAAAATGTCTAGGGGAAACACTACCTATGTTTGCTGCATACAATATTGTTTTACATATACTAGGGTGAATGTTCCAGTTTTGGCCACATTAGAGAAAAGTTTAAATAGAAATTTTAATAGTTTTTGACCAATTGGTGCATATTAAATCATAACAACTGTATTCTTTAGTATAGGGATGCACAACCTGGGGCCTGTGGCCAAGAAGTGGCTCTCGATGGGCTAACTTGTGGCCCACTCTTTTCGTCAATTTACAACTGAAAAAAATTGCAATTTTTGTGTGTATGTCGCAGGACAAGATTGTAAATTTCGTAAATTTACCACAGGAAAATATAAAATTTCATCACTTAAGAATCAAAAATTTCATTGATCGGCATGAAAAAAATCGTGAATTTTGTTGATCAAATGCAGAAAAAAGGTGAATTTTGTCAATGAGGTTCGGAAAAATTGTAAGTTTCTCTCATCAGAATTGTTGATCATCTTCAATTGTTGATGATGCTCGAAAAAAATGGCAAATTTAATTCATCTGTTGCAAAAAATAGCATGTTTTCTCTGTTTATAGCTAGAAAAAAGGCGAATTTCGTTGATAGTGTACGAAAAAATTGCATATTGTGTGGATCAGGGACGAAAAGATCACAAATTTCGTTGATACAGCACAGAAAAATCACGAACTTTAAGATTATGTACAAAAAAATTTTAAATTACTTTGATCGGCTGCGAAACAATTGTAAATTTTGTCAGTTTATCAACAGAAAAAAATTGCAAATTTCATCTTGTCGCATAAAAAATGCAGATTTTATCAGAGTTAGTTCAAAAATCACAAATTTTGTTGATTGCATGTGTAAAAATGCAGATTTCTTCAATTAAGCGAGGAAAAAGCGCAAATTTTGCGAATCAGACACAAAAAAATTACGAGTTTTAAGGATAGTATTCTGAAAAATTGTAAATTTTCTTGATTGGAGAGAGGAATATTGTGGATTTTGTTGATCACATGCAGAAAAATTTCTAATTACGTCGATTATGCTCCTATAAAATCATGAATTTCATGGATCAGGAGCGGAAAAATCAGGAAATTTGTTGACAGGGGTGGGGAAATACATCATTTTGCTCACCATTGGACTAGTGGATTTTCTCACAAGGCGAGTGCATTTTTAGTTTTTGAAAAACTGTAGGCAATAGGCACATTATCAGAAACACTTTTTTAATCTAGATATTTTAACTTTCCAAATTATTACACTGTAAATATGGCATTAAGTTCTATCTAATATTAATCTTACCTCTGTTATATATAATTACTAATATTATAGAAAAAAGAATTATGAAAGTGCATTGTATTAATAGTAATTTTGTCTGTAATCACGTGCGATTTTGTCATAACTATTTTCAACTGTGTGTGTGTTGCATCTTGCGGGCTGGTGAATTAATTCCTTGGCCGGTAAGAATATGGAAAAATTCCCCACCCCTGATCATGCAAAGAAAAATTGCAAATTTCGGCAACTGGCTTTGTAAAAATCAAGAATTTCGTCGATCGGCTTCGTAAAAATTGCAAATTTTGTCAATCAGACTCAGAAAAATCAGATTGATATAGAATGAAAAAAATGGGGAATTTCATCAATCAGCATTGTAAAAAATGCGGATTTCATTTATCAGCTTTGTAGAAAACCCGAATTTTGTCTATCAGCTTCATAAAAACAGCAAATTCTGTCAACCAGGTGTGGCAAAATTGAGAATTTCATTGCTCACACGCCAAAAAAAAAAAGACTTTTATTGTTTATGCGTGGAAATATCGTGAATATTGCCGATCGACTTCATAAAAATTTTTAATTTTGTTGATTGGGAGTGGAAAGATCCTGAAATTTTTCAATCGGCTTTGTAAAAATTTTAAAATTTTGTTTTCTTTATGAAATTTTAACGACCAGGCTTGACAATTTGTGAATTCTACCGGTTATGTTAGAAAAAATCATGAATTTTGTCGATCATGCAAAAAAAAATCACAAATTTTGTCGATTATGGGTCATTCCATGTCAAATCACCCAGATTTTTTCAAAAATAACACCCACCATCAGCAATTTTGATAAAATTCAGTAAATTTGTAGAATTTCTAATGCAGATTCCAAAAATATCAATTATATTGAAATTGATCAAAAGGTTTGCGAGTTATGAGCGTTTAAATGGCTCCCAAGATGGCAGATTTGCCGCCATTTTGAATAGCACATGTGACAACATAAAAGTCCATACCTTCTTTCAGATTTAAGCTACAGCTTTCAAATTTTTTTTTGTTTTGTTCAGAATAAAGTAAACTTTCATTTAAAGTGATTTTTCTGAAGTTAATTCCATAAAAATGCTGTCAAAAAATGACTTTTATTTAATTTTTTTATTGAAAAAAGGTGCAACTTCAATGGCTAATTTCCCCCAATGATCCCCCTTCAATTTTCATTTAATTGCATAGATAGACACCTTAAAGTGTGTTTTGATGACTGATAAAAAAATTTTAATAGGCGGTTCACAGGTTTGTATTTAAAAAAAAAAAAAAATCAATTTTACTGACTTTCTTGAGTAACATAAAACACAAGATAACGTTGATATTTTCCATGATTGAGCGCGACACAAAACAACTCAACCATGCTGATGAAGAACGTAAACAAACGCCAATACGGCAGGAATCTAAACAAGAAAAGAAGGTTGGCTTTACAAATGACATTTAAAATTAAAATAGGAAATAAAATAAAATGTATGGGAAAACTTTTCCCCTCAAGTCACAAAAACCTGTGCAAATTTTGTTAAAGTATCATGGGAAAAATGTATAATATTAGTATCAAGAGCGACCCCCCCCCCTACCTTTATCTTTTAGAAACATTGTTGTGAATTTTTTTTTTCTTTTTATTATTCACACCTGCTACTCACTGGATAACCTTTTTCTTTTTGTCAGATCTTAATTCTAGACAAATGATTATATAAAAAAGAGGGGAGGGATTTACTTATGTAAATTACTACATAAGCATATTGCATGGAAGTTTGATTGTTAACTTAATTTAAAAAAGACTGGAAATTAGTATCTCAAGTTTATTCCAAACAATATAAATTATTTTTTTCTAGCTCATATATTACTTATTTTTCTAAACTCGTCTATATTTTATAATTAAATATTCAGTGACATAAATGTACTTACTGGCTACTAAAGAAGTTGTTCTCACTAGCCAATAACTGGCTACTAAAAAAAAAATCAACCTGCTGGCCAGTAGCTACTAAGCAAATTTCCTTATTTTCATCTTTATAACATTGCTGTTTTGGCACCCAGATAAAAAAAAAAAATGGAAGGTTGTCATTTGACACCTTACTTAAAATTCCTAATTTCCAACTCTGGTGAACAGCCCCCAGTGGATGAATAATTAGTAAATATTTTAACAGAATAGGGTTTGAAAACCTACGCTCTAGCTACGATTACAACATTACTTTGATTTTATTCAATAAGAAGCTATTGGATTCCTAATTGGTTACTGAAATCATATTACTTCTCTATAAGAACATGTGTTTTTCATGTCTGAGGAATACATTGTTTCTATGCTGAAATAATAAGATAAGTGTTTTATCATTTTGTGAATTTGATAAGAACTTATTGTTTTTATTTGTACTATGCACAAATTTTATTATGTATACATTAAATATACAGTCAACTCTGTGAAATCTGCACACTTGGGGACCAAGGATTTGACGGATTATAGATCATCCCTTTGTTTTAATGTCTAACCAGGGATATGTTTAGGAAAATTTTAGGTCTTTTAAAGGACCCTTCATAAAATTATGTCTCTTAAATAGACCTTTCACTGAACCTTTTCACGTGCAAATTTAATCATTTATAATATAATCTGGCTTGTAAATAAGCAGTTGAACTCAACAAAGAGCATATTACTTAGCTTTTTATATATGAAAAATAGGACCTAGAGAAATCGATAATTTAAAATTCACAAAATTCTGACTAGAATTTTCACAAATATAAGGAAAAAAAAATCACAATTTCACAAAAACAGGACTCTGTGAGAAAAGTTTGGACATACCCCTGCTGGCTTTAAATTAGAAACAACTACACCAAATTACAATGGATAAAAAACATAATACAAGACTGGTTGATAATATTTCATAACTAAGATTAAAAAATTTTAATTATATACAATAAAGATTTTAAACATTTACACAACACAGTGGTAGTTTCCATTTTGATTTGTTGTCACTAACTTTTTCCTGCAGTCTTTTAACATTCATTTCTTCCTGAAAACTTCTAAGTAAAATTTTGTTACTATATTACTATTTGTTTTAATCATTGTAGAGTATGCATAATTTGAGAACGAGGGTGTTTAATAACTGGTTAGGCAAACGTTAAAAATCAAATGAATGAACGGCTGTCATTCACTGAAAGTAATACATCAGGCTACTTACCCTAGTAAAAAAGGCTTTAAGTTTTGTGGCTACTTTTATTGCTTATATTTTGATTTAAGTGATTTATTTCTTAGCAATGGTAACAAATGAAAAGTTAAAAGATATAAAAACATAACAAAAAAACCATATTCATATAGAATTTTAAAGGTAATAATTATTGATGCGTTTCAAATTTAATTTTTTTTATGTTTTGGATGACTGTTAGAAATATTCTTAATGATTATTAAAATATTCCTCAATAAACAAAATATGGAAGATTCACATATTCTAGAGTAAACCTAAAAAATGCTTTATGAGTTGTGCTGTCAGGTCTGTTCAGTATGAAGAATGCATCCCTTGATTTTAATACAATAGACTTCCTCAAATCCGCACATATTTTATAAATATAAACAATGAAACATTCAGTTCAGATACAAGGGCAAAATTTGGCTTTTTTAGTTTTGCATCAATTCTATATATATATTTTAATTTATAATTTTTGTTAATTTTACTGAAGTCATGATTTTTCATGAATTAAAAATTAATTAATTTCTGAAAAATTTAAGATATTGCTAATATCACTGGTAATCACAATTTTCTTATCAAATATATTTATGTATTAATCAAGCTTTTTTGGTCATTAAGTCTGGCTAAACCTGAAATAAAACTTTCTTATTTTATGATTTGGATGTGAATTAGTAATGTACCTTTATGAGTCAAGTTTCATTGAATAATTTTAGGAAAAATAAATTTCATCTTTATAATGAATATTTAATCACATATTGATTATTAACTTGACCTTTTGCTTTATACATTTTAAAAATTATTAAAATTTTTATTATTTTAGTTTCTCACATATTTTAATATTTTATTATATTGTAAGCATTCATTATAGTTTCAATTGCATTATTGATTACATTCAAATTACTGTTTTAAAAATGTAAACAAAGCAATGACCAGAAATCTGCACAACTTCTGGTCCCAAGCTGTCTGGATTTGAGGGAGTCTACTGTATTCTAAAAAGCAATGTTATCTATGAACCTCTGAAGGAACACAATTGAAAGTAATTGTATGGGACATTGCCCGTGTTGTCCTTTGAAGAAGAAAAAATCCTTGAAAATCATATAATTGGAAAAGTGAAAATTGGATTTACAGTGCATGAGAATAAATTAAAAGGTGATTACAATGCCATAAAAAATAAATAAATAAAACCCCAAAAAAATCAAGGCTCCACCAGTGGCCGAGAGGGTCTGACCTCTCAATGGATAGACGGCAGGTGCTGGGTCCGAACCCAATCGCGGTTGTCGGCCTAACCGTTCTGAGTTTTTGTGGTTTTCTTCGAACCTTGTGTAAATACAGGTTAGGTTCCCTTAGAAAGACCCCCACAAAAGGCATCCCTCCCCCTGGGCCTATATCCCTAGCGTAGATAATCGGCCGTCACAAAATACACCTAAATACGCCTACACCAAAAAAATCAGGGCTGCAAAAAAGCCAGCTTTTATTGGCTTTTTCCCAAGGCATATCTCATTATTTATTTTTTACAATTTTAAATGTTAATTTACTTTACCAATAGCTATTTTCTATAAATTGGAATTAAAATATTATGTAATTGCTTTAAAATCATGTTCAGGGGTTCATTTTTTAGAAAAATATGGTAAAAATGTTTTGCTGTGTGTACAGATAATGAAAATAAAATTAATGCAATGGGAAATCTGGTAAAGGAAGGTTATCCTACTCTCTTGATTTATGGTTGCTCAGCACATATTTTGAATCTTTGTGCTAAGGGAATCACGCCAAGCAATTTGATTAAGTATGTTGTATAGATACAAAAGTATTTCAGAAACAAGCACAACGCCCATTGTTAACTAAAAGAAGAGGGTGGTTTAATACCTCAAGTTCCTAATCACAGTAGATGGAACACACAAAAAGAATGCTTGCAAACTTTCATTACAAATTTTTACGAATATAAGAAAATCAGAGTGGAACATTCGGATGAGTTTGATCAGCAGATTGGAAACATATTGAGTAATGTAGGTATTTTTACTCAAGTTGTTTATCTTAGTAAATAACTGAACATTATAGCGAAAGAAATTAATGATCTTCAAAGTGATACAGCTGCCTTGTCAAAAAACAGTGGTAACAAGGTTAGATATGTTAGAAGACTCATCTTTAGAAACTCACTTAGAAAAATTAAAAAAAGATTTCATCAAAGTATGGAAGTCTTCCATTTCTTAGCCTACATGACAGATCCCAAATACTTTGGTGAAAAATTGACAAATGCACAAGAAAATACAGCAGAAATGTGGCTTGAAGAAAATTATCCTGAATTTTTACCTGATGTGCTAAAACTTAAGATGAAAAATCCTGAAGCATACACACCTTTACTTTTCTCCTAAAAAGTTATTGAGCAATTTCCAGCAAAAAATGGTAGAATCTTGCTAAAGTGAAGACATCAAAAAAGGATGTTTCATTGCCTAATGGTTTCTGTGATTTTTTTTTTATTATTATTTCACAGCTGTCCCCTAAATTCTGCATCTATTGAGAGAATTTTTTCAACATATGGTTTTGTTGGAACAAAATTAGAAACAGTTTAGGTACTGAAAAAGCAGAAAAACTGGTAAAAATGTACTGTTATTTAAAAGCTGAGCCTAACGATTGGTAATTTATTTCTTAAGTTAATAGTTTATTATTTTTTTAATAAATATCTTATTCAGTAAAAATCATTTGAAAGGTTAAAAAATTCATTGCACAAATTTCTAATAATCATTCTTATATGTTAACCACCACACCATTTATACTAACAAATTTGCTTACATTTTTTAATTGCCAACAGTTTTACTATAATTTACTGTACATTTTCATGGCAACAATAATTAAAAAGTCACTAATTCATAATACATTTTGTTTTAAGAACAGATTTTGTTTTAAAAAAAAAGTTTTAGCAAAAGACCGGCTTTTTCTAATAAAAGCCGGCCTTTTTAAAGTGATTTAAACCAGAAAAAGCCCACAGCCCTGAAAAAAATCCAATTATAGACAAACATCCAAGGGAGAAATGGGTGACTCTTTTTTTTTTTTTTTTTTTTTTAAATAGTATCCAAGGTTGGAATTATGAACTAAGCACAATTACAATATTAGGCATGATATTCTTCTGCAATTTTCTGCTTTTTTGGCATTTTCTGATTTTTTTTTTTTTTTTTTTTTTTTAAATATCTTCAAAAGATTGCATTAAATAAATATGATTTTTGTCAAAAAGTCACGAAAAAAAAGCTATTTTCATCTAAAGATCAGGAACGTGAATTTTATCAAAAGATCACATGAAATAAATGTGATTTTCATCAACAAATCAGAAAAAAATGCGATTTTACTTGAAAGATCTTGAATAAATACTATTTTCTTCAAGAGATCACAAGAAAAAAGCATTTTTCATGAAGAGATCGCGAAAAATGCAATTTTTGTCATAAGATCGCAGAAAAAACACTAATTCTGTCAAAGTATTGCAGAAAATTTCCTGCAATATTTATGTTTTCAACACTTTTTTACAGTTGAGTGGGAAATTAATTATTAGTTTTCCATGTTTGTTAAATGATCTTTTCAGTGAAAATAGAAACCTTTATTTCAGAATGACTTATTTGAATGATGTATTTGCATAAATTGATTCACTCTGACCTCCCCTACCAAACGGAATAAAATAAATAAATACATAAAATAAAATAAAACAGGATATAAACAAAAATATTGACAATGTTATTGCGAATAAAATAACTTTCTTAATTGCCTTTAACGTGTGTTATTTAAAATAATTTCTCATTTTCCAGTTCAAGTGTGTTTCCTCTTTTTTAAACTTTTTCCAATCTCAAGCCTGCAATATGTGGAACACAAGTCCATATGTTATGAAATTGGAGATGGCCTGCAGATATGATGTGATATTTTAAGGATTATATGAAAGACATAATTAAAAAACCTGAACTTATTTTTCACCATATTACTTTTCATCTGAAATTTACCTTATTACTGATGTATTACTTAATGATACATTATTTATATGAAAACCCCTGAAGAAGCATTTCATATAAATGATGTATTACTTAATGATACATTAAGATTCTTCAGGGTTGATTCTGAGTTTTAAAATAATTTTGAGATTCACAGTAAATTTTCTGAAAGATTACAGTAGAGTGTATGAAGGTGGGGAGGAGGATATTTACTTTTGACACTGTGATTTTTCCGCATCTCTTTGGTGAAATTTGTGGATTTTTCATGACATTTTGAAAAAATTCGAACTTTTTAGAAATTTTTTTAATGAGATTTTCGGATTTTTCACAATCTTTAGACGAATTTTGCGAGTTTTTCACTGTCCTTTGATGAAATTTGCTGATTTTTTGCGATTCTTTGACGAAATTCCTGCATTTTTCGTGTACTTTTCACGAAAATTTGCACTTTTTTCGTGATTCTTTGACAAAATTTGCAGTTTGTGTTTTCCGATGATTTTTTTTTACAATATTTTGTTTTTTCCCTGTTCGAAATTTATGTTTTTCTAAATCTTTGATGAAATTTGCATTTTTCATTCACTATTCTTTGACGAAAATTGTATTTTTTCATGATCTTCTGACAAAATTTGAGTTTTTTTTCATGATTATCTGATAAAATGTATGTTTTTCCCGCAAACCTCTGGCGATATTCACTATTTTTCTGTGAACGATTTATAAAATTGATTTTTTTGAGCGACCATTTGTCAAAATACATAGTATGTTTTTTTGTCTAAATTTACCGATTGATGACAATTTTTTTTTAATTTTCTGAACTAAATCAAATACTTTAAATTTTTGGAAAATACAGAAGAGAATAGCCCCTGGATTGCTTAATGAATGCAAAATTCGTCAAAGGATCGCTTAATAAATGCTGTGTCACGAAATCACAAAAAATATACAAATTTCGACAATGCATCACTAAAAAATATGTGAATTTCTTTAAAGGGTTGTTAATAAACGCAAATTTAGTCAAAGGGCTGCTAAAAAAATGTAAATTTCATCACAGAATCACTAAAAAGATGTTCATTTTCTCAGAGGGTCGCGAAAAAAAAAAAAAAAAAAAAATACAGCCGTCTCCATAGAAAACAGCACTCACATAAACAAACCTGTTTATTATTATAGGTATAATTTTTAATGGGAAATAATATATACTGAACCAATTTTTAAAAAATTAGGTTTACCCGGACACAGCTTGCAGGAATCTGCACTCAACCTAAAGTCAATCTGAACCAAAAACAGAGTTTACTTGACCTTTAACAAAACTAATTAGCACAGGGCGGGAATTTACCCCCTATAAAGGCAAAATGGACTACATAAAAGCTTAATTTACTTTCTTTTTTGAATAAAAAACACATTTTGCATAACTATTCTGAGTTGTTGATAGAAATTGCTTCAGTGGTATTTTGTCATGTCTGTATTCGTATGATTCTTTAAATAGTACATAAAATAACAGTTGATTTAAAAAAAAAATTTTCTCCCTCCCAAAGAGCTTAAATCCCCTCCATTTATAAATGTTGGGAGGGAGACTCCCCTCCTCTGAAAAACTGAATTTCAAGCCCTGAAAAAGTATAGAACTGTAGTGCTCTTAAATTGTTATTAAAAGTAAATAAAATAGGGTCAGATGAGTCAGATAAAATGGGTATAAAATTCACAATTTTTATCTGATGAGTTAAAATTTTCTGGTAAATGTTATATAATAAAATTCTTTTTTTTTGGTATTTTCTTTGCATTATATATTCTTGGAATTAAAATGCATAATTTTTATCTATTAGGCTACATGAGTATGCCTAAAACAAAGCATTTAATAGATGTATGTTTGCTATACCCATTTTACCCCACTCAGGTGAAAATGGGTATTGTGTGGATTAAAATGGGTACATAAAAGTTTAACAATATATTCTGCATAAATGGATTTACCAGAGATTATATAATGAAGCAATATGGAAAATTTTTTATATAATTCCCAAAAAATGTTTACTTTCTTTTTATATATATATATATATATATAAAATTTAAGTTAATAAGAAATAAGAATAAATAAATAAGAATTTTAGAATGAATCAAACTAAGAAGTAAATAAAACATTTTCTGGCTCCATTTTTTTTTCAAATTTAACCAGTGGAAGATATGCCATCTAGAATTGGAATACAGTAGACTCCCTCAAATCTGCAATCCTAAAATCTGCACACAATTTTCAGATGTAAACAATGAATCCTCCAGTTAAGATGTAGGGACAAAATTTGACTTTTTTAATTTTATATCAATTCCATATATATTTTAATTTGCAATTTTCATTAATATTACTGAATTCATGTGTTTTCATGAAGGATGAATAAATTTATTTTGGAAAAAATAAGATATTGTTGATATCACTGGTAATTACAATCTTTTTACCAAATATATTAATGCATTAACCAAAATTTTTTTATTATTAAGTTTGGCTAAACTTGAAATAAAACTTCCTTATTTTATGATTTTGATGTGAATTAGTAATGTATCTTTATGAAACGAATTTCATATGAAAAGTGCATCTTATCTTTACAATAAATATTTAATCATACATTATTAACTTTACTTTTGCTTTTAATATTTTAATCATGTTAAAAATTATCTAAATTTTTGTTATTTTATTTTATTACTTATTTTAATGTTTTATTATACTGTAAGCCTTCATAAAAATTTTAATTTCATCGTTAATTACATTCAAATTACTGTTTAAAAAATGTAAACAAAGCACTGACCAGAAATCTGCAAAATTCTAAAATCTGCAAAACATCTGGTCCCAAGCTTCGCGGATTTGAGAGAGTTTACTGTATTTCTTGATGGGGCAATCATTTGACTAAATCATGTACAATAAATTTCAAGTCTTTCGGTTATTGTGAATAACATGCTGTGCATTATATAAACATTTTAAAGTATTTTTAAAACTTGTGCTATTCTACTTTTAGTAAAATAAAGAATCTTATTAAGAAAAGTTTAATGTAACACCTTAAAAATACTACAAACGTTAAGCCTAACACTATACCCATTTTATCCCCATTTACTAGTTTTAAAATAAAACAATAAAAACAAAAGACAATTTCTTATTTGTAGTTTGGAAAAGCTATAATAATTCTAATTAATGCAAATTATTAATAATAATAAATAAATGAAAATACCCTTTTATATCATTTGAATTTTTTTTGTCGTATGTGGTTTGTTTTGCCATACGCAGTCATCTACATGTTATACTTAAATGTGTAAGCTATAATATGCATAAATAAAACTTAATAATCTTACATACAGGGTTGGCAAAGTTTCTTCCGCAGTGGAAAAAACCGGTTGGAAGAAATAGGTTTCTTCCAAGTAGAAGAAATGGAAAAAACTGTTTTTCTTTAAGAATTTACCATACATTTTCAATTTTGTAAGATATAATAAATATCTTCTTTCTATAATCTAAATTAATTTCACTGGACCAAAACAAATTTAATTAAGCAAATATGCTAAATTAATAATTGCATCAGTTTTTTAGCCAAGATCATGCACAACACTTATCTAGAGATCTTCAACCATTGGCTAAATGAAAAGAAATTTTATCCAAAATACATAAAATCAGTTAAATGTTATCCATTTCAATTTAACCAACATATTTTTTTATTATTTAAATTTCTGAAACTAGCAGTAAGTAGTAGAGATTCTTTACTAATGGTAGAATGAAACCCATTTAAATAAAAGCTTTTAATTTACATCAGTTTTATTAATGTAAATAATGTATAATAATTACTATATTAAATAGAGATCAATCAATTTTTGTGCCCAAAATCTGAGTTTTGCCAAAAACGAGGGCGGAAATTCGGCCAGATCGAAACACTTAGTATTCCAAAAAACTTGTTTTTTCCTTCTGAAATTTTCAATTTTAGTTATTGATTTGAACTGTATTGGCTCAAATGAATGTATTGCAATGAGCTTGATTGTTTATAATTATCAGTCATGATTTATCAATCATCTCATAGAAAATGTTTAGTTTAAACTGCATTAGATTTCAAATATTCTTTGAGAAAGTTCTAGAATAACAAATGATCATTTACAAAAATTATTATAGAAGAAAAATCAAGATGTACATACCTAAAACTAAAATATTTTTTTATTAAATGAAATTAGAAAATCTTTCTGTTTCACGGATTAATTAATTATGTATTATTGTATATGCAAATAAAGTTTTTGAATTATTAACAGTTTTACATAATTAATAAATACTATACATATAATTAATTTCAATTATGTATATTTATGTATGTATTAATTACTTTAAAACATACAATTTAATTACTTAAAATTTTTTTGGATGTTATTTTCAGCCAAAATTAGGAAGGTCGCCTAAATTCGGTTTTGGCTTTAAAAACCTGTTTCGATCTATCCTCAATATTTAAAAAAGTCATTAAAATCTTTCTTTTTCTTAGTATAATGCAACATAGTATAGCAAAAAAATTTTTTAGCAGTAGGATGAAAGCAAAGAATGAAGTTTTTTTTTTTTCAAGTCCTACACTTCAGGATGGTTTAAAAGCATTTTGACATACCCATAGATGTTTTTAGAACACTAATCTTTTAAAATCAGCATTAAAATATTCATACTAGATGAAAAAAAAAAAAATACAAATTTATATATTTACTGTGTTGCACAGTATAAAATAATGCACATTTATATGAAAATAATGTAGTTTTATATGAAAAATAAACAATTTGTAGGTAGTTTCTTTTTTTATAAATGGAGATATTAATACAAAAACCCATTCCATAATTAAAAAAAAAAAAAAAAAAAAAAAAAAAAAAAACCAATTTCTACAGTAGTAAAAATCCATCAACTGAAAATGTCTGCTGAACCTGAAGTTTGTTATTAAAAAAATAACTTTGCAAAAATAATATTTTTAATAATTAAATTTTTCAATTTAGATTTCATGTAATTATACTTTAATTCTTTTACATAGTTAATATATGTTAACTTTGAGCATTTGTTTTGGTTTCTGGTGGTTTCGTCCATTTCTTCCAGTTTTTTCCATTTCTTCCAGTTTCTTCCGGTTTTTTCCAGTTTCTTCCACTGTCCTGGAAGAAATAGGTTCCTTCTGGAAGAAACCCAACCCTGCTTACATAACTTTGCAAATATATAGTAGAATGCATTTTGGATTGTTGCTGTTTAATGTTTTTTCACATCATACTTGCATCCTTTTGGTTAATATAGTCTCATTCACCAATTTAATCATTAACATTTTTTATTATAATCATATCTAAATCGAGTCTTTGTATTTTTTATTATTATTATTATTAATAACTGTTTTTAGTTAAGTCGCTGGACAAAGTCCTTTGATGGTATTTTATTAAGTTGGTACTGATTTCATTGACTGATTTGATTATGATTATTCTTAACTATATAAGTTACTTATTTTTAGTTCAGATATTTGTAGTTGTGAATTTTGTCCTTTGTGCTATCTAATGTGATTATAAGTTTTTATTCATATACTTTATTCTTCAGGCATTGATTCTTGCAAATGGTTACTCAGTGATGGACGTTTCCAAGGCTTCACAGTGTGGCAACCATATGGTTGTATGATGCACTCTTATACATCTGTGTATGTAAAATTTTTATAGCTATCAAATTCTGTTCTCTAAAACAAAAATCTCCCTTGCTTTCTTTTTTTTAAGCCAACAATTACTTTTCTGGATATAAAAAATTTGAAATCTCTCATTTATTTTTAAAAAGCAGAATGCTCCTTATTGATTAGCAATTTCATGAGAAACTTTGACTTAATTAAGCATTATAATAATTTTTTATCACCTTGATATAATGTAAAATGTTATTGTTGCTAGAATTACCCTAAAATTATTGTTTATTAATGTTATCTTTGCTAAAGTTTTCAAATTAGTCTTATGATGAGTTACTGTGACCGTGCCTGTATGCATAGATTTTTTGTTAAAAATTTATTATTTTGTGTTTTAACTATTAATTTTTAGAGTAAAAATTCTGCTTGTTCACATAACATGCTTAATAAAAATGTCCTATAGCATATTTCATGTACTGTCGACACTGGTTATAACATACTCTCATGGCACCAGAAAATATGGCATGTTATAAGCAATAACCAATAAAATGCAGTGCATAATGTGAAATAAAAAGGCACATTATAGCACACACAATAATAGTGATTTTAATAAGAAATTTTATGATATTTTTATATTCATATGGGTTGAAAATAATCATGCTTACTTCAAGATTTCCAAATTGGACTTTACTCAAGTGACGTCAAATGATCACGTATGTTTGTACTGCGTTTTTAACCGACTTCAAGGAGGAGGTTATGATTTCGACCTGTATGTATTTGTTGTTCACGCATAACTTTCGTAAATATGAACCGATTTTGATAATTCTTTTTTTGTTTGAAAGCGTACGGGGCCCATGTGGTCCCATTCAAATTTCATAAAAATCTGTTGATTAGAACTTTTTAAAAAATTAAAACATTAAAATTCAATATCTTTTCGAAGCAATCGACCAATTAGAAACGTTCATTTTTCTTGTTTTTAAGTTACACTTACATAGACACACGATCTTTTCAAAGTGAGAAATCCTAACTGGACAAGGTTCACATTTATTAACAGTGTACACTGTAAAAAATTTGACCCTTTTGCTGCATAATCACTCCCCCGTTTTTATAGAATATATCTCTCTTACCTATGAGAATTCTCCACACTGTTAAAAATCTGCTGCATTTTGCTGCAACGCACTCCACCGCTTGTATATAATATCTCTATTCCAACCAATGAGAAAGCTCCATTTCACGGCCAAGTAACCGTTTTCTATACAAGCAGGGGAGTGCGTTGCAGCAAAATGCGGCAGATTTTTAACAGTGCACGATAGGCTGAAGTAATCGTTTTCTATAAAAGCGGTGGATTGACGATGCAGCAAAAAGGCCAAATTTTTTACAGTGTACACTGTAAAAATTTTTATCCTTTTGCTGCACCGTCACTCCCCCGCTTTTATAGAATATCTCTCCTTTGACCCATGAGAATGCTCCATGATACATTGTTAAAAATTTGACCCATTTGCTGCAGCGTCACACCACAGCTTTTATAGAATATGTCTTTTATGACCAATGAGAATGCTCCATAACACAGTAAAGTAATCGTTTTCTATAAAAGCGGTGGACTGATGATGCAGCAAAAGGCTCAAAGTTTTTGTAGTGTAATTGGGACAAAAGCGACTGTAAAAGAAATATTTGGGAATCAAATGCTATCACTCTCTTATGGAGGCCGCCAGGTATAGGTAATGAGTTTCAGATTCCTCATCGAATACGCCACCGCTCATTTCCGATTACAGTGTCACTGTAAAAAATGTGACCCTTTTATTGCATCGTAACACCCCTGCTTTTGTAGAATATCTCTCTTTTGACCCATGAGAATGCTTCGTAATTGGGTGAATTAATCGTTTTCTATAAAAGCAATAGAGTGGTGATATAGCAAAAGTGTCAAATTTTTTACAGTGTAGGATTCCTCGATATGAATATGACGAAACATGTAGCACAGTATGTAATTGGTTGAAACGATTCTGGACAAAAACGAGTCACCAAGCATCTTGTTGAGCGGGCAATTTTCGTCAATCTTGTTAATTTCTCATACGAGTACAATCGAATTCTTCCAGGAAATCATCATCAAATTCCATAATAAAAAATGCCTGGCAATGCAATGCACTGTTAAAAATTTGCAACTTTTGCTGCATCGTCACTCCATCGCTTTTATAGAATATCTTTATTTTTATCAATGAAAATCCTTCATAATGCATTTAACTAATCGTTTTCTATATAAGCGGTGAAGTGAGGATACACTGTTAAAAATCTGCTGTATTTTGTTGCAACGCACTTCGCCGCTTGTATATAATATCTCTACTGCGACCTATGAGAATGCTCTTTAATGCAGTCAAGTAACCGTTTTCTATACAAGCCCTGGAGTGCGTAGCAAAAACATGCAGCAGATTTTTAACAGTGTACAGCAAAAGTTTCAAATTTTTAACAGTGTAGTTGGGACAAAAGCGTCTGTAAAAGAAATATTTGGGAATCAAATGCTGTCACTCTCTTATAGAGGCAGCCAGGTATTGGTTATGAGTTTCAGATTCCTCGTCGAATCGCCACTGCTCATTTCCGATGCCATTACTGCCTGTATAGGTATTAGATTGTTGCTGTTTATCGATTGAAGCATATTGCGATTTTTGCTAAAATCTTTTTTTTCCTTTTTTTGAGTGAAGGGGGAGTACTTTTGACTGACTACACTAGAAAAGCATTTTACTATAACATTAATATATGAAGTCATTTTGCTGCGTGCTCATATATGGAAGCACTATGTCGCGCTCTTATGTGTAAGGACACTTTACTTGATGGATTGTCACCTTTTGATACCCACTTTCGATGACCGCAGGATTCAATGCAGACTAAGATTTCATAAATGCGGCAGCTTTTCGAAGTGGCAGATCTTGTCTGAAGAAGTTACCATACAAAGAAATTCTTAAGATTCACAACGATACTAACCGATATTGTAAGTGGTTTCAGAAAAGTTGACAATCAAACAGTGACAAGTAAATTGAATACATCAGAACTTAGCAAAGTGCGTACATTAGTAATGCAATGCAAAGAGCTATCGTGTGCCAGTACACATAATTATGTATTACGGTATGCATAACTAAAAAGTAGGAAATAAAATAAGCTTTTTAAGAAAAAAATATCAACCGACTTCAAAAAAGCGCTAAAAAGAATTAAATAATTCTTTAAAATTCTCTAATGACAAAACGTTATCCAATAAGCACACATCGGATATCAGGTACCGGCATAAAAAACGGTTAAATTTAATATGTATAATTTAATGTCCACCAAACATAGATTTTAGAGATAATATTATTTTAAAAGAGATGAATTGACATATTTATGATTTATTTTATGAATATATACATATAAAAAGTAATGAATTACTTTTGAAGTTGGTGCCAAACTATTTGATGTATATTAAGAATTGTAGCTAAATTATGCCTAGTACCATAATTAAAATGGGGATAATCATTATCGATTGTGATTGTTTGGCACCAACTTCAAAAAGTAATTCATTACTTTTTATATGTATATATTCATAAAATAAATCATAAATATGTCAATTCATCTCTTTTAAAATAATATTATCTCTAAAATCTATGTTTGGTGGACATTAAATTATACATATTAAATTTAACCGTTTTTTATGCCGGTACCTGATATCCGATGTGTGCTTATTGGATAACGTTTTGTCATTAGAGAATTTTAAAGAATTATTTAATTCTTTTTAGCGCTTTTTTGAAGTCGGTTGATATTTTTTTCTTAAAAAGCTTATTTTTTGTGTTTCTGAAGAAGTATTTAAAATTCTTCACCAAAAATTCACTTCTTTTCTGCTGGAATGTACTTTCACCTTGCACCACTAAAATAAAAATGTCCATCATTCTTGAAATCCCTCATCCCCTTAATAGGCGTTTCTATAATTACTCCCCCCCCCCATCCCCTTTGTTCTCTCTAACTGCTGATGAAGTCTGAAAATAATCAATGACATTCACTGCTCAAAGATCAAATTAGAATCTTAGACATTATATTAGAAGTCTATGGTTAGAATACCTGTCTCTTGCGTGAAAACATTAGAATAAACATCCAAAATTGTTTACTGATTTCTAAACTGGAAATGCAATATTAACATACAGATTTTATTTTTTTGTTGAAATCTAAAAAAGTATTTTATAGGCAGATTAAAACTTTTGCATAGTCTGTTATAGCCAAAGTTGTATATCATTACATTATGTAGGATTTCATTTAGGACTAAGCATCTGAGTATACATTATAACCGGTATCAACTGTATATATAATATACATGTCTTTCCTTCCCCCTTTCTTTAAGGCAGGCACCCTCCTCCCCGTTCATAGCATACTTCTCATGTTCACTTCAAAATTCTCAAATTTTTATACAACTTAAAAAGCTCTGAGATTAAATGTTTTGTTTTTATCTCTCAATATATTTGTATTAATGCTTACATTGGGCTGAATAAATTCCTCAGATCGATGTATTAGAAAGGGCCATGTGGTTTTTGTTTTAAGCTGACATAAGTCCCTTTCTTTTGAAGGGTTTGGCTGAGGAGGATTCGGGACAAAAAGCAGATAGGAGAGCAATTCAGTCCACTAGATTTTACTGTAAAGGCAAAAGTTAAATGCATGCTTTTTATAATGCATGTACTTTAGTATCTTTTTAAAACTTAGTAGCTAAAGTAATAGTTTGTTTTAAAAATGGTTATATTAGATTTAAAAAAAAATAAGATGATCTGTTGCAACGAACCCATTTAAGCAGCTAGGATGTAATGTGAGAAAAAATTTAAGGAATGTTCTTCCTTGGATGATTAAAAAAAAATGATAGGTTAAGTGAGGGAAATAAAATTTGCAATATTTTAAATTTGCAATAGTCAATAACTAGTTCTGAGAATGAAGAGGACTCTGAAGTTGCTATATAGCAAATCGTAGTAAAGCTTCTGAAAAATATAAAATACAAGAATTTTATGAGCAAGGCCCCTGAATTTCGGATTGTCAAAGAGAAATAACAATTACTGCTTTAAATCAAAGCTTCCAAAGTATTAAAGAAAAACCAATTAAACAAAAAAGGGTTCTTGAAAAGAAATATACAAAAAGTAAATTAAAAAAATTACCAAAGCAATCAGGGGTACCCAGAGACGGGTTTGGTGATGCAATATGCGTCACACAATTTAATTTTGGGGGGGAATTTGAGAAAAAATACATTTTTTTAGGGGGAGGGGAATTTTTAAATTCTTAATATTTCCTTTTTTTAACTGTTAAAAAAATCTTTATTTTTTTAGTATAACTTTAAAATTTTTTCAACATTTAAGTTCCAGAAATTTCCAATTGATATTCTGTTTAAAGGGGGAGGGGGTGTCAATGTTAAAGTATGAAGTTTTTTTTTTGGGAAGGGGAGGGGCTTTGCGTCATTGGGTTTAGGGGGGATGGTCATCACTGAAAGCAATAATAAAGAAGATGATGAATATTTCTGACAGTGATTTGCCTACTGGCAGAACTGGATCAGATATAATAACTCAGAAGAAGAAAAAATCCCAATAACATTGAAGATCAAAGTTTAAAAGTGTGAATTTTAACTGTTTTGCTTAAAAACTGGTCTAGTAGAGTCAATCCATTTCAAGTGGTCCAGAAAATATTGTTTTGGTCGCTCGACCATTTTTTAAAAAATCTGAAATTTTTTGTACAACAACCCTAACATGACGGAAGTTCAAAATGACCGTTATTTTAATTTTACTATTTTTCGTTTGTGCATGGGGGCCATCTTTGTTTCATCATGTTCAGCGATTTTCACAGATACTAGGATACACAAAATTGTAAATATCTCGTCTTTTACTTTACCAATTGAAATGGGGTTTGCAGCATTTTGTTCAGAATAAAATAGGCTAAATGTACAGTGTTAGAATAATTTTGAAAAATAATTTTTTACAGGTGAAATTTTAGCACAAAATTTAAGATTTTTTCCAAATTCTATCCATTTGCAGGAGGAATTTTTTTATGCAAGAAAAACTGTCAACCTTACACAATGTTTTCTACAAATAGGTCAAAAGCGTGTGCACTCATACACCAAGTCCCAGATCTGGGAGATGATTTCTCTTTGCGAAAAAAATTCCGAAATTTGTCAAAAATTTCAAAAATCGCACTTTTTAGGCTTTGATATCTCTGGTGGAGCATGAGATAAAAATCTGAAATTCTGGCCTTTGATAGTATTGTGTAGTAGTGTTATTTACAAAAAATTTCAAGAAGGAGATTTGACTACAAGCTGAGATATGACATGGACAATATGTGAAAACAATACTGCCAAACTATTGTAACCTTCTATGTAATTGTTCATACCTCCAAAATTTTAAATTAATTATTTATGGTACAAAGTTAAATGTTAATTACAAACATCTTCTTCAAATGCGTCTCTGTGATTTAAACAATTCAGAATGTATGTTAAACCAATACACTATTTGTCCAGAGGAACAAACCTACTACAAATGCTATTGCAACAATTTTACTGGGTACACATTTCAGGAAAAGTAAATTTCAGACAATGGGTTGCAACTGATCGAGTTGACATGGTTTCAATTATTAAACCTAGAAAATTTCATTCAAGTCAACAAGGGATGACAAGACTTGTGTGGCTTCAAATAAAATTTTGAGAAAAAACAGCCTGATGGACTGACAACAGCAACTGGTCGAACTCATAACATGTCTCGTAAATAGTGTTAAGATCTTTGTTGAGCATATATAGTATCTTTGTTAATTAAACATTTATTATTAAACTGTTTTCAACAAACGATATTTTCTGTGTAAATATTGTAATACATGAGACTAATCTCATTTCTCCTAATGTACTCATAATAGCATTTCTTAATATTTTTTAATCACCGTATCTCAGCTTATAATCAAATCTCCTTCTTGAAATTTTTTGTACATAACACTACTATACAATACTATCAAAGGTCAGAATTTCAGATTTTTATCTCATGCTCCACCAGAGATATCAAAGCCTAAAAAGTGCGATTTTTGAAATTTTCGACGAATTTCGGAATTTTTTTCGCAAAGAGAAATCAACTCTCAGATCTGGGACTTTGTGTATGAGTACACGCACTTTTGACCTATTTGTAGAAAATAATTGTGTAAGGTTGACAGTCTTGTTGAACAATCCCATAGTAAGTTAGAATAGTTTGGCAGTATTGTTTTCACATATTGTCCATGTCATGTCTCCACTTGTAGTCAAATCTCCTTCTTGAAATTTTTTGTACATAACATCATAATACTATCAAAGGCCAGAATTTATCTCGTGCCCCACCAGAGGTATCAAAGCCTAAAAAGTGTGATTTTTGAAATTTTTGACGAATTTCTGAATTTTTTTCGCAAAGAGAAATCAACTCCTAGATCTGGGACTTGGTGTATGAGTACACGCACTTTTGACCAATTTGTAGAAAAAATTGTGTAAGTGTGACGGTTTTCCTTGCATGAAAAATTTCCTCTTGCAAACGGATAGATTTTGGAAAAAATCTTAAATTTTGTGCTAAAATTTCATGTGTAAAATTTTATTTTCCAAAATTATTCTACCACCATACATTTAGCCTATTTTATTCTGAACAAAATGCTGCAAACCCCATTTCAATTGGTAAAATAAAAGACAGGATATTTACAATTTTGTGTATCCTAGTATCTGAGAAAATCGCTGCACACGATGAAACAAAGATGGCCGCCATGCACAAACAAAAAATAGTAAAATTAAAATAATGGTCATTTTGAATTTCCATCATGTTAGCGTTGTTGTACAAAAAATTTCAGATTTTTTAAAAATGGTCGAGCGACCAGTGCTGGACCACTTGAAATGGATTGACCCAGTAGGAAGATAGAAGAAGAATTTTTGGTAACCAATTACATGGTGAGAAAAGCCATAGTACTTGTGAACAAGAAAGGTATCCTAGCATTTTCTAATCCAAGAGCTAGAAAGAGTTTAAGTCAAGAAATAACTGATTGTGTAAAGTTTATAACAGTGACAATTGTAAATAGAATTATGCCTGGTAAAAAAAAATTTTGTGTCAATGAAAGTTGATGGCATAAATGCATATATACAAAAAGGATAATTTTGTGTAAGGAAACATTTAAGCAGTTTAAGAATGAATATCCAGACCTTAAGATTGGATTTTCCACCTTTGCTGAATTTCAACCAAAAAGCTACATTTTGGCTGGGGCAAGTGAAACATACACTGTCTGTGTTTGTCACATCCATGAAAATATTAAATTATTATTGATTGCATGTTGTTTGAAAGAATAGAGTAAAGAAGAAAAAATTTCAATACATTCCTATAATACACGCACAAGTTTTTATTTTCTTCTATCTTCAATAGACGAAAGTATTGTAATTGAAATTTTTTTCGACTTCCGGTTTTTGACGGATTTACACATTTTAGGTGTCAGAGATTCCAAAAAACATGTTTTTACAAAATGTCTGTCTGTCTGTGTATCAACATTCTATTACCAAAAAGTGTATGAAGATATGCATAGAATTGAACCAAATTTTTTGTGAATGTATTTGGCTGTGGCAAGCAGGCTCTCCTTCAATTTTGAAATATTCCACCAGAAGAAGGGTGTTGCAATGAAAATTTTCGTGCCTTTTTCAATATTGTACCAATTAAAAGCGTATGAAGTTATGTATAGAATTGAACCAAATTTTTTGTGTATGGCTATGGCTAGTTGGTCCTCCCTGAATTTGAAAAAAATTTGCCGGAAGGGGGCACTGCAATAGCGATTTTTGTGCCATTTTCAATATTTTACCACAAAAAAGTGCATGAAGATATGCATAGAATTAAATGAAATTTTTTTTACAAGTGTTTGAATATGGTCAGCGGACCCGCCCTGAATTTTAAAAAGATCTGCCGGAAGGAGGCGCTATAATCACGATGTCTGTGCCATTTTTATTATTTTACCATTAAAAAGTGTTTGATGTTATGCATAGAACTGAACTAAATTTTTTGTGTAAGATTTTTTTGGAGTATGGCGAGTAGATCCTTCCTGAATTTGAAAAAATTCTGAATGCTGTTCTACTGTTCATCGGCTCATGCAAATATGGAAACTCGTTTTTATTCCGATTAATTGACATAAGCAGAAAATTAAGATGCTTATCATAGTTGGTATAGTATTGAATTAATAATATTAATGCATTAGCATGTGTAATTAAATTTTAAAATGTTAAAATGTACGTATGAGGTAGAAGAAAGTTTTGGGATTGGCGCATCCAACTAGTTTAATTTGTAATCCCCTACGGCCAATTTGTTACTTGAGAGAGTGCAACAATTGCCCAAAGTTTGATGATTTAAAAGAATATATGGAGAGGCTTTTCACTGAAAATGGCATTTTACTTACAATGTATAAGTAATGGTTGAATGTTGATTGGGCAACCCTGAAAACTTTGTCTACTATTTGTGAAGATTTTATTTTCTTCAACTCCACTGGCTGCTGAAGTTGACCATAAAATATGTTCCAATTTTTTTTTTTTTTTTTTTTTTTTTTTTTTTTTTTTCAGTAATTTTTTTTTAGTTATTAAAGGTAAAATTCTTAAAAATTTTTGGGATGCACAGAAGTGAGAGGTATTTTTTTAGTGTGGCACATAAATGAATAAGATTTATCATTATTTTTGTATCTCCCTGACAAAGACTGCAGAAAAAAAAAAAAATGTGTAAGTGAAACATGCACATAAAAAAGAGTACACATAAGTGGGATATCATTGTAATTAAAAAATTAATAAAACTGCAAATAAGAAAAATTATTAGAAAATAGCACAAATAACAAAACTAACAAATATTATTTGCAGCTCATTTTGCATTTGTACTGTTAATCACCTAAATCTAAATGTAATGTATGCATATACTAACCCCCGAAAATGTTAATCCATTCAAATAAATATCCAGAGTAAATATAAAGAATAGCCAATTATATCTAAATTCTCATAGCATTAAACATCATTATTAGCATTCAATGTTTCAAATAGTTTTGCTGCCTTTATAATCCCTAAAAAAAAAAAAAAAAAAAAAAACTATAATATTTATTCCACCATTACAGAAGAAGGTCTTGCTGTATTTAACATTTTTTGCCAATTAGTTCGTTTTCTCTTATACATTCTTTTACAATAGCAGTTCAGCTGATGTCATTCTTTCATTATTCTTTAATTCCAGTATTTTGTATAAATTAATGCAAAAGTAAAATGAGAAAATAAGATTCTGGCTATTTTATTCTTTTACTTGTAGAAATTTACTATGCTTACTTTATATAAAATAAATAAATAATTCGATTACTAAAAGGAAATTATGGCATTGCAAGTTATATTAGATTTAAATGTCAATTTTGAATGAAATGCTTTTTATGTTAGATAAAAAGTATAGTATGCTTTTTACTAACTTGCTGTACTTAAATGTTTTACAATACTCAGGAATTAAACTTAGAAACAATTATTTAAACCTTTTTTTTTGTGTGTGTATTCAAAGTCAAAATATACCTCTAGAAATTTTCCAAATTATGTTCATTTTAGATTTTATGCTTTTTTATGTTATTTTAATCATTTAGAAAATTTATGATTAAAAAAAAATTCAGTTGATTAAAATCATGATTTAATTATTGATTTTGATCAACTGATTAAAATCTGCACCTATTCCAAACAAAACAAAAAACTGTAAAAAAAATAATAAAAAAAAACTTATATATTTTTTATTCACCGAAGATGCATGAAAGTCTAACGCATTAATTATTCCTAATTGACTAGTATTCAATTTATTTAAAATATTTGTCATCAGAATGAAAACTGAAATATTTGCATTATTTGTGGAATTACTATTTGAATGAAAAATAAAATCTGAATAAAAGAATGCTCTCTTTATGAATCATTAGTTATGTATCTTTATTATTTTTATATTTTTAGAGATTCACAGATGTGTCTAAGATATATTGCATATTGGGGTGGAAAGACAAACATTGTCTTCATTGGAGATTCTCGTATTAGACAGCTGTTTTATGGTTTTGTTTCATTGATAAATCCTAAGTATACTGTTGACAAAAAACTTATCCATCATAATTTGAACTACTCTGATGAAGAATTAAAAGTTAATATTGTAAGTAAAAGAATTGTATGTTCTATGATATGTATTTTTCATTTAATTTTTTTCTAACCTTTATATTAATTATGTAATTTTTATGATCTGTTTATTTTAATATTTTATAATGTAACTGTTGGTCCAATAACAATTGATTTTTGCTATTATTAATGAATGAAAAATTACCTTTCATTCTGTTATATTATTATTTTTTCTTTAATTTATTACAGGATTTTATGTGGGCTCCTATGGTTAATCAAACTATGTTTGACATTTATACACCTTGGCTAGAGTCTCAAGCTAAAGCACCTTCTGTTATTGTGACTGGTAGTGGTGTTTGGGCTATCAAAATAAGCAATGCCAGTATGGATATGTTTACCAATTATAAGTCTAACCTAACCTGTCTCGAACCTATTCTGAATAGCTTGGTGCCTGCTACAAAAGTATTGTGGGTTTTACAAGATCCTGTAATTTATGAAAAGTTACATCCCTCAAGAAAAATGATAACTAATGAGCAAATTGATATGTACAACAAAGCAGCTATGGATACTTTGTGAGTAGTTTTATGTTATTTATTTGATGTAGTTACTTAAAAGTAGACATGAAAATTGTAATTTTATGGTATGGCTAGTAGACTTTTTTAGCTTAATAATTTTTATTCACTACTATTATCCTATTGAGCTTAGTTACTGCCCTTTTAGCTTAAAAGTCTTATTAAAAGTCTTATTAAAATTAAACATTACACTTAATTTCATTTTTAACACAATCAAACTGATTGGTAAAGTTATCATACAAATTAAATATTTCCAGCTGAGCAAAAAAATTGCCCAGGCCAGGCCTGATTTTTTTTTTTTTTTTTTTTTTTTTTTTTTTTTTTTTTTTTTTTTTTTTTTTTAATTTGAGCCAATCATTTCAAAAAAAAAAAAAAAAAAATTGGGCATAAAATATATTGTGAATTTTGACAAATCGTCGCCAAAAAAAAGGACAATTTCATCAAAGGATCGCGGGGAAAGCAAAAATTTAGACAGATAATTGAAAAAAAAAACCCCAAAATTTTGTCCAAAAATCCCCCCCCCCCCCCCATGCAAATTTAGATCAAAGAATCACGAAAAGCAGCAAGTTTTGTTAAAAGATTGCTTAAAAAAACCCGGCAAGTTTCGACAAAAGATTGCGAAGAAAATGACAGACTTCGTGAAAAGATCGCAGGGAATGGCAGACTTCGCCACAAGATCGCAAAAAAACTACAGATTTCATCAAAAGATCTCCCAAAAACACCTCAAATTTCATCAAAAGATCTTGAAAAAAAAAAGGCAGATATCGTTGAAAGATCTGTGAAAAACGGCAGATATCGTCAAAAGATCTCGAAAAAAATGGCAAATTTCGTCAAAAGATCCTCCTCCCCCCCAAAAAACCCCTTCAAATTTCACCGAAAGATCTTGGAAAATATCTGACAGATTTCGTCAAAAGACCTTAAAAAAACGACGGTTTTCGTTCAAAGATCTTAGAACAATGGCAGATTTCGTCAAAAAATTGTGAAAAAAGGGCAAATTTTATTGAAAGATCATTTTAAAAAGGCAGATTCCTTCAAAAGATCTAAAAAAAGGAGGTTTTGTCAAAATAATTGGAAAAAACGGCAGGTTGCATTGAATAAACGCCAGATGTCATCGAAATATCTTGTAAAGACGGCAGATTTCATTGAAAGATCATGGGAAAATGGCAGATTTCGTCGAAAGAGCTGGATAAAACGTCTGATTTCATGGAAAGATCGTAATAAAACAACAAATTGCATTGAAAGATCGTTGAAAAACTTCAGATTGTGTCGAAAGATTGTGAAAAAGTGGCAAATTTCATCAAAAGTTCGCGAAAAACAATGCATTTCTTCAAAGAGACACAGAAGAAAAGTTATTGCCGGGAATAGATTTTTTTGTTATAAAAACAAAACTGATTTTGCTGCTATAGAATTCTTTTCTTGCTGCTTGAAAACTGATTTTATTGCTACAAAATTGTTTCTTTTTTCTTTTTTTTCTTCAAAAACTGATTTTCCTGCTCCAAAAATGAATTTTCCTGCTCCAAATCTTTCTCAGTGAATGTAACCACTGGATCACCATAAGTGCCACACTTATGGAAATACATCAAAATGTTAAGAATTGCTTTACATTTTGTGTTTTTTCTCATTTTTTTTTACATTTGTGAAATGAATCCAATTTTAAACCGTTAGTACAATATAGTAAATTTTGTATTATTTTTTTATGATAAAATTTAATTTGAATTCATGCAGCAATTTTTTGTGAATTTTTTATACAAATTTTATAGTTTTTTCCCTGTTTCACAGAGATTTTTTGAAATTCGAAACAGAAATCCTGCTTAAAGAATTAATCTGAAACAGTAATTATGTGCACTACAATAATTTTAGCTTTTTTATTAATTGCATTTTAATCCTCCCCTCCCCCTTAAAAAAAAGTAAAAATTTTTTTTATTTAAAACGTTTTATTTCACAATTTGCAACTTTTTTTTTTTTCATATTTAGGAACTGTGCTAATACTAATAATAAAAATTATTAATATTATAACTACATGTATATCTTATCTCAATATAGCATGTTTTGTCCTCTTTTCAATAAAGTTTAATCACATTCATAAGCGATTTTCAGTGCAATTTTATACGTGTTTCATAGTAATTTTTGATATTTGTAAAAGGAATCCAATTAAAATTTTAACTTAACATTTTGTTTTTCTGCGATTTTTTAATTTTTCGCAAATTTTTTTGCAATTGTTTAAATTTTTATTGTGATTTCTAAATATTTAAATTCAAGATGATATTTATTGTAAAAAGAAACATACTTTTTAATTCCATATCATTTGAGTACTCGTGCAAATTGTATTCCTTTGAAAGTAAAAGGATAGCCTATTAAATTAGAAAGTTTTGCTTTGTTGAAGGCAGCAAAAATAATAATAATAATAATATAATAATTATAAATAAATAAATAAAAATTAATCTAAGCAAAGCTTTTCTCCTTACTTTAAAAAAAGAAAAATATATATTTTTTCGTTAATAATTGACAGGTTTTGTTAAAATTTTCAGCAATTTGCAATAATAATAAATTAGGCTGCATACTAAATGTATTAATACATAATAAATTTTAAGAAAATAAGATATTCATAAAGAAGTCCACTCTTAGATTCACTGAATAAAAAAGTCTCATTATCATGACATGGCTGTTTATTTAGTTGCAAGAAGAAAATTTTAAAAGAAACA
Source organism: Maratus speculifer (assembly GCA_964019185.1). Lineage (NCBI taxonomy): Eukaryota > Metazoa > Arthropoda > Arachnida > Araneae > Salticidae > Maratus > Maratus speculifer. Next base: position 249,292,283 of record OZ025293.1, on the reverse strand, counting down.
GTTTCAACCAAAGTATTTTGTGAAACAAAATGAAAAAGTATCTATTTAAAACTTTTTTTTTTTTTTACACAATATTTCATTTTTCATTAAAAATTTTCAATATTCATTTATGTTATAATCAGACATGTTACTTTTCCACGGAAACGCAGAATTCCACTTTTTCGGCGATGAATTTTATTATCCCTGGGATCAATACAAATATGTATTAAAATCTGTTGCTATTTTTATGGGGGGGGGGGGGGGCGAGCGTAACAGATGAAATACAACAAAAATGCGATTACAAACCACACCAAATTAAACAAATTCTTTCAAAGAATTGCAAGAAAAAAGTAAATTTCTCCAAAAAAAAAAAAAAAAACCTATAAATTCATCAATTGAAAGATCATGGGAAAATGGCAGATTTCGTCGAAAGAGCTGGATAAAACGTCTGATTTCATGGAAAGATCGTAATAAAACAACAAATTGCATTGAAAGATCGTTGAAAAACTTCAGATTGTGTCGAAAGATTGTGAAAAAGTGGCAAATTTCATCAAAAGTTCGCGAAAAACAATGCATTTCTTCAAAGAGACACAGAAGAAAAGTTATTGCCGGGAATAGATTTTTTTGTTATAAAAACAAAACTGATTTTGCTGCTATAGAATTCTTTTCTTGCTGCTTGAAAACTGATTTTATTGCTACAAAATTGTTTCTTTTTTCTTTTTTTTCTTCAAAAACTGATTTTCCTGCTCCAAAAATGAATTTTCCTGCTCCAAATCTTTCTCAGTGAATGTAACCACTGGATCACCATAAGTGCCACACTTATGGAAATACATCAAAATGTTAAGAATTGCTTTACATTTTGTGTTTTTTCTCATTTTTTTTTACATTTGTGAAATGAATCCAATTTTAAACCGTTAGTACAATATAGTAAATTTTGTATTATTTTTTTATGATAAAATTTAATTTGAATTCATGCAGCAATTTTTTGTGAATTTTTTATACAAATTTTATAGTTTTTTCCCTGTTTCACAGAGATTTTTTGAAATTCGAAACAGAAATCCTGCTTAAAGAATTAATCTGAAACAGTAATTATGCGCACTACAATAATTTTAGCTTTTTTATTAATTGCATTTTAATCCTCCCCTCCCCCTTAAAAAAAAGTAAAAATTTTTTTTATTTAAAACGTTTTATTTCACAATTTGCAACTTTTTTTTTTTTCATATTTAGGAACTGTGCTAATACTAATAATAAAAATTATTAATATTATAACTACATGTATATCTTATCTCAATATAGCATGTTTTGTCCTCTTTTCAATAAAGTTTAATCACATTCATAAGCGATTTTCAGTGCAATTTTATACGTGTTTCATAGTAATTTTTGATATTTGTAAAAGGAATCCAATTAAAATTTTAACTTAACATTTTGTTTTTCTGCGATTTTTTAATTTTTCGCAAATTTTTTTGCAATTGTTTAAATTTTTATTGTGATTTCTAAATATTTAAATTCAAGATGATATTTATTGTAAAAAGAAACATACTTTTTAATTCCATATCATTTGAGTACTCGTGCAAATTGTATTCCTTTGAAAGTAAAAGGATAGCCTATTAAATTAGAAAGTTTTGCTTTGTTGAAGGCAGCAAAAATAATAATAATAATAATATAATAATTATAAATAAATAAATAAAAATTAATCTAAGCAAAGCTTTTCTCCTTACTTTAAAAAAAGAAAAATATATATTTTTTCGTTAATAATTGACAGGTTTTGTTAAAATTTTCAGCAATTTGCAATAATAATAAATTAGGCTGCATACTAAATGTATTAATACATAATAAATTTTAAGAAAATAAGATATTCATAAAGAAGTCCACTCTTAGATTCACTGAATAAAAAAGTCTCATTATCATGACATGGCTGTTTATTTAGTTGCAAGAAGAAAATTTTAAAAGAAACAGTTTCAACCAAAGTATTTTGTGAAACAAAATGAAAAAGTATCTATTTAAAACTTTTTTTTTTTTTACACAATATTTCATTTTTCATTAAAAATTTTCAATATTCATTTATGTTATAATCAGACATGTTACTTTTCCACGGAAACGCAGAATTCCACTTTTTCGGCGATGAATTTTATTATCCCTGGGATCAATACAAATATGTATTAAAATCTGTTGCTATTTTTATGGGGGGGGGGGGGGCGAGCGTAACAGATGAAATACAACAAAAATGCGATTACAAACCACACCAAATTAAACAAATTCTTTCAAAGAATTGCAAGAAAAAAGTAAATTTCTCCAAAAAAAAAAAAAAAAAAACCTATAAATTCATCAAACGATCGCGGAAAAAATGCTATTTTCTTCAGAGGATCGCGGGAAATAAAGCAATTTCCATCAAAGGATTGCGAAAAAACGCGATTACCGTCAGAGACTTGCAGAGCAAACGCGATTTTTGTGAATATACTGCAGAAAAATACTTGCGTTTCGTTGAAAAAACGTGAAAAATACTCTAATTTTATCGAAAAATCATGGAAAATACTCTAATTTTGTCAAAAGATCGCGGAAAATATTTGAATTTTGTTGAAAAATAGTGCAAATTTTGTCGAAAAGTCATGGAAAATATGTTAATTTTGGCGAAAGATTGGAGAAAAATCACGAATTTTATGGAAAGATTGGGTAAAATACATGAATTTTCTTGAAAAATATGCAAATTTTGACGCAAGAGCATGGAAAAAATATGAATCTTGATGAAAGATCGATGAAAATACATTAATTTTGTTGAAAAAGGGTGAAAAAACCCCCCGCAAATTTCGCTAAAGAATCATGGATAAATGCAAATTTCAGTGAAAAGATTGTGGGGAATAGTGCGATATCCGTAAAATAATCGCGAAACAATGCTAATTTCGTTAAAAATTGCTGAAAAAATGCAAATTTTGTCAAAACGCTGCAAAAAATCCGAATTTTGTCAAAAGTCTATGAGGCCATGAAAGTTCAGCTTTTTTCTTGCTGAGCCTGTAGCATGTCTATATAATGAAAGGTTAACTTTAAAGAATGAAATCCTGAGGTGATTTTTCAACTGAAAATGCAATCAGTATCAGTTATTTATATGAGAACATCCACATGCTAATGTTAATATTATGAGACATTTAAAAAGATATCTAGCTGGCACTTCCATACTACACTTAAATTTTGTTTTATTTGTTTATTTTTGCATTAGCTAGCGGAGATCCATTTTTACAAATGCCACTTTTTACTTTTAAGATTTCCTTGGAAGGTTTTTTTTTTTTTTTACATTGATACTTTCACTTTCGAAACCAGTTCCAAAAGTAAAAGTATCCAAATAAACAAATTAAAAAAAAAATCCTGTAAACAAAATAAAAAAATTCTAGGTAGATATTTTCATTTTTTTTCCTCGATCTTTTAACGAAATACACATTTTTCCACAATCCTTTGATAAAATCTGCAATTTTTTTTTTTAATTCATTGATGAAATACTCTGTTTTTTCCTAGATTTTAAGATGAGATACTTTCTTTTCATAGGATCCTTTGACAAATTTCATGTTTTGTCTTTTTTCTTTTTTTCAGTGATACATGTATGCAATATACATTTTTTCAACAGTTCTTTGACTAAATTTGCACTTTCTCGCTATCTTTTCACGAAATTTGTGTTTTTTCCACAACCCTTTGATAAAATTAGTGTTTTTTCACCGATTCCTTGATAAAATTCTTGCTTTTTCTCTGATCTTTGATGAAACTTGTTATTTTTTCTGCAAATGATTTACGAAAAATATTATTATTTGCAATCATTTGTTCAAATTTGTGATATTTTTTCCAAATTTTTGTACTGATGATGACTTTGCAGAGTTTTTGAAAAAATTCCGAACAAAGGGGAAAATAAACACCATATCCGCTGCCCTGGTAGAAGCACTGCATTAAGCATATTTCTAACTTTTAAACTCATATGTGCCGCGGCTCATACACCCGGAAATACAGTATTAATTGTATTCAAATTACTGTTAAAAAAATTTAAACAAACCCATGACAAAAGATGCAGAAAATTCTAAAATCCGCACAACCTCTGGTTCCAAACTGTGTGGATTTGAGGGAATCTACTGTATTACTTTTAAAATGTAAGATAAAAAATTTAAAATTTAGAAACATCAATGTAATTTGTATTAATTTATTCTGTGGATGTGATTAGAAGATTACTGATAAAACAAGTATGTTTGAGTAATTCAGTTGAGTGGGGGGGGGCATATTTATGCCTCCCCCTTATGTGGGAGTACTTAGAAATGCAAATCATAAGAAAGGTGTGTGTAAACAAAGAAGGTTGAAGAATGCTGTCATAAGATATTTTTTATCATAATACAATATGATCCTTTAATCAATATTGAAATCTTCAAAACCATTTACATTGTACAACTGAATTAAAATTGCTTTTATTTTTTTCTAGAAAATAAATAATGCTTTAGAACAAAATTACAACATATAAATTTCCAATCTGTATTATATAATTATAATTTCTTTTTTTTTAGCCATCATAGCAAAGTTCTGGTATGGAGCTCATCCCGTTTAGTTTCTCAAGGCTTAAACCAAGATCAAGATGATGGTTTACATATTGGGAAGAAAGCTCTAGATTATGTAAGTTTTGAATAAAATAATTAAATGTCTTAGAGAATTTTGTGAAAAACAATTTTTTGGTTGATTGTTGATTTCTTGAAAAATCTTCAAATCTCAATAAATAAATAAATGCTAATATTCCTGAACACAGGGCTGCCATTTGGTCCCTATTTTCTTAAAAGGTCCCTATTTTTTAACTTGGTCCCTAAAAGTCCCTATTTTCACTAAGAGGTCCCTAAAAGTCCCTTTTTTTATCTATACTGTGTCTAAGTTAATTTTTTCCTTACATTTTACCAAAAGTTATCAAGAAAATTTACTTTTTTAAAAATTTAATATTGTAGATGATAGCACATAACTGATCATAGTGGAAGAAATGAAAAAATTGTAGTGAAAAAACCCTGCAATTTTAGTCAGTCCTGAAAAAAACCTGCAATTTTGTTCAAAAAATCTCAAAAAAACGCCTTTATTGGCAAAAGTTCATGAGAAATTTTTTATTTTTATCAAAAGATCGCTAGAAAATGTGATTTTCGTTTATGATTGCGAGAAAAATGTGATTTTCGTCTAGGGATTGTGAATAAATGCTATTTTCATAAGGAAATTTTCACCAAATGACCGGGAAAAACTGTGATTTTCGTCTTAAGATTGAAAAGAAACGGGACTTTTATCAAAAGATTGCAAGAAAAACACGATTCTTGACAAAACATCGCAAGAAAAATGCGTTTTTCGTCCAAAGATTGCAAAAAAAAGCACTATTTTTGTCTAAAGATTGTGAGAAAAACGCATTTTTCATCAAAAAGTCGTGAAAAAACCCCCAATTTTGTTTAAAAAAATCTCAAGAAAACATGTTTATTGTCAAATGATCACGAGAAAAATGCGATTTTTATCAAAAGATTGTTATAAAAATGCTATTTTCGTCTTAAGATCTCAAGAAAACATGATTTTTGCCAAAATCTAGTCTTTGTCTAGTGTTATAAATATAAAAGAAAAAATAATTTAATTACAAATTTTATGAGCAACAAACCTAAAGAAGGTTAATTTAAGAAATTTGTAAATATTATATTTGATTAAATAAAAGTAAAAAAAAAAAAAAAATGGCTTTTATTTGTTAAAAATTGTATTTGATTTGTATAAATATTATGTTTATTTTTCAGGTCCTTAAAAGGTCCCTATTTCAGACTTTTGGTCCCTAAAAAGTCCCTAATTTTTAATCATTAGGTCCAATTAATCAATCAATTAACCAATTAATTAATCAATCTAAGTCCCTACTATTTTGTACCAAAGTTGCTGGCAGCCCTGTGAACATTATAAGTTAATATTTGCCAAAAATATTCGTTTTCTTCTTTGTCAGATTAAATATATATATATATATATATATATATGTATTAGCTGTTTTTTGTTTTGCACATCAATATAAATTTTCTTCAGTTCTAGAACTGACTCTAAAGCAACTTTGATTAAAACATTGAAGAACTTTGAATCTTTTTCAAAGGTTAAAACTGATAATGCTATTAAGATGAGATATATAAATGTATTATTTATTTATACCTATAGTACATTACTTAGTACAGAAACAGAATAAATTGACAGAATTAGTATAATAGTTGCAATTAGTACACTTATTTCAGAACATTAGATTTTGTCATTGTTGGCAGATCCTAAGCAGCAATTCATGCATAAACAAAATATTGATCTTTGTAAAAATTCTAAAACAGTTGAAGCTACTTTGCTTTTGTTATGTGAATTGTTTAAGATTTTGAATGAATTTCTAAAAAGATATTTTGTTTCCTTAGTCTTGTTATTACTGTATATTCAATATATCAATTTTCAGAACAGAATATTAATGTATTTATAGTGTAATCAATTTTCTTAACAGCTAAAAAGATTTATTTAAAAAAGTTTTTCCTTCAAAAGCTTCACTCAGTTTTTTTTTTTTTTTTAAATTTTTAATAACAAAAATGAAATAAAATTTGATTTTTTTTTATTAGAACATTTTTCTGAGTGGAATTTAATATGTTATGTACATCATCACAAAAAAAATAAATTAGAGTAAATTGATCTGAAATTTTTAAACTTTAAGTCATGTCCATTTATACTAATGTTTTTATGTAAACTTTTGTAAAAAAGACCTTGAAAAAAAATTGTACATTGAGTTTTATTTTATTATTATGATATAGATGCTCAACAAATCTATATAAATCTTTAAATTTTTCTGTAGAAAGTTTCTCATGCCTCACATTCAATAATATTTCAAATTTTAATTGCTTAAAAGGCATAATCTGTCTGCTGCATGCCTTTTAAGCAATTAGAATTTGAAATATTGATGTTGTGCAAAAATAATTATTTATATTCAGACATGTTACTTTTCTGTGGAATTTTGCTTTTTTGACGATGAATTTTATTATCCCTGGGATCGATGAAAATATGCATTAACATTTGTTAGCATTTTTATGGGGGAGGGTGGGTAACAAATGAAATACAACATAAATGCAAGTACAAACCACACCAAATTTCTTCAAAGGATTGCAAAAAAAAAAAAAAAATCTCCAAAGGATTACAAAAAAATTATAAATTTGTCAAATTATCACAGAAAAAAAAATTGCTAGTTTCTTTAAAAGATTGTGGGAGATAATGCGATTTCTGTCAAAGTATTGCAGAAAAAACACAATTTTCATTAAGGGATTGCAGGGAAAACACAATTTTTGCGCACAGGTTGCAGAAAAAAACATAAATTTTGTCAAAAAATCGTGAAAAGTACTCAAATTTTGACAAGATATCATGTAAAATACTCTAATTTTGTAGAAATATCATGCAAAAATACACAAATTTCTCGAAGGATTGGGAAAAATATGCAAATCTTGTCGAGAGATCAGGGAAAATATAAGAATTTTGATGAAGGATTGAGAAAAATATGCAGATTTTGCAAAAAGAAAAAAAGGGGAAAATGCACTAATTTTTTTTGAAAGGTAAGGGAAAATATGCTAATTTTTTTTCAAACAGTCGTGAAAAATATACAAATTTTGTCAAAAGATCAAGGAAAATATGCAAATTTTGTTGAAAGATCAAGGAAAATATGCAAATTTTCTCAAAAAATCGCTGAATATATGCGAATTTTATCAGAAAATGATGAGAAGAACTGCGATTTTCGCCAAAGGATCATTGAAAAATATAAATTTCATTAAACAGACCACAGAAAAAAGTGCTATTTTCGTCAGATAGTCGCAGAAAAATGCTAATTTTGTTAAAAGATTGCAGAAAACCAAAAGTTTTGTCAAAATGCTGTGGAAAAAAAAAGCGAATTTTGTCAAAAATCAAAGTTCAGCCTTTTTTTCTGCTGAGCTGCACCATGTCTGTATGTTACATGGAAAAATAGCTCGTACTTTTAATAAAATTTATGCTAAATACAGGGTGACTGAAACTGATTACAAAATTGATTCATATCTGCTATATATATATGATAAACATGTAAAACTGGTAAAGTTTTGTAAAACTAAGAAAGTTAATGTTACCATAACGTGGCTGTTGTGTAGCAATGAAAATGTGCAGGAAACCAAAAATGTTCACAAATGAGGGAAAAGTTCAGTGTCCTTTCGAATCAAAATTACTTTTGTATTTAATAGACATTGGATGACATCTTTCCATAAGTTGTTTGAAAGTTCCTCTGCATTGTTTTGGTTTATTAGATTTTTTTTTCATTGGGCACATTGATGGCATGGTTATAGCATTTCTCTCAAAGGTCTGATCCTGCTATCTTTTGTAGATATGCTTATAATAGTATTTACATTACTGTTAAGAGAAATTTCAGCTTCATGAAAATGATCAAACATATCAAACGTTTAAATAGCTGCCAGATTTTCTTTGTAGCCAAAGGATAACAGAAAATATAAGTATGTTCTTAAATGCAGGTAGTCATGCATATAAAAATTTATTTTAAATAATAGCACCAAAAAAATCTGGCTGGACAATCCATTAGATGAAAATGGCTGTAAGGAGAACTGAAATTAAATATCTGGCTATAGCTCAATTGTTCTGAGAGAAATAAATGACAAAATCATTGATATGGAAATGTCCGATGTATAAATAATTAGATTGAAAACTAAAATTTATAATAAATCTTGTGATTTTGATTGTAGTTTTTCAATTAAAATTTATTATATTTATCTATTTTTTATGATTGATTTCTAGACAATAAAATTACAGTAAAACCTGTGAAAAAGAACCTGCATATGGTGAAACCCTGTGTTTTTAACACCAATAACTAAAAAATATGTTAAAATGTGTAAAATGAGTATAATAGTACTTGTAAAAAGGATATATAATGTATTTACAACAGGCGATGAAACTATTAAGAGGGGAATCTGCCCATAAGGGATTTTTTCTCCTTTCCTATCTAATGTCGTCTTAGAAGATTTTACTATACAGCCTTTTTACAATTTTTTAATTATTATCCATAGATAATGGAATAATGATAGTAATGATAAGACATTTACATATTATCAGAGATGCATTAAAAAAATAATATCACATCACAAGACATTTTTTTAAAAGGAAAAATATAAACTTGAAATATAAAAAATAAGTATTTGTTAAAACTTCTCAAACAAGACAATGTTAACCTTATATGTGTAAAATTCTTTGGTCAGCTAGGCTGAGGCCAATTATTTTTCTGTGCAGGCTGGGAGAAACTTTTAGATTTTATACCTGGCTTGGTCAATATTTTTTTTAATGGATCTTGCTGGACTTGGAGGAGTTCTGCCAGAACTTTGAATTTTTATACAGGGCTAAAAGAAAAATTGTCTACTGATTGCATTGAGCCTGAAAATTTATTCCCTGCAAATTCTATTTATATTTGTTAATAAAATAATTGTATATAAAAATCAAGAAAAAATACAGTTTAAATATTATGAGTACAGAGGATATATTTAAAAATTCAATGGTCAAAATTTATTTTTATCATTTTGTTTTTTATACTTTTTTGTTTGTGCAAGATGGTGGTAGTGTATTAATTAGAATTATATCTTTATTTTTCATTGATTATTTGATATATACAAATAAGTATAGAACAGACACCATCCTGTCTTGGTTCCAGCCCTATCCTTGGTCTAGCCCCTGTTTGTATACCAGCGAGTGGAATATAGTGTCCAAATTCAGACACTCTGAATGATTCCCTCCTATGTCCTAATGCTATAAATAATGTCAGTATAATGGAGAGCACTGGAGGACAGAAAGTTCTTGTGTTGTGTTTATGTTATCCTAAAGAAATGAGAATGATCAGAGTCAAGGCACTGTAATTATGATATTTTTTGTCCTACATGCAGCCAAACAAACATTCCTGTGAATGAAAAGGAGAAAATAAGTTTTTCAACTTTGTAGCTAGAGAAAAAAAAAGGAAGAAGGGAAGACACATTGTTGTGAGGTAACATTTCAAGTCTATGGGAAAATCTTCTTGGTTGAATTGTTACTACAGTAAAGGGTTTTGTTAAGGCTTAAAACAGAAATTATGTCATCATGTAAATGTAAATTATGATAATTTTGATTGTGATTTATCCAGTTCTAGTTTACATCCAGAATAATATACTAATTATTAAACCTTTGGAGTGAAAAAAAAAAGAAAAGAGAAATACAAAAATTGTTTTTACTTGAAAACAAGACAAAAAAATCTGGAAGGGTAAAAATATAACTTTGCCCCAGCTCTTTAAAAAATGTGTGTGTGTGGGGCAAATATCCCTCTTACCCCCACCTTTTACACCTATGCTATGGAAGTCTTAAGGTATATAGGTTCTTAACATTTTTATTCTTGACATTATTTTGAAAAATTGGTTTCTACCTGAACATGACCCTCAGGAGCAGAGGTGCCAAATATTATGATTTATCCGTAATTATTACAGATATGCAACAAAAGTTTGGACATTATGGGTATCAGAAAATAATAACAGCAAAAAAAAAAAAAAAAAAAAAAAAAAAAATCATGAATTTCGTCAAAGGATCATTTGAAAAAATGCAAATTTCAACATAGGACCATGGAAAAAAAATTAATTTCATCAAATAGTCTTGAAAAAAGTGCAAATTTAGGCAAAAGATCATGGGAAAGCACAAAATTAAACCAAAAAATTGTGTAAAAAACACAAATTTTATTCAAAGCTTGCATTAAAAATATGCAAATTTCGTCAAGAGTTCATGTAAAAGAGAGAATTTAATCAAAAAATTGTAAAAAACATGCACATTTTGTCAATAAATCACAAAGAAAGCACAAATTTAGTTAAAAGATTGAAACAATGTGCAAATTTCGTTAAGACATCGCAAAAAACGCTCAAATTTCATCAAGCGATTGCAAAAATGTGCAAGTTCATTGAGGGATTGTGAAAAACGTGCAAATTTCACCAAAAGGTTGCAGAAAAAGCGAATGAACAAACTTTTGAAAATTCACTTACCCCCCCCCCCCCTCGAACTTGTTGGTAACTTTTATTGAAACTTGGCACCTCTGCTCAAGAGTCAAAACCCAATCTTAATCTGAAACGGAAGTCAAACTCTAAAGCCGAGTGAGAGCCTTTTTAACTGCTATACAGGTCACAAACTATAGGAGCAGATTTCCAAATGTGGAAGGAGCTAGTGACCACATTGTGAAACAAACTCATAAAAAGTGTTTTTTTTTTTGGAAAAAATAACTGAAAATAAAACTTTATGAATTGAAAGTGAAAAATGATTTATTTAATATAAACATGTGTGCAGCAAAACATGAGTAATTACATAAAATTTATATATCTAATTTAATCTTAAATTTCTTTAAATAAGAAGATTAATTATAATATAAATCTTAAACTATGTACAGTGAAAGATAAAGTTGGGCAAGATGCATTTAAAAATATGTATATATCTATATGTATGTATAATTATAAGCTTAACAATCATGATACTGGGAAGAATATTAAAAAAACAATATTTCTTATATTAATGTTGTCCTGCAAAAGCACATATATATTTTTAAATTATGAAAGTGGGTGTTTCTTTTTTCTTTCACTGTTAAAATCAAAATACACTTCATAAATTTACTTTTCGATGCTATATATATATAAATATATATATATATCTTTAATGCATCCAGACTATGTTAAGTAGTTAAGTTGTCAATTTGTTATGAAGAACACTGCTAATCTAATGTATTTAAACTTATAGCTTGCTGTATTAAATAGGTATTTTGAAGTGTTATTAAACACTTTTTGTCTTCATTTTTCTTCTTGGTGTAAGGTTTATAAAATATAGATATTGATTTTGTCTATAGTTAAGCCAGGTTGTTCATCCAAAAAAAATTTTTTATGCAAAATCCCAGTATGATTTATTTACTAATGACATCAGCCAGTGAAAGAATTAAGTGTTTTTTCTCTTGCAAGAGAAAAAATGTGTGTGTACATATACTAGGAGAATGTGAGTTTCAAAATTCATCTCACACAGAAAATCAAATTTTGGGAAATTGTCAAAAACATCTGACTGCATCTATTGGTTTTCAATATAAACCTAGATATTAAAATTGTAAGACCTAGATATTAATTGTTCAGCTCACATTAATTTATCAAAAAGTAAGTCAGTGTCAGCTCGATATTTACAGAAAGTCAAGGGTGATTCTCGTCTGAAAATTTAAGGCATTCTCTTCCAAAAATTTAAAATTGGGTTATCAGTTCCGTATAGTTGCCAACTTGTACGGTTTTGCGCATAGAAAAAACAATTGCATAGAAATGCAAAATTCGTGAAAGGGTCGCCGAAATAGCATACATTTCGTCAATATTTCGTGGAAAAACGCGAATTTCCTGTGCGGATCGCAGAAAAAACGGCAATTTCTCCAAATATCGCAGATCAAACGTTGATTTCTTCTGAAGACGCCAATTTCGTCTAAAGATTGCGGATATAACGCCCATTTCGTTAAAAGATTGCGGGAAAAAATGCCGTTTTCGATAAAAGATCGCTTAAAAATATTTTGTCAAAAGAATATTTGAAAAAATACGCCGATTTCATCAAAAGATCACAGAAAAAACGGCGATTTCGTCAAAAGATCGCTGGAATAAAATGCAGTTTTCGAGAAAAAATCGCATAAAAATGCAAATTTTGTCTAGAGATCGTTGAAAAAACGTCGATTGCACTTAAAAACAAAACATGGGAAACGCCGATTTCGGCAAAAGATCGCAATAAATCGCCGTTTTTGCTAAAATGTTGCTGATTTTGTCTGAAGATAGAAGGAAAACGTCGGTTTTGTTCGAAGATCGCTGGAGGGGGGGAACTCACGACCCCCCCTCCCCGCGCGTGCGCGCCAATTTCCGAAAATGCGATGCGAATTTCCAAAAAAAAAATTTCATCCAGAATCACCCCTGCAGAAAGTATACCTAGCTCCCAAGTTTATGCTTAGTGAGTATGCTCATGTCCAACACTGGAGTGATTTTTTGTACATAAAGAATAAGTCAGGGCTATTGAACTTCAAAAGATAAACCAGAAATCAGTGAAGGAAAATGGATTTCATGTGGAATTGAACAAATAAAAGAAAATCTTTAAAAATGTGTTATTTGGCGATAGATATTTCACTATATGGTGATTATTTTTAATGTAATCATGCACTGTTCCTACAAAAAAAAAAAAGAAATTTATTATATGGAATTTTGTTGTAGAGAGACTCAACTGTGTAGCTAACTAGTGAAAAAAAAGTTTTTTACATATTTGTAAAATGCAGTTTTCAAAGACAACCAAAAATTCACTCAGCCTGTCAGCTTAGGTATTAGTTTATTTTGCACAATTTGCCAAGCTAGGGTTTAGTTAATTTTCTACTTGTTTTACAATTTATTTACATGATTAATACGATTCTGATTAACTTTTTATTGCTGTAGTTTTGGCAGTCATTGTGTCTTATATTTGTTATAAGTTCTTTGTTCATTTATATTCTGTGATATTTTATATTCTAGGCTGTCCAAATTTTGCTTAACATGTATTGTAATGATCATATGAATTATAATGATGGTACATGTTGCAGCAATCCAGAAGCAATGACAGTTTTGCAGTTGATTACATTTTCTATACTGGCTGTAAGGTATGTCTAATTACTAAGTTTTACGTTAAAATAACTCATATAATCATATAAGTTGCAGATAATTTTGTTTATTCATTTGTATCAATATGAAATGGTCTTTAACTTTTTGAAGAAAATTTTTGTTTTGGTTCTAAAATGTAGTCTTAAAGGAAATTAATAATTAGCAAAAAGTCTGAATTCAAAGTAGATTTTTCCAAGCTTCTATCCTTTATGTAAGCTGGTCCAAAATAACCTAGATTTTGAACAAATATTATAACTGGTCAAATTAAAGTATGTAATATATGGTATTGCAAATTTAATGGTTTAAAATTTTAAGGTTTAAATGCTAAAAAAATCACTGTGAAACATGAAAAAATGCTCAAAAATACATAAAAGATAGAATAAAAGAATTCCAAAGGATCTGCAACCCCAAATTTTGAAAAATATTTGGTGAACTCAAAAACTTGAGTAAAAGAACACAATTTTTTTCATTTGGAGAGAGGTGGGGAAGAGTGAAAAACTAAAGATGGTAATTTGAAGTTAAATTATATCTTTTCTAAGCAAAGCAAAATTTTTATAATTTAATAAATAATTTTATCAAGCTATAGCCTTTCAAATTCTTCCTTTTAAATACTTTAAATTTTACTATAAATAACATAAAACTTGCTAACTATTGAAAGTACAAAAAACTAAAAGTCTATAAAAGCATGCATTTTAAACACCTAAGTGCTTTATCAATTCAAGACATTAAATCTAATGTAAAAATACACATGAAATATGTTTTTGAGGAAACTATAAATCCACTGAAAAACATTTTAATGCCTTTAAGTCTGATTGGTGATTATTTTTTAAACAAAAATATTTTGAAAATGTCTATAAAACCAAATTTCCTTTAACCGATAGAATAGATAAATAACAAAATAAGTCAACTGAAAATGGGTGGACGTTAAATTCCAGTTATTGGTTGCTTGTGCACCATGGCTCATATAAGTTAGTGCCACTGTCAGGAATGACACTTTTCTGCCAAACAGTGGATTTCTACTTTTTAATTTTTTATAAAATCCATAATTTCTGTAGATTTCTTTCTAAAATTCTGTGATATTTATTGCTTTTTTTATTATATCTATTGCCCATAGTTAAAATATGTGCATTAAAGATGCATGCAATTTTTTAAAGAATCAACAAATTTCCAGTTTTCTTGTTAATATAAAAATCAATTCAAGGGGAAAAAAATGTGTTAATGTATGCCACGAGTGAAGTAAGCAGTGGTGGATATTACCAAAAGGTGATCACCGATAACTGAATTGTTCGAAAGTATGGTAATGCTAATGGAACATTTTTCCTGAAATGTTTGCTCAAGTCTAAAAAAATAAAAATAGCTTGGTCTTTTTTTTTTTCCATTTTTGATTTTTAGTCCATGCAGCAAATTTTCAAGGATGATTCTGTTCTGAAATTTTCTAAATTTTAAAATATCCAGTTCCAAAAGTTTTAATATCCCGATCTTTGTGCAAAATTCTAATTTTTTTTCTCTGTATTTTTATTTTTTAAATGCTGAAAAAAGATTTTTTTTTCCAACATGATACAATTTTTTTTTATTAAGTATAGGCATAGAAAACTTGAGATCAATCGAGAGTATTAATCATAACTTAATTTTTGGAAACTGGATTGTGTTGAATTGTGTTAGTTTAAATAATGCTTTTGTTGCAGTCAGTGTTTGTTAGGAATTGATAAATTAATATATCAGTTTGTTCACAAAAAATCATTTGCAAATTTGCAATTCTGATATTTATTTTTTTTCTTACGCGACTAGTTACTATGGCAGCGAAACTGTTTTTTCGTCTGCTTTAGTTTTACATTTTTTATCTTATGGAATAATTAAATAATTATGGAAATATGTTTATCACGAACCTAGCGTTAAAAGATATGAAGATTCCCAGAATTATGGAAGTTAGAGACAATCGGTATAACAGATCCCTGTCAAACTTTGTTTAAAGCAGAAGAAGAAGAACTCGCTCATCAAAATTTTATAAAAAAAAGTTGATAGAAATATAGAAGGTCGCTATATTGTAGGTCTTCCTTGGATTAATGGCAAACGTGAGATTCCCTCAAATAGACACATAGCTGAAGGAAGATTGATAAATTCAGCAAAGAAATTAAAATCAATGAAAATGTTTGAAGAATATGCTAAAGTTTTCTATGAATGGGAAGAAGAAGGCGTTATAAGTAAAGTACCAGATGAAACAATCAAGATTCCAGGACATTTTTTACCTCATCATCCCGTCATCAAACCAGATAGTCTTACTACAAGTGTTCAACCAGTTTTTGATGCATTATGTAAGGTAGGGAGGTCTCCTT
Organism: Maratus speculifer; assembly: GCA_964019185.1. Classification (NCBI taxonomy): domain Eukaryota; kingdom Metazoa; phylum Arthropoda; class Arachnida; order Araneae; family Salticidae; genus Maratus; species Maratus speculifer. The sequence goes on along the minus strand of OZ025293.1, from coordinate 249,276,292 downwards.
CTTTAAATGATTGTCTCTTTAAAGGACCAAACCTCATCGAACAAATTCCTGCAGTGTTAATAAGATTTCGTGAGAAAGCTATTGGGGTAGTAGCCGATATAAGAAGAGCATTTCTTCAAATTGAAGTCAAAGAATCAGATCGGCATTTCTTACGATTTTTGTGGTGGAAGAGTTCTGACGAATTTCAAGTTTATCAACACAATAGAGTAGTTTTTGGAGCAACTTCTAGCCCATTTTTGCTAGGTGCAGTTATAAGATATCATTTTAGTAATGTTGATGAAGAAAACAAACAGATAGCTGAGAAGCTTATGAAATCATACTATATAGATAACTGCGTTACTTCAGTCCAAGGATTTTAAAATAGATAAGGTTGGCTCGTTACTAGAGGCTCAAACACGCCCACTCCCGTTGCTATGCAGGATCATACGTCACAAGAATCCAGGAAACCCCTCAGAAATCTCCTAGCTTCTTCGGACGCAACATTTTCTTTGTTTTTGTCTGTTTGTCCGAAATATTTCTTTTAGATTTGAAGAAAAATACAGAAAGATTTGAATTTAATAAGGACTGTAGCAAAAAGAGAAAAACTATTATATAATTGTTTTATTTTTCATTATTATTTTCTTTATTATATAAAATCAAATACTTTAAATTGTTAAAAAAATAGTTAAATAGTTGAAATGTAGTAATTATTTTATTATTTTCTGAATTATGTATGGATTGAATATTTAACAAATATGGATGTTGTTAAATAAATATTGAAAGGGCTAAAAAGAGGAAGAAGAAAAAGATAAAAATAACTGCATAGTTGTTTTATTTTTCCTTATTATTTTCTTTACTGTAGAAAATCAAATGCTTTAAACTGTTAAAAAAATGAATAGTTGAATTGTAGTAATTATTTAATTAATTTTTAAATTATGACTACATTAACAAAAAATGGATGTTCTTAATAAATATTGAGAAGGCTAAAAAAGGAAGCATAAAAAGATAAAACAAATGCACAGTTGTTTTGTTTTTTATTATTATTTTTGTTATTGTACAAAACCAAATGCTTTAAATTGTTAAAAATATGCAAACAGTTGAAATGTAAGAATTAATATTTTATTTTTAAATTATGACTATATTAAATATTTAACAAAATAGATATTATTAATAAATATTGAAAGGACTAAAAAAGGAAGGGGAAAAATGTAAAAACAACTGTATATTTGTTTTATTTTTCATTGTTTTTATTATTATTACTATACAAAATCAAATGCTCCAAATTGTAAAAAATATGTTGACAGTTGAAATGTTGTAAGTATTATTATCTTTTTATTATGGATACATTAAACATTTAACAAAAAATGAATGGATTTTTTTCTATGCCCCTCTCCCCCCTCCTTTATATCAGCTTTTGGAATTAACCAATACTTGGTTTAAAAAAAACCTTTAAGGTACTATGTGTTTTATATACAATACAAAGTCTCAAATACGGACATTTTCGTAGTTGCCGTTTTTATTTTAGCAAAATGTAAAATAAAACACTAATGATTGCATTAGACGAATTCCGAATAAACATTAAAAATAAGACAACTTTTATCACATTAAAATAAAAAAGTAAAACCAAATTCCTTTTCCTGATCTAGAAAAACTGAGGAATTAAAAAAAAATAAATAAATAAAAATTTAAAAATTGCATATAACGAAGTTTATTGTTCATAAATTTACTGTCTAAAACATTGCAACCAGAGTGTTTTTCTGAATTGGAAAATAGCGTATTTAAAATTCTTTAAAAAAAAAAATTTTACTTAACTTTGGGGTATGAATTTTATTATATTAGACTAAAACTTTGAAATCTAATTCATTTTACGAATGTCAAAAAATAGTCGTAAAATGTGAAAAAACTCAAAACAACTTTAAAAAAATTCGAACATCTATGATTTCCAAGTAAATCTCGTTGTTAAGAGGCCTTCATTTATTATACTGAATTAAAATATAGCTATCAGATTCCTGTGGGTAATATAAAGAGAAAGAAATATGATTTTTTTTTATCACAAAGTTAAAAAAAATGTTTAAAATCACACATAAAAAATTAAATTTAAAAAGTTGTAATTGTGATGAAAAAATTTTTTAACCTTTTTAAAAAATATATATTATCCTCCTATTAAAATATCTGGTTTAGCATTTAATTTTTCCTTCAATTAATTATTGTTTTTATTTAACTATTAAAATGTTTTACCAACATAAATAATTCGCCCATAAAAATGAATAAAGTTTCTTTTATTTTCTTCCCCCCACCTTTTTTTTTTTTTTCAAATGATCTGAAATTTGGAAAAATCCAATCGACGGCTTCCGGAGGATTCTGAATTGTTGACTTTATTAATATGCTAAAATAATAATAATAATTGCATACATTATACGTCTTTTTTAATGTTTTTTATTACTTAAAAATATTTTAAAACTTATTAGTTTTTATAAATATAATTCTAAAAAGTTATTATTTTGTTTTTTTAATTTGTAGAAATTCCATATTGAAACGTATATTTTAATTAAATAAGTTCAAATTACTATTTTACTAAATTGATATGTATAAAGAGTAGAAATAGACCACTGATAAGTAAAAAATAATATATCATAATAACAAAATAAGAGAGATAATAGGAATTATAATGCAGCTATAAAAGTTTTCCTCTTATTTTCAAAAATATTTTAATTTTATCCGCTGCGTCACTAAAAATTTTAAAACTAATTAATTTTCTTCTAAGTATTTTTAAAACTAAGATCTGTCATTTCTTTACTCGAGCAAAAAAAGCATTGAAATTTATTTATTTTCACTTAAAATTGCATAGAATTCAACTGTTTATAACGTATTAGCATGGGATGAAGTTTGACTGTGGATTCTTGTGATGTAGAGGAGCGGAAGCCCTCTGATTGGAGGAAAAGTTACTGGCCAACCTCTCTATTCTAAAAACCTTGACTTCAGTCGACAATGTGCCTGAACTAGAAAATTTTATTTCAAAATTACAGAAATCATGGCTGATGCGAAAATGGAATTAAGAATGTGGGAATTCGGGCCAATTAAAAGTGAAGACAGCAGTTTCCTTAGCGAAAAAAAGATGCTCAGCAAAAATGTAACCATGATAGTTCCAGTTTTAGGGTTGAAGTGGGACTTAATGGAGGATAGTTTGAAGATCGCTCATAAATTTAGTGATGAGATAGAAAATCTGTCAAAAAGAAAGATATTAGCTGTAACCCAGGGGATCTTTGATCCAATAGGATTTTTAGCCCCAGCATTGTTGCCAGCCAAACTGATAATTCAAGACGCCTGGTCAACGAAATTAGATTGGGATGCTCCACTTCCAGAAGAAATCCAGAATAATTTTCAAAAATGGTATAGCGAACTCAAGTATTTAAATGACGCGAAGATAAATAGACGTGTAGGCTATGGTTGTGAAGAAAAATGGTCTATTCATACATTTTGTGATGCAAGTACCAGAGCTTATGTAACAGCAGTTTTCTTACATTGTGAAGATAAAGACAAAGTCTTTGTACAACTTTTAGGAGCTAAGTCTCGTCTTGCACCAAAGAAAAATATAACCATCCCATGTTTAGAGCTTCTTGCTTGTATTTTAGGAATAAGGTTGACTAAATTTGTTTTGAAAGCCTTTAATTGTATTTCCATACCAGTAAAGTATTGGACCGACTCTTCGACTGTTCTCGCTTGGATTGGAAGAAATGATCAATAGGGAACGTTTGTAGGCAATAGAATTAGAGAAATTTGTAAATTTTCCAAATCTCAACAATTGAACTTCGTACCTGGTCATCTCAACCCTACTGATCTACCTTCTCGCTGATGTAGTCCTAAACAGCTGCTGAAGATGAGATGGTGGGAGGGACCAGAATGGTTGAAGTTATCAGAAGAAAATTGGCTACATTCAGAAGCAAGCCCCAACAAAGAATTAGTAATGATGGAAAAGAAGAAAACAGCAGTATCTACTCTTTTATGTTCTAACTCACATGAATTTATGATATATAGTAGAATTTCAAAATTTGGTAGATTTATTAATGTCGTATGTTGGGTGAAGAGATTCATAATGAAGTGCAGAAATCGAAATATATGTTTTCCATCAGAATTGTCGATTGAAGAAAAGGAAGATGCGGAAAGGTCGTTCTGGTCAATAATACAATCTGAAAGTTTTGGTAATACTACTGATGCAATAAAAGGATTAAAGGTTATGAAAGATCAAGAAGGATTGTTGAGAGTAAAAACAAAGATATTAGAGTGGGATGACGAGTTTTCTTTCAGATATCCAATTTTATTACCATCGAAACATCATGTGGTGAATTGTCTGATTCAAGAATGTCATTTAAAGAATTGTCATGCTGGACTTCAAACAGTTGGATCCATTTTGAGAGAAAAATATTGGATAATTTCTTCTAGATGCAGCATTAGATGTAAATTGTCTAAGTGTTACAGATGCAAAAGATACTCTACAAAACCATATACTACACCTCCAATTCACCTACCTCTAGATCGAATCAGAGATTCCAAAGTTTTTGAAGTTGTTGGAGCTGATCTTTTTGGCCCTCTTTTCGTAAAGCAAAGATCCAAAGTTTGGGCTGTACTTTTTACATGTGCAGTATATAGGGCAATACATTTGGAACTTGCATTTGGAACTTGTATCCAGTCTCTCAATAGAAGGATTCATTCAATCACTTCGAAGATTTATATGCAGAAGAGAAAGGCCGACTACTATATACTCTGATAATGGTTCAAATTTTAGAGGAACCAATAACCTTTTCAAATTGTATTGGAAAGCAATAGTTTCTTCGAAAGAACTGTTTCCTATTAATTGAATGAACTGTGCCCTATTAGTCATCTATCCGGCAGCAGCTTGGTGGGGTGGATGGTGAGAAACAGTGCATCTAGAAGTGGCAGAGTAGTAAAGAGACTTTTGAAATGACTTTTTCTAGAGCTCTGAACTAACTTTTTCTAGAACTCTGAAATGACTTTTCTAGAACTCTATATGTTTTATTATTGTTTAGTTATTATCTTTATTTATTTTTATATTTTTTATTAGGGTTTAATTTGATTAAAAGTGATCTTAAGTTTAATTTGGCTTCCGCCTAAATTAAAGGTGAGAGTATGTTAGGAATTGATAAATTAATATATCAGTTTATTCACAAAAAATTGTTTGCAAATTTGCAATTCTGATATTTATTTTTTTTCTTACGCAACTAGTTACTATGGCAGCGAAACTGTTTTTTCGTCTGCTTTAGTTTTACATTTTTTATCTTATGAGATGAGGTAAAAGTTTTGATAAAAAAAGTTGGCATCAATTTTTGATGGAATGAAAAAAAATAAAGAATTTTTTGAGAGAGAATGTTTATATTTTTTTTGTGTTGTGCGTGTCTTAAGTTTTATGGAAGAATTATGCTATTTTTATGAAAAGGCACGCATAAATGGATATAGGATCATCTTTCTAGTTTAAGTACGATGATCAGAGATTATCAAGGTAAAAGGAATTTATATTTTGTACATATTATACATTTTGTACATATTATGTAAATAATTTGAATTCAATATTTCTTCATACTATTATTCTATGCATGCAATAAAATTTATTAAAAGAAAATTCAAAAATAATTAGAGCATTTTTGAACCCAAATAATGAAGTTTTGATTGTTTACAATACAGTGTTCTCTCTGTTGCTTGCCATTGCACCAAATTGCAACTAAATTATTCATTTGGCAAATAAACAAGCAATTAGATTTGCCAAATTGCAAGTACTCAATTTTTACTTTTCTTTTTCGTTTTTCATACATATGCGTACATACATATTTTTGATATATATATTTTTTTAATATATTTGTAGCGGATAGTTGAAATTAGATTAATAACAATGGTTGTTGCAGTTATAAAAACTTAGGTTATTCCAGAACATATTGAAAAAAAGGGGGTATATTAAAAGATTAAAGATATTTTTATTTTCTATTTATCTATTTATTTATTATTATTATTTGTGCTACATGGCGAATATCTATTTTGCTAATACTTTTTTCATTTGGCAAATGTTTTTTAATTTAAATTAGCCAAATTACTAACGTTGGTCAAATTTCAGCGAGAACACTGATTGCAGTGAAACTTACAGCTTAGTAAATGGATATATCAGTTTGTGGTTGTGAAAAGGATAATAATTTGATCATTAATTCGAAAATTCAGGCATTAAAAAATCTTCAAGAGAAAAAAAAATCTGTGCTGCAAAACAAACTTCTTAACATAAAACTCTCTTAACCCCCTAACCACTGAGCAAAAAGGCAAAATAGTAATGTGGTTTTCTCTGTAATTTATTTTAATGTTTAAAAAAGAGGGGTCTTATAATATGGTATAATTTTTGTTATGTATATGCTTATAAGCTTTGTGAGTATCAATGTGAACTTAATTTCTGAAAACTTTATTATATTTGAGAATCATATTAATTTAAATAATGCTTTAATTGCAGTGAAATTTGCAGCCTAGAGAACGGATATATCAGTCCGTAGCAGGGGTAAAATTAAGGCTGTTCTTAAATCCAAAAGTGGAACTTTATTATATAAGATGTTATTTATTTTTGTTTGGAAATGCTTGAAATTATTGTTCAGAAATTATCTAATCGCATTCATGTTTCCATTTTTTTGCAAACACAACAGTTCCTTCAGGAAATAGTGTCAAATTGGACTAATTTTCTGAACTGAATTCCACTGAAACAGGGGTGAAAAACATGTTTGTCATGTGATCAAAATTGCTCATTAGATAATTTTTTGATCAAGTAATGGAAAACCCAGTTTGATTCAAAATCTCTCCCATAGTCTGATCTTCCAATTATATCTTTCTGTTAAAAATGAATTTGTAAATGTGTGAAAACATTTTGTGCTTGTTGAGAAGAGCAGTTGAGAACAGCCTTAATGAATATTAACTGTGAGTGAATCATGTTTCTAAATATTTTTACAGAAATTCCCTTCCTTAGAAACAGAGGTGCCATTTTAAGAGTTTCTTCAGGGGGAGGGTTTAAAGTATGTAGAATTACACAATTTGAACACAGAAAAAAAGCTGCATTATGAAAAATGCTGTGCAGTATATCCCCCTGCAAATTCTTCTATAAATCTATGATTCTTCAGCGAGTATATTTTAATAATTTGTGGGAGTATGATTTTTTTTTCTTTTATGGAATCTCCTTATATCAGTTTGTGAATTGGTCATGAAATAAAATCAGGATTTCTTCAAACGATCATGGATAAAAATTGAGTATTTCATCAAAGAACTCAGAAACAAATTGTGATTATCTTCAGTTGATCGCTGAATAAAATCACTAATTTCGTTACTTCAGAAAGAAATGGTAAATTTCGTCAAAAAATTGTGCAAAACTCTTGTGAAATTTTCTGATCTGTCATCATAAATTATCATGAATTTTGACAAATGACCATGTAAAAAAATCGAAATTTGTCAATTGGTTACAGGAGAAAATTAATTTTGTCAAAGGATCATGGTAAAAACAAATTTCGTCAAAATATCGCATAAAGAAAAATCAAAGGAGGTGGGTCAATAAGGGCTATTTTTTGCCCATCATATACCCAGAAAAAAAGTTTCGAATTCATAGGATTGTTCAGTGGCTTTCTATAGTTAAAGATATGTATTTTTGTTTAATATAAGTTTTACGTGATAAATAAAACATTAAGTCATGGAAATTATAGCCCGAAAGTAGAGTGCTTTGGCTTTTTTCTGCATTTTTGACGTTTTTTGTGTCTTTGAATTGTTTACTAAGAAGCGCTCAATGAACCCAATTAATTTTGACATGCAGTGATTCTGCTCTTTATAAGCTTTTATACGAGCATTATTTTATTTGGGTTCAGTGTGCGCTTCTACCTGTAAAAGAAAAGAATGTATCATTTGAGAGAATCAAATGCACTACTATCAGAGTGCGTTAAGACTTCTTTTGCCGTACTTAAAAAATATTAACATTGTTCAGATGTCAATGTTGTTTTCTAAAATTGTTTTCATAAATATTTATTAAAGAAATTATTAATAAATAATACTTGGATACCAATGTCATTGTTGTAAAGTCTCGCAGAAAGCTTTTCATATCTGTTCTAAGAGTAAAGTTACATTGATACACAGATGTTCGAAAAAATGAGATTTACAGAGGGGTTCAAAATAGTGCTCTAAATGCAAATAATGTGTATTTCGTGCTCTCCAGTCTCTAAATACTTCTATTTCCTCTTCTGATGTAACAATAAGAGATTATGCGTCAACGATTACTGTCGATGAGACCACAAATAAGAAACCTAATACACATTTATCAATATCTCATTTTCGCAGCTCTAACACTTGTTATATAATATTTAAAGATAAGAATTGCCTCTTTATTGTAGCAAAAGCTATTGAAACTCAAGCCTTTATAGAAACTAATATCTATATTTTGTCGCGAAAACGATGATGTAAAACTCATATTATTTGATCGGTAAATTGATTCTGCAAGATTTAAGTCCTGTAAGTGGGAATACATCAATGTAAGAAATGCGATGCATGAAAATATTTAAACCAATATCAGAAATGTAGCAAAGAAGGCCTCGATTTTGATACACTAGGACACTTATCCGAAATCTATTATTATATTCTCATGGGTATTATGTCTGATTTTAACTATATCTTTAAACTTGTAAAGTCCAAAATACGTTCCTCAATAAAGAGATCATCTCGTACTTACTTTGCAGTGTTACTTGTAAAACTTAGAACTGGTCTCTATCATGGTGTTCTGTCTACATTATTCAATATAAGAAAATAATAATATCTTCTGTAAAATATGAAAATCAGCCTCTGATTGAGAACGTTGTTCTAAAACACCATAGAACGGAACACATCACCAGAACACAAGTTATTGAAAAATATACGAGGCTTTCAGCAGGAAGATTGTTTATTCTGGATGTTCACAATGATACTGTGATGATTGCTTATGATAGCACGTACGTTTATATCCAGAAGAGTGTGAACTATTCCTTTCAGAGACATTCCTTCTGGCTATACAAAGGAAGACTTTTTGTTAAGCATATGGTATTCGTCATTACTTCAAATTACATTTTGGATGTCTTCGTTCCTTACTTCGTGGAAACAAATAACAATTACACTAACATATTTACAAACACATTAAAAAAATATTCATATAATATTAGAAAGTACCTGAAGCCGAATGATGTTGAGAGTATCGATAGATTTTAATGGGATTGTTTGAAACTTCTGCACGAAATTGATATTGAACATGAAATGCCAAGATTCTTAATTAAGCAGCAACAGTTTTCAACAGATGACGTTAAGGATCAGCTCCTGTAACCAACATTTGATTTTTCAGCACACAATTTCTAAAACCTATAATATTTGGATAAAAACACAGCAAAACATTATAACATAATGGTACTGTCAGTGTAAAGTACGCAAAAGTGTTATAGAGTGTTGTGTGCATGTTGTTTTCATATGATGGTTTCGGTCTTACAATACTACTGTAATGTACCATTGCTCAATCAAAATTAAAAATCCAAATATTGAATATGCTCATATACTGTACAAGACACGACGCTGGATGGTCCATTAGTGATTTTGGTGATACAATCAATAAAGAAAATAATCTAAAACACATTGTCAAAAAAGTCTGAAACTATATTATTATTATTATTTGTTATTTATTATTTCCGATATTTCATGTATTGAAATAATAATCTTAGTAAGCTCCATTTATATTAATTTTACGCTTATTGTTGTATTTACTGTTGATTATATGGATTAAAACTAATGACAATTGTGTTTATGCTCATTAATACACATAACATTTACTTAGATCTATATTTTATTTTTCCATCAATTATTAAACTTTCACTCAAGATACTATTATTTTCTTACTTATTATGAGGTATACTAATGAAAAAAAATGTACAATCCTTGGCAAAAAGTTTCCGATCAATGTTATCAAGTTTATGATTTTTGCATTTCAAAGCATATATTTTGTGATTCATGAGCATAGGAGCATTTTTCTGTATGCCAAATAAAAGAACACGTGTTATAATATAAACGAAAAGTGAATTCACTATAACAATCATATAATTTATAATTATACTGCAAATGAAAATGTTTTCTTGTGAGAAAAAAATATCCGATCAAGTCGGAAATTGGAAAATAATAATCGATCACTGAGGAAACAAGTTAGAAATTTGTATATTGAAGAGAGATAAGAGTGCCTGCGCATGCGTACAATATATGAATCATCTTTAAACGAAGAAATCTTCCAGCTACGAGATTAAAAGCAGCTCTGAAGTGATGGACAATGGCTAGTGTGAAACACCTGTCTCGCTATTTAAAAATCTGCATGATTAAATTGTTGCAAGAGGGAAATTCACAAAGGCGAATGGCTGCTTTATTAAATTGTGCTCAAAGTACGATATGCGATATTTGGAAAAAATATCAGTTGACTAACAGTGTGGAAAATTTACCTCGAAGTGGACGTCCACGAATGACAACGCTTAAGGAAGACAGAAAACGTGTAGAAATAGCGAAAAGAAAGCGGTGAGCAACTTCAAAACAATTGAATTCCAAAAGGTCTACGTATAAGGTAAAAGTATGTCACAGCACTGTACGTAATCGTCTAAATGCAATAGGATTTAAACTCTGTAAAGTTAAAGAGAAACCTTGCTTGAAAAAGAAGCATAGAAAAGAGCGCTTGTAACGGTATAAAAAACATGTTCACTGGCCACTTGATAAATGGAATATAGTTATTTTAAGCGATGAATCTTGGATATCCTTCGGAACAGGTGATGACTGTGGAACATTTGTATGGAGAAGAGTTGGTGAAAAGTGCAATGATATGTGTGTCTATATTACGACTAAATTTTCACCTGCATTTACGTTTTTGAGTTGTATGACATCACAAAGCGTCAGCAAGTTGTGTATTGTGTTACCTACAGTAAACTCTGAAGTTTGCATTGACATATTAGAGAATATTTTGATTCGCAGCATCGATTACTGGTTCGCAGATCAATATGACTTCTTACTTCAAGATGACAATGCAGCTCCACATCACACCAAATCAGTGAAGAAATTTCTTCAAAATGTATGTAATAATCCAATTACAATTGTGACTTAGCCACTAAATAGTCCAGATCTTAATCCCATCGAAAATCTGTGGAATATATTAAAAAGAAAAATATATTTTCAAACGATCACAAATGCCATAGAACTACGTAAAGCAGAGGTGCCAAGTATTATGATTTGTCCGTAATTATTACGGATAAAAAAAATCGCGAATTTCATCAAAGGATTGCTTGAAAAAACGCAAATTTCGATATAGAATCTCAGGAAAAAGCAGAAAACAATACGCGCATTTCATCAAAATGTCACGAAAAATGTGCAAATTTCGTCAAAAAATTGCAAGAAACGCGCACATTTCGTCAAAAAATCTCTGAAAACGAGTAATTTTCGTCAAAATATCACATAAAACGCGCTCATTTCGTCAAAATATTGCTTAAAACGCTCTCATTTCGTTTAAATATCGCTTAAAACATGCTCATTTTGTCAAAATATCACGAAAAACGCATACATTTCGACAAAAGATCACGAAAAAAAAACACATATTTCGTCAAAATATCGCTTAAAACGTGCACATTTTGTGAAAATATCGCGAAAAAAGCGCATATTTCTTCAAAAGATCGCGAAAAGCGCGCACATTTCGTCTAAAGTTCGCGAAAAACGCGCACATTTCGTCTAAAGTTCGTGAAAAATGCACTCATTTCATCAAAATATCGCGAAGAATGCGTTCATTTCCTCAAAATATCACGAAAAACGCGCACATTTTGACAAAATATCACGAAAAAATCGCACATTTCGACAAAAGATAGCAAAAAACGCACACATTTTGTCAAAAAACCGCTTAAAACGTGCCAATTTTGTCAAAAATCGCGAAAAATGCGCCCATTTCGTCAAAAAATTGTGAAAAATGAGCTATTTTTGTCAAAATATCGTGAAAAACGCGCACATTTCGTCTAAAGCAGGCATGAAAGTGTTCCTCCTAAAGGAGGAATTCCTCCTTTTTTGAAGTGATTTTGGTCTTTCTCTGGATTGATGCAAAAATGCAAAGAAAATTTTAAAAGGATAATTAGGGGGGGGGGGGGGTAGAAAATTTTGCAATTGGACATTTAGTTACTCCAAACATTCAGTTTTTTCTTGAATTGTTGTGCAAATGAGACATAAAGTGAAAGGTGAGCTTCTACATATAAGCATAAGCGTCTGAGAAACATCTAATGAAGTTGTTTTAAATGTCTTTCAAGAATGAAATCTTTAGACTTTAAAAACTGAAAGTATAAAGAAATTTTCTTTTTGGAATTTAATATTTTGTACTAATTGTACAACACTTTTGAGTAATTTCTGCAATTCCTATTTTTGGAGCAAAGATCAATTTAGCAGAGAGACTGGGGGGGGGGGGGGGTGGTTTAACTGCTAAACTATTCAGAATATTTGTTTTGGAAGATTAATGACTGTACTTCACATAACTTGATCAGATATATTTGGTTTTACACTTTAGCATTATTAATACTTTCTAAGCTAAAAAATATAGCACCTTGCATGCAGTTACATTTAATTTTATTCTATAAGTAGACACTTAAATTAGAAGAGTTTAGCACCATTGTATAAAAGGAAAAAGTTTTCCACTTTTTATCTTATTTCCCACTTTCATGCCTGCTAAAGATCGCGAAAAACATGCACATTTCGTTTAAAGATCGCGAAAAATGCACACATTTTGTCCAAACATCGCAAAAAACTCGCAAACTGCCCCAAGAGATCGCGAAAACATGCAAATTTCGCCAAGAAATCAAGGAAAAAAAGAAAGAATCAACTTTTGAAAATTTACCTCCTCCACCCACCCACCCGCCCTTTTCCTAACTCTAGGTCTTTGCTCTGGTTACTGATAACTTTTATTGAAACTTGGCACCTCTGGTAAAGCTACAAGTAAATGCTAGTATGAAATTACGCCACATGAGTGTAAACAGCTTATTGAGTCCATTCCATGAAGATTTTCGGCTGTCATCCGAGCAAAACGTTGATTTACTAAATATTGATTACGGTGATCGATTATTTTTTTTTCCAAATCAAAGCGTGATTGAATAATTATTTCTTTGATGTTTAAATTTCAATCACCATTTTTCTGTTTATAAATTGATGTGTAATGATTTTTATCTATAGCATATTTTTGTTCATTATGAATAATACAAATGTATTATCGCTAATAATAGTTTAATTTTTCTGCAGTGAGAATAAATTATCCTTTCTTACAAGTAATGGCGTGTTTGTCTCATGATCGGAAACTTTTTGCCAAGGGTTGTATGTCACATCTAGGTGCTGATGGGCGAAAAATGGGCTTTATTAACCCACCTCCTTTTGTCAAAAGATCATGGATATAAAATGCAGAATTCATTAAAAGATCAGTAAGAAAATGCAAAATTTATCAAAAAATTGTGGAAAAACATTAGTTTCTTCAAAATATTATGATAAAAAATGTAAAATTAGTCAAAGGATTGTGGTAAAAAAATGTGAATTTCAGGAGAAGTTCACAATAAAAAATGCAGATATCAATAAAGAATCATGATAGAAAAACATGAATTACAATTGTAGAAAAAATTGTGAATATCATAAAATAATCAAAAAAAAAAAATACAGAAATTTATTCAAAACTTACTGTATTGGACTTTAAAAAATTGAAACTGGACTTTTTTTGTGAATTGGGGGAGGGGGGAATAGTTGCAAAACGAGAAGCTCTAAAAATCACATAAATATTTTTATAGGAAAAAAATTCTTTAAGAAAGACTGAAAGTAAATTTTTATTTGTGAAGGACTGAAACAATATTCCTTTTACGAATGTCGAAAAAAATGGCTGTGCTATAATAGGGTGGAGTGAAAAAAATAATTTTTTTTTTTTATCAACAACGGGTAGGTGCCAAAAGTCGCCTTTATACTAGTACATCAACTGCGTGAAATTTTACCGCTGAAAAAAAATGGCTTGAGTCTGCGCTTTTGCTCCAAAAATCGAAATTTTGGGTGAAATTTGTCGTTTTTTGACATTAAAAAAAATAAATAAATAAAACATTCCTACAGAGTTTTGTTATTATTTAAAAGTGTTATTTAAACCTTTATATTTATCTGCTTAACATATTTAAACTATAAAACAGTATATTTATTCCATATAGCTGGAGCAAAACAAACAACTTTTGTTAAAAACCAGCGTTACCCCTGTGTTGGAGCATACAACGAAATGTTGTTTTGAATGCATTTCTTACCTATCTGCTTTCAAAACTATTCTGTATATATATAGCTCGTAGATGTGGCTGCATTTCATATCCCACTCATCTCAGCTACCCAACAATCTAGGCCCAGTGTTTTATTTATGTATTGAATTATTATTTTTTCCCCGAAGAAGGGCATAAGTTTTCTACGTATCAAAGTAGTTTACCTCTTCTTTGTTTTCACTGACATTGGATGCTACTGGTGTGACCTGCTGCACGTATATTTTTATACCTTGTATAACAGAAGAGGAAGCTGAATAATGTATTAGGTATGTTGTTAACTGAACCTATTCAGCAGTCTATTATCTTCATTAAATTTTCATACAATTAGTACATTATGATTGGGAGTTCTGTTACAACATCTTTTCAATCAATTACATTATATACATAATGATATGCCTAAAAATTGATTGCATGAATTCAATTTCTAGTATGTCATCATTTACTGTGCCTATTACATTGAATATATTTTGAGAAGCTAGCAGTTTAATGTTATGACGATCATCACAGAGAATTGCAAACAAAATTTGTGTGTAAAGCAACAATATTTCAAAAGAAGTTTTAGTATTTGTTTATGTCATTTCCTATGTTGTTTCGTAGTCGAGTAAAAGTTTTAAGACCTACTCTTTAGGTGTGTATTACATTTGGTATAAAATATCCTGCAGTATAAACTTTGATTATATATTTTGGAAGTAAATCTATAGACTCTGATATCCAATTTGTGCTTATATAAAGCAGAAAATTTTATTCGCTTTATGAGCTGTTTTTTTGTGCAAGATGTTTTCTAAATTCCTATTCCCCATTTCTTCTGAGAAATAGCTTTCTTTATGCTATTTCTCAGAAATGAGCTTTGCAATCTCCGACAGAAATTTCTAGTCTGTTCTGAGTATCTTTTACTTAATTTGAGAAAATGATTTTTCAAAATTATTATCTATTTTATAAAAAATTGCAATAGGAAGTAAATAGTACACAGACAAAGATTTTCATATTGATCCAGTGAATCCATGTAGATTATAACGTTTTGCATTGACTTCTCTGATAATTGACGCAGAAGAAATTTACTGGAGTTGAAGTAGCATATGATCCATTATTATATGCAGTTCTAAGCTTACCCAATGCAAAATGGCTCACAGTGACAAATAGAATTCTCCTAAATTTAAATGTATAGTCGATTAGAGTCTGTACATTCTCTCAAAAAGTACTATGCATTATAAATTTATGCTCAGGACAGTTCACCATCAAATGTTGTTCACTTATAAAATGTGGATCTAAAAGTTAATGGGAAATTACCTGGCTACGAAAACACTTAGAAAACGGCATAAAACTAATGCAAAAAAAAAGTTATTTACAGCAACGGTTGCTCTGCGCATGCAGGATAAATTCCCATTGCAATTCTCTCTGACGATCACCAGAAATCACATTAAACAGCTCGCTTCTCAACATATAAAAAATGCAAAAGCAGAATAAATGATGGCATACTTATAGTTTAAATATCTGAAATCATCTTCGAAGTAGGTCATTACATAAAAAATATAATTGACTGAAAAAATGTTGTGGTAACAGAACTTCCAATCACTTTCATCAACTGGATGTAAGTTTGATAAAGATAATAGACAGCCGAATAGATCCGTTTAATGATATTTCCGTATGTTACTGTACTTGTCATATTTGTATAAGCTGTAAAAATATACATTAAGATAGTCACAGCAGCATTAGGATACAAAGAACAGATAAACTAGGTGAATGCATCGAAAAGATGCCAAATTTCGATAAAGAAAATCACAACTCAATATATAAATAAAACACTGTACTAAGTTGATCGAATAGTTGGGATGGGTGGTATATGAAATATAGCCACCTCCACGATGTATGTCCAAGGTAGTTTTGAAAAGAAGAGCTGTATTAAAAACAACGATTCATTGTATGCCCCAATAGAGTGGTAATGCCGTTTTCTTACCAAAAGTTGTCTGTTTTTCTCCAGCTATATGGAATAAAGATATTGTTTTATAGTTTAAATATGTTAAGCAGATAAATATAAAGGCTTA
The DNA here is from genome assembly GCA_964019185.1 of Maratus speculifer. Classification (NCBI taxonomy): domain Eukaryota; kingdom Metazoa; phylum Arthropoda; class Arachnida; order Araneae; family Salticidae; genus Maratus; species Maratus speculifer. Next base: position 249,259,914 of record OZ025293.1, on the reverse strand, counting down.
ACACTTTTGAATAATAACCAGCTGTGTAGAATTTATTTTTTTGAAAAAATGTCAAAAAATGACAAATTTTACCCAAAATTTCGATTTTTGGAGCAAAAGCGCAGACTCAAGCCATTTTTTTTTCAGCGGTAAAATTTCAGACAGTTGATGTACTAGTACAAAGGCAACTTTTGGCACCTACACGTTTTTGATTTTTAAAAAATAATTTTTTTCGCTCCACCCTACTGTGCAATGTGAAATATCAACCAACCCATCTCTAGATTAATTTGAATTTTGTGTGATACTACGATTTCCCATTTTCAAAGTTTGGTAGGCCTGAAAAAGTGTTATTTGTGATAAAAGATAATAGACCAGCCTTAAAATAAATATAATTGAACCTCATAAACACGAAATTTTGCTTCACATGAAAATGATACTGAAGTCCCATCAGGTAAGTCTGAAAACCAATGTAAATTAATTCAAAAAGAATTTTGCAAAATCCTGCTTAAGGCAAAAATATTTTTTTGCTCAAAAATCAAAGCATTCTTTCTTAAGCAAAGTTTTCAATATTTCAAATTTACATGTCACATCTTATTTACTAAAAATGGAATATTTCTCAGTGTTTGAAAATGACAAAGAGGAAAGGGTTTAAAAAAATACTGAAATATTTGGCTAATCTGCTTTCCTTTATCTTCTAATATTCCATATTCTCTCCCCCCCCCCTTCGCTTAAGTTGCATTTATTCACATCCTGATCAACTATGCCTGAGATGGGAATCAATCATATATCTTCCTATTCTTTTTTAATTACATTTTGTTGTCATCGACAAAAGAAAGGTGAGGTGATCAGTAGAAAGGGGTGGTGTCCGAACTGTCAGGAGCTCCTGCTATTGACCTCTGATCTTTAGAAATCGCATATGTTTAGTCCTTTATGCGGACTTCTCTCTCTGAGCTATAGGTCAGCCAAAATGAATGTTTCGGTGAAGGAGTTTCTTTTTTTAATGTGATTGTCCCATCTATTGATAGTGACATAAACCATAAACTGTGTTTTTGAAATTCCATATCTTCGAGTGACAGAAATTACAATCCTTACTTCTATATGTCATTATTGAAACTCTGTTCGCTGTTGCTCTGTTGAATTCTTTGAAAGATGAGTCGAAAACCGTAAGCTGTATCTTTAGAAACAAAGCAAAATATTTTAAATGAAGTCAGAGATAAAGTGCTGAAAAAATCAGAAATTGCAGCAAAGTATGAAATACCCAATAGCAGACTCTATAAAATTTTAAAGAATCAAGAAAAGATTGAAGCAGCTTATGCTGTCAGTCAATTCATACCAGCAAGAAATCGGATGTGCACAGGAAAAAATGGAGAAATTGAAATTGCTCTCTAACGGTGGATAAAAGAAGCAAGAAGCCAGAACATTGTTTTAACTGGTGCAGTTTTGCAAGAGAAAGCAAAGGCTTTTGCTGATATTCAAGGATTGAATTGAAAATTTTATTAAATTAATGGAATAAAAAATGTAGCTTTCTCTAAAAGATGGGAAAATGTTGTTGCTACCAAATTTTTTCAAAATTTCAACAGTTAATTTCATTCTTTACATTTGAATGTGTATTAGGTAGCTTTCATTACAAAAACTAAAAAGCTACCTATTGCAGCCGTCGCGTCCGGAGAAAAGCACTTCTGGAAAATTTTAATTTATTTTCAACGATCATGACCTCCAGACCCCAAAACCACCCTCCGTTCAAATGTTGACATACATATATATATATATGTACAGTAGACTCCCTTAAATCCGCACAGCTTGAGACCAGAGGTTTTGAAGATTTTAGAATTTTGCGGATTTCTGGTCATTGCTTTGTTTACATTTTTTAAACACTAATTTGAATGTAATTAATAATGAAATCAAAAGTATAATGAATACATACAACATACTAAAATATTAAAATAAGTAGTAAACTAAAATAATAAAAATTTAGATATTTTTAAAAATGATTAAAATACTAAAAGGAAAGATAATGTACAAAGGTAATGTAATAATCAATAATGTACAACTAAATATTCATTATAAAAGAGGAAATGTGTTTTTCCTAAATTATTCAATGAAACTTGCCTCATAAAGGTACATATCTAATTCACATCAGGATCATAAAATAATGAAACTTTATTTCTGCTTTAGCCAGACTTAATAGCCAAAAAAGCTTTATTAATACATAAATATATTTGGTAAAATTGTGATTACCAATGATATTAGCAATATCTTAATTTTTTCAGAAATAAATTATTCTTTCTTCATGAAAAAACATGAATTCAATAACCTTAACAAAAATTATAAATTGAAAAATGTATAGAATCGATATAAAACTGAAAAAGTCAATTTTTGCACCTGCATCTGAACTGAATGTTTTATTGTTTACCTCCATAAAATATGTGCGGATTATAGAGAGTTGCAGATTTTAGGAGTGTGGATTTGAAGGAGTCTACTGTATATATATATATATATATATATATATATGATTTTTGTCATGCTGTAACTATCGTATTTATGAATCGATTTGAATGAAATTTGGTATATACATAGTACATACAAATGTCTCGACCGAGTTCGTTGGCCAGCACCATCCAATATCTTGTTTCAAAATGGTGGCCATTTTAAATTTTTTACAAAAATTTAATTTAAAATTTAATTTGAAGCAATTAAAAGTTGAAAAATATTTTTATTTTATGTGTTAGAACTTAAAACAACAATTCCAGAAAACTTTTTATTTTGTCTATATCTTAAAAAATGACTGAGTTATAGCACTTTGAATTTAAATATTTTTTTTATTTAAATTTTAAAATTAAGTGCAAAAAAGTAAGAAATTGAAAAAGATTTTTCTTTTGTTTGTTTGACCTTGATGCAAAGATTCCAGAGCATTTTTTGATTTCCTCTATATCTTGAAAAATGGCTGGATTATATCACTTTCAATTTCCAGTGTGGTTGACATTTTGAAATGGTCTGAAAATTGTCACGCGATAATACGCATATTTATTCACTGATTTGTATATAACTCCGTGTGTACATATTACATACTAATGTCTGGACCGAGTTCACTGGCCTACTTCATCTGCCTTCTTGTTTTAAAATGGCAGCCATTTAAGTTTGTCAAAAGTCTTTTAAATGTATAATGATGTACAAACAAAAAATTAGAAATTAGAAAAAAGATTCTTCCTAAAGTGTTTAATCTTAATAACGAATTCCGGTGTATTTTTTGCTTTGTCTTTACCTTAAAAAACATCTGAAATATAGCAGTTTGAATTTCTAATGTTGGTGAAATTTTTTTTTAAATCAATTTGCCCGCGATAGTGTCGAATGGTATGGGCAGATACCGAATGACATGTAGCTGACTGGATCTGTTGTGTTATGATTCGTGATGTGGCTGCACAATCCATCACTGCCAAGCATACAATCTGCCTGTCATTATAGGCAGGGGTGCAGCGAGGTGGATACGATCAACCCAGTCGGTCCATCATTTCCTCCTGCATCCAGTGATTACAGATCCGCTTCACAATTGCTTTGTTACGTCCAACACATTGATCGATTACTCTAAAGGATAATCTGCAATCTATATGCTACATATTATTCTTCCTCGGTTGAATTGAGAAACTTGATCAAAAGATGCTTATATCTTCCACGGGGCATAGGTAAACAGCTTATGCAAAAAAAGCACAAAAAACAATTGTTGTACTTCAAATTTCCAATCTGTTCTCCCCTACTATAGTGCTTGCAGGTGGCGCTATGGTCGCCTGTGCTGCAATGCCGATGATTTGCATGTATTATCGCTAGAAACACATGATGTAAATTTCACATGATTTGCCTACTCCCTTCAGGCTCTTGCATTTTGTGTGGCAAGCAGTGTATAAAGCAACTTTATATCAAATAACATTAAAAAGAAATATCTGCTATTTAAAAGTAGTTAATAATAGCAGGGCTCCCACTAGATCTTTTTTGAGAAAATTTGTCCCCTTTTTTTTGCTTTAAATCTGTATTGGTCTGTTTTTTCACTATTAGGTCTGTAAAGTCTGTTTTTTGAAGCTGTAACCAACCTTTAATTTAAATTTTATTGATATTTGGCATTTACCCAAACATAGCAGAAAAATTGCACTTTCACAAATATGTTCTAAGTTACGTCACATTTCATTAATCGATCACTGGAAAAAATTGCCAATTTTGTCTAAAGATCATAAAAAAACATGAATGTATTCAAAAGATCACAAGAAATCAAAATTTAGTAAAATTCTCAAGCATAAAATGCAGTCAGAAGATCACAAAAGTGATGTGAATTTCCTCAAAAGATCATTACAAAAAAATACAAATTTCACCAAATAATTGCAAAAAATGCAATTTTCCTCAAGAGATCATGAAAAAATGTGAATTTCATCTAAAGTTCATGAAATAAAATGTATTTGGCAAAGGTTCACGATAAACACTCGAATTTTGGCAAAGGTTTGTGAAAAACACTCACATTTCGGCAAAGGTTTACAAAAAACACTCAAATTTCAGCAAAGGATTGCAAATAACACCCAAATTTTATTAAAAGATCACAAAAAAGACTATTTTCGCCAAAAGATTGAAGAAAAAAATACCATTTTCATTAAAAAATTGAAAAAACATGTAAATATTGGCTGAGGGTTGCAAAAAACACAAATTTCGGCAAAAAAAAAAAAAAAAAAAACTATAATTTTCATCGAAAGATCGCAAAAAATACCTGCAATTTTTGTCAAAAAATCACATAAAAAACAAATTTTGTCAAAATATTGAAAAAAAAAAAAAAAACCCTGAGATTTTCATCAAAGAATTGAAACAAAAATATCAATTTTGTCAAAGAATCACCAAAAACATGCAAATTTCTAAGAGCAGAGGATATTTGAAAGAGGATAACAAAAAATAAAGAAATAAAAAACTGTGATATTTTATTGAGATTTAGGGAAAAACACATTAATTTCTCAAATGGTCGCAGAAAAAAGTTGTGAAATTCAATCAGTCATGCTATAATTATCACACAAGCATCATCAATAGGTTTAAAATCTTGCATATGTTTTGCTGAATGGAAAAAAAAATTCAGTATGATTTTTTTTTTTTTTAAGTAAAACTTTTCAACAGATTAGCATGAAACCAAGGATAAACGCTAAAAATCAAATTAAATTTGCAAAGAAGAAAATTTGTGATATTGAACAGAAAGATTGAAATAGGATTCCTTTTATAAAGTTAAAAAAAATCAATAGAAAACTCAAAAGAATTCTGGAAATCACATAAAAAGCTGTAGGAATTTAGAATAGGTTTTATTTAAATCAGGACATCATTTAATATACAGTAGAACTGTCCAGTTATGCATTTTTCCTGGGACCAGACAACAAAATGTATAACTCAGTAGAACAAGCAACTTAATTACTTTTAAGTCTACCCAGACTTTTAAAAAATATACATCCTTAAAATTTTATTTCTCTGTCAAGTTTGTTTCATTTTTAATCAAAAACCAAAGTTTCGTAAGTAAGTATTATGCACCATGACATAAATTTAATAAAATGGAACATAGTGTAAAAAGAAAAAAAAAAGCGCTTGGGGAATATGATCAAACAAAATTTATTTTATCATTGAAAGCTATATTAAAAGCACTATTTACACAAATAGAGTAAGAAAAAAGAAAAAAATTAGAACAAACCATGTAAATTATTTACTTAAATTTGAGCTTGAAACTGTTTCTTTTCTTCAGAACAATTTTTTAGGGTGCTTTTGTTCTGTATCAAGATAAAACACAATGTACTGAAATATTATCTTGCAATAATCTACTTTACAATTTGCAATTATGCCAGGAAACACTCAGTTATTCTCGAGCTGACTCGAGAGTGGGTGGACAGTGCAATGTTTCATAAATTGAATAATTTTCTAATTGATAAATTGAATAATTTTCATAAATTGAATAATTTCTCTCATCCTATGTGTAGGACTAGTATTTTTAGCCAATTGTCCCTGGCTACACGTGTCATCCACACTTATAGCGTTGACTCATAAACCATGAAGAACATGTTTACCTTTTTATGACAATAGAGTTTTTGTATTTTCCAATGACTAATGTTCACAGCTATTTGTTATAGTCAGTATTTGCCCCGAACAATAGAGTCAAACATTGTTTACCATACATGACTACAAGTCGCCTTTATCAGCTAGGGTTTTGCTAGGAAGCCTATTAGAGTCTGATCTTGTCTATGCTGTGTTATCTTTTGCCTAGCAGCCTTGAGTTAATTTTGAAGTTCCTGATTTTTGACATGACCAACTTTGTTATCATCCATGGCATTTTATTCACTGCATAGGGGATGACCAGTAATACCATAGTGGTCTCTTAATCCTGTAAGTCAACCAAGAATAACTTGAAACTCTGCTGATATATGTTGCCTATGCTGCTAACTCAATGTTGCTTGCAACAAATTTCTGATTTTGGTAATATCAGCTGAATGCTTAGACTGAAACCACAGTTATAGAGTTTTTTTAATTAGGAAAATTATCCCTCTTGCAGATGTGTTCGTTTTGAAGAGCATGGTCCAGCTTCAGTTATTTATTTATTTATTGAACACATACATCTGACTTGTGTGTTTGACATGAAAGCCCACTTATAAGTGATTGTGAATATACAAGGACGAGGAGCACAATTAAATTTACAACACCATAAAATTACAGTTAAAAGCCCCTCAAAGAATGTGCAATGAAGCCAGTGGGAGTCGAACACATGGACCTCCCATGCTGTCAGGCGATTAGTGACTCAGTTTCAGTTAAAGCATCTTTTATTTCTTCTTTCTTTCTTAAAATTTTATAAAGGGTCGAATATGGTATTTCAATACTTTGAAACAAAATCTTTCACCTTACGCAAGGATTGACCTTTGCCAAGACAAAAAATTTTGAGTTTTTTCTCTACCATGAGAGTTGATTTCCAACTTACAACCATATGATGAAATGTAAGTAATCTATGATGCAGCACACTACTGAGCACATACCCACGTTGTTGCTTAAAATAACTGCCATATTAGAGCAAGACTCAACATTTGTCTGCCACCAGTTCTCAGATTGCATTTTTAAAAGGACCTATCATCATTTACCTTTGGCTAAGGATATTAGGTTTTAGCTTGTTTTTTTTTTTTTTTTTTCTTGGTGCACTAATGCAATAGGGTGCTTATAATACCTATATGAGTCTTAATGGCAAGGGTACATCAGCCTGTATTATAGCAATTCTAGCTATGGTGAGAATGAGAAACACGAGCAAGGAGTAGAAAGTGCTACCATGTCTTTATCTTCCCCTCTAATATTCTACATTTTTTGTATATGGCTAGTTAAGTTACCAGAAATCATAGAGCAGTAGTCAGCAAGATATGGAAAAGATTTAAAAAAATCCTTTCTTCAAAATGCGTATGTAAGACAAAATTATGTTGGAGGACACAAAATCGAAACACATAACTGAAAAAACATATATTTAAAAAAATGTATAACTCAGCTAATTTTTAACAGCAAATGGTTATGACCAGTGGATTAAAACATATAAATGAAGAAAACATATAACTCAGGTAACATATAACCGGAGTTCCATTGTATTGCGCTAAAACATTTCAATCAGATTTCTTTAGCTAATGTGGATAATTACAACTGTGAAAATGTACATAAATTTATATTTAAAATAATGCAAATATGGAAAAGAGAAGAAGACTGGGGATGAACTTGAGGAAGGAGGATGCTGTATGTGGTCCAAATAAAGCAGTATCAATATTAGGTGTAACCTCTAGGTGTACAAAGGCTCTAGGATAATGAATTTCAGAATTTGAATAGGAGCAAATATTTTCTTTTTAACAAATTATACTTTGAACAATTATAAATAAGTGACAAATAAAGGAGGGAAGGTTATCTGTGTTTATTTTATTTATTTATTGTGATTTACTAAAATTGGTCCCTTGTCATTTTACAAAATATGAGGTCCTTTTTTTTCCATTTTTTGCTACAAAAGTTAAGTGAAGAGCCCTGTAATAGTTTTTTGTTACATAATGCATTCAACAGTAGTATGTCTTCTTGCATTTACCCTCACACAAGGAGGTGGGACAGGCAGAACTTCTATCAACAAAACAGATGGATAATTTTCTTTTGCTTTTCTTTGCTATCAAACAACAACTGTCATTTCAAACATACTTCAGAAATAGTTTCTCAAGCAACAACTTACATATAATTATTGATTAACAGACTAAAAATGGATATAAGATTATTTTGATGTAAAGGACAAGTTACAAATAAAAAGTTTTGGTTTCACCAAAAGTGATAATATTATCAAAAGACACATTCAGCTTTATCCTAGAAATATCTTGCAATACCATGTGCCTCCCCCTTAAAGTGGTAGTGTTATATATCCACAGCCCCTAAATAAAATAAATTTATTCAATGTGTCATGAAAAAAAGAAAGAAAATTGGCATATGAGTCAAATATCACACTAAGGCTTAGAATGTCCAGTTCTTCTCCATCTAGATCCACAACATAAATATCAATTAAAATCTAAAATATAATAGAAAATAAATCTATAAAATGTAATTATTTTATTTCATTGCATCTTTTGAATTTTTGCTGACATCCTTTTTTTTTATTATTTTAGTAAACCTTAAATCATTGAATCTGTGTGCTGTTTTCACTCAATCCATTTAAATTTCTAAATCACTGAAGAAAAATAATGTTTATTGTATCTAGCATATATTTTTATACTGCATCGATAAAAATGTATGCAAAACAATTTTTGATATTCCAATTTTGATAAACTCAAAATATTTGTAGACTTTTAAAGTTGTAAGTATACATGTTATATTAATTCAGGGTTGCCACACCACCTGGAAAACCAGGAAAACACAGGGAATTTTAATTCTCCTCCCAAAACAGGGAAAATCCAGGGAATTTCTTTAAAAATCCTAAAAAATCTGGAAAACACAGGGAATTTGGTAATGGCAAATTATAACATTTCTAATTAGCCTTCATACATGCATATATTTTTTCGCACTCAACATGGAATAAATGCATTGCAGTACAGGGAAAATACAGGGAATTTTTTTTCAAGAATAGAGTGGCAACCCTGTAATTTTGCTTGCATCATGTATAACGCTATAAGTGAACCATCTATTCCTGACAGAAGAGGAGAAGAAAATTAAATTATTGTAAAGTACTGAAAGTAAGTCCCTTCTAAAACTACCTTTTTAGTCATGTATGTACAGTTTTCCTTTTTGAAAAAGTGTAATTTAGAAGACATTCCCTTCAAAGTAGTTGCCTATCCATTCCCTTCAAAGTAGTTGCCTATCCTTTTCAAAAAATTTCCAATTATAAGCCCCTTTTAAAATCATTAAAATATCCAGGCTTACTTTCGGTACTTTATGGTAAAATACTATTAAGTATAAAAAATTTCTTGAATTTTGAGTTAAGCAAAATTATTACCTTGCTTATGAATATTTAACCATATCTTAGGTATGTACGATACTTCCTCATTGCAGCCATTATTTAATCTCATTTCAATTTCTAGTGAATCACTAAACAGACTTTCCCCTAAAGATGGCTGCAGTGTAGCTGAAACTTGTTGGTTTTGAAATTTTTTAACTTTTCTCATTTTAAAATGTTTTAACTATGTCTTTAAGTAAATTTCTTAATGTATGTGTCAAAGTTCAAGATTAAAACTATATTTTAAGACATACATGCGTAGTTTAGCTGAGAATTTTATTTTCATCTTTTTATTAATATGATATTTGTTTTTACCTACTAAAATGTACATAAATTTTATGCTTTACTTAACTTTTCATTGCAGTATCTGCTTGGCAATTGCTTTGGCAGTTCATAGAAAGTGGTTTGGCCAAAGGTACTACAAATATGACTTTCTAACTACAGGTAACATCTTTTTTTCTTTTCGATCTTTTAATTTATATTCCTTTAACACGCTAAGATATTTAAGCACTTAGAAATAATATTGCACTGTGATATTGTTATATACCACAGATTTTGTGTTTTAATTGGAATATATCACAGAGTTCATCTAGAACAACTATACTCAATCTTATTTTCATGGGCACCACAAATAAGTGATTCCAATGGGCTGCAACACATTTAAAAAAGGCATACTTAAAGTAGTATGATAATAAAACTAGTATAACAAAGTAACATATTAAATTTAATAATACCAGTATGGTTGAATGTTTTTCTCAAAAGAAGTATTACAAAGTTAATGTGTTTATTTTCTGTATAATTTTATTTCTTTTATGTGGCCTAAAACTTCTTTTCTGTCTTTCAGTGCACTAATGATGCATATTAAACATTATTTGATCACAGAAATAATCATTAATGTAGATTCCAACTTTTTCTGTATTTTGTAGAAACTCTTTGCTTTTTTGCTCCATCTTCCATTCTTCTGTCTGTAACAGGGATCTCTAACCTTTTTTAACTTCTTCCAGAGTCTTTTGGCTGTTATGTAAATTTTAGATTGCTCATTATTTATATATATGTAATCAGGTACATTATGATGAAATTTTTATTAAGTTTTTTAATTGGGTTAACATTGTCTGTATGATGGATACATTTGCTGATTCCTGACATTGGATTATGAAAATTGTATTGTAATCTCATATCCTCATAAAATTCAATTTCTAAATTAGCCTTTGTTTTGTTAGGATAGAATTAATTTGGTTGAAACCAGATTCAACCATATTCAAGCTTTGAAGAAGAAAAAAATGTGGAAATACTATTTTTGACAGTTTTGGCCTTTTTCATAAAATATTTATGTTTGTCAAAAAAAAAAAAAAAAAAAAGTCAAGTTAAGACATTTTAAGAAAGTGTCTTAGCTTTGAGATCAACTGATAAACTTGTTGATTTTATCCTGTAATTTATATTCAATAATTCTAAATTGTGAAATTATCACATACTAAACTAATTAAGGTTGCATATAACAGTGTTTGGTATTTTTCAAATACATCCAAGTATTAACTATTGCAGAATGTTACCATGACATCATAGTGGAAGTGTACTTTAGTTTCATAGTATTTTATTACAGTATGATTTTAAATAATATTTTACCATTGACACTCAACTCTCCCTAAAATCAAATCAATTGTTTTTAATGTCATGTTGCTATCAATCACTTTTGGCAATTCCTAGTCTGGATAATAAAATCTTTTGCTTGCTTTTCTTTTCCAGTTTACAATGCTGCCTAGAATTATCTTGAAAGTTAGCTTGGAATACTTGTTTATGTATTCATATTTTGTAGTGCTATGGTTGTTTGGTTTTCAATTTCTTCAAAGAATAACTTCTCTAAAATTTGTTATCTGATTTTTGCATATTTCATTTGTGGTCAGATATCAATTCCATTATTACATCATATAAACTTATCTGATTTTGTTATTGTTTCACTTCATGTAAAATAAAAGCAATCAGCATTTGTGGTCAGATATCAATTTAGTTATTACATCATATAAACTCTTCTGATTTTGTTATTGTTTCACTTCATGTAACATAAATGCAATCAGAAAACGTTTAAACAGACTTTCGGTTACACTTGTTCTAATCAGTTTCCATCCAAACTTTAGTTGAGTCTTGCAAGCAATGATGCATTCTGCAAAGCATGTCTATGTGAAAGACTACAGTTTTTTTTTTTTTTTTTTTTTTTTTTTGCTGATTTTTAAATAAGGCTACTAATTGTAATTATACAAAAAGTAATATTTGTATGTAACTCATCTATGTGCATTTTTGTGTTTATTTTGTTAATTTTGCAAATTAAACTTTTTATGTGTTCCTAGGAATGTTAATTAAAAGCAAAAAGTGCTAAAACCTTTTTATAAGAATAATATTATTATTTTATTTAAACTAGGAATGCTTCATAAAGATATAGTTGAGTTCCATTAAAACAAAATCCAGAAAATGAAAAACTAACTATAATAGAAGTGTTTTCTATGCTCATCGAAATCATTATTTAAAAAATACAGGAAAAAAGTCTTTAATGCATGAGTGTTTTGTAAATTTAGTTAAATGCGTGCAATAAATAGCACTAGACACTAAGTAATTGTTATTTTGTTTTATGTTTTAAATTAACAGCAATTTGCATTTGACAAATTCATAAAAATTGAAATTCAATATTAAAATCTATATTACAGTCAATATTTGTTATAATAAGTAGGTATTTGCAGTTCCATGAAATTTGTCTGAATGGAACTCAACTATATGTAACATTCCAATTGCATTTGAACTATCAAGATGCAATAGTTGTAAGTAATAATGATGCTATTTCAAGTTAACTACAGTAAAACTTGTCCAAATCAGAACATAGATAAGGTGAAAACTTGTCCAACTTGAACTAATTTCATGATCCTATTCAAATAAATAGGCAATATATTGATAGTTTTGCATAAGACAAAATCTAATGTGGAAACGGGAAGCAATTAATCAAAAACCATATGCATGATGCAAAAATATTTCACAATATTAAAGCAGAAATATAAAATTCACTATCCAAATCGTCTATTCATCACTTTGCTAAAACAATTAAAAAAGATAGAATTTATAAGAAAATAAGAAATTATAGCAAAAGAGAGATATTTCAGCTAATTAGAAGACAATATGCAGCTACCCAATTCAGCCCAAGTGCATTTTTTGGCTGTCAAATCTTGAAATGTCCACTTTTTTTCTTAAAATCAATTAGAACTGTAACTGTGTTCAAGTTATTAGCACACAATTAGTTTTTTTTAGCTTGGTTATATGTTGTTTATAAACGTTCAAAAACCATTAATGTTGTGGTATCATTAGATATATTTGACTTTGACTACTATCCCCAGAGTCAAAAATTTAAACATTGAAGTATAATATTCGAGACTTTCGATTATTATGACTTTTCATTTTCACGATTGACTCTAGTGTTAGAAAAGAATGTGCATTTCATAGGATGCAATCTTTGTCTAGAGTTTAAACATTTCTGGAAAATGTTTTTGTGACGCTTATTAATGAATAGTTTTATTTTTGATTTTAGCATGAAGTCATGGCTAAGTTCATTCAGCATCTGTATGACAGTTTGTCAGATTTTTATCACTGTTTTTGATCTAGTCATTTATTTTTATCATGACTATACAGTGTGACTGTAGTTGAGGAAGGTTCATAATATGTTTATAGCCTCCTGTAGAGAGACTTTCTTTTGTTAAGTTTGTTTATTTTAATTCAGAACCTTTGGAATGAAATCCCAAAGCTCTTGCTTCAGAATTTTGAATACTAAATAATCAGCTTATATCTCACTATCTTTAAATAATAAAATGAAAGTAATTGAAGCAAAAAAAAAGTAAGCTTTTTCTGTATAAGCAATGATTTGATATAAGTGTGGAAAACACAGATCTAAGACACCCTAAAATCAAACATAGTGTAACAATGTAATATCCTGCAGTGGTTGTTTGTTTTTATAAGGTTTTATTGTGCAAAGTCCCTTCTGGGATGTGCTGTGAATAACCGTGCAGTAGAATAATAATAAAGTGATGATGGGTAAACACTCAAGATTTTAGAACAGGCATGCCTGCAGAAATGTGATAAGTGAGACTTTTCTTTCATAGATAACTATGTACTAAAACTACTATAATATTCTTCTATTTTAATTACTGTAACATGATATAATATTATAGCGTATTTCAATGTAGGAAAAATAAGTCCTTCAAACTTTAAGTAAGCTTTGTATATCATTTTGTATCATGCAGAAATGTGTGGAAAAATATTTTGATTTCTTGCGATTCTACTTTGAACAAGTTTACTGCGTTAATTTATTGTTTGGATAGAACTATCATGTCTGAATTAACGATTATTTTTACCTTTTCTTTTAATTATAAAATTGATATGTATAAAGTCTGTATGTGTACCCTTATTTGATTTTGAAAAATTCTTTTATTATAAATTGTTTTCCTTTTTGTAAATAGAGATTGACAAGCATGAATTCAGATAATTTTAAAGAAAATATAAAAGTCTATTGCAAAATAATCCTTTATTTAATGTTTGTCTAAATTCAAGAATGTAGAAACTTTAACTAAAAATAGATAATTGTCTGACTTTCACTGTATTATGTTATTTATATAACTAGTTAATTATTTTATCAGCTGCAATAGTATTCATATAATCAAAGTTTTCTTAATAGGCATATCTGTTATAGCTGTAAATAATGAATAATATACACTACATCACAAACTGTATAAATTTTAACTTAAATTTTTTCTTTTCCTCTAAAACTGACCATTTGACATGGATTTTTGAAAAAATACCTTTATATTAGGATATAGATTTTTCTCTGCATAAAATTTTGATCTTTTATGGATAGGTGTTACAATTATAATAAAAAATGTTTAAGGACTTCATAATAAACTTTGTTGTCAATTGACAAAATCTAGGGATACCAGTTTATCCTTTTCTCTGTAAATTATCTGTGCTTATTCCTTATTATAAGTTGTATATTTAAACATTTCCTGTATGATGATTTCCCCCTTTTTATTTAATCATACCTGGCTTTTACTAATTATAGGAATTTTTCTCAGTTTGTTTTAAAAATTTTGGTTTTCACGCACTTTACCACAAAAATCTACATGCATCCAGATCAAACAAAAGAAAGAATCTCATTTGATTAGGTGACAATAATCTCAGGATAATAACAACTTTTTAAGAAGCTCACACATGAAACAATGTAAAATGTGATTGCAAAATCTGTCAAAGAATATTGATAAAATAATGTAATATGATTACAGTTGCCAAATAAGAATTATAACTTAATTAGTGAAATGTTCTTAAGGAAATTTTCTTAACAAAGGACGTAACTTGCACATTCAACATAACATGTTAGGATGTGAAAAATGTATTTTTATAAAAATGAAAACAAACTAATATCAGTAAAAATCTTCATCTTTTTAAAAGAAAATAGGTAATCCTAATGCTATCTTTATTTTAGAAACCTTCTAAAGCATTTTCAAAGCAATCCGCAAAATACATTTTTATGTAGTTAAGTATCACTAAATGTTGCCAAACAAATAATATATACAGTAGAACCCCGATAATCCGGATCGGTTTTTTCATTTTTTTTTTTTCAACTTTGAGAAGCGATTGGCGAAAAAGTTTTTGTTTTATTATTCAGAATACGACGATGCAACAAGTTAATGTTAAAGAAATTAGCCAATCACTTCTCAAACTTGAAAAAAAAGCGAAAAACCCGATCCGGATTATCGGGGTTCTACTGTACTAATAAAAGTAATAAAAATTAAAATGAACATAAAATAGCCATTGTCTGTTATCTGGGTAAAGTGATATGAAGTTTCATTAAAATTGCTTGGTAAACTAAAATTTACTCTTTGAGGTGGAAATATGAAATGTGAAAAACCTATATTAGCAAATAAAATATCCAACTAAGTCATTTAATAAATATAGTTACAATAAATCAATTTCTTATAAACATATTGCTGTCTTCGCCTAACTGCAAAATATGAAAATTTATTGTTTTCACTATTTGAAAAATGGTTTCAAAACTTCCAATTTACTGTTTCATTTTAAATTTTTGCATGCAGCAATAATATCAATTGTACTGAAACATATAAAAGATTCCATATTTTACTTTGTTCATTACATATTACTGTTTGCTTTATTGATTATATGAACATTAATTATGCTAAAATGCATTTGAAGATTACAATGATATTCTGTTGTTATTTACATTTGTGTAATTATATTTAGAACAACCAATGTTGCAAGATTTAAAAATTGGTAAATATTACTGTTCTGGAAAACAGCTAGTTTCAGCTACAAATTTTATTTTAGTGCCTTATATATATATATATATATATATGTTATATTATTATTATTACAAATATCAGTCACTTGTAGATGTAATTACTTTTCATAATTGCATTACATGTACCTATAAATTATCTGGAAATTTTATGAGTATGTTTTGTAATCAAGATATTTAACTTATTTAAGGAAAGTCTTTTGATTTGCAATATTTTGCATTCATTCATATCCCTGTGGGAGTGAATAAATAGCAAAACTAATATTTTAGCATGAAAGTGTATTTTGTAATTCATCTATGCTGCTATGCAAAGCTATTCTTATGCAGCATGTAAAATTCAGCATACATATTTTTAAAAATTACATTTTTCCAGAATTTTAAAGTATAACATTAGCAAACACTTAATATTGCCTGTTGAAGGCAATGTAAAAAATACTAATATGAAAATCTGCAGTTTTAGTAGAACACAGTATTGCTTTGAAATTTATGGACCATCTCTCCAAGCCTATTTCAAATTTCTTTCTTGTAATTGCCAAAATAATTTTGTGTAAAAGAAAGCTATGACAAATAATGTTTATATAGAGTGCATGGGGGAAAAATGCTTTTTGGCATTACATCTAACAGTGATGATATTTCAAATGTCAAATATTCGCCTGATATTTCCATTAGAAGTAATCTTGCAATTGTGACAAAATATTTAGAAACAATTGAAATTGTAAAGATGAAACTTGAATTTAAGTGAAGGACAAATCGGGAGACTGACTGCAAGCCTCATTTATTATTTGAAATCTGTAATCATGGACGGCAAATACAAAATTTGTTAATTTTTGCAACTGACATTATTAATGCTATGTTTTGTGATCATAGTAGTATAAAGCGGAAAGTAAAATTAGTGTCACCAACTTACTTGGTCATCAATATGTATGCCATACAATTGCATTAGCGGTGAATTAGTATTGTATAAATTGACCAGATCATTGAAGATTTGATATGTGGCAACTATAGCTATTTGTCTTATGGCTTATAAAGAAGAGATGAATTTAAGAATATTTTGAATTTTCCTATACATAATATTCTCAAGCTGTTTGATGCTCATTGGTTGTCACTCAATAATTGTGTTGACAAAATACTTGTGCAATTGAATGTGTTGGTTCTTTGTTTCGTAGAAAAGCATTTGCATTAAACACTGTTAGCAGAGAAGAAAGCATATGATAGGTGCATGAATCCTTACAATAAACTTTATACTTTGAAAGTCATGTTTTGAGAATATCAAATAACTTGTCTTATTTTTTAAGCTTGAAACTCTGTGATAGCTAATTTCTACTTAATTATCAGCAAAGCTTACAACTCTTTATGCAGTATATATATGAAAAGTGAATGAGTAAAAAGAATTGATATAAAAGCCATTGATTGACTCAGATTCTACAGTTAATTTCCTCCCACTAAAATAAATTATATCAGTGTTAAATGTGCATTATTTCATTAACTAATGATACTTTAAAAAGGAATAAAAAATAAACAATGGAATTTTTTTCTGTGTTAAAACTTTTTTTTATTGTGGTCTGTAAATAATTAAAGGTATATCTTCTTTTCCACTACTAGTTCTTCAAATGAATGTGTTTTTTAAATGCAGCAAAAGCAATTACTAATTCAATGCTTATTTTGTTGCCTGTTTTATCACAATTTCGGTATCATTTGTGCTTGAAAATAATAAAGTAATTGATAATGGTTATCATTAATTTTATATTTAATTGTCAATAATATAGATCAAGAATGTTTGGCAATAACAGTGGAGCAATTTTAGTCAAAAGTTTCAAAAATAAAATAACGCTACACTTCAAATGTATGCAATTTAGTAAATTTTCTCTTTTGTTGCATTTGCTCACAATTTTTAACTCAGACTGTGTGGAGGTTTTTAAAAATGTCTCTTTGATAAAGCCTCAAAATTCAAATTCACTAACAATTTCTACTGTCTCTAATATTGTAATTATAGAAGAAGATTTTGTAGTTAACTGTATTCAGTTTCTACCAGATGGAAAAAAGTTCATAACACTCGATTCGGATGTTTACTTGATATTTTTTTGTAACAAAAGGTACAAAATTATCTGTAAAATTCATGAGTATGTTTAGTAATCAAGATATTCAACTTATTTAAGGAAAACCTTTGATTTGCAGTATTTTTCATTCATTCATATCCCTGTGGGAGTGAATAAATAGCAAAACTAATATTTTAGCATGAAAGTGTATTTTGTAAAAGCTTTTAATTCATCTATGCTTCTATGCAAAGCTATTTTTGTGCAGCATGTAAAATTCAGCATACATGTTTTTAAAAATTACATATTTCCAGAATTTTGAAATATAACATTAGCAAACTATTAATATTGCCTGTTGAAGACTATGTAATAAATGCTAATATGAAAATATGCAGTTTTAGTAGAACACAGTATTGCTTTGAAATTTGTGGACCATCTGTCTAAGCCTATTTCAAATTTCTTTCTTGTAATTGCCAAAAAAATTTCGTATAAAAGAAAGTTATGACAAATAATGTTTATACAGAGTGCATAGGGGAAAAAATGCTTTTTGGCATTACATCTAACAGTGATGATATTTCAAGTGTCAAATGTTCGTCTGATATTTCCATCTTAAGCAATACTGCAATTGTGACAAAATATAATTTAGAAACAATTGAGATTGTAAAGATAAAAGTGTCCAATTTATTAGATGTGAAGGACAAATCCGCAGAGTGACTGCAAGCCTCATTCATTATTTGAAATCAGTAATCATGGCCTGCAAATACAAAATTTTGTAATTTTTGCAGCTCACACTATCAATGTTATGTTTTGTGAACATATTAGTATAGAGTAGAAAGTAAAGGTAGTGTCACCAACTTTCTTGGTCATCAAAATGTATGCCATACAATTGCATTAGCGGGGAATTAGTATTGTGTAAATTAATCAGATCATTGAAGATTTGATATGAGACAACTATAGCTATTTGTCTTATAGCTTCAAAAGAAGAGATGAATTTAAGAATATTCTGAAATTTTTTAAACATATTTTGTAATCTGCCATATGGACCAATATATTTATATATTATTTTGTTATGGTTTGCATCTAGATTTGGAAGGAAAAGAATAGTAATTAGTCTGGCAGCTGTTTTGATTTTTTTTCTTTTCATATTGTATGATTTATAAATAAAATATATTTCTAATAAAGCTAAAAAATGGTTTGTGTTAAATTAGAATAAGATATTGAAAATTCATGCTTCTGATAAATGTTACTTATATTTATACAAATTTTATTGAAAATAATAATTTTGATTGAAAATCAAAAATAACTTAGATATTCAGTTACAGTGTTTGGTAAACTAATTCTTAAAAGTCATTAACACAAAGTGGGCCAAATTTCTGAATGATTATTGTATAGTACCAGTAAAACATATTTGGTTATTAAAAGGAAATAACACAAACTTATTTTCTTCCATTATTAGAAAAAAAAAAGAAATAAACTATTTTTAATAACTTTATTTGAAATTTTGGAAGTTCTATTGCATTTCTTTCTTATATGCAAGTTCTTTTTTTTTCCTTTGAAACTTTACTTTTTAAAAAAATTCTTCAATGTCATAATAAATAAAATGATGTAAATGCTGCCATAAAACATTACCTAATCTTCCAAAGCTATTCAGTTTAAATATAGTATGTACTTAAATATAAAAAAAGTTACTGGAGAACAGGACGGTAAAATTAAGTGTCACAGAGAAACCAATCTGATAAATATGATATGTTTTCCATGAGTTGCTAAAGTTAATAAACTATGCACAGTAAGTTGTGCAGAGGGAAAATTTCATCATAACCTGTTTGACTTCATATTGAACTGATCTATTTTTTAAATTTCTGGAATTTGTTTCGTATTTTTCTGTATATATATTTTTAAAATATCACAAATATCCACTTTTTAACAAAAATATTATGAAAAGTACTGCATCTCTAGTTTTTGTGGAACAATACCAACATAGTATTCAAAATGCTAAATCTGGCAACTCTATGAACAACTTAACAGGTAATAAAAAGCAAATCAAAGCATAGTCAAAAAGCTCAAAATAACTTGCGCATAGCCACTAATGTGGCATATACAGCAGAAACACATTCTTTTAATCTTACAATTTGCATCAAATGCTGTTCAGTTTATGCATAGACAATATAGTTTCAAACAAATAGCATTTTGTTCATCTTACAGACAGCTAGCAAAAAAGGCTACAAGATATTTTATTTACATCACCATAAGGCAGGGGATGAGACAGAAATTTTTTTTAAGCATTTGCATAAGTTTTGGCCATATTGCTATTAGGTGGAATGCTTTTAGAGAGGATTTTTGAAGGAAAAATATCCTAGGTTATTATTCTTATATATGGAAAAATAAGCAAGTTCTGCCTGAAAATGTAGGCAGACAACATTGGTATTAAACGAATAAACATAATCCCCAGCTTTTCATTTTGTGACCAAATGCTAATCACTGGGTTGATTGGGATCAAAATATGATATTAATGGGATATTGTGATGTCTTTAGAATAAAACTGAGATGAAGTGTTCTGTATGGGTTAGTCAATGATTTGGGAAGAACTTTATGACTAACAATTATCTATAAATTTCTCTATGAAAAATTCCTTAAAATGAGACCTTTTAACTTTTTTTCTTTTTTTCAGTTTATGGTACTTAGTAGTTAGAAGAAATGGAGAAAGAAAACAGTTAGATCTAAAAATCTTACATTATTCACCTGTAAATTTCCTCTTGTTTACCCATAATGATGAAGCTGTAATGTGTTTGATAAATTATTAATTTTATTAAAAACAAAAATGCTTTTAAATTCTTTTCTTTTAATTCGTTAATTAATAATTTGATTGATCTATAATATATAAAGTATCATTTACTTATATTAAAATTGATTTATTCTCTGAAAGTAAAATGTTTTATTATGCAGAAGTTTTTTATCAAATACATCCTGCTAAAGATCAGTTTTGTTTTTCTAGCCTTTTATTTTTACTTTCTCTGCAAGACACACTGAAATTTCTAAAAAAAATAGTTTTACTCTGATTTATTAATTTATTTTAAGTATTAGGAACAAACCAAGAAATTAAATGTATCCATTTTCAGGGAAACTACTAATCATTTTTTTTCAGCTTTTTACTTCAGAAATAAACAAATCTCTCTTAATTTGATCTATTTAAAATATTAATATATTATGCCAATGGTATGAAATAGGTTATTTACATAATATATTTCACCTATTTTCAGTATTGGAAAGTATATAGGCTATAAATGAATGTTATTTATAAGGAAATAACTTTTATTTGTATAAGTTTTCTTTAGTTAAGTGAATACTAATACTTTGTACACAGACAATGGGCAGACATCTTAAAAAAATTCCTAAGGACATCATATTCAGGATTCCCGATATCCTGTGGATGATCAGAATTGTCCTCTATACAGTTACAGGTTGAACACTGGATGTCAGAATGTCAGACCTATAGACATCCTGACTCTTTGTGACATTTTTGGATAGTTATTGGATTATGGACATCCTTTGGAAATCCAGATGCATTTAGGTCTTACAGCAGAATACTAAGGATTTTCTTTGGAGCAGTAGTTGTGTAATCTGTTTTTCATATCCTTTGGATATCAACTAGATAGTTCGCACAGGAAGCGACAACTACAGGATTTGTAGGATCACTGTAGAATGGCTGGAGACAAATTGTGGCTGTATGGGTAAGATTGCTAGTCAGTTAATAGTAACTTTTTTTTTTTTAATAGGGAGATCATGTTATGAAATGTAAATGTTTATATTTAATTCAGTTAAATGTCAATTGTGTTATTAACAGATTCAGAGAGTTCTGCGATGTTATCAATGAACTCGCAACTTATGAATATGTCAGATTCAATTCAGACAGATGCAAAAGCTGAAGCATTTTCCAAGTGTACAGAAAAAAAAATAGGTTTGATTTTATTATATTATCTAATATTAAAAAAATATAAGCTAATGAGTTAGATCAAAATACATAATAAAAAATTTTTAAAGCACAATACTAAATATTAGAACTTAGCTCATTGAAGTGATTTGGTAACTAGTGTCATGTTTTTGTTTTTGTTTTTTTTTAAGCATAAAAGTCATGTTGCAAAACTATAAATACACATGATTCACTTTCTAGTTAATAGTAGTTATTTGAATGTTGATATATGATGTGAAAAATTACAGAATTCAAGTAGTCATTTAAAAATAAATTGAACACTGGAACCCAGTTAAGACGCTCATGGCTAACATACAAACTCACTTAATATATGGATTTTTCCAATCTCTTGTGTACTGTCCATAAAACAAATGAAAAATTATCACGTTTAATATGCTAATAGTTAATAAGTTATCTGCTTAAACCGTGAGAGATCATCGGTCTTTTGAAGCAAAATAATCATGCTTAAGAACAAATTCACTGATCAAGATGCAAATTCCGTGTCTCTTCTTTAGTGTTACTTCTCCAGATTTTTTATATCCAAATAGAAAACGCTGTTTCCAAATTGTAATATTTACTTCATTCATTAATAGATTAATTAAAATGAAAACTACTAAATTGAAAATAGTGTTAGGTACTCAAATTTAAATAAACTAATTTAGTAACACTGCATTTCTTTGATCTCTCATGTCCTGCCATTCTTTCTCTCTTGCTTCATATATGTTTTTGCTGTAATAGAAAGAGATAGATGTAGGATAGGATGTAGATAAGAATGTTCAGATGCATCATAAAATGTTTATGATGTAAATAGATCTCCTGTTAGTAGGATTTTAAATATACAGTATATCACTAATATGGTTTGTTATAATGCATGTTATAGGCAAAGAAAAAAGAAACTCTTAAAAATTAAAAAAAATATGACTGTGGGTGTATAGTTCTTTTATTTTATTTTATTTTTTCCTATTTTCACAATTTTTTTCATACAAAGATTATTAAGGATGGTTTTTTTCCCCCTTACATTAATAAGGACGACAGATGATAATGGTACTCGTTATCACAAGTATTAAATATAACTTTAATAATGGGAGATTTAACTATTACGATTTCATAAATTAATATATTTTCTTTATATTAAAAAAAATATTTTAGGAGGAAAATTATTTTTTGTTGTAATAGGTAAATCGACAATAAAGCTATGCTTGAATCAATATTTATTTTCACTTATTATTTTAGTAGGTCATGTAAAAGTTAACAGTACCGTAAAATATTGTTAATTCGTCCTTCCCGATCAAACGCCCTCCCCTAACTTTACAAAAAATTTGAAAATTTCAAAAAATCCCGAGAAAACACCCCCCCCCCCCCTTAACCTTAACCCCCTTCTTCCTTAAACATCGCTGGAAAAAACGTAAATTACGTCCAATGATTGCTAAAAGACAGAGAATATATCAAAGAACACTGAAAAAAGGAAATTTTATCTAATGATCGCTAAAAAAACGCGAATTTCGTCAAAGAATCGTGAAAAAAAAGCAGATTTCTTCAAATGATCGCCAAAAATTCGTGAATTTTAAAGAAAAATCGACAAAAAAACGAACATTTCATCGAAAGATTACAGGAAAAAACTCTAATTATGTTGATTCTTAAAAAAATACTACCAAAGGATCACTAAAAAACACAATTTACGTAAAAAAAAACTAAAAAACGCGAATTACGTCAAAAGATCGCGGAAAAATCATGCATTTCTTTAAAAATTCCCATAAAATGCTCTTTTTTCAAAAGATTGCTGGAAAAAACGTGAATATGTCAGATTCACAAAGAAAACACTGTCAAAGGATAGCGAAAAAAGTGCGAATTTCGTCAAAAAATCGCAATAAAAAATTTGAATGTCATCAAAAGGTCGCATTACAAATACAAATTAGGTCAAACGATCATAGAAAAACGCATATTTCGTCAAAAGGTTGCCGAAAAAAAGAATTTTTTATCAAAAGTTCATGGAAAAAAGCAAATTCTGTAAAAAAAAAAAAATCTCGAAAAAAAAGTAAATTCTGTTAAAAAGAACCGCTGGAGAAATGCGAATTCCATTAAAAAATCGCTAAAAAACTCCCATTTCTTCAAAGTATCACAAAAGAAATGCACAGAAAAGAGTAAATTTCGTCAAAAGATTCCGGGAAAAATGTCATTTTCGTTAAAGAATTGCAAAAAAAAAAAAAAAAAACTACAAATTTTGTCAAATATTGCTTTAAAAAAAACACAAATTTCATCAAACATCAAGAAAAATTCTGCAAATTTCATCAAATATCACGAAAAAAACCCTGCAAAATTCATCAAATATTGTGAAAAACCCTGCAAATTTTGTGAAAAGATTGCAAAAAATCACGTGTAAATGCCCCCCCCCCCCTCTGAATATTTTTCGATTTTTCATCATGTTTTGGGGGGGTGGGGGTGCGGATTAACGGTATTTTACAGTATGTTAAAGTTAAATAAAACTAAATTTTTATCTAAATATATATATATGAAAGTCAGAATTTTCAGCTGTAAATGTATAAAATAAAGCTCTAAAAAGTTCATTTAGATCAGCCATACTCAACCTTTTTTTCGCATTAGCCGCAACACATTTATAAAATGGTAAAAGAATAATTATATTAGAAAACATAAGTAGTATCTCAAAGGAGTATAACAAAATTAACATTTACAGTACAGTTGAACATTTGATGTGGAGATTATGTAAACAAAAATAAAATAGAATTATGTTACCACTTTTTTAAAACAATAAGTTTTATTCTAGATTTCTATTTCAAATTATGTAAAAAAATATGCTGCAAAGTTTGTTGTTTGAAAAAAATAGCATATGTAAAAAAAAGAAAAAAAAAATCTGAGACAAATGTTCAACTCTGAAAAGCAGATTAGCTATATAATAAGCATAAAAGGTAAAATTATAACAATGCATAGTTTCCAAGTCCAAAAAAAAAAAAAAAATCAGAAGATTTTTTCTAATAATATTTTGTTTAGTTAAAAACTTTTATTCCATTTTCTACTTTTTCCTATCTTTACAAGAAGAAAGTATTGGATTTGTCACAATTTTCGACTCCTGATTTTTGACGGATTTACACATTTTATGGGCCAGAGAACCCCCCAAAAAATGTTTTTACAAAATGTCTGCCTGTGAGTCTGTTTTTTGCTCTATGTGTGACAAAAATTTTATGGCCAATCTATCTCAAAAAGTAATGCAAGGAATTTCACAGAACTTTAGATTCAGTTAAATCTTGATATAAAGTGAAGCTGATTGGTTTCTGGTGTATATCGTCCAACAGGTCGCGCTGCTATGCTACCTTTTCTTGATTTTCACAATAGCTATACAGTAGACTCCCTCAAATCCACAACCTTAAAATCCATAACTCTAAAATCCACACATAATTTATGGATGTAAACAATGAAATATTCAGTTCAGATATAGGAACAAAATTTGACTTTTTTAGTTTTATATCAATTCCATATATATATTTTAATTTGTAATTTTTCTTAATATTACTGAATTCATGTTTCTTCACAAAAGAAAAGCAAATTCATTTCTGAAAAAATCAATATATTACTGATATCATTGGTAATCACAATGTTCTTAAGAAATATTTATGTAAATCAAGTTTTTTTGGTTATTAAGTCTGGTTAAACCTGAAATAAAACTTCCTTATAACATGATTTTGATGTAAATTAGTAATGTACATTTATAAAGCCAGTTTCATTAAATAATTTAAATACATTTCATCTTTATAATGAATATTTAATCATACAGTATTGATTATTAACTTGATCTTTGCTTTTAATATTTTAATCATTTCAAAAATTATCTAAATTTTTATTATTTTAATTTATTATTTATTTTAATATTTTATTATATTGTAATCTTTCATTATAGTTTCGATTGCATTATTAATTACATTGAAATTACTGTTTAAAAAATGTAAACAAAGCAATGACCAGAAATCTGCACAATCTCTGGTTCCAAGCTTTGCGGATTTGAGGACATCTACTGTACTTCAAGAACTAATGGATGGATTTTCATAAAACTTCATATTCTGTTAGTCGTCCTTGATATAATATGGTGCCGATTTCTTTTTGGTGTAAATCACCTAACAGGTGGTGCTGCTGTGTGGCATTATTCATGAGGAACTAATGTACAAATTTTCATAGAACTTCAGATTCAATTAAGTCCTGATATAAATTAGCATTCATTTATTTTTGGAATAAATCACTCAACAGATAACGCTTCTATCCAAATTTTCTTTATAATTTCTGCAATAATTCTATCTCAAAAACTTTTTGTGAAGAATTTTCATCAAACTTCAGATTGAGTTAGAACTTGACATAAATTGTTGCTGATTAGATTTTGGTGCAATAAACTTAAGCAGTGACACTGCTATTCTTCAGTTTTCAAAAAGTATTAACATGTATGAGATAAAGTTTTGGACTTGCCACATCCCACTTGCTTTTTAATTGTAGCAATACAGGTTGTCTACTCTGAACAGGGGCCACTGGCTAATTTTTTACGATTAGTCATAGACATATAGTTCCAATTACAAAAATGTTTTAAATTATGTAAAGATACATTTTAAAAGCAATTTGAATCAATAAAATTTTTCTTTAAAAATTAGGAAATTTAAATTTTTATACAGCCTTAAGGTCTTGTAAGTTATAGTTAGTAAATTTTTCCTGTTACACTAACAAGTCAGACCAAAAAAAGAAAAAAAATCTGTGATTAAAATTGACCAATTAATCTGTTTAAAGTTTGACCATATTTTTTGCTGACAATTAGGGGTCAGCCTCAAATTTAGTAGAAATATAATTTCATCGGATGCATTACAAAATTGGTTGAGAGTGAAATTCACATTGCAATGCAAATTAGGAATCTTTAATTTTTCTGGCATATGAATGCAATATATACAGTTTGTAATAAACATATAAGAAAAAAGAAAAAAACAGAATTTTTAAAAAATTAAATGAAGAAAATTAACTGCCTACAACATAATACATGTTTTAAAATGTTATTAGAAAACTGTAAAAGTTGGGTTATGTCATGTTCTTTAGCTTTTGATAATTTAATCTTATGTATTCTGTATGCTCAATCCGAAATTGATTTTCATTTTTTACCATCACATAAAGATTTTTTGCAAATCATAAGTTTTAAAGTTAAAAAAAGAAAAAAAATATTGAAAATTTGATGATGTAAAATAGGTATGTTTTTAACTTTTGGTAAATATTTTTTATATATTTTTTACCCCTGAAACTGAAAAAGACCTTCATTTTAACCATCACATCAAAATTTTTTGCAAATTGTTAACTGCATAGTTAAAAATAAACCTCCACCCCCCTCCCCATTCCTTCATCAGACCCCTCAGCTGTTTAGCTGTAAGAATCTCAGTATAAGGCGAAAATTTAATAGATTTTTTAATTAAATAAAATATAATAAAAAAAAGTGTTACACCTTTTTAATAGTATTAAATTTTTGCAATATTTTAACTAAAAATTTAAAAAACATAAACTTTATTGTCTTGTGTCATCTAATCTAAAACTTTTTCATAAACTTCTTGGTGGTAATATATCCAAACTTTTTTGTGTTATCCTGTAAAATAAGTATCAGTGGCAACCACTTAAAAGCATAATATTAGATTGTCATTGGATTTATATCTGTGTGTAAAATTTAATCTCTTGTCAGGTATTGAAAGTATTCAATGTTCGAGTTCAAATTTTGAACAGAAAAAACATACATACGATCATTGAAGTTGAATAAAAATTTATAAAAATAACATTTCTTGTTAAAAGAAATCATGGAAAGAAGCAGTCTGAAATCCTTACAAAATAAAACATATGTTAAAATACAATTATTTTGGACAATCTGAAATTTAATAAAAATTAATTCAATCGAAATATTTGTACCATTTTTTCAAAGCATAGAAACACATGAAATAAGTTCTTTGAATGAACACTTGGTATATGATCCCTCAAATCATGGTTGAACTCATTTGCTTTCAGATGCAAGAAAAGAAAATGGTATAAGTCATCATTTTTAAAATTTCATAATACGGTCAATTTTAGTGTTGTATGAACAGGACTTTTTTTGTTTTGCTTGTCAGTGTAATAGGAAAAAATTACTAAATATAATTTATAAGGATGGGAGAAAATATAAAAATTTAAATTTCATAATTTTTTTGGCAATGTTTTTATTGACCAAAATCGCTTTTAAAATATTTCTTTTCTTCATTTAAAACATTTTTGTAACTAGAACCGCATGTCAATGACTAACAGTTTTGAAATTAGCCATTGGCCATCCATTCTCAGAGTGGACACCTTATATAGTACATATTTAAATCAATTGGAATAATACTTGAAGGTGTTGAAGATTAAGAATTTATTATAACTTTTAACTTACAACATACATTTACTCTTAAGATGCTTTAACTTTTAAATTAAAATAAGAGGACAGATTTTGTTTTCCTATGAAAAAATATTAAAGAAGGAAGACTTAAATATTTTTTAAATCGATATCTCAATAAATTTCATAAATATGAATTAATGATTAGGTGTTTTGAATTGCACATAAAAGGTTGCTGAACCACATGCAATCCATGGGCTGCAGGTTGAGTATAGCTGATTTAGAGAATTACATGTGTAAATAAGCCTAGTCACTGCAAAATTTATACAAATTGTGTTTAATACATGTTCCTGTTTAATACGCCACTTTTGTATTCTCCCTTGAAACTCATCTTAACTGGGTTTGACTATATTGGAATTATCAGTATTAGTTAGTAAATTATTTATATTAATCATTCAAACTAATTATTATTGCCTTTATCACAAAATGAATATTTTAATTATATTACTGTCAAACCCGGCCAAGACTCATTTCAATAGACTAAAGTTATCTATTTAAACAGATTTGTTTAATGTTATAGAAACTGGTCTTATTTACTTATCTAATCATCTAGAGCTTTCATTTATATGTTTATGGTCAAAAGTTTTTATCTTTTATGCATATTTAGATTTAAATTTAACTATAATCAAATTTAACTCATTTGTTTTTATAGCACCAACTGGAATAATCACTCAATGATAATGGCTTTATTGTCAATTAATATGTTACAATCAAAAAGTAAAACAACAAAAATAGTTTTCCTATGAGACTAACTTTTTAACACAAATCAAAATATTAAATTTTTGCAGCATAGACCAGTTATCAGAATCTTATTTAGTACTTGTACTAATTGGTACCTTTATAATCTATCAATAAAAGTGGTGCAAATCAAATAAAATTTGTGTATGGGATGCTGGTCCAGAAGGGTACGTTCAAAGAAGATGTGTTCAAAGTATGAGCTTGAGTGTACCAATCAAGTAATATACTTTATACATATTTATATTCTCTTAGACAAATAAGCAGCTCAATAGTATCTGTTGCTTTTTTTTAAGGATATGTAGCATTGGTTTTGAAATATTTTTTAATTTTGCAATTTTTTTTATTTACCATAATTTACAAAGTCATAATTTTGTATGGCGCATATAAACAGAAGCAAACATTATTTGAGGGCTTTATATCCTGTATTCTATGAGAGAGACAAAAAGATTTGACAGCATACACTGCACAAAAAAAAGAAGTAATAGTAATAAAAATTTGTCTATTTCTCTCAACTTAATTATAAATGTACTCAAAGTGAGAGAGAAAAAATATTAGAACCCAGGATCAAAGACCAATTGCAGTGTTTCTAATTTAATCAATTTTTTAAATTCAAATATTTACCATTCTTTTCAGTTAAAAATGTTCATTTTAATCTGTTATGAAATAAGGTGCATATTACTATTCTGAAACAATGTTTCTTATCTGAATAAAACAATCTGTTAAATTAGCAACACTGAAGAAGGGAGAAGGAATTTGCACTTTGGCCTATGAAATAACATCTTAAGCTGGAATTTTTGCTCAAAAGTATTATCTACCATAAAGTATTGAACGGGATCCCACAGTAACTATTCACAATTAAACATTACATTTTTCCATTAGTCTTATGGACAATGTTCAAGAGACCAAAAAATTATATGTATTAAGCATGACTGCATATTAACCATGCATGTCTTAACCAGGTCTGACTGTATGTAGAAGATTTAAGATACTAAATTCTATAAAATTATCATCATAAAGTTATCGAGACAATGTATAATTTTAAAAATGCACCAGAAATAGAGAGTTTTAGGGGTTTTTTTTCAGTACAATTTATTTACATTAGAAATCAAAAGGATTAAATCTCTGGAATTTACTTATTGTGATGTTGGAAACACAGAATGCAGTGACCCCTTGCATATCAATAGAGTGTAGTCAATAGGTAAACGTGGGATACATGTAAAGTGCAATGATCAGGAATCTGGCAAATTCTTATTTATTAAATTCCTATTAATTTAAATTACTAGCTGCCTCTGGTGATCTGTTTAGTCACCCTTAAATTTATGCTAAACTTTGCAATACAGTACAGAACCATTTATCCAGAATGGTTGGGGCCAAATGCGTTCCAGATAGCTGGTTTTTCCAGTTAACTGGTTAAGCATTAACGCATCATCTATTTGGTAAGTTTTAGGGAATAAATATGGTTGTGATATTACTTCTAATTTTAAATTATTAGAGTACTTGTATTAAGAATCAGATGCAAGTAAGATCAAAAGTTAGAGTTTGAAAGAAGGTAAAATATAGGAATTTCTTGGGAACAAAAATTCTTCTGTTTCCTCTGCCTAAAAATTAAACCATCTAAAATAGAACTATATATTTTTCCATTTCAAATATTAGATGTTGTTATCAAATTATATAATTGTTTCAAGCAATGCATATGTCAAACTAGCAGTGTATGACATTTTTTCCTACAAAGATTCTAACATCACTCTCTCAGAAATATCATTCCGGATAACTGGTTTCTGAATAAATTGTTCCAGACTGTATTTTACTTTTATTCATAATTTTATTTACTTGCATACCCTCAACAAATTATGCGATCAAGGCAGCATTTAGGGGGAAAATTCAATATTCTGTTCTGGTTAGCGCGGTTGGCGAAGAAATCCAAAATAATGCCCAAAAAATGTTCAGCAAACTCTTTCAAGAATTAGGAGTGAGAATGTGTCACCATTTTTTTGAAGGTATGTTGCATGATTCTAGATCAATTATTACTAATGTTATGAGTGTTTGATTAATACACATCCTTTGCTAAAATTTGGTGCAATTCTGGCTTCAAAAAGGAAGGATATGTTGCCAAAATATATAAACAGCTCTGAAAACAAACCAGATGATATTATTTACTCATAAGGGCTTCGTTCAATTCATAGGGTCACAATTTTTTTTTTAAAACCTGCAGCAGTTTTTATCGTTTTAACTGTGGTTTTTGATGAAGTCTTGCTACAAATATTAACAATTAAATATAAAAGTTTGAAATAGGATAGTGGATAATTTCCAAGAGGTGCATTCCTCAATATAATGGTGCTGTCATTTATGCAAGAAATGATTAATTTTCTATTGACAATTTTCGTTTGTTAATTTAATGATTAAGTGTTTTGAAGGAGATATTAAACAAAACCCTCTGTGCGATCTGCAATCACACTTATCCTCTTGTTATTTATTTGTCTGAAATAATCAAAAATATTCTCTGAGGAAGAGCTTGATTTCAGCTTGAAGTACTAAGATGCTTTAAATAAAATTGTTAAAGCTATTAACATCTTTTAATCACCTTTTAAGTAAACTTGAAAAATTTAAAGTTATTATTATATATTTTGTAAAAAAAATAAATAAATTAAAAAAAATGAAATTGTAAATTAATTTAAAAATATTTAGGAATAAATATAATTTTCAAGTCAATAACAAAGATTATTTAAACATTAAATTTTAAAAGGTAAGTCCAAATTAAAATTAAATCAAATAAAAATATTACATTATAAAGAAGTTTAAAAAGTGCTAGACCCCTAGGTTTAAAAAAAAACAGGGTACTGTCAGTGAGAAAGGACACTTCTTTTTTAATATATATGTCTAAAGTGCATGTTTTGTATTTTTAAGGACCCTTTACTCATTCTTAAAGGGATTTTTTGTAAGCATTCTTTTTAATTGTGCAGCCTTTCAAGACAACATTGAATGAGTTTTTATTATGCGAGCAATTTTTTTATTTAAAAAAGACACTTTTTTGTTGCTGAGAGGCAAGAAGTGTGCAAATATTTTGTATTAGGGACAGGAAGAGTGCTAATTTTTTGAATGAGGATCAAGAGGGGTGCTTTTTTAAAAAACAAAGGGCATGTGGGGTACAGCACCATCCTGAAACTGCCTGGGGGGAAACTCTATTATAAAAGTGTAATTACTCAATTACACTATAAAAAGCGAAAGAAACACTATCTGTTTCTAATGAATTTTTTTTTCTTTGTGTGCATGAAATCATACTTTCACTGCAAGACAAGAAATAAGTCTGAAAGGAAATAGGGAGAAAAGGGCAAATATGAAAACATGGGCTAAAGAAAAAGTAACTGATCAGAAAAGAGCTGCTATGGAAAGTCCAATGAATAGTTTGATTTAAATGATAGTAAAAGTCAGAAACAAAAGCAATAAAAATGATAGAAAAAGTCAGATACAAAAGCAATTAAAATGATAGAAAAAGTCAGAAACAAAAGCAATAAATTGAATAAAATATGTATAAATTAGAGGAAAAAAATTAAATTAAGAAAAACTACAAGGAGGAACAGTAAGAAGCTAAAATAATTAAACTAAATAAAAAAAAAAAAAAAAAAAAAAAATGAAAGTTCTAGAAATTATAAACGTTACTGAGTTTAACTGTACAGCTGACAAAGAGTATAGTGAAATTAACGATTCTTATTAACAATGATGTTGCTAATAAGATAGATAGTTACATTTTTTGAGAAAATCTAGTTCAGATATTCAATTGGCATTAATGATATTTTAGCATTTTTAAAATTAGAACTATTACTGAATTATTTAAGAATAGTTTACTTTGAAAGTTCATGATTACTGGCAAAATAGGAGTTTTCTTTCAAATTACTTTCAAGATTTTATTTAGTTTGAATTGTATAAAATAAATGGTAGTCATTGCAAAGTTATAAACATATCATTTGCAAAGACAAAGAACAAGGAACTTAATAAATAAGACTGAAGTTTATTGATTGGTTTGAAAATGACAGTAAACATTAAGTACTTTAAAAATTGTTATCTAGTTTGAAACATAAAGGAAGATAGAAAGATAAAACAATGAAACCAACAGATTTAAAGTCCTTGTTATTTGAACATTTTGCTTTTCCATCAACCATTTTGTTTCAAATTAGATAAAGCGTCAAGCCATTTCACTTTTAATCCTAATTTTAAATCTGTCACTAAAAATTAGTTCCTTTCACTCAGTCTTTCGTTTCTCTTCTTCACAAATGGCAATATATTTCATTCCTTGTAATAATTACCATGAATCTTCTATAGGACAAACTTAAATAAATCCTGTAACCTTCTTAAAAGAACCCTTTTATCTCTATCAGGTATATATCTCTCAAGTATATATCTCTATCTCTCAAGTATATATCTCTATCAAGTATTTATCATCTATTTCTATACTATATTTCTATTCCCCCTATACAAGAAGGGTTGTATCCAAATGTAGTAGTACGTCCCATATTATGTATTCTATATTGGCACTTATCAATGAATATATGGATACAACTCCTCTTGTTTTTGCTTCATTTTGGGAATAACAGGTTTTCAACTTATTCAATTGACGATTATTTTCAGAATTTTCAAGCTATGATTTTGCGACTTTCACAAAAGTTGTTCTATACATTTAGCTAACATAATATGCAAGTGAAATTTTGATATCGTTGACACATGCTCTTTGAAAAATTATTTAGCAAACCTACTCGTTTTTCAAACAATTTTTACTATTTTTTTAATTTTGATTACAGGATATTGTGTGCAATGTTATTTTTCATATTTTCAGAAAAGAATGTTACTTTATATTAAGAACTCTGAAAATTATAAGCAAAAAACTTGGCAAAATTTGGGACCATTTTTATAAAAACCCTAATTTCCCTGCAAATATGCATGCTATTCGCATAAAAATGAACAGTTTATTACAATAAGGCACTTAATCATAATCTAGAGTTTAAGCGCTTTTGCTATATTAGTTTTGACAGGGTTATTCAAAATATATTAATTCTTTTTTAGTTTTTTTACGGTCCCCTATGGAGTTTCAGGAAAAAATCTTCCCGAAAATGTATGACTTGTACAATTATGTTTATACACTACGAGTTTCGGGATAATTCCTCATGTATTTTTCTAGATCTTTAACAAAATGTCTAAAATCACAAGTGGACGTTCATCAATGGCCAGGTAGTGTATAAGCATATAGATGTGTGTTATAGATGGAAAAAGTTTGCTAAAAAGAAATATCTGCTTCTTGGGAATGTCTATTATGGAGTTTTTATTTTATGTAGGTTTTTAACATGAAAAGTATTTCAGACATTCATTTGAAAAGTCAAGTCAACATCCAACCCAAAATGGAAACTATAAAAGTCAGCTTGGCTTCAGGGAAATAGTGGAGTATATAGGGGGTATATGCCTTATAATTTCTGAATTTCTTAAAGTAACACCGTATGTCCTCTCTTTCTCAAGAAAGCTATAGAAGTCTCTCAAATCTGCAACTCTAAAACCTGCACATAATTTACAGATGTAAACAATGAAACAATCAATTCAGATTTATGTCGTATAACTTCTGAATTTTTTAAAGTAACACCATATACCCTCTCTTTCTCAAGAAAGCTATAGTACAGTAGACTCTCTCAAATCTGCAACTCTAAAATCCACAACTCTCTAAAAACTGCACATAATTTACAGATGTAAACAATGAAACATTCAATTCAGATTTAGGGACAAAATTTGACTTTTTTAGTTTTATATCAATTTTTTATCTATTTTAATTTGTATCTTTTTTAATATTACTGCATTCATGTTTTTTCATGAAGGAAGAATAAATATATTTCTGATGAAATTGCTGATATTATTGGTAATCACAATCTTACCAAATATATTTATGTATGAATCAAACTTTTTTGGTCATTAAGCCTGGCTAAACCTGAAATAAAACTTTCTTATTTTATGCTTTTGATCTGAATTAGTAATGTGCATTTATGAGGTAAGTTTCATTGAATAATTTAGGAAAAATACATTTCATCTTTATAATGAATATTTAATCATATATTATTGATTATTAACTTGACCTTTGCTTTTAATATCTTTAAAAATTATCTAAATTTTTATTATTTTAGTTTAATACTTATTTTAATACTTTATTATATTGTAAGCATTCATTATATTTTCAATTGCATTCTTAATTACATTCAAATTACTGTTTAAAAAATTTAAACAAAGCAATGAGCAGAAATCTGCACAACCTCTGGTCCCCAGCTGTGCAAATTTTGAGAGAGTCAACTGTATATACATTCTAGGGCATACCCTCTGCTTAGAGCAAATATCTTCTGTTTTTTTTTTTTTTTTTTTTAACTACACCACTTCTAGGCTCACAACAAAAAAGTAGAACCAAATCCCAACCTGACATGACCCACAGATGGGTGTGGATAAAAGTGGATAACCCAATATGATGCAGAACTCTTTACCCTTTATTTACGGTTTCAGTCTCAATCATCTTTACTTTCCTGCAAATCTTGCTAACAGGAAGCCATTCACTGCTTATGTGGATGTAATCAAGGGGTTAAGTAAATTATGTTGTTAAACTAAACAGTTTTTTCTAATTGCTGAGTACATACTGCAATCAGACATTTTATTTGCAATAGATTACAGTTAAAGTAAAATATTAAATTTTAAGAAAAATTATGATATGGAATTTGCATGAATAATAATTTTTATAATTTTGTGAAGGATTGGTGTGCCTTTTTTATTCTGGCTCATTATAGTTAATTTTAGTAAGTATTATTTGTATTATTTTGCTATTTATTTTCGATAGATTTTTAAATTACATAATAATAATGTGTTTGAAAACAGTCTTTGTATAAAGTATTATATGATCTATTTGTTATTAATAGTTTAATCATTTGTATAAGAGTAAATTTTTTTTAAAAATGTATTTAAAGATAGAAGTTTACTTAACACATAATCTAAGTGGTTAGTATTTATTATGTTGCTTAGCTATACTTCAATTTTAGTCTAAAAGGTTAAAAAGTGCAGATCATTGTGATACCATAATACTTCATTAAAACTTAAATTTTTGAGAGTGATCAAAAATAGTTATCTATCTAAAGATATTGCTTGATCTTTGAGGTTGCCATAAGTAACCTAATTTATGACAGTTTCTAAAATTCTGCTAATCATTAAGTTTTATATCAACACAGCCTTTTCCAATTTTAAAAAGAAGCCCTTTAGTTATAACTCTCTCTTCTACGTATTTAATTTATTTCAATCGTTGAAATTCTTATCTTTAAAAAAAGCACTTTGACTATGTGTAGACAAATACTGATTAATTTGTGGCTTATCCAAGCATGTAAATTAAAAAAAAAAAAATCTTCCTGCTCAGCACCGTGCTAAAAATTTGATATCAGGAAACTGCTTCATTGCAACCTCTTTAAACAACTGGCAGCTGATTCTTGTTGTAATGCATCATTAAAATGTTTCATAGTGCCAGGATAATTTTTCTTTATGCAACGTATTAAGCACTAAAACTGCTCATACTTTTTAAATTTTTTTCAAAAAACTATTTAAATTATGCAGTTTTAATATTGTAGTTTAAAAATATATCTATATATTGAGTGCCCCCCCCTCTTTCTTGTAGTCAAATTCCTAAGTTGTTAGCCGCAGAAGTATATTGTTATAACTCAAAAATGTCTTCACCATATGAAAAGCCATTTGTGCTAAATTAGTTATTTTTTGATAAAGTTAAAATTTTTAAATTTTCATACAATCACTAGATTTTTTAAGTTATATTTAAAAAATAAATAAATAAATAAATAAACTTTCTCCATGCTCTAACAAATAAAATAGTAAGAATTTCATTTTTGTATGACCCAAAGTTACTGAGTTATGATGCTTTGAATTTTACGAATTCTTATCATTTTCTGGTTCAAAAGGTTTGTTTATATTTTAATACCAGAAGGTATAAAATTCAAAGCATAATAATTCACTAAGTTTTCATCATTGAAAAATGGGGTTTTTAATGTTTTATTTGTTAGAATATTCAGAAAGTTTTTTGAAATGTGACTTATATGACCCAGGACAGTATAAAATTTAAATATCATACTATTAAAAAATCTTTTTTTTTTTTTACTTAAATTGCTAAATATTGGAAATAAACTGTTTTTTAATATGATGAAGAAATTTGAAACTATATCTTTAAAGCTAGTAGTTTAGGAATTAGTTATTAAAAAATGAAACCAAAAGTAAACGTACTTGAATATCATGTAATTATTATAATGATAAATTCCTTTTAAGAACAAATATTTTTAGAATGTAACCCTCAGATTAAAAAGAATAAAATATTTTTCTTACAAATGGCTGTGCAGCTTGTTATTTTCTCACAACTTCTATATATTTCTTTTAAAATAACATGAGTGATTGTGTTCAGAATTTCATTTTCAGATTTTGCATATCTTCTTTTCCTACTCTTTTATCTCTAGTTTGAAAAGAAAGTGATTTTAATAATGTGAACATAATAAGAAATATAATACAAGAAGCAATATTTCAAATATAAAAATTCATATTTCGATATGTAATATTGATACTTTAAATTCGTGGACTTTCACTAATTCTATTAGTTATTTGGAATTTTAGGACTTTGGGAAGGAGATCTTTCCAAAACCTAAATTGTTTTTTGTGTGCCCTTAATTTTAGACAGATAATTAATAAAAAATATGTTCTCCTTAAAAAAAAAATTTCTAACATTCTTATTCCTGTCAAAAGAAAATTATGCATCCACAAGGACCTGTTGCAATTTATTTTATGCATCACTAAATGTAAAACTTTAGCTAAAATGTTGTTTTTGTATATTTTTGACCACATGACAAAAGGAAACTTTTAAAGATAATTTATTTAACTAATTTTAGAGCTATATGCTCAATGTAGTGTTTTATACTTTTTGGAACACATAGTGTAAAAAAAAAAAAAAAAAAAAAAAAAATTGTAATTCTGATTAAAAAAAAACTGATGATGAACTTTTGATAACTTTACATTTTGACTCCCTATTTATTTGCTTTTGCTATTTTTGCAACAATTCTGTGTATATGTTAGTATTTCCTTATGTTTTCAGGCTCTTAAAGGCCATTTTTGGTGTTTTTTAAAATACATGTTAGTGAACATGATAGCAACCAAACAGTGCTTCTATTTGAGCTCAAATTAGGCAGGTATGTTACACTGTCACAAAAATTGTATAAATTTTTAACAAACCAGCCAATGTGTTTTGTATTTAAACAGTTTTCAAACATTTTTATAAGGAAAATCACCGAGAAAATGTGACAGAGCATGTAATAAATATTGCAGCAATGCAATCAATCCTTAATGGCTCAGAGATAAAATCTCCGGTTTCAAAACATAAGTTCCTGAGTTTGAATTTAGCTGGTTCCTTTGTGTCAGAAATATAGTTGAATTCACAGTATTCTATAAGATATTTGGAAAGTCTAGTTTAATTTTTCATGATCTTTTGTATTTAAAAGAGTGTTGGGGAAATACTTTGATAAAAATTAAGGCATAATTTCTTTACATTTTATAGTCTAATGTAGTTTTACTTTAAAAGTGTTTGATAGTAATTTTTAAATAGAAATTTCAATTATATTAGGGTAAGATATGTGTCTAAAAATTAAGGACCAAACACAAAATGGAAATTTTCCTGTTAACTGTTGGCTAAAACTGAATGTCTGAAGTAAACTATATTAGTTCGTCTATGGGTTATTTTCTCTTAACAGAATAAATTGAGCATTATATTTTTAAAAATTAATATTTTCTTTCTTTTAAAATTGGATTATACATTAGACTCCATCAAATTTGCAAACCTAAAATCAGCAACTCTCTAAAATCCACACATAATTTACGTATGTAAACAATGAAACATTCAGTTAAGATGTAGGGACAAAATTTGACTTTTTTAGTTCTATATCAATTCCATATATATTTTATTTGTAGTTTTTGTTAATATTACTAAATTCATGTTTTTTCATGAAGGAAGAATAAAATTATTTCTGAAAAAATTCAAAATATTGCTTATATCATTAATAATCACAATCTTCTTATAAAATATTATCAATCTTTTTTTGGTTATTAAGTCTGGCTAAACCTGAAATAAAACTTCCTTTTTTATAATTTTGATGCAAATTAGTAATGTACTTTTATGAAACAAGTTTCATTGAATAATTTAGGAAAAATATATTTAATCTTAATAATGAATATTTAATCATATGTTATTGATTATTAACTTGACCTTTGCTTTTAATATTTTAATCATTTTAAAAATTATCTAAATTGTTATTACTTTGGTTTATTACTTATTTTAATATTTTATTATATTGTAAGCATTCATTATAGTTTCGATTGCATTATTAATTACATTCAGATTGCTGTTAAAAAAATGTAAACAAAGCAATAACCAGAAATCCGCAAAATTCTAAAATCTGCACAACCTTCGGTCCCAAGCTGTGAAGATTTAAGGGAGTCTACTGTATTTTGTTTATAAGCTGTCTCTAAGTAACAAAATACTGCAAACAAAAATCTTTTTTACAATATTAACCTTGTTACCACTACAAACTGATATATACATTCACTAAGCTGTAGGTTTCACTGCAGTGGAAGCATTTTTTAAATTAATAATTTTACAAATATTATTCAATTTTAAAATATTTTGTTATGATTAATACCATCAGGGCTTATACTCCAATATGTAATAAAATATTTTATATCATGTTAGAAAAATAATACAGTCAAAGATCTATAATACGCACACCCATAATCCACTGTTTTCTATAATTCACATTATTTTACGAATGTAAACAATGAAATAAACAGTTAAAAAATTTACAAATTAGTGATACAAAAACGATTTAAAAAAAAAAAAAATGAGAAAATAATGAGAAAACAGTGGATTATGGGTGTGCGGATTATAGAACTTTGACTGTACTTTTTTAGACTTTTTTTAAAAAAATTACAAAGAAAACAACATTATTAACAAATTTCTTCACAAGATTGTGAAACAGCTGCAAATTTTAACAAAAGATCATGAAACTACCACGAATTTTGACAATAAAGGCAAAATAGCCATGATTTTTATCAAAATATGGCAAAATGACCTTGAATTTTTCATAAAGATCGAAAAAAAAACCCACAGATTTCGTCAAAAAATTGCAAAATAAAAAGATTTTGTCAAAAATTGGGAAATGAACTCAAATTTTATCAAAAGATCATGAAACAACTGCAAAATTTGTCAAAATATCGCGAAACAACCACAAACTTCACCAAAAGATCACAAATCAATTGTATATTTTGTCAAAAGGGGCAAAATAACTGCAAATTTCAGCAAAAAGGCCCTTAAATTTTGTCATAAAATTACATAATAACTGCAAATTTTGTCACACGATCTCAAAACAACTACAAATTTTGTCAAACGATCTCAAAACAACTACAAATTTTATCAAAAAAGGGCAAAACAATAAAACATTTTGTCAAAAAAAAAAGGCAAAATAACTGAAAATTTCATCAAAATATTGCGAAAAAATGCGAATTTTATCTAAGAGCTGTGAAAAAAGAAAAAAAAAAAACACAGTGTTGGGAGTGGAATTTCCACCACTCTGCTGTAACCTTTCAGAAATTTTTCTGTGAATTTCAGAACTTTTTTTTTCTCTCAGAATCAACCTAGCCATATACACTCATGCATAAGTTGAGGAATATTTAAAAAATAAATTTTCTATACCTACAGTAATACAGGATTTACCTATAACATACCGTAAAAATTTTCAAGTGGATTTGGGAAATGTTGGGATTAGAAACATTTTTTGCACCTTTGCTTTTAAGAGCCAATTTTGTGCTAAGGTGGAAGCAGGAACACACAGAGGTATTATATTTATCATGTAAAATAAATTATTTTAGTGGATTATATTTATAGATAATATACTTTAACCCATAGTACAAACATAAAACATGTGATTAACTTATAGCATTCTCTTTCATTTTATGCAAGTTAACTCATTATTTTTGAATCAGGGATAGAAATTTCATTGTTTAGAGAAAATGAACCCTATATGTAAACATCAAAATCTACTTTAAATATATAATTCATCATTCTAATGAAAGTTGGATTGAGGACTTTCAATTCTTATTTATATCTCTTTAAGACGGTGTAACATTGAGTTGTGAAATAATGCATTTAGATAATTCATGGCACAGAATTATTGTAAAAATAAATGAAAGGGTGAATTAAATATATTGTAGTGGAATTTCTAATCCACAAAGCCATGAGAGATATTTCAAACATGACCAGACAAAGTTATCAAATAAGGTAAATCATTACACATTTGTAAAAACGGGTGATTATAGCATTAAAAAATAAATGTTGAACCT
Organism: Maratus speculifer; assembly: GCA_964019185.1. NCBI lineage: Eukaryota > Metazoa > Arthropoda > Arachnida > Araneae > Salticidae > Maratus > Maratus speculifer. Next base: position 249,218,520 of record OZ025293.1, on the reverse strand, counting down.
TCCCTAAAAACTTAAAATAATTTTATTCAAAGTATGTATAATCAAAGCCTTCCTTGCAAGGCATTTATAGTTGGTTATAAATCATAATCTTTTTTTTTTTTTTTTTCCCTGTATGTTTTTCAATATTGTTTGTGTGTGAGAGATAGATTTTAAAATAGATAGTAATGCTTTGTAATGCTCTGTATTTTTATTTATTATAAAATTCAAATTGCCAAACCATGATCAGTGTGCATAAATACACCTTCATTAATGCACATTTAATTTCTAGGTATTTTTAATATTGCTCCTAAATTTGAAGGAAAATTTGCAGGAAGCATACAACCAATCCTAATTTGTTTATCCCTGATATATATTTAATGTACTTAAAAAAAAATTTAGTCAAAAAATTCTCTTGGTGTGTATGTGTTACATAAGAATTTTATATTTTAAGTACATTTCAACTTTTTACCAACTTTGCAAATGTAAAATTTTTAATTAATTTACAGATATGATACAAAATTAGTTATAATTAATTTTTATGTGCATATGTTACTTAATGTGTTACTACATTATTTTATTTTATGTAGGAAGTGAAAAGAAAACGTCGTTCTTTGAACTTTGTCTAGCTTTTGCAAGATTAGGAATTGTTATGGGATATTTTGTTTTATGTGACAGGTAACTATTTAATATGTTTCATTCATATGACATTTGTTTTATGTGCATATAATATTAAAAACAATCACAAAATACTAGACATTTGAAATGTATGATCCAATTTTTGTTTTTCCACCTGCTGTAAAAATATTTTCATATGGACAATTTTAGCATGTTACCATTTTATTCCATCGTCAAAAGTGTTTACTTTACTTTTCTGGGAAAATATTTCAAGTCAATTAGTTCACTAGAACCTATGTAGATTTTAAAAATCTAGTTTGGACAAAAACACATTTAAAGTTTTCATAAATTTCTATCTGTAAATTTTTTGCCAGAAGTGTCCGTTCTATGCAAAAATTATTTTTGGGCTTGCCAAACATGAATTTGTTGTCAGTTTTTTGAATTCCAAAAGGGCAAAAGTTTTAAATATATTTTTACTTACATTTATTCAACTATTTCTGGGCTATAGAAGTCTTTCCTCTGCCTCACAATTTTGCATATCGGTGATTTGTTGTTCTCATCTAGTGATGAGAGCAATTCCCAGTGCTGAAAATACTGCTTTATATCTATAAAATTAATCTTATGTTCTATATTAATCGAAATTAATGTAATTCCTGGTTTCCAGACCAACAGAAATTTCTAAAACTGCTATCTATGATAAGCAGATGCTACTATCTAAACTGTCTATTGTATACACTCAAGCATAGAAATAGATTTGTGTAAGCATCATGGCAAATTTTCTATCTCAATGTGGTTTTGTGGCTAGAATGCCAGTATGTTCAATAGGCTGTCACAATGTAAATAAAAAGAAATATTTACACAATCAAAACTTGATTGACAACTAATAGGCACAATGCCTATTCCTGTTCCATGTTGTGAATTTTCCTGAAATGGAGGATGCCATTTAATTTTCTTTGTATCAGTATCCTTTCTCCATGAGTAATAACAAGATCAAACCACATAACTGTTATAAAGGATGCCTCATGGTGCTTACAAGTGCTTAGAGGTGCTTACATTCAAAAAATGTTTATAAGGTGCTTATTTTTAGTGTCAATCAAAATTAGCTGAAGAAATCACGAATTTGAAAAAATATGTCGAAACTTTGCAGAAATAGATAATTTAATCAATCTATGGCTGAATAAGTAGTACTAAAATAAGTTGCAAATAACGTCAAATGATCAACCAAAATAAGTCTTGAATATTGTCAAACAGTCGACCAAAACAAGTCATGAATATCACCATGTACTTCTTTTTGTAATATATATAGCAGAGTAATTACTTTAAAAATTGATGAGGTTTAACTTTCTTTAAATCAATTATGAAAGAGTAAATAATGCACATCTTCTTAATTGAAAAATAAAGTATCTACATACAAATTTAAAGGAGCTTGTAAAAATAATAAAGATGACTTGAAAAGAAACACAAACTTCCTGATGTAAAATTCAACAGCAGCTTCATTTGTAAACCTTGAAGCTTCTTGAAACATCACAGTAATAACTTTAATTAAAGCAAGTATAAACACTGAAGCAAGAACAAGCTAACATGCATGAGAAACTTTCTCATTTTATAATAGTTGACAACCAATCACCACTAACCAGCACATGCTGGAACTATTTTGCATAAAAAACATAAAGTTGAGCAACATTGTGCAACCTGAAAACATGTTGACAAATAATGCTTCTTGCTTAATTGATATCTTGCAAACAACCAACCAACCATGATTTTAACTGAAAACTAGTCAAATCAAATGTAAACAAAAATGGATATCTGCATGCTGTTGAAGGTTAGTGTTAATGATTAGTTTTGTAAGTAGGTTAGTAGTTTTAAGTAGTGAAACACAATAAAAAGGTACCTTAATGAATAGATTAAACACTTAACATAAAAAATGAAAACTTAATTAATATACTTAATGAAAAATGATGGAAAAAAAACTTAATAAAAATGTGGTTCTTCCACACATCAAATGATCGAACAAAATAAGTTGCAAACATCATCAAATGATTAACCAAAATAGCTTGCAGACAATGTCAAATGATCAACCAATGTAAGTTGAAAATATCGTCAAATGATCAATCAAAATAAGTTGCAAATATCAACAAACCATACGAAAAAAATGAAAATTTGATCAAAAGACCACAAAAGATCTATAAAAGATCGTGAGAAAACCAAAAATTTCTATAAAAGATCATGAGAAAACCAAAAATTTGTTAAAAAACTGAAATTTCATTAGAAAATCGCAAAAAACAAACTTTTCATCAAAAGGTTATGAAAAAATGTAAATTTCTACAAAAAATTATGAAAAAACTGTTAATTTTGTTAAAGGATCGCAATAAAAATCTCAAAACCCCCCACATATTTTGTCAAAAGATCGCTATAAACTGAAAGATTTCATCAGAAGATGATGAAAGCAGAATTTCTGCAAAGGATCGCATTAAAACTCCAAATTTCATCAAAGAACTGTGATAAAACCACAAATTTCATGAGAAAATTGAAAAATACTGATGAAAAATCATCTTCCATCAAAAAAAAATCTGAATCTTCATCCAAAAATCGTGAAAAAAATTGAAAAAATCCCATTAAAAATCATGAAAAAAATGCAAATTTCTACTAAGAATCATGAAAAAACTCACAAATTTTTTAAAAAAAATTGTGAAAAAACTGCAAATTTTGCAAAAAATATCTTGAAAAAATCACAAATTTCGTCAAAAACTCGTGAACAAAAACAAAAATTTTCGTTGGATTGAAAAAAAAAAATGAAAAATGTCATCAAAAGATCGTGGGGTAAAAAACTCAAAAATTTCATTAAAAAATCATGAAAATACTGAAATTATTTTACATAAAATCACGAAAAAACAGAAAAGTTTCATGAAAAAATCGCAAAAAAAAAAAATGAAAAATTTCATCAAAAAATGCGAGGAAGCACAAATTTCTATAAAGAATTGCAATAAAATTCAAATTTCATCAAAACCCAGCAAATTTTGTCGAAAAAAAAAACAAAATATTTCATCAAAACATTGGAAAAAAGCAGAAATATCTAGAAAGGATCATGATAAAACTAAAAATTTAGTCAAAAAATCGTGAAAACCGAAAACTTTCTTCAGAAGATCACAAAAAAAAAACCCACAAATTTCTTCTAAAAATCATTAAAAGACAGGAATTTTATCAACTGCAGAAAAAGCACATAGTACCAGACATGGATTTCCTCTGCCTTTCTGCTGTAACCTTTGAGAAATTTCCTGAAAATTTCAGTTTTTTTTTTTTTTTTTTTACTCAGAAACCCCCCTGATTTGCATATAAAAATGTTTTCATTAATGACTTTCCATTGTACCATTTGATAAGGCTGCAATTATAGTAATAAAAATAGAACTTCAAGTAAAAAATCCCTCTAAATTTGGGCAATAAAGGGAAATTTCTCCCCACTCCCTCACACACACACCTTCTAAAATTCAATTACTAGTTTCAACTCTGGATTTTAATTATAGATTGCTTTAAAATATGGGCTAATTTTCCTTTATTATTATTAGAATTTTGGATTCAGGATTCAGATTGTCAGGTTTCAAATTCACAAAAGGTTTTTTTTTTTAGATTTGACCTGACCTGCTCAGGACTGAATCTTGAGTCTGCAGCTCCTAAAAGTAAAGCTGAAATTCTAAAACTTTGCATGTTTCTTTCATGAAAATAAAGCTCAATATACCATAGAAATATCATTATAGGGCATAAATGTGAATTTTGAGTCATGTTTGCCAACTAATTTAATTCTACAAACAGTATTCAAGTAAAAGATTTTACATGAAAATCAGTTTTCATATTTTGTAGAATTAATTATTCTTTTATGTGTGACATAAGTGTGTTTTTGCACATATGAACACATACATGCAAAGATAGGTAGTCTCCTATTTTGAATTCTTAAAAATGTACATAAACACACATTCAATTTTTGAGGATTCTATGCCTCGAAAACACCAACTAATCTCCACCTTAAAGAATTGGCATACTGCTACTTATCATACTAAAAAGTTAACAGATCTAAATAACCTCCAATAAAAAAACTGATTGTGCTAAGTTTTTTCTTCAAGAATTAATAGATATTGATGCATTTTTCTCTAAAAATATGCTTAGAGATGTTTATTTTTAGAATTAAAATGTTGCTACTCACCCTGTATGAAAGAGCCGTTTGAAATCTTTCCTATAATATATCAGGTGATGGGTTCAAAAAAATTTTTGAAATTTACTCCTCACCTGTGGGTTTTTTTCTAAGCATAATACATCTGGAAATGACACAGCCCCCACTTTAAATTTTTTTATTTTTAATAAATTGTATATACACATATAAAATGATAAGGAAAGAGAAAGGGGCATAATATTAAAGAGTAGTCCGAAAACTTTTCTGAGAATATATCACATGACAGGTCCAAAAAATTTTTGAAATTTACTTCTTACCTACGGCCATGAGTTTATTTCCCAGAATACACCCGGAAATCATGCAGCCCCCACTTTAAAATTTTTGCATTTAATAAATAATATTTACTGGAAGGCTCCATCAAATTACCACATCTAAAATTATACTTATTTTCAAAATAGCTACAATTTAAAAAATTTACCCCCCTTATTACTCTCCCACATCATCACCACCAGAAATTCAACTCCAGAAAGAAAAAAGTTCATAACATAAAAGAGTGGTCCGAAAACTTTCTGATGTATTATATGCCGGGTCCAAAACAAATTTTATATTTACTAGAGTTGTGATAGTTCCATTCTCAAATATACGATTTTAAAGATTTTTTTTTGTGTGCAACATAAAAAAATCTCAATAGCTGGAGGGTTTTTTTTTTTTTTTTTTTTTTTTTTTTTTTTTTTTTTTTTTTTTTGTATAGAAAATCTGATAAAATCAAGAAAATTTATTGCTGATCTCAAATAGACACTCTGTGACAGACCTCATGAAAGATAAAGCTTTTGACATTGATGTAGTCTTTATCAGATGCATTGCTGAGATTTCCACATCTAGTCATCAGTTAATGAAAGTCATCTTGCTATTTCTTGCTTAATGCAAATATTAGCTGATGTTCAATCTGATGCTTTCTACCAGAAGCAGATTGTTATGATATAGAACGATGACTGTTCCACATCAGTTACAAATTCCTTTGACCTTTCCAGGTTTATCATACCAACAACTACAAAATGCTCAATTAGAGTTACTTATTTATGTCTCTAAAAGCAAAACGTTAAAACAAAGAAATATTTACTTAATTCAAACTTACTTAACAACTAATGGGTACACTGCAATTCCTTTCTTTCAGTCCACAGAGCATCAATAAAAAATTTTAATAAACTGAGCTTGTGAAAAACATTCATCATAGTTTTGTTTCCTACTCTTTTTCTCTGCCATTCTCCTCAAAGATTTCCATCTGACACCCTGGCTTTTGCAGATTGTCCATTCTGGAATTTCAGAGATGTGTGTTTGAGAGGGTGGAGGGGGGTTATGGCCAACATTAGTTAACTTTTCTTCTTTTTAATCAATTATGTGTATATAAAAGAAGAGTGAGAAATACATTCTTTTATGTCTCTCCAAGCTCAATTTTTGCATTAAAAAGCAAACAAAAATGCATTTTAAAAATTTATTTTCTTATATTTTAAAATAAAATTTAGCATATTTTATTTCTTACACCATTCTAATTAAACATATTTTGTACAGTCAGCAAGAAAAAAAAAATATATCCCCGTAAATTTTAATCACCAAACTTTTGCAATGAAAACAAAAATAGTCATTCAGTTGAGATTTTTTTTCCAATTTATGTTTAAAAAGAGGCTTGGAAGGATGCCACCATATTGGGACCGTAACAAGCTTTTTGAAATTTTCAATGAGAACATCCAATATTGGCTACATATTTGAATTCTTCAGTAAATTTTGCCTTTGGGTACTAAACAGGGAGTCATTCAGTGAAGTAGTTTAGGAATTAAGCAGATATTATTTTTATAGTCCTAATGTTAAGTTGTGAACAGATTACAGCCAGCTACAGCATTTTCTTTGACACTCTCTTTGATGTGGTCAATCTTCTGTAGCCCATGTGGGGAAGATAAATCCATATAGTCCAGGAGCCGGCCGTCGATTTTCCTATGTATCGAGTACAAGGACCGGACATGCATCAAAATGTAGGTTTCAATGTGCACATTAAGAATATCACTGGCTGCCAGGTCCTATCCTGCAGGAAAATTGTGGCAGCTGCACTTTTATGATGTCAATTTTGAGTGTTTACCTATGTATCGAGTACAAGGACCAGACATACATCAAAATGTAGGTATCAATGTGCACATTAAGAATATCACTCGCTGCCACATGCATCAAAATGTAGGTTTCAATGTGCACATTAAGAATATCACTGGCTGCCAGGTCCTATCCTGCCGGAACCCGGTGGCAGCCGTACTTCTATGACGTTGATTTTGAATGTTTGCCTATGTATCGAATACAACAACTAGACATACATCAAAATGTAGGTTTCAATGTGCACATTAAGAATATCATTGGCTGCCAGGTCCTATCCTGCCGGAACCCGGTGGCAGCCACACTTTTATGACATCATTTTTGAGTGTTTGCCCATGTATCGAGTACAAGGACCTGACATACATCAAAATGTAGGTTTCAATGTGCACATTAAGAATATCACTGGCTGCTAGGTCCTATCCTGCCAGAACCTGGTGGCAGCCGCACTTTTATGACTTCAATTTTGAGTGTTTACCTATGTATCGAGTACAAGGACTGGACATACATCAAAATGTAGGTCTCAATGTGCACATTAAGAATATCACTGGCTGCCAGGTCCAACCATGTAGGAACCTTGCGCAGGCTTTTATTACATCACTTAAGAGTGCCTACCAATGTATTGAGCTCAAGGACTCATGCATCAAAATGTAGGTATGAAAGTGCACATAATGAATAGCACGGTCTGTGAGGTCCAATCCTGTCGGAACCATGTGGCAGACTCTCATTTACATAGCTAATTTGCAGTGTTTATTTATGTATCATGTTCAAAGACATTTATTATAGATACAATATATATACATTTATTATCAAAGACAACGATTTTTTTTTTGCATAGGTTAGCTGAAGTCAACATCAAATATATTATGCAAAAAAAAAAAAAAAAAATCATTTTAAAATATTCTAATTTAAACAAGAAATTCCAAAACAGTCTCCCCATGTATTAACATTACTAAGCAGATTTTTTTTTCAAGTGAGTAAGGAACCCCTTTATGTAACATACATTGAGATGTATATAAATGTCTTTGAACATGATACATAAATAAACACTGTAAATTAGCTATGTAAATGGGAGTCTGCCACATGGTTCTGACAGGATTGGACCTCGCAGACCATGCTATTCATAATGTGCACTTTCATACCTACATTTTGATGCATGAGTCCTTGAGCTCGAAATATTGGTAGGCTCTCTTAAGGGACGTAATAAAAGCCTGTGCAAGGTTCCTACATGGTTGGACCTGGCAACCAGTGATATTCTTAATGTGCACATTGAAACCTACATTTTGATGTATGTCTGGTCCTTGTACTCAATACATAGGTAAACACTCAAAATTGATGTTATAAAAGTGCGGCTGCCACTGGGTTCCGGCAGGATAAGACCTGGCAGCCAGTGATATTCTTAATGTGCACATTGAAACCTACATTTTGATGTATGTCCGGTCCTTGTACTCTCTACATAGGCAAACACTCAAAATTGGCATCATAAAAGTGCAGCTGCCACCGGGTTCCGGCAAGATAGGACCTGGCAGCCTGTGATATTCTTAATGTGCACATTAAATCCTACATTTTGATGTGTGTCTGGTCCTTGTACTCAATACATAGCTAAACACTCAAAATTGACGTCATAAAAGTGCGGCTGCCACTGGGTTCCAGCAGGATAGGACCTGGCAGCCAGTTATTTTCTTAATGTGCACATTGAAACCTACATTTTGATGTATGCCCGGTCCTTGTACTCGATACATAGGAAAATCGACGGCCGGCTCCTGGACTAATAGAAGGGAATTCCTGACATGTTTATTACTGCTTTTTGAGTTTTGTTCCCTTTGTTGATGACCACACAGACTTTGGGGAAAAAAAGTCCACTGAAATAATTTATGACTTTTCATCGCAAGTGTTAACTAAATGCAGCCTTAGATTCCTGCAGGTAATTTGTCTAATTTCCATGAATAATTAAGCATAACTCAATGCCTATTTTGCAGAATTAGTTGTAATTTTGATGTACATATTTAAAGCTTCTAAAAAATAATTTCTGTAAAACATTTTTTAGGTTACAGTGCATATTTTTTTAATATAATATAATATAATAATTTATATATTTTGAAAATGATACAGAAAATCAGAAATCTATTGTAAACTTAAACTATTAAAGTTTTAACAGAAATCTATATCTAGAAGATTTAAATGTACATATTTAAAATTATAACTCATTCTGTAAAGTTTGTTTTATAATAAAAATAAGTGATTATCTTAATACTTTTGAAATTTTGTGATAACTTTTTATTGAAATTCATTTAAGTTTTTTTTTTTTTTTAAATACAGAAATTGAAAAAAAAGCATTTTCCAATTGAATAGCTATTTTCATATTTCTTTGTGATAATTTAGCAATTAAAATGTCTGGGATGTATTTCTTTTTTATGCTGACTGTACATAAGATCTAATCAGGGTTCGATTTAAGCGGTATCACATCGCAATTTGCGATTCAAATTTAACTGAAATGCGATCCAAGAAATGCATTAAATCGCAATCATTGCGATGCATATTTCCCACACCCTTTGTTATGTCATGTACACTTAAAGTTAAAATTTACACAACATACGTTGTGTTTTCACTCTCTCCAAGTATTTATTTACAATGGAAGTACAGCAAGACAACATTGCTGGGTGCAGTTTTCCCAGTAAATACATGATTTGTTCCTGCCCTGACGCTGTGATTGATTACTGAATCACTGTTACTCACTAATCATGGCGTTTGCTCAGAGAAGTTTGACGTACGTGTTGCAGTGATTCTAAAATGAACACTCACTGTTACGATCCTTTTACTTAATATTGCTTTAAAAAAAAAAAAAAAATGTAAATTTTTAAGATTTAAAAGTTACGTCAGCTATTTTTTACTTGCTATACAAAAGTGTCTAACTGCTATTCAAAATTGACTTTGTATAGCAGTTACTGCTATGCAACTTTCTTTTTCTAAATCGACCCCTGGATCTAATGTATGTATATTTTCTCAGTCTATAAAATGCACCTTTTGTCTAAAATCTGCTTACTGGTCAAAACCAAAAATCATCTGTGTCAACATTTCATGAACTTTTATAGCATTGTCACTCTTTCATTCAACAGAGATTAAAATATATACCGTAATTTCGGGTGTATAAGCCGCGGATCAAACAATTCTTTTTGGACCCAGAAATCTTGTTTAGTGATTGAAGACAAGTATTTACGCCGATCTAGCTAGTTATATTTGTTTCTTAAAAAATTCTGGGTCGAAAAAGAATTGTTTGATCTGCGGCTTATACACCCGAAATTACGGTATATGAGCAGAAATGAATAGCCCATTTATTACTCCCTCTCAAAGTCTGATTTTTTCTAAACATATTTATTTTTATCATTGATTATGAAACATTTTTATAAAGGTCAGTGATGGGGAAATACATCATTTGCTCACAAGTAGCGAGTGGATTTTCTGGCAAGGCGAGTGAATTTTTAGTTTTTGAAAAAATGTAGGCAATAGAGATATTATCAGAAACACGTTTTTAACCTAGATACCCCAAAATAGAATACTTTGCAATGTTCTGCAACAAAAAAAACATTCTTTCATTGCAGCATTAAATTTCATTAGCATAGTTTTGATTGGCATTAAATTTTTTTCAGCTAATCAAAAATGTTCTGCGGGAATGAAAAAGAAAAACACAAGGAGATTTTTTTACATATGAAGAAGTATAATTGTCTTTTATAGAAATGCAAAAGACATTTTGTAAAATGCTGATATACAAACATGAAAGAAACTATTGGCAAATTTTGCAATGTTACTCTGACCAAATGATGAATTTTATGGGTTTTTTCAACTATCGATTGACAATTTTTTTTTCTTTCAGATTTTTCCCTCTGTCAACTGGCAAATTCTTGCTTTTTAACTCCAACCCAATCATTAAGTTTTTTTCTTGCGACTGATTGAAAGATAATGATATTTTCTACAATTCTCTGAAGAATTTCAGGTTTTTAATAACAACAGATAGGCGAATTTTGCAATATTTTTCTTAGATCAAATGGCTAAAATGTTAAGTTTTTTCTTGCAATTTATCCATGAAATTTCATGTTTTAAAAAAAAAATGATTGATTGACAAATGTTCCAATTTTTTCTTTGTTTTAGATTGGAAAAATCGTGGATTTCTTTCACGACTGAGAAGAGAAATCTACTCTCAGTACTAATTATATTTTTCACACCTCTTTGAAGAAATTTGTTGTATTTTTGCTATCTTGTGACGGAATTTGATTTTTTTCACACTCTTTAGATGGAATTTGTGGATTTTTTCATGCTCTTTTATCAAAATTTGTCATTTTTTGGCACTCTTTTGACAAAATTTGCTGCTTTTTTCGCAATCTTTTGGAGAAATTTGTTATTTTTTCTCGATGTTTTGACAAAATTTGCTGTTTTATTGTGATCTTTTGATGAAATTTGCATTTCTTTGTGGTCATTTTATAAAATTCCCTTGTTTTTTTGCATTTCTTTGACAAATTTTCCGTTTTTTCTGAGATCATCTGATGAAATTGGCAATTTTTCTTTGCTTGATTAACAAATTTGAATTTCTTTCAGTGATTATTTATCAAAATTTGCAATATATTTTGTGTCCAGATTTCTAAATTTATGACTTTTTTTAAGTATCCCTGCAAATTTTTTCTGCAATGATGGATTTTGTGTGCTCCATCATCCTCAGTCACCAAAAACCAAACCACACCTCTCTGCTCTCCTTTGCTTGCCTTTATTTCTAATGGTGAACAAACATGCTTTTCATTACAGTCAGCTACAAAAAAATAAACTGATGATACCTGAGCTATCATTATTTACATGGATGCAAAAATCTAGGCACCAGCGGGTAGTCTCTGACCGCTAAAGTTTAAAAGTTTTCCTTGCTGAAAATTTAATAGCATTCTAGCAAGAATTGTACACAAAATATTAGATAAAAAAATACGAAATAAATTTAGTGGTGAGAGACTGCCTGCTGGTGCCTAAATTTTTGCACCCGTGAGTATATATGTCTACCAACCCTCAAGATAGAAGTATCAATATGCTACAAAAATGTTGATGAAAAAGTCCAAAATAACATCTCTTAAACATTATAATTTCAAAAGATCAAAACACTGTTGCCAGTATGACCTCCACTTTTATTTAAAATATTCAGATTCACATCAGAAAATGAAAAAAGCATTTCTAGATTTACTTAAAGTCAGACTATTTTTATTACTTAGAGTAAAAAATGTTCTTTAAAAAGATTGTTGAAGTCAAATTTTCGGAGCCAAACTGACAACCCTGATCAAAAATTCAACCTAAGCCTTTAATAATAACTTTGTAAATTTTTATCCAAACGTTTTTTTTTTTTTTAATATGTTTCCAGTAATTTAATTTACTCAATGTTGCATTTTTAGGTAGATTTCGTAAGAAATACTACCTATTGCAATTGCACCAGTTTATATATCTATCTATCTATCTATCTATATATTTCTCACTTTTTTATGGACACGATAAATTCTATAATTCTTCACCAATCTCCACCAAACTGGTACATAAAATCAAAGGGGATAAAATCTTGGCTAAGTTCATTAATGGGCAAAATCGGACCAAGGGGGTCGGAATAGGGGGCGTTTTTGTGAAAACCGAAAAAACGCCATAACTTCTTAATTAAAGTAGATATCGAATCAGTTTAAAGTTTATATTACTTCTTAAAAATGGGCCAAAAGTATATGCATGACAGATTTCTGATAAATTTAGAAGTGGGCTCAAGGGGCGAAAAAAAACAGGGATTTTGAGAGAAAAAAATCATAACTTCGTCAATTTTCCAGATATCAAGTCCAACTAAATTTTTTGTAAATGTTCTTAAAATTATCTAAAACTTTTGTGTTTACAAGTTTTTGATAGGACCAAGTTTTACCGACATAAAAAAATTAAAAACGAAAAGAAAAAGGGCGTTGAAAAAAGAGAAAAATCCATAACTCCGTCAATTTTTAAGATATCAAATCTGATTAAATTTATTTTACATCTTCTCAAAAATATCTACAACTTTTATATTGACAAGTTTTAAATAGGGCCAATTCGTATAGCAAAAAGAAATTAAACAAAAATAGGAGTTGGAGAAAAAAAGCTCAAAACCAAACTGCTTATATTCTGACTCATTTTTAAATTCATTTTTGATTTTAAACGCATCCAAATGGTAGATCCTCTTATTTAGAAACTGTATAAAGTGGCGCATTGGTCAATTTTCTGATAAAGACAGAATATATTTCAAAAAAGGCTACCAAAAAGAGTATTTTGAACAGAATTTCCGAAAGTCATCGATACTGAAAATTGAAGGAAGTATTCAAATAAGAAATTGCGTTTTTTTCTGACTCGTTTTTAAATCCATTTTTGTTCTCAAACGCATCCAATTTACAGATCCTCTTATTTAGGAACTATATAATGTGATGCATTGATCGCTTTTTTGATAAAGACAGAATATATTTTGAAAAAGGCTACCAGAAAGGGTATTTTGAACAGAATTTCCCGAAGTCTTCGTGATTTGAAAATTTAAGGAAGTTTTCATATAGCAAATTGCATTTTTTATGACTCGTTTTAAAATCCATTTTCGCTCTCAAACGCATCCAATTTACAGATCCTCTTATTTAGGAACTATATACTGTGACGCATTGGCCAGTTTTTTGATAAATATAGAATATATTTTTAAAAATGCTGTCAAAGTGAGTATTTTGCACAAAATTTTCCGTAGCAATTATGATTAAAGAATTAAGGATGTATTCAAACAACAAACCGGTTATTTTATGACTCATTTTTAAATTAAATTTTTTTCTCAAATGCATTTAGGAACTGTATAATGTACTGTTTTGGTCGATTTTTTAATAAATTCAGAATCTATTTCAAAATATGTTGTCAAAATGGGCATTTGAGCTGAATTTTTCTTAAGATGATTCTGATAAAACCAGTTTTTGCAGAAAAATGAAATTAAATTTTTTTCATAAACGGCCAAATGAAGTTATTAAACTGGGTTTATCTCAAATCATACATATATATATTTTTTTTGTTGAAATGAGCGCTCTTCGAAATCTACCTCCGCCTATAGGCCCAGCCGACAGGGATTTTTTTTTTTTTTTTTTTTTCTGCAGTATTCTATTTTTTGTCTTGGCATATGTTTCTTATTTTCAGACCTTCATAGTTGCTACAATATGGAACTATAAACTATGATGCTACAAAATTCAGTTTCAAACTATGATTTTTTTTAAATAAACACAAATGCATGTTTTTTTTCCAGTTGTTATTTTTAGTCCATGTAGCATATTTTTCAGTGGTGATTCTGTGCAGTAATTTCTTATATTTTAAAGTATTCAGTTAAGAAAGTTTAAAAAATTGTCATTAGTTTAAAATTTTGGACTCTTAAAAAATCTCAAAAGAGAAAAATCTTCGTAGCAAAAAAAAAAAAAAAAAAAAAAAAAACTTCTTGACATAAAATCCTTTTAATGGATATTAACCACTTTTGAATTTTGTAGATTTTTATACATGAATTCCCTTTCTTAGAAATAAAGGTGCCGTTACAAATCCCTTGAGGGGCAGGGTTGGATTATTGTGTGAAATTGCGTGATTTGGACACATAAAAGGAAAATCCTGCATAATGAAAAATGCAATGCTGTTTTTCTTCCTGCAAATTCTTCCACAGATTCTTTTGCGGGTGTATTTTAAAATTTCTTAGAAGTCTGCTAATTTTTTTTCTTTTATGGTACTTTTCTAAATCAGTTCCTGAATCAGACGTAAAAAAATTTGAGAATTTCAGGCATTTCATCAAAGATCTCAGAAGCAAATAGTGACTATCTTCAATTGCTAACTGAATAAAATCATTAAGAATCCAAAAAGTAATTACAAATTTTGTCAAAAGATTGTGCAAAAAATTACAAATATATAGAAAATTATATCAGTCACAGAAACAAGTAGTGAATTTTGTTAATTTGTTGTGAAAAGATATTGAAAATTTTACCAATTGGTTACACAAAACTGTTGCAAATTTTACCAATCTGTCACAAATTTGACAAATATTGGGAGAGACACAAATTTCATCAAATGGTTTGGAGGGGGAAAAAATGCAAATTTCACCAAAGATCATGGAAAAAATGAGAATTTTTTGTCAAAAGATCACAGGAAAAACATACAATTAACACCAGGAAGGATTTATCTCTCCCTCTGCTTTAACCTTTCAGAAATGTTGTGAATTTCCGATTTTTTTTTTTTTCTTTTCAAGTCAAAATCCCCCCTGGTATTGTCACTCATCTCAATCTCAGTACAAAAATGCTGATCACATCTTTAATACCCAGGAAGGAAACATGAAAAAGAAATTGACCTTGTGTAAGAGCAAGACTAAAAAAAGTCTAAAAAAACCTTTTTTATGGAAAACAATTAAAATTTGGATTTTTTTAGTACTTTTTTCCTCAAAATACTTAGCCACTTAAAAGTAAAATTGCTTTTGACTATTTTTTGCTCTTTTCAAATAACATATCTCACATTAGTGATTTGCATTAAATCTACTTACAAGAGAACCATCAAATATGGTGCACACAGATTTTGGTGATTTCAAAGTGTGTTGTAGGGGTAATTTCACTAATTATTCTGATGAAAAGGTTTCTTCCAATGAGCCTTAATTTCTGAGAAATTGGTAGTCAAAATTCAGCTTATATTTCATATCTATTAGTATAACATCTGCTTGTAACTTCGTGGTGCATTGGTAGCATTCAAGCTTCTTGGCTTGGACATAACAGGTTCGATTCCAGTTTGGGCTTTTTTCTCTATTTTCCTTTTTACTTATTTTTATATTTTTTACACATTACATATTTTAAGCAGAATAGAGAATTCTACAGCTTTGAACTTTTTGATATTTTCTTAATAAATTATATTTACATTTTTGAATTCTTTCATGAAAAATTATCTGTAATTTTTAAACTAATATTTCTATTGACAAAACTGCAAGATTAACTTTGCCTAAACCTTTTTTTTATTATTAATTATTATTTATATATTTTTTATTTTAAGCACAATACTGAAATAATGATTTTCTTTTTTGTACCGCTTTTTTTAAAATGGAATTTTAAATGAAAATTAATCCTTTTTTGTATAACTTACACAAAGTAATTTTAAGGTGTAATTTCTCAAACTTATTTGGGATTAGAAAATTCCAATAATTCATATCTTCAAAAGAGTAATGAAATATTAATGCAGTATTGCTAAAGTGCAAGTTTTTACCTGTAATCCAAATTTTTAATGCTCTGACATGAAGTGAATCAATAACAGAGTTATCCCGGTAGGATCAGTTAGTTACCAAAATGTACAGTATTGCTAATCGATATGAAACCAATGTCATTCAGCAGAAGTAACCGAAGTTATTGGTAAGATGATGAGGAAAAAGATGAGGGGCTGTATCCATATTCCATTGTTTAGTGCCTACACAATATTGCACGTACAACTATATTTAGGTAAAACCCCTGATTTTTTTGCTTCCTTTAGGAATAACGGATTTTGAGTTGATTCTATAGGCTCCCATTTTCAGAATTTTCAAGCTATGTTTTTGAAACTTTTACGGAAGTTGCTCTATATATTTAGCTAACACAATATGCAAATGACATTTTGATATCGTTGACGCATGCGCAATGAAAAATTATTTACTAAACATACTCATTTTTCACACAATTTTTATTATTTTTAAATTCTGATGACAGGGTATTGTGTACAATGACGTTTGTCATATTTTCAGAAAAGAACATTATTTTATAATAAGAACTCTGCAAATTATAAGCAAAAAACTTGGAAAAATTTAGGACTGTTTTATAAAAACCTTAATTTCTTTACGAGTATACATGCTATCCTTGTAAAAATTAACACAGTACATTACAATAAGCCAATTAATCATAATGTGCAGTTTGAACGCTTTTGCTAAATTAGTTTTGACAGGGTTATCCAAAAGATCTTTGTTCTTTTTCAATTTGTTGACGGTCCCCTGTTCGATTTCGGGGAAAACTCTTCGCGAAATTATGTGACGCGTACTATTTTGTTTACACACCTGGAGTTTCAGCACATTCCGATTCATATTTCTTTCATTACTTAAAAATAATTACTTAATTACCAATTATGCTTAACTTTTGGACACCAGTGTATATATATATATAGCAAATTAAAACACTCTTGACGTAATTCATAAAAATTTAACTGCATTGCAAAAATCGTCTGTTAATGAGATAAAATTTTTGGTACATATAAAAATATATATATGTATTTATATATTAATCGTCTCCTTTCCTTCTCACAGTAATATCAGAATAAATGAATGTTTATTGATCTTGTGTGTCTTCTTTTGCAAGCAAATACAAAATTTGAAATATTGGTATATATAAGAAAATTTTCAGTATGAAAGTTGAAAGAAGGCTACAGATTATGACTGATTTAATGCTAAATATTGTGTTATGAAAAGAACTAGCACCAAAAAATTAAATTTACCTCAAAATTGATCAAAAAATTGATTTTTGTTTGTAAATATTGAATGACAACCTTATTAATTATGAATATTTTAATGCTCATTTTTACCCATACGATAACTGTATCGCAAGATATTGTAAATTTTTTGTACTGTGCGCAATTCCTTACACAAATGATAAGCTTAAGCCATTTTTCCTCTACTTTCATATTTTCTAAACTATCATGGTTTTAAAATGTTAAGGTTTCTTTTGTATTTGATATAAAGATTTAAAATTTTTTGTACATGTTTTTTATCATACATGTGATAAATATGTGCTTGGAATTATTATTTTCTTAAATAACAGTATACATGAAAATCTGCTAGATTTTATCATTTTGCATTACATATATCAGTATAAAAATTATATTAAATGTGAGGCGACCATGTGGGTTATGGGATGTCACGGCTGGTCGAATCTTAATACATCTTTCATTCAGTCGATGTTTTTTACAAAAACACGGTGTATATGGAGAAATATTAATAGCACGTACTTAAACAAACATAAATTTAATTAAACTTATAAAGAAGTAAAATACATTTCTAGATTATCTTGAGACACGTTTTTGTCTTTCGGAACAAGGTGATTTTCCTTGCGTGCTACATAAGCGGCGGCAGTTCAGTAACTGACTCACCGACACAACAGTCTCTTACAGCCTGCCTAGAGTCCTTGTGAGATGCGCATGTGGTGCCATCTGTTGACAATTTGTAAATGTTCTGGATCGAAGAGGCCCCTCAAATGTAATATTAAGTTACCTAAAAATCCATGCACAGCCTTGTGTAATACACATTTCAAAATCTAAAAAAGTAATTTGGCAAATATATTAATATTAAAAATAGTAGGGATTTTAAAATATTCAAATTTTCTTATACTTTTTTGAAATTTTAATTAAATATGCATTTTGTTTTTATTATTGTTTTATTTATTTTTCCCCTTTGCGAAATGTACTTTTAGTTGAACCCTGAAAAGTAATTAGCTCACCACTTAAACCATATATTTTTTTTTAAATAAGGAAAAAAATGTTCAAAAAGTAAACTGTCCTCTTATAAAACTGTAAAAAATTTCAAAGCATTAGAATTCCCAATTCTGCTTAACACTAAAACTGCAGAGTAGGTCAGTTTGACCCAAATTGATGTTTAATATCTCACCATGTGAAAGTATTCATTAAAAAAATGTTTCCTTTTCTGACTTATAATATTTTAAGGTAAACAGCAACTTTTCATATTTAATGCGAATAACATTAAAATTTTTTCATTTATAACCATTTATACCTAGAACCACAAAACGTGTCAGTTTGACCCGTAATAATTTGTTTTGCATAAATGACAAAATAGAGATGTATTTTTTCAGAAGTAGTGAGAAAGTACATCTGCCTCACTCCTATTTCCTCCAATAGGCAGAATAGGAAGGGAAGGTAGTGAAAATTTTCAATCAAGATCTTATATTCTTGATGTGAAGAATGGATGGTTGCAATGGAAATTACAACAGATATTTAGAAGTGATATTGAAGTTGCTTTTATTCTGCATTTATCAAAAGTATAGCTAAGATTTTTGATGTCTTAATATTACCATTAAAAAAAGCTTTGGAATGTTAGCAACTATTATCTGAAAATGATTGAGAATTAGAGGTCTGCACGAGCCCAGGCTTGGACCGTACCCGGCCTGGCAGAATCGTTTCAAATTTTCTAACAGATTGGGCCGACAAACAAAATAAACGGGCCAGGCCGGGGCTGCAAAAAAATTGAACGAGCCAGGCTGGGCCGATAAAAAGTTTTCAGGCATGCAGGCCCGTTCTAAAGATTTCAGCACAAACAATAAAATATGAGCTATTTTCAACGAAAATGGTTTTAACGTGAATAACTATAAATATGTGTCATGAACCATACTAGTTTGACAGCATCAATATAAAAATGTAACTTGTACAGTGTAGAGATCGGCATCGGACACTTACATTGTATGTAACCCAGGCTTAATATGTTTTTAGTGCCAGGCCGAGATAAAGTTTGCGTTATTTTTCTACATATAGACTGGACGTACCGGAACTAGACTCAATTGTTTTCAAGATCTGTAGGGCAGACAACATGATTATTATTAGCGATAAAGAACTTATGTTAGCTTAATCTTATGATATATACTTCTTGATGGTTTTTAAATTCATTTCTCAATAACGCGAAAGTTGACACATTTTCTGATTCATTTTTAACTGTAAAAGTATTAAAGTGATAAGCCTGACTATTGAAGGGATTGCATTTGGAATCGAATAGCCTTTTTCATTTTTGGTAAATACTTATATAACCTTGTTGAGATATAATAGTTTCTCAAATGGTTGCAGGCTTTTCTCCCTTCCCATGCTGTCACTTCCAGGAATTCTATTCAAAACTCTAACAATGACAGTATTTTATTTGCTTGCAGTATTCTTAGATTGCTTGTATAAAAAATAGATAACACCATTCGATTATATAGTTTCTGAATAAAGACACTTACTAATTTTATGCGTTTCTGAAAAAAAAAATGAATTTAGAAATGTATCAGAAAGGAGCTTATTTGAATTTGAGAATGAATTTGTATTTAAAATCTTTAATAAAATGATATAGAAATATTTTTTTAAATCTACTTTTATCAAACAGCTTCAAAAGTTACGATGTTTTTAACTTTCTTTTTTATTTCTTTTATTCTAAGCCATATTAATTTTTTAATGAATTTTTATTTGAATGTTGAAAGTGTAAGAATCTAAGTAATCACTAATGTTGCTAATGTGTATTTTCTGTAAAATATACTGTAAAATCATTTCATATATATCTATGCAGTATTCTTTAAAGGAATTTTAATTATGTAATAAAAATCTGAGTTTTTTAGAAATGGTAGAAATTGTAATGGGCCAAAATGCGCTGGGCCCAGGCTTAACTTTTGAGTTTTACAATGGGTCCGTCCCTCCAAATTATGGCTTGTGCATACCTCTATTGAGAATGCAAACGATTGAAAATGAATATCTACCTCTAAATGAAAAAAATTAAATTGAAATTATAAAAATGAATGTCACAATGACTGTGCCTGTACTGTTAACATTATTGGACTTTTTCTTTGAAATATAGATGAAAATTTATCAGTATTGAATGAAATCAGATAAAAAATCAAATATAAAAATGAAGAATTAAGAATTTGCACAAAAGCTGACAAAATTTGCACTTTATACTTATGAAAATCTGAAAAATAAATAAGCAATAACTTGCGCATTCATGCCTGGAAATAAAGAAGTTGACAAGAAAACTGCGAGATTAACTATATAAAAAACTTAACACAAGCGCTGATGAGCACTTATTTCTTTTAAATTCTATGAGTAGATTTACTCAATATATTTCTAACAAAACCAGATAAATTCAGTATTGTATAACGTTTTAGATATTTGTAGATGTTTATAAAAAACGGGCCTTATAAAAACTGTAAAACACCCAAGATGAGAAATACAATTCTCTGTAAAAATTTCAAATTTAGAATTGCATGCGGATTCAGACATCAGCATAACTGTTTACTAAGGAAAAAATGATAAAAATGTTTTGTCGCTTAGCTTTCTACATCTAATTGTTGAAATTTTATATAATTCTAAAAAAATACTAAATGCACTCATTTACTACAATGCAACTAAATTCAGTGTAACTGTGTGATTACCCAGATAAGAAGTCCGGAAGTCTGCACCGGAAGTCTGCTTATGTCAAGCCTGCTTCTTATAAGAGGTCTGTGAATGCAAATTTATTATATTTTATATTTTGCTACTATCAATGCTTGTGTTTCATGCAAATCTGTAACCGGAAAATGTATTAGTATACGTTAATTTATTCAAGACTTTGATAAAGACATACAAGAACAGTTTGTTATTTTTTGATCGAATAAATAAGTTTTCATTTGATCATGAAGAAACTCGTAAAACCGATACCGATGAAAAACACAAAGTAAGCATAAAAGAGTTATCATAATTTAAAAAAATGAATTCAAAATATAATGTACCCACATACTTCTTCTAAATGTGCAAAACCTTTAACTATGTTCTTCACGCAATGCATACGATAAATTGGAATGGATAAATCAGTAAAACTAGTAAGTAACTTGTACTTTTTATATTTTTTAAAAATTATTCTTAGATTTTATATCTAAACTTCTTTGAATGGGTTAATCTATTTTTTTATTAATGTTTATTAAGTCCAAGTTTATTTATGTTTAAAATATATGTTTAGTATATTTTCTTCTTACTTAATGAAATGTAATTTTGAATAATCATTTTCTGAAATGGAGACAATTTCAGCTGACTTTATGTGTAAAATGTAATGTAAATACTAAGAAATATTGATTATTATAAGAAAATATGATCTTTTAATTAACTAAATTAAGTAATTGGGCATATTTATGTATCCCTTTTCATCTCAGGTCAAATTGATTCACTTTGCAGTTCTAGGTATACTGTAATACCCGCAGTTCTAGTGTTAAAATATATAATGTATGAAAAAAAAAAAAAAAAGAACAACCGAAGTAGTTTTTAAATTACAGGCGTGAAAGAGTTCTTCCTAAAGGAGAAATTTCACCTTTTTTAAAGCAATTTTGGATTGATGCAAAAATGCAAAGAATATTTTAGAAAGATAATGGCAAGTGGGGGGGGGGGGTTGCCTGAAAAATTGAGTAATTGGACATTTTGTCTATTCAAATTCTTGGAGTTTGTTCTTGAATTGTTGTGCAAAAAAAAAAAAAAAAAAAAAAAAAAAACCCATAAAATTAAAAGTGAGCTTATATAATATAAGCATCTGAAAGTTATGCAAATGAAGATGTTTAAAATGTCTTTCAAGAATGATTTTTTTTTTAGACTTTAAAAATTCAAAGGGAAAGGAAGTTCCTTTTTGGACTAGAATACTTTATAGTATTTATGCAACACTTTAGGGCAATTTCTGTGATACCTTTTTCATGATGTATTTCTGAAGCAAATATCAATTTAGCTCAGAGATTGTTTTTCAAAAAAAAAAGGGGGGGGGAATTTAACAGCTAAACCATTCATAATGCTATTTGTTTTAGAAAATTAATTACTGTACTTCACATAAGTTGATCAGATTCAGTTAATACATTCTAAGTTATGAAAAAAAAATGTAGTCATATGTACAGTTGCATTTAATTTGATTGTATATTTAGCTGTTAAAATGATAGATAAATCATACGAGTTTTGGCACCACTGTATAGATGAAGCAATTTTTCCACCTTTTTCCTCATTTCCCACTTTCATGCCTGTAAACAGGAATCTTGCATGCTTCCACTGCCCCATGAAGTCACACAGAGAAAATATACTAATGGGTATTTGGAATATATGCTGAACTTTGTCCCCCCCCCCCCAAATTTCTGTAAAACTAAGGCCCATTTGAAGGAACTGTTTCATCAGAGTAATTAGTAGTATGATCCTTTGCAACATACTTTAAATTCATTAAAATCTGTGTGCAACATGTTTGGTGGTCCCCTTGTTAGAGATCCCATCCTTAGCACACAATTTGTACTTGTTTTAGAAGTCCTTGGAATAAATTTTTATAGCTTATAGAATTTGAATTTTGCATATTTGTCAAGACAAATGCACTCCTTATTTGATGAAGTTATTCGATTTTCAGTGAAATTAATGTAAGTTTATCGAATAATTTTTTTTTCTGCAATTATACATTTCAAACAGTAGTAAAAATTATGTTTGTCTTGTTGTCATTTGATTGACATAATGTTACAGCATTAATTGTTATGTAAATTGATATTAGTATATTTTAGATTGATAATTTTCAGATTTTTCATTCTGAGTTTCAATTATCCCTGTATAACTACATTTAAAAGGAGAAATATTAATATGTACTGCTTTTTTTAACACACATTATTAATTTATGAAATGAAAAGGGTGCATTTTTTAAATTTTTCTTAAATCATAGAGAAATTTTTCTTAATATGAAATTCACAAACTTTCTTAAAATGAAGTTAAAAGGTGCATTCTGTTTTTTTAGTCCTGTAATATTTTTGCTTTTATAAAATATTTATAGTGGAAACTTTCTTCTGCATCCTTCTTATCACCCTTAAAAATATTTCTTTTCATCTATCTATATATCTCTACTTAACATATAGTATATATCCTCTATGATGTATGTTAGCATGATTCATTTAATAAAATAAAATGTCATTTGAAAATATGAAACTACATTGTAAAAGTAACCCAATGAATTTATTTTTTAATGTGAAGTAACAGAAATAATTTCATTATTTAGTAGATTATTCTATAAAATTATTTCCATTATTGCACTTTTATAGTTAATTTTTACATTACCCTTGATTAGTATTTTATTCTTACTGTAAAGTTTTTTTTTCCTTTCAGGACAAATTTTTTCATGAAAGAGAACAAATATTTTACATATACAAATTTCTTCCTGCCTTTGGGATATCTTTTTGCCCTAGGAGTATTCTTTAATGAAGAAAGTCAATTTGTAAGTCAATATATCAGTCCCAAATATGTAATAAATAATTAAAATTATTATGTTTCAAGTTAATTATATATAAATATGTATTTAATGTATGTAAAGTACAGTATTTTCAGAAATTGTGCCACACCCATTGTAAGCGCCACACTTCAAACATACATTAAGATAAAACATATTCGTCAGAAGCACTGCACTTTCAAAAATATATAAAACTGTTAAAAATTAAATATTTTTCAATGTTTTGTGACGATATTTTTTACATTTACAAAAGAAATCCAATTTTAAACTGTTAGTTCAGTATAAAACATTTTGTCTGTTTCTACAGTAAAATTTAATCTGAAAAAGTGCTGCAATTTTTTTTTTCATGAATTTTTTATACATTTTTTTAGTTTTTTTTTCCCAATTTCCCAAAGATTTTTCAAAATTTGAAATATAAATCCTGCTTAAAGTATTTGTCTAGTGCAGTAATTATGTTCTCTGCAATATTCAATTTTTTTTCTGTGAATTTTACCCTTTTTTGTTATGTTTTAATCTCCCTCCCCCCCCCCCAAAAAAAATGAATAAATAAAAATTAATTTTTATGTTTTATTCATAATTTTTTTTTAATGTATTAATAATAAAAATTAGTATTACAGTAGAAGATCTTTACAACACAATTCCATATACACAATTCTCCATATAACACACAACTTTTCAGATGTAAAGAATGAATTTTGCAGTGATAAAACACCTGAATTTCCAGATTGTAAAAAAAATTCTACTGTCTAAAAAAACTAAACTTAATGCATTAGTTCCATTTTATTTCCTTAATTTAGAATTTTTTAATGAAAAAAAAATTACTATTACAATAAATGTTTTTGAAAATGAGTAATGAATGATTTGGGTCCAGGTATGTTTGGATCATTTTTAAAAAGTATATATAACAAAATATGGAGTGATCTATTAAATACAAAGATTTATAGTCCTGACAAAAAATGCAGTGTAAAGATAATCTAATCTATTCTGATATGTCTCAGACATATTTGGCTATATTTATGAGGTAAATTTAATGATTTGTGAAATGTGATCTATTTAATGCAAAATTCTATATAACGCACAATCTTGCATTTTTAGGTTTAAGTTATATAGAACTTCTACTATAACTAGTATTAATATCTTATCCCAATGTAGCAAATTTTGTTCATTTTTCAATGGAGTTTAATCACATTCGTAAACGATTTTCAGTGTGATTTCGCATGTGTTTCATGGTATTTTTTGATATTTATAAAAGGAATCCAATTAATTTTTTAACCTAATATATTGTTCCTCTGTAATTTTTGAATTTTTGCACTTTTTCAAAAAATTTTTGCAATTATTAAGGTTTTTGTTACAATTTACTAATATTTAAAATTTAAGATGATATTTATTGTAAAGAGGAACACACTTTTTAATTCTAAATGATTTGAGTACTCATGTGAATTTTATTCTTTTAAGTGTAAAAAGATCAAACGCCTTACAAGATACAACACATTATTTTTGGTGCTGTGCTAGTCAGATGAATCTCTATATAGCAGTTATAGATGGTTTCATTGTAAATTATAACTTAATATCAATATACTGCAGCTTATGTAAATATTGTTATGGTGTGTATCTTTTGAAATATTTTGTAAGAGATGGAGAACAGTATGAATAATAAAATTATTTTTTATACTACTAACGGTAAAAGCCCGGTTATCCAGAAACCATAGACCAAAGTGTTTTCAGTAACCAGGGTTCCATAGGAATTTTTGAATAACTGGGAGGTTTATAATGAAAACTTTTTTGATGAAAAGCTGTGATCATAATTTAGAACATACTTGTAATAAAAATGTTATGATATCATATTCAAAGCATCCTAAAGTTGAAAAACAAAAGAATATCACAACATATTTTGTAAAAAATGAAGTGTCATATTTATCTATCTTATAAAGTAGCCGAAATTACACAATGGACTAAATAGGTAAGTTGACTTTGTTTATTTCATAAAGAATATGCTTTTTTAACACTATTTTTATCAGTGTGCAATAATAATTTTCAAAGTTTTGATTTTTAATTATTTTCCTTCCAATTTCTAAAGCTAATATGTATTAAAACAACTCTTCAATTTATTAAAAATGATTCAGGATTGTTTTGATCTAAAACTTAAAAGTAAAATAGTAATCATAAATCAAAATATGTTGAAAGGTGTCATTTGACATTGGTAAAAATGGTATTGGCAATAAAATTTTACACATTTGAAATGGATTTTAAGAAATTTTAAGGTCTTTCGGTTAAGCCAATTTTCAGATAACCAGGGTTTTACTGTATTTTATTTTGTTTATTATTCAAGTTGGAACAATGTGAGCAGTAACAATATTAAATTTGATTTATTATGAGATGTTTTGAGTTAATGTGGTGTGTTAAAGTATAAATGTGTGAAAGGATAGAGTTAATACCTTTTAAAAAAACTTAAATTTAAAATTCAAATTCAAGACTTTAAATTTTAAACTCCCATATAATATTCTTCAATTCTGATGCTTAAAAGCAATTTGCCAATGATAACTTTATTTTCCATCAATACAATTTATTACTTCCAGATACCATTTTTGGACACTCTTTAAGATAAAAAAGTTGACCTAAGTGCATTCTCTCTTTTTGTGGTGAGCAAAACCAAGCCCCAATCACCACATCTTTCTAATGTCACAGTGCCTAGATTCCTTTTAATTTTTAAATGAGAGTACCTCCCATTCTTGTAGTGTCGCAGCCTGGTGGAAATGATTTTAATTACAGCATTTAAATAGTCTGGAACAATGAAATTGTGTGTCTTTTGTAACTCAAGACTTGTTAAACAAAATCCATGTCCACAAGTTGATCAATTCACAAATTTCTAAGTCAATCCAACACATGCCTGGTTTTCAAAAGGACATTGTGTTTAAAAAGTATTAATAAACCAGGTCACTTAAATTAGACTGTTTTCTCTGCCTGCCACTACCTACACAACTATTTGTGATCACTGAAAGCAAAATGTGATGCCGGGAAACCAATGACCGATAAATCATGGTCTCATAGTCAATGGGTCTGATGTTGATGTGTTACAACGATTCAGCAATGATTGTTTGCCCACTTGTAAAAATTTTGAGTGGATTAAAGAAAAATTTAATCAGCCAAATATGAAAAACAGAATAATAGATCATTAAATTTATAACTTAATCAAAGCAAGAACTCTTGATTTGTCAAGCGAAAAAAGATTTTTATCTGAAATGAAAAGTAACTTTCTCTTTTTACATGGACCAGATGCAGTGCTATGAAGATCAGCTGTGTCTCAGTCACTAGGTCAAAGTCTATTCCAGATAAATGAAGAAAGATGGAGAGATAAATTATTTATCCAGAACAAGTTGCAAAGTATGCAGACCCGCCAACTGTTATGAAAAAATTGTAGTTGCTACAATTTTGATCTATAAACTATGATGCTATGAAAATTGGTCTCAAATACAATTTTTTGATATTAAAAAAATGACTAGAATCATTTTTTGTTGCAAGTTGTAATTTTTCATTTGCAAAACATTTTTTTATGAAATGAGATTTGCTTTAAAAGAAAAACTTTATAAACCATAAACTTTATTATCATTAAATATATTAAACAGTCAAAACTATATTTACATTATAAAGAGAAAAACAAGTTTAACTATTAAATAAAATAAAGGCTGACGGAGAGCCACAATACTTGTATGTTTATTTAAACTAGAAAAGCACCGACTTCATCTTTATAAAGATTAAGTCCTCTTTTATAAATGCATTGAACTTTCTCAAATAATTATGTTTGTCCAAAGTGATATTATAAACAATTCAATTGAGAACTTGTATAACAATCATCATTCAAATCTTTATGGGAATCTATTACGTTGATTATCCAAAACAAACAGACTAAGTTACCATCAGATAAAGTGATGTAACAAGTGCCATAAAAATGAATAAAATATATCATTGGGCAAAAACAGAGTTTTAAAACTCTAAAAAAGTATATGAGAGAACAAGCTTAAACTATCAGAGGCAAACTAAAGACCATTTAGTTATACAGATATCGAAGACATGCTATGAGTTAATTAAAATCCTCTCTATCAAGAAAAAAGATATATCACTGACTTGGCCATATGTTAAACTCCATAATATAACATCCTTGATAACACTTCGTCACCTGAGAATAATAAAGTTCTATCTGTGTTTTTGAAAAAATTGACTTATCGGTATAGATAGGTTCTATTTGTATCTATGATGGCATTTTTGCATCAAACTGATGTTATGTATAATTTACTTATGACCTTACAAACATAATATGACACTATTTTAATCCAGAAATGCCTTCATAGATACAAATAGAACATTTCTATATCGGTAATCAATTTTTTCAAAAACACCGATAGAAGATAGAACCTTATTATCTTCAGGTGACGACATGTTGACCAGCAGAAGAACAACACATACTTGCAGTTTTAGAATGTTGATGTTAAACACTTGATTAATGATTTTAATCAAAGCTCCATATTTTTTCAGATACCATTTTGTTTACATTTAATTTAAATTCAGAAAATGATGTTTCATATAGATAATATGATATTGTAATATTTAATTTTTTTTCCTCTGATAAGATAATTAATAAATATGAAAGTAAGTTATATAAACATCCTTTACAATACATTATTTTTTTTAACTTTTATCATGCAACTGTTTCTGAGCCTTTTCTGGACAGACAGGTGAAAATCCTTTTAGAACATTATTTTTGAGTATACATCATTTAAATAGTCAAAAGAAATTAGAAATAGGTGTTTTTCTGAAAAACATTGGCAGATATTCTAATTTTGTATATATATTTATATAGATAGGTAGATATAGATATTGTTCACTGTTTCTCTTTCTTATTTAAAATATCATGTACCAAAATGCCATCGTTTATATATTTTTTTTTTTTTTTTTTTTAAGAAATGCATTTTGTTAAAATGAAATTAAAGTTTGAGGAATTTAAATGAGTCTTTCTTGTTAAATTTCCTTTCCAACAGCATTGTTTATAAATACTTATACATTTGCTATTGTTTATTATATATTAAGTTTAGTGTATTTTTATCATTAAGGACTGTACAAATCGTAAATTGACTGTACAAATATATTGAAATTTGCTTCCTTTTTTTTCAAAATGTATGTTTTGCTACTTGTTACTGAACTTATTATTCAGATTTTCTTTTCCTGTTGCTAGACTCAGGTTCTTCACCGGGATCAAACAAATGAATGGAAAGGATGGATGCAATTAGTTATATTAGTATATCATATGACTGGTGCTAGCAGGGTAATTTTATTTTGATTAAACTTGTCTATAAAATAAATTACTATACAATGCTTATCTTTTACTTTGTGTATTTTTTACTTCTTCATAAAAAGTATCATCGTCTTTTTTTCTAGTACAGTAGACTTGAATAATTTCAATGTAATGATATAATAGAAATTATTAGAAACTTATAATAAAGTAAAATATTAAAATTTGTAAAGAATAAATTTAAATAATTATTATAATTAGATATGCATAATAAAGATACATATTTCTTGAATTACTCAATGAAATGTAGTTCATAAAGGTACTCTATTAATTCACATCAAAATCATAAAATAAGGAAGTTTTGTTTCAGGTTTAGCCAGACTTAACTAAAAAAGCTTGATAATACATTTGGCAAAAAGTTTACAATTACCAGTGATATCAGCAATATAATTAAAATAATAAACTGAAAAAATCACCATTAAAAAAATGCAGGCATTTTTAGAACTAAAAATAATAAAAGCTCATCATCCGCTGAAGCAAACACATGTCCTTAAGAGGACAAGATCAAAAACCTTTTCCAAAATCCTTATTCCATCAGGTAGTAGCATTATTGGTAGTTCACACTCAACTGCCACATTAGGCAGAATTCACTACTTCTGGGCAGAATGAGGTAATATCGAAAATCCATCTATTTGAGATACATTTTCAAAATACATATGTATTTTGAATTTTAAACTGACAAAGCAAAAGTATTTTGTATTTTCAAGATACTCAAAATACATTTCTAAAGGTTTCAAGCTGTGGTGATTAAACCACAGATCACAGATCTGTCTGTTTTGAATAGTCAGGCAAATTCATTTCTGGAAGTTTATACGAATGCATTGTTTAACATTTGGTACAATATGCAATAAACATATTAATGAATTGGATGTTTATTTCTGAATATTTACAAAATTAGTTTATAATTCATAACTTTATATTGGAATTTAAAAAAAATTGTTGAGTGATAGGCAGGAAGAATTAGTCATAGTTTTGCTGCTTTGTGCAGTTAGTTACTATCGAAGTTACTTTAGACTTTTGAAATAAGGAAAAAAATCAAAATCAATATGAAAAGATAAAAGATGTTACAGAAGACTCTCTCAAATCCACACAGCTCGGGACCAGAGGTTGTGCAGATTTTAGAATTTTGCAAATTTCTGGTCATGGCTTTGTTTACATTTTTTAAACAGTAATTTTTAATGTAATTAATAATGTAATCAGAACCATAATGAATGCTTACAATATAATAAAATATTAAAATAAGTAATAAACT
This sequence comes from Maratus speculifer, assembly GCA_964019185.1. Classification (NCBI taxonomy): domain Eukaryota; kingdom Metazoa; phylum Arthropoda; class Arachnida; order Araneae; family Salticidae; genus Maratus; species Maratus speculifer. The sequence continues at coordinate 249,188,009 of OZ025293.1, read as the reverse complement.
AAAATAATAAAAATTTAGATAATTTTTAGAATGATTAAAATATTAATAGCAAAAGTTAAGTTAATAATCAATAATGTATAATTAAAAATTCATTATAAAGATCAAATGTATTTTTTGCAAAATTATTCATCAAAACTTGCCTCATAAAAGTACATTATCAATTGATATCAAAATCATTAAATAAGGTTTTTTTTTTTTTTCTTCCAAGGTTTAGCCAGACTTAATAACCAAAAAAGCTTGATTAATACATGAATATATTTGGTAAGAAAATTGTGATTACCAGTGATATCAGCAGTATCTTGAATTTTTTCAAAAAAAAAAAATATTCTTTCTTCTTGAAAAAACGTGAATACAGTAATATTAACAAAATTACAAATTAAAAAAATATATGGAATTCATATTTGCGGGAGTCTACTGTAATACTAGAGAATCAAAAACAATTTATAATGAATTAATCCTGTCTATTTCTGATTATTATTTTCAGATAAAAAATAAAGCTTGTTGAAGAATTTAAATATTCAAAACATTTAATATATTAGTTGGGGAAAAAAATGTAACAAGCATGTCAATATCTGTTAAGTTGAAACCTTTTCTTGAAAATGAATTTTTCATGGCTAAGTTTAATTTGTTAAGGCATTTTGTGAGACTAAAGGTTTTTTTTTTCTTTTCTTTTTTTTATCCTGCCAAGAATTTTAAAAACTCTTTTTCATTGTAAAAAATACTTTGTTGTATAATATGAAGTATTTTATTGAAAAAGTTTTAAGCATGTTTCTTAAACACTTAAAAACTGTTAGATTTTGGTACACTTTTGAATTCTGTATTAGAAATTTATAATACATTTTCATACTGTTCAAATAATTTTTCACCTATTTTTCCAATCAAAAGCTGCTACTGACCGTATATGTTCTGATGATTCTATTAAAGATGCAAATTATTATTAAATCTTATGTAAATTGCATTTTTATTTATATGTGTATTTCCATAATTAGGTACTGCCGATATATATGCACATACGAGTTCTTGTTACTGCATACCTTTTTCTAAGTGGCTATGGTCATTTCACTTATTTCTACCAGTATGGAGATTTTGGATTTTATAGATTTGGGCAGGTAAATGAATATTTTCTCTCTGTCCTCCTTTTTTATGACAATATAGAGAATAACTATTTTAAGTGCAAAACTTCTTTCTTTATTTTTATTTTCCTGTCTATATTTTACTTAAGATATGCCTGTATGTTGTTTAATACACATATGAATATTTCTTCAAATAATTATGTACTGTAGAGAGTATTTCAACCTATTATCTAGAGATGGGCAACATCGTTCCTTTTAAGGAATTGTTCCAACCAAAATCATTCATTAAAAGGAATGATTTCGAGAAAAAAGGAATGAATCTGAGAAAAATGGAACATATTCGACAAAAATGGAATTAATAAAAAAAAAGAACAATTACAAGAAAAAAAGGAATGAATATGTTTAAAAAAAGGATAGATTTTGAAAAAAAAATAAAAATAAAAAACCAAGGGAAAAAAACACATCCAAGAATGATTTTAAGAAAAAGGGAAGGAATCCAGAGGCAGAGGTGACAGGTCATGAAATGACATGCAATCCCTAACATTTATTTTTAATTTTTTTTCTTACGTATCCATCTTTTAGGTAGTTTTCATTACAAATGTCAAAAGCTACCTATTGGAGCCGTTTGGGGGAAAGCACTTCGAAAAAATTTTGGTAGATTTTCACCAATCATGACCCCCCCTTTTCCTCAGACCTCAATCAATAAAGCACATCAAGTTTCTTGGTTTGAATCCCAGCTGGAGTATTTTTTTACTCAGGTGGAAAAAATTCGTATAAAATATTTTTTTAAATTTTATTATTTATTTCAATTTGTATAAAATATTTTTTAAAATTTTATTATTTATTTCAATTTGTATAAAATATTTTTTTAATTAATTCTTTTAGATTAATTTAGTACAAAAAAAGTCAAATAGCAAAGTAATTAAATCACAGATGGCAGTAAATAATTTGTAGCAGACAATATCTTAATTGAAGTAAAACAATATACGTCTATTCTTCTAAAAATAAAATTTAAGGAGATATAATGTGCAGTTATAGTTTATTAAATGCCCTTTTCCTTCCACAACTTCAATTTCTTTTTTTGTATACATGTTTGAAGGGTATTTGGGCAATATACTCTGCTTTAATAAAATCAAAATCTGTTATTTTAAAATAAAATCGCATATTTTTATTTATTAAAACTAGCCATTCTACAAGAACAAAAACTAATTTTTTTTTAATCGGTTCATTTCGAACCGATGCCAAGGAATTGATTCTTTTTGGAGTCGGTGCATTTCAGAACAATTCCTCAGAATCATTATATTTCGGACTGATTCCAAGAATTCGGTCCTTTTCAGAATTGTTCCAAAAAGGACTGATTCCTCGCAGTCAGCACATTTCGGAACTATTCTGAGGTATCTGTCATTTTTAGAGTCGTTACATTTTGGAATGACTTCGAGGAATCAGTCAATTTTAGAATCTGTACATTTTGGACAGATTCCAAGGATTGGGTTCTTTTTGGAATCATTCCAAAAAAGAGCGATTCCATGGAGTCGTTTAAAAAAGGACAGATTCTCCAGAGTCGTTCTTTTTTGGAATCTCTGCAAAAAGGACTGATTCCACAGAATAATTCCATTTTACAGACTGGAATCATTCCTTCAATTTCACTGTCGGAATCATTCCTTTGGAATCGTTCCTCAAAAATTGACACATCTCTACTACAATGCAATTCATTTTATATATATCCTTTCAACTATTCCTTATAACTCAGAAGTTTTCAATTCCAGCTTCAGTCTCACTCAATCTTTGTACAGTTTTGTCATAGTGTTTAGGTGTTATCTTTGTTTGGGTTTTTTAGTTTAATTTATTGAATATTTATAATCCTTATATTGGTTACAGATCACCTATATTATTTATGTAAAAAATGGTTTTATTATTAAAATTTCAAAGCATTCTGTGATTGATGTGGCAAAGAATTTTATCCTGATTGAGCAAAATGAATGGAATCTGGTTCTAAAAAAATATCTGCAGAATCTTAAGCATGCATAAAAGCATTTTCATCAAGAAGTGTAAGGGTGTCGATCAATTACACAACTTTTAAGATTTTTTGTATGTAAGGGTATTGTTTAGGCGTAAGCCTTAAATAAAGAAATAAATTTATTGATAGTAATGGATTTGACCTTGACAGGTTAATTACTGTCAAATAAAAGTTCTTGATATTTCAAATTTATTGATATTAATGGATTTGACCTTGAGAAAACCAATTACTGTCAAAATAAAAATCTTGATTAATAATTATGAGTAAAATAATGATTTAAAACTACTTTATGTTGATTTATTATTAAATTAATGTTTGTTTCTTGACAAGTTGACAGCTTAATTTAATTTAAATTCATTTAAAGAGATTTATTGGTCTTATAATTATTTTATGTCAAAATTAATGTTTTATTTATTGATAAGTTGTCAACTTGAGTACTTTTTAAATCATTATTAGAGATTTATTGAGTTTTTAATTATTTCATGTCAAGTTAATGATATATTTTTAAATTTATGATCATGTAGTTTTATCTTTATGCTTTTTCTTATTATATTTCCCCAAAAAAGGGGGTTCAGTCTTGGATCTGCAACCAAGCAGATAATACGTATTTTTCTTGACTCTGCAATCAGGCAGAGAATATGTTTTGAGAGCATGAAAATTTTGAATGTTTTCTATCGTAATCTTATGACTGTTCTCCAAGAAACATGTATGATTTGGCTCTGTAACTACAATATGTAAGTTCAGAATCTTGAAATTTATTCATGGCTCTCTGTGAGAGAATAACAATTGATATCACTAATGCATATACTCTAATGTGGATTTATTTAATTAATAAACTATATATTAATCATAATTGCTCTCCCGTTGGACTTTAATGAACATTGATTGATACATCCATTTTCCATTTGGCGCCTCAACCTGGCAGTGTTAAATAGTGAATAGTGTTAAATAGTGACTAAATTGTGTGACTATTGTGCATGAACACAGTTTTCTCCTTATAATTGGATTACTACGAATTAACACTTGACTTGGATTACCTAAGGATTACCTGAAATAAACAGGTAAGAAGCTTTATTATTATCAATTAGGAATTAAGAATTATTTGTTATGGAAAATTTAGAAAAACTTAAAGCAAAGTGTTCTGTTGAACGAACAAGTTTTACTAAGTTAATAACAAAATTAGACACGTTATTAGCAGATGATATTGATAATACAAAAACTGATGAATTATTAGAGCTTCACGAAACATTGTCTTTAAAAGAATCTACATTTCAAAAATTAAATCATGAAATTGAAGCTCAAATATCAGACTTAAAAGAATATGAAAAGGATATTGCTAGCAGTGAAAAGTATAATGATCAGTTGATAAGTGCTAAATTTAAAATTAAAAATAGATTGAGTAAATGCAATAAAGGCAATACTTCTATTATGATATCAGGTACTTCTGTGAATGCATTGAACAGTTCTGTCAGTGGAACAGAAGCAAGTTCTTATTCGGCCATGAAATTACCCAAATTAAATGTTCCAAAATTTTCTGGTGAAATCGAAGAATGGATAGAATTTTTTAATTGTTTTGAAACGTCGATACACCAGAATAAATCACTGTCAAAGATAGAGAAATTTGCATATTTAAAATCTTTGTTATATAATCGTGCATACAATGTGGTAGAAGGATTTCCATTGACAGAACAAAATTATGATACCTGTATTGATTTATTAAAGGGCCAATTTGGTAAAGTTGATGTAATTATAAATAAACATATGTCTAATTTGTTAAACATAGAACCCGTGAAAAATTGCTCAAATTTAAATGCATTAAGAAGATTGCATGACGTGTGTGAAATAAACATAAGAAGTTTAAGAAATTTAGGAGTAACATCTAATTCCAAGGGCATTTATTAAATCCTGTTTTGATTAAGTTATTACCTCATGAACTTGTAATTGAATATCACAGAAGACGTGATACTAGTAAAGACCTTGATGTAACAGATCTAATTGCCTTTCTTAAATCAGAAATTGAATGCAGAGAAAAAGCTTTGCTTATGACTAGTTCTAAAACTGATACAACTTCTTCGTTTGTATATAAAAATAAAACTGAATATCATGAAAGAAAACAATCAAATAAAAATCAACATGCTAATACTTTAAATGCTAATATTAAAGTTTTTTGTATATTCTGTAAAAGTAATGAACATTTATGGTTTGAGTGTAAAAATTTAGCTGATGAAAAGAAAAGATTAATGTTAAGAAAAGAAGGTAGATGCTATCGGTGTTTTTTCAAATCCCATTTATCTTCACAGTGCCGCGTAAAATTGCAACCATGTATAAACTGTAAAAGCACTGAACATAACAAATTATTTTGTTTTAAGAAAAAATTGAAACCAGAAATATCCGAAAATCAAACAATTGTATCTAATTCTCATTGTAATTTGAAAAATTCTAATCATGCTGTTTTATTGCAAACATATTGTGTAACTGCTCAAGTTAACTCGAAATCAAAATTAGTTCGTTTATTGCTTGATTCTGCAAGCGAGAAAAGCTTCATAACAAAAACATTAGCTCGTGAATTAAATTTGCCTGTTTTACGAAAAGAACATTTAATTGTATTTGCCTTTGGTATTGATCAAGGTCGGGAAGAAGAATATGATGTTTTCAAAATTAAATTAAGAAGTAAATTGAATTATCGCCGTTTCATAAATGTTGAGGTATTAGCTACGGATTTTAATAAGTGCAACAACTTTGAAGGTTCCAAATTCTGATCCTTTAATTACGAAATATGTTGAGAGGAAGGGATGGAAATTAGCAGATCCTACCACCCCCCAGGAATCAGCAGTGCAAATCCTTCTTGGAGCTGATTATTTTTGGAATGTGCAGAAAGGCATTGTAGAAGAAATTAATGAGCATTTATATGTAGCTAATACACTTTTTGGTTACACGATAGTGGGAAAAATTAACTCTGAAAGCAACAAAACAATTAATGCTCATCATGTATCGGTAAATGAAAGGGAAAATTTTGATTTGCAAAGATTTTGGGATCTAGAATCATTGGGTATTTCTGATAGTAAAAGTGAACTATTTTCACAAAAGGATTTAGATGCAATGGATCTATTTAAAGATAATTTAAATTTTGTTAATGGAAGATATGAAACGAAACTTTTGTGGAAGGTAAACAAAAATGAATTGGAATCCAATTTTGATGTAGCTAAACAGAGACTTTGGGGATTAAAATCAAAATTATGCAAAAATGAATGGTTATTAAATGAATATAAGAAAATATTAAATGAGCAGTCTGATTTGGGGATAATTGAAGAATGTAAATTTGATAAAAATGAAGTGAACACATATATGCCTCACAGACCAGTAATAAGGGAAGACAAACTGACAACAAAAGTAAGAATAGTATTTGACGCGTCATCTAAAGATAAAGGAGCAAAATCCTTAAATGATTGCTTATTTTCTGGTCCCAATTTAAATCCCAATATTTTAGATATTATTTTAAGATTCCGTCTTCACAAGATTGCCTTCTCAGCAGACATAGAGAAGGCATTTTTACAAATTCAGATAGAAGATGAAGATAGAAATTTTTTGAGGTTCTTGTGGTTTGATAATATCACTAGTAATAATCCCATCTTGAAGGTCTTCTGCATGACTCGTGTAACTTTTGGTGTAACAACCTCACCATTTCTCCTTTCTGCAACCATCAAACATCACATTGAGGGATATAAAGATCTTTTTGAGAAAATAGTTAATATGTTAAATACTTCATTGTATGTTGATGACTTGTTCCATGGCGCAGATTCAGTAAATGAAGCTTTTGTTTTATCGAAAGGTGCAGAGAAGATATTGAGTGAGGCCAATATGAAATTAAGAAAATTCAAAACCAATTCAATGGAATTAAAAAAATTATGGAAAGAACATGGGATAAATTTTGAGGAAGACACCCTTGAACAAAATCTTTCAAAGATATTAGGAATCAAATGGATGACAGAAAGTGACACATTAAAATTAGATTTACAACCACTTTTGGTAGAATTTGATAATCAAATTATCACTAAGCGTCTTGTTTTACAAACCATGGCGAAAATTTATGACCCTCTTGGACTCATTTCTCCCTTCGTAATAAGAATGAAGTTTTTGATGCAAGAAATCTGGGAACATGGAATGGACTGGGATTCTATGTTGCCAGATCCTTTAAGTGAAAATTTCAGAAAATGGTTTCATGAGGTTAAGGAGTTAGTAAATTTTGAAATGCATAGAAAATATTTTGTAAATAATGTAAAAATAAATCCTGAAACTGCTCAGCTTTTTATTTTTTCTGATGCTAGTATAAAGGGATATGGGTCAGTAGCCTATATTCGTGATCCCCTTTCTTGTGAAACTTCATTTGTTATTGCAAAATCTAGAGTGGCACCTCTAAAAAAAGTTACGTTACCTCGACTTGAGCTTCTTGGAGCCCTTACAGCTGCAAGATTAGCAAATTATTTAAGGGGGATACTTGAAATTGATAATGAAAATATATTTTGTCTTTGCGACTCACAAATTGTTTTGCACTGGATAAAAGGCAGTGCCAGTAAATGGAAACCCTTTGTTGCAAATCGTGTATGTGAAATTCAAGAACTTGTTGCTCCTGTGCAATGGAAATTTTGTAAGGGAAAAGAAAATCCTGCAGATGTTCTCTCTCGTGGTTGTTCTGCATCTGAATTGATTAATAACTCTGTGTGGTTAAATGGTCCCTGCTGGTTGAAGGAAAATTCTTTACTAATATTTACGCATGAAATTCCAATAAATCTGTCTGATGAAGAGGTCCTGCAGGAAAAACGTAAAATGCTTCTTTGCTCCGTATCCCAAAATATTCCTGAATTCGAACTTTCGTATAAATTTTCATCCTGGACCAAATTGAGACAAATTATGGCTTGGTGTCTCAGATTTATTAAAAAACAGTAGATGTCCATCTGAAAAAATCAGTGGTTTCTTAACTGTTCAAGAACTTGAAGGGGCAACAAACGCTATTGTGAAATTGATTCAACGCCATGAATTCAGAGAAGAACTGAAAACGCTAAATTCAAAAAAGAACCTAAATTCTAAAAGTAAATTACTTCCTTTACACCCTTTTCTTGACGAAAATGGTATTCTTCGTGTAGGAGGTAGGTTAAAAATTGCAAACCTCTCTGAATACCAAAAACACCAAATTATCGTACCTAAAAGACATCATGTTACAGATTTAATCATAAAATACTTTCATGAGAAACATCTTCATAGTGGCACTCTGTTAACAATTTCGGCCATTCGACAAAAAATTTGGATAGTTAATGCTAAAGAAGCTGAAAAAAAGAGAAATAAGGAAATGTATTAAATGCTTCCGAAATATGCCACACCTTTCATCTCAAATAATGGGAAATCTTCCATTATCACGTGTAACACAAGCTCGAGTTTTTTCAAGGGTAGGAGTGGATTTAGCTGGCCCTTTTTTGATCAAACCTCGTAAGGGGCGTGGTGTGAAACCCTTTAAGCATTATATTTGCCTTTACATTTGTTTTGCAACAAAGGTTATCCATCTTGAAATTGTCACAGATCTTACCACTGAAACATTTTTAGCCTCGCTGAAAAGGTTTGTAGCTCGACGTGGAAAGCCTCAAGAAATATATTCAGACAGAGGTACAAACTTTGTAGGAGCTGACCGAGAAATGAAGAAAATGATGGCTCGAATTGTTTCTGATGAAAATTTTCACAAATATCTGACTGACGAAATGATAATATGGAAATTTAATCCACCTTCTGCCCCCCACTTTGGAGGCCTTTCTGAAGCGGGAATAAAACAAATGAAAAATCATTTAAAAAGAACAATTGTTGAACAAATTTTGACTTATGAAGAGTTCTTAACATTGATTGCACAGACTGAATCTTGTTTAAATTCGAGACCGCTCGTGGCTGAATCTTCTGACCCCAACGACTTCACTGCTTTGACACCAGGACACTTCATTATAGGAGCACCAATGACATCCTTGCCTGAACCTGACATCTCCTCTACATATGTTACTCCCTTGGAACGTTGGAAATTGCTGCAAAAGATTTTCCAGAGCTTTTGGAAAAGATGGTCTTCAGACTACCTCTCACAATTGCAACAGCGAACAAAGTGGTTGAAGAGTAACCTGAACTTAAAAATCAATGACTTAGTGCTGATAAAGGAAGAAAACCAGCCCCCATTAAGGTGGAAATTGGGCCGAATAATTGAACTTTTTCCTGGTGAAGATAGTCATGTTCGGGTTGTTAAACTGAAAACTTTGCACGGGGAACTGAAACGTCCCATACAAAAACTCTCTCCTTTACCAATAGAAAATTGACTGTATTTGATTTATTATTTTCTTTTATATGTTAATTTTTGTGATTTATTGAATTATAATGTATATTAATTTTTCTTTCTCTATTTTTAGTTATACAAATTTTGACTCCTGAGGAGAAGTAAAATTCATATTGAAGTTGTTTTATTTTATTTAAATACTTAAAAAAAAAAAAAAAACTTTACAGGTAAAATGTTTTTATTTTATTGTTTTAATATTTGATTAAGAAAACTGGTAAGATTAATTTTAAATTTGATGAACTCCGTTCATGGAGGCGGAGGATGTTTAGGCGTAAGCCTTAAATAAAGAAATAAATTTATTGATAGTAATGGATTTGACCTTGACAGGTTAATTACTGTCAAATAAAAGTTCTTGATATTTCAAATTTATTGATATTAATGGATTTGACCTTGAGAAAACCAATTACTGTCAAAATAAAAATCTTGATTAATAATTATGAGTAAAATAATGATTTAAAACTACTTTATGTTGATTTATTATTAAATTAATGTTTGTTTCTTGACAAGTTGACAGCTTAATTTAATTTAAATTCATTTAAAGAGATTTATTGGTCTTATAATTATTTTATGTCAAAATTAATGTTTTATTTATTGATAAGTTGTCAACTTGAGTACTTTTTAAATCATTATTAGAGATTTATTGAGTTTTTAATTATTTTATGTCAAGTTAATGATATATTTTTAAATTTATGATCATGTAGTTTTATCTTTATGCTTTTTCTTATTATATTTCCCCAAAAAAGGGGGTTCAGTCTTGGATCTGCAACCAAGCAGATAATACGTATTTTTCTTGACTCTGCAATCAGGCAGAGAATATGTTTTGAGAGCATGAAAATTTTGAATGTTTTCTATCGTAATCTTATGACTGTTCTCCAAGAAACATGTATGATTTGGCTCTGTAACTACAATATGTAAGTTCAGAATCTTGAAATTTATTCTTGGCTCTCTGTGAGAGAATAACAATTGATATCACTAATGCATATATTCTAATGTGGATTTATTTAATTAATAAACTATATATTAATCATAATTGCTCTCCCGTTGGACTTTAATGAACATTGATTGATACATCCATTTTCCAGGTATGTAAGGGGTTTTGTATATTTATATGAAATTGCCAATATTTTGCCACCTTTGAACCCCTTCCCTTACGATATCATATGTTATCATTTGTCGAATCCCTCTCTCCTGCCTGCCCAATGGTAACATTATCAATGTCTAAAAATTATATTTTTCTTTCTTTTTATACATTTGCAGTAATGCACACATGTGATTATGCGTTATTAGTTGTATAATTCACATATTCATGAAGTCAATAATAAAAGTGTTGGATACTATTTAAATGTATTTAATATTAGCCAGGGTTGGAAAAAAACATGTTTTTTTTAGAAAAAAACAAAAAACATGGTTTTTTTTGTTTTAAACATGTTTTAAACGTTTAAAACGTTTTTTCTCATTCAACAGCACAATTTTGATTAAAGTGAACAAAAATTATTAAATATAAAGAATGAAAATATTTTCAAACAGCAGTAAGGAAGAAAAAATTATATGTAAAATACCAAATATTAACTAACAATTTTATTTTTATTCTAAATTAAAACATTTAATTGTTAAGCTCTTTAAAAATGGTAACAAGTTTGGCAGCCTTATCAACACCCAAACGATTTCTGGTTTTGCTTTGCACAAAACCAAAAGTACAGAAAACTCTTTTTAATCCAGCAGTAGAACATACGGCTGTATGTAACTGTTTTATGATATTCATGGCATTTTTATTAATGTGTTTTTCAAGGCTTAACCACCACAATAAAGGTGTTACTTCCACTTTATTTGATTCTCCAATGGTAAATTTTGATTGGTAACTGCGTCAAACATATAATCGGAGAATGGAGCAGACTTAGCTTTAAAGTTTATAATTACTGGAATTAGTTCAGGACATAATTTGCCAGCATTTTTCATGCCCTTTTTCAGTCTCATCAAAGATAAAAAATAAAAAAATCTTTTTTAACTACTAAATAAATATCTATATAGTATTGCAGGATTATCTATTGATGGAAGAAAGAATTATTTATAGTATATTACGAAGGCATTTAGCCCAGATTTTTTACTCATTATTATGTTCTATATGCACCAACTGCTGAATTTATTCAGAAAAGAGGAGAAATAGATCTCGTATCTAGTTTCCTCAACAGGAGTATATAAAGGATACCACCTTTTTTTTAAAAAAAGGAAATCCATAAGGGATATGCATGCTATTAACTTTTAATCTCTAATTTTGTTATAGTTTATGTTTACATTTTGATAACACAAAAATAACAGGGAGTCAAATTATGTATAAAAAAAAGTTGTTGACTATTTTTCATTATTGGGGTAGCACAATACATTAAAAAACAAAGTAAAAGAAAAAAAAAGATAAAGGAATTCTACAAGAAAAACAAAAAAAAGCTATCCTACTACTAGTTAAACTGAACACTAATTGTTCTCAACTTCTGCTCATTTAAAAAAAGCAGCATTAACCGAGATTGTGCAATCCAGATAATATGCAATCATGGTATTACATAATACAGAGCAACACAATTATAAAGAGGTGACTACTAAATTCTTGGTTTTTAGACAGAAAACCCACGGAAATTAAAGATAGCAGATAGTACAAAAATGAGATAGAGAAACAGAAATGCATGTTTCTAGATAGTCTTTATAAATAATTTAACACTGAAATACTGTTAATTTTGAAAAATAGGTTATTAATATATTATAGAACTTTGATATTATATAAAAACATCATAATTGAGATATTTAAAAAAAATAAATTATGTATTTTCAATTTTAGAGGAAATAAATTTATTTTAAATACTTAATTAAAATTAAATAACCAATTTATAATTTTAATAAAATTTGAATGTCTTTTAGTATATACAGCTAATTAGAAATTTTTAATACAATTTTATTGCATAAATTTTAATTTGTGACATTATTAGCAATAATCATGTTTTAAACATAATGTTTTAAACGTGTTTTAAACAGCTGTTTTAAATGAAACGTTTTAAACATAACAACCCTGATATTAGCTTATTGTTACATAATGTATTCAATAGTAATGTTTTCTTTTTGAAATTACTATTTGCTTGAGAAGAATAAAAGCAGAACTTATTGGCAAACAGTGGGTAATATTTCTCTTTCTTTACTGGTAAACACAAATATCATTTCCAACTTATTATGTTCCTGGTTTTGCTAACAGCAAATTATAATCACCCATGGCTGAAAAAGAGGAATGTCGAACATTGGTTTATTGCAAATTTTGGAATGAAAGGATTTTATAAATTTTTAATGACTTTTTTTAATAATAGCTTTGTATTTTTATAAAAACTTACAAAAATAATAATAGATTAAAGGTAACAAATTATTTGAATGTAAAAAAAAAAATACTCAAAAAAGAAAAGTTTGATTGGAAAAAACTGATAATGGTATCAAAAAACAAACCCCTCCACCTAAAGATATCTAACAATATTGAGTGCCAGACCCATCCCTCCCCTCTAAATTGATAACGTTTTATTTACATAGGCTCCTAAAATCACAAAATCTCAATACCTGAAATTTTTTTTATTATCATTACTATGGAAAACCTGAAAAATCAGGAAAATTTGTAGTTGAGCTATGCTAAACACCCTGGGGGAGGGATCTGATTTTGTTTCTCAGTTCTGGCCCCTTTTAAGTTAGATCAACAAATTGCTTAAATAAAATGAGGTTTGAAGTTTTTGCAAAAGTTTTTGATGCAAATTTTTGCTGATTTCTTAAAAATAAATAAAATAAAAGTGTTATTCTGGCAGTTGATATGCAATTTAATTGCCCAAATATAATTAGTCTTTCTTTATTAGTCTTGATCTAAAATCATATTGCTATCTATTTTTCTTAATAAATGTATTGGATGATTTTAGAATAAAAGATTTTGCTATAAAGTTACTTTATGTTAAATTATGTGGGATTAAATTTACATTTGACAGTCTAAATATAATTTATTTTAACCACATTTGTGCATAGGAATGCATTTAATATCAATTTTGACTGAATGGTGAATACTGAATGCCCCGTGGCAGAAACACGGCGACACGGCGACGTAGTCGCGGACACAGAAATATCTTGCAGACAGTTTTTGTCTGTACTAATGAAATCAATTAAAAAAATTTGTCTGCAACTTTCGGACACTTTTGTCCGCAACTGACGGACACTTTTTGTCCGCAATTGTCGGACACTTTTTGTCTGCATTAACGAAAAATTTTTAAAAATTGTCCAAAACTTTCGGACATTTTTTTTCTTTCGGCAGTACGCAGCTGTTTCCTAATCCGGACGTCAAATTCCCGCCTCTCTCGCCCATCTCGCCAATTCATTCCTGCTTTCTTCAGCGCTGCGGCCGCTAAGATGAGCAGCTGTCTTTGTGAAGAACACGTGCTTAGAATGGTGTCCCGGGATAAAGTTTTTTGTGCTGTGTGTGATTCTAAAATAGTACATTAAAAAAAAAAAAAAAAAAAAAGCACACATTTTTAAAGACGCCATCCTGGTCAAAGTATGACTGGAAATTATTTTAAAAAGTGGAAGATTCTAAGAGGTAACTAGAGGGGGGCGCCAACAGAACAAAAGGTAAAGGGGGCGCCAAATTAAGATTTTCTTTGGTGTGTTTATTATAAAGAATGATTATGTGTTGGGGGGGGGGGGCGCCAAAAGTCATGTTTGCCCCGGGCGCAAAAAAGGCTAGTTTCGGCGCTGGATTCTAGTTTAAAAAAAGAACAAATCAGCTCTGAATTTGATGAGTATCACGATCAGGAAAATATCTTGGAAAATAATAAGAACAATGGAAACTAGAATACTGCAATGATGAAGAATATCACCAAAAGATTTCTTTATGATCGAGCTGTGAAACGAGCAAGATATGACGATGAAAAGTCTGCAACTCTAACTGATGTTCTACAAGCATTAAAGAATAAATGTTACATAATTTATATTTACTTATTATTAGTATACAGTACGGGACATAATTTATTTGAAAATTAGGGCATCCATAAAAAACTAATCACAGAGTAATAGCAAAGAAAACTGAGATATCTGCCATTTGTTTTGCTTATTTAAATGCTTTGTTTATTCAAGCATTTAAGTTTGGAAGTCAAGTAGATATTTAAATAGAAATAATGCATACATAGCCATGAAATATTTTTGTTGAAATTATCTTTTTTCGTACTAAACATTATCAATGGAAAGCTTATCTCATTAACATCCGAGTTCTTTGATCTAAATAAACAAACCACAAGTCGTTATCAGCTTTTTTTTCTAGCAAGTGGGCTTTTTTGTCGTTGGGAATAATTTTCTTAAAACTTATTATATTTTAATAAAAATTTGGTACACAACCTAATTTATTATTATTGCAACTTGTTGAAAATTTGAACAAAATCGTACAATTAACAACAGAAATATAATTTTTTTTTTAATTATATCTGCAATTCGCTGAAAAACTTAAAAAAATGTTAGGCTAAAAATAAAAACCGAATTGTTTTTTTCCGCAATTCTTCCACGAAATTGCGTTTTTTCCCCCACGATCAGGAGTGCCTACCTCCCCCCCCCCCCAAGGAATTTGTCAACCATTAAATGCCAAACTGAAACAAAAATTAAAAAATTGCTCAAACGCTAAAATAATTTATCAGATTTGATTGCAATAAAAACATATTAATTAAATAAACGCTTTATGCATATAAATTAATAATTATTATAAAAAAATCTAAAACGATATATATATATATATATATATATATATGTATATATATATTCAATATATTGAAATTTTACCAGCTAAGACGGAAACCTGTTTAAAACAAGGTCTTCACCGGTTCTTAAGCCCCCCCTTCCCCCAAGGAAATTCTGATATGCAGACATGCCACTTTTCCGCAGAATCCCGCTTTTTCGGCGCTATATATTTTATCATTCCTGAGATCAATGCAAGTATGCATTAAATTTTTTTACCTTCTTTTGAGAAGGGCGGACGAAATACACGAAAAACAAAAACCCCAAGGAAATTCTGATATGCAGACATGCCACTTTTCCGCAGAATCTCGCTTTTTCGGCGCTGTATTTTATCATTCCTGAGATCAATGCAAATATGCATTAAAATTTTTTACCTTCTTTTTTTTTTGTGTGTGTGTGTGTGGGAGGGGGGGGGGGCGGGCGAAATACACAAAAAACAAAAACGGGAGAACAAATAGTGGCCGCCAAATTGAAATAGTTTTTGTTTTCCTCCGACATTCTCTTTCCCCTGACTGATCGCGCGCACCAAAGCAATTAGCGATGCCGCGGATGCACTATAGCGCTGAAATTACGTGAAAAATTGGCGTTGGGATGCAAACAATAGTTCTTACGACGTCCCATGGGACGCGTAATTTTTACAGACGTAAATTCTTCAAAGAATCTGAAATAAATGGGAATTCCGTCCAAGGACCGCGAAAAAATGTCGGTTTTCATCAAAGAATCGCTGAAAAAAAGACTAATTTCGTCGGGGAATCACAAAAAAAAAAAAAAAAAAAAAAAAAAAAAATCAAATTTTGTAGAAGAATCGCAGGAAGAAGAAAAATTTCGTCAATGGGCTGCAGAAAAAAAAGACTAATTTCATCGAAAGATCGAGAAAAAATGACAAATTTTGTCAAAGAATCCGAAAAAAAACCGGCGAATTTCGTCGTAAGTAAATATGCTAGACAATTTTTCTAATGCTGATTTATTAAATTTAGGTTTTTGGACTTTTTTTAAAATATGCATTTAAAAAGTAGTTAAGAATATTACATATAAAATATGTAGAATACCTGATTTGTGATATATTCATTTTTCAGTGTCTTTTCTTTTTCCTAAACATATGTTGTGTAAATGTGTATATGCAGTTAGAAGAAAATACTGCATTGCGGTTGCAGACAGAATTTGATGTTAATGGGGCTTGTCGCAGACACAGTTAAAAAATTCTGCCACAGGGACTGAATGTTAAGCACGCATATAAATAGTAGATAAGCACTCATATTCAATAGTGACTATTTGGCAGGTCAAATCAGGCCCAGACTGGCCAGGTCAGCTGGTCGGCGATCGCCGAGAGCCCCCGACCCAAAAGGGCCCCGGAAGTGCAACTCAAAAAAGGAATATACGATTTTATAACTACTACTTACATAAGAAAAAAAATGAGTATTTACCAATAATAATATGCGTTTATAATAAATTTTAAACAATTGATAGTTTTTTTCATGGTAACTTATATAGTTTTGTCGTATCATGTAGTTGGACAGACGGAATAGGGCTGCTGACTGATACATCACCCTTTCTGCAATACTCATAAATCAGATTCAGAGTGCATCGCGACATTCACTTGCCAATCTCGTATAGTATGGTTTTAGGAATGCAATTTCACTGTTTGGTCAACATAAAGCAATTGTACGAAAGCGACAGTACGAAAAGGAAAGAAAAAAATGAGAAAATTTTTAAACATTGGACAGTTCAAAAAATTTTTAATACTTGGTTAAGTAGTAAGGACGACCCGATTCTACTGAATTTCCACAAAAAAAAAAAAAAAAAAAAAAAAAAATTCTTAACATATAATTAAGAATACTGCATACACATTTATGAAATATTTTACATTTTAAAATCTCGATATTTTCTCAACATAGAAAATACATGATAATAACATTAATGATTACTTAGAAGCCTAGATTTTTGAATATTCAAATAAAAATTCATTATAAAATTAATGTAGTTTAGATTTAAAGATTAAAAAAAGACGGTAAAAACATGATTAACTTTTGAAGATGAATTATAAAAAATATATTTGTGAAAATATTTCTCTGTCATTCATTAGAGCTTCTTTCAAATCCAAAGGAGTTAGTTCCTGACACATTTCTAAATTCATTTTCTTCGGAGGTGCATAAGTATTGCTTTTTTTTTTTTTTTTTTATTCAGAACCTATGTAATCGAAAAGTAAATTCCATTCTTTGATAAAGACATTATATCTATTAGAAATATTGTCAAAGTTAGCATTTTGAATTGAATTTTTGGAAGTGATATCATTGAAAAGGAGAAAAACCTGCAGTTACGTGACAAGAATCTCTTATCATTTGATAATTTATTTACCAAAAATGGAAAAAATATTCTCTTCCCAAATCCTTTAATAGTCACGCATGCCAATTTTATGCATTTGCAGTTAAAAATTAGTCAGAAAGTTTTGCGTTATTGAGAAGTGGATTGAAAACTACCCTACCTTATACTTCCAAAGATTCCATTAACAGAAGTTTATTATTGCTATTAATATTTTTAAAAACATAGTAACTGCCCTACACATTCTGAGAACATTTAAGTCCAGTTCTGGCCAGACTCTACTACATAGAAGAAAAGTGCATGCCTGATCATGGCCTTAGGTATGAGTCTGCTGAAAAAATTAAACCCTGCCCCTGGTACCACATAACTGTCCGATGCCCGCTCTTTTGTTTGGATGGTGTCAAACTAGCATCGGCTCGTGACGCACATTTACACTCATTCTCGCGAAAGTCATTCACTGAAAGCATATCATATTTTGTCGTCTTTGTTTAAGTTTTTACATCGGATTGGCAGGTTCCCTAATTTTTTTTTATCGGCCCAGCACTCCCGCTAAATTTCTTTGCCTGACCGGCCCGCAGACCGGGCTGGATACCGGTCTCGGGCCAAACCCAGTAAGTGTTTACTAGCTACGTATATACTATATCAAATATCTCGAAAACGGCTCATTTCCGAAGGATAGGTCCCTTGAGTTTTTTACTCCACACAATAAGATCTTTCCAACGATACCACTTTCGATAAAATCGGTGACTTACACTTCTTGCAGTTCCCTAGTAAGATAGAATTTAAAAAAAAAAAATTTGTACTTTTTACCGATTTAAGGGTTTATATTTTTTATCACCAATATTCATATATATATGTAAGAGTAAACATTTTTTTCGCCATTTTCCCACTTTGAGTTCATTCTAAAGTTTTATAAGAACATACTTTCATTCTCAGTTTCCGTAATATATTAATCTTTTAACAGCTAAAGTTCCTTTTATTTTTATTTTCTTTAATTCAGCATAATCTATTAATTATTTTCCCAAAAAGAACTAGAATGTATTACTTAAATGTCAATATCTTATTGCAAAATCTTAATTTCATTCCACAAATCTATTTTCCTTTTTAGAATAAAACATTTATCGAAAACTTTTTGTTTTATTTATTTAAAAATCCGCTGCGCTGGTTGGACTCATCCGCATGAGGCGATTTTATCTTTCATACTACGCCAATTAGTAAAGAATCCTTACGTCTAGCCCCGCCCATCAACCAATGGAAGGGCTTGAAGTAAATTACAACTACATTTGAACCAATATTAGTAGGTTTTGGAAAGCAATGCGTCAGAGGGGAGGGGACGATTTATCTGAGAATTTTTGAGAGAGTCAGTTTTTTTTTACGGAGCGATGAGAATTGATTGACCTTTAAGTTGTTAAGCATGTGCGTTTTGCCGTAGTCAGTGTTCTCGCTGTCGCTCGCCAACACGCCAAATTGCGACTAAATTCTACATTTGGCAAGTAAACAAGCGATTAGATTCGCCAGATTGCTAGTGCTCAATTTTTGTTTTTTCTTTTTCTTTTTCATACATATGCATATATATTTAATGTATACATAGTTTTAATATATTTGTAGCGGATAGTTGAAATTAGATTTATAACAATCGTTGTTGCAGTTATAAAAACTTGAGTTATTTTACAACATATTGAAAAAAAGAGGTTACATTAAAGGATTAAAGATATTTTTTGCGCTACATGGCGAATCTATTTTGCTAATACATTTTTCATTTGGTGAATGTTTTTTATTTTTAATTCGCCAAATTACTAAGGTTGATCAAATGTCAGCGAGAACATTGGCCGTAGTGTGGTATTTTCCCGAAAATTACTTTTCACCGAACCTCTTTTTTGTTCTTTTGTTATTTTCCGGGACATTGGCTTAGACGGGAAATCTACTTTTAATGATGGAGTAACATTGCAATTGAATTATAATAAAATGTGATATTCATTGATGCTTCATAGAATTTTAATTATTGAAGTGACCACACCATTCATCGAGTTCCATCTGCTAACTTGCTTCGGCCCGAAAGTATTGGAGGTGATGTGATTGATTATCACAGATCGACCGTCGACTTTGTTTGTGCCATCATTTTCATTTTGTCGGATCGTTTTGTTGTGGCGGGAAAACCCCAATATATCATTACATATATATATATTTTTTTAATTACAATTTTCTTTCTATTTTAAAAACGAGTGGTTAATGATTCAACATTTTAAATTTCGTTTCACATTTTTTTTTTTTTTTCGTTTTTAAGAATTTTTAATTTTATTTATATCTCTGCAATTTTTGTTTTTATTTCGAGTTTTTAAAGAATTTTGCATTTTGAATTTTATTTAAATAATTTAATTTGAACATTTTTAATTTAATTGAAATAAATAACCTACTTTACATTTTTTGATGCTACCATTAATAATTATAAATCAACAATTTGGATTTATTAATTAAAGGATAAGTTGTTTTGAAAAATATATTAAAGGAAATACTCTGAGCGATCTGCGATCAAACGTACCCATTTTTTTTATTACTGTTATGTCACTTTTAATACTTACTTAGGTATTATAGTAGGATTTAGAATATTATGATTTCGACAGAGTCATTTGATTGCCGAAAACTAAAAATATACCTCACGCTCATTTTTAAGTAATAACCACTTAAAATGAATAATTCTTATTATTCTTTTTTAGCATGGAATTAGTTTAGATATGGTGTATAAAAATGATATAAATATATATTGTGAGCGTAATTACAAACATTACATAACATTACAAAAAGCTTACATTTTACTGAACTATTTTCCAAGTGACAAAATAGCCTAAACATGATTTTTTGCCATCCAAGCCTAAATTTAAAAATAAATATAATATTCACTTTTTGCTAAATTTCCCGTAAGGGGCCCCTTTTCAGTCTCTAGCCGAGGGCCCCCAAAGGAGCCAGTCCGAGCCTGGGCCAAATACTAATTATTCGGCCAGATATTGAACATTTAGCTAACCAAATATGCCTATATTTCTGGGCTACAAAGTTTTCACTTTTAAAATAATTAATTATATAATATTTAATCTATCATATTTAACACAAATACTTCCATTATGATGAACAAAAGCTTTTCAAAATTAAACTTACTGAAAGAAAAAAAAATCTGTGTTTCGAATTATAATTTAAGAAGAAGATATTCTTAAAATCTTTTAAATTTATAAAAACTTTAAATTTCACATATTCTTCTGTGAATTAATAAATTTTTCTTATGTTCTGAAACAGACATTCTTAAATGAAAAGTAGTTTTGCAGAAATCATTTACATAGTATCAGAAAAGGAGTAAAAAATAAAATAAAAATTGTTCAAATCAAGTCGTTGGCAACTTACCTAGAAATATTTTAAATACACCAAAGGGAAAAATCTAAAGTGGAAGATTATTTTCAAAGTTTGGAAACATATAGGGTGTTCAAAAATTTTGTTAAAATCTTTCAGGAAGTATAATGTGTCAAGACAAACAATTTCTGTAGAAAATCCAACATTCCAATCCACTTATTTAGTCAAAAATACAAGGTATTTCATTAAAAGCTGAATCCTATTTTTCATACACAACTTTAACAGTAATAAAAATATCTTAGCAAGATTTTTATCATATTAACTTTACTTTGTATGAAATGTGATGTCATTGTTAGAAGTGACTGAATTTAGGTTAGTGACAAAGAATAATTAAATATCTAACTTATTTTTTTTTTATAGGAATGATAGCATTTTCTAACATGTTTTGTCATATTTTTGAGAAATAAAAGTATATCTGTTGAAAATATTATTACAGCATCTTCATTATAGTTAAACAAAAATGTAAATTTGAATTGGAATCAGATACACTGGATTTTTGGATGAATACTGTAATTTCCGGCATATAATCCACAGATCAAACAATTATTTTTTGACACAGAAATTTTTTTAAATACGATGTAACATCTTAAATCACAGTAAATATTTGTCTTCAATTACTAAATAAAATTTCTGGGTCGAAAAAGAATTGTTTGATCTGCGGATTATATGCCAGAATTTATGGAGGCATATGATAGTATGGCCAAATTCCAGATATTCAGTGTATCTACTTGTGTATGTGTTTTGGTGAGGTTAGGGTATCAAAGCCTTATAACGTCTAATGGGCCCTAATGTTATAAGAAAAGCCATGGTCATTATTATTTGGTATTTCAAAAGCAGACAGCAATCTTATATTTTTACAAAATGTAATTCATTTTATAAAGATCTTTTTATGTTTCTTGCAGGTTCTTTTTCGGTTCAACTTTTTAGTAGTTATTTTATGCCTTTGCATGAACCGT
Organism: Maratus speculifer; assembly: GCA_964019185.1. Lineage (NCBI taxonomy): Eukaryota > Metazoa > Arthropoda > Arachnida > Araneae > Salticidae > Maratus > Maratus speculifer. The sequence continues at coordinate 249,166,106 of OZ025293.1, read as the reverse complement.
CCATATCAGTTTTATTACTTTGTACCGCTTGTGTCTTTCTGGTATGTTGTGGTATTTCTAGCTTTGAAGTCAGTACCACAGATTACAGCAGCTTCAGTAGAAGGTGATAATTTTAAAATTTCTCTTCAGTACTATAATGTATATGTTGTTCATTAAAAGTGTTAATTATATCTCTTTCATAAAACAATTACATATTTTTTCTTGTTTGTTTGAGAGAAAAAACAGCAAATAGCAATAAAAATATCGATGATTGTAAGGTTGTTTACTTGACAATTAGATAATACTGTATTGAGGAGAGCCTAGGTACTGGCATATTTATCAGAAATGTTTTTCATTATGCACTGCAAAAATTTTTTGTTTCTTTTTTTTGTAAGTTAAGTGAAAATGTTCAAGGTTACCTTAGAAAAATTGCATCTAACTCAATTTTTTTCATCCAGTATGCTGCAAAAATTTTCATTCATATTCAAGATTTTGCAAAATAATAGAAGTTCTAGCTTGAATGCATTAAACCTTGATGGTAAACAACTTCACAGTACCATAGAAAAAATGTTCACAATCTCTTTAAAATGTTACAGTTTTGCAGAATAATTCTTAACAATAGTTCAAAGAAATAAAAATCCCCCTGCCTTTTCTCCCAGGACTGCAAAGCTTCCGTGTAAAAGTTATATTTACATGTATTCACAGAATTTCCCTCACTGATATGCAGGTATTGATTTCAGTTCCATTTTGATCCTGCAAATATATGTTTGTGTTATAAGATAAAATATATCAATAACGATAAAAATGAAAAAAGTAGAATGCATAAATTAGATTAACAAATCTCCCATTATAGTTGAATTACATTTGGGAACATTTAGAACTTTTAATTTGTCACACTTTTTTTTTAATTGAAGTACAGACTGACATGCAACAGGCAATAGTATTTTATCCATAAATGCATGTACTAAAATTAGCTTTAACACCTTTTTTTTTTTAATTATATATTAAGCAGGGATATGTGTAGGAAATTTTTAGGTCCTTTAAAGGACTCTTTATCTTATTATTTATCAAATTATCTTACAACAGGACCCTTCATAAAATTTTTTACCCCAAATCTTATTGCGAAGTACATAGAATCCTTCAAAAAAATTTTATCCCCAAATAGGACCCTTCCCAAAACATTTTATACCAAAAAAAGGACCCTTCACAGAATTTTAATCAAAATTTGAGAGTTGAAATTTAAGAAAAAATATAAAAATCACTGTATATACTTGTGTATAAGTCAAAGAATTTTAATCAAAATTTGGGAGTTGAAAATGAGAGGGTCAACTTAATACAGTAGTTAGTAACATAGGATTGTTGGCGAACGAGCAAATCTTTTTAGTAATCACATATAGGTCTAGGTTGGAGAGAGGGATAAAAACAGACAATGGCCATTTTTCTGTGATTGACCAGAAGGAAAAATAAAAGAAGTGCAACAATAATATCCCTGTAATACTTCTGTCCCCATTTTCTCTTGGGATAGAATTTTCTTCAATACAAGGGTATTTCTTTCAACATTTTAATTAGAGATGGGATGAATATTCAGTCACTATTCAGTATTCAGCCTATTCAGCTCTTTTGCCCAATACTCTGCCAGCCGAATATTGAAGGCTTGTTGGCCAAATATTGTAAGATATCTTAACAAATAAATTCAGAATAAGAATTGTTTGAATTTTTTTTTTTTTTTTTTTTTTTTTTTTTTTAATATATATCATTTACGCTTATTTTCTGACACATTTATGAAGTCTTTTTCATTCATAATTACACAAAATGTACAGTTATTTGGATATTAAAATTTACAGCATATCCTATAAAGTTAAGAATTTTTTTTAGAACATGTTGTCCAAATAAGGTATTAAATTTATCTTGGACATTCAACTGTCAAGAAAATTATTTTGTTAGAGAATGTTACATTACAATTCAAGATGTGTAAACTGTTATTGGAAAAAGAAAATTACTGCTTAATTCTAAAGTGCTTGAATATTCATTATGTCCGTAAATTCCATGCACACATAAAAAAGGCTTTATAAATATGTCAAAAGGATTTATTTTAAAAAAATGATCTGCTTTTTTTAAGGAACATTTAAAAATGTACTGAATACAAAATATTGCAATTTTATATTTTAAATAGTTTTTTTTTTTTTTTTTTTTTTTTTTTCGTAAATAGTACTCATGCTACTCATTGTTATTTTATTTATATTTTATTAAGTTGTTTAAGTTCAAGAGAACATGTAATAAAACTTAAGTATATTCAAACATTATGCATTTAAACAAGCATTGCAAGTGCAACATTATTTATTAAATTGCGAAATGTGTTCTACATTTAATTTTTTACTCTTACAAATTTGTTTATCATTAGGGATACAAACTCTCCACCATAAAATTTACTTGTTTAAAGGTTATTTCAGAAATATCTCATAATGAATTATGAAAATTAGAAAGAGTAATAGTATTGATTTTGAATGTAAGAAAAGATAAATATATTATTGGATAGTAAGTGAAGTACTTTAATTGTAATAGATAACTTACCATCGTTATTTACTGAAAGTGAATTTAATATATCTTAGAACAAAAAATAAAATGCAATTTCATAATTTTTTGGTGCTAAAATAGGTTTCTCAAATTCAAAATAAATTTAAGTAATACATTTTAAGAATAACAAATGAATTCCTATTTTAGGTAAAGTGTTTAGGATTACTTTCCTGTAACAAAAATTATGCTATTATAATATTGATGTAATAAAAGGTGATTAACTAGCAGTAGCAAGGTGTTTGAAATATTATAAGAACAAAAAATACATTAAGTTATTAAAAATTTTTAAAAGATTAATAATAGAACAGAATTTTTTCCCCCCATTTTAAATAACGTGTGTGCACACTATATATATACACATACATATAAATTAAAAGTTATTTTCTTTATTCTGAAAAAATGTTGATATTTGGCCGAATATTCGGTATTCGGCTATTCGGCCAAATCAATGTTCGTCCCATCCCTAATATTAATCCCCTTTTTAAAAAGAGATCAACTTAAGAATGCTTTTTGATATCTCTTCTAAAAGTCCTAAAATACAAAGAAGCATTATATTTTAGCAGTCTAAAAAACTGTTTATCTTTGTAAATAAGGCTTGAGTAGATTTCTGAAAGATTCTTCAGTTGTATTTACCTATAGGGTTTTTAATTTTTTGAAGAATTCCGTTATAAACAGGCTTTATTCTGTTAGAAAATAAGTTTGCTAGATTGTACCTTTTTAAAAAATATATATAGTAGTATTTGCTTACAATTTTATTATTCTCTTTACAGTATTACAGTTTTTGATGTATTTGTAATTGCTTTTTCATCTAAAAATTTAAATAAAAATTTAAAATATTGAAAACATGATTAAATTTTAATTGAATTCATGAAATAATTTTGAATAAAAAAGTTTAAAGTATGAGACAAGTAAAATTCAAAGAGATTCAATCAAAAATGCCTGTGACTTTACATGACTTTCCAACTGTACAAGAGTTGGATAATTTGCATTTGATAATTTTGCCCCTGGTAATTTGCATCGTTTCTACCCCCCTTCAGGCCCGTAGCTAAGGGAGTGCTATGGGCGGCTCAGCCCCCCCTGGAAACTATTCCAAGGTCACTAAATAAATTTCTTTTCCGAAAATTCAAATGAAATTTTGTACAAAATTTAATTTATTTTTGAGACCCTTTCATAGTTTTGCAGAAATACTAAATTGTACCTAAAATAAGTGTTTAAACACTCCTTCATCTTATTTGTACACATGAAAACAACATGATGTTTAATTTTGCTCCAAGTTATATACTCAAAATTTTCACCATCCTGTACTTTTCTAAGCATAAAATGAAATTATTACTAAAGTTTAATAAGAAACATAGTATCTACAGTGTAAATATGCACTAATTTATCTTTCTGCATCAGAGAGAGAGAAAAAAAAATTATGAGCCCCCCCCCCCCCCCCCTACTATTCACTTCTAGCTACGGCCCTGCCCCCCTTCTGTACAGACTTTCAATATAAATTTTAGGTTCATTTAAGAATATTATATAATTAAAACCAGTTTTATTTGCACTTAAATAAAATCTATACTAATAAAAGAACAAAACGCTCTGTCTGTGTGTGTATGTGTGTGTGTGTCTGCGATGGCTAGCAAAATCTACAGCATGTACGAAGCTCAAAATTTTTTTTGAGAGTAGCCCCAAATCTCTCCTGATGCACCTGAGTTTCAGAATTTCGAAATTCTAATTATTAAATGAGTAATTAATTAAAATCAAGAGGTCACTCTCATAAAAAATCATCTTTTTACCAATTTTTTTCTCTTTCGTTTGTTTACGGTTGGTTGGTTGTGTAAAAATTTTCGCAGAAGTAATAAGAAAGCTGAGACAGAATTAAAGAAACCCATAGAGGAATGAGATAAGTGGAGGTGAAGTAAGCCTCAAAAAATGTTTGCAATATGAAACCATTTATCGCTCAAATTTTAATGTGCCAAACAAAAGGATGTGGAAGGGATTTTGTATTTTAAGATGAATTGAAAGTAATAAATTACAGTTGAATCATATTTTAAGATGAAATAGCAAATTTTTAAAATGGTCTTTGTTCTATTATTATTTATTAAAATAAATGTTCGCTTTTAAAATGAAGGAAATTGGAAAATTAGCAATAATTAAATATCAAATTAAAATTAAATAAGATATTGAAAACATTTGATATGAACTAAAAATATTATAACTAAAAGTTTCCTTCATTAATGTAATTTTAAATACTTTATAACGTAGATGAAAAATGTTTATGACTTAATAATTGCATGTAAATAAATATTTAAAATATAATGTTGAAAACATTCTTTTAAAATCATGTATGAAAATTTAAGTAATAAATATTAATCTAAAATATAGATATCTGACTGCAGATGATTTTAATGTATTAACAAAAGAATGTTATATTTTCAAGCAAAACGTTAAAATAATTTTCTATATTGATATTTAAAACACATATGATAAAATAATCAATAAATTTTTACCGGTGAAGCGATAGATTAGTTCTTTTTAAGAAACGAGCAAAAAAATACGGGTTTAAACCTGTTTCAATTGATAGGCGTGTCAAAGCACGTGCTTTTGTTGGTATTTAATTGTACTTAATGTAGTTTCAAAGACCTTTAAAATTCATAGACTGGTCAGTTTAACTTAGGATTTTTGAACACAGCTGTTACGCCAGATCGTTGGTACTTCGTACATTAGAATGTATGTTTAGCTATCTATATTGCAGTAAATATATGTATAAGTATATATGAGGCTTTTTTAGCAGTTTTTTTAAATCATTGATTAAATTTAGATGCAATTTATTTAAGTTAAAATTTTATTAAGATTTAATTTGTTTTTAAAACAAAAATGAAATGGCTGTTTGACGTAAAGTTGTTCGAATCAGCAGACGATTCATACACAGTAATAAATTATCAAATAGCAAAATAAATTATATATCAAAAACAGTCACTAAAAGAATAGTAGCAAAACATTATGTTTAGGCGTAACATAACCCGATCTCAACCAGAAAAAATCAGACCATACTCCGATCCAAGCAAGACAAAAATTCCATAAGCATAAACCCGACCCGAACCTAAAAATTCCATTTGAAAAAAAAAAAACTATGGATTTCATATCTGATCCGAATCAAATATGAATCCCACAAAAATATTCAAATGAAGCATACCCCAATCCGATCAAAGAGAAATAATGTTGGTGCATATGCAACCCGACCCGAACCTAAAATTTTTCTTTGAAAAAGCCCGAAAAATGACCAGAACGAAACCTGAAATCGATAAAAATATTCCAAAGAACTATAACCTGATAAGAGCAAGACAAAATAATTTCCGTGAACATAAACCTGACTCGAACCTAAAAAATTCCATTTGAAAATAAAAACCTGAAATTTTATGCAAACTACATCTGAATCCGATCAAAATATTCAAAAGAACCTTAAGCGGATTCAAATAAGAGAAAATAATTTCCGTAGATATGAACCCGATCCGAACCTAAAATTCCATTTGAAAAAAATACCTGATATCTGAATCGAACGAAATATGAACCTGACAAAAAAATTCGACAGAACCATACCCGGATCCGAACAAGACAAAAAATTTCCATGAACATGAACCCAATCCGAACCTAAAAAACAAAACTAAATCTGAATCTGACAAAAATATTCCAGAGAAGCATATCCTTATTCGAACAATGCAGAATAATTTCCGTTGATGCGCAACCCAACCTGAACCTAAAAATTCCATTAAAAAATCGAAATCTGAATTGAACGACATGTGAACCCCCCCAAAAAAAATAATCCAAAGACCCAAAACCGGATCCGAGAAAGACATAATAATTTCCCTGGACATGAATCCGGCCAGAACCTTAAAAATCAATTTGAAAAAATACCTGAAATAAGAATCGAACCAAATCTGAATCCGACGAAAATATTCCAAATAACTATAACCAGATACGAAGAAGACAATATAATTTCCATGGACATAAACCCAATCCGAACCAAAAAATTTGTAAAAAAAAAAAATCTCGAAATTTCAACCAAACCTAATCTGAACCTGACAAAAATATTTCAGTGAAGTATAACCTCATTGGAACTAGGTAAAATAATTTCCATGGAAGTATAACCCGACCCGAACCTGAAAATTCCATTTGAAAAAACCCTACGAAATCTGAATTGAACCGAATCTAAACTGAACAAAAATATTCCAAACAACCATAACCTTATCCAAAGAAGACAAAATAATTTCCATGGACATGAATCCAATCCGAACTTAAAATTCGGATGTTCTACAAAACATAATGCGCTCCGTAGCGGTGGAAAATGAAACTAAGCACTTAGTGCGAGATGGTTAAGATATTTCGTTCATAGTTAGTGTTAAAATAGAACTTAGTTACGGTTAGGTAACATTTAGGTTGCAATTACGTTCTGGTGAGCCTTATGTTATATTTAATACCCGGTTAGGTTACAGTTAGATTAAGGTTAAGTTGCGATAAGGTTGTGGTTAGATTATGGGTAGGTTATTATAAGGTGACGGCTAGGTTACATTTATGGTATATTTAAGTTACAGTTAGGTTGCTGTTAAGATACAGCTAGGTTACAGACAAGTTATGATTACAATACAATTAGATTATGGTTAGGATTTTGTTCACAGAATGAACATTACGCATGTTTGCTAAAAAATATACACCTATTTTTGTAAAATGGCTCTGAAATTATAATACTATATACTAACCTTTTAGCTAATCACCGAGAATCGATTTCATTCACGGTATAGTCGGATTTAAGAGTGATATAAATAGTTTGAAACTCAAAATATTTCACTTGGGATATCTATGTGAAGTATTTCGTTAAGTCACTTAACAGTAATTTTAAGGATAAATATGAACACTTTAACACGAAAATCACGCAATCGTTAGACACATATTCCCTCCTGCGTTTCTCATTGCAGTCATTTTGGGTATTTTTGAAGCTAAATATTAGTTTTTTTTAACCCAATTTTTGACACAGTCAGGGGGCACAGAAGGGTATTTAATATAATGTACACTGTAAACAATTTGACCCTTTTGCTGCATCATCACTCCCCCGCTTTTATAGAATATCTCTCTTTTGACCTATGAGAATGCTCCATAATAGGCTGAAGTAATCATTTTCTATAAAAGCAGTGGAGTGACGATGCAAAAAATGGTCAACTTTTTAACAGTGTATTTACACATATTTCGAGTTAAAGATAAAATCATAAAAATTTCAAGTTCGTTTAACATTATTATTACGGACCCGGGCAACGCCGGGTGGGTCAGCTAGTATTTAATAAAAAAACTATTAAGAAAATATTACTTTTTTTTTTTAAGTAAATATGCTAGATACACCATGTCGGCCAATGATGACCGGTTTCTTGCGATTTAAGATATTTTTAAAATAGTGAAAAATATATATGAGGAATTATCCTAAAACTCTAAGTGTGTAAACATAATAGTATGGGTCCTATATTTCTATGATAATATTTTCTGAAACCCCATTGGGGAGCATCAGCAAATTGAAAAAAAAAATATATATATCTTTTGGATAATCCTCTAAAAACTAATGTAGCTAAAGCATTCAAACTGTAGAACATGATTATGGGCTTATTGTAATAAACTGTGTTCATCTTTATGAGGATAACATGTATATTCATAGAGAAATTAAGGTTTTTATAAAAACCGTTCCAAATGTCACAAAATTTTTGTTTTGCAATTTGTGATTTAATGTAAAAAAAAGGGATGTTATTTTCAGAAACTATGACATACAACATTGTACTCAATACTCTGTAATCAAAATTAAAAATTAATAAAAATTTTATGAAAAATGAGCAAGTTTACTAAATAATGCTTCATTGTGCATGCACAAATGCAATCAAAATATATAGTACATCAGTAGCATAGCAATTTAAAAATTATAGGGTGGGGGCTTACTTTTGTAACTCCTTGGCATCGGACGGAGTTACAAAAGTTTCTCTATAAATTATGCACTACAGTGGCGTAGGAAAGAGGGGGGGCTCAACCCCCCCCTTCCCCCCAATTGAAAATTGAGTCAGGGGAGGATTTTGTTCTACATTTTCTGATTTTTTTAAGGCATTTGGTTTTAAAATATTAGAAAAATGGTTATTAGTCGAAAAATTTAGACATAAAAAGCATTGTGAATTTCCTCAAAGAATCGAGAAAAAAAACCTGCAAATTTCATCAAGGGGTCAGGAGAAAATGCAAATTTTGTCAAACGAGTAAAATAGAACTGTCATCACAAGAAGAAACGCAAATTTTGTCAAATGTTCCGATAAAGGAAAAAAAAACATAAATTTTGTGACTGAAAAAAATGGCATCACAAAATAGTGAATTTTGTCAAAAAATTGTGGAAAGCATGCATTTTTTCTCAAAGGGATCGCAAATAAATAAATAAATAAAATTCAATTTTCATCAAATGATTGATAAAAATAGGAATGTCAAAAGATTACAAAAACTCAAATTTTATTAAACATAAAAATTGGTAATTCTGGCATCATGTTCTGTGGATAGCATTGCACCAGGGAGAATTCCAATTAAAAGAGAAAATTCTGACATTCACAGCAAATTTTCTAAAAGATTATGCCAGACAATGGTGTGTGGGGGGGGAATATCTTCCTTAACTTAAAATTCCATTAATCTGCTCTACCTGATTAAGCACCCCCTCCCCCCCCCCCCCTTTGTGTAGTGTGGTAATAGAATTGGAAAATTTAAAAAGTCCTGAGAAAGTGCTGTCCCTCAAAAAAGAAAAAAACAAGTTGGAAATTGCACGTGAACGTAGCAAATGAGGTGCGTTCGTCCGATAACGAAGTTTTTAAAATATTCAGATCATGCTGATATAGTAGAGCGTACTTCGGATACAGTATAGTAGTCGAAATCTTTGTGTTTCTGTAAATATGCAGGAAGTATTTTTTATTACACCTCAGCAACGTATATCTTATTCATAAAATGTGAAATAGTTGAATATAATTAAAACACGCCCCAAACAATGTTTCCACGTATAGCATTATGTAGTGGAATATTTTTGTGTGGCCCTGTAATTTAATAATAAAAATTATTTGCCTCACTGATTGTACGGAATGCATATTTTAGTATATATTTCATAGATTCATGCCGATTCTATTATGTTCGAATGAGTGTAACATCATTAAAATGCATTCGAAACTTTTTTCCCATTGACCGTAATGTAATGGAATACTTTTGATTGTCCCTGTAAATGATCTATGCATCTGACTTTCATGACATTTGAAATGACTCGACAAAATTACGTAATAATTATATGTTTTAAATTTCAAACGATTAAAATACATTTGAAACTTTTTTCCCCATTGACAATGTAACGGAATCCTTTTGATTGTCCCTGTAATTGATCTATGCATTCAATTTTCATAACATTTGAAAGGACTCGACAAAATTACGCAATAATTATATGTTTTAAATTTCAAACGATTAAAATGCATTTGAAACTTTTTTCCCCATTGACCGTAATGTAACGGAATCCTTTTGATTGTCCCTGTAACTGATCTATCCACCCGATTTTCATAAAATTTGAAATGACTCGACAAAATTACGTAATAATTATATGTTTTAAATTTCAAACGATTAAAATACATTTGAAACTTTTTTCCCCATTGACAATGTAACGGAATCCTTTTGATTGTCCCTGTAATTGATCTATGCATTCGATTTTCATAACATTTGAAAGGACTCGACAAAATTACGCAATAATTATATGTTTTAAATTTCAAACGATTAAAATGCATTTGAAACTTTTTTCCCCATTGACCGTAATGTAACGGAATCCTTTTGATTGTCCCTGTAACTGATCTATCCACCCGATTTTCATAAAATTTGAAATGACTCGACAAAATTATGTTATAATTATGTATTTTAAATTTCTAACGATTCGGTTGGGTAGTTTTTGCGTTGTTATATGCGGACGGACTGAGCGACAACAATAGGTGCTACGTATTTACATAATTACGAACGCACCTAAAAAGTTCTACCATGCACATCAAGATCAATACCAAAAATTTTATCTCCGAGCATTTTTTTTTTTTTTTTTTTTTTTTTTTTTTTTTTTTTTTCTGACTGATCTGAAATACACTTGAGCAAATGTGTACAAACACAAAAGTAGCATACACAACTTCAGTTATTGTCAATCTGAAAAAGCAATACAACATTAATTTTGTTGAATATTTATCTCTATGGCTGTATAAAGGTAATAGAAATATCGATAGTGAAAGTTTGTCATGAAATAAGATAAAAAATGTATATTTGATGTTATGAGTGAAATCTTTTGATTAAATAACAATCTTATATATTTTATCAAAGAATTTATAGTCCTATTTAACATTATGAAAACTTAATATTGCAAAAAACAAAATTGATTGATTAGTAGATGCCTGCAAAGTCGAATTTTTAGTGCAATTTCTGCTATCTTTGTGTGCAGCAATGTTTGTCATTTTAAAAATCTGCAGTTGTTTCATTCATTATGAAAAATTAGTTTGATTTGCAATATTTTACATGTTATGAATATTAATTTTATGAATTATATTATTTATAGATAAGAAATCATGATTTACAATAAATAAATAAATAAAGTATAGTTATTTAAACTCCCTAATCTACAACAAATGGCAACAGTACATAAAATATTCTGGTTTTAGAAAGTATTTTAAGACATTTTCAACTGCAATTTCTTACAATTTTTTAATGATTTTAAATTATTAAGTTCCTTTTTTTTCTGCTACAATATTAATGATAGATATTAGCGTTATTATTTATCTAAATACTTTCCAGTTTCAAAGCTTCTGAAATCGCCATTTAACACGAAGTTATGCTGTTTTTTTTATTTTGTATATCAGTTTTCTCAAAATGTTTTTCTTTTCTTACTTCATAAATTAATGCATACTATGCAACCGTTGAACATTTAGCATCCCCTCTCCACTACTTCCACATTTGATGCCATATACTACAATTTTAATACCATGTAAGTGCCCCCTCTGATTGTTTTAATATTTTCTGTCACATTTAGGGGAGCGGATTAACTTGATTTTATGGTACTGCTGGACCAGCGTTTAAAGAACTGGATTGGCATACTGCCAAAATAATGGAATGTTCCGAAGGTAGGGAAGCATTAGGAAGGGACGAAATTCAGGTTTCTCCCAACCTGTCTGACCTGACCGCATGTCATTCCTGTTTTGGCTGTTAATATTAGGGGAAACCCCTTTTCTCTGCCTTCATCCTATTATCAAGAATAGACTCGTCTTACTCGGACCTTTAACTCACATGACAGGTCTTTAATCTCTGGCTAAGCAGTACACTATTTACTTTTGTTGGAGGTCAGGTTAATCCATTCTCCAAAAGCTAGTTCAGTATGTTATTTAAGATTCAAAACTGTAGCTATGATAGTAAATATATGTGATTGTGTATGTGCTGTTTTCTAAAGACACTGCAATCCTTTGACAGAATTGACTTTTTCCACCTGCGTTCCTTTTACGAATTTCACATTTTTACCGCAATGTTTAGATAACTCACATTCCCCCCCCCCCCTCATCCCCGCTATCCTTTTGCAAAATTTTCATTTTTTTCCTGCAGCCCGCTACAAAATTTATGTATTTTTATGATATTTTGACAAAATTAGCATTTTTTTGTGATATTTTGACTAAATTCACATTTTCTCTGTGATATTTTGATGAAATTCACATATTTCCTCATGATCCTTTTACAAAATTCATACTTTTTCTGTGATCCTTTGATGAAATTTATGCTTTTTTTATAAGCCTTTGACAAAATTCATTTTTTTCCCCTGTGATTCTTTGATGAAATTCCCCTAGTATCCCATCTCCAATTTTTCATGTAATGTATGCACTATAGTACATCTGTGACATCACTGTTATAATTAACTGAAAAATCACTGACTTACACATAACTGTTTTCTTTTTCCACAACTAAATTCTGAGTGGAAATTTATGATTTTCAAACTGATTATAGACAAAATAATTCTTGTATTTCCACCTTTCACTGCTTGAGGGTCCTGTATGTTTTAAATGGACATTAGACACACATTAGCATTACATTTTTTGAATATATGTGTAATTTTCAAACTGGTAAATGCATTATTTTTAAAAGTTTTATAGAGCTTTTAATTCATAGTTGGTTAAAATTCTGTAGTTTTATGTATCAGTTATCTGTCTCTCCATTCAATTGACATGCTGAAAAAAAAATCTGTAATTAAATTAATGAAATTATAATTAGTGTCTTCAATTGTAATTGAAGCATTCTTACATTTACAAAAATCATATATTTGGTTTGAGCTTTTTAAAATATGCATAGATGTGTTATTTTTGTGTTTTTCCTCTTTTTTTTTTTTATCATACACAATTTAAATGTGCAATACAATTACAGTGATATTAGAACTAGTTTGCAAATTTGGTTCAATTTTAATAAATTGGTGAGACTTTTTACAAAATAGTACAATGTACACTAGGGTAGAGCAAAAAAAAAAAAAAATTTAAATCAAAAACGGGTAGGTTCCAAAAGTTGTCTTTATATCAACTGAATGAAATTTTAGCTCTGAAAAAAAAAATGGCTTGAGCCTGCGCTTCTGCTCTAAAAATTGAAATTTTGGGTAAAATTTGACATTTTTTCAAAAAAAAAAAAAAAAAATTCCTACAGAGCTGGTTATTATTTAAAAATTCTATTTAAACCTTTGTTATTAATTACTTAATATAATTAAACTATAAAACAATATCTTTATTACGTACAGCTGGAGCAAAACATACCACTTTTGGTTAGAAAATGCCATTACCACTCTATTGGGACATACAACGAATTGTTGTTTTTAATACAGCTCTTGTTTTCAAAACTACCTTGGTCATACGTCCTGGAGATGGCTGTATTTCATAATCCATCCGTCCCTACTATTCGATCATTTTAGTACAGTGTTCTATTTATATAATGATTTGTTATTTTCTTTATCGAAATTTGGCATGTTTTGATGTATCCATCCAATGTATCCATCTGTTCTTTGAATCCACATGCTGCTGTGATTATCTTCATGTATATTTTAACAGCTTATATTAAAAAAAAATGACAAGCAGAGTAATGCACAGGAATATTATTAAAGAGATATATTCGGTCATATATTATCTTTATCAAACTTACATGCAGTTAATGAAAATTGATTGGATGTTCTGTTACCACAGCATATTTTCAGTCAATTACATTTTTTACATAATGATCTGCTACAAAGAGGATTTCAGATATTTCAACTATAAGTATGCCATTATTTATTCTACTTTTGCATGTTTTATATGTTGAGAAGCGAGCTGTTTAATGTGATGGTGATCGTCAGAGAGAATTGCAATGAGAATTTGTTCTGCATGTGCAGAGGAACCATTTTTGTAAATAACTTTTTTTTGTATTGGTTTTATGTCTTCTAAGTGTTTTGGTAGACAGGTAATTTCCCATAAACTTTTAGATCCCCTTTTTATAAGCGGACAACATTTGATGGTGAACTGTCCTGGGCATAAACTTATAATGCATAGTATAATAATGGGTCATATCCTACTTCAATGCCAATAAATTTCCTCTGCGTCAATTATTAGAGAAGTAGATATAAAACATTCTAATCCACATGAATTCACTGGATCAATAGGAAAATCTTTGCCTACATACTATTCACTTCCTATTGCAATTTTTTATAACATAGAGAATAATTTTGAAAAATTATTTTCTCAAATTGAGAAAATGATACTCAGAACAGACTAGAAATTTCTGTCGGAGATTGCAAAGCTAATTCATAAAAAATGCTGTTTCTCAGAAGAACTGGAGAATAGGAATTTAGAAAACATCTCGCACAAAAGACAGCTCATAAAGCGAATAAAATTTTCCACTTTATATGAGCAGACATTGGCAATCAGAGTCTATAGGTTCACTCACAAAATATATAATTCAAGTTTATACCGCAGGTTGTTTTACACCAAATGTGATACACACCTTAAGAAATTTTGCAAATTTTGTTTGCAATCCTCTGTGATTATTGTCATAATATTAAACAGCTAGCTTCTTAGCATATATTCAATGTAATAGGTACAGCAAATGATGGCGTATTAGAAATTGAATTCATACAATCAATATTTAGGCAAATCATTACATATGAAATGTGATTGAAAAAATGCTGTGGTGACATAACTACTAATCATAATGTATTAATTGCACTAAATTTTGATGAAGATAATAGACTGATGAACAGGTTCAATTAACAACATACCCATTACATTACTCAGTTTCTCGTCTGTTATAGAAGGTATAAAAATATATGTGCAGCAGGTCACACCAGCTGTATCCAAAGTCAGTGAATACAAAGAAGAGGTAAACTATTTTGATATGTAGAAAACTTATGCCTATCTTCGGGAAAAAAATAACAATTCAATGCATAAATAAAACACTGGGCCAGATGGTTGGGTGGTTGGGACAGGTAGGATATGAAATACAGCCACCTCCACGAGTTATATAAAGGGTAGTGCTGAAAGCAGCTAGGTAAGAAATGCATTCAAAACAACAATTCATTGTATGCTCCAGTAGAGAGGTAACGCTGATTTTTTATCAAAAGTTGTCAGATTTGCTCTTATTATATAGACTAAAAATATTGTTTTATAGTTTAAATATGTTAAGCAGATAAATATAAAGGTTTAAGTAACACTTTTAAATAATAACCAGCTCTGTAGGAATTTTTTTATTTTTTTCAAAAAATGTCAACTTTTACCAAAAATTTCGATTTTTGGAGCAAAAGCACACACTCAAGCCATTTTTTTTCATCGGTAAATTTCACGGAGTTGATGTACTAGTAGAAAGGCAACTTTTGGCACCTACCCATATTTGATTTTTAAATAATAATTTTTTTCGCTCCACCCTAATATAAACATTTATGAAGAACTTTCTGTGTGCTAAAATCGTGCATTTATTTCTTCACTAATTAAAATTATACCCAACAATCAGATTTTTTTCCCCTGTGTGTGTTATGTATAATATATGTTAAGTATAAGTTATGTTAATAATATATGTTAAGAATTTTACAAATTTATGTAAATTCTTAATTTTGTTTGAATAATATTGCTATTCAACTTATTTATGTATTTATTTTTCTTTCTAAAAGAATTTTCTTCTTTTAAATTTACAGCTAATCCACTGCAATATTTCTATATGGTATTAAAGTTTGTTGGTCTTTTTGGAATTGTCACAGTGCTGTACATGTCTGAAGTAAGTATTTCTGATTTTCATTTTAAAAAAAATCCTTAATTTTTTTTTATAAATTAGGTTAGTATGACTATTTTTTACAAATGAACCTTTATAAAACTGAGGTTGAGGGATGTAGTTTATGATTGTTGAGTGATTTCTGTTATTAGAACCTAAATATTCCAATAATGCTTTTCTGCATTTTTAAAAAAACTAACCTGTTTTTCTTCAGGAGGATTTTTGAGGGGGAATTTTGATAATCATTTTGTTGATAAAATTTACATAAAATATTCCAAAATCAAACTTTATGGTGCTTTATTATTGCTACCTCATAATAAGTTAGAAAAAGAACAAAGCAAATTGAAATGACTTTATACATTGATTAAGATGGAAACTATTACTAGCAACTAGTAAAATCTACTTTTCAATTAAATAATGCATTTCATGCACAATTTGGGTATATTAGCAGGCCTCGGAGTGAGTCACTAAACTCGCTTTTCTCACTCTTTTTTTTGTATTTGTCTCTTTTAGTCTATATTTTTCAGATTTAGTCTCTTTTTTCGCCTCTTTTTAAAAATATTCCTTCCCATCGATCGGTCTTAGGAAGAAGATCGGAACTTTTGACATTTGATCGCGGGGGAAATATCGATAAATTCAACAATTTGTCGAGAGGAAATGTCGGAAAACTTGTCAATTTGTTGCAGGAAAATCTCGAAATTTGTTAACTGTTCACAGATAAAAATCGCAAAATTTATCAGTCTTAACCCGGCGGAAAAATCATGGATTATGTCAATCTATCATAGGATGAAACCACGAAATTGCGTGGCAACTATCGTGAAAATTCCATGGAGAAAAATCTGTGGAATTTGTCTCATTTACAGGAAAAAAATTCTAAATTCCGTCACTGTATCGTGGGAAAAAGTTACGAAATTAGCATATAGTTCGCGGGCAAGAATCACAAAATTGTTCTGTCGGACACTGAAAAGAAAGTGAATTTGGTCTATCTGCGAAGAATAAAAACGTGAAATTCGATAATCATTCGGGGGGGGGGGGGATCATAACCTTCGTCATTCGGTTGCAGGTAAAATATGACGATTTTGTCATTTTCACGAGAAAAATAATGTGTATCGTCAATCGGTGACAAGAACATAACGCAAAATTTGTCATTCGATCTTTTGAAAAACAATTGAGAAATTGGTCAGCGGATTGTAGGAAAAAATCTCAAAATTGTTCATTCGATAGTTATATATAGAGGGATCACTTTTTCGACAAACAGATTTCCATGTTTTTTAATTTTTAGGAATCCTCGTTTTCATCAAATGATCACGGGCGGAACTGCGATTTTAATTGATCACGAGGAAAAAGACTATTATCACTAAACGATTGCAAAATCAAGCCAAAATTTTCACCAGATGATCCCAAAATAAAACCGCAATTTTTGTCAAACGATCCCGAAATAAAATTGCGATTTTCGCCAAACGATTGCGAAAAAAGAAAAAAAAAGGATTTTTGTCAAACGATCCCTAAACAAAAACGCGCTTTTCGTCAAATGATCGTAAAATCGAAAAGCGATATTCCTCAAATGTTGGTGAAATAAAACAGTCAATTTCATCAAGCGATCCTGAAATGAAATTCCAATTTTTGCGAAACAAAACTGCAATTTTTGCCAAACGATCGTGATATAAAACAGATATTCGATAAATGATCGCAAAATAAAGCCTATATTTTCGCCAAATCGCATACTGAAATAAAATTGAAAACTTTGTCAAATGATTGCTAAATAAATCAGCGGTTTTCATTAAAGGGTCATGAAATTAAACTTCTACTTTCGTCAAACGATCGCGGAATAAAACTGTGAATTTTGTCAAACGATTGCAAAACAACCTGCAAAATGTTGCTATTACTTGCTAGTAAAATAAAATAGTTCACCAATCCATTGCAGAAAAATTTTTGAATTTCGTCAATCTGTGACTTAAAAGGAAAAAATCTTTTTATTAATCATTCGCAGAAAGTAAATTGTGAAATTCGTCAATTAGTCTTAGAAAAAGCATGAAATTTTGTTAATCATCGTGTGTAAAAATACCGTAAATTTCGTCACAAAAGGGCAGCAATCAATCGCGAGTTTCATTATACGATTGCAAAATAAATTCTCGAATTATGTCAAACAATCATAAAAAAATCACGAATTTGGTAAACGATCTCTGAAAAAAGTTTCGTATTTTGGCATACGATCACAGAAAAAAAATTGATAAAGAATCCCGAAGAAAGGTTAATAACAGCGATAAAAAGTGCAAATTTCGGCAAACGATTGCCAAAAAATCACAGCTTTTGGCAAATGATCGCAGAAGAAAACCACGACTTTTGCCAAACGATCACAAAAACCCCATAAATTTCGTCAAATTATCCTGAAATAAAATCATAATTTTCTTTAATTGATCGCTAAAAACGCCCTGCAAAATGTTGCTACTAGCTCGTAGAATAAAACATTAAAGTTTATCAATCGATTGCAGAAAAAAATATGAATATTGTCAAAAATCTCATCGTGAAGTTCGTCAATTGGTAGCAGAATAAACATGAAATTTTGTCAATCAGTTCTGTGAAAAAATATCGCAAATTTCGTCGTACAAGGGCAGCAATTAATCACGAGTTCCGTGACAATAAATTCCCGAGATATGTCAAACGATTTCGAAAAAACAGCGAATATTGCTGAACGATCTCAGAAAAAATTTCGAACTTCGGCAAACAAACTTGGAAAAATTGCATATTTCTGTAAGCGATCGAAGGAAAAATAGCGAATTTCGACTAGCGATCGCGGAAAAAATCACAAATTTTGACAAACGATTGCAGAGAAAAAATCACGGATTTGACAAATGACTGTTTGTCAAAATTTGTGATTTTTTCCGCGATCGTTTGTCAAAATTCGCGATCTTTTCTGCGATCGTTTACTGAAATACGGTAAACGATAATTTTTTGGGGCCATTGTTTGCAAAAATCCGCATTTTTTTCTGCTTTTATTTGACAATTTTTTTTTCTTGATCATGTGCCGAAATTCGCGATTTTTGGCGATCGTTTGAAAAATTCGGAATTCTTTCATGTTTCTTTGTCGAAATTCGTTTTTTCCGCCATCGCAGAAAAGAAATCGCGAATTTTTACTAAAAATCATGTGACGAAATTCATAATTTTTTTTGCAATCGTCGATTTGCACTACAATCGCGATTTTTTTCCCGCAATAGAAAAAAATCGCGAATTTTGACTAACCATTGCATCGAAAAAATCACATTTTGGCAAACGATCGTTAGTAAAAATTCGCGATTTTTTCTGCGATCGCGAAAAAACGAATTTCGGCAAATAAATGCGAAAGAATTTCGAATTTCAGCAAACGATCGCCGAAAAATCGCGGATTTTGGCAAATGAACCCGAAAAAATATCACGAATTTTTCAAATATACTGGGGAAAAATGCCAATTTCCGCAGACAATTTTCCAAAATGCGAATTTGGCAAATGATCGCCGAAAAAATATCACGAATTTTGTCAAATATACTCAGAAAAATTGCAAATTTCTGCAAGCAATGGTCCAAAAAATTGCGAATTTTGTAAATGATAGCCGAAAAAAAAATCTCAAATTTCACTGAAAAAAAATGCAAATGTTGGCAAACAATGGTAGAAGAAAAATCGTGTACTTTAGTAAGCACTAGCAGGGAAAAAAATCATATTAAATTGCATCCCGGGAGCAGAATCGGCGCAACGCTGCGACGCACGTCGCGGACTCTTTTGAAGGTCTGTCTAGGAAAGTCTATTTTTCAACTGTTAAAAATTTAGCAAAAATTAAAAAATTTAGTTCTTAAATCCAAAAATTCGGAGATCAAATGTATCGCGAATTTAAACAAATAGTCTTCAAAAAAAAAAAAAAAAAAAATCAATTTCGTCATAGATGCTGGAAATACGTGAATTTGTCAAAGGAATGCACAAAAACTCGGATTTTGTCCAAAGATCGCTAAAAAACAGCAAATTTCCTCAGTAAATTACGAAAAAACAGCGAATATCTTCATAAAGTTGCTATTAAAGGCAAATTTCTTCAGAAGATCACGGAAAAACAGCAATTTTTGTCCAAAAAAATCACGAAAAACGGCAAATTTCCACAAAAAAAATGCGAAATAACAATAATTTTCCTCAAAAAATCGCGGAAAAAAAGTAAATTTCTTCAAAAGATCGTGAAGAACGGCAAATGTTTTCAAAACATCGCGAAAAAACGGCAGTTTTCGTCAAAATATTGCGAAAAAAGGCGAATTTCTTCAAAAAATCGCGAAAAAACGACAAATTTCGTCAAAAAAATCATGAAATAAAATGGCAAATTTCTTCAAAAAAATCGCAAAAACGACAAATTTCGTCAAAAAATCATAAAAAACGGCAAATTTTTTCAAAAGATCGCGAAAAAAACGACAAATTTCTTCAATAGATCGCGATAAAACGGCGGTTTTCGTCAAAAGATCGCGAAAAATGACAGTTTTCGTCAAAAAAGCGCGGAAAATGCAAATTTCATCAAAAGATTTTGAAAAATGACAGCTCGTCAAAAGATCGCGAAAAACCCACAAATTTTGTGAAAGGGGAGACTCCCACCTTTCGAACAATGCATGAGGTGTTAAAGATTCTGAGAACAAGGGCAACTTATTTTTAAAAGTACTTTTTTTTATATCTATCACAAATACTTAGGAGGTTTGAGTGCATATAATGTAATGCGAGGGATTGATCTGCAGACTGTTTTTTAAGCTTTATTTGTGTTGCAGACTGCAGAAAATTCTGCTGCTGGGAGTTGCATCAATCGGTAGCAGGGGGAAAAAAATCTCTAATTTTGTCAAATGGTCATGGAAGAAAAAGTAGTATGTCAATTAAATGTGTCCTGAAATATTGTAAAAAGTTTGTGTTGAAATATCTTTTGGCACCAGTACAACCCCTCATTTCACTTTTTCACCAAGACCATTTGATGAATTTCGCAATTTTTTCCTGGGATAATTTGATAAATTTCACCACTTTATATTGTAGCCGATTGTTGGACAACATTTTAATGTAACTCAATGGCAGTATCCTTGATTTTTTTTTTATGGCTTTATTCTACGAATTTCATCATTTTTCTGGTGACCAGTTGATAAATTACACTATTTATTTCCATAATCCTTTGACAAAATTGGTGATTATTTGTTTGATTGCTCTTTGAATTTCGCAATTATTTAATGAATTTTGCTATTCATCCCTCTCTCAGAGATCCGTTTGATGAATTTTACGATATTTAACACAAGACTCATTTGACTAATATCATGATTTTTTTCAAGGCCATTTGATGAATTTCAAGAATTTTTTCCTGAGATCACCTGACAAATTTTGTGATTTTTTTTTTTTTTTTTGAGACAATTTCATTATATTTCCCAAAAGGAAATTTGACAAATTTCATGGTTTTGTCTCCATGATCATTTGGTGATTTTTTTTTTCCATGATGAACTGTCGCGATTTGAGATATTTTTCTGCAACCAATTAAAAAAAAATTTGCGATTCTTTAAAACCAACTGAAATGCATTAAAAATGCATTCTGTGTATGGTGTTAAATCTTACAGTACTTGTCTGTATATCTAAAACATTTTAAGTAAAGAAAAAAAAATGTTTTTCATTTGGTCTCCTTTTAGTCTCTTTTTTTACATTTTAGTCTCTTTTTCTTGCAATTAAGTCTCTTTTCTCTCTTTTTCAAGAGTGACTTAGCGGTCCTAGGCCTGTATTAGGAACTTTCTCTGTTGTATTGCAATCTCTTTAGATGCCATTACCCAAGTTATCCTAGGAAAACTATATTAACAATAGTAGAATATATTTCCTTTTTAAAATATATGCAGTTTTTTTTCAATTCTGTACAGTTGAAAATTTTCCAGGAAAAATATCAAATGGTGTGGTGTTAAATCTTACAGTACTTGTCTGTATATCTAAAACATTTTAAGTAAAGAAAAAAAAAATGTTTTTCTATTATACTAACAAAATTACTATTATTATACTAACAAAAATATTTGAACATTGACGTTGTGGTTAACTAATTCATTAAGTTTAATTGTCATTTGATTTGACCATTGATGATAAACTTATAATAATAATTTGTTAATAATTAATCTTTTATATGCCAGTTGAAATACAGTAGACTCCCTTAAATCCGCACAGCTTGGGACCAGAGGTTTTGCGGATTTTAGAATTTTGCGGATTTCTGGTCATTGATTTGTTTACATTAAAAAAAATAATTTGAATGTAATTAATAATGAAATCAAAAGTATAATGAATGCATACAATATACTGAAATATTAAAATAAGTAATAAACTAAAATAATAAAAATTTAGATATTTTTAAAAATGATTAAAATACTAAAAGGAAAGATTAAGTTAATAATCAATAATGTACAATTAAATATTCATTATAAAAAAGAAAATGTGTTTTTCCTAAACTATTCAATGAAACTTGCCTCATAAAGGTATATATCTAATTCACATCAGGATAATGAAACTTTATTTCCGGTTTAGCCAGACTTAATAACCAAAAAAGCTTGATTAATACATAAATATATGTGGTAAGATTGTGATTACCAATGATATTAGCAATATCTTTATGTTTTTCAAAAATAAATTATTCTTTCTTCATGAAAAAACATGAATTCAATAACCTTAACAAAAATTATAAATTAAAAAATGTATGGAATCGATATAAAACTGAAAAAAATCAATTTTTGCACCTAGATCTGAATTGAATGTTTCATTGTTTACATCCGTAAAATATGTGTGGATTTTAGGAGTGTGGATTTGAGGGAGTCTACTGTAATCTGTTTCCCAACATTGGTTTTTATTTATAATACACTAATTTCTGAATTCAAAAGGCCTCAAATATTGTATAGTTAATGTCACACCTGTTTATAAAATTTTACTTATGTGGTTGTCGAATTATAAAATTGTTATAATTTTTTTTTCCTTCTACTTAATAGTTTCTGTATCTTGCTTGACAGCTAAAATGATTATTTTGCAGGTGTTTTTTGAAAAGATATTTGTAACTCGTCCATGGAAAGCTCTGTTTGTAACAACAGATGATTCGATTAAAGAATGGTGGTTTAGATGGAAAATTGATCGATATGTAAGTCTTGATACCTTTCAGTTGCTTTTTATAAATGCATGGTACTATGTTAACCACTTCACCAGCGAGGAGTATGAGGAAACAGTGCTTTTACCCCCGATTTATCTTGGGGCAGACGGTTAAGTGGTTAATTAATGAAACGTGTATTTTGTAGTATTTTCTTCCCTGTATAAGCTAAATTCATTTTTTTTTCTAAATTGTAATGATTATTAAACTAAACTTCACAGTATTTTAATAACTTGTTCAGTGATATAATATAAAAGTATAGCCTGTCTCAAAAGTTTAAGCACAAGTATAAAATGTGATTTTTAATGAATAATAAATGTTAGAGTAAATAGAACTTTTTCATTTGTAAATTTTACATCTTTATTTAAATAAATGATATCAAAAGTAGAAAAAATAAATTACATATTTGTAAAAAATGTATTACTAAAAATATGCTCAAACAAAACTGCCTCAAAAGTTTATGCACAATGGTAAAAACAACTACATTTATTATTTTTTTTAAATTGTTATGTACCAATTTTTTATTTGTGGTTTTGGATTAGTATAAATAAACATGTCCATTGAAATTATTAGTTTTTGTACGGTTTCTGATTGTAACAAATATTGTGCTTTCTCTTTTACCTCTTTGAATTTTTCAAGAGAGTCTACTGTTATCCATTGCTGTAAACCTGATGGGTTTAAATGTCATTCACATTCTCATTCAGGTTTATGCCAGACTTAAAGTAGGCGAGTTAAGAATTAAAAAAAATTTCTGTAAAAGCAATGGTTATGTAAATGTGATATGGAGATTTAAGCATTACCTTGTTCAAGGTTCCATTCAGGATCCCTCAAAATGTAACCAAATGGAAGGAAATTTTGATTCAGTATACCTTGATATTTTTGGGAATTAACTGTATTTTGGGAGGGAGGTGAACCAAAGCACTACGACCAGGGGTCTATTGTGCTATCCCCCAAAATGAAAGAGGAAATATCATCCTTAGTTAGTCCCTAAACAGATCAGTAGCTGACATAAAATTCAGTTGGCATTTGATAAGAATATCCTGAATTTTCCATGCCTCAATCAAATATTGACCCGGGTGCTCAAAACAATAAGTAGTATATACTTCAAAGCAACAGGGGACATGTAAAACAGTCTTTTCTTCATATTTACAACCCCTACATAGATGGTCATTGACCACCTTCATAATACTAAGTTGTCCATTATGTCTACAGTATACTGTTAGCAGTTCCACCATATTTCAGACTATTTCTTCTGAGCCCACTGAGTTTGCAATTTTACTAGGGCTTTCAGTATTGAGCACCTTTACTTGTCTCTGTCTGCTTGAGTAAAGCCATTCTTGATACTGCTGCTCCCTAAAAATTTTAGAAGCAGTAGTTCTGATGCAGTTCTTGGAAATGCCAATAGTTGGTTTGGGTCCAATAAATAGAGTAACACCCTTTCCTTGCTGAACTATCAGCAAACTTGTTACCCAGGATGCCATTATGACCAGGTACCTAATGTACAATAACATTATTACTGACAAGCCTGTTCAGAGAGCAATAACACTCCAAGACAATCTTAGAAGCAATTATATGTGTCTGTAAGACGAGCAAAGCTGCCTGACTATAAGAATAGACATGCTACTATATCCCCTCTTAATGCAAATATAACCACACATAAGTATTCCATCCTCTTCCTGAAAGATAGTGATATAACTACCCAATGGGTAAAAGAAAGGCGTTCCATCATCTGGTCAGCTAACCCCAGCTCCTGTTCCAGCATTTATCTTGGAACTATTAGTGAACCATGTCATACCTGTCTCAAACTCCACAGAAAGAGTCTCCCAGTGAGCTCTATGGTGAAGACAAATTCTGAACAACTAATCAAATACTTGCTTTAAAGGCATATCATTGCCCTTCATAATCAAAACTAGATGCTTGCTGATTTTACAGTTAAGCCTATCCCTAGTAAGATATCTCGTGTAACTTTGCCACTGCCCATGAAAAATGAGTCTATATGAGCTGATTAATGTTTCTGCCACAATAATCATATGCAGTGGGTAATACCCAACAGCAATTCCATAGCTGATGCAGGTGTTGTCCTAAATACACCTTTCATAGACATGCAGATCATCCTTTGCAGCTTTGCTAATTCTGACTTGGCAATGTCAGTCTTAATTCTGACCACCAAGCTATACTGCCATAATTGATCATAGGGCAGACCATCATATTGTTAACTAAGTTCCCACATTTTGCCAATAGCATTTCTACATGACCAGAAAATCTTTCTGGCTTTAATGATGCAGTAATCCATGTGCCTCTTAAAACACAATTTCTTATCGAAGTAGACACCAAAATACTTCATCTCTTTTGAGCAACTCAACATGCACCCAAAGAACACAATCTCATTAACTTTAAGTGATTTTTTCTAGTGAAAACAACAAAAGTCATCTCTTCTGGATTAACAGAAAGATCAACATCCCTGCACCACTGCTCTACCATTTAAAGAATATTATTGAGTATGTCTAAAAGAATATTCTCAAATTTACTTCTGTTGATGATAACAATATCATCAGTATACCCAATACAGTATGCACCATGCAAATGTATCTTAATGAGTCCATCTACCATCAAATACCAAAGTACAAGAGAGAGGATCCCACCGTGTGGGCAGACCCTCTTTGCCTTAACATGCATTGTATCCCCCCAACAACTCAGCATAGATAGACCTATCCCTGAGTGGAAAATTGATCCAATTCAGAGTTACTTCATCAGCATCCCTATCGGCTAAAGCTTTGAGGATGGAATTTGTAGCTACCTTATCAAAGGCATGCTCAATATCAAGAAAGACTGCAAATGCAGTTTTATTTGCTTTTAGACTTTTCTCAAGCATAAAGGAAAGATTATAAAGAGCAGTATCAATTGACCTGCCAGTCTGATAAACATACAAAGAGTTTGAAAGCAGCTTTATACTCAAGATGTGTTCCCTGATGTGCCTATCCATTAACTTTTCCAATGTATTAAGCATAAATGATGTCAGACTAATTGGCTAGAAAGATTTGCTTCAAAATATTTATATTTCCCAGGTTTTTAGAGATAAAGATCATCTTGATGTGTCTTCATGGATTTTGAATGAATCTAAAAATGAGACATGCCCTGTAAATCTGGCTGAGCAGTGGGACTAAGATCATTTTCCTTTTTTGTAACAAAACAGGTACAATTCCATCCATACTCAGAGTCTTGAAAGAGTTGAGCAAATTGATGGCCCACAAAATCTTGTCTTGAGTGTTGATATCACCAGCAAGATGCCTGCATTCCCTTCAGTAAGTTAGTTCAAACCCAGCCCGTGGGCTGAGTTCAGGCCGATTTCCATTAACGACATTCGGGCTGGGCCAGGCCGGGCCTAGTCACTAAACTTTTTGGGCTGGACTGAGCTCGGTCCTTAATTTTTTTCCTAGAGTATCGGGCTGGGCCTAACTTATTTTTTCCGTACGAAACCAAGACTGATTTCATTCTTCCAAGTCTTCTCAGACCAAAATAATCAGTTCCTGTTGAATCAACCCGTATGAAAATCCTTTTCTCAATGTGGCCAAGTCTGTTCATAAATCAGTAGAATTCAGCTTGGTCCAAAAATTTTTGCAAAAAAAGGCATATACTTTTAAGTCGTCATTATTCTACAATTAAACATTAAAATTTATTATTTTTAAAGAGTCGTAAATTACTAGGCATTTTAAAATAGAATCAAACACATGAAAAAAAAACATGATTATGACAGACTTTTCTTTTAAACTGAAAACTGCAAATTTCTTTTAAACTGTTCATCCATGCAAAATGAACACAACAACACGCAAGAAAAAAATATATTAAACATTTACATCTGAAAAGAAGGGAACGTATTTTTTTTCTTTCCAATGCGATTCCATCTTAGAAGATTTTTCTTTTACCATATACCATTTTTTAGATTTTTATGTCTCCATTACATGGAATATGGATTAATAATACTAATGATAACTGAAACATTTATGTACAACAAACAAATGTTCATTAAAAGCATAAATATAGCAGCCCACGACACTTATGCATAAATAGAGATTATAAACATGAAAAAAAAAAAAAGACTAAGAGAAGTTTTTTGGTCTGAACTCTTCTGTAAGGGTAAAGATCAATGTTCGGTAGAAATTCACTCATGCTGGGCTGGGTTTGGGCCGAATTTTTAGCTTTTTTCTAAGTTGGGCAAAGCTTGGACCAAAATCTTAATTTTCGGGTCAGACCGCTAAATTTTCTCTATGGGCTAGGCTGGCCAATATATATATATATTTTTTTTTTTTTTTCAGGCCGGTCCAAAATTTTTTTCTATGGATCGGGCTGTCTCAAACCTGAAAATTTCGGCCCGTGCAGACCTCTTCTCCTAAGTTCCTTTCACAGATCATGCCAGTACATGTTCTACACATCAGGGTTATATAAGTTTAACTTTTTTTCTCACTTTGAGTAAAAGAGTAAGCCACTCTTCCAATGGAGGACATTTTATTTTTAGCCTAGGTTCATTGTTGTTTGTTAGTGGTGTAGTTTGAGATGTGGTTTGCAACCCATTCTTTTTAATATGATGTGATCACCTATGTACAATATCTTTGGACACCTGCACACCGAGAATATTTTTAATTTGCTGTATGGGTATACAGTAAAACCTTGTTACAACAATATTTTAGGGACCATATAAATATATTGTTGTAGAGGGGTTATTGCTATATCGAGGGCCTGCCTATTTTGAGCATTTAATAAGTATTTCTTTTTACTTTAAGGCATATACTACTTAAATATTTATATTTAGAAGAAAATAGTTAGTGGAATGTTAATAGTAATAGTTAAATAATGCAAAATAAATTTAAATAAATTCAGAAGATGAGCAAAGAAATATTCACATACATGAAAACTATTTTTATTGAAAATAATCCAATATTTTGGTATGTTTATTCATCTGTTAACAATTAAGTCAACGAAAAAGATATGCATTGAGTCTAGTACACAAAAATGCTCTTCATTTGTCGACTAAAGGCTTGAAACAAATGTCTGTAAAGACTTCACAAATTTAAGAGCTTCCGGAGATGACATAGGGATTTTGATGGACCTGTATCATTATCCTCTCCTATCCCCATCCTGTTGTTTTCTATCTCGTCAATAGTTTCAAAGAGAAAATGTCTTCATCAGCATCTCCTGTGAAAACCATAAGGTCGTTATCTGCTGTTTAAGGGTGTATTTCGATTCAAACTGCTTATTTTCCGATTTATTTTTGAATTCATTTTTGCTCTCAAATGCACCAAATTTTCAAAATCTCTTATTTGGAAAGTACACAAGGTGCCATGATTGTCGATTCTTTGATAAATGTAGAAAATATTGCAAAAAAAGCAATCAAAAGTGGCATTTTGAACCGATTTTCCCCTAGCGGAAGATCTGTGAACGAAAAAAAAAAGGGTCATACTGAGAAGATAATTGTTTATAAATCACATTCTAATTAATTGAGCGTAAAAAGACATCACATGGCACATCATACGTCCCTTGAAGAATCCCCTCAGCAAGTTTCATGTTTCTACTTTTAAAAATGTGTCTGAAATTGTATCGGAAAATTTCGAGCTGTTGAAGGTGGAAAAGCGTCTTTTCAAATACACCCTTAATAGTCTTCCACGCTAATTCCAGATTTTTTTGCCACTTCTTTTAACAAGTTAGAATAAAGATTTTTGAATGTTCAAAACACATTCTCGATCATGTGAAAGATCTCATTCAATGGAATTTTCATCACAATGAGATTTTTTATCTTCATGACAAAAACCGACCTTTTTCCAACAATTATGATCGTTTTTCTCTGTTACTTCTCACTAACTTCCAGCAATATTGTCACATGCTTTCTTCATATTTACAGCTTTAACAGGATCTTCTATTTTATTATCAAAATGTATAAGTATCAACTCTGCCAACCATTTTCTGTAATATCCCTTAAAACACTCAATTATACCCATATCTCGAGTCTGTGAAATTCAAGTACAGTTGGCAGGAAAAAAAATAATTTCTACGGTTTGCAATTTTGGAAATGAGGCATGAGCGCAACAATTATCTAGTAACAAAACGATTTTTTTCTTTCTCTTCTTCATTTCTTGCTGTAATTTTTGTAACCATTCAGAAAATATTTGCAATTTATCCAAGACTTTTTATTGACTTTATATTCCACAGAAAGACTTGCCAGGTTTTTAAAGCACTTTGGATGTTAATTGTGAATGCGCTTTTTGTACATAGAAGAACAGTAAGTTTCTGTTTCAATTTCTTCCGTCCATAACACTTTTCACTTTTATCCAATCAAACACTTTTTTCCCCTCCTGTGTCCAATCGAATAAGAGTTGAAAAAACAGCCCAGGATCTGCGTTCATCTGCGCTAGAAATTTCTTCTGGAGCATACTTTTATAAGAAATTTTTCATCTTGTTTTGCCCCTATTCACATGTGTCATTAATCGGGGCAGGCTTTTTCTCCCTGTGAACTTCATGGAAAATTATTCCGTGAGGATCCTGAAACACATTAGCCAACCGTTACTACTTTTAAAATTTTCGTTCCTTATAAGCGTTCCTGTAAATTTACATGCTTGTGCTCATAATAAGGGTCCATTTATTGGAACATTTGTTGCCTTCACCTCTTGGTACAATTTTAAAACAGAAAGCATCAATGTTTTCATTTATGGTAACTTTCAGTCGTTTTCGCTGTGTGTTAATTGTATTTGAACTTGTAATGTCTTTGCTATGTTTCTTTTTCTTTGGGAACATTTTAATTGTAGATTTCGATACTCCGTATTTTTTAACTGCATCAATCTGTTTCATTCCCTCATCAATATCGTTGATAATATTAATTTTATCTTGAAAGGACAGTTGTTTTCGCTCTACCACCTTAAAGGATAATGCATTGATGAAATAAAGAAAATCAAAAATCAAATTTTTCATTTAGAACTCAAAATCATTAAGACTCTAAAATCGTCCAACTCTGCAAACCTTTTCAAAGCATCAAACTCTTCTTTTTTGGAATGTCACTACCATAATTTCTGGAAAAAACGCCGCATCGCGAAAAATCACTTTAAAAAATTTAGAAAATGGTCGTAAACGCCGCATCGTCATGAACGCTGCATGTGAAATTTCCGCGGTAATCACGGTTGACGTGTTAAACAGAAACACATTAATAAGCTGTATTAAGAAATCATAAAAATGAAATTATTAATCAGAAATTAATAAATAAATACAAAATTAATGATATTATTTAAATACCGTATTTTCAGGAATAAGTGCTGCACCGCATATGAGTTTAAAAGTAAAAATATGCTTAGTGCGGCACAGCAGATACGGTGATTTTTTTTTTCCTAACAGTACTGTAAAATACCGTTAATCTGCCCCCCCCCCCCCCCCCCCACCAAACGTGACAAAAAAACGTAAAATAATTAGAGGGGGGCACTTACACGGGATTTTTCCGCAATCATTATCGTTTCACAAAATTTGCAGAAATGAATTGTGAATCTTTGAATGAATCATGAATTTTGATAATTGAAGCAACACTTAAAAAAATTGGGTTTTCTCAAAAAAACGTAAATTCTTTCGAAAAAATGCAAAAAAAGGAGAAATTTGTAAAAAAAAAAAAAAAAGCCAAAAAAGCATGAAATCAATTTAAAAAATCTCGAAAAAAAGCACACTTTATTAAAGATTCATGATTCATTCATTTCATCATGATTCATCCCATCCTCAATCGCCTTTGAGAATGGAGGGAGCTTTCTCAGGATTTTTTGAAAATTTCAAATTTTTTATAAAGTGTGGTGGGGCGTTTGATCGAGAAGGGCAGATTAACAGGATTTTACAGTAATTTATGTTAAAGAGGTGATTCTGTTCCGAAAATTGTAAAAAAGCAGTCATTAATAAAAAAAAATTTAAATGTAAAAAAATATCGCGAATCTCAACAACTTGGCCCAGACTTGATTACATTGAGTTTTCTTGGTTGGGAGGGGCAAACTTTTAGCATTTCAGGCAGGGTTAATATATTTTGTTCGGCTGGATCTGAAAATTTCGGCTCATCCGCATGATTCAAAATTTGATGTCTGAATCTTTGGAACAGGGGAAAAAATCGGATTCAGAACAAATTTTCCGAAAGTTATAAAAGAAGGAGAGGGGGAGATAAGAGGGAAATTCAGGAAATTCATTTGAAAATGTAATTTTCATTTATTCGTAATCTAATGCAAAATTTGCGTAACTTTTTGCGGTCTTTTAATGAAAATTGCCATTTTTTCACGATATTTTGACGAAATCGAAATTAATTGTTTTTGCGACCATTTGTCGAAATTCGCGATTGTACTGCTTTCTGTAATATATATCTATAGCAAAGTAATTACTTTAAAAATTGATAAGCTTTAACTGTCTTGAAGTCAATAATGAAAGAGTAAATAATGCACATCTTGTAAATGGAAAATAAAATGTCTACTTACAAATCTGAAGGAGCTTTGTAAAATAATGACTTGAAAAGAAACACAACCTGATTTAAAATCAACAGCAGCTTTATTAGTATACCTTGAAACATCTTGAAAGCATCTTGGAAACATCACAGTAGTAACTTTAATTATGAATACTGTAAACATTGAAACATGAACAAGCTAACAAACATGAGAAACTTTCTCATTTTATAATAGGTGACAACCAATCACCACTTGCCAGCACATGCTGGAACTATTCTGCATAAAACACATAAAGTTGAGTAACATTGAAAACACCTGTTGACAAATATTTGATATCTTCTGAGCAACCAACCAACCATAATTTTTACCTGAAAACTAGTCAAATCAAAATGTAAACAAAATGGATATCTGCATGCTGTTGAAGGTTAGTGATTAGTTTTGTTAGTAGGTTAGTAGTTTTAATTAGTAAAACAATAAAAAAAGGTACCTTAATGAATAAATTATAGATTTAACATAAAAAATGAAAACTTAATATAATTAATGAAAAATGATGGAAAAAAATTAATAAAAATGTGGTTCTTCCACAGTGATACATTTTATGTCTGAAATTTTGGAATTAAAATCGTTTTTTTTTTTTTTTTTTTTTTTAAATTTTTTTTTTTAATTTTCAGAAAAATTCAGAAAAATATCATGCTTGTTTGAAAAAAAAAAAAAAAAAAATGCGCGTAAAGGCCGCATCAGTAGAAATGCCGCATCGCTTGAAATTTCAGTTTAAAACATGTAAACGCCGCGTCGTTTCTTCCGAAAATTACGGTAATAAACACCTCACTTTACCTTTTCCTTTAGCAATGAGAAGATGACAAACCAAACAATTTGGCACATGTTCCATGACAAGGGTTATGTTTTTTTCCATTTCCATTTCCAAGAAGGACTTTACATGGTCCCCACCATCTAAATCTAAACAATAGCCAATCTTACATTGTAAGATACATTGAAAATCAACAGTGAGTTTTCTGTTAACAAAATAGACTAAAAAAATGACAAAGATGATGAATGACAAAGATTTTTTCGCAGCATTTAAAAGCCAAAATATCGTTATAAAGGGAGAAAATAACATTGAAATTTTAAAAGAAAAATCGTTTTACAGGGGTTTATTGTTCTAGAGAATATCGTAATATTGAGGGGAGGTTAACATTAGTTTATATACAAGTTCACCGGGACCAGGAAATATTGCAGTACAGGGAGTTATTGTTGTATCGGATATCGTTCTAGCAGGAGTTTACTGTATTTTATCTAAACGAGTCTGTATTTTCTTATCTGTCTTAACGCATGTTATTTGTGGCTGTCTCAGGGTTGCTACACAACCTGGAAAACCTAGAGAACCAGGAGAAGTCAAGGAATTGTGAAATTAGCCAAATAAGTCAATTTCAATATTTTTCCCTAAAACCTGGAAAAGTCAGGGATTCATTCTTTCATTGTAATCTCTAAGAAAGTTTTAATGTTGTGCAGCCAAAAGTGAGAATTTTCCATGATTTGGCAAACTGCATACTTAAAAAAGAAAAATCATCTACCCTTTTTTTTTCAAAAATTTCCTGTTTTATCCTCCACATTTCATGTTTTTAATATTCATTATTACAGATTTAAAACTTTTTCCAGCAGTTATTTTTTTCTAATAATAAGTAATTATCACAAGCTTCCATCTCCCCACTATTTTCCCCTTCCCTTGTTGAAAATAAATTTTAACTAGACAATGATTTTGGGATATAGTTAACAAAATGAATATTTGTGAACTAAACGCGCAAATATTTTGTAGCAAGTTTGTACAGTTTGTAGGAAACTTTATTTGAAAGCTTGCAATCATAAATTATTAAAGAGAGCAATTCCAAATGTAAACCTCAAAGAAAGATTGTTATTTATTTGTGAGGGGAATTGAGATAAAGAGATTTAGCTCAGAGATTATTAGCAACTCTATTCAAGAAATTTTAGTGTTTTTTGAGGAATATAGCAT
The DNA here is from genome assembly GCA_964019185.1 of Maratus speculifer. Taxonomy (NCBI): domain Eukaryota; kingdom Metazoa; phylum Arthropoda; class Arachnida; order Araneae; family Salticidae; genus Maratus; species Maratus speculifer. Next base: position 249,132,664 of record OZ025293.1, on the reverse strand, counting down.
TTTTTTACCCTTAGCATGTTCACTACCTGCTACACTGCTGGACTAGAATTACTTCTTGAAATACACCTGAAAAAGTCAGGGAATTTCATTCTCACATATGAGTAGCAACCCTGCTGTCTACATTTTGATTTCCAGTTTAAATTATCATTTCTAGAGAGAACTTCACACAGCTACATCACTTTGATCAACTTAAAATTTTTGCAATTTGAGTAACAGTTTTATTTTGTGATTTCAATTTAAAAATCTCACTTTTTATGTATTCAGCACCCTTCAGTCTTTTTAAACATGCGAAAATGATTTTTTAATTTTTTATATTTTTAAAAAATTAGAAAATTGGAGGACATTTGTTTTTTAATATAGTTTCATTGTTGTTTGTTAGTAGTGTAGTTTGAGACATGGCTTGCGACCCATTCTCTTTAATATGATGTGATCAACTATGTACAATATATTTGGACACCTGCACACCAAGAATACTTTTAATTTGCTGTATGGGCATATTTTATCTAAACATGTATTTGTATTTTCTGATCTGTCTTAACACATGCTATTGTCTACATCTTGATTTCTAGTTTAAATTATCATTTCTAGAGAGTACTTCACACAGATACATCACTTTGATCAACTTAAAATTTTTGCAATCTGAGAAACAGTTTTATTTTGTGATTTCAATTCAAATATCTCACCTTTTATATATTCTGTACACTTCAGTCTTTTTAAACAAGTGAAAATAATTTTTTCATTTATGGTGTTTTAAAAAAATTGGAAAACAACATTATACAGCTTCATTAAACCCGTTCAACTTCATTTTTCTAAAAAAAATTTCATAAGGTGCTCAAACTTTTGAGACAGTTTTTCTTTAAGAAAAAAAATAAATTGAATAAAAATTCATGTAAATTTTATTTTAACCAACCAAAACTGTTTTTTTTTATTATTAAATATCAAGTATTTACTGGTGTCATATATTTTCTTTTTGAGAAGAACTATATAATGAATAACCTTTTTCAGTAATAGAATGTAATATAATTTTTGTTAATTCCAGAGTGTTCTTTTTGGGATGCTTTTTGCATTTGGTCTCCAACTTATGAAGAATTATCATATATTAGATGACAAGAATAGGGGAAATTTATTTTCCCGAGGTATATGCCTGTCTGCTACCTTTGCTGGAATTTTGGGAGTCGGGGTACGCTTTTACATAGTTTCCAACAAAACTGAATTATGCTCACTTTTTGATATAGTGTTTTATTTCTAAGATGCTGTTTAACATAACTTATTCATATATATATAAATACATTTTTTCATTAGGGATATTCTGTATTTGCATTTCTTTGTCGCAATAAGAAGGAATGTAATGAAGTTCATGCATACATATCATTTGTACCTGTAAGTAGATTTTTCTTTTTATAAAAATAACATTAAAAATACAGACTTGCCAAGTCTCCTGATTTTTATATATTTTTAAATATTCTATTATTTTACAATCAAATTTACTGTTATTCAGAGATGAAATCTTCAGTGCAAATGTAGTTGTTCTTTAGTACAGTTGATTAGCAATATTTTATGTAATAAACTACATTGATTTATTATAATTGACGAGTTTTTAACATTTTTTGTTCTTACTATAGACATGTTCTGGATTATTAATGATTTGCCTTGGTTAATATACTTATTTAAGATCTTCACTATAGTTTTATATATGTTTATGGAGAAGAATTCCCGCCTTTCTTGTAATGTGTACGTAGTAAGTTAATTTAACCCTCTCATGCATGAATTATTTTGCAATTGTCAAAAAATATTTTTGCTGGCAAATTATCTTGGAATAAATAAGAATATTAATAAGAAACTTCATTTTTAGGTTTTTTTTGTTTGTTTGTTTGTTTAATTCTTAAGGAAGTTTTATGTGCAACCTCATATGAGGTTTGTATGCAAAAATTTGACATTTATTACAATTGTAACAAATATAACATTTCTGCATACAAGCCTCATATGAGGTTGCACATAAAATTCATTGCATTCCTTGAGAACTTTTAAAACTAAAATTCAAGTTTCTTGTTAATATTCTCATCTATTTCAAGATAATTCGCCAGCAAAAAATTTTTTAGTTATTTTTAACTATGAATAATGATTTAATATTACATACTTTACAATATACATATTTTTTCTTCTGGGAAAAAAAGTCAATTTTTATGAAAATGTTTTAAACATTCTGGACATAAATGTACATGACAGCGGCCACAAATGTATCTTGTTTTACTTATACAGCTTTCAGTTTTGCACTTCCGTGCAAATTTACCATCAGACTTTTTGGGTAATGTTTACCATTATCATATCTTAGTTCTTTAGCAATTTAAGACACTTTTCTTTTCTTTGTTGGACATATCAAATCAGAAGATGCTTTAGCCAATGGTCGACCCTTTTTCTTCAAGTTTGAAATTGATGTTCCTCTATGTATTAGGCTGCTTGCAATGCTGCTTTTGAACTCTAATAAATCATTAGCACTCTTCCATCTTTTCTCCAAAAAAGCCAGGCATTTATAACAGCAACATTTAAAAGATAAAAAAAAAATGTGCATATACCAACATTTATTTTTTTGACAATGAGGATAAAGTGCCACAAGTGAATCCATCAAGTCCTCATCTCACATATGCTTGTTATATATTTGCACTGAGTGTGATCTATCTGTTCCTACAATGGATTTAGTTGCAGAATTAAAACATTTTGCTTTATCTGTTGGTTGAACTCCAGCAAAAGATGATACCATGTGCACAATATATTTTTCAACCATCAAGTCTCTATTATGTTGTCTTCAGAGGTAGTTCAGAAACTAATCTTCTTCCATCTTTTATAAGAGCTTTGGCATTTTTTTTTTTACTTTTTCTCTGCACTTTTCCTTCTGTTAACTTGAATAGTTCCAACAAAATAAATGCTTTGTTTTTTTAATTTTTCAATTAATTTGTTGTGTTACTTAAAACATACACTAAAACTAATATATACAGGGTGTCCCTAAACCAATGGTATATACGCTAGTGGGTGATAGAACACATCAAGACGAGTAATAGTAAATAGGAAACCAAGGGTTCCAAACGTTTTCCAAAGGAGATAGCCGCCATTAAAGTTTAGGGTCCAAAATTTCAAGTACACATAAAAAATGGAAAAATAGGTCGATTGTTTTGCAGTTTTCACTAAAATTATTCTTTATGTTGGTATTTTCTTGAAAATAAATTATAAAGATAAATTTTGAAAAATGCCGATAGAGGGCACTTCAGACTTTGAAGTAATGAAAAACTATTTTTTGCCGTGATTTTTTGCATCTCATTAAATGGTTTCGTAAGCTTAGACTTAAACTTAAGTTTTGAGCTCAAAATCTGAATAGTTAGAAGCGGTTAAGTAGCGTAAACTTAACTGTGTTCAGAGGGTTTAAATTTCAAATGATTATAAAAAACGGAAAAATTGGTCGATTCATTTGCGGTTTTCACTAAAACTATTCTTTATGTCGGTATTTTATTGAAAATGAATTATAAAGATTAATTTCAAAAAATGCCAATAGAGAGCACTTTGGTATTTGGATTAACGAAATAATCCATCCTAATACTATTTTTTGCCGTTATTTTTTGCATCTCATTAAATGGTTTTGTAGGCTTAGATTTAAACTTAAATTTTGAGCTCAAAATCTGAATAGTTGGGAGTGGTTAAGTAGTACAAACTGAACTGCGTTCAGAGGGTTTAAATTTCAAACGGAAAACTATAAAAAGCAGAAAAATTAGTCAATTCGTTTGCGGTTTTTGCTAAAATTTCTCTTTAAATCAGCGTTTTCTTGAAAGTAAATTTTAAAGATAAATTTCGCAAAATGCCGGTAGAGGGTGCCTTAGACATTGGAGTAGCGTAACACTATTTTTAACCGTTACTTTTTTTAAATCTCGTTAAATGCTTTCAAATGCTTAGATTTAAATTTTGAGATCAAATTCTGAGTCGTTGCGAGTGTTTAAGTAGCGCAAAAGTGAACTGTGTTCGAGGGGGGAGGGGGTTAAATTTCAACTCCTGAACACACTTCAGTTTGCGCTTCCTAACCCCTCCCAACAATTCAGAATTTGAGTTCAAAATTTAAGTTTAAATCTAAGATTTTGAAAACATTTAACAAGTTTTGGAAAGCATTTAATTAGATACAAAAAATAACAGTTAAAATTTGTTGTTGGTTACTCTGAAGTTTAAGGTGCCCTCTAACGGATTTTTTTTTAATTTATCTTTAAAATTCATTTTCATGAAGATACTGATTTAAATAATAGTTTTATTTTAAACCGCAAAGAATCGACCAATTTTTCCGTTTTTTATTATCATTTGAAATTTGAACCCTATGAACACAGTTCAGTTTGTGCTACTTAACCACTCCCAACTATTCAGATTTTGAGCTCAAAATTTAAGTTTAAGTCTAAGCTTACGAAACCATTTAATGAGATGCAAAAAATCATGGCAAAAAATAGTTTTTCATTACTTCAAAGTCTAAAGCGCCCTCTTACGGCATTTTTTGAATTTTATCTTTATAATTTATTTTCAAGAAAATACCAACATAAAGAATAATTTTAGTGAAAACCACAAATCAATTGACCAATTTTTCTGTTTTTTATGTGTATTTGAAATTTTGGACCCCAAACTTTAATGGCAGCTATCTCCTTAGGAAAACGTTTGGGACCCTTGGTTTCCTCTTTACTATTACTCATCTTTATGTGTTCTATCACCCCCTAGCATATATACCATTTGTTTAGGGACACCCTGTATATATAACTCTCACTTTAAAAACTAATAGCATTGCCTTTTTTATAGTTTTCTACTTTTGAAATTTGCATGTACAGCCTCAAATGAGGTTTGCATGCAAAGACAGCTGTAAATGCTACAACTGCATGGAAGCCTTATTTGAGGTTTCAAACTGCAACACCCTTCAATCTCTCCAAAACATATTTAAATGTCACATTTTTTTTCTTAATGTAATTAAAATGATGTAAGAAACATGAAATATATTTTTACTTACTTTTTATGCTCTATTGTGTGGTGGCATACATTTTTAAAATCCGTCATTTTAGCTTACTTGATAAAAATGGAGGCTAAAACCTGTGCAAAATAAAATGAAATGCATGTGGTGCCATCTATTGACTTTTTTCAAAAGAGGATTTTGGTCGCATACTAAATTACTATGCAATTGAAATTCCAAACAATTAGGAATAAATTTTTTTAAAAATTTTTTTATCTTACAACCTCATATGAGAACATGAAGCATGAAAAATGCACGAGGGGGTTAAATGTATGTTAGAACATAATATGTTGAAATGTATTCTACTTCTAAGGAATATTTTCTTTATTTGAGTAAAAGTGTCATATTTCTTTTTAATCTTCAGTAATAATGAATCTCAGTTTAGAACTGAACTTGCTCTAAACACTGTTTACATTAAAAATTAAGTTTTCATTGAAAAAAATATTTTCTGATTTTTGGATTTCAGAACTTGGCAAGTTTGAAAATATGTACTTTTTTGTACATATGTTACCATCAAAGCCTAATTTCTAATTTCAATTACTTAAGTTTTCGTGCCTGACAATTAGAATTTTTAAATCACACACACACAAAAAAAAAAAAAAAAAAAAAAAAAGTTTTATTTAGAACTTGTTTTAACTGCTAAAAACTGTTGAGTTGAAAGTGTCCTATCACACATAGTTAATTTTAGCTTTGCCTAGTTAAAATTAGTTTTCACTAAGTAGAGATTAGTGAAAACTACTTTAAACTTGGCAAAACTAATATTACTTTGTATGTTTCACTTAAAAATAGAATTAACTAAGTATGACAGGACATTTCCAATTTTCTAAATTCTTTAGTAATTAAAACATGTTCTAACAGAAAAATATGTCTAGTTGGCAGGTAGGACTATTTAAGTATTGAAAAGTATTTTTCATTAAGTGTAACATTTTGAGCTGCAAGTGGTTGTTTGGAAATTAAGAAGTAAAAGCAAAATTTATTAAGCCAGTATTGCCACTGTCAGAATGATGTCAGCATTAATCATGTGTTTAAGTGATTTTTTTTTTTTGGGGGGGGGGGGGGGGTTATGTTTTAAAAATCTATAAGTAAACACTTTTCATTACTTTTTTACTACAAAGTTTTAATTTGTATATTATAATATGATTATCTGAGAGTTTTTTAATGCTATCTTTCACTACCAATGGGCCCATTCTTCTTGGATTCTGTAGGCCCAGTTTCAACAGGGTTTGGCTTATTCAAGTTTTTCATTGTCTGATGGGTATTTTTTTTCTACCAGGAGGCACATTCTTATTTTGGATTCTATGGGCCCGGCCTCAACAGGATTTAATTCATTCAAGTTGGTTTTTTGATTCACCTGACAGTTTTTAGTCACACCTACCCCTGGAAAAAGGTGCATTTGTTATCTAGGGTTTTATGGACTCGATTCCAATAATGTCTAGCTCATTCAACTTGGTTTTTGATTATCTTATAGTTTTTAGTTTTACTATTTACCATCAAAAGGTACAATTTGGTCACTATAGGTCTGATTTCAACTAAATTTATTTATTTTAACCCAGCTTGCAATTCTTTTCAGATTTTCTAGTATGTGTACTGCATGTCTGCCATAGGCAGAAGGACCCTTGCTGTAGGTTCATTCAGAAGGTAGTTTGTTTGAAACATGCTGCATATTGAAACATTGTATGCTGCTGAATTCATTAGGGTACAATCTCAAAGGTTTATTTTGAGAAATTTGTTTTTAATTTTAGAGGTTTTAATCATTTATGGTTTGTTTGAAGAAATTGAAAGGCTTGGGTAATGCTGGGTGAGTCAGCTAGTCATAGAATAAATATGCTGTTGTTTTATTTTTCATTTATAATATCATTATTTTAAAAAATTACTTGTCTTAACAGATATGAATGGATTATTGTAATTTGCATCTTAAAATTTATCGATAAACATTGTATGACAGGGAGAAAAATAATTAAGTTTATCAGCTAGGACAGATTTTTGCTTAAAAAAATTTTTTTTTAATCAACAATTTTTATGAAATGATCGCAAAATACAATAGCAATTTTTGTCATATGATTGTGAAACAGAATAGCAATTTTCGTCAAATGATGGTAAAATACAATAGTGATTTTTGCAAAACAGTTGTGAAATATAACAGCAGTCTTCCTCAAAGGAATGCAAAATAAAACATGATTTTAGTCAAATGATTGTGAAATACAATAGCGATTTTCGTGAAATGATTGTGAAATAAAACAGCAATTTTCATCAAATGATTGCGAATTACAGCTGCAATTTTCATCAGATGATCATGAAATACAAGAGAGATTTTCATCAAATGATTACAATATAAAGCAATGATTTTTGTCAAACGATCGCAAAAAAAACCCTGCAAAATTTTGCTATCTGCTTGTGTAATAATCATCAATACTATTGCTTGTTTGCTGCCTAAATTGATTTGAAACAATACTGTATAAAATTCCTCACTGAGCTCTCTGCATCTATTGCTGGGTTAACTTAATTGATACAAAATATTGTGAACTAAAGAAAAATCAATCTTATTTATTTGTAAAGCTTTTATGCAAAATGAATTAACAGCATATTTCAACTGTTTGACAAATGTGCATTTAGAAAGACTTAAGTGTTAAAAATTTACAAAAAAAAAAAAAAAAAGAGTTCTTTTATTTTGTTTAAGATAGTTAAAAAATAGTTTGTTATAAATTTTATTATTTATTTAGTTTGCATCTATTGCTGGGTTAACTTAATTGATACAAAATCCTGTGAACTAAAGAAAAATCAGTCTTATTTATTCATAAAGCTTTTATGCAAAATCAATTAACAGCATATTTCAACTGTTTGACAAATGTGCATTTAAAAAGACTTCAATTTTAAAAATTTACAAAAAAAAAAAAAAAAAAAAAAGAGTTCTTTTATTTTTTTAAGATAGTTAAAAAGTAGTTTGTTATAAATTTTATTCTTTATTTAGTTTATGATAAACAATATAGTTTACAAAAATCACCCATAAATGTGAAAAAATGTCATAAATTTCACTTTACACGTAATTTCCTCTTTTTTGTTATTTGTTTTTTTTAGTAGCATCCCTTATAAACTGAAAAAAAATTTTTTTTTTTAAATAAATCAGATATATCCTACTATCATGAATATTAATTGGTTTAGCATTTTTATATTTGTAAATTATCAAAACTTATGAATGTTAGGAGATTACTGTACATGAATTGTGCAAATGTAGTACTTTTTATACGAAATTTTATTAACTAAAGACTGGGTTACTGATAATAAATATTTTTGTATAATTTTAGATTCTCTCATTTCTTATATTGCGGAACATTACTGGCTACATACGAACTAAGTACAGTATGTTTTTTGCCTGGTTTGGAAAAATTTCTCTTGAGGTAAGATTTCAATTTCTTGTTACTATATTTAATTTAAATTATATATTTAACCTAGTACTTAATTTAAAACATTAAACCCAGACCAGAGTATTTCCATTCTCTCACAGCCCACTTTTTTGTCAGATTATTCACATTTACATAGCTTTTCATTTCATTTTCATGCTTTTCATTACTTAGTCATTCTTCTCAAAATGTAAAATTCCACTATTGCTCAAAACATTGAACAAAAATTTTTAGCGAGTCCTTCAGATTATTTCATTTTAATTTATTTACTATACAGATTTATATAATGTAGAGTGAAAAGTTGGTTGACTTTATAAAGAAGCCTCCAGTACTAGTTTGTATCTAGTCATGAGATAGCACCACTGACAATTGCTGATTTATATAAACCATAAATGTAATATAAATTATATTATAGCTAAATGAGTAGCTTATAGGCAATATATTTGCTGGCCACCATGCTAGTAGTGTGAGGAATTCTGTTCCAATCATACTTTCTTTTTTATTATTAATTGAGGTTGAACTCTAATAACTTCAAAAATGGTGACAATGATGGGATTTCACTTTGTGTTTTGAACAATTTTTAAATTTTAAAAGATCTCTTTTTTGCAAAAATGGTAACTTGAAAGATGACATATTGAACTGAAGCCTAAACTAAGCCAAATTGTACATGGAGCTGGCCACAGGTATTATATTTTTAGACAAATCATCTGAAAAGTAGTGCAAAAATATCTTCCTCCTCCCATCTATTTCTGAATCTACTGAAACTGCAATTATAAAAAAAAAAAAATAGAGGTAGTAGACATTAATTTAAACCTTGCAGGAAAACTATAGTGATTACTGTAGTTAACATAGTTTTTGAAAAGAGTGCCTTTTTACTATACATTTAAATTTCAATTTGTGGGCATTCAGCAAAGGTGTTGTGGAGTGCTGGAGGTACCTATCACAGCAATAGTATAAAAGCATTATTATGTGATTAAAAAAAAAAAAATCAGTAATTCACCAAGGTATTAACCCTTAAAATCACAAACAGTTTGGACATACATAATGATAGCTGTAACATACTCTATGTACAATCAGCTTTTAAAGTCTAGATAACAACATTTAATGATATATTTGACTAATGTAATGCTGAGTAGCTGTAAAAAAGCAATAAACTTCAAATTGCTAAAAACAGACTACCATAAATTCTGTCTAAGGTCGAATCTATTAGGACCAAGAAAATTTTCTGTCATTAACAATACATCACCTTAGACAAGTTTGACTGTACAGATTCATCGAGACTTGAAAATCCTTCTCTGAGTTACACAGACTTCTGTTTTACACAGAGTCTGCCTTATAGAGAGTTTACTGTAATTTAATTTGAATTAATTACATAATTACTATAAGATAGGTGACCAATTTGCACTAATTGAATTTTTTGATGTGCCCCCAGTGTTTTAAATGTTAATTAAAAACCTATCTGGAAAAACACAGCATGGACCCAAGTGCTGTTGCAATTTTGGGACTCCTTTTGAAGCGCGTTTAGCAGAATGTTAAATTTAAATTTTTAAAAATGATTTTATTTGAGCTGCACTGTAAAAATATATTATTGCACTGAGTTTAGTTTTATGAAATGCTCAATAAAGTAAAAAATGCACTATTTTCATTGTCAGCCCGAATTAAGTTCATTAAAAAATCAGACTTTGGAAAGATTTAAAAAAGAGTTATAGAGAATATCAATATTTGATATTATTTAGGCTTCATATCTCTTTGAACTTGTATAATATACCCATTTATACTTTTTTAGTATATACAGCTATACCCAACCATACATTATATAGTTCTTTACAAAGTCTTATTATTCTTTTACAGGCATGAAAGAGTTCTTCCTAAAGTATGATTTCCACTTTTTTTAAGGCAATTTTGGACATTCTCTGGATTGATGCAAAAATGCAAAGAAAGTATTTGGGAGCATATGGGGGTGGGGGATATTGGGATAATGTCAGAGATGAAACAGTCAAACCATTTAAATTAATATTTACATATTTTACAAAATTAATGTGTATATTTCACATAACTTCATCAGGTGTATTTGGATTTATATTTTTAGCAAACTGTAAACTGACTTCAATTTTTATTTATTTATTTATTTAATCTATAAGTTATTAGTATTTTTTTAATACTTTTAAAGTTACAAATAGAAAATAACAGTTCTATGTATAGTTATATTTCATTTCATTATTTGAATAACTGTTTAAAGGTGTCAAAATTATACGACTTTGGCCATTTTGTATATCATTGACAGTTTTTTCCCCTATTTCTCATTAGCATTGATTTATTTTGTTTTTTTCAATAATGCAGTTAACCCATTAACAACCAACTTCTTTCATACTTCTTTTAATTCTTCGACACCAGCTTTTGCCATGTCATATTTTATCGCTCAAAATTTGAGATTAGATAATGAAGAAATTTCCTTACTTTAACAGTGATATTGAAATTGAAAAGTTTTTTTTAGTTCTAGGTGATGTATAAATTGATCGCTGGGCTTTAATGGGTTAATAATTCATCTATTTTGTGTATGGAACCCTTTAAGCACAAGTTAAACTTGCACTTGATTATTTTTTTCAATAAAATTTCCGGTTTGAAAAAGACTGAAAAAGCATACATCAGTTTAAAGCTTTCTTTAAGCCATTCCTACTTATACCTTGCAATGCTTATAAATTCTTTTGTGTGGCCTTGTATACAGGGTCTACTTTTTTGTAAAAAGTTTGAGACACTGTAAGAAATTCGACTAATTTGATGAAAATGACAAAATTTGTAAAATGAAAATCCTTTCATTTTCCTTATGTTTGACTGATAAAACTGTTGCTATGATGTAATAAAATTATAATCCTATATTATTTAAATAATAAAATATTTTTTTCCAATTAATCATTTAATTAAAATAGGTTGATTGCATATTAATCATAATCTAATAAATCCACAAAAGCAGAGTTAGTCAAAATACATCGAAAAATCATTTTCGATACAAAACACATTAGTTTTAGAACCTAAAATACAAAACACTTTTCGAATTGAAAAAGTTCCCAATACAAAATACATTTAAAATATAAAATACATTTAAAATACAAAATACTTTTAAAATACAAAATACATTTGAAGAAAAAAAAATGTGTATAAGATTATAGGTTTGCAGGAGCCATGTCCGGCACATTCAGCTGGCCAATTTTAATCCATGACACTCGGGCCGAGCCTAACCAGACCTGTTTTTTAGTCTGTCCGGGCTGAGTATCAGGTTTATTTTTTTCTGAAAGATAAACTCAGATGGGCCTCGTCATCACTCTTTTAGGTCCCAGGTTTTACTTTTTTTCTATGAACTCGGATTGGACCTGACTGAGTTTGGACTTCATTCTTCCTATAGCACTTTATCTAGCACTAGTCAAAAATTTTAGAATAGGTCCCAATCCAGCCCATATGGAAATCATTGGCTCGTCCTGTTTTGGCCAGCCTATGGGAAAAATTAGTCAAATCTGACCCGACCCAACAATTTTTTTTTTCAAAAAATGTATGTATTTTGAAAATGTATAATTTTGCCAATAAAAATTTTATTTTTAATAAATACTAAATATATTTCTGCCAATGTATAATTTTGCCAATAAAAATTTTATTTTTAATGAATTCTAAATATATTTCTGGGTAATAAAAAAAAAACATAGCAAAATGAATCTGCCTATAAATCCTGTCTTAAACGAGAAATGTGTTAATTCATGGAAAATAAATTTAATTAAAAAAATATGATACATTTAAAACAAGCTATATTCCTGCTAAGAAGGAAACCTATCCATAATGTATTTTTTTCTCCTATCCTGTACACGAATCAGTCTTAGAAGATTTTACTGAATAGCATTTTTTAGATTTTTAAGTTTCCAAGGCATAGAATGATATTAAGGTTGCTCGCATCTGCTTTGCCTAATAAGTGTAAAATGTTTTGACACATTTAAAAATTCATTTTTTAATGGAAAGATATAAAATTGGAAGGTCTGACTATGGAAGCGATTTGGAATCAAACTGAAATTTCCATTTTTTGATCGATAAATTATCTATTGAGTAATAAGTGGTTTTGATCATGTGACAAGCACGATTTTCACCCCAGTTCAACTGGTTATTCTTCTTTCACTAGGAAATCAGTTCAAAACGCCACTTAAACAGTATTTTCTGAAAAATCTATTGTGATTGCAAAAAATGGGAAAATGAGTGTGATTAGATAGCTTCTGAGCAACACACTTGCTAGTTTAAGCATTTCTAAAGAAAAATAAATTAAATTGTACATGATAAAGTTGCCCTTTTTGATTTAAGAACAGCCTTAATTATAACAAAAACATATACATAAAAATAAATACCACAGTTCAAAGTGCTTTTTTAAAAAAGAAGTCTATAAACATGAAAAAAAGCTGAAATAAGTATTTTTGATCAAAATTTCTCATACAAGATGATTTTTAACCACATCGACATAGAAATTTATGTTTTTCTGGATATTTAGTCAGTTTGGCCTAATCAAGTATTTGTACAAGCAGGGCCTGGCCAAACTTTTAGCTTTTATTTTGAGCCAGGCTAATTCTGAGATTTTATTTTTTGTATCGTACTGTGTTAATATTTTTTTCTTTGGATCAAATCTTTATACAGGGCCGGGCTAATAATTTTTGTTTTGTATCAGAATGAGTCAGACAAAAAAGGTCTATGTTCCGCTTGAATCAAACATAATTTCGGCCTGTGTAGCCCTCTTATTAGTGTTAGCACTACACAACTGTTAGGTATTTTTGTAACATTGATTAAATTCTTTGAAATTATAAATTATGAAAGTAAAAAGCAAAAGAAAAGATAGATAAAGAAAACATCAGTTTTAGAACACGCTTTATAAAATAAATGAAGAATACTTACAGATAAAATGTTAAAATGTATAAAAAAATATAAAATCTTTCTTGGGTATAATTCAGCTTCATTTTAAGCATAGGAGTAAAGTGTTATTAAAACAATCTACAACTCAAAATTATGTTTGAAAATTACAATTGACTAAAAAATAAATAAATCTCAAATTGAGAATTACACAATAAATTTCTTTTTAGAGAATTTATAATTGGGTAATTCCATGAGCTCATGCCATGTAAGTTACATACTACAAGTTTGGATACCAGTATTTTAGAACGGAAAAATGTGACTTATCAGAGATATGAATAAGGCCATGCAAACCTTTCAAAAATAAAGGTGGCCAACAATTTAGCAGTTACTAGAAATGTGACTTACACGACAAATGCTCATGGAAATACCCAATTAAGGATCGTCAAAGCAAGTCTTTTAGGCCGAAACTGAATTTCAGTGATTGGTAGTAATAGTTAATAATAATAAATAACAGAATATGAAGTTTGATGACATTTAGTGCATTAGTACTTGTTAAAATCCTATAAATCCTAAAAATTCAGCATAGCAGTGACACCAATGAGACGATTTGCACCAACACTTAATTTCTGATGACTTATATTAATGTTCAACTAAATCTGAAATTCATTGAAAATTTGTGCATTGCTACTTGAGATAGAGCAAATGCAAAAATCCTGAAAATTGTGCCATAGTAGCACCACTTATCTGCTGCGCAATTTACATCAAAACTTAATCGGTAACAATTTATGTCAACGTCTAACTGAATCTGAAGTTTGATGAAAATCCATGCATTAGTTATTCAGATAAAAGTTTTTACAGAAATCGTGAAAGATACAGAATAGCAGTGCCACCTTTTGGAAGATTTACACCAAAATCTAATCTAAAATAACTTATTTAAATGTCTAACTGAATCTAAAATTTTATTAAATTCTGTACTTTAATTCTTAACCCCTTTATGATGGGAGCCTTTTACAAATTTTTAGGTTTTGTCACCGTGTCACCGGTTTTTAAAAACAGAAATTCATGACTTATTAAAAAAGGCTAATTTTACTGGTGGGGATAAACAAGGATTCTTAATCCTTTTTGCGGCATATATACATATTGCTTGTCCCCAAGGGGATAAGATAGAGCGCCCACAAAATTTGTATCATACACTGACAAACTCACAAATCGATATTTCCTAAAAAAAAACAGCCAGTATTCAGAACTTTCAAAAATCTAAATCCGTTGAAAACTAGAAATCGGATTTTTTCACGAATCCAATACTTTTCTCTTGTAAAGATAGAGAAAAGTAAATAGAGTCAGTGATTAAAAATCGAAGCATTAGTTCAATAGTTATTCTTGGATGTATACATAAACACATATAAGTAAAAGAATTGTATATCCTCCTTCTTTTTATGTTAGTTAAACATATAATAATAAATACAAAATTTGGTTTGTTAAAAATGCCTCAAATGCTACTAAGCAAATATACATAAGTATGCTTCCCATGAATAATAAATAAGAAATAATTTTAAAAGGAATATTAAAAAAACATGTTAAATATTTTTGTTTAAATCCTGGAAATATCATAATGTGTAAAAATGCAACGTTCAGAGTATCATGATACCGCATAACTTTTTAAGTTATGTTTTTTGTGTTTAAAAAAAGTCTTCTGTCAATGCATCATTCTTCGTCATAGTCTATTTTAAAGATCCTTCAATCTTGAATGAGTCATTGCATCAAAAATACTTTAAATATGCATAACATAATTTTCCATCATTTATATTGTAAAGCTGTATTTAAACATAATCATGCTATATTTGTAAATAATGGTTGCAAATTAAAAATTGCTATTTTTATTTAAACATGAATACACCACTATTCTCTGAAAGAATCATTTATTTATATTTGTTTCTTATTAATTTGCAAATCTCTGTACAATGAGCAGTGATCTCGGTTAATACATATATAATCTCTTGATACTCGTCAGGATACATAAATAACTACGCAATTAATAATGTATAAATTTCTATGCTTATAAATATGTAAAAAATAATGTTTCATTTGTCTTTTGTAAATTTTAATCTAAACAAATATAGGTACATGCCCGCATATTTAAAATCATATATATATATTCTTCTAAAGGGGGGATAGTTATATAATTAATGTAATTAACATTCTCATTGATATTAAAACTTTCATCTGTGAAACTTTCGTTTACAATCGAAACTCAAAAAAGAATCAAACCTCGGTTTTGTACAGAAATTTACGTTTTGGGCCAACACCAGTTTATATTTTTACTGTGCTATTTTATTTTAAACAGTATAAAATGAAACATAAAATAAGTCAAAACAATTTAATTGTGAACTCATGCTAGATAAATATGTATCTCCAGTAAGGACAGGTTTATAATCAGAAGTCCAATCTTCGATATTCTCAATTGTAAAAACAATTAATGAAAATCTAAACTGTAAATCAATAAATAGAACTATTTATATAATAAAATTCACTCTCAAATGAATATTATGGTGGCTGGATAAATAATGATTTGATCAATGTATAATGGTATAAAATTAAAATTCCCTGTTGGCTTGATGGAGGTAGATTTCATAGAGTACTCATTTCAACAACAAAAACTAAAATAGGGTTTGATGCTGATGATGATGGCCAAATACAGTTTAACAACTTTATTTGGCCGCTTTTGAAAAAAATTTTAATTTCAATTTTCTGTAAGATTCTAACTCTGTAACTAGTTCTGTAAGAACTAGTTTTATCAGAATCATCTTAAGCAAAATTCAGCTCAAATGCCCATTTTGACAGCATATTTTGAAATATATTCTGACTTAATTAAAAAATCGGCTGATACGGCACATTATATAGTTTCTAGATAAGAAATAACTGTCGAATGTGTTCGAAAGCAAACTTGAATTTAAAAATGAGTCATAAATTAAGCAATATGTTATTTGAATACATAAACAATTCTTGAGTCACGACCACTTCGGGAAATTTTGTGCGAAGTGCCAACTTTGACAGCTTTTTAAAAATATATTTTGCCTTTGTCAAAACATTGACCTGGTACATTATATAGTTCCTAAATAAGAGAACCTGTTAATTGGATGCATTTGAGAGCAAAAATGGATTTAAAAATGAGTACGAAAAACACAATTTGTTATATGAATATTTTTTCAATTTTCAATCACAATCTCTTCGGGAAATTCTGTTCAAAATACTCATTTTGGAAGCCTTTTTTGAAATAAATTTTGCCTTTATCAAGAAACTGGCCTATAGATCACATTATATAGTTTCTAAATAAGAGGACCTGCCATTTGGATGCATTTAAAATCAAACATTAATTTAAAAATGAGTCAGAATATAAGCAGTTTGGATTTGAGGTTTTTTCTTAGATTCCTATTATTGTTCAATTTACTTTTACTATAAGAATTGGTTTTATGAAAAACTTGTCAATATAAAAGTTGTAGATATTATTGAGACAATGTAAAATAAATTTAATTGGATTTGATAGTTTAAGAATTGATGAAGTTATGAATTTGTTTTCTTTTTCCATTTTCTTTTTTGTTTTTGTTTTTAAAAATTTTTACCAGTAAGAGTTAGTCCTATCAAAAACTTGTAAATACAAAGGTTTTAGATAATTTTGAGAACACTTATAAAAAAATTAGTTGAATTTGATATCTTGAGAATTGACAAAGTTATGATTTTTTTTCCTAATAACCATATTTTTTTCACCCTTTGAGCCCATTTTTAACTTTATCAAAAATCTGTCATGCATAAACTTTTGGTCCATTTTTTAGAAGAAATATAAACTTTAAACTGATTCAATATCTCTTTTCCTTAAGAAGTTATGGGTTTTTTCTGTTTTCAAAAAAACACCCCCTATTTCGATCCCCTTGGTCCGATTTTGCCCATTAACAAACTTGGGCGAGATTTTATCCCCTTTGATTTTATGTATCAGTTTGGTGGAGATTGGTGCAGAATTACAGAAGTTATCGTGTCCATAAAAAAGTGATATATATATAGATAAATAGATAGATAACTATATATCTATCTATCTATCTATCTATCTATATATATATCACTTATTTACTGATATATCTCATTAATCATGCTAAATCTTGTTAAATATATCATGTTTTTACTGATGGTAGTTTTGAGGTCTAGGGGTCATGATCGGTGTAGATTCTGCAAAAAATTTCAGAAATTCCAACATTGATGCTAATACAATAAGTAGTATTTCATACGAAATCTATCTAAAAATCTTACCAAAATGTGTTTTAAAGTTAATTGTTGCTTCTAAAGTCTCACTTATAATGATAGATCTTTACACATTTATCATGCTGCCTTAACTTTATCATTATTATCAACAGAAATTGTTTTAAAAAATTCCCCATATAGTATAGTGCAATGTGTTCTGTCACAATTCAAAAATTCCTTTGATGCATTATCATTCAAAGCTGGAGAAATACCCACCATACTTTCACGAAACAAACATTACATTTCTTTTTACTTCTACTTTATGTTTCTTTCTGTAGTTCTTAAAAAAAGCATTAGACACAGCAAAAATCTAAATAATTCTTCCTGTTTATCACACAATAATTTTTGCTGTTCTCTGAGCAACATTATAATTATAAAACCTAAAACTTTAGAATTGCAACAGTTCAGCAAAAATGCCTTAGTAAAACAGTTGCATTCATTCTAATCCTTATTGTATCAGTAGTTGAAAAATATGTTTGGATTAACTTTCAGAAACAAGCCCTATAAGACAAAACAAACCAGACAGGCTCGTATTATGCTTTTGTGAATCTTACATCTGCAGTTTTAGCGAAGCAGCTTGAAATCTACAGAAATGAATTTTCAAAATACAAAATACTTAAAAATGTCATTTCAAAATACATTACCAAAATGCTTTCGTTTAGTCAGGTTAAAATACAAAAGTATTTTGAAAATGTAAAATTTGGAATTGTTTCAAATACATGTATTTTCAATGCTGCCCATCTCTCCACAAAAGAAATGTTAATTGCATGTTGGTACACGCTAGCTCACATTTTATCATAAATGCTGCATCCAAAATGTATGGGTGAAAGGACTTACTAATGATGAGGAAGAAGTAGCAAGGGTATGAGTTAATGATATAGATAAAATTATTTTGTCATTGATTATTAAATTTTCCATTAAGGAATCTCCATTTCCTGATACATATTTTTCCGATGCAGTCATAATCTATTACCAGCAGAATGATGGAAGTCACAAAAAAGTTACAGTGACTTTATTTCAAATTTTGCATGCCATCTTTTTCATTGTATAACCTCATCAACAAGCACTGAATATATTTTTTCGAATTTTAGCATGACTCATAACAAACTTAGAAATAGGCTTGAATTACAAACTGCTACAAAATTGGTAATGACATATGAAATGTTAACTTGACTCATAGGTTTACTATTATGTTTTCTTACTCCCAATCCTTCATGTTTCCATACCTTTGGATGCAGGAACACTATAGTAATTCTACGAGTAACCCACTAAAATCAGGTTTTCAAGTGTTTTAAGATATGAGTTGGCAGACCAAATTTTAATATGCGAATCAAATTTTAACTAATTCTGGAATTTCAATCATGAAATTGATGAGGTGATTGTCTATGCTGCAGCCTATAAATACAATATTTCAAATATATGCTCCAGAAACAAGCAACAATGCACAAAGAAATTTGTGTAATGAATATAGTAGCATAAGTTAGATTTTAATATTGATGGGACAGAAAATTATGATAATCATGTCATATCCATATCTACACACATATATATGTGTGTATGTCTATTATATATATGTATATACTTTAAAATAATAAATGTTTATATTTAGTGATATTATGGAATTCAAACCCATTTTCACTCTCCCTTTGTCTTTTTTCTTATGATATATATATATATATATATATATATATATATATATATATATATATATATATATATATACATACATATATATATATATATATATATATATATATATATATATATATATATATATATATACATACATATAGTACATACATAATATCTTGATTGAAATTAAGTAACATATTGTAATTATATGCATTCATGCAATTTAATTGTAATTGTTTTCAATTTTTTTTCTTCTAGTAGATATATATATTTTAATACTTTGTAGTGAAAATTAAATATTCAAATGGGTTCCAGACCAGTATGATTAAACTATTTAAAATATGTGTGTAGTTTTTAAAAAAGTATTATTAATAAGCAATCACCATTTTATTTAAAATAGAAATGAATATATTACCATTTATTTGGACTCTAAGCTATTCACTTGTCAATTGCCTCCTAGATCTCATATTCTCTAAAAACATGCTGATGTGCTCTGTTTTTAAAATATTAGCTATCTATGCAATTACATAGGATTGAAAGATATTATCATGACCGGTGGTGACCTTCTGTACTGGGGTTGCCATTCATTTTCCTGTGGTCAAGTTCCTGCATCCATCACCATCGTGACAGATGATGCCTTATTTTAATATTAAGTAGATAGAATCACAAAATTGAAATTCACTGAAGCTGGAACTAAAAAATGTTGCTGTCACTCAAAATTTTATCATAACATCTAGAAGAAAAGTTTTGTTTTTAGATGATATAATTGCATAGTTCTTAATATGACTTTTTGTTTATTTAATGCATTTTGTATACAATAATTTACTTTTTAAAAGTTTCTTTCTTTTTTAATATTTATGTATAACTATATCATTCAATTGAAAGGATTCGGCATATTATTATTTAGATTTTTTAAATACGAGGCAATTTCTACAAATTAATGCTGTTTTCGCATTATAATTTAATGAGTTTAAAGCTTTTGTATTGGAAACATTTCTAAAGAAACAAAAATATTTATAAATTATTGTAAATAACTAAACGTGGATATGCTAAAAATTGTTATTTATATATACATTTTTAGTACTCACCACATTCATATATATATATATATATATATATATATATATATATATATATATATATATATATATATACATACATATATATATATATATATATATATATATATATATATATATGGGTGATTCTCAAAATAGGGGACGATTTCAAAAGTGAAATCTTAAAAAAATTACTGTTAGCAAAATTTCTGAAAAAAATAGGTGTTGTTAATATAGTATTAGGTATGCTTTACATGTAGTCAGCAGAGCTAAATATTTAAAAATTAACTTTAAAAAAATAATTAGTATTTTTTGAGCCATGCTAATGACAAAACAAATTGCATGGAATAAATATATTAAGAAATTTTTATTTTCTTCCTGTTTAAATATTTTTTTCTATATTTATTAGCCTTCCTTTTCAGCAAATGGTTTCCATTTTTACATATAAGGAGAATAAAAACATTACCAAAGAGCAAACTTTGTTTACATGAGCAACATTCTGACACTAACAATGTAAAAAGCTGTCTTAGTGATTTTCTGACAGATTTAATGCATATTTTAGGGATAATAAATGTAATACCTAAATTTATACGTAAAATTAAACTTTATAAAAGATACAATATAAGCAATGGTTACATTTATGCACATAGGAGTCTTTAGCATGGACAGAAAAACCATGCTAATGACACTGATATTTGTCCATGCTAATGACAAATTTTAATTTATATAAGATTATGAGCCATACTATAATTACAATGCAATAGTCCTTTCTGGGGCTTTTTAAAACACAAAAGTCCTATGCAAATAAGTAAAATAAAAATTTTAATTATAAAATAAACATGAAAATTATTATCCATTCTAATGACATACAATTGATGTACGCCCCTAATATTCAACTTCTATTCTGAAAATACAATACATGTTTCTATTTTCAGGCTGGAATAAAATGGCTACTTGTTGCCATGGAGAAATTTTATATTTTCAAACTATTGTCATATGTGAAAATGAAATTGTTATTAATAACCAGCTGCTATTGTATGACCTTGTTTTGAAAATAGAATATGGAGGACAAACTTTAATTCTTTTTTTATATACTATAATTTTATTTTTAAAAAGAAATTTATTGGATAAATCCTCTCCTTGATTAATTTAAAGAAAGAATAACATTTGCTTTATTTTATAAACATGATATTAACTCTTGAAAAAGCTATTATATACAAGGCACAGCTGCTGTGGACATCCATGCTAATGACATTTTGAACATTTATTCTGTTATTTTAAGGTGTTTTTAACTAAAAAGGGAGTAATTCTTGAGTGCAAATAATGAGTAATATTAAGACTAACATATCTAAATATAAAAACATGACAGAAAACCTCTCAATTTTTTTTGTATGCCGAAAGACATAAATTGTCCCCTATTTTGAGAATCACCCATATATATATATATATATATATAATTAACAAATGAAATGAGAAAATATCCTGTTAAATTAACAACAGAATACTGCTAATTATTTCTAGCATAATAATTAAGAACATCTCATGGAATTCTGTTGAATAAGAAAAATCTAATAAAGCAAAACTACGCAACTGATAAGTTCTTAGGCAGAAAAGCAACGTTTTAGAATATTATTTTGATTTTTAAAAATTCTGTTGAACTCATTCAAAGAATGTCTTGAAAAGCTCTAAAAATACTTTATTTTTAAATGACTATATGATTACAAAAATTTGAATGATATCATAGCCAGTTGTATTCTTCTGTAATGGGGTTGCCATTCATTTTCTTCTAACTGGAAGATTTTTTGTTTTCAAAGACTGCTGTCATGACAGCAAACTTTTTTTTTCTTCTTTTTTCCAAGATTGGTTAAGATGTATCACATATTTGGAAATTAGTAGAATTCAAAGGGAAAAAATGTTGCTACCTCCCAGGCATTTCTTATGACTAATTTTTATTGTTATTTATTTACATGCTATAAGAAAATAGTTTTAAATATAATGTTTCAAATATATCATTTTAAATATCATGTAATTTTACTTGGTTACTGATTTTCTCATCTAATAATTAAATTATTTTCGATTGTCCTTGTACTGCATGCATTTTTAAGCATATAAAAATATTTATAAATAACAGTTAAAAGTAAATAAATATAAATCTTATGAAAACTTTAGCTTATAGCTTGCATGAACAATTTTGTTAATTTTATGTCATTAGTTTATCACTAACAAATAAGAAAATATCTTTATAATTTTTGAAAAAATATTGCTAATTACAAATAGAACAATATTTGAAAATATTTGATACAATTCTATTTTATAAGTAAAAGTTGCACAAAAATGCATATTGTCCATTTAAATACATTTCATTTTTATTATAAATAGTTTATAATTTAATATCCTTTTTATATTTATTTTAAAAAAATAATTTTACTATGCAAAATGCTTTCTATTTTTTAAAAATAATTTTTGGATTCAAGTAGGGTACAACTTGACCTATGCAGCACTTTAGCTTGTAACCCATACTTGTTCTGATTTCATTAAATTTTAAATCTTTTACTTTTTTTTTACTTATCTCTTTAAAAATTATTCTAGTTAAACTAAATAGCATGAAATAATGTTTGTTGTCCTACTTTATAATTCAGAAAGATTTATAATTTTATGAACTTTGTATTGAAATATTTAATTGGATTGTAGACCGAAAGTAAGTTTAAACAATTTTAACCCTGCTGTTCTGTTCGCATTTACTATACTTATGTAGTGTTCGGGTCAATGTGACCTGATTTAGAATATTACCTTTTCTAGCAGCAAATGAAAATAACTATTTTAGAAATAATTAAAAAAATAGTAAAATGAGCTTAAATATATATCAAATAATACAAAACACCAGTAAAATAACTTTAAAATATTTGAATACAGTAGACTCCCTCAAATCCGCACTCCTAAAATCCGCAACTCTCTAAAATCCGCACATATTTTACAGATGTAAACAATGAAACATTCAGTTCAGATGTAAGTGCAAAAATTGATTTTTTTCAGTTTTATATCAATTCCATACATTTTTTAATTTATAATTTTTGTTAAGGTTCATGTTAGAATTCATGTTTTTTCAGGAAGAAAGAATAATTTATTTCTGAAAAAATAAAGATATTGCTAATATCATTGGTAATCACAATCTTACCAAATATATTTATGTATTAATCAAGCTTTTTTAGTTATTAACTCTGGCTAAACCTGAAATAAAGTTTCATTATTTTATGATCCTGGTGTGAATTAGTAATGTACCTTTATGAGGCAAGTTTCATTGAATAATTTAGGAAAAACACATTTCCACTTTTATAATGAATATTTAATTGTACATTATTGATTATTAACTTTACCTTTCCTTTTAGTATTTTAATCATTTTAAAAAATATCTAAATTTTTATTATTTTAGTTTATTACTTTTTTAATATTTTAGTATATTGTATGCATTCATTATACTTTTGATTTCATTATTAATTACATTCAAATTATTTTTTTTAAATGTAAACAAAGGAATGACCAGAAATCCGCAAAATTCTAAAATCCGCAAAACCTCTGGTCCCAAGCTGTGCGGATTTGAGGGAGTCTACTGTACTTACTTTTATTTACAATTTGGACAAAAATAGCTTACGTGAAATTTGCAAGTGTGTTTTTTGCAACTGTAACATAATATATTAGTTTTGTTGTCGTTGGTTGATGGGCAGAACTTGCATCTTGCACGTTTAGTACACAATGAAGTGTTCTCATCTGATTCTGAGGGTACGTCTGCACTTTTACTATGCATTCTCTTCACAATTTTGACTGAAACTTCACTTCTGGGAAGATGCTGTCTTACTTCAATGTGTGGAAAAATTAGAGATTTCCCCAATTCTTCTAAAAAGAGCCTTCGTTTGGTTAATTTATTTTCATTCCATTTCCTATTTATTGAAATCCACAGAATAAATGCATTTTAAGCAGATGTATCAAGCATATTATAGAATACTATCATAGGCCAGCGATTTGTTTTTCTCTTACAAGTGTATGTACTCAAAAGTTGATCAAGACTATCCACCGCCCCTTTAGTTGCATTATAATCTAATATCATTTGTGATTTTTGTCAGGTCTGTCGCTAACTTCATTTTCATGATGGAAAGTGCTCATAAGAATAACATTTTTGTTCTTTTTAGGGATGTAGTTTACAACTGTTGTATCTTCTGTAAAATAAAATGATGAGCTGTGCACTTCTTTGTTTAGCATTTTCTAAGGAAGTTCAGGCTTATTTTTTCTAATGGTGCCAAGCATTGTCATTTTCCGTTTTAGAAGAAGTTTTCCCAAGTTATAGGATCTGAAAAAGTTATCACATGTAACATTGTGCCCTGAATACCCATAAGTAAGGTCACTCACTACCCTCATACCCTAACTTTTCTCTGGCTTTGATCCTTGATTTTTTCCAGTATAAATTTGTGCATTCAGTACATACGAAGTTTTGCTATCACATAAAGTCCATATTTTTATCCCATACTTGGAGGGTTTACTAGGTATATATTGTTTGAAAGGACATCGTCTGCGAATTCTTACTAGTTGTTCATCTGCAGTAACATTTTCACTTGGATTATACAATTTAGGTTGAATTTTTATCCACTTTTCCCAAATATCTCGAACAGCAGCTAATTTATCTACAGACCTTTTTTCTTGCCGTGGTAGATTTATTGTCAAAACGAATAACTCTCGATATCATATGAAAGGTTTCGAGAGACATTGTAGCACAAAATATATTTCTACCTGTTTCTTGTTTCCACAAACTTTTGTTGATTCTCTATATGATTTGTACACACCAGCTAATAATAATAATCCGATATATGCTTGAAAGGTTTCAGTACTAATATCTTTCCACTCTTTTTCATACACTTTTCTTCCTTCTATATTAGTCATTTTTATGATTTCGTTTGCGATTGTAGAATTGAATACTGTTGCAAATGCGCTTTTTATGTCAGTCTTCCTTGTCGTTGCATATCTTGTGACACCTGGAGTAGTTTTTATAATATTAGCAGACGTTAATCGACCAGAATGAAGAAGGGGATT
This sequence comes from Maratus speculifer, assembly GCA_964019185.1. Lineage (NCBI taxonomy): Eukaryota > Metazoa > Arthropoda > Arachnida > Araneae > Salticidae > Maratus > Maratus speculifer. The sequence goes on along the minus strand of OZ025293.1, from coordinate 249,107,312 downwards.
CAATTTCCATACTATTTCACGATTCTTAGACTGAATACTCTGTATATTGTGCGTCTTTTGAATATCAATATCAAAATCGTTGTCAGAACTGTCACTTTCAATTTCCTCACTTGTATGATTTTCATACTCAGGCGCATATTCCTCTTCGCTGTCAGAGGCTTCCATTAATTTAGCAATATCAGCGTCGCTCAAATTTCTACGATTTACCATTTTTGCACTAATACTCAGCGATACAACTGTTCTTCAGGTTATTAGAAATTGAAATACAGCAAGAAAAAAGAAACGCTACTAACAGGTGCATTTTTTTCCTTCCGCCAATGATATCAACGTTTGACTTTGCTCTCCTGTCACGTGATCTAACACCTGTGCCAACGAAACAGATTTCGAAATAGATACGTTGCAGTAATTATTTTTATTGAATGATTCCAAACAAAATTAAAAATGCATGATAAAATTACTTTTTAACTCGGGTCAATATGACCCAAACAGTACATTAGGACTAAGTTAAATAATATCTCTTGGAAATATAAATAAACGTAAATACTTCCAGGAATATATAGCTATATTACTAATGAACAAAGTCAAAAAGTTTCATGGAAATATCTCTGCGCTAATTTTTTTTTATAAGTGAACAATAAAATTTTCGGGTCAAATAGACCCGAACAAAACAGCAGGGTTAAGTAAAATGATGAATTAATGAAACTGATTACTATAAATAAACAATCAAATCTTCACTTAAACAGCAAATTAACGTGAATTATATTTCAATTTATTTCGTTGATAAATGTGCCAGAATGTCTAAAAAATGATTTTAGACATTCTGAATAAGGTATAAATAACATAAGAGTTTTTGTTTCTTATACGTTTTGCAGATGCAAATAATGGACATTTTAAATTTATTTTATGGAACTAAAATAAACAATAAATCAACAATCAACTTAGGAGAAAACACATTTAGCAAGTAAATGAATAAATTTTGTTTCTTTGGAACTTAATAAAATCTAAAAATCCTCATGCAAGTAAGGATGGAAAATTTTTCATAGGTGTATGAAAAAGGTGTATGTGTTAGACAAAGTTGAAGAAAAGCCTACAATTTAAATGCATATATATATATGCATAGTGTTTGATGCAGTTTTATTTTCTAAAAAAATATTTTATGTAATTCAAAGACAATGAATTGGGGGGGGGGGGGGGACAATGTGTTTTACTGCATTTTAGTACAACTAAAACAAAATAGTTCTTTCAAAAAAAAAAAACAGAAAAGCAAGAAATTTTACAAAATTGCATCAGACTTCCTCCATTCAATTCACTTGAGTGTGCATGACCGGGAGAACCTCTCTCTGTGACAGTTGACATGTCAAAGGACAGATTCTGTCCCCATCCTGGATTGATTTATATCTTAGTGGGGGGATGAAATTTTTAACCTTTGTATCAAATATCTGAAGTTTAAATAAACTTAAATGAAAAATTTTTGTTTGTATGAATGGGTGAAAACATATGCTTTCTTATGTAGTTTTTAAATTTCAAAAAATCAAAATAGATTTGAAGTCAGATAATGTTATTCACATTTCACTCAATTCTAAAGACTTTAACACTAAATTAAAATATAAGTATATTTTTTTTAATTATTTTGTCAACAGAAACAGTAACTGACATCTTTTAAGAAGAGTACAAAGAAAAATGGTGTTAAAAATATTAGTTTTCTGGCGAGATATTTGGTAAATAAGAATGCATTCCATGGCCAGTGGTTTAACATTAGAGAGGGGAATCTCTTATCTGAGTGATAAGGGGCCTTACTATGCCTTATTTTATAAAAAGCCATGAGAATTAATCTTGTTTTGCTATGTAAGAGAGCAGTTTGGATTCTTCCCAGCAGGGGACCTTAAGTATTTCTTCATCCCATGGTTTTCTTCAACTTTGATTTGTTAAATCTATTTTATATCGTAGATTTTCTGAGCTGACACCAGTTTTGTCTCAGCCTGATTGCAACACTTATTGTAACTTAAACCTTTGTTATTAATTGTTATTTATGATTTAATAAATATCAGCTAAATAAAAGCTAATTAAGATTTATGACGTAAATGCAATTATCAAATACTTATTTTGAATTTTTTTTTTCTAAGACAATAGTTTAATTTCTTTTATATGATTTAAATTTAATAACTCTCAAATGTGGGAAACTTGACTAAAATTTATAGTTTAAATGTAATCACTTAATTTGAGTTTATCACCTGATTCTGATAATTGTCATACTTCGATAAGTTAATTGCTATTTGTAACTTTGAAGAATTATTTAATGTTTATTTCAACTGGAGTGTGTTATGATTTATACTTTTAAGTATGCATTTACCTTTTTTAAGCAACAATCAAAGGATGCTTAATGATTTTAAATTAGTTTTATACATTAGAAAGGCATTGGATCTTTTTAAATTTGAAAAGGGGTTTACCTTTTATCCTGCCATATTTTATAAGAGATTTTTAATTGTTACATAAATTGGGGGTTTTCTATTATTACTTTTTTTAGATGCAACAGTAAAAGATACAAAGACTAAAAGAAGTAATTTCTGTAAGATTTATGTAGAAAGATAAGATATATATTGTTAATGTTTTCCCTCCCCTGTCCCCAATCTTAAATCATGTGATTTTTTTTAAAAATAAATTTTGAACTTTTAAATTAGCATACTCATAGTTAAAATCAATGAATTATGTGGATGCTGATTTACATACTGTTGCATGCTGTTTTTGCACAACATATTAATTTGACTTTTATATTGTTATGTGATATATTTCATTTTGTAATTTTATCTATTATTTTTTTTCACACAGCTCTTCATAGCTCAGTATCATATTTGGCTTGCTGCAGACACACATGGAGTTTTGGTGTTAGTTCCTGGTTATCCTGTGTTAAATGCTTTGATAACGTCATTTATATTTGTTTGTGTTGCCCATGAAATCCATGTGTTAACTGACATTCTCGTGAATTATGCTGTACCACCAGATTGGAGATACATTTTAAGAAATGTTACTATCTTTTTCTTATTATTAGTTCCAATTGGGATACATGATGGTATGTTTTAGAAAACTAAATGTATCCAACTACCACAGGACTTTCATATACTTACTTTCAGGGTTGGGCTTTTTTCAATCGATTAACTAGTCGATTAAATTTTGCACAATGCCTACAGTTAAGAAAAGTATTAAACTAAATTATTTGTAGGATAACTGTTATATATTCACATGTCTTTACCATCTTTATGTATCATTTATTCACTACTGAGCAAGATTTTTACTTTTTTACTATCATATGTAGTGCCATACATATTGATTGCTCTAAAATTTCTTTTTAAAGTGAAAGCTGAGTATCATATAAGAAATATTTTAAATGCCATACTTCATATGATTTGTATATAAATTTGTGTGTGTTGAATATGTTCATAAGCACTTATGAACAAAATATTAGTCCATTTACATCATCTCGGTTATATAAGTCTTCAAGATGGTAACTGAACCAAGATGAACAGTTGATAAAAACTGTGTTTGTTATTGTTTTTATATATATTTTTTATGAGCTCTTTTATAAGTTGTGTAATTTCTCAAGAATATGGTTACTTAAATTATAAACCTATAACTTAAGTTTGTAAAACCATAACATTCTTAAATACTGTATTGTAAATTTTATTTTATGTGAAACTGTGATAGCATTCATATGATAGAATTCATCATTCATCATTTCACTAAAATATTTAGTGCTCATTTTATTTGGATTATTTTGCTGTAGAATGCTGATATCATCTGTGTACGGATTTGAATATTCATTTTATATTAGCTACATGAATATTTTATACATTTAAAATTTTATTGAAGATAGAAATGATAGTTTCATTTTTAGTATGGTGTACTGCAGTATATGCTGTATACCAAAAATCCTCTGTCACTTTAAATTTTAGACATCTTATCAAATGCCTATAGAAAAACTTCACAAATTCTTTCAGAACTTTGGGAATTTACAGAACCTGTTTGTCATCCATGAAGATCTAAACAAGAAGAATTAGGGGACCAATAATAAATTTAAGAGAAAAAAACTAAGTCTGTAAATAAAATGCATGAAATGACCTGTTGCTGCATCATGTGACTATGTGAATATTGTATAAAAACATGTATATTCATGTAAACTGAACGATTTATTAAAAAAAATTAAAGAAATTTTGAATGTTTTCTGTTTAAGCATGCAGGGTTTTCTACCAAGTTTAATGCCAGGTTCAGAAAATTCGGTAAAATATAGTAGAAACAACATAACACAATTAAAATGGAAATATATTGAATATTTAATGAAATATGAGCAGTTGTATGAAATATTGTTTTGCTGTGCATGCCCAAATTATACTAGTCTTTTTTTTTTTTTTTTTTTTGAATGATTTCAAAGATAATTCCATAGCGCAGCTGACATAAAAATACCAGTAAATGCCTTGAAAATTCACAAAAATATCTGCGATATAGTGAACTAAATTTCAGTTGCCATAAAAAATAGGTAGATAATAAGGGATTTTCTGCAAATTGTTCCTTTTTATTGGCTTCCTACTATGAAGCTAGTATTTAATAGTTGTCAGTGAGTAGCATTAGAATGTATGCTTCAATTTTTATCATTCCTTTTCCTTTGAAATAGGCTCATTTTTCCAAAAGCTAAAGCATCAATAAAAATAATAATTTGTAGAAAATCTCATCATCCAGCTACTTTAATAAAGTATCTGAAATTCAACTCATTCTATCAGTTATATCTTTCTTCTTGATTTAGATTAGTCATTTTATGTGAGTTGCTCTATAGAGTTAACTACCAAATATTGAAAAAAAATCTTTGGTGTCATTTGTGTTCATTCATGTCATTCATAGTTAAAAATTATTTCATACCAGTACTCACATTTCATCAAATGTTAAATTATATTTATATTTCAGTTGTACTATGTTGTGTCTACTGTACTTTGTCAAATGTTCTCTTACTAGGGAACTGCAAGAAGTGTAAGTCACTGATTTTGATGAAAGTGGTATTGTTGGAAAGATCTCATTGTGAGCAGTAAAAAACTCAATGGAACTACTCATCGCAAATGAGCTATTTTCGAGATATCCAACAATTTATGTCACGTAACTAGTGCATACTTACTGGGGAATCGCAAAAAAAATTAGTTTAAATTTTGACAAATGTGGTATTTTTGGAAAGATGTCATCATGAGGAGTAAAAAACTCAGTGGAACTGCCTGTCAGAAATGAGTCGTTTTCAAGATATCCTACAATTTATGTCATGCAACTAGTGCACACTTAATAAGAGACACAAAAAAATTTAGTCTCAATTTTAACGAAAGTGGTATCGTTCAAAAGATATAATTGTAACGATTAAAAAACTCAATGGAATCACCTGCCGGGAATGAGCCATTTTCGAGATATCCGACAATTTGTGTCATGTAGCTAATGCACATTTATTGGGAAACTGCATAAATTGTCGGATATCTTGAAAATGGCTAATTTCCCATGGGTAGTTCCATTGAATTTTTTACTTCTCAAAGTGATATCTTTCCAATGACACCATTTTCATCAAAATTGAGACAACATTTTTTGCGGTCCTCCATTAAGTGTGCACTAGCCCAGTATGCACTAGCTATGTGACCTACATTATCGAATATCTCGAAAATGGCTCATTTCCAACGGGTAGTTCTATTGAGTTTTTTATTCCTCACGATGACATCTTTCCAAAAATACCACATTCGTCAAAATCTAAACTAATTTTTTGTGCGATTCCCCAGTATGTATGCACTAGTTACATGACATAAATTGTCAGATATCTCGAAAACGGCTCATTTGCGACGGGTAATTCCATTGAGTTTTTTACTGTTCATGATGAGGATCTTTCCAACAATACTGCTTTCATCAAAATCAGCGTCTTACACTTCTTGCAGTTCCCTAGTTAGAGGCATTAAATTTGGTTGGACACCCTGCATGTTATAAACAAAAGATATGTGAAATTTTATTGAATTAAAAAAAAAAACTTTATATCTAAATGAATATGTGTGCTATTCTTATACAAATATTGTACAACATCCATGTAGAAATATGCTGCAGCTGAGGATCATTTCAAGAATTTAATTTTAAAGGGCTTACAAATTTAGTCCATATTATAAGTTGATGAATCATTTTCTTCAGTTTTTCACATCCTGATTCAGTTTTCTGAGGCAATTAAAATCTGCTAAGTAACCTCGTGGTCAAACCTTTGCTGGAAGATATGAAGTCAAATATTTTCTTTATATTACCAAAGTTTCAGAATAATTTGTTGAGTGTTTGTCTAGATATTTGACAAAATATGTAAAAATGAAAGTGTCAAGTGATTTTTGGCTGTATAGTGTATTTGTTTCATAAAATGTTTATTCAAGTTGAAACATCTTTTGATTTTTTTCTAAAATTTTCATTTATAAAACATTGTTCTAATACTTCTTACTATTCTTGCTTCTACAAAATATAATTAACCTATGCATTACATGAAATATTTTTGCAGGTTGCCTTACAAGGTAATTTTTATGTGCTGTACTTATTGTAGTCAACAACAAATGAGTGCCAAAATATTGCTCATTTATGTAATAACAGAGCTATAGATTTTTGCAAAATTATTTTCATGTAAATAAAGTTATGATTGAAAAATATAAATGTATTATGCTGTATTATTTATTTTTTTCTAAACATATTTATTTATATTTTTAAAAATGTTAGAGATAACTGGTGTGTTACATGCACCGATATTTTAAGTTGCTGCTTAATTTAAAATTACACATTTACCACTGTTACAGTTAATAACTAGCAAAAGCCATGCTTTGTTTGGATTCGCAAAGTATTATGCTATAAGATAAATATTTGAAAGTAATAATATATTTTTAAAATTATTTTTGCATCTTTATTAAGCAAAATGTAATTTTATGTTTCGGCGCATTTTAATTTTAAAATTTAAATTCAATTAAATAACTAAGATTTTCCTCAGATTTTTTATTTATGATATAAGACTGGTATAAATAAAAATATTTTCGAAGTAGAATTATACAAAATGTTAATTTTATTTGTTTACAATTCTTTTATTGCCACTTCACTCTCACTCAAAAAAATATAATGTAATTCTTTTAAAATTCATAAATATCGTCTGCATAAATGATTTCACAAAATAAGAATAAATTGTGTATTCGAATTCCTAATACAGAAAAATACTTTTATAATTGAATATAAATAAGGGAATTTTCACAAATTTTAATTCATTAACAATATGCTATAATTTTCCTAAAAAAGTATTTTATAAATTTTATAAAAGAAATCGTGAAACTGTACATAGTTAAAAGGAATGAGTATAGTTTGAAAATCTGAAAGCAGTTTTTGAAATATTTTGGCAGAATAATGAAAATACATTTTTATTTATTTATTTATTTATTTAATGGTGATTCTAGCTATACTTACTGACTCCATGATTTAAGTTCTTCTGAAAACGTATGTGTTTCACTTTTTATTTGAAAAAATGTGTCCGTAATGGAAAAACATGTAAAATAAATAAATTATAATAATAATTTTTTTAAAAGTATTTCTGTAAAAAAAAAATAATAATAATATTCCGCAAATCTACATATCATAATTTATATTTGAATTTAATTTCAAGTCAAAATACTGTATACTTTTTTGTAAAGTGTACGACAAAATGTCATTTGAGTGGCCTAGTAGAAGATTCACTTTGCTCATCCTAACAACACCTATTAATAAAATTGTTTTTGAAAATACCAAGTTATTCAAAAAATTATTTTTGAAAATATTACCAAGTTATTCAAAGGTGTTTGTTAAATTGCTATAAGATGCACAAATTATATTAAAATGTTATCTGGAAACAACTAGAATTTTTTTCTTAAATCTCCAATATCAGTAGGAACTAAAAAAAATGAAAAGAATTTGTATAAAAATCTTTAAAAGAGAGTAAAAAGCAAAGAAGCACATAATCAAGGTAGGATTCATATAGTTCCTCGAAACTCTTGAAAGCACATTAATTTTTTCAAGAGTAATTTTTGTTCCTTAAAAGTCCTCTATTTTACTTTTCTATTATTTCTTAGGAGTGAAAACTGCTTTTGGAGAGATTTCTGCTTTAAAAAATATTTCATCTAAATTTCATTTTGCTTCTATCTTTTACATCTTCCCTTCAAAGGTTAACTAATTTTAAAATTTTATTTTATTTTTCTTCTTTATTTGTTGTTTTATTGTAACAATGAATAATTCATCTAAATTCCTCTCCCCTTCACAAAATCTGCTCCCACTATACCTCTTGTCAAGTACATAAAATGTAATGTCTTTAAAACTCTGATTTTTTCTGTGCTTTGTGTGAATCTGTAGTAACAATAAATAAATAATTACTCATCTAATCAATTCCCCTGCCCCCCCCCCCCAAAAAAATGCTTCTGTCTTTGCCCCCCATCTTATATTATAAATTTTAAAACTCTGTTTTAAATTTTTTTCTATTATATTTGTTGTTCTATTGTGTCAATGAATAATTACTCATTCAATTTATTTTCTACCACCCTTTCATCCCAAAAATTTTGCCTCTCCCCAGTACAAAGTATACAAAATTAAAAAATAAAATTCTTTAATTATCCTTTTTCCTGCTGTATTTGTAACTCAATAGTAATATTAAATCAATAATCACTTCTCTAATTGACCCCCTCCCCTTTCCAAAATTCTTGCTTCTTTCCTTTTGCCTTCTTTTCTCAAGATCCTTTACATTTTATTGTTTTTTTAGACTGTGTGTTACTTTTATAACAATAAATAAACAATTCTCAGAATCTACTCCCAAATACATAAAATATCAAATGCCTAAATCTCCTTAAAAGATTAAACAAAAACCTATTTCTTATTTTGTGGCTACAGCAAATAAGTCATCCAATCCCTCAACCCTCAAAAGAAAAAAAATGCAATTAAAACACAATTTTTGCTATTCTTTTTAGTTTTGTTGTTTTCATCTCTGTTCCTAATGTGTAGCTTTAGAAATTGAATTTTTGTTTCTGTTATCATATAAACGCAAATAATTCTAAACTTTTTAAATTAGTAGTAATTAAAAAAGGAGGGAAATTACTTCTAAACAACTGAGGGGTCCAATGAGGTGAGAAAAGAGGTTTAATTTTAACTTTGAAATTTACAATTTGCAAAAAATATTAACATGACAGTTAAAAATGAAGGTCATTTTCGGATTTAGCTGTAAAAAATACATTAAAATCAATTATCAAAAGTTAAAAACACAACAAACACATCTATTTTATAGTATCAAATTTTTGTTATTTTTATGATTTTCAAAAAATCTTTACATGTGGTAAGGGGCTGTGCAAATATAACATTATCATTTTAGGGGGAGGGGGGGGGGGTCTGGCAAATGATATTGTAAGATATCGCTAGGAGGAAGGGGAGTTTGTCTTTTGAAATTGATATCATTTTTGATGCAACCATCTTTTTTTATTTGTAACATATTTTTTTGTTCAAAACAATATTTTTTTTTTTTTTTTTTTATCCTGTTATCTATTTTTACGAAAATATAAAGTTTTTATTAAAATCTCTAAAGTACAATGAAGATATTTAATTCTAAAATATGGAGTAGCCCAATGTTTGACATTCTTTTTCTTCTTCATATGTATGACATACAATCACTTTTCGAGAAACCCTATGTGAAGTATGTTTGAAATGAAGCTTCTGTTTACTAATAAATAACAGAGGAAGTAAAAAAATGTTGCCCACTTGTTTTGTTGATAAAAATTTCTATCAAGCCGTCCCTCCCCCCTCCTTCGTGCAGATGAAACAAGATATTATTACTGTTTAATGCATTAGCTAACAAAAAGCTACTATAATATGCTTTTAAATAATAACAGTTTCTTTTAAGTGTTATATGATTAAAAGTGATATTGTATTGACTTCTCTTCATTTGAAAAAATAAAGTATGTAACCAGTTTTGTATTTCACTCCAAACAAAACAAACAACAACAACAAAAAAAAAAATCTAAAGATAAAAATTCTTTTAGACATTGATAACATTATCATTACAAGAGGGGGGGGGGGATGTTCGAGGAATGATAACGTTTGATAGTAGGGAAATGATAACGAGGAATGATAACATTTGACATAGTGTAAATTATTTAATTTTTTATATTTACAAGGATGCAATTTTTCAGGAGTTTTGAAATTGATCACTATATTTGAAAACGGGTTTCTCATGCAGTTACAGTTTGGCGATCATTTTCGGAAACAGTTTTTTGGTGCAAAAAAATCACCAAGTTTATGGTGCACATCTATAAGTCATTTGTTCCAAAATTTTTTTTATTAAAAAAAAAAAAAAAAAAAAAGCTACAACGTTCAGCAATTCATGAAGCCACCAAAAATATTCATTTAAATATAAGAAAGTTGAAACATAACAGTAAAACACGTCTTATCATAAAGAAACCTCCACTTCAACTGATGCTAGAAGCCACTGGATATGACTCATGCTTCTGAAATGGATGTAGATTGATGCATCAGTTAATCAGCTATTAAAAAATACACTTTATATGATAGTTGAGAAAGTTTTAATTTTTGCATTTTTAGCCAGGTTTTTGTGTCAAATACTGTGCACTCTAAGGAAATTTTTGTGTATAGCATTAATTGACATTACTAATCATTTGGTATCAGTCACATTTTTATATAGTGATTCATGGCAGAGTTAGAATGGGGGTGTCCTCTTTTTCTTTGGATGATTGTACATTACTGTTGAGATAAAAAAATGATTTTATTTCTATCAAAAATGGATAGGTGCCAAAAGTTGCCTTTATACTAGTACATCATTTGCATGAAATTTTACCACTGGAAAATAATGGCATTTTTTGACATTTTTTTCAAAAGAATAAAAAAATATCTATAGAGCTGATTATTATTTAAAAGTGTTATTTAAATCTTTATTACTAACTACGTAATATATTTAAACTATAAAACAATATTCTGTGTAAGTGGAGCAAAACTAACAATTTTTGGTTTAAAAAACTGCATTACCACTCTAATGGGACATACAACGAATTGTTGTTTTGAATACAGCTCTTACCTAGCTACTTTCAGAATTTCTCTGTACATACCTCGTGGACTGTATTTCATGTTCACCCATCCAAACCGCTCGACCATCTAGGTACAGTATTTTATTCATTCATTGAATTCTATTTTTTTTTTTTTTTTATTGAAGACTGGCATAAGTTTTCTATGTATCAACCTAGTTCATCTCTTTTTGTATACACAGATTGTTTGATAAAATGCTATTTAATTTTCTACTGGCTTTGCCACCTAGCAACCAAGATATACCTAATTATTTCAAAATGTAAAAAGTTTTCTGTGCAAACGATAATTTGTGATAAATACATTATCTGTTTTATTTCTTCAGCTTTTACCTAAGCTGTGTGAAACAATATTCTTTTTGTTTTTGAGTTTGATTAGAATTTTTTTTATGAGAATATGTGTAAAAATGTTACGGTTTTTATTGGAGTTGGGTTTTGTTAAATTATTAATGTTCGAAAGAACCTGAGTTGAGTTTACTCATCAGAATAAACTGTTTAAAATGAGAGATGCGTATTTAATTTTGAGTTGAGTAAAATATTAATAAAATAAAATTTCGAACAATTGAAGTCTTCATATGGTCCGTCGAGCCGGAGAAAAATCAGCGAACGTCAATGACTGAAGGATAACTGGTGAATATTTTGTGCTGTTTTGCTATTTCTTCGATGTTAGAGATAATATTATAAAGAGTCAAGAGGGGGTAAGTGCACCCATTTAATTTTTATTCATTAAAAATGAGTATGAAAGAATTAAAAGCAAAAAAGAAAATTTTCAAAACCAATTTAACAAAACTAAAAGAAAAATTATCGAATTCTGAGCTAGAATTAAATGAATTAATTCTCATAAAGGAGAAACGGAATAAATTAGAGCAAAACTTTGCTGAGTTATTTGAGTCTATTTATAAGATAAGTAAAGAAGATGAAATTGAGGATTTTATTAAGGAAAACAAAGAAATTAATGAAATTTTAGAAATAATGGAATTTGAACTTACAAAAAAGTTATCAAAAATGAAATTGCAAACTGTTAATTTAGAAAATGCCACAAAGGCTGATAATAAAATTAAATTGCCAAAGTTAACTCTTCCTGTATTTACGAGTAATTTGCATGAGTGGCTTTCCTTTAAGGATATATTTAAGGCTACTGTACATGAAAATTCAAATTTGTCAGGGGCAATGAAATTACAATATTTGAAGTCTTCATTGAGAGGAGATGCCTTTCGTATAATCCAGTCTATTTCAATCGTGGATTCTAATTATGAAGTTGCATGGTCGCTTTTGGAAGAATGGTTTTCAAATTCGAGAGAACAAGTTTACGCGCATATAAAACGTTTTTTAAATATTCCTGTTATTCAGAATGAGTCCCTAGCAGCATTATTAAATCTAATAGATATAAAAAAATGAATGTATTAGGTCGTTAGAGATTTTAGAACAAAAGGTTGAGGGGTTTTCTACTACTATGTTTGCTTATATTTTGGCTCAAAAATTAGATGTAAATACAAAAATGTGGTGGGAAAGACATCTTAAGCGGGATAATTTACCGAGTTTAACAGAATTGCTAGAATTCTTGAGAGACCATACACTAAGTGCGTCCAAACAAGTAAATACAAAGCGAAATTTTCAAAACGAAAGCCAAACAAAGCATAGCTTTTCAAAGGTAACATCCATGGTTGCGAGTTTAAATGAGAAAAATATGCGCAAATGTGTTGTATGTAACCAGGAAAATCACAGTGTTTTTAAATGTCCCAAATTTCAAAAATTTAATGTACAGGAAAGAGTAGAATTTGTTAAAAATAACAATATGTGCTTTAACTGTCTTTCAGAATTTCACTGCGTCAAAAAATGTAACTCAACATTCTCGTGTTCAAAATGCCATAAACGCCACAATATACTTCTTTGATTTGATAGGCGTGAGAGAAATTCTAATGCGGTGGGAAACACAAAAAATTATAGTGATAAGGAAGTGCCAAATGCATTGTCAACGAATGAAAGTAAACCAACATTAAATGCTGACGCCATACCATTTGAGTTAAATAACCAAATTCAAAATTTCACTGGTACTTCAAATGTGAGATCGAATAATGTTAAAACAGTTCTTCTTTCCACTGCTATTGTTTATATGAGAGATAAATTCGGAAATAAAGTTCCGGTGCGTGCTTTACTGGACAATGGTTCAATGAGCAATTTTTTAACATTGCAGTTAGTTGAAAGATTAGGAATTCGAAAAGAAAAAAGTAATATTTCGGTATCGTGTTTAAGTGGATCCTCTGTAGCGGTAAAAAATAAAACTACTGCCTTGATCAGTAATAATTCGGGAGATTATAGCCGAGAGTTAGATTTCCTTATCATACCAAGGATTTCGCAAATTATGCCCTCGAAATATATTAATATTTCAGAGCTAGGAATCTCAGAGTCTATTATTCTTGCTGATCCTGAATTTAATAGACCAGGGAAAATAGATCTTTTGCTAGGAGCTGAAGTATTTCTAGAATTGATAAAGGTGGGTCGTATGAAGCTACCAAATTCTAAATTAATACTGCAAAATACGGTGTTCGGTTGCATAGTAAGTGGGAGTGTTTACGATTATAATGATCAGGAACAAATACATTGTGGGTTAATTACTGAAACGGATTTAAATTTCGAAATGAAAAAATTTTGGGAAATTGAAAGAGTAGAAGAAAGTACACCATTGAGAAATACAGAAGAATTAGCATGCGACACCCACTTTATAAACACACATCAGAGAGATATAACGGGCAAATTCATAGTACAAATGCCGTTGAAAAAGATCCTAGTTCTTTGGGAGAATCAAAGCAATTTGCAGAAAATAGATTAAATTCACTTTGGAATAGGCTAGTCAAAAATCCAAATCTTAGAGTTATATTGCACATTTATGGCGGAGTATAGAGAGTTAGGCCATATGGAGGAAGTAGAGGAAACAGATGAGTCAATGCATGCGAATTATCTACCTCATCATGCTGTTTATCGCCCAGATAAAAGTTCTACAAAATTGAGAGTTGTCTTTAATGGTTCACATGCAACTTCATCAGGAGAATCCCTAAATTCCATACAGCGGAATAGAGGTGTCATTCAAGATGATTTGTTTAGCATAATACTTAGATTTTGTACACACCGCTATGCATTTACAGCAGATGTAAAAATGATGTATCGCATGATACTTATCGATAAAAGTCAACGTGATTTACAGCGCATAGTTTGGAAAGATTCTGTAAATGGTGAGATGAAATATTACAGACTATGTACAGTCACATATGGCACAACTAGTGCCCCTCATTTATGTTAGTTTAACATTACGAAGACGTAATGAATTGGGGTTTAAAAATATAGCAGAGTGCTAAAATACAGTGGAAAGCGTTATTGCTGTTTTTATCAAACCCCCCAAAATTAAATTATGTTAACTATGGTGAATAAAGATATTGTTAATTTAAATTAATGTTTAAATTAAATGTAAATACTTTAAACAAAAATAAAGATAACATATTTAAAAATAAATATCTATTTATTAAATTTCAATATATATTCAACAGAAACATATTTAATCTATATCATAATAAAACAACAATTAAATCCATTAAAATCTTTAAATCACATAACATTTACCCATAGGATTAATTTATTTATAGAGGAGAGTATTAGAAAGAAAAAGATTAGACTCACGACATGATTGCTTTTATGTATATTAACAGCCAACAATCCAGGACATTGATGCAAAGATTTAATCCATTCCAAGGAAGATCCTACTACTTCATTAATGGAAGTGCTTTACCTTGGAAATGGTCTGACACAAGAAAAATACACCTGCCCTTATCATCGGCATACTTCAGCCTCTATGGAAATTACATAACAGCAAGTCTCTACTTGAGAATATGACGATTACCAGTTCAAGCAGGGAAAGAGGTTTAATCAAACACCGATGTTACTCTTCCCAATAAACTCTTTAAATCGCCTTCAAGGCACTTAAAATCAAAAACAGGCCCGTCACTTCATTCCAGGAGACAACAGCCAAAATTCTCTATAACACAAAGATGACTCACACTAAAAGTCCTTTAATAAAGAAGACGAACTCAAAAGCAGGAACTAAGCTGAATCATAATCACTTTAAATGTTTTCCATACTGACCAGACAGCCGACAAAACTTTACTCAAAACATTAGAACGACCGAACAAACAGCGGTAGATAAAAAGCGTGAATGAACTGAACAAGAACCTGCCCACTATTCTATTTATATCTTACCGGCAGTCTAAAACGAAACTCTACGCATGACAGCCCATCCTTCTACCAGTTTCCAGAACGTCATATGCAAAACTAAAGATGACGTGGATTGAGGTATGATCTACGATCGCGACGCCATCTGTTATTGCTTTTATGAATTACTCAGTTAAACAACTGGGATTAGATCGGGAATTACGTACGGAAGTTTAATATGTTGCCGGTGTTTATAAAGAACAGACAGGTGGTTTTAGAAACAAGTTTCTTTTAAATTTATTAACTCTAGAATTATACTTTATAAGAAAAAGACTATGTTTGGAAAAAGGTAAGTTAAAATTTATTCAGTTACTTTGATAAAGTTATTTTAGATAAACTATTGAAATGACTTTGTTTTTAAAAGATTATGACAACTATGGTAAGTTAAATAGAAGTAATTAACATATGGAAATAATTAATATAGGTACTTAAGAAATGAATTAATAAAGATATTTAATTTGAGAAGTATTATATATTAGTGCAAGGGTGATAAGAAAAAGGTCCTACTATTTCTGACAATTTAGCCATGCGCTGCCTTAAACAGCTTGGTATAGATGGTGAATCTCAATTTCCGTATGCTTCTGGTGTGGTACAATCAGACTTTTATATGGACGATGTCCAGACTGGAGCAGCTGACCTAAAATCGGCTAAGAGATTGCAAATTGAGCTTATTCAACTATTAAATATGTGCGGCATGAACTTACATAAATGGTTTAGTAACCATCCAGAATTAATGGAGCCAGCCTTTAAAAATGAGAATTACACTTTTGAAAATATGAGTGAAACTAAGGCACTAGGACTTTGCTGGAATGCCAATGATGATAGTTTTACTTTTAGTGTATCATTCAGTGAGCAAACCAAGGTAACTAAAAGAAGTGTGCTGTCAAATATTGCTCGCATTTTCGACCCCTTGGGTCTACTTGGACCAGTTGTGACGAAAGCAAAAATTTTCCTACAAAGACTGTGGAGACTGCAAATTGATTGGGATGAAAATCTCCCTACAGCTGAGCTTGATGATTGGTTGCAGTTTTTAGAATCATTAAGAGCCATCAATAATATAAGTGCTGTTAGATACATCTTTACAAATAATCCAGTGCAAATTAAAATTTGTGGCTTTTCAGATGCTTCAGAGAAAGCCTACGGTGTGGCATTGTATGCTGTGTCTTCAAATTCTTCAGGAGAGCAAATTTCTCAGTTGCTATGCAGTAAAAGTCGAGTTGCACCAATCAAAACAATCACTATTCCTCGCTTGGAGCTCTGTGGTGCAGTTTTATTAGCCAAATTGATGAATAAGGTTGACAAAACATTAAAAGTTCCTAAAGAATCTGTTTACTATTATTCAGATAGTACTATTGTATTATGTTGGATTCGAAAACAGCCGTGTGACTTAAAAACCTTTGTGTCATCACGTGTGGCTACGATTCAGAATCTTTCTGATATCAGTCATTGGGGACATGTGGCTTCTTCTGATAATCCTGCTGATCTTGTGTCACGAGGTGTAGATCCAGACAAATTTCTCCAGAGTAACTTATGGTGGAAGGGTCCACTATTCCTAACACAACAAACTGAACCTTCTTTAAATACTGTCGAACTTGAGCAAAATGATAAGGATCTATACAGAAGTGAACTTAAAAAGACTTTTTCAGAGACTACACTTTTAATATCAGACTGTTCATCTTTTATTGACTATTTTTTGCAATTGAGTAATAATTATGCTAAATTAATAAGAATTCTTAGCTATGTTTTCAGGTTCATTCAGAATGTCAAGAAGCCAAAAGAAAGGTATTCAGGTAAGCTAACATCTGCTGAATTGAAGTGAATATAATTGTGTGAAACAATATTCTTTTTGTTTTTGAGTTTGATTAGAATTTTTTTTATGAGAATATGTGTAAAAATGTTACGGTTTTTATTGGAGTTGTGTTTTGTTAAATTATTAATGTTCGAAAGAACCTGAGTTGAGTTTACTCATCAGAATAAACTGTTTAAAATGAGAGATGCGTATTTAATTTTGAGTTGAGTAAAATATTAATAAAATAAAATTTCGAATAATTGAAGTCTTCACATATTTTGGATGATACTACTGTGACCTCCTTTACATATATATTTACAGGTTGTGTAAAAGAAGACTAGTGGAGTAATGTATGTGGATGTTGATAATGGAATCTATTCAGCCATTAACTTAACAAAAATTAGATCCAATTAATGCATAGTGATTGGAAGTTCTGTTACCACACATTTTTTTTCAATCAATTATTACTTTTGCATAATGACCTGATTCAGAGATGATTTTATGTATTTCAAGTTTGATAGCCATAATTTACTTTACCTTTTACATTTATTACATGCAGTGGCGCAGCCAGAATTCGGCTCTGGGGGGGGATAGAGTTGCTTCAGGGGTGATTCTGGTAGAAATTTTTTTCGGAAATTGGCGGGGGGGGGAGGATTCCGCGAGTTACCCCCCCCCCTTTAAGAGGGTTTATCCGCGATCTTCAGACAAAATGGGCGTTTTCCGCGACCTCTAGACGAAAGCAGCGATTTATCTGCGATATTTTAGCAAAATCGGCGATTTATTGCAATCTTTTGTCGAAATCGGCGGTTTTTCCGCGATCTTTTGACGAAATCGGTGTTTTTCAGTGTTTTTTTTTATGAAATCGGCGTTTTTTTCGACGCTCTTTAGACAAAATTTGCAATTTTACGCGATCTTTTCTTGAAAACGGCGTTTTATCCCCGCGGTCCTTCGACGAAATCGGCATTTTTTCCGTGATCTTTTGATGAAAGCGGCCTTTTTTTTTCAATGATCTTTTGACAAAATATTTTTAAGCAATCTTTTATCGAAAAAGACGGTTTTCCCCCGATTTTTTAACGAAATCGTCATTATATCAGAAATTTTTAGACGAAATCGACGTTTTTCCCGCGGTCTTCAGACGAAATCAGCGTTTTATCTCGATATTTGGTGAAATTGCCGTTTTCTCCGCGATCCGCGCAGGAAATTCGCGTTTTTCGGCGATCTTTTGAAAAAGTTCGTTAACAAAAACATTGACGAAATTGTCGTTTTTTCACAAAATATTAACGAAATGTGTGCTTTTTCGGCAATCCTTTCATGAAATTTGCATTTTCCACGATTGTTTTATCCGCGCGCAAAACCGTACAAGTTGGCAACTGTGAGAATCGTCTTCTGAAAGATCTTATCAAAGAATGAAGAACATTTCTCAGTTACATAGCTTTTTAATCATGATATCTACTTGCCTAAATCTAGGAAAAAGAGTTATCGGAAAAAAGTGACAAACTACAAAAGCGGAAAAAAATGACACGGAACAAAAGTTACCGGAAAAAAGGGACAAGATAAAAATGTTACCGGAAAAAAAGTGACAAGGAATTGATTTTGGGGATTTATTGACTAAGTATGAAAGGGGGGGGGAGGTCGGGGGTCAGCTTTTAATTTAAGTGAGTGTTTTTTTTCATGCTGAATTAACTGCTTTGATTCAATTTTTGGATATACGTTCATACTGAAAAGATGCTTGCCTGATTAGTTTTGGAAATGGACGATTACCCCCTCCCCTCCGCCCTAAATAAGATAAATGTTTTTAAGCAGAATTATCCAACGTGTTATTTCAAACAATTTTGGATATAGGTTCTTTCTGACGAGGCTTATAGTATTGTGGTGTCGCGCCTTGAGTTTCTCTTTACTAAGTTGGTTTATTTGTTAAGTTAATCAATAACACATTTTTAATTCCTCAAGTTCTTTATTAGAACCATAGACCAATTATTAAAAAAATAAATAAAACGACATTACAACTACATAGGAGCCTCACTCCAATATTACATTTCGCTTAGCACGTCTAAGCCATCTTACATCAATGTACTTTCTTGTACATTACCAGCACATGTCTCTCTTCCAACTACTTTCCTTCCCTCTCGATGCGCAATAATCCTAGTGTCCCCCTCAGCTCATTGCCACTAGACCACTGCAATTTTTTTCTAGGCATATCCCTTGAGGTCAATAGAACCTATTCTTAACAGCTTTTGAATGAAGATACTTTCAACTATGCATACTTTTTCAGAATAAGACTTCGCTATCTATCTTCTGCCACGATTAAAGTTGTCAGTACGTCGTCACAGTATATAATGCCTGAAGAATTTTGGGAGTTTAATGGTTAAGTATAGAGGGTGCATGGGGGATAACCTCTCTTAAATTAAATTAATAGCTTTTTATGCAGAATTATCCGATTTGCTTCAAATTTTGAATGTAGGTTCATTAAGATGAAGGGTACCCCTGATTAGTTATGGGGTTCTTTTGCTAATTAAAAAGGGGGGGGACACGATTATTCCCCCCCTTAAATTAGATAAATTATTTTTTATGCACAATTATCCGATGTATTTCAAATTTTGGCTATAGGTTCTTTTTCATAAAGTGAATCCCTGAATAGTTTTAAGTGTTTGTTTATATATCCGCAATAGTTGTTTGCAAGCATTTAAAATTGTGATTTATGTTGCTGCATAGCATTTTTCAGTATTCTATAAATATCGTAACAAAGAAAAAAATATCCTGTTTTTCTTAAAATCGTTTTTTTCCCCTTTAATTTAAATCTGTTTTTATTTTTTTAAGCGTTCAAACCTGAAGATCTATCAAGAACTACAGGTTTTTAAACAATTAACTTTCTAATTACTAACATAAGCTAATAATAAAAAAAAACTATTTTTATTACCGTAATTTCGGGTGTATAAGCCGCGGATCAAACAATTATTTTTCGGCCCAGAATTTTTTTAAAAATGAATGTTACTAGTTAGATCGCCGTAAATATTTCTGTTCAATCACTAAATAAGATTTCTGGGTCCAAAAAGAATTGTTTGATCCGCGGCTTATACACCCGAAATTACGGTACTACAAATTAATGAATTCACTAGTTCATTCGTTCGTGACATACAATATAGTTTGTACATTAAAGTTTTCTAACATATTTTTTTATGTTTTATATTATATTATGTGATGCGTAATATGGGACATTAATTAGTAAAAATCCAGTTTTAAATGATAAATATTTGGCGTAAATTAAAATGACAGTTACAACAAATGATTTAATATATTACTTTTTTCACAAATAAAAAAAATAAATAAATAAACCAGTTTTAAATGCAAAATGAATGGAAATTAATCACTATAAGAAAAAGGGTAAAATGTGTTATAATGTTTTCTGACATAATAGTTTTCAATCATTAAATTAAAAAAAAAAAATTGTTTTTATTTGTTATTTGCATTCAATTGCATTCAACTCGCTTTTTTATGTTACTTGAATAATTTTGCGTCAAACCTTTACCGGGAAATCTCCTGATCGACAAATTTCCTAAGAGACTAGCCATCCCCCTCCGTCGAATGGGGAAAGCAAGCTTCTTTCCCCGAAAGAGTTTCCTGAAGGGACTGCTGCATCCCTCCCTATTTTAACTACATTCATTAGCTTATACGTCTTACCATAAGGAAACTACATCCAAAATTTGAAGCAAATCGGATAATTCTGCGTAAAAAGCCATTTATGTAATTTAAGTGGGGTTATCCCTAGTCCCCCCCTCTATAATTAGCCATTAAGCCCTCAAAACTATTTAGGGATCCACTTTATGAGAAAAAATCTATATAAAAAATTTGAAATACATCGGATAATTATGCATAAAAAACAATTTATCTAATTTAAGGGGGGGGGGTTAATCGTCCGTTTTCCTATTTATAATAAGCAAAAGAACCTCATACCTAATCCGGAATACGCTTGATCATAAAGAAGCTACATCCAAAATTTGAAACAAATCGGATAATTCTGCATAAAAGCTATTTATTTAATTTAAGGGAAGTTATCCTCGTTTTTGCCTTTATACTTAGCCATTAAACCCTTAAAACTATTCAGGGATTCACCTTATCAGAAAGAACCTATATTTAAAATTTGAAATACATCGGTTAAAACAACGATTTGCATAAAACCGATTTATCTAATTTTAGGGGGAAATAATTGCTTGCCCCCCCTTTATAATAAGGAAAATAACCCCGTAACTAATCAGAGATACGTTTTATCATAATGAACCTATGTCCAAAATTCGAAGCAAATCGGATAATTCTGCGTGAAAAGCCATTTATTTAATTTAAGAGGGATTATCCCCCGTCCACTCTCCCCTTTATACTTACTCATTAAACTCTTAAAACTATTCAGGGATTCACCTTCTCAGAAAGAATCTCTATCTAAAATTTGAAATACATCGGATAATTTTGCATAAAAACCGATCTATCTAATTTGTGGGGGGAAGGAGTTAATTGACCATCCTCCCTTTATAATAAGCAAAAGAACCCTATAACTAATCAGAGATACGTCTTATCATAATGAACCTATGTCCGAAATTCCAAGTGAATAGGATAAATCTGCGTAAAAAACTATTGATTTAATTTGAGAGGTTATCATATGTCCAAAAACTGAACCAAAACAGTTAATTCAGCACGAAAAAACCACTTACCTAAATTAAGAGCCTCCCCCTGATCCCTTCTAAATACTTAACCAATGAATCCTCAAAATCGATAATGAATTCCCAAAATCAATAATAATTTCCCAAAATCAATTCTATGTCCCTTTTTTTTCCGGTAACATTTTTTTCGCTTTTGTAGTCATGTCACCTTTTTTCCAAAAACTGTTTTTCAGGTAACTTTTTTTTCGTTTACCCACTTGCCTATTTCGGGCGTTTTTTAAATAAGAAGTAATATTAATAAAAAAAAAATTGTCTGAAAGTAGCTCCTTTAAAGTAGTAGTAAGTAGTTAGAAATTTGGCACCCGCTAAATCTATCTCTGCGCCCTGGGCGACCGCCCTCCCCTCCCCCTTTCACACGGTGCTGTTAATATCTTTCCAGAAACATAAATATAAACGAATTATATACTTTCCAAACATACCTGAATTTCAAAAATGCTTGAAGGAATTCGAAAGATTAAAAAAAATGATCTCTTATATCCATCTTTTTTATAATTTTCTTCTCTGTAGAGGATTTAATATCCTCCATAGCGAAACGCACAATATAAAAAACCTTAGCACTACAGCAACTAACAACACAATGTTTGTGGAATTAAGTCTATCCTTCAAAGCATGCGAGCATGTGTTTTTGTGTTTTTCCTGGAATTCGAGAGTCCAGTCCCGTTTCCAAAAAAAGAGCAAGAAACAGATGCAACTAATTAAGACCCCCCCCCCCCAAGTAGTGCAGTATTGAAAAACCCGAGACGGCATTGGTAGCGACAGGAAATGACCATTCCTTTTAGCCTTCGGCTGATTTCCAATAGTATAAATCAGGCCTGTCCAACCTTTCACTAAGCAAGGGCGCATCTCAGATCTTTGCACTCATTGAAGAGCGCCATTCTTCACATGACTAAAAACATACGGCACTATTATCGCACTATATTAGTATGTACCCACGTCTTAACATAATGCAAATAAATCTTATAGTCATAGACAAAAGGTCCCTACAGTTTGGGAGTTATATACAGTAAAACCTCCATAACGGACACTCCCGAATAGCGGACACCTCTATTTAATGGACAATTGTCTAATCCCCACTCCCAAAACTTAAATTTTTCTATGTTTAACCTCTAAATAACGGACATTCCGAATAGCGGACACCATTTTCGACGATAAAGAATGAAAAAGTATCTTTTATCTAGTAAAAAAAATGAAAAAAAAAAGTTAAAAGCGTCTAAATTTATTGGGGATCACAGACAAATTTTACGATCACAGATAAATGTAGAGGATGGTTTGGGGAAAGTCCCCCTCCCCCACGTCCAATGTTGAATTCAGGAACTTTCCCGGGAGGGACATCTCCAGAGTAATCAAAACGTTCCCCTGGATGATTTTGCGATTCTATGTTTTTAATGCTCAAAAAGTGCAACCCCCCTCCTCTTTCCGTCCCGGAACTCTATAATGTCCAATAACGTCACATTAAAAAACAAAATACATGTAATCGCAAGCAAAAGTAAACTTTTGTAACAGTTTTTTTTTTCACAAGAGTGTACTACACTGTAAAAAAAAAATCAAGAGGTTACTAAAAATTTTTTAGTAAATTTGTATTCCACAGAATATTTTAGTAACCATTACAAACATTTTTTTACAAGTGAAACAAACATTTCTTTTGTAAACTGAACAAAAGAATTTTTTGTAAAACTAACTTAAAACTTTTTAGTATGAGCCACCAAGCAAATTTTAGCAATAGCTCCAAAATTATTTTTAGTAACCATTACGTGTGTCCGAAGGGCAGGAGCTTCCTTCGAGCTGCATCCAGTGAGTAGAAATACAGACTTCGGAAACGGAAGATTTTCGGTAAAACCGCAATAGATGGCAGCACCAAACATTGCTACCTGCTCTATTTTGACATGTTTCTAGAGGGGAGGGAAAGTTCAGAGATCATTACCCACGATAACTGGCACGACAGGATTTTCACAATCCCTTTATTTAACAAGTACTTACATTGCATACATTCGATGCATATTTGGTGGCGTCCAGCATCGAACCCAGGTACTTTCAGCCAGGAGTTCGGTGCTATGGCCACTAGGCTATCTCGACCACACCAAGTGAGTTTTAGTAATAGCTATTAAAAATGTAAAACTATTAACTCTATTCGTTGCTAGCTTTTTTCTAGTAATTCTTACAGATTCCTTGTAACCGAGTAAGATTACTAAAAAATTTTTATTTTTTAGTAATTACAAGGATCACTAAAATTTTTTTAGTAGATCGACCCTTTTTTTACAGTGTAGACAGTGGATGGAGGCGTACACAATTTTATTTCAGTTTTATTGCTTAAAAATAATTTTAATTTCTGATTAATCATGTAATAGAAGTTTTAGGACATATAAAAGCCAATTAATAAAACTTTAAGTATTTCTTAGAGATTATTGAATCTCTAAGGTTTTCCCAATAGCGGACACCTCCGAAAAGCGGACAACTTTTGCGTTCCCGAGGTGTCCGTTATTTAGAGGTTTTACTGTATATTAAATTTCAAAAAATAGTCTTTTTCTATGAGAGGTCGAAATAAATGTTTGTAGGTAAGATACCTGAAACTGTAATCAATCACACCTATAGTAACAACAGTAACAAAAAATAAATAAGATGAAAATCAGATATATTTCAAGACTTCTTTTAGGATGTGCAAATACCTTTAGACTTATTATGTAGACTTACACATAATTTTATACTGCTGTTTGTAAAAAATGCAACACCATGAAGGAGTCATCAGAATTAAATGAAATTTAATACACAAACGACTTGTATTGGTACAAATAAATGTATACATTTTCAAAGCAATAAAACAATATTAAGTGCCCGAAATTAGTATTTGGTGTGGCCACCACGCGCTGCAATAAGTGCTTCTATACGACGTGGCATGGAGTCAAACAGATGTTGAATGTTTGCTTGTGGAAGAGCATTCCATATTGTTTGTATGCGCACCCAAAGTTCGTCTTTTGAAACTGTAGGATGCGGATCACGAGCGAGACGCCGACCAACCATATCCCACACATGTTCAATAGGCGACATATCCGGCGAATAAGCAGGCCAAGGAAGAAGTTGGATATGTTGGGCTGAAAAGAAGTCTCAAACAATCCGTGCAACATGTGGGCGTGCATTATCCTGTTGAAACACAGCTCCAGGGATGCCTTGAAGGAAGGGAACGACTTCGGGCTCTAGCACTTCACGGACGTACCTGTTGCTATTCAGATTACCCTCAATTCGTAGCAGATAAGATCGTCTATGATACGAAATCGCACCCCAGACCATAACTCCAGGTGTTCGGCCACTATGACATTCGACAACGCACTCTGGAAGGCAACGTTCACCGGCATAGCGTCTAACACGTATGCGGCCATCATGGTTCCACAAATTAAAGCGGGATTCGTCAGAAAAGACAACTTGTTGCCAATCAGCCCGCCAGGCTCTGTGTTCATCAGCCCACTGCAGACGCAGCCGTCGATGATTTGCCGTGAGGGGGATCCTGTATAATGGAATCCTTGCACACAATCCACGGTGCAGCAGACGTCGACGAATTGACGAAGCTGACATTAATACACCTGTAGCAGTAGACCAACGTGCTGCCAACTGCCTGGAGGAAGCTGTACGGTCAGTCACCGCCATGCGGACCAGGTGTCTATCATCGCGCGCTGACGTCACCTTGCGTCGTCCACTCCCAGTTTTTCGAGTTGTCCGGTTCTCTTCGGTCCATTGCTTCCAAACTCACATCACTGTGGAACTGTTCCGCTGCACACGAGCTGCTATTTCGCGATAGGAAAATCCTCCTTCACGCAGGCCGATAATTCTCTCCCTTTCAAACTCCGTAAGTTGTTGAAATTTGACCCTATTTCGTCGTGGAGGCATACTAAACGTTCGCCACTAACAAATAACCATGCACTATTTTCAACGTCCCGCTACAGCCCGTTACTTATACGCTTTCAACATCTGTCCAGAGGGCGCTGCTCACACCACGCATGCGTGGTGTCTCTGAAACTTTACTACTTTGCATAACATCCTATAATTGACATTTGATGCAAATTTCATTTCATTCGGATGATTCCTTCATGGTGTTGCATTTTTTACAAACAGCAGTTTATTTACAAAAAAAATTACAGAAATAAAGACAGACATGATAATGACCAATCCATGTGGGTGATTCCAGAGAGGTAGTCTGGAATTGCTTTCATAGTCGGAAATCATTCTATTGTATTTTGTTAATTTTGCTAAGCAAATTGAAAAAGAAAATCAAATGTCAAGTAGGAGAAATTTAACCCCCCTGTTCTTCGTGAAAAACAGTCTGTGGACCAGTGTGACAATAGCAAAAAGAAAAAAGCTTAAATGTCATGCACATATATATCTCTTCAAAAAAGGCAAGAAAGAGAGGAGAACTTGAAAAACACTTATTTTTATGCTAAGTCTTAAGTATTAAAAAGATCTCTTTCGAATTATTACTATATTTAAACATCATATTTGCAGCTTTTAAACAATAACTACAAATCGTAAAAGTATGCACCATTAAGTTTTCAAAGTAAATTTATGGTTTTTAATAGATATTTATAAATTTTGAAAAAATCTATGATATAAATAGTAATGATTTTAAAGAAATCATTCTTTATGATGAAATTTTACTTATTAAAGATTTAATACGAAATCTTTAAAAGGGCGCCAAGAAAATCTTCAAAGGGCGCCATGGCACCCGCGGGTGCCACGTTGGACAGCCCTGGTATAAATGAATGCCGGCCTTTTCCGAAATTGAGTTACCAGTTTTCGATACTGATACTGTTGCTATGTGCTTTCCCTATTTTTCAAAGAAAATACATTACTGCCGCTTAAATGAGTCAAATTTTTAAATAAAATTTGATTCAATAAAGCGGCAGATTTCGAAAACAAAACAAAAAAAATTCTAACTTTAGTTTTTTTTTTTATGATTCGTTTCATAAAAGTGGAAATTTTTGTATTTTTGTCATGGCTCTGGGGGGGGTTTTAACCCCCAAAACCCCCCCTCGCTGCGCCACTGTTACATGTTGAGAAGCAAGATGTGTAATGTGATGACAATCGTCATAGAACATTGCAATCAGAATTTGCTCTCGATGTGCAAAACCATTATCCTAAATAACTTTTTTTAGTATATAATGCCATTTTTTGTGGTGTTTAGTAGCCAATTAATTTTCTATTAACTTTCAGATCTTTCTTCGTAAGTAGAATACATTTGATGATAAAGCATCCTGCGACACAAACTTGGAATACATAGTACTTTGTGTGTAAATGTACAGACTCTAATAAGCAATGAGTACTCACTTAAAAGGCAGGAAATTCTATTCACCATTGTGAGCCATTTTGTGTGTGACAAGGTTAGAAAGGACTGTAATAATGGGTCATATGCTACTTCACTTTGGTGAATTTCCTCTGCATCATTAATTACACACGATCAATGAAAAGATTTCTAACCCTCATGAGTTCACCGGACTAATTAAAATTTTTTTTGTCTATATCCCATTCACTTCTTATTACAATTATTTTACTCACATAAAATAAACATGAAAATTTTTTTCCTTAAATTGAGAAAAAAGTATCCAACACAGACCAGAAACAGTTACTGGATGTTTGCAATGTTATTTCATCGGGAAAATTATTTTTTAGAAGAACTATCAAAATAAAACCAAAAAATTTTTTCAGCAAAAGATATCTCACAAATGCAATAAATTTTTTCGCTTTTATATAAGCACTGCATCAGAATCTGTAGATTCTCACAAAATATATAATCCAAGTTTATGCCTTAGGGTGATTTATACCAATCTGCTGATTAATAGTAATACACATCTAAAGAATGTATCTAAAAACTTATGGGAAATTACTTGACTACTAAACAACACAGAAAATGACATAAAACAAATATTAACAAAAATTATATTTTAAAATGGTTGCTTTACACACCAACTGCAAATTCTGATTGCAATCTTCTCCTCATCACAACTAGCTTCTTAGCATATCATAAATGCAAGAGGTAGGCGAATGATGTCATATTCAAAGTTGAAATACCTACAATGAACTTTGAAGCAGGCCATTACGTATAAAATGTAATTGACTGAAAACGGCTGTTGTAACAGAACTCTCAATCATAATGATTAATTGCAGGAAATTTTTCTGAAGATAATAGACGCCTGAATAAATTACATTAATAACATCCCCACTGCATTACTTCACTTGTCTTTTTTACGCAAGCTGTAAAAAAAAAAAAAAAAAAAAAAACATGGAGGCCACAGCATCATTATCCAAAGTCTGTGGATACAAAGAAGAGATGAACTAGATTCATACATAGAAAACTTATGCTTGTTTTTGATTTAAAAAAAAAAAAAAATCAGAATTCAATGTATAACTAAAACACTATGCCTAGATGGTCAGGCGGCTAGGATGGTTGGACATGAAATGTAGTCACCTCCACGAAGAATGTGTAGGGTAGTTTTGAAAGCAATTAGGTAAGAACTATATTCAAAACAACAATTTGATTTTACATTACAAAATTTACATACAAATTTACATTAAAGCGGTAACGCAGTTTTTTAAACCAAAAGTTGTCAGTTTTGCTCCAGTTACACAGAAAAAAAGATAATAAGCAATAACCAGCTCTGAAAGTTTTTTTAATTTCTCAGAAAAATGTCAAATTTTATCCAAAATTTCCACATTTGCACCAAAAGCGCAAATTCAAGCCATTTTTTTCAATGCTAAAATTTCATGCAGTTGTTGTACTAGTATAATGGCAACTTTTGGCACCTACCCGTTTTTGATAAAAAGAGATTCCTTTTTCTTCACTACACCCTAATACATGCCTGATATTACATAAAGATAAATTATAATAGGAATTTTTTTTTAAAATAATAATAATTTTCAAAAAACACATATTTTAACAGAAATTTGCCAAACAATCTATTTTTAGTTTCTTAAAAAAAAAAAAAAGTCTGGTCAAGGTCAATTTTGTGGCCTTTACTTTAGGTCAGTAGCTATGTAGTGGCTGATAAACTGCTCTTCTTTTATCCATTCCATTTAAGAGATACAGCTGATCAGTATTACTTGCCATTAGTTTGATTATGTTACTTTCTTTCAATTCTTTTCCTTTTTGTTTTCTTTTGATCATGGCATTTGATCCTGATATTAGAAAACAGTTGAAAAAGGTTATGAATGATGTCTATAATTATTTCAATGAGCTTCTTGCTTTTTATCTCAAAGCAGAAATCAAAGATATATTTATAAAAATGCAAGAAGTTACTTTTAAAGTTAGTAGTGTATCTCTTCATAGGATTAGAAAGATCTGTTTAGAAATTAAAAGTATTGCTTAAAAAATCTGTTGTTTTCAAAGTCCAAAAAAAGTTCACACATAACACATGCAAAAGCATTAAATTACTT
Source organism: Maratus speculifer (assembly GCA_964019185.1). Classification (NCBI taxonomy): domain Eukaryota; kingdom Metazoa; phylum Arthropoda; class Arachnida; order Araneae; family Salticidae; genus Maratus; species Maratus speculifer. Next base: position 249,078,024 of record OZ025293.1, on the reverse strand, counting down.
AAAAAAAAAAAAAAATCATATCTCACACATTAAAAGAATTACAATAGCAGAAATTATCCAATTTGTGAAAATTAAAAGGCAAAGATGGCTGAAAAACAGTGGAAGAGAAATGACATTATCGCCGCATACATAAAATTTCTCAAAAATATTCATATGAAAAAAGAGTTTCCATTATATCCAGTTATATATTTAGATGAAACTTGGGTGAATCAAGCTCACTCAAAGAATCATGTATAGGAAGATTCTTAAAATTTGGGTGGTCTTAAAGTACCAACAGAGAAATGGTTGTGTCTGATCATCTGTCGTGCCAAAGCAGCTCAACATTGCTTTATCAAAGGAACTGATTTAGTTTTTTAATCAAAGTCTACAAAAGATTATCATCACAAAATTAACAGTGATGTACAGTAGAACCCTGCTAATTGGGACCCCGTTAATCTGGATTGGTTTGGTCATTTTTTTTTTCAAGTTTGAAAAGCGATTGGCTAATTTCCATAACATTAACTTCTTTCATCACCGTATTCTGAATAAAAAAAACTTTTTCTGAAATATTTTCGAAAGAATTAAGCACAGTAAACATTTTTACTGTCTATAAATATTCAATAAGTTTAACATAAAGGTGTTTTTCTGTAAGTATGTTTTATTTTATTTCATTTTTTTCTAATTCTCTGGATAATCCGGATTGGGTCTGGTCCCAATTAATCCAAATTATCGGGGTTTTACTGTATTTAGAGAATGGTTTATCAATTTATTGAGAGGAGTTAAAGAATCCAGCATCATAATAATGGACTTCACCAGCTATCATTCAAATCATTTAGAAAAAACCTTATCCACAAAAATGCAAAAATCACATATAGTTTAGTTGAAATAAAAAGTGTTATGCATGATCCAACACTAATGTTCTTGAATCGGTAAACATTGTTAAAACACACACACACACACATAAAAAAAAATGAAATGTATGAATTGGATGCTCTTGGATATGAAATAGGGCATGAGGTATTCCGGCTTCCACTTTATCACTGTCAGTACAAGTACAATCCAATTGCATTAACATGGGCTCAGGTTAAAGAAAAAGTCAGCAAAAGAAATAGTACAATTAAAATAAAGGATGTAGGACTACTTTTTGAGGACACTCTTTTTTATGTTACTATAGGCAACTAGAGAAAATGTGTGAAGCATTTCACCGAGTTGCAAGACGATTTTACCTAAGAGGGCCTGACAGATGAAGATGAATTCACCGAATAGATTGTTATAAATTTGCAAGCTCATAAGCGAAAGTAGCTGTACTGAAATTGAATGGTGAATAATTATGCTTTCAATCAATTGTTTTCTAATACATAGTGTAAAATAAGTATTTACTTCTTCTCCCGGGAGATTTTGATACAAATGAAGCAGAATGTAATATGAATTTTAATTATCTTCCTGCTTCCCCCCCCCAAACAGAAGAAATTATTTTAGAGTTATAAAAAATGAATTAGCATTGTATCATTTGCAGTGGTACAATTCAGTTGACCCATACTGTTGATGTTGTAAGGGTGTTGGTCAATAAGATCTTGAATTCCCATATTTAAATCTGAATGAATTACTTGCTAAATTCAGAACATATTTTCATTTTAAAAAGCATAATACAGTATACACCCTCAAATCTACACAGCTTGGGACCAGAGGTTGTGTGGATTTTAGAATTTTGCGGATTTCTGATTAATGCTTTATTTAGATTCCTTAACACTAGAACGCCAAACGGTGTCATTTCGACACCGAGGCTTGTAAACTTCTATGTAAAATCTGTAAATTATAAAGGAAATGTTTTATGTCTCTCGACTTTTATTAAATATGTGGGTAGAACTCGCATCGAAATTTTTTTGGAAATCGATTAATTCAAACTTGGTTTACTTGCAAATTTACCTAGAACACCGAACTGGTGTCAATTGGACACTGCAATAATTTCATTTCCCCTAATTTTAATTTCGTTCTTCTGTGCGATAATTCCACATACTATCGGAGTTTAGGGGGATCTCAGAATGTTTTTTCAACACCTGGTCATCACGTGATTTGTTTCAGCTGCAACAACACCTGCCACTGAGGTTTTATTTCTCACAAAGATACTACATATACAGTTGCTTCCGAGTTATGACTAGTAAAATTTCGTGAGATTTTCTTTCGTTCTTCTTACATTTTATGAATAAATTTAAAATGTCTCGTAAAAGGGGGCTTACTGCAGATGAAATTACCGCGCTTCTGAGAGAATTGTCAGATAATGAATAAGAAGGTGGAGAATTATCCAAACTGTATGATAAATCTGATAGTGAAAATTTTATTGCTGCTGTATCATCTGAATCGGAAAGCGATGAGAATATTGAATTTAATTATTCTCGAAATCAGACTGAATTTATGGCTCGCGTTGGCTCACGCTGAAAAGAATGTGGTTCTGGAAGTGCAACCGGTAGATTACCAATACAAAATATTTTGCGAGAAACTAGTGGTGCAACTAGTTACGCAAAAAGAAATGTGAATTATGACAGTGTTTTGTTTGCTTGGTTGCTTTTTATAGACTGAAGGATTTTAGAGCATATAATTAAATGCACAAACACAGAAGCTCGCCGAGTATTAGAAAATGATGCTTGGTTTCTTTCAGAACAGGAACTTTTAGCTTACATTTCGATTTTGTATGCACGTGGAGTTTCAGGAGATAGTAACCTCGAACTTCATTCATTATGGTCTACAGAATGGGGTATAATTTTTTGTAAAGAAACCATGTCCAGAGACAAATTTTGTGAAATATAAAGATTTTTACGATTTGATATCAAATCAACTCGTCGTAATCGAATTAAAGATGATAAATTCGCAATGATTTTAGAAGTATGGAATCGTTTTATTGAAAATTGCATAAGCTGTTACAAACCTGGCCAGAACATAACAATTGATGAACAATTGTTTCCAAGTAAGACTCGCTGTCCGTTTACTCAGTTTATATCATCAAAACCTGATAAATACGGGCAAAATTTTGGATAGCTGCAGATTTAGAAAGTAAGTATATTTTAAACGCATTTCCCTACTTAGGAAAAAATGAAGAACGTGATCAAAGTCAGAGACGTTCTGAGTATGTGGTTTTAAAATTAATAGAACCTTTTAAAAATATGGGAAGAAATGTCACAGTTGACAATTTTTTTACTTCTCTTGAGTTGGCAAAGAAACTAAAGGAAAGGTGGACGAACTTATTTGGCACGGTAAATAGGGTCAGACGAGAAATTCCAGATTGTGTAAAATCAGGAAAAGAAGAGTTGCACTCAACAAAAATATTGAAGAATGAAGAATCGGGCTCAACACTTACAGTTTATCAATCTAAAAAGAAAAAAAAATTTGATAATTCTTGGTTCTATGCATTCAAGCATCACAATTGCTAACAATTCAAAGAAAACACCTGAAACCGTCAGTTTTTATAATGAAACGAAATGTGGTGTTGATATTGTTGACCAAATGGCAAGACAATACTCAGTCAAAGCAGGTTCAAGAAGATGGCCAATTCACATATTCTACAATATTTTAGACTTTGCTGCCATAAACGCTTGGATTGTTTTCAAACGTGTAACGAGAAAAAAACATAACAAGGCGTGTATTTATACAGACACTAGCTGAAGAAATGCGAAAAGAATACGCTGAAAAATCCACTAAAAGAGACAGGAGAGATGAAGAAGAACTGCGGACTGAAAATTCTTCTAAGCGTAGGAAATGCGAAGTTAAAAAATGTCATGGAAATGTGACAAATAAAGTATGTTCTTCTTGTAATAGAATGACATATGGCAAATGCACAAAAATTGTCACCTATAAATGTGTTGACTGTTGGCAATGTAAGTAGTTATTCCACTTCTTTATATTTTCATATTATCTTGCAAAAATATTCTTAAGTTATAGACATAATAATTATTTGTGTATGCCATATGTATGCTCTTATCATCTAGCAAAATTGGTCTTATATTATAGATAAAATATAATTTGTGTGTGAAATATATTTCTCTATATCTCAAAAAATTAAGAGTCTTTTACAAATATAATAATATTTGTGTGTACTTTAAGCATTTTAATTTAATCTTGTAAAATATTTCTTTCTTTTTTTTAGATTTAATGTTATTTGTGTGTTCTACATGTATTTGTAAAAAAGAATATTAAACTGTACAACTTTTTCGAATTTTTTGCATAACATCGACCAGTGTCAAAATGACACCTGCCGGCGTTTTAGGGGGTAGCAATATTTCAGGCGTTCTAGTGTTAAACAACAATTTGAATGTAATAAAGAAATCCAAATTATAATGAATGCCTGCTATATTGTAAAATGTTAAAATATTTAAATAAGATATTTAACTAAAATGATAAAAAGTGAGATAAATAAATAAGTTATTAAAAGAGAAAGTTCAAGTGATTAATTAATAATGTATAATTAAATATACATAATAAAGATGAGATACATTTTCCTTGAATTATTAAATGAAACTTGCCTTATAAAAGTGCACTAAAAATTCACATCAAAATCATAAAATGAAGTTTTATTTCATATTTAGCCAGTCTTAATAACCATGAAAAGCTTGTTTAATACATAAATATTAATAAGTAAACAAATTGTTATTACCAGTGCTATTAGCAATATCTTGATATTTTTCAGAAATAAATTTATATTTTCTTCATTAAAAATCATGAATTCAGTCATATCGATAATTATAAATCAAAATATGTACAGAATGATATAAAACTAAAAAAGTCTGCAATTTTGTCCTTCTATCTGAATTGAAAATTTCATTGTTTACATCTGTGATGATGCACTGATTTTAGGCATTTGTGGATTTGAGGGAGTTTTTCTCATTGAAATTTCAATGAATAGAACAATAATTTTAGTTTTCTTATATTTTTCAGAAAATACTGCATATTTTTGCTATTTTGAGTCATGAATAGCATGAAATGGTGATCATAAGGTAGCAATATAGGATAATGTAATTTATAAGAAAATAATACTATAGACTCTCTCAAATCCACAAGTCTTTAAAATCCACACATAATTTACGAATGTAAACAATGAAACATTCAGTTCAGATATAGGAACAAAGTTTGACTATTTTAGTTTTACAGTTGCTCTCTAATCCGGCATTCTATAAACCGGAACACTCTATTATCCGGCAGATTTCTTCCTGTTTTTTTTTTTTTTTTCCCTCCGTTATGTATTTTGTCATATATATACATATATCCTCCCATTTTATGTTTTCCTACGTTTATTTATTTTACGTCTGCAAAGTGTGCTGGTATCATTATAAAATATAAAATTTTGCACTTTAACACTTTCGCAGCGGAAGCCCGAAAATTTAGCTGGACTCAGAATACCGGAAACGGCCGCATTTTAAAAATTTGTTGCTAACATTTTTCTCCCTTGCCTTTGTATGCCCAATTGTTAGAAACACAATATATGAGTAGTTACTTCCTAATGTGAAACCTTTAATCCCTCAGATATCCCTCCTAAAGTTTATCTTCAATTCAGGTGTCTTGTACAAAGAGAAATCTCGTGGGGATGAACATTATTGTTACAGTAAACCGTGTGAAAGATTCCCGTAGTCTTCAGTGATTCTTTTTTCATTGGGTGATAATTCCCTGAGAAATTCGCCACCCCTTGATTACAACAAATCTAGCATCAATCACTTATTCAACGACAATAGAAAGGTGTTGGGAATAAGATGCTAAAGACAGAGCTTTTTTCCAATTTGAATAACCTTCCCCATATCTGATCTGTTAGCTACGCCAGGAGAAATTCTTCGCCTCGGGTCAAGGTCAAGTGGATGCTGGCACGAGTGTGCTGGAGGAGCGCCATGAGGAGAGGGGTTCGCGTCCCGTGCTCTGGATGGTTATTTACCAACAGACGTCTCCTTTTTTTTCTTATATTATAAGTAATTTTCTTTTTATTTCATTTAGTTTTTCAATCATAAATTTTCGCTAATCGATTTGGATGACGATTTACTTTATTTGCTGCAAACAAACTTAATACTTTTTTCAGAAATCCATTTCTCATAAATACAAAACGTATATTGCTTTATTTCTTGCATTGAATAGTTTTTTTAAATCGATTTCTATAATGCTCCTGATGATAGCGTTATATTTTTTTAATTTCATTATTTAATTCCTAAAATACCTCCCCCCCCCCTGCCCACAAGAAAGGAAATTAATGAAAATTTCTGCAGTATCTTAGAATTTCCTTAATCCGGAAAATTCCGTAATTCGGCATCGCCCAAGTCCCATACATGCCGGATTGGAGAGGTTCAACTGTATAGCAATTCCATATGTACAGTAAACTCCCTCAAATCTGCACAGCTTTGGACCAGAGGTTGTGAGGATTTTAGAATTCTGCAGATTTCTGGTCATTACTTTGTTTACATTTTTTAAACAGCAATTTGAATGCAATAAATAATGCAATTGAAAGTATAATGAAGGCTTATAATATAATAAGATATTAAAATAAGTAATGAACTGACATGATAAAAATTCAGATAATTTTTAAAATGTTAAAAGAAAAGGTTATGTTAACAATCAATAATGTATGATTAAATATTCATTATAAAGATTAAATGTATTTTTCTTAAATTATTCAGTAAAACTTGCCTCATAAAGGTACATTACTAATTCACAACAAAATCATAAAATAAGGAAGTTTTATGTCATGTTTCATCAGACTTAATAACCAGAAAAAGCTTGATTAATATATAAATACATTTGTTAAGATGATTGTGATTACCAATGATATCATTAATATCTTGAATATTTTCAGAAATAAATTTATTCTTCCTTCATGAAAAAAAAGAGAATACAGTATAATATTAACAAAAATTACAAATTAAAATATGTAAGGAATTGATATAAAACTAAAAAACTGAAATTTTGTCCCTATATCTGAACTGAATATTTCATTGTTTACATCTGTAAATTATGTGCGGATTTTAGAGAGTTGTAGATTTCAGGGTTGCAGATTTAAGGGAGTCTACTGTATTTTATTTTGTAATTTTTGCTAATATTACTGAATTCATGTTTTTTTATGAAGGAAGAATAAATTTATTTCTCAAAAAATTCAAGATATTGCTGATATCATTGGTAATCACAATCTTCTTACCAAATTTATGTATTAATCAAGTTTTTTGGTTATTAAGTCTGGCTAAACCTCAAATAAAACTTCTTTGTTTTATGATTTTGATGTGAATTAGTAATGCACCTTTATGAGGCAAGTTTTATTGAATAATTTAGAAAAAATACACTTCATCTTTATAATGAATATTTATTTATACATTATTGATTGTTAAATTGATCTTTGCTTTTAATATTTTAATCATTTTAAAAGTTATCTAAATTTTTATTATTTTAGTTTATTACTTTTTTTAATATTTTATTATATTGTAAGCATTCATTACAGTTTCGATTGGATTATTAATTACATTTAAATTGCTGTTTAAAAAATGCAAACAAAGCAATGACCAGAAATTCACAAAATTCTAAAATCTGCACAACCTCTGGTCAAAAGCTGTGTGGATTTGAGGAAGTCTTCTATATATGCATACATTATATATGTATGTTCAACATCTTTCACTTAAATAAAATTATTAGAAAACTTTATGCACATATCGATGAAGATAATTTTGTATATGCTAAAAAGAATTGACTTGTCAATTAAAAATTATTTATTAAATTTTAAAAAATAAGAACACTATTAATCTGTCATTTGAAAATCTATCCATATTTCTAACTACAAAAGAAATGTTTTAAAATTAGCAGAATTAAAAGATTTGCTTTATATTTAGCATAAGAAACTCAAGATTGATATTATGTAAAAACTCTTTGAATACCATGGCAACTCATACTCCGGTAAATTTGTTTTTTTTCTAGCAGTGTAGTGGGAAGTATAAAAAAAAAAAAAAAAAAAAAAAAAAAAAAAGCAGCATGAAAAGCAGGCATCCTCTAGTGCCATGACAATGAAGGCATAATGAAAGCAGAATATTTGTCTTTAAGAAGCTAATTATTTCATAGTCACTATAGTCATTATCTCGATTTGCTGGAAACAAGAAGCCAGAATAATAAATGAAATTATAATAAGCCATTTTCACATCTATTTCACATGGATTTCTGATTTTTTTGAGTTATTTGTTTTTCTTTAAGGCTTTAATTTGCAATTTAAATACTGATCATTGTACTTTGCAAAATTACTAATTTTTTGTAAATAAATTAACTTCATTTGCAAAAAGTTGAATATTGAAAATGCAATATTTTGTATGCTATGAAAAATGTGTAATGAATGAAAAATTTTGGTCTTATGCTCTTATGATTTTCTTGCAATACTGTAATTGGATTTATCTGTAGTGTGCATTCCATACAATAAACAACTATGACTGAATAAATAAATAATGATCACCATATTAATGATTTATAACTGCAAAATACACAGTTGTAGTGATTGCTATATTAACAGTTTATAGGCACAAAGCACAGAAGGCACAGTAATAAGACCTCTGTTATAGTATTAACAATTTATGGGCATAAAGAACGATGAAGCCAAGGTCTATTTTGACTAAGGCATTAAGGATGGGGAACCCTACTATTCAGTTCAGTTGGAGAAATTGTCATGCTAGTTATCATACAATAATGAGCTTCTTAGAATACATGTTATGTAATTGACATAAAGTACTTTAAATTTGGTGAATTAAGAACATCTCACACACTAAAGTTTTAGAAGAATTTGAATAACTTTAAAATAATTTTCTATTTACACCCATCCTCTCCCAATTAAACAACAGATATAAATATTATAAATATTTACTACAAAGTCCAAGTTCTTAATTCATTTAAGTGAAAAGTCAGGCAAGCAGGCACTTTAGAGGCATAGCAATTTTGGTAAAAAAAACATCGTTCAAAATAACAGATTTCAGTCAGTTAACTTATTCTCCTCGGTCCTGAGACAAATATTATGAGGGGCCACAAAAACCGGATCAAAATTTTTATAAAACATCTCGAAAAATGACTTATTCGATATATCAATGCTTATGATATGCACTTATTTATCAAAAAAGTCAAAAAGTAATTTTAACAATTTTACAAGGAGTAAAATTAATTTAAAAGGTGTTCTTTAGTGTCTTCTACAGGCAACACCAGGACTGAGGAGGTTAAACAATAGAAATATAGTTCTATATTTTACAGCATTTTAAAAATTTATCAGCACTTTTGTTAAACAATATTTATGTGTCTCTATAATAACAATAAAAAACAAATTATCCTTTGCAAACAGACTTACTGTTTTAAGATTATCTGTAGAGTAGGATATTAATAGTTTTAAACTAAATTCATTTAAAAATAATTTCATAAATTTTGTGAACTTTCATCCAACTAAATTTTTAGTTTTAATGCCTAAAATATTTTCATGTTGTTTTGAATCATTGCTAAGAAACACAACATGTATAAAGGTGCATTTTTATTAAAGAATATCTGTTTCTTAATGTCTGTTGAGAGACATACTGTCTCCCATAAAGAAACAAGACATTTTGGTCCTGGTGTTTAAATTCTGATGTCATTTTAGTCCCTAGTCATTTCGATCCTCTGCCACTTTGGTCCCTTGAAATTGTTGTTGGAAGCAGTTATATTGTTAAATAAAAAATTCTCAAAATTAATTTTTTTTTTATTAGGTGTATTTATCAATTGCTTGTTTAAAACCTGTTACATGAACTATATAATACACTCCATGCTTGTGAAAATTCTAATGCCATGAAAGTTGGTTGTATTGGGTTTTATGGTCCAAAAGCCCTTGAGTGACATGCGGCATCAACCAACACCATGAAGAAATGACACAATTTAGCTGAAAATTTCAGAGAATTCAAAAAATGGTGTGTTATGCTAATGATTCAAATTTCAGAGTTACTACATATGCGTGGGATGAGCAGCATCCTCTTTTCTGATGCTGAAACCATATAAATAGAGGGCTGTAGCAGGACATTGAAATTGGTCTATGGTTATATGCAGGGGTCTGTCCAGATTTTTTTCACAAGGTCCTGTTTTTATGAAGTTGTGGAAATTTTCTTATATATGTGAAAATTCTTGTCATAATTTTGTGAATTTTAAATTATTGATGTATTCAGGTTTTACCCCTCATGTGTAAAAAAGCTAAGATTACTTAGCTTTCTTTGGTGAGATCGACTGTTTATTTACAGGCCAAATTTTCTTTTTAAATGTTTAAATTTTTAATAGTTCAATTTGATAAAAAAAACAAACAGTGAAAGGTCTATTTAAGAGACAAATAATTTTGTGAAGCATCCTGTTTTGGGATTAAATGTTTTGTGAAGGTCCTGTTTGAGGACAAAGGATAGAATTTTATGTAGGGTCCTGTTTTAAGATAAGTTATTTTATGAAGGGTCCTTTAAAGGACTAAAATTTTTCTAAAACATATTCTTTATCTGCTAAAGGTAAACATTAGGTAAAACGTGACCATGACTCTTTGATGAAAGAGGGCGACACTTCAACAACTGACAGTTGAACAGGAGAGAATCATTGGTCTTCATGATGTATTTCCCTAACATACAATATCAGCCTGTGTGCAGATTAACAGCAACAAAGTGATTTGAGTTTGGAAGCAGTGGACTGATGAGGATCAGGCAACTTGTAAATATGAGAGTGAACCCCAAATGGTGATGTGACTGTGTGAAGATATACATGGTTTGCATTGGCACTGACAAACCGTACAGCTTTTTTTAGACAGTTGGCAGTACACTGATCAACTGCTACAGGTGTATCAGTGTCTGCTTCATCAATTCATCAATGTCTGCTACACCATGGACTATGGGCAAGAATCCCTTTATACAGGATCCTCCTCACTCTAAATCAAGAATGCTTGCATCTACAATGTGCTCATAAACACCGAGACTGGCACTCATATTGCCAACAAGTGGTATTTGCTGACAAATCCCGCTTTCATTTGTGATACCATGATGGCCACATTCATTTTAGATGCTAAGTCAGTGAACACCACCTTCAGGAGTGCATTATCGAATGTCACAGAGAACAAACACCTGGAGTTATAGTCTGGGTTGCATTTGCATATCATGATCAATCCCAGCTGCTATGAATTGTGAATATTTTGAACAGCAAGAGGTGCATCAGTGACATGCTGGAGCCCAAAGTTGTTATTTTTCTCCAAGGCATTTCTGGAGCTATCTTTCAACAGGATAATTGAAATTATTCTTAAATGATAGGGTTCGCGTGTTATTCAAATTATTAATTTAAGACGTACTAAACAATGCTTTGAGCTTATTTTTTTATACAACAGGACATGATAATTTTTAAAATAAAAACCTATACAAATCTGTTTTCAGTGAACAGATTTGATATCGAATGAATAATCAACATTGTGCCATATAAATTCTGAAATCTTTTACAATTTTTTAAATGTTCTATTTAATGTGTTTGGACAAAGTAAAAAAGAAAATATACTTGAAGCTAGGAGACAGAGGAGAAAAGAATATCTAACCTTTTAAAAATTTATTTGTGCTTAAAAATACTTTAAATGTATTTTTAAGTTTTTATATGTTTTATTATGCACCTTTTAAGTAATATATTACATGTACTTTTACGTTTTAAATTAAATTTATTTGTGCCTTTATAAATAAGTGGCTATGCATATACAGGGTGATTCAGCTCGTCGGTGACAAACTTTAAGGATCGATAGAGCACACCTAGACGAACATTTTTGAATAGGGAATGTAGGGTCCCTGACGCGATGGTAAGGCACTAGGCGCTTTCGAAAATTTGGGTGCCGAAATTCGAAACGTCATAAAAACTAGGGAAATGGTTAGATTTTCTTGCTTGTTGCGTCGAAATGATTCTGTTTGTTTAGACTTTCTTCAGTACCAATTTGATAAGCGTATCTCTTAAAACATGGATAGGGGGCGCTGCAGACTTTGGAGAGCTAGACAACAACTTTAAGCCCGTTATTTTGATAATTTAACACATGCTCGCCAAAGTTTATACTCTAACTTAAAGTTTGAACCCAAAAGTAGAGCCCTGCAAAAAGCGTAAGAGCCGGAATAAAATGTCAAAGTACAGGGTGGTCGAAACTCGAAGGCTCCTAAGAGATAAACAAACAGATTTCTTGACTTATGGCATGCATTTTCATGATTCTGTTTGCTGGGGCTCTCTGAAACTCAGTTGAACGGTACAAAAAGAAACATCGATAGGGGGCGCTTTGGGCAAAAAACATAATTAGTTGACATTTCGGACGCTAACTGGAAACGGGGCGCTACGATCAGTTAGTAATAATGAAAACACATTTTCTACCTCTGCTCAACACTTCTGAATAAATTTAGACCAAAAACATCAATGATACTGGAAATTTATTTACAAAAAATAACACTACAGAAGATGCTCGAAATTTCGACCTTGGGCCATGATGCAGGCTTCACACCTCCGTCGCATTGAGGAGTGTGTGTTTCCAACAATGCCAGGAGTATCTCTGATCTGCCCTGCAGCTGCCACAATGCGCGCCACAAGTTCTTCAGCACTGCTGACAGGTGTATGGTATACCTCGGCCTTCAGGTAACCCCAAAGGAAGAAATCCAAGCAGGTGAGGTCTGGTGATCGGGCAGGCCAGTGAACTGGACCCCCACGCCCGATCCACCGCTGGCCATACCTTGCATTTAGATGGAGACGCACGTCGTTCGTGTAATGGGCCGGAGCTCCATCGTGCTGGAACCACATCTGGCGACGCGAACCTTCGGGTACGTGCGCCTCCTCCAGAAGCTGCGGCAGCACTTGATCCAGGAAAATCAGGTTATTTCCACCTGTCAGCCGTTCAGGTAACAAATAAGGGCCAATGAGGCAATCCCCCAGAATGCCGGCCCACACATTTACTGAGAAACGCTCCTGGGCTGCTCGGCTTCTGGTTTCATGTGGATTTTCATCACACCACACATGACTGTTGTGGGCGTTCCACATTCCCTCCCGGCTGAAGGTGGACTCGTCCGTAAACAAAATGCTGTTTACAAAACGGGGATCCCTGGATCTCATCGCCAAGTACCATCTTGAGAATTCCACTCGAGAGCCAAAATCCTGCTCTCTGAGCAACTGCACCCGCTGGATGTGGTAGGGGTGCAGATTCCGGGAACGTAAGATGCGCCACGCAGTTGCTTGCGAAATGCCAACATGTCTGGCGATATCTCTCGTGCTAAGACCTGGGTTGTCCTCAACCAGGTTAAGCACAGCCTCTTCGTTGTCGGGGGTGCTCACTGATCGCTCCCGTTCAGGCCTGCCTCCGTCGAAAGATCCCGTTGTGGACAACCTCTGGTGTACTCGAGCGAAGAAGGCATGGCAGGGGATTTGCCTGTTGGGGTAACGCTCAGCGTACAACCGCTGAGCGGCTCGTCCATTACAACCAGCAGCGCCATACGCCAAATGCATGTCAGCCAATTCAGAGTTTGTGTACCGTTCCATCCTACTACCGATCTGCAGACAAGTAACCCGAAGCTTAAGTAGGTACCGCACGTTCAAAAGACGTGTCTGCGCATACAACTACGTCATCTCGCGTTGTCGTCTACGCATTACGTATCTTTTGCATATCGATATGGTACGATATCTTTTGCATAAATCAGCAAAAAGCACCTTATGTAAATTTTATTGCGCGCATTGTGCATGATTGAAACCAGCTATGTTTGTTAAAAAAAACAAACAAACTGCAGTTTTAATAGCTTCTTATGATAAGTAAATTACTCTCTTGTTTTGTTTCTAACTGATCGTAGCGCCCCGTTTCCAGTTAGCGTCCGAAATGTCAACGAATTATGTTTTTTGCCCAAAGCGCCCCCTATCGATGTTTCTTTTTGTACCGTTCAACTGAGTTTCAGAGAGCCCTAGCAAACAGAATCATGAAAATGCATGCCATAAGTCAAGAAATCTGTTTGTTTATCTCTTAGGAGCCTTCGAGTTTCGACCACCCTGTACTTTGACATTTTATTCCGGCTCTTACGCTTTTTGCAGGGCTCTACTTTTGGGTTCAAACTTTAAGTTAGAGTATAAACTTTGGCGAGCATGTGTTAAATTATCAAAATAACGGGCTTAAAGTTGTTGTCTAGCTCTCCAAAGTCTGCAGCGCCCCCTATCCATGTTTTAAGAGATACGCTTATCAAATTGGTACTGAAGAAAGTCTAAACAAACAGAATCATTTCGACGCAACAAGCAAGAAAATCTAACCATTTCCCTAGTTTTTATGACGTTTCGAATTTCGGCACCCAAATTTTCGAAAGCGCCTAGCGCCTTACCATCGCGTCAGGGACCCTACATTCCCTATTCAAAAATGTTCGTCTAGGTGTGCTCTATCGATCCTTAAAGTTTGTCACTGACGAGCTGAATCACCCTGTATAACGTTATTACTTTAGGGGGAGAGGGGAGGTCTGGCATATGATATGGAAATCAAAAGATTTTTCTAGGGCTTGGGGGGTTTCTTTTGATAGTGTTGTCATTTTTAATCTAACCAAATTTTTTTTTCTATTTATTATTTGTTTTTTACAGAAAACTTTTCTCTTTTTATTTATACGTTGTTTATTACATTGAAATTGCATTATTTATTTTTGTCTATTATCTATATTTATGGAAATACAAAGTTGTTATTAAAATCATTAAATTATTATAAAATCATTTAATTCCAAAATATGGTATACCTCAACACTTGGCATTCCTATTCTTCTGTTATATGTTCTTGCCTATATAATCCACTGTTCGAGAAACAAGATGCAAAGTTTGTTTGAAATTATACTTGTGTTTATCAGTAAAGAAAAGAGAATAGTTGTCCACTTCCACCAGTTTTTATTTATTTATTTATTTTAAGAGTTTTGTCAACATTCCTCTTTTCAAGTGCAAGAAGGCATTATTATTGATATTGAACTCGTTATGTAATACAAAGTTATTGTTATATATATTTAATTAGTAACTATTTCTTTTAAATATAGTTTGTCATAAAGTTATTTCATGCACAGTGATATTTTAATGACTTTTCTTCACTTGAATCAATAAAATATGCAATTTATTACTGTAAAAAAAAAAAAAAAAAAATTTTAGACAACAATGATAATAATGTCAGTAGGGAACAGGGAGGTGGGGGACTGATATTGTATGATATTGCTGGGGGGGGGGGCGTTCAAACTACCAACTTTGCATTTGTGTGTCCTAAAAAATGAATTTTCTGTCAGAATTGCGAAAAAAATATAGAAAGAAATATAATGAAAATAGTTTAAAGAATTTCAAGATTCAGCATTATTATTATTTTAGGACTATTCTCAAATTCAAACAATTCTCAATTTCTGGCACACTTCTGAATTTATTTTCATACATAGTAGTATGCATAAAATTAGCATGTGAAAATAAGTAATCTATCTTTTTCGAAATTTGGATAAAAGCAGAGAATTTTTCAGAAAATGCTGTGGAAATAGTCATTTTGGAATGACAGTCCAAAAATGGTCGTCATGAAACATCAACAACATAAAAGAAATCTTTGAAATAATTTTATTGCCCAAATATGTTTTTTGAGCCTAGATCCTTTAACCCCTTGGGGATGAGCGATACATATAAGTGCCACAAAAAGTTTTAAAAATCCTTGTTTATCCCCACCAGTAAAATTTTACTGCAAAATTTGCCTTATTTAATCAGAGCATTTTCTCGATTCAATAAAGCATGGATTTCTGATTATAAAAACTGGTGACATAATATTAAAAATTTCGTAAAAGGATAGCGTCGCGAAGGGTTTAAGGAAAAAATGGGCTCAGTCTCAATACAACAGAGTTTAAAAATATACTGTACTTACAAGGAAGGTCTCCATACGGGCATACTCAGAAAAATCTGAAAAAATTACAGAATGTTCTTCTCACATAGTTATATCTGTTTATAAAAAAAATTCGGCGGAACCTCCTTATAACGTCCGTAAGAAAATAATAAAAATTTCGTTTATTTGGCAATTTATCTCCGGTTGGCGAAAAAAACGAAATTTTGAAAAATACGCTTTTACGCTTCAAATACTTTTTAAAGAAAAAACTTTTTATGTTCAATTTATTTAAATAAGTTTAGATTAAGTAATTTTAGTTTTGATTTTAACTTTACTTTAAGTGTAATTTTGTCATATACGTTTATATGTACTTATAACAAAATGAAATTAATATATTTTATCATTTAAAACACAATTTAAATTGATTAAAATTGTTCCAAATTGAAAAATATACTGTTAAAAATCTGCTGCATTTTGTTGCAACGCACTCACTTGTTTGTATAGAGAACGGTTACTTGGCCGTGAAATGGAGCTTTCTCATTGGTTGAAATAGAGATATTATATACAAGCGGTGGAGTGCGTTGCAACAAAATGCAGCAGATTTTTTAACAGTGTATGACACGGTCAATTCACCATGCTATGGAGCATTCTCATTGGTCAGAAAAGAGACATTCTATAAAAGTAGTGGAGTGACGTTGCAGTAAATGCTGCAGATTTTTAACAGTGAAGTCAATTAAAATAAATTTTCAGATTCGTTAAAATCGTCTGCTTTTGGCGAGGAAATGCATTGCTCACCAAATCCCGCGTCGCTTTCAGCTTTTCACGCCAATTATTGCAAACTATTTTATTTTTTTACATATCTAATAATGAAATTCCGCCGCTAATCTTCACTGATCCTTTATTACCTACATGAGTAGTTTAATTCGTATTTTTTTCAAAAAATTCTGAGTATGCCCCCAATGGAGACCTTCCTTGTTAGATAGATTTAAATTAGATAAATCTTTCAAAATTTTTACCTGTGTAAGGTTCTCTAGTTTTTTGTGCATTAAAGAGAGCATTTCTACAATTTTTCCGATGTTTGAAAAGGATTTTTATTTTTTGGTACTCAAAATTAATGCAATAAATTTCAAGTAAATGATAAATAATTGCTTAATAAACTTTTGAATTTCAAACGAACAATGAATTTGAATTAAATATTTAAAATGAAATCTGAAAACTTTGTTACTTTTTTTTCTCTTTTGGATAAATGGTAAAGCTATTCGTGATGATGAAAAACATAAATTCTATTGCGGGCAACGTACAGCACGTAGGTGCACTTCTGCCTATTGGCTTATTTTTAAGTGCCCACGAAACCGTTATAAATTTATGCATTAAAGAAGTACATAAACTATTTGTTTAAAGAAAATGTTATCATCAATATTAAGATCAGATTAAAAGTTCTGGGAACTCTACTCTGAGTATTTTATTTGGAAATATTTCATCTTCGGTGCATGCATAAATTCGCTCAAAATTCAAAAGTTTCTCTAATTTTTTGGAGGAAAGTAGTGGTACATTGGAATCTTTGTACAGATATTTATTTTCCTACAAACAGCAAATTGTTAAAGAATAAAAGATATTTCGTGCTTACAAACATTAATATTTCATGTTTCACGAAATTATCAAATTTGCATAATTTATAGAATTACTCATTTGTGTTTCTGTATGCATTAATAAGAGTTTGGATAGTTGTGAATGTCTTAGGGAGTTTTTAAATATTTTTTTATGTCTCTTTATATGCATTAATTATTTGTAATGTCATTAAAAAAAGTTTCGACATTTGGAAAAATTAGATTGAAGCAATCATTCATGACTTCATATACATTGTTAATTTTCAGCAATATAGAACCTCCAAAATTATATTACTAACTTTGAAACCATAAATTATTAGTTATTAATTAAAGCAAGTAAATACAAATTAGTTGAAATTATTACATAAAACTAAAAAAGATGAGTTTTATTTTCTATTTTCATTTCTTTGCTAAAATAAGTAACTAATGCCGTCACTGACACTGTCAATGAATTTTTTGTGACCGGGGATCTTTCTTCGTTTTAATATTAAGAAAACTGCAGTATGCAAAAAATATGAAAATCAATTGTATTATAGAAAAATGTTTAACAAACACAATGATTTTGACAGGTTTTAAATCAAATAATTATTTTAAAAAAGACATTTGATGTTAAAGGTGGTTGAAATTGTTTCATTATAAATGTTATAGGAGTAAAAACTATATACAAGAATTTAATCATTTTTAAGTCATTTTATACATTGGAAGGTCCCAGTGTGAAGACTGCATTTATTTTATTTTTTGATTTGATTCATTTTATGAGGATTTATTTTTATTTTAAATTCAAATTTTCAGCATTTCAAGGGACTTTTTTACATGTTTTAGAAAAGGGTATTTTAAATTGTTACCAATTTTAAAAGCAGTACAAAGAACAATATTTCCTTCAAATTTAAAATTTATTTACATGGAATATAAACAGAATATAACAATATGTTTATAAACAGAAAATAACTTTCAAATTAGAATTAAACATTCTAATTGATTACATTGAATTGATTATGTTTTCAAAGCAGGAAAATAATGAAATTACGTCATGAAAACTACATTTAAAGGTGAATTTTAAACGATAAAGAAATTTTTTAAATAATAAATTCATTATTATACATTAAAAGTCATAAATAGAAGACATTACATCATATTTATATTTAACATCTTGGGGACGAACGACATGTATACATGCCACAGAAGATGCTCAGATTCTGTGATTATTCCCATCAAATATTTTTTATTGTAAATTTTGTCTTATTTAATCAGAACATTTTCCCAATTCAGTAATGCAAAAACTTAAGTAAAAAATAATTTAAAAGTGACAAGTAAATTTTCAAGGGTAGAGGTCCCTTGTGCATTAATTTTATTAGTGCACTAAAATCATTGAGTAAATATGAAGAGAGTGCTCTAGCAGAGATGATTTGAAGGATCGATTGAGTTTGTGATAGAAAAACTTGACAAAAACTTTGTAGAAATTGCCATCCATGCATCTGTCGAGCCATTATATGCCGACAGTTGGCGATACTGGTCCAGCAAAAACAGCTGGAATCGTAAGCTGTATCGCATCGCAAATAGTAACCTTTAAAATGATATTCATATTTTCAAATTAAAATATTTTATAATAATTCTTTGCTAACATAATAATTTAAAATAATGTTTCTTTACTTTAAAATGCATTTCTAATATTTAAAATAGTTTTTGTAAAATAATTTGTATTTTTATATTTCACTTATTTAATTGTGTATTATTGTGCATCTTTTGACTGTAACTGTACCTTCTACCAGTTAACATTTTTTGACCCAATAAAGTTTGCGTGCTTGTTCTAAAAACTTTATTTTATCGTTATTTTTATTTAAAAAGTATGTAGTATAAATTAGTCTTGATAAAAAGATTACTGCTGTCGACGATCGAATAAGATTAGTTTTAAAGATGAGTTATAAAAGTTATTACTCTTGTTAGCTACACGTACTAAAATCGGTAGCTACAATTGGTGACCCTCGTTAACATAACTTATTCAAAATGCCTCTTACCGACCAAAACTCCGGATCAGCAGAAGCTAGCAAAGTTAGCATCAAAATTCCCCCATTTTGGACAGAAAAACCTGAAATGTGGTTTGTTACAATTGAAGCGCAATTCAAGATAGCCGGAATTACGTGCGACGAAACTAAGTTCAATTATTTGATCGCACAGTTGAACCCGAAGTTTATGGAGAATATATGGGACATAATTCAAAATGACACTCCAAATAAGTATGCAGCCGCGAAAGACAGACTTTTAAGCACTTTTAAAGAAAGCGAAAATTTGCGCATCAAACGACTTCTCACTGGCCTGGAATTAGGAGATTTGAAGCCCAGCCAACTCTTACGTAAGATGCAAGCATTAGGCGATACGAAGGACGTTTCAGACAAAGTGCTCAGAACTCTCTGGTTAGAAAAGCTCCCGGATTCAGTGAAAAACATAATTGTTGTCAGTGATGAACATTTAGAAAAATTGGCCAAAATGGCTGATAAAATCACTGAACTGAACCCTAATATGGAACTTGCCAAAGTTGATAAAGAGACTCCCAGCTATGCAGCTCTCTTGGATAAGATCTCCAGCTTGGAGCAGCAGATTGCAAGTTTGCATGTTCAACGATCTCGTAGCCGCACTCCTCATCGCCGTGCTGGCAGATACAGAAGTCAATCCCGCAAGCGTTATGATCCTAATGGTAAGCTTTGCTATTACCACTTCAGATTTGGAAAAAAATGTCTTCCTGAGAAATGTAAACAACCCTGTAGTTGGCAACAAGCGGAAAACTCCTCCCAGCAGTAGAGTCAGCGGCAAGTCCTGCTGCAAAGAACATAGATTGCCGCAACTACAGACTATTTGTTCATGACAAAAAAACTGGTGTGCGCTTCTTAGTCGATAGTGGTGCTGATGTGTCCTTGGTTCCAGCAAACGTAAAAGCAGAACAACCATGCTCATATGTGTTATATGCTGCCAATGGTACTGAAATACCAACTTATGGTATAAAAACACTGACACTAGATCTTGGTTTACGACGTGCATTTCAATGGCCATTCATAGTAGCCAAGGTGAGTAAAGGAATCATTGGTGCTGATTTTCTGCATCATTTTCATTTGCTTATTGACATACATAAACGTAAATTAATTGATGGCATCACACAATTGTCTGTAAAAAGTGAAATTTCAACAATTTCTGATGAGTGTTTTATAACTACGTTTGATCGTACATCCCAATTTAGTGATTTATTAAATTTATATCCTGATATTACGAAACCCAATATTTTAAATAAATCAGTTAAACATGAAGTTAAGCATTACATTGAAACAACAGGTCCACCAGTGCATTTCAAGGCACGACAACTAAATCCTGAAAAGCTTGCGTTGGCCAAACAGGAGTTTCAATTCATGCTTGACAGTAACATAATCCGACCTTCAAAATCCCAATGGGCCAGTCCCCTTCATTTGGTTAATAAAAAAGATGGCACCCTAAGACCTTGTGGGGATTACAGAAGATTAAACGACAAAACCATTCCAGACAGATACCCCATACCCCGAATTGAAGATTTTCATAACATATTAAAAGATACAGTTATTTTCTCTAAGCTTGATTTAATCAAAGCATATTATCAAATTCCAATAGCTGAAGAAGACAAGCCCAAAACTGCAATAATTACCCCATTCGGATTGTTTGAGTTCAATGTCATGAGTTTTGGCCTCCGGAATGCTCCTGCCACGTTCCAGCGATTTATTAATCAAGTTTTTCAGGGGTTAGATTTTTTGTTTCCCTATTTGGATGATGTGCTAGTTGCTTCGAACTCTGAAGCCGAGCATAAGGAGCACCTAAAAATAGTATTTGAGAGATTAAATAAGTATGGCCTGCGCATTAATGTTGCAAAATCAATAATGGGAGTTAACCAAATTGAATTTTTGGGATACCTCATTAATGAGAAAGGTTCCTCACCCCTTCCAGCTAAAGTCCAAGTTATCCTAGATTATAAATTGCCAGAAACCCTGCACGATCTACGTACCTTTCTTGGTATGATTAATTTCTATCGCAGATACCTGAAAGATGCAGCACAAACCCAAGCACTGCTTCATGAGATGTTAAAAGGTGCAAAGAAAAAGGATCGCAGAAAAGTCCCTTGACCAGATGAAAGTATCCAGCAATTTGAAAAGTGCAAAGCTGATCTAGCTAATGCTGCACTTCTGTGTTTTCCAAAACCTGGACTCCCATTATCTCTATGCACAGATGCTTCAGATTGGGCAATTGGTTCAGTTTTAGAACAATTTGAAGACAACATGTGGAAGCCAATTGGTTTCTATTCGAAAAAACTTAACGAAACTCAGAAAGATTACAGTACATATGACCGTGAGTTATTGGGAATCTATCTTTCCATCAAACACTTTAAATACCTTTTGGAAGGTCGCGAATTCACAATTTGGACAGATCATAAGCCTTTAATATTTGCTTTCAAACAGAAAAATGAAAAGGCTTCTCCAAGACAGTTGCGCCAGCTCCAGTACATCTCTCAATTCTCTACCAACATCCAACATATTAGTGGCAAAGATAACGTGGTTGCTGACACCTTGTCCAGAATAGAAACAGTTTGTGTTATCGACTATGATGAAATAGCTCAAGAGCAAAGTAAGGATGCAGAATTCAAAGAATTATGTTCTAGTGACACATCTTTGGACTTCAAACCTTACACTCTGGCATCTGGAAAAACATTATGGTGTGATACCTCCCACAACAAGATTCGCCCATATATTCCTCTCAAATTCAGGAGACAACTCTTTCATCAAATCCATGGCTTGTCACACCCAGGCATAAAATCTACCGTTAAAGAGATGGCTGCCAGGTTCATTTGGCCAGGAATCAACAAGCAAGTAAAAGAATGGGCTCAAACCTGTATTAATTGTCAAAAGACCAAGGTAAATAGACATACCAAATCTAAATTTTCTACTTTTCAAGAACCTGGTGAAAGATTTAATGTTGTGCATATTGATTTAATTGGACCTTTGCCTCCATCTAATGGACATATTTATTATTTAACTTGCATCGATAGATTTTCTTGTTGGACAGAAGTTGTCCCTTTGCCTGAAAATAGTGCTGTAACAGTGAGCAAAGCATTTTATGAACATTGGATTTGTAGATTCGGTGTGCCAGGAACAATCATAACAGATCAAGGTAAACAATTTAAGTCTCAGTTGCTCAAAAACTTAGCAGAAATTTGTGGTGCAAAACTTCGAACATCAACACCATACCATCCACAGTGTCAGGGCAAAGTTGAACGCTTTCACAGAACTTTAAAAACAGCTATTAAAGCACACAACAATGTGAAATGGACTGAAATTTTACCAACAGTGCTTTTAGGACTAAGATCAGTTATCAGAAGTGACACGAATCATTCTGTAGCACAGATGGTTTATGGTACAAATATTAGACTGCCAGGTGAATTTTTTGATAAACCAACAGTCAGTACAGATTCTGACACTTTTGTGACTCACCTACAGAATTATATGGAGCAATTAAAACCTATGCCTACAAAACAGGCAACACAAAAAACAATATTTGTACATAAGGATTTAAAATCTTGCTCCCAGGTGTTTATTAGGGTAGACCGAGTAAAAAAACCGCTAGAACCGGCCTACCAAGGACCCTTTTTGGTAGTCCATAAATATGATAAATATTATACTTTGAAAATAAAAGGCAAAAATGTCAATATCTCAATTGACTGGCTTAAGCCAGCCTATATGTTGACACATGATGAAATTCCAGAGAATACTAACATGCCTAGTCACTCCCATACTCCACAAGTCATTTCTGATGATCAAATATTGCCTTCAACAACACGTTGTGGCAGAAAAGTTAATTTGCCAGTTCGCTTTAAAGATTGATTCTCATTTTTTATTCTTGATAAATTTATGATTGTGTTATAATATTTCTTAAATTCTTTTATATATACTTTTTATATTTCTCCTATTCTTGCTTAGTTTATGATATGATTTATAATATTGAATTACATGTTTAAATTAGCATGGTTTCATATAGTATTTAAGTCGAGTAAATAGTCTTCAATTTTAGTAACCATTAATATTTATAATCTCATAGATTTCAGATAATTTTCTTTTATATGAGATTATTTAAACTTGCTACAAGACGTTACTCTGAGTAATAACAATTTTATGATATAATTTATAAATATTACTTTTTTTTTCTTTTTCTTCCCCCAATGGTGGATAAAGTTGCATTTATAGTTGTTGCATTTAAATTAATAACAATTCTATACTAGTTTAAAATTAATGTCACACTGAAAACAGAAATAGATTTTTGTGGATATATACGATTATTATTATTATTTTCATTAAATTATTTACATTATTATTTTGAAATGTAATTAATTATTCTCTACCATGATTTCTGTTATCGTAACTTAGTTACTGGTAGGGGAGTAATGTCGAGCCATTATATGCCGACAGTTGGCGATACTGGTCCAGCAAAAACAGCTGGAATCGTAAGCTGTATCGCATCGCAAATAGTAACTTTTAAAATGATATTCATATTTTCAAATTAAAATATTTTATAATAATTCTTTGCAAACATAATAATTTAAAATAATGTTTCTTTACTTTAAAATGCATTTCTAATATTTAAAATAGTTTTTGTAAAATAATTTGTATTTTTATATTTCACTTATTTAATTGTGTATTATTGTGCATCTTTTGACTGTAACTGTACCTTCTACCAGTTAACATTTTTTGACCCAATAAAGTTTGCGTGCTTGTTCTAAAAACTTTATTTTATCGTTATTTTTATTTAAAAAGTATGTAGTATAAATTAGTCTTGATAAAAAGATTACCGCTGTCGACGATCGAATAAGATTAGTTTTAAAGATGAGTTATAAAAGTTATTACTCTTGTTAGCTACACGTACTAAAATCGGTAGCTACACATCCACCGATCAGATTTCAGGCACTCGAGAAACTTTTATAAATATATTTATAAACTGATACTATGTTTCACATGGAAAAGTATAAAGAGTGCTGATTATGATAAAAATAAATAAAAGTTTCTTATTCTGTACTTTTTTTTAATACTTATATTTCTAGTGAACCAACTATTGAGAGGCTCATTTACATAAAAAAAAAAAAAAAACCCAGCAATTTTGTGTATTCTGTCACTCTTAATTTATCTGATAGTTAAAGAGAAGTGTTCTTTCTTCCTGCACTTTTAGATTTCTCTAAATGTACAAATACATGTTTCATTCTGCACATTCATGCAGAAAAAGTTCAATCGAATAACAATGACTTAACCGAATATCCAACAATTATCTGGAATTACCAACCCAATAACTTTCTAGCAGTGTACGTTTTTTCTTACACACATATATAAATGGACATGTATGCAGGGGGTGTACATCCGTAAAAATAACAAAAAATTGCAAACAAGCCAATAAAAATTAAAATGAAATGACGTCTGCTCTAAAAAAATACTAAACTGATTTCTCATACATTTTAACGAATTTATTTCAATAAATCAATAATACAAACTGGATTCTCATTTTAAAAAAAAATGACCACATAAAGCAGTCACCTCTTATACAGAATGAGAATACAATAACCGATTTTCATTTTAGTAAAAAGAAATCATTTAAACTTTTTAAGGGAGAGAAGAAAATGAAGCCGAAATAACTGCCTGTAAAAAACGATGACTTATGAATGAAGAGAAAAGGTGTGAAACTGAATTTACTTCAACGTGTGAACCTAAAACAGATTCATGTGCAACACCTGTTACTTTTAATGCAGATATTGGAGCTCACGTCAGAAAATAGATAAAGTTTCTTTTCTTTTCTTTTTTTTTCTTTTCGTCTGTTAAATTTTTAATTTTCCACTCATTCTTTTGACATGGACATTCAAACTGTCTAATCTGAGTTTTGAAGTTTAAATAATTATTTAAAGAATATGCCACTCTGTATAGTAAACTAAAACAAAATGTAAAGTGTACATACATACAAATCTCTTTAGTATTATTACATAAAAAGGACTTTATCTAAAATTTTGATATTAGGATTATTTGTTAATTTGGGTGTAAGTCAAATCACTTGAAATTCCCATTTGAAACAGTTATAGAAATTCATGAATAATGAAATTTTTCTTTTTTTTTTTTTTTTTTTTTTTTTTTTTGGATAATTTGAAAATTCAAAATTTCATTATTTCATTTTTTTAGCCTTGAAAAAAAAAGTAATTCAAAATATGACAACCAGACGTAGCAAACAGAAGAATAAATTCAATAGAACTTTGAGTTATCCATGGAGTTAATGGCGGAGTGGTGGATTTCGGTTATAGATAAACCATAGTAAAATTGTTTTTTAGGTATAAAGAAATAGAAAATGTTGATTTTTTTCCCAGCTTGTAAAAATATTAAGTAAGTTTACATTGTTCTGCATCTCAAAAGTTACATTTTAACTACTTGACAAAGGAAAATTTTTTGAATTGACTCCCTATACCATGGCATGAAAGCCTCAAGCATTTTTATTCAGAAATTAAAAACTTTATTAATATATGTACGTTATTATAAGAGAAAATGAGATATATCATTAATCATAGCCTGTTTCTAACAAACAATGCCTTTTCCATGGTTAAAAAATAAAACTTCGGACAAAAAAAAGCACTTTTTAAAAGTTAATTTATTTCATTCAAGAATAGTAATGTTCGATTATTTTGAATTAGGTGAAAAAAATATTCATGTGCGAATTAAAACAATATTTAGAATATGTTAAAAATCAGTGATTTTGGATTGGAAAATAGCCTTAAGGAATGAAAGATTTCATGTTCTTTTAATTAATGTAAATTAATTAAAATGTGATAATATTCATTGAATAATGTAATAATATTCGTTAAATATAATTAAAAGTATTCCATTCAAACACAGGGATAAAGCTAAAAAAAAATAAATTTATTGGCTTATTTATTTTTGATTATTTGGGTAGCTTGAAATGTGCTTGAATAACTGACAAACTTTTGCATGTTTTTCTAAGTCAAATGAATTTTCAATCAGAAACTGCGCTTGATAAATTAATTTAAATAGTATCATTTAAAAACATAACATATTTTATTAAACACATTTTCTGGTTATAGAATATATACAAGTTGCATATTCTCCAAGTAAACTTTAAAAAAGCAGATGGTTAATCTTATGTTCTTCTCCTTTAAAATAAGATCTTATATAAACTGATAAAAAAAAGATCGCATTCCTCTACCTTAAATTTTAAATACAAAAAGAAAATTTGCTTTGTTTTGTTAATTGGAAGTTTAGATAAGTTAGCACGTTGAGTGTCATGTCAGTCCCCAATGACTGACACCAAAATTTCCATTTGGGCTGCATCAGTCACCGGAAAGACAGACAAAACAGATTTGACAGTCAACGTGTTAACAATTATTCATATCTGTTTAATATTCAAGTTTTAAATAATCCAGTTTATAGGATTTTCATTAATAAACTGTAATTGTTTATCATTGGTTTCACATTTTCCATTGTTTTCAATATTTCTATATGCTAGATCAGGGCTTATGAAATTTCCTTATAATACATTAGATCTTCTTTCTTTGTGTGGCAGATTGACAATGATATGCAAATGGAATTGCTTAATCATCCATGGATGCTTGATGTCAGTTTCAAATTCCCTACTTCTGGTCACAGAAATCTAAGATTTGTGTTACGCTGGTTCATGGAATTTCACTGGCCTGCCTATTCTCCTTCTCAGGATGGCACATATTGCAAATATTGCTCCTTATTTTCGACAACAGTTGGAATGCAGAGCGCTTACGCAGGTAAACTAGTAAAAGTTCCTTATAACTTGAAACTGGAAAGATGCAAAAGAAGATTTCCAGTATCATGAAAAAACAAAATACCATACACAGTGTTTGCAAAAAGCTGGATCGTTTGTAGCAAGGAAATCAGGGTCAACCAAAAGCATTGATACGAATTGAATATTTCCAGCTGAGCGAAAAATTGCCCAGGCTGGGAATCGAACCCGGATACTTGGCTTACAAGGCCAATTCTCTAACCGGGCGATAACCGGCTGGGATTCCTCGCTCAGATAACCTTATTGGCCATAACATCTGGTCTGTCATTTAGACAGCTCGGCAGAATAAGCCACAGGTAATGGAACTCCATAGAACGATGGATACGTAGATATACTATTATTTTAACACAATCTAACTGATTGGTAAAGTTATCATACGAATTGAATATTTCCAGCTGAGCAAAAATCTGGCGAGGAATCCCAGCCGGTTAGCGCCCGGTTAGCTTAACAGGTAAAGAATTGGCCTTGTAAGCCAAGTATCCGGGTTCGATTCCCAACCTGGGCAATTTTTCGCTCAGCTGGAAATATTCAATTCGTATGATAACTTTACCAATCAGTCAGATTGTATTAAAATAATAGCAAAAGCATTGATGCAACTTTGAGTGCAGCTCATGAAACTCAGCTTGAAAAAAACAGAGAGAATTTAAAGCCGATGATTAAAAAAGGTGATAGCCTTGGCAAGAAAAGGCCTTTCATTTTGTGGCCACAGAGATTCTGGTCCTCTGAATCTGGAAGAAACATACAAAAAGAGTGAAGGGAATTCCAGGTCTTTTTTGAAAGTTAGAGCTGAAGCTGGGGATGATGTTTTGCGAAATCACCTGCAAATTGCTGTGCTAATGCAACCTACATTAGCTGGCAAACACAAAATGAAATTATTGCATCCTTCAACAAAATTATTTTGAAAAAACTTGTTGAAAAAATCAATAATGCAAAATATTTTTCAATACTCTGTGACGAGACGACCGATATTAGCAATGTTTCTCAAATGTCATTTTGCGTAAGATTCATGGAAAACGAAAATGTCAGAGAAGAATTTTTGCATTTCATACCAGTATCAGACTTGACAGGGAAAGGTTTAGCTGATACTATTTGCCAAGCAATGGAAGATTTTTCTCTGCCGACAAGTAATCTTGTTGGACAAGGTTATGACGGTGCTCGGGCTATGAGTGGTCATTTGAAAGGTGCTCAAGCTTTCGTACGACAAAACTATCCTAAAGCCTTATATATCCATTGCTGTTTGCACACATTCAATTTATCATTATCTGAAGGATGCTGCCTAAAAAGCATAAGAAACTGCATGGCAATGCTAGAAAGCATATATGTATTTTTTGACTTTCCAAAATAGCATAATGTTCTGAGAAAGGAAATTGAAGAACAGAATGAAGGGAATGGAAGTAAGAAACTA
The DNA here is from genome assembly GCA_964019185.1 of Maratus speculifer. Lineage (NCBI taxonomy): Eukaryota > Metazoa > Arthropoda > Arachnida > Araneae > Salticidae > Maratus > Maratus speculifer. Next base: position 249,049,355 of record OZ025293.1, on the reverse strand, counting down.
AAAAGGATGTGCCCAACTCATTGGATTGAGTGACATGACTCTGTTCACATATTCGTAGAGTTGATTAAACCAGTAATAATGGCCCTGGAATGAATTACTGAATGGTTGGACAGGAAAGCAGCTAGTGATGCACAACTTTTGAAGTCTGCAATAGAGAAATGTGCCTTTTTGATGAGTTTGTACATCACCGATTTCATTTTTCAAGTTACATTTCCATTAAGTGTTTATTTGCAGAAAAAAAATATTGATTTATCTGTAGCAGTGGATTCTGGAAGGAAAGTAAAAAAAAAAAATCATTAGAAGAAATTCGGGAGAATACTAAAGAAAATTTTTCAAATATTTATAAGACAGTTTCAGATGCATGTGCAGATTTAAATATTGTTATTCAAAGACCAAGAGTAACTTGCCAACAAACATTAAGGAACAACGTTCCTTCTGAAACTTCTGAAGAATACTATCGGAGATCTGTATTCATTCCATTTTTGGAAAATACAATACAGAGTCTCGACTTGAAATTTGAAGCACATAAACCAACATTGACACCGTTTCAGTTGTTGCTTAAGGGTGTTCTTAAATCAAAAAGGGCAACTTTATGACACATGCATTAATTTATTTTTGTTCGGAAATGCATGAAAATAGCAGGTGTTGTTATTCAGAAATTGTCTAATTGCACTCATTCTTTTGTTTTTTAAAAAACACAATAGATTTTTCATAACAAGCCTTCAAAGTTGACACTTTTGAGCCTATTTCCCGACGAAAGCAGAAAAACCGGTCGAAAAGGAGGAGAAAAACGGGTGATTGTGTCATTGAAATAGCTTATAACTCGATAAGTAATTTAATTATCATAAAATGGAAAAATAAGTTCAATTCGAAATCGCTTTCATAGTCAGGCATTAAAATTTTATAACTTTCTGATAAAAAATGAATTTGTAAATGTGTCAAAACATTTTTCGCTTATTGTGCGGATCAGTTAAGAACACCCTTAATTTGGAACCTGCTGACAGGGATGAACTGACAGAAATAATTTCATCTTTGAAACATCTGGCAGAATTTTATGAACTTGAATCATCTAGTTTATGTGGTGAAATTCTTTTGTGGCGGCAAATTATACTAGAAAATAATCCACGAAACACCATTGAAGCATTGAAATGTTGCACGAAAAATTTGCTGAGAACAATTTACCACTTACTATCAATAATGGCAACACTCCCAGTGACAATGTGTACTCCTGAGCGTTCCTTTTCATCTTTGAAATGCCTCAAAACATACTTGAGAAGTACGAAGAAGGAGGAAAGACTAAATGGCTTAGCTCTCATGTACATACATGAGAGCGTCTCATTAAATGAAAATGAAGTGCTTGAAGAGCTTTCAAAGAAAGAGAAACAAATATATGCTTATAATAATAATAAAAAAATAAGATGTATAAAGCATTTATATACATATAAATAAATGAGAGCTTTATTGCAAGTAGATTTGGAAAATCATTTAGAGTATTTTGCTACTCAAAATTTTTGTTTTTTAATATTTTTTTTTATAGGTATAAAACATTCTTGTTGTTGTTTACATACATTTCGACATGTTAATTTCATGTAAAATGACTGTTTTGTTAACTTTTTAAGGAGCTAATTTACTCACATCACTCCAGCTCGCTTATATAAATGCTGTGAGATAATGTAAGAAATCAGAATTATCACAAGTTTTTAGAGCGAAACAGTAGAAATATGTATTTATTTTTGAGATAGGCTTCACCATAAAACTGTAAACTTATAGTGATACTATTCTCAAAGTGAAACTAGCGGCAAAAATATAAAGAAATCGCTATATCACTATCCATCAACAAAACTAATAGGTCGGTGACACTCGGATGAATATGATCACCTGGGATGCCCTTTGATGAAACACCGACTCAAAGTGAAATTACTAGACAGTAGGCAGGCCAGATTTTGTGGCGTCAAAAACGAGGTGGTGCTGAATGATGCACACGTACCAATAGGGGTACGACTTAGCAACTCATTAATGAGAGAAAAGTCATTAATGATCGTGATTGGTTTGTGATCTCTAGGGGGGTCTAGGAAAAAACCAGAAATGGTCGAAAAGAGAGAGTCCGGGAGCAGTTCTGAAGTTTTCTTGGAAAGAGTGAGGAGCTCCGCTAGTGAGCTCAAAGAAATCCCTGTGCAGGATCTTGGAGGCTGGTCCGAATAGCGGAAGCCTGGGTGAAATTTGATGAGAGGACTCTCACCTGTAGAGTTACTCTTTGCTCTCTTCATGAGAGATTATAGAACACGGTTCTCTGAGAGATATTTATCGAGCAGAAAATAGCTTGATAGAGGAAGACCTTTCTTCCGTATTGTGAATGTGCAAAAAATCACTTGGTGAACATTAAGACAATTAGCGAATTTTGACAGAATTATCAAAATTTTGATTCATGGAACTCTGAAAGGAATGAGGTCGAAGCAGGTGGAAAAGAATTCTATGTGCTTTATTAAATAATTAAATGCTGTAAATCAGTGCTGTAATTGGGCAGGAACGGGGGGGAACGCCGTTCCCAGAAATATTTGGTTTGTTATTATTAAAAATAAACATCGCGCTCGAGCACAATTTTTTTTCAAGCGAAACGATAATTATTGTCATTTATTATAACAATGATTATCAAGGTTATTGATACTGGTGATGAGTCTAGAGCAGCCGCACTCAACTTTTTTTTCGTCCGGGCAGCAAACACATGTTTGCAACATTACGCGGGTCACAACACTATATTGTACAAAAAAATAGTTTAATTAAAAATATAACAAAAATAGCATAACAAAGTTAAAAAAATCCGCACATTTGAAATTTTGTCGCGAAAGAAAGGTCACTAAAAAATTTAACACAACTATTGCAAAATAATATACTTCATGGTAAATTTATATTGAAAATGTATAAATGGGCAGCGAAATTTTTTGTTTGGAAATAGTGAGTAAAAAGTTTTAGGTGCCTCTTATTCTCGCGACAGATGTTCAACACCAATAAATAGTATTAGCTATGTTTTAAGTAAAAAACCAACTAATATAAGAAAGAAGAATTTTCAAAGTTCTAAAAGATGATAAAGGTTCATTTATTATTCATTTGTTAAATTAGATTTTTACTTAGTGTAATTTTTTTTTCAAATGTAGAAATATATAGTGAAAATTTAATTAATTAGAAAAAGTCCTTCCGGCAATGCCGGGAGGAAGAGGTAGCTTTCATATACTTATATATTTATTTATTTATTTTAAAGTAACTTACATTGTTCAAAAATACTAAGCTCAAATTAGTGGAAATAATCTTATAAAATTAGTGATTTTATAAGATTGAATACTAGTTTTTGTCAAGAAATTAGTCATCTTTTATTCAACCTGGTTTTATTTTAAGCGATTTAGAGAGTCGCCAAATTCCACGATATCATAAAGTGTATGCCATTTTAAAGCAACATGATGGATCGGTCAGATCAGACCGTTTCAAAATGTCAGCCATAAGCAAAATTCAAAATGCTATAACTCAATCATTTTTTAAGATATAGACAAAATAAAAAGTGTTCTGGAATCGTTGTTTTAAGTTTTAACACGTAAAAGAAAAATATTTTTCAACTTTTAATTTTTTCACATTTAATTTTAAATTTTAAATTTTTTAAAAAATTTAAAATGGCCACCATTTTGAAACAAAATGGCGGATGATGCTGGCCAACAAACTCGGTCGAGACATTTGTATGTACTATGTACGTACCAAGTTTCATTGAAATCGGTTCATAAATACGCGTGTTATTACGTGACAAAAATCAGATCGTTTCAAAATGTCAGCCATAAGAAAAATTCAAAGTGCTATAATTCAATCATTTTTTAAGATATAGACAAAATAAAAAGTTTTCTGGAATCTTTGTTTTAAGTTCTAACACGTAAAAGAAAAATATTTTTCAACTTTTAATTTTTTCGCATTTAATTTTAAATTTAAAATTTTTTAAAAAAATTTAAAATGGCCGCCATTTTGAAACAAAATGGCGGATGATGCTGACCAACGAACTCGGTCGAGATATTTGTATGTACTATGTACATACCAAGTTTCGTTCAAATCGGTTCATAAATACGTTAGTTATCGCATGACAAAAATCAGATATATATATATATATATATATATATATATATATATATATATATATATATGGTTATATATATATATATGTCAACATTTGAACGGAGGGTGGTTTTGGGGTCTGGCGGTCATGATCGGTGAAAATATACCAAAATTTTCCGGAAGTGCTTTCCTCCGGACGGTTGCAATAGGTAGCTTTTTACATTTTGTAATGAAAGCTACCTAATAATGTTTAATTGGTGTTGAAGAATAAGAAATACATACATCGCTCTAGCACAAATAGGACTGCATGTAAATAGGACTACATGTAAAATGGACACTTACTAAGCGAACTGCGTTTAAAACGTTTTAATAAAGTTTGAAATTAATTTCAAATAACTGGAAATTTTTGTCTGCCAAGAAAAATATATAAAAGAAAAAGGGAAGTCTTAAATACCTTTTATGGTCACCTCAATTAATTTTAGAAATATCAATTGATGAGTACGTTTCTCGGGCCGCACATAAAAGGTAGCCGGGCCGCAGGTTGACTATGGCTGGCCTAGAGAATTAAATTTTCTTCAGAAATTTACTCCGTATTGAAAAAGCTAGTTAACTTACGCTCATAAGGACCACTCTATGCTATACAATACTTTAAAAACAAGAATATAATAATTATAACTGCTAATTTTTAAAAAGTCTGCTTTTGGCTAAATGTTTTAAATTGACTTTTTGCTTAGCAAAATTCCGGTAGCGTCAACATCTACTTTATGAAAAGCAGGGCCGTAGCTAGAAGTGATATATAGGGGGGGGGGGGGGCTGAAGAGATTGTAGGGGGTCTCTTTATTCTTTTTATCTTTCTCTGACACAGAAAGATAAATTAGCACATATATACACTCTAAGTACTATGAGTTCTTATTAAAGTGTTGTAATAACTTCATTTTATGCTAAGAAAAGTATATGAAGATGAAAATTTTAAGTGTATAACTGGTGCAAAATTAAACATCCTGTTAGCTTCATATATAAAAATAGGATGAGGGAGTGTTGAATTACTTATTTTAGATACAATTTAGTAATTCTGCAAAACTGTAAAAATATCTCAAAACTAAATTACATTTTTGAACAGAATTTCATTTGAATATTCGGAACAGAAATTAATTTTAGTGACCTTGGAATCTTTTCAAGGGGGGCTCAAAATATTTTAGGGGGGGCTGAACCGCCCATAGTGCCCCCTTAGCTACGGCCCTGATGAAAAGATGAGTTCCCACAAATAATTTTTCCCATTTACAGCACTGCTGTAAATAATTATTCATCAGAGAATGTTTTATGATTCTTCAGATTAATAAAAGGGTTCTCTATAATATAACTTGGCCTTGATTATTGCCGAGCGGCATTTTACGCTACCATCCTCTCTTGGGCAATAATTTAAAGAGGGTTAACTCATTACATTTTTTTTTCCATTGTCAAAATTGCATTTAATTCTTTTTTTCATTGGATAGATGAGGTCAATTTTGATGGGACACTTTTATTTTTATAATGATACTTTCGATTTCGGAATTGGTTTCAAAATTAAAAGTATGCTAAGTGATACTTTACATAATAATTTACCTGGAAAATAGCTAAAACAATAGGACAACAAGAATATTTTTTAAACCTGTGAATTGCTTATAATTTAAAATTTTTATATTAAGGCTGATCTCTACTGCTGTGCAAAATGAGTGCAAAACATTTTGACACATTTAAAAATGCATTTTTTAACAGAAAGATATAAAATTAAAAGATCTATCTAGAAAAGCAATTTTGAATCAAACTGTTTTTCGATTTTTTTTTTATCAATAAATCACCAGTAGAATTATAAGTGGTTTTGATTAGATTTCCTTGACAAACATGTTTTTCATCCAGGGCCGTAGCTAGAAGTGATCTGTAGGGGGGGCTCAAGAGATTGTAGGGGGGGGGGGGTCATAATTTTTTTTCTTTCTCTGACATAGAAAGATAAATTAGTGCATATTTACACTGTAGGTTTTCCTGTTTCTTATTAAACTGTTGTAATAACTTCAGTTTATACTAAGAAAAGTATATGATGATGAAAATTTTGAGTGTATAACTGGTGCAAAATTAAACATCATGATAGTTTTACAGCTTCATAGGATGAGGGTGCGTTGAATTACTTAATTTAGATACAATTTTGTAATTCTGAAAAACTGTAAAAGGATCTCAAAACTAAATAAGATTTTTGAACAGAATTTGCATGGCTGCCAACTACTACGCCTATTTAAAGACGAATAAACATATCAGAAACAGAAATTTTAGTAGATAATTAACAATATGGGGTGTAATACTTAACATTGAATATATTTGAAGTACATTTTACTAAAACTTTTTTGTGGTTCCAAACACGTTTATGTGATTTAAATAGGCGTAGAAGTTGGCAGCTCTGCATTTGGATTTTCGGAACATAAGTTCTTTTGGTGACCTTGGAAACTTTTCCAGGGGGGGCTCAAAATATTTTAGGGGGGGGCTGAGCCGCTCATAGCACCCCCTTAGCTACGGCCCTGTTTTCATCCCATTTTGAGTGTTTATTCTTTTTCATGCAGAAATTCAGTTCAAAACGCCAAATTTTTTTCTGTGCCACTGCTACACCAAATACTGATTTTGGACACTTAATATTGTCTTTTAGCTTTAAAAATGTAATCATTTATTTGTACCTACCAATACTAGTCTTCTGTCTATTAAATTTTATTTAATCTATATGATTTCTTCATGGTGTTTCAATTTCCACAAACTTGAGTATAACTTTTACAAAGTAAGAGCACTTATAATTTTTAAAAGTTTCTGTTACTATAACGTTATATGTTACTACTAATGTCTGTGAGTATAACGCATCCTAATAACTTCATTAGGATGTATAGAAATGATAAGGATTTTGAAGGAAATATGTTGTTTATTTATTTATTAGTTAGTTTATAGTATTTTTCTTTTCTTTAAATATAATTAATTAATAATATCTTACTTTTTGTAAAAATTGTAAACTAACTGTGTTAAAAAAAAAAAAAAAAAAAAAAATCAAAATTTTCATCTGGACAATAATACCACCTAATACTATTAAAAATAATTTTTATGTATTTGTACAATGTTGCATTATTATTATTAATTAATAATTAGACTTTATGCTTTTGACTGATTTTCCAATTTCTTTTTATTATTTTTTTTTAGGGTTGGAGGGGGGGGGGAGAGAACAATAAATCAAAAAATTTTAATAAAAACTAATTGATAAATAATTGTTATTTAACTATTAAAATTGCTAATAATTTTAAGCATAAAAATTAAAAGTTATTAAATTTATTTCTAATTTTATATATTCTTTATTTATAATGTTAATAGCATTATTTATATAAATTCAAATTTTTACTTTAAAATAAATTCAATACATAATGTATTATATATTCAGTTTATCATTATATTTTATAGTAACTATAAAGTGAAATTGATCCTTTACCTATTTATTTATTTTATATATAATGTTACTGAAATTTAAAACTAGAGTTAATAATAAAACTAAAATAAAAATATATTACATTTATTTTCAGGGAAAGAGTAGGGAAGAAATTAAAAAAAGACAAAAGCAAAAAAAACCTTAGTTTTGTCAGTTAAAATATGAAAATATTAATACTGAAAAAATTAAAATATTAGTAATATTATTACATAAAATTAAAAAAAAAATCATTTTATTAAAAAGAAATAGGCCGAATTTCAATAAAATTTGCTCGCAAAAATCTGCTTCAAGTGGTGGGAAGACTTGTTTAAAAAAATGCAAGCAACAATTATATTAAAAAAAGAAAAAAAGAGGAGGCAGGGAGGGGGGGGGGGGGGAAGTAGTGAATCTAAAAAGTTTTTTGGAAACAAAATATTTTTAATAACACATCTAGTAAGCAAATCGCTATATCTTACCCAATGTTTACAATGGTAAAATAACTTATGAAAACAAATTTATAACATGCAACATTGTAATATAAAAATAAGAAAGATTAAATACTTGTGCTTTAATAAATATATCCCAATTCTGATTTTTAAAGTAGGGAGTATAGGGGGTTGATTTGAGGAAATATGTACACATAATAGCTTTTAAGCGTCTAACTAAATTATGGAAGACATTTTTTGTTATTAAATTGGAAGAAGAAAAAACTAAGCACAGTTTTAGTTTATTATTCATTGGATGATAATTCAGAGGTTCTACTAAATTGTATGAAATACACCAGAAACATAAATGTATTTAAGGTAGTTCATAGTATACATAAAATACCTAATAACAATTATAAATTAAAAAATTCAAAATACCCATTCTCTTGGGGGAAAAAAAAAGTTTCCCGTAAAATTATGTTGCATTGTTCAGTGACACAAAATTTCAGCACACTGTGATTTTATGATCACGAGTTATAAGAGTTTAGATTTATCGAATTCTTATATTTAGCTTTTTATGAAATTTGGATACAGGTGGGTAAAAAATTATAAAAGCACCAAATTATGTTCAATCATATAACATTTGACAACAATGAATCTAAGTAATAAGGTGGTGGACATTAAAATGACTATGGACCAAAATGAGATTGAAACTGAAACAGCAGACTGAATTGCAATGTCCTTTCTCATAACTGTATTCTTAATCTAGTTAACCACTTTAATGAATGAAATTGGTGCTATGTATAGGAGAAAATGTTTCTGTTAAGTGGAGGTTTACTATCTTTGGCTTAGTAATGTGAATAAAATAATGTGTTTAGGAAGTTTATTTTTTTTAAAAATAAATAAAATAAATACACAAAACTTTTTAACTCTGTGAAAAAATTGTTCAGGCCAGGATTTGAACCAGGGACCTTAGGCTTAAGCTGCAAATGAACTAGCAACAGAATTATCTTGTGCAAATTTGGAGACACAATCCACTCAACTCAGCTAATCTTCTGATAATAACAATTGGTCTTTTATCTGAAAGAGCTAATCACTAAACAGAATAAACTGTACATAATGAAACTCTGGATATGTAAGTATACAACATTAATACAATTGTCAGGTCAGAAGTTTGGTTGATTGGTTTATTTTTGTTGTCCTATTATCTACGCTAGGGATATAGGACCAGGGTGGGGGTCTTTCTAAGGAGACCTAACCTGTATTTACGCAAGGTTAGAAGAAAACCACAAAAACTCCAAACGGTTAGGCTGACAGCCGCGATTGGGTTTGAACCCAGCACCTGTCATCTACCAGTCAAGAGGTCAGAACCTCTCGGCCACTGGTGGGGCGAAGTTTGGTTGAAATCCTGGCCTGGAAATGATGTCACTCAGTTGAACAATCCTCACATGATTTATTTTCCAATTATAACAATTGTTTTAAATTAATGTAATGTAAAATGTTTTTACCTTAAAGATTCAATAACATGACCCTTTTTTTCAAATTCAAATTATTCTCTTTAGTAATTTTATGGTTTATACAGGCATTGCGAATAAAAGATACAAGAATTCTAAGAATTTTAAAGGATTTATTGTACCTTTTCATATATGCTTCTTGAACTTTTAATATCTCCTTTGGAGAAAATAAAATCACAAGAAACATATTTCAAATGGATATTATTCTATTAAAATTTAACAGTTAGCATTAATGTTGTACAGTATTCCAATACATTGCTTATTGTTTCATAGTTTTGAAAATAAAATTTGAAGCCAGCTATTTTATGCAGTGATTAATGGTCATATATACAGAGAGGGCAGTTAATTTTGAAATACTCATCATGTATCACAAGCACACCTATATATTAAAATGAAAGCCAGAAAAAGTAAGCACGGTTAAATACGTCTCTACGCATAGATACTTGCGCCGGTATCTGAGAGTCTCCTCCTATTGGTTAATCGGAGGAGAGTGTAGCTACTGTCTCTAAGAGCATTTGCAAAGCGCGTTTGTAAATATGGGATAAGAACGCTGACACTGTTTAATGCAATGCTATAATAATTAATTTTTTAACTTTACTCATCTTATAATGATTGGAATACATTGTTTTTTTCACTTTACGTAAGTTAATTAATTTATTTCCATCTGTATTCTTTTTTTGCAATGTTATTGCCGGCAATCTTAGGCTTAATTGTATAGTTGTTTCATATGAAATTGAAACATTCAATAAGTTAATGATTAAAGTGTTTATTTACGTTCTTGGCCGATAAATCATTTTCTATATTGTAATTTTCAAATTTATTTATTAGTATGTATAAAAAAAGGCTGGAAATATTGTTTTTTGTTTTGATGGTGTGATTTTCGACGGATAGTTTGACTTCATGGATGTAAACAGATTCGCAAATCACTATTTATTTTTTGCTTCAGTTTCTTATTATACTCATGTCAAAAAACGGTGATTTTTTTCCCACTTATAATTTCATTTTTGAGCAAATTCATAACGTTTAGGAAGTATTTACATTACATCTCATAGTCTCGCCGAATAATAGAGAATTGCATATGAAATGAAAATAATCCCAGTTATAAACAGCTTTGTAAATCATTAATATTTATTTAATGTTTCACTTTTTTTTTTGAGTACACTTTTTTAAAAAAGTGTTCCTGTGACAAAATTTGCTGAGTTTTTTTGGGGAGAAGGAGGAGGGAATATTTTGATGAAATTTGCTATTTTTTTTTTTTAATCGCTTGATCTTGATCTCTCAACAATGTTTTTTCAGAAATATGAAGATCATTATAATCAACAAAGAAAAATAAAATTATCAGAAGAGATCCCTCTTTTTGCATAGCTTTCAATCATGATAAAGCAGTCTTTATATACCATATTCATTGCTTGCTGGGTTTTTTTATGATTATTTGGCAAAATTTGCATTTTTTGTGGTACCTAGACGATTTGAAAATTACAATATAGAAAATGCTTTATCGGCCAAGAACGTAAATAAACACTTGGAAATAAAATAACTTATGTAAAGTGAAAAAAACAATGTATTTCAATCAGTATAAGATAAGTAAAGAAAAAAATATAATTATCATAGCATTGCATTAAACAGTGATAGCGAAAATGCAGTCTCTCTGTGTTGTTTTCTCACAATCTGTTTACCAATATTTGCGTTTTTTGAAGTACCTAGACAAATTTAAAGTATTTTTTCAAGATCTTTTGACGAAATTCACATCTTTTCTGGTACCAGGAAAAAATTATTTGTTTTCTTAGGGATTTTCGGTGAAATTTGTCATTTTTTTCTCGCTATCTTACGATGTAATTTGCCGTTTTATCAAATTTATGCTTTTTTCATGATTTTGTTCTTAATTTGTCGTTTTTTTCATTATTTTCAGAAATTTGTCATATTTTCGCTTTTTTTTCTTTGAAAAAAATTACCTGTTTTGCAATTTTTTCATGAAATGTGCCTCTTTTTCATCTTTTGACAAAATGTGTTGTTTTCTCACAATCTGTTTACCAATATTTGCGTTTTTTGAAGTACCTAGACAAATTTAAAGTATTTTCAAGATCTTTTGACGAAATTCATATCTTTTATGGTACCAGGACAAAATTATTTTTTTTCTCGGGGATTTTTGGTGAAATTTGTCATCTTTTCTCACTATCTTTCGATGTAATTTGCTGTTTTATCGAATTTATCCTCTTTTCGTGATTTTTGTTTGTGAAATTTTTGTTCTTTGTTATTTTTTTTTAGAAATTTGTCGTTTTTTTCCACTATTTTTTAGCTAAATTTACCATTTTTTGCGATTACCTGGATAAATTTTATGTGCTTTTTGAGATCTTTAGGCGAAATTCACAACTTTTATGATAATTGGATGAAATTCGTCATCTTGAGGTCTTTTGGCAAAGTTTATCGTTTTTCTCGAGTTCTTTCGATGACAGTTGTCGTGTTGTCATGATTTTTCAATGTAATTTGCCGTTTATTGAAGATCTTTTTGCAAAATTTATCTTTTTTGTGATTATTTGATAAAATTTGCTTTTTTTCAATCCTTTGACGAAAATTGTTGTTTACTCACAATCATTTGTCGAAATTTGTTGATTTCTCACAATATTTTGAATTTTTTACATATGTTTACAAATTTGTCATTTTTTAAGGATTTTTTTTGCCAAAATTTGCCTTTTTTTTTCGAAATTTTTTCATGAAAATTGCCATTTTTTTAGACGAAAGAAAGATTTACAATATAGAAAATGCTTTATCAGCCAAGAACGTAAATAAACACTTGGAAATAAAATAACTTACGTAAAGTGAAAAAACCATTGTATTTCGATCATTATAAGATAAGTAAAGAAAAAAAATATAATTATCACAGCATTGCATTAAACAGTGATAGCAAAAATTCAGTCTCTCTGTGTTGTTTTCTCACAATCTGTTTACCAATATTTGCATTTTTTGAAGTATCTAGATAAATTTAAAGTATTTTCAAGATCTTTTGACGAAATTCCCATCTTTTATTGTACCAGGACAAAATTATTTATTTTCTCGGGGATTTTCGGTGAAATTTGTCATTTTTTTTCTCACAATCTTTCAATGTAATTTGCTGTTTTATCGAATTTATCCTTTTTTTGTGATTTTTGTTTGCGAAATTGTTGTTCTTTGTTATTTTTTTTAGAAATTTGTCATTTTTTTCCACTATTTTTAGCTAAATTTACCTTTTTTTTGCGATTACCTGGATAAATTGTATGTGCTTTTTGAGATCTTTGGGCGAAATTCACGTCTTTTATGATAACTGAACGAAATTCGTCATCTTGAGGTCTTTCGGTAAAGTTTATCGTTTTTCTCGAGTTCTTTCGATGAAAGTTGTCGTGTTGTCATGATTTTTCAATGTAAATTGCCGTTTATTGAAGATCTTTTTGCAAAATTTATCTTTTTTGTGATTATTTGATAAAATTTGCTTTTTTTTCAATCCTTTGACGAAAATTGTTGTTTACTCACAATCATTTGTCGAAGTTTGTTGTTTTCTCACAATATTTTGAATTTTTTTTCATAATATGTTTACAAATTTGCCATTTTTTAGGGATTTTTTTTGTCAAAATTTGCCCTTTTTTAAAAAAAATTTCATGAAAATTGCCATTTTTTTAGACGTTTTGGTAAAATTTTTATTTTTGTGCAATACTTTTGCGAAATTTGTTTTATTTGGGATATCTAAACAATTTTTTTTTTTTTTTTGCAGTTTTTTGACAAATTTTTTAGAGATCTTTTGAAGAAATTTGTTGTTTTTTGCAATCTGTTGACGAAATTTGCTGTTTTATTTTCCCACATCTATTTATAAAATTTCCGGCCATTTTTTTTTTTTTTTGGGGGGGGGGGGGGTATTTTGATGAAATTTTCTAATTTTTGTGATTATTTGCCAGAATTTGTATTTTTTATGGTACCTAGACAAACTTTGGTACATAGCAAATGATTTCTAGCATTTTTTTTAAAAAACTTAAACAGTTGAAAAATAATCTTCAAACATTTTCAAGAGTCTGTGACGTGTGTCGCAGCGTTGCACCAATTCTGCGCCCGGGATCATGTCATGTTGGTGTTACGTTGGTAAATGGAAAAGCATATTGAAATTTTTAATAAATATTAATCTTTAAAAAAAAAAATTTCTTTGAAAATTTTTTTATAGTGGCAAAATACTTTTTTTTCTTTGATTCTTTCATATTGTTGCTGTCAAGTTTTGACAGGTTTCACCTAGCCAGAATAAATATTATCATTAATTTTTTTAATATGTGAAATTTACATGTATTTTTGATTTATGAAAAGGTAATAGAAAAGTAGCTGAAAATGCAAATGTTTATTTGTTGAATGGGGTGGGTAATGTAACAACAAATTAACCACGGAGAGGATCATTGTTATAGTTGTTGCTAAATGGCAAACTATAAATTCAGTCTTATTTTGCTGCAAAGTAAGTGAAGTATGTATATTTTGTATGAAATGAGTGATGACAGTAATTTGTGATTTATTCATGTTATGTACAATTTATTGGTGTTGTATTTGTAAATGAAAAATTATCAAATGAGAGAGATTCTAATTCTATGACAGCATGTTTGAATGTAACTCGGCCAATTGCGGGTCATTTGCCTGGATGTAAAATGCAGGTTGTTCTTTTATTTATTGAAATTTTTGCTGAAGATTAGTCGTTAAAAAATCCTTTAATAGCTGGAAAATACCTTTTTCTTTCTTCGGTGCCATCAAGTTTTGACGGGTTCCATCTAGTAGACTTTTAAAGTAAATTTTGAAGGGAAACCATACAGCATATATAAATATGGTAATTAAGCTTATTTTTTTAGGATGGCAGTCAGTAGTGACTGTATTTGGCATCAGGTGCAAATTTTTCTTTTTATCTTCAACTAGTCAATGAGAGTTTGAAAATGATTTATGGCACTGATAAGATGCCTATTAAGATTGCCTACTGATGTCCCTTGGTACAGCTTCAATGGCAGTAATTAGTTGAATGTTACACCGATAAATACAAGATTTTTATTTTACTTTTTTTTAATCAATGCATCTATTTTATGTCATATGTATTTAAGAAAGATGATCACACAATCAGTATTACCTAGCCATTGTGTAAGACATAATTCTACATTTTCTGTACTAGAATACTTCAATTAAATCACTGGTGACAATATTTTTTGCTTAGTGATAATTCAGGGAATTTTTAAGAAGCTTTTTATTCATTTAAAGCACTCCAAATATTTCTTGGAAACTTTTCCATTTGTAAAGTTTTGTTTGTTGGGACACTATTGCATAAAAAAGCAATGCATATAAATTTCATATCTAAGAAGTCTGCATGTATTCTGGTAATTCATATTGGATGTATTATATAGTGTACCTAGTCTTTGTTTATTTGAACTTTTAAAAATTATATCTATATAACATTTTTGAACTAACATTTTGCAATATGAAACTCATTATTGTGAGTTAACTGATTATTGAATAATTATTTTACTTTTTTTATTGATTAATTATTATTTTTTATTTTTTTGTTTAAAAAGTGTCCCAGTTTGTACTGAAAAACATGTAAGTGAATGTGAATAAGCCAGTCCATACCATGAAGGCATAAACTAAGAATGACAATTAGTAAACTGAGTGAAAAATAATAATGCCTGATCAGAATGAAGTCATTGAAATCTAAAAATATTATAAAATTATTGACCTATCTTGTACAGGGTTCCTACACAATTCTTGTAAAAAATTCCTTAATTTATCCAGGTTTTCCCTGACTTTTTAAAAATATTCCTGATGTTTTTTTTGATAAAAAATCATCTTTCATATATTGATGTAAAACCCTTTACAATGGACAACTTTAATCAAGATAAATGCTAAAAAAAAGTATTCACTGTTTGAATTTCTGATTTATTATTATTTTTTATATTATGCTATTGCTATATAATTTGCATAAATTTTATATAAAAATTTTAGATTGAATGAATAATTAACTAAAAATCTCTTCATTTACAATTATCAAGATTCTAATGGAAAATAGCACATAAAAAATTCCCACTTAAAATATTTAAAATTTTCCCTGACATTTTGCCTAAATTTTCAAATTTCATGACTTTTCCATAACCTGCAAAGAACCTGCCTTAATGATGATGAAACTTTTCTTTTACTGTTTAATATTTCATTTCCATTAGTTTTTGTGAGGATAGCCACTGAACAAAAGTAAAAAGCAAACTGAATTTTAAATGGAAGTGTACAATTTAGAAATTGGTTAATTGGAAATTGCATTCCAAATTTCAAAAAAAAAAATTATTATTAAGATTAAACATATTTTAATCACAATTATATCAAATATTGAGAATAGATAGTAATTTATGGCGAACTGTCAAGCAGTTGGACAAGTTACTCTATTAAGCATAAATATGTTCTGCACATGAGGAAAATAATGAATATTTCTTTGTATACATATCAGTTAAGAATACAAAATAGCAACAAAACACCAAAAAAAATTGCACTAATGAAAATTTATTCAGAAGAGATTGTAAAAAAATTAGAAATTACATGCTAATTACATTTTTTTAGACTACAAATATATAGACCTATTGTTCATTTGTTGGGGTTTCCTTTGGACTATTAGGAAGAGTGAATCCGACTATCCGTGCAGTTTCATCAACAGTACGTTCTCCAGTATGATAATACTGCTGAAGCAGTTCCTATTAAAGAAAATATATTTCAATGTACATAAATTATACAAACAACCAAATATTTGATTTACGGCTAAATTCTAAAAAAAATTATGAAAAATAATAGGTAAAGTATTACTAGTTGGAAAAATACATGATAAATTTTCATTTAGTGCTATTTTAATATGCTTTAGTGATAACTGATTCATTTATAAAAGTAAATACATCTGTACTACTTGTAATCAAAATTTAACATGGCCAAATCACAGTGTAAGAGTTTTTTGAACATGTTCTGATTGTGATGTTTCTTTTCTATGCATAAGTCAGTCTAACTTCAGAAAATAAATGTTTGCTACAAACACTGCTGACAGGTGCAGATAAGTATTTTTTTTAGAAGTAGAAGGATTTACTTTTACTTAGAAGTAAAATAGGCTAAATAATGTTTTTCTACACAGTAGATTTGACCTCAAATCTACACAGCTTGGGATGAGAGGTTGTGCAGATTTAAAAATTTTGCAGATTTCTGGTGATTGCCTTGTTCACATTTTTTTTAAACAATAATTTGAATGTAATCATACAGTCAAAATTATAATGAATGGTTACAATACAGTAAAATATTAAAATTATTAAGTAATAAACTAAGATGATAAAAGACAAATAAATGAAAATAACAAGTTCAGTCATATTATCAAGAATTACATATTAAAATACATACAGAAGGATATAAAATTAAAAAAATCTGTACTTTTGTCCCTATATTTGAAATGAAAATTTCTTTGTTTACATCTGTAATGATGAGCAGATTTTAGGCATTTACAGATTTGAGAGAGTCTACTATATTATATAAATAAGTTCAGCTGCACAAAAAAAAAAGTCAAAGGTAATTTTTAATTAAATATACAGTAGACTCCCTTAAATCCGCACAGCTTGGGACCAGAGGTTTTGCAGATTTTAGAATTTTGCGGATTTCTGATCATTGCTTTGTTTACAATTTTTAAACAGTAATTTGAATGTAATTAATAATGCAATCAAAAGTATATTGAATGCTTACAATATACTAAAATATTAAAATAAGTAATAAACTAAAATAATAAAAATTTAGATAATTTTTAAAATGATTAAAATACTAAAAGCAAAGGTCAAGTTAATAATCATTAATGTACAATTAAATATTCATTATAAATATGAAATGTGTTTTTCCTAAATTATTCAGTGAAACTTGCCTCATAAAAGCACATTACTAATTCACATCAGGATCATAAAATAATGATGCTTTATTTCAGGTTTAGCCAGACTTAATAACTAAAAAAGTTTGATTATAATACATAAGTATATGTGGTAAGATTGTGATTACCAATGATATCAGCAATATCTTTATTTTTTCAGGAATAAATTATTCTTTCTTCATGAAAAAACATCAATTCAATAACCTTAACAAAAATTACAAATTAAAAAATGTAATGTATGGAATTGATATAAAACTAAAAAAGTGAAATTTTGCACCTACATCTGAACTGACTGTTTCATTGTTTGCATCTGTAAAATATGTGCGGATTTGAGGGAGTCTACTGTATATACATTTCTTTTAATTAAATACATATGCATATCATTATATATATCTTTTCTTTCTAAAAAAAATCGATATAGGAGAAAAATCAAAACAACTGACTAAACAGAGAAAAAAAAAAGTAAAGAAGATGAAGCATAGTTCCCTTATCATTTAATTATTTCTACATTAGTTTTTAAAATTTAAATTCATTTTATATATTTTTTCTTTAATTTACACATTAAGTAAGTATACCCTTATACTTATCCTACTTTTTATTTTCAATAAATTAGAAATTGTTCATTTTATTTTATCTTCATCACCACACACTTGAATCATTAATGGAAATAGAATTAATTTAAAATCTTAGTGAAAACACAAAAATATTTTTAATTGGATCATTATTCCTGAGCAAGCAATATTTGAAATACTTCGAAGGCATGTTTTTTATTTTATCTTTGGGCATGAGATTCTTCCAATGTCTCACTGGTGCATTCAGCCCTTCTCTTTTCATTTTGCCTACATAGTATTGAACAGCATGGCTTAAATTCATTTAAAACTATAATAAGATCATATAAGAATTAAGAAAATACTATGTCTCATGCTAACAAACTGTAAATAAACTTTTTCAGCAGTCGTCTAAATACAGTTTTGGTCAAAGAGCTGATTTGCTAAATTCAACATGTCACCATAAAATAAACCAACCGCAATTGTTATTCATACATCACTCAAACAGTTTTCTTGCTGAGTGGGTTGAATCATGTAACCAAAAATTAATCACTGAGAATCGTTGCTGTGGTTGTTACCAAATAGCAAGTAGAAATTCAGCCTCTTTTTGGCACCATGTAACAGAAATATATACAGTAGACTCCCTCAAATCCACACAGCTTGGGACCAGAAGTTTTATGGATTTCTGGTCATTGCTTTGTTTATATTTTTTAAACAGTAATTTGAACATAATTAATAATGCAATTGAAACTATAATTAATGCTTATAATATAATAAATAATGTAATAAACTAAAATAATAAAAATTTAGATAGTTTTTTAAATAATTAAAATATTAAAAGCAAAGGTCAAGTTAATAATCAATAATGTATGATTAAATATTATAAAGATTAAATGAACTTTTCTTAAATTATTCAATGAAACTTGTCTCATAAAAATAAATTGCTAATTCACATCAATATCATAAAATAAAGAAGTTTTATTTAAGGTTTAGCCAGACTTAATAACCAAAAAAGTTTCATTAATACATAAATATGTTTGATCAGGAGATTGTAATTATCAGTGATATCAGCAATATCTAATTTTTTTTTAAAAGAAATAAATTTATTCTTCCTCCATGAAAAAATAACATGAATTCTGTAATATTAAAGAAAACTACAAATTAAAAAATATACGGAATTGATATAAAGCAAAAAGTCAAATTTTATCCCTATATCTGAACTGAAAGTTTCATTGTTTACATCTGTAAATTATGTGTGGATTTTAGAGAGTTGCAGATTTTAGGAGTGTGGATATGAGGGAGTCTACTGTATATAGATAATGTGCCAGAAAATAGTTAAATGTACAAATTGCTATATAGTAGACTCCCTCAAATCTGCACAGCTCGGGACCAGAGGGGTTGTGCAGATTTTAGAATTTTGTAGATTTCTGGTCAGTGCTTTGTTAATTTTTTAAACAGTTATTTGAATGCAATGAATAATGCAATAAAAATTATAATGAATGCTTACAACATAATAAAATATTAAAATAATTAACAGGGCTTGAAATTCAATTTTCCTGAAGAGGGGAGTCTCCCCCCCAACATTTATAAATGGAGGGGAGTTTACCTGTTTGGGAGGGAGGAAAAAAATCTTTAAAACCTGCTGTTATTTTATGTGCTATTTTTTTAAATAGCACATAAAATAACAGTAACAGTAAGTCTGTATTCATTACACGAATACAGACATGACAAAATACCACTGAAACAATTTTTATCAATAACTCAGAATAACAGACATGAGATTGCAAAAAGTTAAAAAAAGAAGAAAAGCATGTGAACCAGAAAATGAGAAACTATTTTAAATAGCACGTATGTAAGACAATTAAGAAGCTTATTTTATTCACAAAAAAATTGCCAATACTTTTGTTTAAATCCTGTTTTATTTTATTTATATTATTTTTTGGGGAGGAGTGAAGGGGAGGGGGAGAAGAGGTCAGAGTGAATTTATTTATGCAAATATTATAAATAGGTCTGAAATTAAAGTTTCTACTTTAAGTTCATACTTTTGACGCAATGTTTTACACAGCAATCTTAGCTAGTTGTCTATTTAAATTTTAACATGTTTTCACTTAAAACATCAATTAACAAACATGGCAAGCTAATGTTTAATTTGCCACTCAATTGCAAAAAAGTTGTTGAAAACAATATTACAGCAAATTTTCTGCAATTCTATCACGAAATTTTTATTTTTTCCGCGATCTTTTGTCGAAAATAGTGTTTTCTCGTGATCTTTTGCCGAAAATCACGGTTTTCTCGCGATCTTATGACGAAATCTGCGTTTTTCATGTGATATTTTGAGGGAATATGCGTTCTTCTCGCGATCTTTTGACGAAAATCACGGTTTATCGCGATCTTTTTAAAGAAAATCACGGTTTACTCGCGATCTTATGACGAAATCTGCGTTTTTCTTGTGATATTTTTTCACGGAATCCACGTTTTTCTCGCGATGTTTTAACGAAAACTGCATTTTTCTCGCGATCTTTCAACGAAAATGGCTTTTTCCAGCGATCTTTCAACGAAAATGGCTTTTTCGCGTGATCTTTCGTTGAAAATTGCATTTTTATTTCGCAATATTTTGACGAAAATCTCGGTCTTTTTCGCAATCTCTTGACGCAATCCGCGTTTTTTTTGCGATATTTTGACGGAATCCGCCTTTTTCTCACGACATTTTGACAGAATCCGCGTTTTTCTCACGATGTCTTGTCGAAAACCGCGTTTCTCTCGCGATATTTTGATGAAAATACTATTTTTTCTGGTCTTTCGGCGAAAATAGCGATTTTTTTGCGAGCTTCTGACGAAAATTGGATTTTTATTCCGCAATATTTTGACGAAAATAGTCTTTTTTGCGATTTAAGAAATTTTGTTTAATCGCGATCTTTTAAGAAAAGTCGAGGTTTTTTCGATTTTTTTGAGAAAATTGGCATTTTTATCGCGATAATCAAACGAAATTTTCTGCGTTTCCATTTTCTGCGAACGGTTGATGAAATTGATTGTGAAAATATGCAATTCAGCTCGGCTCAAAAGCTATGAAAAATCGGTTATTAGCCCGGAAATTCGGACATAACTATATAAATTTTCGGGCTGATAAACGATGTTTCATAACTTTTGGAATCGAATGCGTCAATTTTTGGAGAGTTCGAAACGGAATTACTCCGTTCTCGCGACGAAAAATTGCACGAAACTTGTCAATCGATTGCGGAAAAAAATGCTAAATTTGACGATCGTTTGCGGAAAAATATCGTGAATTCCAACGATTTTTTGCAGTAAAAAACTGGCACGAAAATTTCACAAAATTTGCAAAAAGATTGTGAAAGTTAATCGCAGTTTCAAAATACAAAAATTTTCCGAAAATTCGTGATTTTTTTTGGGGCGGGAGCCTCCCGCCGACGATATTTTTTTGGGCGGGATTTCAAAATTTCGGGCGCGAATCCCGCCCTGATTAAATAAAGTAATAAACTAAGATAATAAAATTTAAAATAATTTTTTAAATGATTAAATTATTAGAAGCAAAAGTCAAGTAAATAATCAATAATATGTAACTAAACATTCATTAATTATGAAGATGAAATACATTTTCCCAAAACTATTCAATTAACTTGCCTCATAAAGATACAGTACTAATTCACATCAAAATCATAAAATAATAGAGTTTTATTTCAGGTTTAGCAAGACTTAATAACGAAAAAAGCTTGAATACATAAATATATTAAATAAAAAGATTGTGGTTACCGTATTTTCCTGCGTATAATCGGCAGCTGTAAATTTTGTCCTTTGAAAAAAAATTTCAGCAGATAATCCGCACCGGCATATAATCCGCCGCATATTATACGCCGCAAAAATACTAATAAATATAGTTTCTATTCATTTAGTTGTCCTATTTATATGATAATTGTAAATAAAATAAATAATTATAGGATAACTGCAAGTTAAAATAATAATCGTATAAATAATAATCGTATAAATAATATTTGACAATAGTTTAATAATTTTTTCCTTGTTCTTCTCTCGGTTCTTCTGCTATAACAGAAATTCGATTACGGTGATCGATTTTATTTGATCTACTTCCAATAATTTTTGACACTTGTTTAATAATAGCAGGTAAAAATATTATTTACTAGTAATAATTTTTTCGTATTTAATAATAAAATAAGTAAGATACTCTTATTCTGTTAATAATATTTTTTTTCCTTTTTCTTTTGCCATAATCGAACATTCGATTATTGCATTCGATTAAATTCAATCTATTACAACTCTTGCCTTTTCTATGACACCCAGCTAAATTCAGCTGTGTAATTTAAGCAAAATTCTTTTTCCACATGACAAATAAAAGAAGATTCAGCTAACAAATGATTAGATTGCAATTTTTGATCAAGATGAGCTGAGAAACTCTGTATTCTTCATAAAAGCATGTTGCAAAAAGACTAGACAAATATTCTTTAAAAATCGGAGGCCACTCCCACTAGAACGGTCACGTCATATGTGAATCAATCACAAGCAGCTCCGCGAGCGGTTTCCCAAACAGACATTCATTTGATATGTTTACATTTTATAATTGCCGGTAGAAATGGGAAATCAGTTCAACTTGAAAAAAATTTCACCAGATTATCCGCACCGGCAGATAATCCGCACTTGAAATTTTCGAGGTCTTTTAACAGATAATCTGCGGATTATACGCAGGAAAATACGGCACCAGTGATACCAGCAATATCTTGAATTTTTTTCAGAAATAAATGTATTCTTCCTTCATGAGAAAGCATGAATTCAGTATCATTAACGAAAATTATATATTAAAATATACATGGTATAGATACAAAAATTAAAAAGTCATATTTAACCCCAACATCAGAACTAAACATTTCATTGCTTACATCTGTAAATTATGTGCAGATTTTAGAGAGTTGCAGATTTAAGGGAGTATTACTTTTGTATTTGATAACATTTCTATTCAATATGTTTATGAATAAACATAGATAATCAGTAAATCAGCTTAATGATAACATCCAGTTTTTTTTTATTTGAATGAACTTTTGTTAACTGACAAACTTTATCCTTAGTAATAGTTTGTAAAATTTATTATTTTCTAAAATTAATTTGGGGGAATTGTCAAATGATAAAATAAAAATTAACTGATGGATTAATGAATTTATGAGTGGAAAAAAAAGTGATTAGATTTTTTTGTGTACTTATAAAATAGCAATGTAACTTGTAATGTAAAGTTTATTTAAAAAGCTAATTACCGTATGTAAAAAAAATTATAATCAGTATTCAGATAAGTTCCTGCTTCGGTCAATCTCTAGTTACATACATTGCATGCATTTACATAATATAAAAATACCATTTTAATGAAATATTTTTTCAATTTGGGAAACACTGGCATGATTTTTGGTAAGTGTATTTTTCTGGAAGAATGCTAGGAAAATCAAAGTTAAAAGATGAGAAACTTTCCCCAAGAACTTTCCTTTTACCTATGTGGAGACAAATGTCAAAGAGTGATTTTTTTTAAAATATAGTACAACTGAATTCAATCACATAATATAAATAGCAGGGTCATAGTCTCTTTCCACAATAAAATTCAAACATCTTACCAGAAATTCAGAAAATGAATTTTTTACCATTACAAAATACAATATTGCTTGTTGGTATAATGCAAAAGTATCAAGAGACAAAGCAATTTTCATTTTCACATCTTTTCAGGCTGTGAGGAATTCAGTTCTCACAGACCTAAATACCATCCACGTTTGTTAAAGCCGTTGGAAGTCTCAAACAGAAGTAAACATCTTTCTCCATCATCAAAATTGACATTAGAAGACAGCCATTTCTAAAGGTCTTTTAAGAGAAACTTTTCTATCTAATGGATATAGCCTTTTTATTGTCACCGTGACCCCCCCATAAAGTATGCCTTTGAGATTGCATGTGAAACTGCCTTTTGACATGGTCACGTCTTTTGGAGAAATCTCTCTTCACCCAACACTCACTAGCACAGCTGAAACAGCGACAGGGGCGTGTCTGTCAGGAAGACGATGGATGAGAGAGTAGGAAATAAAAACGAAGAGGATGCGGAGGAAAGAGAGTTCCTTTCTTGGATGGACCAGAGTTAGACGGTGTAGTCTAGATTCTTAGTACCAAGATGGGACAGTTAGCACCCATGGAGTAGGACTAGTGCAGAGCGCACATAAACAGACACTTTGATTCTGGTGAGTGGTGTTAAAGCCCTCTTCAAAAGGACTTAAGGCCCCTGTCCTCACTCGAGAAAACGCTCGCGAGCTAATGCTATTCCTGTGGGGAAGCATTTTTCTAATAACTCTTTCGCAATTTGACATTTTTGAATAATTTTTTTTGCTTGGATAGCTGAGGTGCATGCCGACAGCGCACCTTTTTTACTTTTTCAATTTTGATGGCAGATATTTTTACAAAGTTAGTTTCACTTTCAAAACCGGTTTCGAAACTGAAATTGCTTTAAAAAATATATCTGCAGCCAAAATCGAAAAAGTAAAAAAGGTGCACTGTCGGCATGCACCTCAGCTATCCAATGCAAAAAAAATTTCTTAAAAAAGTCAAAATGTGAAAGGGTTATTAGAAAAATACTTCCCCATAGGAATAGCATTAGCTTGCAAGCGTTTCCTCGAGCGAAGACAGGGTCCTTAAGGCCCCACACTAGGCGCAGAAAAAGACCCGGATGATAATGTAAAGTCTATGGGAACATTCTTTTCAAATATCTCGCTCAAATTTTAATATTTTTACATGATTTTTTTGAACAAGATAGCTGAGGATGATCCACAACCGGCCTAGATTTTACTGTTTCGATTTTGCTTATATATTTTTTATATTACGATAGTTTCAATTTCAGAACCGGTTTTGAAAGTTAAAGTATTTTTTTTTTTAAATCTGAAACCAAAAGTGAAAAAGTAAAAACTAGGCCGGTTATGGATTGTCCTCAGCTATCTTGTACAAAAAAATCATGCAAAAATATTAAAATTTTTGAGAAATATTTGAAAAGAACGCCCCCATAGACTTTAACATCTGGGTCTTTTTCTGTGCCTAGTGTTGCACCTTAAGCAACAAACTGCAAGTTGAAATGAGCATTTTTTATTCTATTCTTTGTTGAAATGCATGAATTATTCAAGGTCTTTTTGATGAAATTCGCATTTTTCGCAAGATTTTTTGATAAAATTTGTATTTTTTCTGCTGTCTTTTGAAGAAATTTGTTTTTCCGTGGCCCTTCGACGATATTTTATGCCTTTTCTGTGGAACTTTCACTAAATTCCTGTTTTTTCCCGCAATAACTTTATGAAATTGGAGATGCTTCTTTCTGCAAATGATAGATGAAATTGATTTTTTACGACAATCATTTGTCAAAATTTGAGATTTTTGGCAAACAAAATTTCAGGCTGATGAATTTTTAAAGTTTTCAGCATCAAATACCTTTTGGAAAAATTGAAAATTGGCCCTGCTTTTAATTGTATGCTTACTGTAAATAAATCATATATAAAATTGGGGGAATATTTTTAATTTTTGATACTAAAAAAAAGTTGCAAAAAAAAAAAAAAAAAAAAAAAAAAATCCTAAAATTTTTCGTGCATGGTGTGTGTCTATATTATACATATACAACTCTGCAGATATGGTTAGACAGAATTATAAGAGAATGTGAGTTTGACAACTTACCTACTCCTGTTATATATTGCGACTCAAAAAGTGCTATTGACTATTCAAAGAACAATATTGAAAATAGTGCAAATAAACATATAAACGTTAAGTATCATTTTGTAAAAGATCATATTTTGAAAGGTCATGTAACTGTATTATGAACAGATTCATATTCTAATGTTGCTGACAACTTTACAAAGCCGTTAACCCAAGAGCATATTTTTGAAATTCTGCGATTCAATTCTGGGGTAATTTCTTGTTTTAGGACAATTTACCCAAAATGGGGGAGCATTGTTTGGAAAATATGTTTTGGCTAAATTATTTTTGTCCACCAGGTGGCAGTTTTGTAGCACTGGATGGCTTCTGTATTTTGTTAGTTGGTACATTGTTCTGTTGGAGGGTGGTAATGATTCTGGGTAGCTGGCATTTGGAAAGATGTTAATTATTATCATTCTGCTATTTTACTGAGTGTTTTTTGTTCAGTTTAGTGTATCTTGTCAAGTAGGCAAGCAAATAAAATAACTTTCAGCTGATTTGAGAGTAGTCAATTATGAGTGTTTTATTTCTACCTGACCTCTATTAACAAAAATCTTGTTTTACCTGCAATCTTTTGACAAAAAAATCATTATTCTTGCAATTTTTTGATGAAAATAGCATTTTTCTCACAATCTTTTGACAGAAAAAACATCTTTTTTTTGCTACCTTTTGTTAAAAATAACTTTTTTTTTGTGCAAAAATAGCATTTTTTTGCGATGATATTTACGAAATGTGCATTTTTCGCGCGATCATTTGACAAAAACTGCGTTTTTCTCACAATCTTCTGACAAAAATCATGTTTTTCTCACAATCTTTTGACGAAAACCTCGTTTTTTTCACAATCTTTTGATGAAAACCACATTTTGGTTGCAATCTTTTGATGAAAATAACATTTTTCATGACCTTTTGATAATATGGTGTTTTTTTCACAAGCTTTCAACAAAAATAGTGTCTTTTGTTTGCAATCTTTCGGTGAAAATCTAATTTTTATTCCGCGACCTGTAAACGAAAATTGCATTTTGTTCAGTGATCCTTTGAAGATATAAAAAATGGAAAAAGCAGAAAATCACAGATCTGTGGAAGAATCTCATGCTTGAATCTAGTAAATGTGTTTTCATTACAAAAAAAGTATAATGAATAAATCCATGAAGCATCACAGAAATTAACATTAATATAATATGATTTTTTGTGAATCTCATGCATCACACCAACATTTTGATTTCTTGTTTACTCAATTTTTAAATGCATGAAAAAAACTGCATGTCTTTCTGAAATACAAGTTAGGGTCTTATATCTCATAATTATCAAAAGTATTTAATAACTTTAATTTAAAAAAATGGTTTAAACACATGTAAATGTCCATGCATCATGTAAGTAAGAATTGCCCTAGATGGTTTATATTCAAATTCCTTTTATTTTTATGCCACTTTATTCTAATAGAAGTCATTAGTTTGCAATTATGCATTTGGTATTATTGCATTTTACTGTGCACATATTATTGATACTAAATGTTATGGCACTTCTGCAGTCACTGGCAGATATATTCACAAGAGCTGATCTAAAACATGCATTTTATGTTAAGGCACTGTACAACACTAACATTTTTCTGGAAATCAGAAGTGGTCAGAATCTGATTAAAAAAAATTAAGCCCAGGCTCAGAGATGATTCAATTGTCCAAAAGAAGATCTAAATTTCTGTAACAATGTTGTGAATAAAGGTTAAAATTCACGGTCTCCACTGGCCAACTAAATGTAAAAAATTGGCGACTTAATGTTATGCATCTGATCGCCAAAATGGCAATCAATCATTTCCAAAAATAAAAAAAAAAAACTGTCATAAATCTGAAAATTAGGATATAAAATATATCGCGAATTTCGAAAAATTATCGCCGAAAATAACCAATTTCGCCAATTGTTTGAAGAACAATCGCTAATATCGTCAAAGGATAGTGGGAAAACACAAATTTAATCAAAAGATTTTGATAAATTTTGGCAAAAAAATTGCGGGAAAAAAGTAAATTTCATCAAGAAATGATAAAAATACGGCAAATTTCATCAAAATATCATTGAAAATACGGCAAATTTCATCAAAATATCAATGAAAATACGGGAAATTTTATCAAAATATCGATGAAAATATGGTAAATTTCATCAAAATATCGATGAATATATGGCAAATTTCATCAAAATATTGCGAACATATGACAAATTTTATCAAAATATCACGAAAATACAACAAATTTCATCAAAATATCGCAAAGAAACGGCAAACTTATTAAAAAAAAATAACTGATCTTGTCAAAAGATCGCGAAAAATAGCAAATTTTGTCAAAAGATCGTGAAAAAAACGGCAGATTTCATCAAAAGATCGTGGAAAAACGGCAGATCTCTTCAAAAAATCACGAAAAAAACAGCAAATTTCTTCCAAAAATCGCGAAGAAACGATTAATTTTATCCAAAAATTGTGAAGATATGATAATTTTTTTCAAAAAATCGCGAATTTCTTCAAAAGATCGCGAAATCCATTAAAAATCATAACTTTGAACAAAGTTATGATTTTCTATATACATAAAATAATTAACTATTTAATATTCTGATTAGAATTCCATGAAATCAAATTCTATATTTGAACAAAATAATGTTAGTTTAGTGTAAAATTGTACATATTGACAGGTAGCAAGGTAAGTATTCGTTTACACCAATCCAACTATGAAAATGCAGTTTATTTATTATAGAAAATGCTATAAAAAATTTTAAAGGGACACCAGTACCTTTGAAACCATCTCTTCAATTTTGAATAATACTGTAATATATGCGTATATGTAATATACTGCAATATTTTTTTTTCTTTATATAAAAAAAAATGAAAGAAATTCAGCAAAATCTCAATTTAAATAATTTTTAAAAAATAACTATAAACTTGAATGTTAAATCTATATATAAAAATACTAAATACACCATGGAGAACAATTAAATCAAACCTGTATCTCAATTAGCAGCAAAAAAAAAAAAAAATCTTGAAATTTTTTTAAACAAGCAAATTATAAAAACATGAACAGGGAGAAAAATCAGTTTAAAGTTTTTATTTAATTGAGTCATTGTGCTGGATTTATTAACATAATTTGCAGAGCTTGCTCCTCATCCAAAAACTAGCGCCTATCTTGTCATTCATTCCAAAAAAATAGCGCCCTTCTCGCCCACATTTGAAAAAACGCAGTCCTCCAGCGGTGATCCGAACGCGCTACAGCGCGTAAATTACGCAAAAAATCGCCTCACACACGTACCATTGGACGGGTAATTTCGTCAAAAAATCGCTGAAAAAAAAAGCGGCAGGTTTCGGTAAAAATAACAAAATAATGACTAAATTCCGGCAAGATTCGCAAAAAAATGGCTAATTTCTTCACAAAATGGCAGGTTTTGTCAAAAGATCGTGGAAAAGCGATAAATTTCTTTCAAAAATTGCGACAAAAATGGAAAATTTTGTCAAATGAATTGAAAAAATAACTTTCGTCAAAAAATAGCGATAAAACGGCAGATTTTGTCAAAAGATTTGCAAAAAAAAGGCAAATTTTGTCCACAAATCGCAATGAAATGGAAAATTCCGTGATTTCCCAATATTTGTTGTTTTTTCGCGATTTTGTAGCAAAATATGCCATTTTTTGCAATCTTTTAATAGAATTTGCCATTTTTTCGCATTTTTTTTTTTTTTTTTTTTTTTTTACGAAATTTGACGTTTTTTCGCAATTTTTTAACAAAATTTTCCTTTTTTTAAATTTTTGTCTTTTTACAACTTTTTGAACCACTAGATTCTAGATTCAACTCTATAAAAATGCCCTTAAAAATGAAAAAGTGCCTTGAAAAATGTAAAATGTGCCCTTTTTTGAACAGTAGCGCCCTGCCCTTTTTTAAATCTGGGGGAAACTCGGTAATTTGCAATATCTCACAATATAGGGCTTGAAAAATAGCGATCCCTCGGAACCCAGAACAGAAATCCTTTCTGGGTACATTTTTTTTTTTTTTTTTTTCATTCAGGTTCCCGGTTGGGAACCCAACAAATCATCATAGCCGCAACGGCAATTTCGTCAAAGAATCGCTGATAGTAATTAGTGGCCACTAAGTTGACAGTAGTAGCTACTAAACATTCAGCCTCTACTGGCCACTGGCTACTAATACAAATGTTGAATTTTAACCTTTAGTTGTGAAACTAGCATTGGCTCTTGCAGCACATTTATAAATTATTCTCATCTTAGGTAAGTCCATTAAAAACTGTTCGTATTTTTATACATAAATCCAGCCTTTTTAAATCTTTTTATCAGCCCAGCCCAGTTAAAAGAGTATCTTTATTATGCTGAATATGGGTCTCATTCTCATACCCATACATATGTTTACTTTACCATGGAATAAGAGAACTTTTTTTTCACCCATAATAATTTGCACCATACAAGAACGGTTTCAAAAATGTGTCCCATTTAATGAGAAAAAACATTAAATACTTTTTAATTGCAGTTATTTTATTATTCAATCTACTATCATAAATTAAGATTATTTAGGCTGAATTAGAAAAATGTAAAAAAAAAAAAAAAAAAAAAAAAATCCTGACTGTACTGTGTTACTAGCTATTGCTGTTACATGTGAATTTAGTCAATAATCTCAATAAAGTAAATCTAGGGCTGATTTAAAACATCTTTTTTTATTTTGGGTCAAGTGACGCTAAGTTATTGCTGTTACATGTAGAGTATTTTTGAATTTTGACAATAAATTCAACACAGTAGATCTATGACTGATTTAAAACACCTTTCTTTGTTTTGAGTCCAGATAGCAGACCCAAGGTTCACGTAACCTCAATCCCAATGTATGAATCTTAAAAGTTTCTGAAAACTTTGAACTTAATATCATGTTTTTAATATTTGATATAAAGTATATATACTCTTCATTCACTTTTTAAAATATTATTGTTCTAATTAAGTCAGCGGCGAAACTAGCCTTTTTTGCGCCCGGGGCAAACATGGATTTTGCCCCCCCCCCACATATTTTGCATTCTTTATAATAAACACACCAAAGAAAATCTTAATTTGGTGCCCCCCTCACCTTCTGTTCTGTTGGCGCCCGGGGCACGTGCCCCCTCTAGTTTCGGCCCTGAATTAAGTTAACATAAAAACTTCAAGCACACCTTTGAATGTCCAGTTAACAAGTCTAGATTGCTACTTATACCTGATAAAAAATAACATAAACACTGAGAGTAATACATAACGTCTATAATCTATAATTACAGTGTTTCATCGACTAGCAAGAATACAAAAATGGAATTTGAGTAGTGCATCAAAATTTCAGCCAACAACAATTTTCAGCTAAATAATTTGTATTTTAATAAAATAAAAGTGTTATAAATCTACCAACAAAATTAAAAGCAAGGAATCAATCTAAGAGCACTTTTGAAGCATTTTCAACTCTAGGTCCCAAAGGCGTAATAAAAACATCTCAGTCAAAGTTGAATTATAGATACCAAATATAACTTAGAAAATTTTAATACAAAATTAAATGAAAAGATAAAAAAAATGTATAACCTGGTGTTCACGCAGAGACTGGAGATAACATAAATATGCCTTGGCTACTGAATGTAATTCATTAGGGCTTTTACAAGTCCGCCTATCAGTAATTTGGTGACATCTGTATTCATTTATTATATAAGAAAATGCAGACGTTTTTGATATTGGTTTCAGCTAAAATAAGAAAAATAAGATAATGAGGTGTCACGAAGTATATATTTATTTTCTTAAATTAAAAAACACCAAGAGAAATTACTTTTGGATTTGAACGTCGGAGTTCTTGGACAATTCCACGCAAAACCTGAACGGGACCTTTGTTAAAATAACTCATTTTAAAGCAAAATAGACAAAGAATTTTAACAAATAATAATCATATCATAAGGAAATTAATACCAGCATTAATAACTATCTGCGCCTTTTTTCATAAGAAACATATCCGTGGAACTTTTTTTCTTTCAGCATGTTTGTTTGTTTAGATTGCTAGTTTGTTGGTTGGCAGACGGCTTGAGACCTGTGCTTCGGCATTGTCTCGACCATGGAGAAGGAAAGCAAGTTACCGGATGACAAAGAAAGTAGACTGGTACAAGAACCTCAGCTTCGAAAACACGTAACTACACCATCTGTTGGTACCTTTGTAATCCTGCGCTACCATGCATAGCAGGAAAGCAAACATTACAGGATGAAGCATGAAGCAGTGCGCGCGCCTCGCGCCAAGGACGAAAGATAGTTTCGTTGATATGCGCGCGCAGACGCCTCATTTTTCCTCCGATCAAGAACAACACTCGACAACACTTGCTTGTCTTGTTTTGGGTAGCGTGGGTCAGCCATCTTGCTTTATGCTGGTACTCGCCGTCTCGTAAAAGCAATGGATTTATTAAGCATTTACAGCTTTTTAAAACAGGGTAAGTGACAGATGCTTATGTATATGTTATTTATTTAAATGGTCCCATCCCATAAGTTTCCATTTTAATTTAAAGAACATTAACGCACTATTGTGTAGTTAAAATATAATCTATGCCATATATTATTAATACATTATTATTACGTATTTTTATATTAGTATGCATTTATATTAGTGTGCTTTTATATTATTATCAGGGCTGCCAGTTGGTCCCTATTTCCCTAAAAGGTCCCTATTTTTTAACTTGGTCCCTAAAAGTCCCTATTTTCACTAAGAGGTCCCTAAAAGTCCCTTTTTTTATCTATACTGTGTCTAAGTTAATTTTTTCCTTACATTTTACCAAAATTTATCAAGAAAATTTACTTTTTTAAAAAATTTAATATTGTAGATCAGCGGTTCCCAAACTTTTTGGCTCGCGGAGCCCTTTTTGGGAAGAATTTCTAAGCCGGAGCCCCTGAACCCAACAATACTCTATGGTTTATAAATAAATTTTTATTGCCTATGG
The DNA here is from genome assembly GCA_964019185.1 of Maratus speculifer. Taxonomy (NCBI): domain Eukaryota; kingdom Metazoa; phylum Arthropoda; class Arachnida; order Araneae; family Salticidae; genus Maratus; species Maratus speculifer. The sequence continues at coordinate 249,016,733 of OZ025293.1, read as the reverse complement.
AGCACAGAAAAATCTGATGGATAAAAGTCAGAGCCAAAAATGATTCTCAGTTTGGCCCTTTCCTGATACAGAAATTCTAAATTCATATTAGAAATTTTAAAATTCTTAAATATTAAAACAAAATCTTTTTACCAGAGCGGTGTTCAAGCAATACTGTTGACACGTTTGACACGAAAACTGTTAATGTTCACCAGGGTGCCAGTTTGTGTGTGTGTGTGTAATTTGAATATTTGGAACATAAAATCAATTTTTAATCTGACTCATTTTGCAAAACACAGGCATGAAAGAGTTCCTCCTAAAGGAGGAATTCCGCCTTTTTAAAGCAATTTTGGACGTTCTCTGGATTAATACAAAAATGCAAAGAAAATTTTAGAAGGCTATTAGGGGATGGGGGCTGAAAAATTGCCTGACATTTTGTCGATTCAAATCCTTAAAGTTTGTTCTTGAATTGTTGTGAAAAAGACATAAAATGAAAATATATCTTATATAAGCATCTGAAAGTCAGTCATATAAATGAAGATGTTCAAAATGTCTTAAGGATGATTTTTTTTTTTTTTTTTTTTTTTTTTACACTTTTGAGTAATTTCTGGGATAACTTTTTCGAGATGTATGTCTGAAGCAAACGATATTGTTAATAATTTCTAAGTTATGGGAAAAAAAAAAAAAAAAAAAAAAAACAAGAAAAAATGCAATTACATTTAATTTGATTGTATATGTAGCTATTAAAATGACGCTTAAATTATACGAGTATAGTGCCGCTAAATAGATGAAGAAATTTTTCCACCTTTTTTTTTTCATTTCCCAATTTCATGCCTAAACACATAGGGAGATTCTCATCCTTGCTATAAAAAATGATAGCCAAAGCACCCCACGAAAGTTAGTGTAAATTCTTCCATGAGTGGTCAAGGCTTATTTGATAGCCAGCTAAATTTGTCATTTATCATTAAAATCATTTATTAAGATTTATGTTTCTACCGTATAATCTCTTAAATTGGAAAAATTTTAAATATATGCAAGGATGAGCTTGTGAGATTATTGGTTTAGATTTTCTGTCTATTATTTTTTGTATTATTTTATTTTCTATATTTTTGTTTATTTTCTATTATATTAGGTTAAAATTTTTTTAATTTTAATTACAATAACAAAGAGAAAAATGCGGAAAGTATTTCATTTTCTACAACACTTAGCTCATACAATCACACATATATCAATTTGCACAAACCACGTATGTATGACACATCATATATAAGGTGTCCAATAATCAAACTCCAAAACCATTTTCATGTAACTCGTACCGTTTTTGATAGCCAAGGCCTGAAGTATTGAAACATCATGGCTGTCATATCTGATAGCCAATGGCCCAACGGAAACATCACTAGCTTTCACAAATGACAGCCATGGCAGTCCAAGTGTTAATGGGTTCATGACATCCATTTTTTAAATATAAAATATTCTTTTGGGATTTCCAATATGAATTCTGAATTAAAGATGAAAATGGTAACCATGTCTGGATTATGTACTGCATGGGAGCTTACGTAAAACGATTATTTATGGCAAAAACCACACACACAGAAAAAAGGTAAGTTATACAGTTGTTGCACTGTGATACTTCTGTATAATTCCAATAGGCTACTCCCTAAAAAATTAAATGGGTAGTTCCAGTCACCCATGAGAAAATATATAACACGTTTTCGCTAGTACCACCTACCCGTATTAGAATTATGCGATTATGGAATATTTTTTCGTGCTTCTTTAAGTCTCTAGTACTACTTCTAAACATGCAATGAAAATGAATCCCCTCTCAGCTTCTTTTTTTTTTTATCATTTAAAAAATATATATTTAGAAACAAGTCATCGTTTTAACATTTAAGTGGGCTTGGAAAAATCTATAAGCTGAATTGTTAGGTGAAAAATTGTTCACTTTTTTGGTACTTTATTTAAAGTATTTAGTTATTAATTATAGTTTTGAAGGAAACTTTTTTTCGTCATTGTTTTTGCCTCAAAACAGATAAGCAGTTGAAATCTACACATGCTAAACGAACTGCAACTAGTAGAAAAACTTTAACAAAATAGAATGTATGGGTGGGATTAAATTTATATCAGGGCAGGCACTCATTGACCAAACGTCTAAGTAAGAGGTGGAGCTGAGCAAAATTTCAAATTCTTAGTGTGATAACAAATGTAAAGAACCAATATATATTCTTTATATTGCTATTGACTTATTTCTGATTGGAAAATGTGGCAGAGACCAATTAAAAGAAAAAATTTTCAGGGGTTGTAATGCTGGAAAAATGCGTTTTCAGCAATATACATTGCTTCTGAAGTTAAATACAATTATGTAAAATAGCATAGAAAATTTAAAGAACTAAGAAATTATAAAAATAAAACAAACATTAAAGCAATTAAAGTTACGAAAAGGAAAAAAAAAACTATATACTCAACGTATATAAATATTAAATGAATCTCATGAGGGATTTGTTAAATGATACAAGCTATTACAAAAAAGGGGAATTTTAAATAACATTCTTTCTAGGGGCATTTTTTCTTGTTGTACAATGAAAAACAGTATAGAAAGTTTAAATATACAAATAATATAAAACATTGAACTGTTGTTCAAAACTTTACCACAAATCACACAGAGAAGCCGATCATCATATGTTTCAATAAATCTTATTTTATAAGTAATTTTCATCGTATTTTAGTTTTTTTATCGAGATTGCCTTCCCCCCAATGTCTCGGTTCTGTCTTGCTTTGATGACAATACTTGATTTGGGGTGTACGGTACAGAAATAATTTCATTGTCCAAAAGCTCTTTTATTCAATTTCATTGTCCAAAAGCTTATTCAGCAAGCAGAGTTTTCAGCGCTGGCGGGACTTTTCTGTTTTGATTGACGTTGTGCATTCGATTTAGAATACTATTTCTTGTAGCCTAATTTAAATTGAATTTTTTAAACACAATAAATGCAGAAACATATAATAAAGCAATTCAAACCAAAAATATTATACAGAAAATAAATACATGTTTAATGCAAACACTTTAATAGTTTTGGGGTGTATTATTGTATTTTCCATCCCAATTAAAGGTATTTTTATTTTTGACACGCACACACACAAATTCCTACATACTTTTGAAAATCTTTCACTTGCAATATGCTAATTTCTTTCATAATTTGATTATTTTCCTGGAACACCGCGGAGCCCCTAAAAAGTTCAGGCGGAACCCCAAGGGCTCCGCGGAGCACACTTTGGGAACCTCTGTTGTAGATGATAGCACATAACTGATCATAGTGGAAGAAATGAAAAAATTGTAGTGAAAAAACCCTGCAATTTTGGTCAAAGAGTCCTGAAAAAAAACCCGCAATTTTGTTCAAAAAATCTCGAGAAAACACCTTTATCGACAAAATTTCGGGAGAAAATTGCGATTTTTATCAAAAAATCGCTAGAAAAACACGATTTTTGCTTAAGATCGCAAGAAAAACATGATTTTCGTCTAGGGATCGTGAATAAATGCAATTTTCATAAGGAAATTTTCGTCGAGATTTTTGCCAAATGACTGTGAAAACTGCAATTTTCGTCTTAAGATTGAAAAGAAACGGGATTTTTATCAAAAGATTGCGAGAAAACACGATTCTTGTCGAAAGATTGCAAGAAAAATGCGGTTTACGTCCAAAGATTGCGAAAAAAGCACTATTTTCGTCTAAAAATTGTGAGAAAAACTAATTTTTCATCAAAAGGTTGTAAAAAAACCCCCAATTTTGTTAAAAAATCTCAAGAAAACATGTTTATTGTCAAAAGAATGCGAGAAAAATGAGATTTTTATCAAAAGATCGTTAGAAAAATGCTATTTTTGTCTTAAGATCTCAAGGAAACTCAATTTTCACCAAAAAATTGTGAGGAAAATGTGACTTTCGCCAAAAGATCGTGAGGTAAATGCAATTTTTGTCTAAAGATTGTGAAAAGAACCCAATTTTCATCTAAAGATAGTGAAAAAAAAAACGTGATTTTTGTCTAAAGATTGCGGAAAAAATTCAAATTTGACCAAAGAATTTAAAATAAAAAGTTTTAAACTTTTACATTAAAAGATCACGAGAAAGGTGGTATTTCCCCCCTAAGTATCAAAGGAAAAATGCAAATTCCATCAAAGCATTAAAAGAAAAAAAAATTCCGTTGAAAAAATATATAATTAATGTAGGGAAGGATTTCCTCTGTCCCTCTTTGCTGTAACTTTTCATAAAATTTGCCGTGAATTTCATGGTTTTTTAGAACTTTGAATTTCTTTGGCTACAGAAACTCATTTCATTTAAATTTATTACAAAAAATCATTTATAACCTTTATTTCAATTATGTTTGTGTTAATAAATGCAAATTATATAAGTGATGAATCAGAAAATAATTGTAATAAGTGTTAAATATTGCTGGAAAAAACAAAAAAGCGTACTATTCCTGAAACCAGTATTTTAATCCTAAAGTGTGCTAAAAATTTCTGAAATAGTCAGGAATGAACTTTAAATAGTTTATTTATGTTATAGTTTTTACAATGTTGATGTCTGTGTTGATACATATGTTAATGTATTAAAACATGTGTCAATATATTTACATATAAATGAAACTTCTTACAAAATTCCTATATTTTCTTCAAAAAATTCCTATATTTCCAATTATATTTTTGAAAAAAGTCACTTCTAGGCCTGATGGATGTGATGTGTCTGATTTTATTATTTTAGTATATAACTATTTTAATGACTGGCCATCCAGGTAGGAAGATTTTAGTTTTATACAGGAAAAACTAAGTGTTCCTGCACATGGACTTATGAAACATGTGCCAAGCAGATGGTTAACTCTGGAACCTGCAGCAAATTGGTTGTTAGAACAATGGAATTGTCTGCATGAGTATTTCTTAAAATATATTCTAACTAGAAAAGAACAAAGGACACTAAATACAGTCAGCTACAAAAAAGTTGTTGAATATTTGAAGGAGAAAACAATGAAATGTCAGTTACTGTTTATTGTATCTAGTGCCAAACTATTTACCCAGTTTACTGCATTTTACCAAAGCGAAGATCCTCTGATCCACTTAGTGTATGATGAAATAAAATACCATATAATTAAAGTCGCAGTGCGTATTTGCAAACAGTTAGCCATTAAATCTTTCAGGAATGATATCAGCCAAGATCCCTTTGAGAGTAAAAATTTAATCTCTCCAAGAGATATTGTTTTTAATGAAGAATTGCAAAAAGAGTTTTTGCAATTATCTGAAAAAGATAAAGGTTATGTTTTAAGTGATGTGCAACGTCATTATCTGGTAAATATCTTTACAATAATTATTATTAAGGCAAAATTAAAACTTGAAATAGCTTAGTTGCTTAAACCCAGAATTCAAAAGTACTCCGAAAAGTTTTAAAAATATTGCTAAACTTGCACAAAAATTGCCTATAAACATTGAAATTGATGCTCTCTTGGATGAATGGAAAATTTGCAAGCTCAGTCAAGAAAAATCTGAAGTAAATAGGATTGATTCATTTTGGGCTACTTTTATTAACGCAAAAGCGGAAAAGCGAGGATTAAAATATCCAAATCTCTCTCTTTATTTTGAAGAGTAGCCTCAGTTTGTACCATGGCAGTGCAGATGTAGGACGAGGATTTTCGCTTTCACATCAAATTCTTTCCGAAGACCGGGCCTATGAAAGAACGGATGCTAAATGCTAGACTAAACTTAGCAGATGCTTTAACCCTTTAACGATCATAGCATTTTCATTGCTAAGATGTCGAAATAAATGAATGACACCGGTAATTAAGAACAAATATATTTCTAAATAAGAAAACGTGATTTTTCACATACAAAATAAAAGGACTATTTTTAGATAAAAATACCGGTGTCAGTGTTGCGTATCGGAATTCAAATTTTGTGGTTTCGTGGTGAAACCAATGAACGTTAAAGGGTTAAGACATCATTATGAAAACCATGCAGCTCTAGTACCAGTAACTAGTAAAATGGTAAAAATGCTAATATTGCATATCAAAATTATCAAAGTTACATAGAAAATGAAAAAAAAAAAAAAAGGAAAGTACAACTTGAAGTGGAAAAAGCTACAGAAGAGGAAGAAATCAGAAAAAAAGAAACTGAAAAAGATAAAAGTACAATTGTAGTTCTTGACAAAATTTTGGAAGATTAAAAATGTGAATGAAGATTGATTGATGAAGGCAATGAAAGGTTAAAAATTGCTTTAGAAAAAGGAAATTTAACTGAAGCTAAAGTGGTTAAAATTTGATTGCAGCTGGTATGACAGCTAACAAGGAACTGAAAGTAAAAAAGGATAAAGCTGATAGCTTGCCTAGTGTTATAAATTAGAAAAAATAATTCAATTACAAATTTTATGAGTAACAAATCTAAAGAAGGTTAATTTAAGAAATTTGTAAATATTATATTTAATTAAATAAAAGTCAAAAAAAAAATTGGCTTTTATTTGTTAAAAATTGTATTTGAATTGTATAAATATTATGTTTATTTTTCAGGTCCCTAAAAGGTCCCTATTTCAGACTTTTGGTCCCTAAAAAAGTCCCTAATTTTTAATCATTAGGTCCCTAAGTCCCTACTATTTTGTACCAAAGTTGCTGGCAGCCCTGTATTATCTTGATAGTATATTTATATTTTAATCTTATGATTACATTGTATTTCACAAACTTCAGTCTCGCAAAAGTAGATACTACAAAATTTAAAACTTTTAATTCGACTTTTTTAATAAATTTAATAAGAAAGGGGAAATTTAAGTTTTAAGAATTGTGAAGAGTCCATTTTTCTGAGATTAGATCTGATCTTGTGAAAGATAGATCGCTGGTAATGTACAATAATGTAATACTATAACAACGCAATAGTATCATTATTCTTTAATTATTATAGTAGTAATATATAGAATAGTTTATATAGTATAGTATTAGTTAGTATAGTAATATTGTATAGAATAGCATTATTATTATTATTATTTTGATTTTTCTGATCTTGTGACAGATCGCTGATAATGTGCAATAATTTAATATAATATAACAACGCAATAGTATTATTATTCTTTAATTATTATAATATTATTATATAGAATAGTATTATATAGTATAGTATTATACAGTATAATAGTATTGTATAGAATATCATTACATTCTTTTTTATTACAAATAAAAATAATGATTTTATCACAGTTTTTTAATAAAAATGGAAACTTGTGTTAATATTTAAATTACATATAAATGCATAAAAATCTGTCGCTTACATTTTAAAATGAAGAGGATGAAAAATCATAATTATTAACGTCCTCACAATTTGAGTGAAAATGATTAATTGCAAAGAATTCACTACTATCACGAATAAAATTTAAAAGAAAACAATAGTTTTCAATTGTTAAATATTTTTCTTTCCTTTAAGAGAATAGCATTAGTTCTTTCATATCTATACATACATTTCCCCTTAATGAAACAAAAAATAATAGACACTCATTAAATAATAATAATAATACAATATATACTATAAGATTGAAATGCGCGGGTCTCTCCCCATCACGTGCTCCTCGCTGTGCTTCATCCCTGTAAAGTTTGTTTTCTAGCACTGCTCAAAGTAGCATAGGTTACGTAGCGGTGAAAGAAGTCTGCGTTTACATTGCGCCAATGAGAGCTTTCTATCTTTTTTCCCTCTCTAAGATCTTTGCGGATGAGCTCGGACGCGCAGAGGCAGTCGGGATTGTACGACCGTTCCATGATGACGCAACTGCTTGCAAAACATGGCAACCTGAATGACGTTGGCGAAAAGCCCCCACCCATCGCTAAACTGTCAATAAAATAAGAACATACTGACGGCGACATGCGTCAAAAAAGCGATAACTTCGCCTAACTAGCATCCCCCCCCCATGCCCGCAAAGGCTCATGGGATTTAATTAACATAGAAGAAATTCGGTGGCAAACAGATAGCAGCGAAGATCCAATGCACACCAGATGGCTAGCATTTTTGCCGATCCCACCGAAGCTAGCATAGGGGAGAAAAATACGGGCTTCTGATTGGTTGAATAATTTTGCTTTCCTTCTTTTTTGAGTTTACGTTTATTTAATCATCAATTTCTGTTTGAAAAGCTTTTTAAAGATGGATTTTCTTTCTGTTTTTACATATTTATTAATAGATAAAGAAACAGATAATTCGGAATTTATAATTAAAGAAGTTCATCAGGATGTTGAACAATTGTTCTGTATTACTTTTAGAAAATAATAAAAATAGAATTGTCATTTCTTCTTTCTATTTTTTAACATGATATGCACATATATACACAATCAGAACAATTTATTTAGAAACAAGGGTATTTTCATTTTACGGCGTCAAACTCAATTGTTCTATATTACTTTTTTAAAAAATGCAATTTCTTCTTCTTATTATTATTTTAATGATATACCCATATACGTTCCTAATACGTACATTAGAATTCAGGATGATCTATTTGCAAAAATTTTTTCGACCAATCAGAAGCCCGTATTTTTCTCCCCTATGCTAGCTTCGGTGGGATCGGCAAAAATGCAGATGGCTAGGAGAATAAAGCTACGGCCAGTTTTATTCGATCGTCACGTCGGAATGTTGAAAATACGCATTCATTTATCGGGTGTCCCAAGAATGACTGATGGATTTTAAAATTCAATAACTTGCAAACGGTGACAGCTATTTAAAAATTTTTGCAGGAGGGTTATGTATAATGTCAGGAGTTCTTTTTTTTAACCATTATTTTTTATTTTAGTTCGAATTTCAAACAATAGGTTGCGCTGACGGCGATTGAAGGCAGGTCGACGTTTCACTCAGTACTGATCACCTGGCCTTCAATCGCCGTCAACGCCACCTATTGTTTGAAATTCGAACTAAAATAAAAAATTACGGTAAAAAAACTCCTGACATTATACATAACCCTTCTGCAAAAATTTTTTTAAATAGCTGTCACTGTTTGCCACAGGCGTAGCGTGACCAAAACTTTTGAGGGGGCACCAGCGAAGTAAAAACTGCGCCCCTTGGCAAATTTTCAATTTGGCGCCCCTCCCCCTCCCTTAGCCCTAAAAAGGTAATAAAAAATCTTTTTTTTTTTTTTTTTTGATAGGCGTCATAAAACTAACAAACATAAATTAATTCTATTAAATAATTACTTAGCGTTTATTTTGGAACTTTAAAAGGTTTAATTTTAATTAAGAAATTCAGAACTAAAACATACAGAAATTTGCATTTTTTGTCAAAGAGTTCACAATGTTTTAAAACAGGGAGGAAAACGATCAAGAGAGATAAAGAAATTCCCTGAAAATGATTGTCGGTCAAAAAATGGCTCGCAGAATAAATTCCGTACATGTGGTGACCGTCTCTTTAGCACGTCCTTCCAGTGGAACATGCTGGAGGTCTACATTTACAGGAATTTCCATGCACGGGCTCAGCACGGCCCGGCGTGTGTATTAAAAGTTTCACCCGAGCCCGGCCCGTTTATATTTTCATAGTTTAGGGCCAGGTCCTGCTCGTACAAAAAATCAGTGAAAAAACATAAGTATTAATTGGATAATTTTACAGTATACTTTAAATTACTATATGTTCACAAAATACCCTGAAAATACCTGAAAATACTCAATAGCAGCATTAATAATTGCTTAGACATTTAAGACTTTTCAATATTCAAATAACGATTCATAAAACTTGATGTAGGTTAGAATTTTAAAAAAAGTTGGTTAAAAAAAATCCTAACCTTTGAAACTATAAAAAAAAGTAGATTTTGAAATACAAGGGTTGTCGAAAAACGAGTTTTCCACGGAATTAAAAAAGAAACAAAACATAACTACCCGGACTGGATCCTGTTGAAGTACTCGTTGCCCTCAGCGTGGTATCGCTCTAAATAGCGCGAAAAAGATTCTCCTTGCAGGAAACCACCTCGAAACACTTTTTTATCTGGAAACTGTTCGCTAGGTGGGTGCCTAATCAACTTGCACCTTAACACAAAAACATAAACAAACGTAGGAAAGCAGCATTGATGTTTCTGTAGCGATATCACGATGAAGGCAATGAATACCTCAACAAGATTTTAACGGTTGATGAGACGTGAGTTGACAACTGTAACAAGTTCCTGCCTCCATTCCCAGGTGGCAGACTTGTATGACACTGGACTCAAAAACTTATCCCACGTTGTGACAAGTGTTTTAATTCCGTAGGTTCTAATGTGGATTTGTAGTTAAAACATAGCTGTATCTTTTGTAATAGTTTTTTTTTGGGGTAATTATATTTTGTTTCTTTCTAGCCACGAAAAAATTATTTTATGGATGACCCCCGACTTTTTCAGTAAATTATTATTCTGATCCAATTTAGCTACTTTCTGATACATTTCTGAATTCATTTCTTTTCGAAAACACATAAAATTGGCAGACTTCTTATTCAGAAACTGTGTAATCGAATGGAATTTTCCCTTTTTCGTAAAAGACAAAAAATCTTTGAGAAAATACTGCCAAAGTTGTCATTTTGAATCGAAATTCCAGACGCAATCGTACTAGGGAGAAAAAAAAACTTGTCATCAAGTGATTAGAATAGGTTATAAATCAAAAAGTTATTTATTTATTTAAAAAAAATGGAAAATGCTAATAGACTACAAATTACTTCAATCATCAGCCTGTTAATTTTATGCCTTTATAAAGAAAAATGGGTCAGAAAGTGTGCCAAATTTCATGTTGTTGAGCTGGGAATTTGAGAGTAACCTTAAGTTGTACTTACAAAGATTATATTAATATACGTTCATTATCGCTAATAACATTTTTACAGAACATATTCCTTGCCCTGAGAAAAATTAAACCTAGTTTTGCCCCGTCTCGACTGTGTAAAAAATGCAAGCCTGATCTTAGCCCGATACAAGCCTGCTGAAAAAAATTAAGCCCTGATTCAGATGCCATATAACTGTCCGATGCCGATCTCTATGCTGGGCACTTCGTATAATTCTTTATTGATATTGTCAAACTATCATCGGCTCGTGACGCACAATTATACATATTCTTGCGAAAGTCAGATTCATCGGCCCAGTAGAGATCTTTATATCGGGCCGGTAGGCCTGCTTAATTTTTTTTTAATCGATCCGGAACGGCAGGTTCGTTCAATTTTTTTGCTGGCCCGGTCATTTACATTTGTTTAGAAGCCCGATTAATCTATTAATTTTCTTCAAAACATAATTGCTTGTCCCACTGTAAACAACTAGATCCAGTTTCGCTCTGACTCGACTATGCTGAAAAAAAAAAAAAAAAAAAAAAACCATATAATGTATACATAAGACACAGTCCAGCACGACTCTGCTTATGAAATTGAGTTTGTGCCCAGATACGATATGATTGTCCGATTATATGATCGCTAATCTGGGCATATTATAATTTCTATAGTGATTTTGTCAAACTAGTATCGGTTCGTAAAACACATTTATAATTTTTATTCTCGCGAAATTTCATAACCAATGTAAATGGTCCATATTTTATCTGTTTCGCTTAAATTTTTATGTAGAGCCGTTAGTGAATGAATAAATGTGAAATGAATGAATAAATAAAATGAATAAAAAACTAGCCATTGGGGGCCACCGTAATACTTACCCATCATGGATATGCATAATATAATATATTAAAATAAAACATGTATGAAATATTTATAAAATGCATTGCAATTTCAAAACAAAATTTAATCGTATATTTAAATTTTTAATATACATAGTAATGCTCTATTAAATATAATGCGATACGAATACGTGCCGCAAAAAGACTTAAGAATTCTTGTTTATATGCGCCAGCAAAATTTTGCTGTAAAATTTGCCTTATTTAATTGGAGCATTTTCCTGATTTAATAATGCACAAATTTCTGTTTTAAAAAATTGTTGACAAACATTAAAAATTTCTTAAAAGGCTCCCGTTGCGAAGGAGTTAATGAATTGCTGATGAACCAATTTCGACAAATTATATAAAACGCCAAGCTACTCAAGTAGTACCGAATTGTGTAACCGAAACATCCTTGTAACTCCAAAAATAATAATCATATTAACTAACAGTTTACTGCGTCGGATTAAGGGTCTCATTTTCAATTAAAATATATCTTTGAATTGAAATTGAAATACAGGGTCATGAGAAACCGAAGAATGTGGAAAATAGGATTACAAATATCTCGGCAACTAATAATCCGATCGACTTCATTCTTTGTGCAGAATTTGTGATATTTTATTGCCTTTTACATCCACTCATTAAAATACAAAATTTCGAAAAACTTCATATACCTTTCATCAGAACGAAATCAATTTTTCGAGAATTTTTCGAGAGTCCGAAAAAAACAGTTCCGAATAATCGAGGTTACTGATATTAAATAGGCTTCGTTCCATCCTTACATACTAAGAACATACAAAGTTTCAAGCCTCTATCTCAATTTGTTCGGGAGATAGAGCATTTACAAACACACAGACGGACGGCAATTTTTTATCTGGAAATAAAAATGTTTTTCGGAATCTGCAGTAGGGGGAACTGGGGTACATTGATACAGTTTTTTTCTAAGATTTTTTTTGGTGTCAAGAAAGTAGAAAATTCAAGTTTTTTTTCCATGAGGTGACAGCAAAACTTGTGTAGTATGTTATAAAAATGTACAATCATTGTTTTATGTAGTATTTTTGCATGTAATTTTAAAAAAATCAAAAAAAGATATTTGTATCAATGTGCCCCATCCCCGGGGCAGATTGATACGGTTAAGAAAAATGACGACAAAATAATACCAATGCATATTTTTCATAAAAAATGAGTTAGAAAACCATTTTATATTTATTTATAAAAATTCAAATCACCCACAATTTATTTTTAAGCAATATTAAAGCAATCAAAATTAAATATATTATGACTTGATGTTCTGTCTGTTTCTTGTCTGATTGTTGGCTGTGGTAACTTTGTCATATCTAGCACTTCAACCCCAGCATTATCTTCTTTCTTATGAAAGATGAAAAAATTACCAGTTTTTCTGTTTATAAATAGGTTCATAAACAGAAAATAAAGGATAATTATATTAAAAACTCTGTTTATAATATAAGTATCATTTTCTGTTCTGCAGTTTGTTTCTCTTACTTAACATTTCTCATGTCGAAAATACTTTTTTCTCTGGAGAATCGATATAAATTCGAGATTTGCTGAATGCCGTCCTTTTCTTTTATTAGTTCTACTAGCACTCGATGCTGGGTAAGTTCCTACGTCTTCTGTTTTCAAAAATACTATAAAATGCTCTAATATAAAGAAATTAGAGCTATTTCACTTCAATAAAAACTAGTATTAGAAATTTTTCGTGAAAAAAAGGTTGGATTAAGGAGTGTATGGTAAAAAAAATAATAAAAGATAATGAAAATATGAACTATTAAAGGATTTAGGCTGTATCAATGTGCCCCGTCATAAACTGTATCAATGTGCCCCATACAGCGATTTTGAATAAAATGAGTCTCATATCCAACACTTCACAATATATCTAATAATAAATAATGAGGAACTGATAAAGAGTAGCAGTACTTACCAGGGAGAGTATTCATTTTGGTTGAAAATACTGGAACAGTTGTATAATAGCATTTCAATTGTACAACTCAAATTTACTTTTGAACAACAAAAACAATAAATCACCCGTCCCATTTCATCAAACTGCTGAATCATTCCAAGATTTTCTGTATGTAGTTGAATACACTAGCATCACCTTTTGGAGCTGTTGTGAAACTTCCTGTAATGACCATGTGAGCGGTAGAGGGGGTGTATCAATGTGCCCCATGTATCAATGTACCCCAGTTCCCCCTAAATGAAATATGTAAATCCGTCAAAAAAAAAAAAAAATTCCATTTTCAAAACGATTGCAAGATTTACCCTATGCTACGTATAATGGGTAAATAATACAAAAAAAAAAAAAAAAAAAAAAAAAAAAAAAAAAAAAAAAAAAAGTCAATTTTGATTTAAAAATATAAATTTTAATTAAAAAATTTTAGACATTAATCATGTTTGAAGATCGATATATTTTCTAAAAAATGTAATTCTCTTTAAATTTTTTAAAAAGTTTTAAATTTTACAGAAAAAAAATTAAATCATCTTTGTAATTTACAAAAATATTTATTTTTGAAAACATACCTTTTAAAAGAAAAAATAGTATTTTTCATATTCTTTGCTACAAGATTCATTGAAAATATGGACTGGAAATAACAGAAAAACCCTAGTAATAATAAGATGAATAATAACAATAATAAATCCCGAAGACAGTTGAATATATTAGTGAAAATCATGGTGAAAATTTTCAGGACTTTTCTAGTTTCAAATCTTCATTGTATTATATGTACTAATGAAAGTGAATTTGTAAATATATAAAGAAAACATATGTTGCCAAACGCAGAAAATAAAGAATTTAAACAGACATTTAAGCCGATTCTCGAAAAGATATTTTTTTTCCTTGCATAACAACAAAAAACGTCCTAACATATATTTTGACTAAATTTTAAACTTAAAAGCATGACAATTGCAATCGTGATTATTGAAGAGATTTATGATCAAATGTTTTTATTTCTATTTTCCATAAACGAATTAAATCTTAAGGCAGGTTACTGTTTCAAGGAGGTATTTTTTTTGCCTCACTCTCACTATCACCGTCCGGAAATTCAGTTCGAAATGCCAAATTGACAACTCTTCTAAAAGTATTTCTGAGTTTATCGAAAAGTGAAAATACTATTCAGTTATAAAATTGAAAGTAAGAGCACCTGTTCGGATAAAAAAGCGTGTGAAAAAATGCAGTTTGGATCTGAGAGTTACATTGAAAAAACAATTTCTTACAATATTAAGCAATGATAAAAATTTTAGTTTGTGGGTTTTTTAAAAATAAAATCAATTATAAAGTATTACCAACTTAATAAAAGTTATTTTTGGGCTTCTTATAAAATAATAAGGTAATCATGAGTTGTATTTTATATTATTTCATATTTTTGCTTCACGCGCTAGTTATAAAATGATATTTTGTGCCTGTAGGAAACAGTGTTCTCGGATTTCACACCCTCCCCCCCCCCCCAAGAAAATCATAGAACAAAATTTCTTTAGATTCTCAAAACATTGACCTAATGCATTTTGAATGGTTAATACTGACACTGTAACATATAACAACACAAAAGTTTATTTATTTATTTATTTATTTTTTTTTTTAATAAGCGAAATACATTTAATTTTGCAGTTTGCTGGATAGATATAAATACACTCTTTATAACTAGTTAAAATTTTACATACTCTATCCAAACATTTCCTAACCGCACCTAAAGTAACTTTGGTACAATTTAATTTACTTAAAATGACAAATCATTGTGATCATACATCAAAAGAAATTCTAGTGATAAGACATCGCGAGATAAAAAATAATTAAATATAACCATCGCTCTAAATAGGTTAATCATTTAATGTTAATTAAAATAAATACATAAGTTTGCATTGTGATTATTTACAAGGGCCCTATCACTTATAAATTTTTCGCAAAATTTCAATTTAAAACAACTTTGCCCCCCCCCCCCCGAAAAAAAAAAATCTTTTAGAAATATTTTAATAGGACTATAAGAGGTTTTTCCTTGTAAATCAATTGTAACCCAAAAAGAAAAATGTAACAAATATGCTACAAGGAAATTACTCCTAGAAAAGGTGACACACATAAACTTATCACTAAATAAAACAGACTGAGATAATGTCTCGATTAATCATATTTATTTACAAGTTATTAATAAAAGAAAACCATCTTTACAAAATTAATTAAATTAAGAAACAAGCAGACTTAAGCTGCACTTTTATACTTCCTCAACATGGAAGATTACTTTGACATTATAATAGTTTTTTTCTAACTTTTGTTTCAACATCTTAATATATAACATACACTGATTTTAATCATTATTTTAGATTTTATCAAATTGATATACATAATCAATTTTCTTATTTTATTCGCTCCTTCATTACATTGATAGCATGAAATTCTGTAAAAATTCTAAGCTTAACTTATATCTTTAGTAATTGTTAATAGTTACAAAAGCTAAATTTATGTAGATCCGGGTCGACATCGTGCACTTAGTTTCAAATTCTTTTTTTATAGTATATATTAAAACAAACAAAATTTTAATTGGCGCCCCCTTCGCCTTTCATTCTGGCGTCCAAGGCACATGTCTCCTTAGCAATTCCTAGGAAAATCGGTTGCCGTTTGCAATTATCGGTGAGGGTACAGTTTCACACTGAAGAAATTTTTAAGCAAAAGCTAACCTATTTAAATGACAGAAGGCATAGAGATGCATTTGATTTAGTTTTCCTTTCGAATTTTCTGGCTATGAGACATTTTTACCAAATTCCATACTTATATATTTTTGTATGTAAAGACAAAAAAAAATCTTAATTTGACGCCTCCTTCGCCTTTCGTTTTGGCGTCCGAGACACATTCCCCCCGCCCCCATCTGCAACCCCTAGGGAAATCGCTTGGTTTTTGGCAATTGTCGGTGAGGTACAGTTTCACACAGAAGAGGATTTTTGAGTAGAGACTAACCAATTTAAATGTTAGACGGCATAGAGATACATTTGGTTCAGTTTTAATTAGAATTTTCAAGCTGTGAGACATTTTTTAATCAAATTCAATATATATTCTACATATACATTTTTATATGCAAAGACAAACAAAATCTTCATTTGGCGCCACCTTTGTCTTTTGTTTTGGCGTAGGAGGCGCATGTCCCCTCAGCAACCCCCAGGGAATTACTTTGCTTTTGCAATTAACGATGAGATGCAGCTTCACATAAAATAGGGGTTTTGGAAGAGAGACTAACCTATTTAAATGACAGAAGGCATAGAGATGCTTTGGTACAGTTTTGCTTTCGAATTTTATGGTTGTGAGACATTCTTATGCAAATTCCATACATACACATTTTTGTATGTAAAGACAAACAAAATCTTCATTTGGCGCTCCCTCTGCAAACCCTAGGGAAACCGCTTGATTTCAGGCTGTGAGACATTCTTATGCAAATTCCATTCATATACATTTTTGTATGTAAAGACAAAAAAATCTTCATTTGGCACCCCCTCTGCAAACCCTAGGGAAATCGCTTGTTTTCAGGCTGTGAGACATTCTTATGCAAATTCCATACATATACATTTTTGTATGCAAAGACAAACAAAATCTTCATTTAGCGCCCCCTCTGCAAATCCTAGGGAAATCGCTTGGTTTCAGGCTGTACATTCTTATGCAAATTCCATACATATACATTTTTGTATGTAAAGACAAATAAAATCTTCATTTGGCGCCCCCTCTGCAAATCCTAGAGAAATCGCTTAGTTTCAGGCTGTCAGACATTCTTATGCAAATTCCATACATATACATTTTTGTATGCAAAGACAAACAAAATCTTCATTTAGCGCCCCCTCTGCAAATCCTAGGAAAATCGCTTGGTTTCAGGATGTCAGACATGCTTATGCAAATTCCATACATATACATTTTTGTATGCAAAGACAAACAAAATCTTCATTTAGCGCCCCCTCTGCAAATCATAGGGAAGTCGCTTGGTTTCAGGCTGTCAGACATTCTTATGCAAATTCCATACATATATATTTTTGTATGTAAAGACAAACAAAATCTTCATTTGGCGCCCCCTCTGCAAATTCTAGAGAAATCGCTTCGTTTCAGGCTGTGAAACATTCTTATGCTAATTCCATACATATACATTTTTGTATGCAAAGACAAACAAAATCTTCATTTGGCGCCCCCTCTACAAATCCTAGAGAAATCGCTTGGTTTCAGGCTGTCAGGCATTCTTATGCAAATTCCATACTTATACATTTTTGAATGCAAAGACACACAAAATCTTCATTTGGCGCCTTCTCTGCAAGCCCTTGGGAAATCCCTTGGTTTCAGGCTGTGAGACATTCTTATGCAAATTCCATACATATACTTTTTTGAATGCAAAGACAAACAAAATCTTCATTTGGCGCCCCCTCTGCAAATCCTAGGGAAATCGCTTTATTTCAGGCTGGACATTCTTATGCAAATTCCATACATATACATTTTTGAATGCAAAGACACACAAAATCTTCATTTGGCGCCTTCTCTGCAAGCCCTTGGGAAATCGCTTGGTTTCAGGCTGTGAGACATTCTTATGCAAATTCCATACATATAAATTTTTGTATGTAAACACAAACAAAATCTTTATTTGGCGCCCCCTCTGCAAATCCTAGGGAAATCTCTTGGTTTCAGGCTGTCAGACATTCCTATACAAATTTCATACATATACATTTTTGTATGTAAAAACAAACAAAATCTTCATTTGGCGCCCCCTCTGCAAATCCTAGAGAAATCGCTTGGTTTCAGGCTGTCAGGCATTCTTATGCAAATTCCATACTTATACATTTTTGAATGCAAAGACAAACAAAATCTTCATTTGGCGCCCCCTCTGCAACCCCTTGGGAAATCGCTTGGTGTCAGGCTGTGAGACATTTTTATGCAAATTCCATACATATACATTTTTGTATGCAAAGACAAACAAAATCTTCATTTGGCGCCCCCTCTGCAAATCATAGGGAAGTCGCTTGGTTTCAGGCTGTCAGACATTCTTATGCAAATTCCATACATATACATTTTTGTATGCAAAGACAAACAAAATCTTCATTTAGCACCCCCTCTGCAAATCCTAGAGAAATCTCTTGGTTTCAGGCTCTCAGACATTCTTATGGAAATTCCATACATATACGTTTTTGTATGCAAAGACAAACAAAATCTTCATTTGGCGCCCCCTCTGCAAATCCTAGGAAAATCGCTCGGTTTCAGGCTGTCAGACATTCTTATGGAAATTCCATACATATACATTTTTGTATGCAAAGACAAACAAAATCTTCATTTAGCGCCCCCTCTGCAAATCATAGGGAAGTCGCTTGGTTTCAGGCTGTCAGACATTCTTATGCAAATTCCATACATATATATTTTTGTATGTAAAGACAAACAAAATCTTCATTTGGCGCCCCCTCTGCAAATTCTAGAGAAATCGCTTGGTTTCAGGCTGTCAGACATGCTTATGCAAATTCCATACATATACATTTTTGTATGCAAAGACAAACAAAATCTTCATTTAGCACCCCCTCTGCAAATCCTAGAGAAATCGCTTGGTTTCAGGCTTTCAGACATTCTTATGCAAATTCCATACATATACATTTTTAAATGCAAAGATAAACAAAATCTTCATTTGGCGCCCCTTCTGCAACCCCTCGGGAAATAGTTTGTTTTTTGGCAATGGTCGATGAAGTACAGTTACACACAGAAGAGTGTTTTTGAGTAGAGATTGATTTATTTAATGACAGAATGCATAAAGATACATCTGTTCAGTTTTGCTTTTGAATTTTCCGTTTGTGAAATCTTTTTATTCAAATTCGATGTATACAGGGTGATTCATAAAAGATGGGCAGAACTTTAAGGGGTTATAGTACACTTAAAGACAAATAATATTAAATAGGAGACTATGGGTCCCAGACGTATTCCCAAGGAGATTGGGGGCATTAAAGTTTAGGGTCCGAAATTTCAAATGATTATAAAAAATGGAAAAATTGGTCGATTCGTTTGCGGTTTTTGCAAAAAATTTTCTTTATGCCAGTATTTTCTTGAAAAATAATTTTAAAGTTCAATTTCAAAAAATGCCGATAGGGGGCGCTTTAGACTATGGAGTAACAAACAACTATTTTTTAACGTTATTTTTTGTATTTCTTTAAATGATTTCGAAAGCTTAGACTTAAACTTAAATTTTGATCTAAAAATATGAGTCCTAACGAGTAGTTAAGTAGCGTAAACTGAAATTTGAAATTTGAAACCCTTCTCCCCCCAGAACAAAAATCAGTTATTCCCGATCTTTGTGTCGTAGATTAGGCTCTAACTACTGCCGCGTTTTGCTAAAATTATTCTTTATGTCAGTATTTTCTTGAAAATAAATTTTAAAGAAAATTTTCAAAAAATTCCGATAGATGGCGCTTTGGACTTTGGAGTAACGAACAACTATTTTATACCGTTATTTTTTGTGCCTCATTAAATGCTTTCTAAAGCTTAGACTTAAATTTTCAGCCCAAAATCTGAATCGTTAGACGTGGTTAAGTTTCTGGGGAGAGGGGTTTGAAATTTTTACTCCTGAGCACAGTTCAGTTTACCATGTCCACACATTGTGTGCTGTGATACGAGGTAAAAGACACAAATTAGGATTATGTTACCAAAGCATATTTATTAACATGTAATTACAATAAATGTTCAAAATTGTGACCACCAGAGGTTATGCACGCAGAAAAACGGCGAAGAATGGAACGGCGAACATTCGCGAAAACATCAGGCTTTTCGAGCACTTCCCCTATAGCGGCGGAAAGTCTGGCGACCAGTTCCTCGGGGGATTCAATGGGTGTCTCATACATAAGAGCCTTCAATTGTCCCCAAAAAAAGAAATCGAGGGGTGAAAGATCTGGCGAGCGAGCAGGCCAAGCAACAGAACCACCTCGACCAATCCATCTGTTCGGAAATGTGATGTCCAGATAGTTGCGGACGTCTCGTACGTATGGGCTGGCGCTCCATCGTGCTGGAACCACATGACCCGCCGGATGCGTGGAGGAACAACGTTTAACAGGTCTGGCAGTACATGTTGCAGAAATGTGAGGTATGTTTTACCGTTGAGGCGTTCAGGAATAAGGTACGGTCCGATTAGGTGGTCTCCGAGGATTCCTGCCCAAACATTGATGGAAAAGCGTCTCTGATGAGCATGTGGATACGTAGCATGTGGATTGACATCCGCCCATACATGTGCACTGTGTGTGTTAAATGTACCTTCACGTGTGAAGGTACATTCATCGGTGAAAAGCACAGTTCGTCCAAAATGTGGATTTAGCGCGTTCTGCTGCAGAAACCAGCGGGCGAATTCAATACGATTTGGATAATCCCCTGGAGACAGTTTCTGGACTCGTTGCACATGAAACGGGAGCAAATGTTCATCCTTCAGTACCCTCCAAGTCATGGACTGTGAGGTATCCACCTGCCTAGCCACTGTTCGTGTACTTGTACTTGGCTGCGCCGCTACTACATCCAGAATGGCTTCTGCAACAACTACTGATTCGTCCTTTTTTGCACGACCTGCATTCGACCGGTAAGCGAGAAATGATCCCGTCTCACACAACTGTCTGTGCAAGCGCTCGAAAGTTTTGCGGTTAGGCAACCGCCTGTTGGGAAATCGCTCTCCGTACATTCGTTGTGCCTCTGCACCATTTCCATCTGCCGCTCCGTAAATTAAATGCATCTCAGCCTTTTCCTTATTCGTGAAGGGCACCATCTTCCGATTCATTACTACAGCGACTTACACTTGACTCACCGTTCAGTGGTTTTTATGCCTGAATCGTGTCGAAATTTTGCATACGTGTTCTTCTTCTTCCCCATTTGACATTTGCATACTTTCTGTCTCCTTCTTCACCCGGTGACTAGCGTCAGGAATGGAGCTTTAACGCTTGCATGAGCGACGTTTCCAACTGTGCCAGTGCCTTTATGAGTGAATTCCGACTATGCTGTCCTTGACGAAAGTTGTATTTTTGTCTCGTATCACAGCACAGAATCGTTGGGCATGGTTAAGTAGTGCAAACTGAACTATGTTCAGAAGATGAAATTCGAACCCCCTCCCCTCGCTACTGAACCACGCTCAGCGATTCAGATTTTGAGCTGAAAATTTAAGTTTAAGTCTAAGCTTTAGAAAGCATTTAATGAGACACAAAAAATAACGGTATAAAATAGTTGTTCGTTACTCCAAAGTCTAAAGCGCCCTCTATCGGAATTTTTTGAAACTTTTCTTTAAAATTTATTTTCAAGAAAATACTGACATAAAGAATAATTTTAGCAAAACGCGGCAGTAGTTAGAGCCTAATCTACGACACAAAGATCGGGAATAACTGATTTTTGTTCTGGGGGGAGAAGGGTTTCAAATTTCAAATTTCAGTTTACGCTACTTAACTACTCGTTAGGACTCATATTTTTAGATCAAAATTTAAGTTTAAGTCTAGGCTTTCGAAATCATTTAAAGAAATACAAAAAATAACGTTAAAAAATAGTTGTTTGTTACTCCAAAGTCTAAAGCGCCCCCTATCGGCATTTTTTGAAATTGGACTTTAAAATTTTATTTCAAGAAAATACTGGCATAAAGAAAATTTTTTGCAAAAACCGCAAACGAATCGACCAATTTTTCCATTTTTTATAATCATTTGAAATTTCGGACCCTAAACTTTAATGCCCCCTATCTCTTTGGGAATACGTCTGGGACCCTTAGTCTCCTATTTAATATTATTTGTCTTTAAGTGTACTATAACCCCTTAAAGTTCTGCCCATCTTTTATGAATCACCCTGTATATATAAATTTTTGCATATAAAGACAAAAAAAAGTCTTCATTTGGCGCCCCTACGCTTTCTGTTCTGGCGCCCGAGTACAGATGATTGGGGGGGCACGTGCCCCCCCGGGCCCCCCCGACTCTACGCCTATGCTGTTTGCAAGTTATTGAATTTTAAAATCTATCAGTCATTTTTGGGACACCCGGTACAAGTGCTGTGTGATAACTTTTTCAAATATAATGTGTTTAAAATAATTAATATTAGGAAGTTCACAAATAATTTAGTTTTTCAATGCTTTAATAAATTGAATATATAAGGAGCGAGAGATATTCATTTAACTGATTTCAGCATAATAAAATGATTTTGGGGAAAAAAATAATAAATAAAAAGAATTTCAATCAAAACAAGTATATTAACTACTAAACTAACATCTCACTAGATATTAAATATAACTAAATTTATAAAATTTGCATATCCAAAATGAAATTTGTAATTGATTGTAATTTAAGATTTTATTCTTTTTGCTATGGATATGGGAAGGGTTGGTCACAGTTTTATTAAAATCAACTGAAGAGAAATTTTTTTATTGTTAAACTAACTATCCAAGTCATTAATTTGAAATTCTATTTTATTTTTCAACATGTATTTTATATTTTTAAGCTATTGCATAGCTTTTATCGCGGGCTTTGAGCGCAGCGACCGAATCTAGAAATTCCGTAACGAGAAAACCTAACACTTCCGTAACGAAAAAAAACCTAACACTTCGGCTAACGTCGTTTCAGTTCGGCAAACTTCGACACGGTATCCTTCGGTAGACTTCGGCAGACATTGACGCGGTATTTTTCAAATATTAGGATATCAAGTCTCAAACTTATGTTTCTTATGATCTAATTTTCATAGCGCGGCCAAATTTTGTTTGGTAATTTATTATGAGACAGTGTTAATTTTTGTGACAGGAGACCCCCTAAGGTGAGGGTCGAAAAATTTAAAATGCTTATAACTCGCGATGTAATTTTTGTAGCGCGGCCAGATTTTGTTTGGTAATTTATTATGAGAGAGTGTTACTTTTTGGTAACAGGAGACCCCCCCACGGTGAGGGTCGAAAAATTTAAAATGCTTATAACCCACGATCTAATTTTCGTAGCGCCGCCAAATTTTATTTGGTAATTTATTATGAGGCTGTTAATTTTTGGTGACGGAAGACCCCCCCCCCCTCCACGGTGAGGGTCGAAAAATTTAAAATGCTTATAACTCCCGATCTAATTTTCGTAGCGCGACCAAATTTTGTTTGGTAATTTATTATGAGACATTGTTAATTTTTGGTGACAGGAGACCCCCACGGTGAGGGTCGAAAAATTTAAAATGCTTATAACTCTCGATCTAATTTTCGTAGCGCGGCCAAATTTTGTTTGGTAATTTATTATGAGACAGCGTTACTTTTGGTGACATGTGACCCCCCCCCCCCACATTGAGGGTCGAAAAATTTAAAATGCTTATAACTCGCGATCTAATTTTCGTAGCGCGGCCAAATTTTGTTTGGTAATTTATTATGAGACAGTGTTAATTTCTGGTGACAGGAGACCCCCCCCCCCCACCGTGAGGGTCGAAAAATTTAAAATGCTTATAACTCGCGATCTAATTTTCGTAGTGCGACCAAATTTTGTTTGGTAATTTAATAAGCTATTGCATAGCTTTTATCGCGGGCTTTGAGCGCGGCGACCGAATCTAGGAATTCCGTAACGAGAAAACATCCTAACACTCCGTCTAACGACGTTTCAGTTCGGTAGACTTCGGCACGTTATCCTTCGATAGACTTCGGCAAACATTGACGCGGTATTTTTGCATAAGTTGATAAAAAAATGCTATGCAGTAGCTTTACCGCGGCAGTCCCCGAGTGCCACACATTTTTTTTTATTATTATTAAAATATAACTTTTATCTATAATTTCAAACAAGAGTGAATTAGCAAAATATATAGCAACTTAAAAAATATTTCCTAAAACTTTATTAATATTAATTAACATATAAAAGTGAGCAATATTGCAGTGGTTGTAAAAATTCAAATTAAAAGCAGAAAATTATTACAGAAATATAAGAAAAATTTCTCACCCTGAATATTAATATTGAAGTACTTTTTTGACTATCTAAAAACTAGCTCATAACTTAAAAAGTTGAATTTACAAGAAAAATGCTTTCGTGCAATCTGTGTTAGCAATTTTTGTTTTTAGTCTGTAAAAATTCATAACCCACTGTTTGCAATGTTTTGTGTCGGCGGACTTGGGGGGGGGGGGGTATAATGGGATAAAACCTTACTTTTATTAATTAATATACATATAATATCAATTGCATTAAGTGTTATGATAAAACATAATGGTAGCCAAATAAAAGTACTAATAAACTAAAGATCTTTAGTTTTAAACAACTGTTTGAAGGCTTTATAATAGGACATCTAATCTTCAATACAATTTGAGGAACAATAGCAGTGCATCAAAGTACAAGTGTTACTGGTGAATTATCAAAACGTGGGATCATTAAACGTTAACTATTAGTGGTTTTTTAAATTTTCAAATTTAAGGCCATTTTTTTACAATACAATATATAAATCTATAAACTTATATACAAACATTAAAAGATAGCAATTATTCTGGAAAATTAATTATTAAAGCATTTAATTAATCAATCTACACATGAAAGTTGAGCGTGTTTCTAAGTAAAATTATATTATTACAGGTACTAAATACGCTTTATTTACACAAAACACATAATTATTTATAATAAAAGATTATAATAAATAGCTTATTATACGTTTCAGGAGATCAGATCATCTTTAAAAATAAGTTTACGGAAAAAAATCGGCGTTTAGATCGTTACGCAATTCGGATATTCCAATTTTTTATTTGAGAAAAGTGCATTTATTGCAAAAAAAAAAATGTTACGAAAATACATATAGATACTTTCAAATTAAACAAAAATGATTTTAAAGATAGATAAAAGAGATTAAAGTACTTACTTAGCGTGTTTTACGTGAAAATAACAGCTTTGTTTCGATCGTTACTTTTGAGCATAAGAAAATACAGAAAAAGCCTTTCTAGAAAAGTCCTTCTAACTTCAAAAAGCAATAAATTGGTAATGCCATTTGTTAACAAAATTATAAAATAATCATCCATTTCCTTTATGCATTCGCTGTTTATCATTAGAATCTCCTGGAAACAAGTTAAAACTTTTTTTCTTAGTACAGTAGAACCCCGCAAATTCGGACCCCGTTAATCCAGATCTCCGTATAATCCGGATCAGTTTGGTCAGTTTCTTTTTTTTTTCCCTCAAAATTTGAGAAGCGATCAGCAAAATTTAGATAACATAAATTCATTTCATTTTCGCATTCTGAATAAAAAAATCTTTTCTGAAATATTTTTGGAAGAATAACTTAATCTTTTTCATTTTAACTCTTTGATGTTACCTTTGAAAGAAACAACAATGCATCACTCAATCTTGCTGAGAGCACTTTCCGAAAGTCGTGGAAGATTTTATGCTTTACAATTTGTGATTTCTTGAATAACAAGCAAGCTTGAAATTGAAGAGAAAATAGGCGAGAATGAAAGGGAAATTAAACCTGAACATTATGTGAACATGTTAAAAAAAAAAAAAAAAAAAAAAAAAAAAATGTTGGTTGTTGAAATGTTGATATTATTTTAATGATGATCAACCAAAGTTATTAGCCATAACGAAGCAACAAATCATTTACCACAATTAATGGCTTATTTTGAACATCAGGTAGAACATCAACACACTACACCCAACAAACTAACTATGCTCAAGCGGATGCCCGCAAAAGTTATACAAAACTGGTACAGCAGAAGATTTTACAATTACAAAAATAAACATTTTTACTATCTGTAAATATTCAGTATGTTTAATATAAAGGTGACATTCTGTAAGTATGTAAGTATTTCTGTAAGTTCATTTTTTCTCATTCTCCGGATAGTCCGGATTGGATCTGGTCCCAATTAATCCGAATTATCGGGGTTTTACTGTACATTGGAACAGTTAACGTTATGAATGTCCAAAATTGACCACTTTAGTCACAAAAAATTAAAATTTTAAGATATTTATACAAAACTTTTAATATAAATTATATCAATTTTTTTCTCTGAATAGAATTAAGAATTCAGTGAAAATAAAAATCAAAGTCAATGATGATTAAATTTATTTATTCAAAAGCTTAAAGTTATGATGTGTGTACAGTGCCAACATTTTGAGAACGTCCCTGCTGCTAGTGTAGTTTTTCACACTGTGTTTTTTATTTTGCACTGGAGATTGAAAAAGGAACTCCTTTTATGAAGCCTTCAAATAACTGAATTGTGAAAAATGTTGCCTTTTTTTTAGTTTTTTGTACTTTTCACTACACCATTTGTAATGCGTCAAATATTTACTAAAATGTATTTTATATCCATGAAAAAAAAAGGAATAGCAGCTATTCATATAACTTTTTTTTTTGTTTAAAATGAGTGCCTGAATGTTTATAGTGATGGACACTCTATGTGGCTATTTGACTAAAAGTGTAATCTTACTTAATAGCTATAGAACATATGAAAAAAAAAAAAACAGCTTTAACTGAAAAGCTATATGATTGCATTTAATTTTTAAGCTGTAATTAACAGAATGTAACTGGAACATATTTTTTAAATAATTGCTTTTATTTGTAAGATTAAGCTGAATATTTCCTCCATGACTTTGCCTTAGATGTTTTATAATCTAGGTTTTTATTACCAATCTCAGATAAATCAACCAGATAGTAATCTTCGACAGTGTATGGAAAGGAGGGGCTCTTAAGTTCCCATTCATATGAAAACTAAATCATTTGAGTTGTAACCTCTTTCTTTTTGCTTTGATTATTTATTCATCTTTGTCAAAATACCTTCATACATAAAAATAATCATATATGATTGCATTTATAACTGATAAATCTGCAGATCATTGTCATCAAACGTCAGTCCTACATTTTATTTTGGAAATCATTTTATTTAGTATTTCGATGGGTCATCCCATAGTTTCATTTCTTTTATATTAGTATTATTAATTACAGTATGTAATATTTTAGGTAAAGTCTTACGTGAAATATAACTTGTTGCGCTGATATTGCAGTTTTTTTATGGAGGGCAGGTGGAACAGGGATTTTTCTCTTTTTTTAACACTTTCCAACATAGTAGTTGAAAAGTATTTATAAATTCGGTTCATGTCTGTTCATACTCGTGTAAATATACACAGATTGCCCTAAAATGGATTTAAGTTATTGGGTTTGCTATGGTATGTCCGCTATTGAAAATGAAGTAATAGTATTTGCATTTCACTTACCTGGACATTTAAAAGAATTACGTTACCTTACTGGCTATGAGGAGTGTACTATTTGAATGATACCTCCAAAACATGAAGAACAAATGCTGGAAGTGCCCTTTCGGTGATACATAGGTGCCAACCTTACATAGATTATCCGTAATACGTGCGTTAATTTGACCCTGGTTTAATGAGTTTCGAACCAGAATTTTTTCAAAGAAATGAAATTAAGTATGTTCCATTAACAATCTTGAAATTAAATAAATAAAGATTCATGAAATATATTTTCTGGTTTGAAATGACATTAACCTGGATCAAGCTAATCCAGGTATTACGGAAGATTAGTTGAAAGTTGGCAGTTATGGTGATAGTACACATTTTTAAAATTAACATTTTTTTTATATTACTGTGTATAAATTCGATATATCATATGCAGGGATACTCAAAAGATCTCAAGTACATTTCCATTTATTGTTGGAAATTGCAAAAAGTCAATTTTCAAATGAGTCTGAACTGACAAGCATGCTGTGTAATATTCATACAAATCTGTAGATTATATACAGGATTGTGAAAAGAAATTAAGATTTTTTCATGCTAGTCATGTTAATTGCCTAAATCGGGTTTTCAAATTCGTTATGCATTCCGTTAAATTGTTTATTTCGACATCTTCCACCTTAGTGAATTGTAGTTCTGTTACTGTATTTTGAATGCGCTAAAAAGTGTTTATAATTGATGCATGTGTGTGTGTGTGTGATTTCCCTTTCTAGTTTTTTAATCAAATACTTTTTATTTCAATAGAATGATCTCTCCCCTCGATAGCGTTAAAATTAATTTGATAACTATAATTTTCTTCAATTCAGAATTATAAATCTTCTATCTAAAATAATTAAAATAACAATCTCGCGGTACTAGCATTAAATAAAAAGTTGAATGACTTTTTTTTCATAAATAATTTATTAATTATTGCTAATTCTTATGGTTCAATTTATTTGAAAATAACTACTTAAATCTCCAAATGATTTTAATGATTGCATGGATCCATAACTAAAGCTTCTAAATAATATTCTTTCTAGTATGTTTACAATTTAAGTAAAGCTAAGGAAGTTCGATAAATAGAAAATTTGATATTCTAAGCTACTCCATCTAAAAAAAAATCTTTTTTTTTTTTTTTTTTTTTTAGTTGATGAAATGCTTTGTGATAATTTAGATTTATCACAGGCTTTTAAAGACATTTTTTCTGAAAAGAGATTTCACTATGGAACTGAAAACACAAAATGGCTTTCATTCTCAAGATGAAAAGAGCGGCGATTTAAAAGGATCGCTAAATCATCATCGATTAGCTGAAAAGACAGGCGGGCGACACTAACGTGAATAGGGGACTACACGAGTCGCACCTTTGATAGCACGCCGACGCAGAAATGAAAGCAAAAGAGTCCAGACACATTGTCGCCATAGGCGTGTATTTTCAGGTACGAATGATAAGACGATGTTACGAATCTTTTAATGAGAAAAGATCATTAAGGTTGATGATTGGTTCGTGACCTTTAGGGGAGGTCTTGGCTGAGAAGAAAAAGAGGAAGCCAAGGTTTTGCAGGAGGATTTTGAGCTCGGAGTGAGAAGAGAGAGAACAGAGCTCGGAGCTCGGATTTGTTCTCTGAGAAAAGTGGATCAGCTCGGATCGGGAGCTGTAGAGGGTGACGTCACCCAAGTGAGACGGAGGAAGAGAACTCTCGCTAGGAGAGTGCCGGTGACAAGTCTCATCTTCGGTGTTTAGAGAACGCCGTGTTGCTGATTTGTAGAAACTTTACGTGATTTATAAACTGAACATTCTGTGGACTGAAATAGAACTTTGGACTTGGAGCTGGTGGATTAAGATCCTACGAGTTCTAAAATGATTTATGCTGTATATAAAATTTAATACAGAGAACCTTTTTTATTGTTACAAATAAATAATTGATTCTCCATTAAATTGCCTGGATTATTTGACGAGCGGCACTTACGCTACCAACCTCTTAGCTTTAATCTATAAGAGGCAAAGTTATTACAGCTGGTGGCAGCGGGAGCCACTAGCCCAGGACTATAGTTTGCCGTGCAGTTCCAGAGTTAATCATCGATAGAATCCAGCGCCTCGCTGAGAAGGCACCCAGCCGCTAAGAGAAACCCAGCGCCTAGCTGACGAAGGCACCCAGCCGCTAAGAGAAACCCAGCGCCTAGCTGACGAAGGCACCCAGCAATAACCGGAGATACAACGCCTAACCGACGAAAGGCCACCCAGCCGCAACCTGCCCGTAGCACCCAACACCCTCCGACGGAAAGATGCCCCAAGAGAGATGCAGACGACGGAAATAGGTAAGCTCATTCATTCTAAATTTTGAGTGGTTCTGTTTCATAATTATTGCACAAAATTAAATTCAGTAAGGAAATTTATGTACTATGTTTCTATACTTTTATTATTTTAATCTAAAATTAAGAAATTAGTAAAGAGTATTGCAAAAAAAAAAAAAAAAAAAAAAAAAAAAATTCCTTCTCTTTTTTAATGATAAAAACATTAAATGTTAAATGCATTTCTTTCCGGACAAAACGGAACAAATTAGAAAGTTTTGAAAAAAAAAAAAAAAAAAGAGTGTACAACTCTTGTAAAATTGTAAAACTTTTTTTTAGCAGCATAAATGTTATGAGGTTAGTCATAAATTTAAATTTTCTTTAAAGGCTTCTAAACAGAGAGGGATATTGTTACCTGTTGATCTAAAATTATTTATGTTTACAT
This sequence comes from Maratus speculifer, assembly GCA_964019185.1. Classification (NCBI taxonomy): domain Eukaryota; kingdom Metazoa; phylum Arthropoda; class Arachnida; order Araneae; family Salticidae; genus Maratus; species Maratus speculifer. Next base: position 248,986,243 of record OZ025293.1, on the reverse strand, counting down.
TTTTGAAGTGTAGTTTTCGAAAAATCTGAATGCTAAAACTGGCAATATTTTTCTAGAATTAGAAATAAGTACAGGTACTTGTATTGTGGTCGGTTGAAAAAAATAAAGTGTTGGATCGGTAAATTGTGTACTTTTCATGTATATATTTTTCATTTCATTCTCATTTACTGTGTTTAAATTGTGTAGTAAAGTGTATGTATAAAATTAACATTGCATATATGCTAGGGTAATTTTATAGGTTGTTAGGAAATAAATAGAAATTTCGGTTAGGGCAACTCAGTCTAAAAATGACAGTCATTACTGATTTAAAGCAATGTAGAAAAATCGATTTGCAAATGTTAGCAGACGAGTTGGGAATTGATATTGATAAGAGTGATAAAATAGCTGTAATCATACAGAAAATTGAATCAGCTGCAGATTATGATAAAGAGCTTACTTTATCGCAGGCTAATTATATTGTACAAGATAGAGAGACTCAAGCAGTCGAGCAAAAAGAAAGAGAAAGGGTCGAGCGAGAATTAGAGGCAGAAAGAGAAAGGGCGGCGCGGGACAGCGAAGAAAAACAGAAAGAAAGGGAATTTCAATTAGAGCAATTGAGATTAACTCAAAATGCGAATAGACGTGAATCTACGTCAAGTAGCGGATCTGAGAGGAGTCAGAAACCCCCTTTAAAAGCCTTAATGCATAAATTCGATCCAGAACGATCAGATATTACTCTGTTTTTAAACCTCTTTGAACGGCAATCCTCTCGAGCAGGCATAGAAACAGAAGAGCTTGTGACTCATCTTTTATCACTGCTCCCGGCAGATATTGCAGAATTAATTTTGCGCGAGCCCACAGAAAAAATCGACGATTTCGCGCACGTGAAATCAATTTTGTTAGCACGCTTTCGGCTAAGTCCTGAAGCGTATCGCCAAAAAATTACAAGGCATTCTCGGATACCAGGCACCCCTTGGAAGGATATTATTTTCGAGTTAAATAGTTATCTAGAAGGATGGTTAACTGGACTAGAAATTTCAAATTTCGAAGACTTAAAGAAATTATTGGTAACAGACCAAATTAAGCGTCGTACGCCGATAGAATATAAAGAGCATTTTATTGACTCTTGGGCAAATTTCAAAGACCCGTTAGTTCTAGTTAAGTGTTTAGACGAGTTTGAGGCAGTCAAAGGGCCCTCGAAAAAAATCTGGAACCCGAGAAATTTTCCCATAAAATCAGAAAAACCGAGACTCGAAGATAAACCGCGTGTTGAGAAATCGGCCGAAACTAAAACGAATTGGAGAGACAAGGATCCCGATAAAGAAAGAAACCGTGTTTTTGAGCAAAAGAGAGCAAACAAATGTTTTATTTGCGGAAGTTTTTCGCACTATCGTGCCCAGTGCCCGGAAAAACACAAGAGGGAAAATAACGCCGCGTCAGTAGGGCATTTAAATAAAAATCAAGAATTTGAAAAAGGTTTTGCGCCATATTTAAGTAAGGCTCGTATTAACGGGGAGGAAATTACGGTATTACGAGATTCTGGTACGTGTGTCGATGTTATTTCCAGTAAATTTATAAACCACAGTCAATTAGATGGGGAATTTATGTGGATAAAACAACCACTCTTAAATGATGTTCGCTGTTTGCCCACCGCTAATATAACGCTTGAAATTGACGAGATAGGAAGTATCTCGACGAAGGCTATAGTAACTGATAGAGACGTAGATATGTCCTATTATATACTAGGGAATGACACGCGGAAGCTCATCGACGAGAGAAAAAAACGCGAAATCAAAACATTGAACGCAGTAATGACGCGCGCGCAGGCGAAAAAAAGCGAAACTAGCTCCGGGAGTGACGGAGGCGAACAAGAAACCGAAACTAACTTAGGGGCAGGGGGAACCGATTTCACGGAACAGGCAGATCCGGAAAGGCCAGATAACGAGTTTTTACCGATAGCAGGGGAAGACTCAGGGACCGGCTTGTCGAGAATTAAAAGGGCAGAATTCATAACCGAACAAGAGACGGCTTCCTCGCTGCGAGACATTCGCGAAAAAGGCAAAACAAAAGAAATCAAATTTCGAAATTAAAGAGAATTTAGTAATGAGGAAAGTAACGGATCATCACGGATTCGAAAGAAAACAGTTAGTTGTCCCAACTAAGTACAGGGAAGCGATACTTAGTGCTTGTCACGAAGGTATAGCGGCTCACATGGGCCAATCAAAAACAAAAGATAAAATATTGAGATATTTTTTCTGGCCTAATATTATTAGGGAAATCGAGGATTTTGTCAAGTCATGCCATGCTTGCCAGGTAGTGGGAAAAGCGGGGGAAACTAAGAAAGCCCCATTAAAATTAGTTCCCATAATTTCAGAAGTATTTTCAAAATTATCGTGCGATCTAGTAGGTCCCTTACCGACGTCAAAAAAAGGGAATAAATATTTACTCACAGCAATATGTTTTTATTCACGTTATCCAGAAGCAATACCGATACCAGATATGCTCTCGGAAACGATCATTGAAGCGATGATCATGATTTTTAGTAGACTTGGTTACCCGTCTAGCATACAAGCGGACCTTGGGAGGAGTTTCACTTCGAATTTAACGACAGCCTTCCTAAAAAGGTTTGGGGTAAAACTAAACCATTCAAGTGTATGTCACCCCTCCTCAAACGTTATCGAGAGATGGCACAGGTCAGTAAAAAGGCTTTTAAAAGTGCTATGCGTGGAAAACGGTAGTGACTGGGAAGCTAATCTGCCCCATGCGCTTTTAACTCTTAAGACGGTAACGCATGATTCTACAGGTTTTAGCCCAGCAGAGCTAGTTCATGGGAGAAATCTCCGTACCCCGGAAACCCTACTTTTCGAACAATGGACGGGAGAAAATGAGGAGCATGAATTAGTTACTGAGTACGTCTTCAAACTTATCAACCGACTGAAACGCTGTCAGGAGCTAGCGGTCGAAAACATGACAATTACTAGAGATAAACGGAAAATGTGGTATGATAGAAATGCTAAAGAACGAAAATTTCAACCAGGAGACGAAGTGTTAGTTTTAGCAACTAACAAGAAAAACAAAATGTCTGTAGGTTGGATAGGCCCCGGTAGAAAAGAGTCTAAAATTTCTGATACGAATTATATTGTGAGTATACCAGGGAGAAGAGAAAAATCGCAAATCTATCATGTAAATCTTTTAAAACCCTACATCACCAGGGTAGGTAAAATAAATATTCTGACAAAAGAATTTAATGAGACAGATGAATCTCAGGATTTGGAGATAGCTTTCCCATTAGCAGATTCAAATAGTTATGACTTTGACGAAGTTATCAAACAAAGTGCATTAAACGAGCGGTGCACAGCAGGGGAAATTCAAATGTTAAAACAGGTATTAGACGAATACAGGGAAGTTTTTCCGAATGACCCGGGCTTAACGGACCTGACTATTCATGATATTGAGCTAACTGAGGAAAAACCGGTGAGAAGTAGACCGTATAGGGTATCTCCTAGACAGAATGAAATACTGAAAAAAGAGATAAAGCGCATGCTTGAATTAAATATAATTAAGGAAGGGGAGTCTGATTATAATTCTCCCATGATTTTAGTCGAAACTCCGGGGAGGGAACCTCGGCCATGCATTGATTATCGCCGTTTGAATGCGATAACAAAAACCGAATTTTTTCCGCTTCCGAATATTGAACAAAGGGTCGAAAAGGTGGCGGCGGCAAAATATATTTCTGTATTAGACCTGACCAAAGGATACTGGCAGATACCCATGACACCAAAAGCACAAAAATTAGCTGCTTTTGTCACAAGCTTTGGTAGCTTCTTACCAATGGCAATGCCTTTCGGATTGTCCAACGCTAGCTATAGGTTTTCCAAATTTATGTCTAAATTACTAAATGGGTTGGAAGAATTTTGTCTTCCATACTTAGATGACATGGCCGTTTTTTCAGATAGCTGGGAAGACCATATTCAGCATCTAAACACGTACTAAGTCGAATTAAAGAGGCGAAACTTACCGTTAAAATTTCGAAATGCAGATTCGCGCAAAAAACGGTTAAATATCTGGGACACATAGTAGGGGAAGGAAAAAGGAAGCCCGCAGAAGCGAAAATCCGCGCCATAACGGAACTCCCAGACCCTAAAAATAAAACGGAAATTAGAAGATGCCTCGGCATGGCAGGGTATTACTCCCGTTATATAGAAAATTATGCGACCATCGTAGAACCGCTCACACGAGCATTAAAAGGAAAAAACAAAAAAGAAAAAATTATATGGACCGATGAAATGAAAAAGGCTTTCGAAACCTTAAAATCTAAACTCACCCAAAAACCCATCCTATATGCGCCAAATTATAATCTAGAATTTGTGGTTCAGACGTACGCGTCAGATAAAGGGATAGGGGTAGTTTTAGCACAAAGACAGGGCTCAGAAGAGCATCCCATTATATATTTGAGCAGAAAATTTTCGGAACAAGAAAAAAGTTATAGCGCCACAGAGAAAGAATGTGCAGCTATAATTTTTGCCATAAAAAAATTACGTCACTACATTGATGGACAAGAGTTCAGTATCGAAACCGATCACAATCCTTTAGTGTTCCTGAAAAACAATGCAGGTAACAATTCCAGGTTGTTAAGATGGTCCTTATCACTGCAACCGTTCCTGTATGCCATAAAACACAGAGCGGGCAAGGATATACCGCACGTTGATTGTCTGAGCAGGGCAATAAAATGAGAAAAAAAAAAGAGCTCAAAAATTTTTTTTTCTCTCTCACATTTGTAAATAGTTTCTTTTATTGTATATATAAGGTTTTCTTAATGTATTTATACTGGTTTCAACAACTTTAAATTATTAGAGTTCTCCAAACAAAGCAAAGTCGTTAAAAGAGTTTGAAAATGTTTTTTAAAGTGTCTTTTTAGAATTGTTAAAATTTTATTTTGAGTGCAAAGAGCCACCCAAAATGAATGAGCTAACCATGTTCTGCTTTTTAGATTTCACGCCTTTCAGACGTTAAATCATCTTTAGAGGCGGGGGTAGTTGTGATAATTTAGATTTATCACAGGCTTTTAAAGACATTTTTTCTGAAAAGAGATTTCACTATGGAACTGAAAACACAAAATGGCTTTCATTCTCAAGATGAAAAGAGCGGCGATTTAAAAGGATCGCTAAATCATCATCGATTAGCTGAAAAGACAGGCGGGCGACACTAACGTGAATAGGGGACCACACGAGTCGCACCTTTGATAGCACGCCGACGCAGAAATGAAAGCAAAAGAGTCCAGACACATTGTCGCCATAGGCGTGTATTTTCAGGTACGAATGATAAGACGATGTTCCGAATCTTTTAATGAGAAAAGATCATTAAGGTTGATGATTAGTTCGTGACCTTTAGGGGAGGTCTTGGCTGAGAAGAAAAAGAGGAAGCCAAGGTTTTGCAGGAGGATTTTGAGCTCGGAGTGAGAAGAGAGAGAACAGAGCTCGGAGCTCGGATTTGTTCTCTGAGAAAAGTGGATCAGCTCGGATCGGGAACTGTAGAGGGTGACGTCACCCAAGTGAGACGGAGGAAGAGAACTCTCGCTAGGAGAGTGCCGGTGACAAGTCTCATCTTCGGTGTTTAGAGAACGCCGTGTTGCTGATTTGTAGAAACTTTACGTGATTTATAAACTGAACATTCTGTGGACTGAAATAGAACTTTGGACTTGGAGCTGGTGGATTAAGATCCTACGAGTTCTAAAATGATTTATGCTGTATATAAAATTTAATACAGAGAACCTTTTTTATTGTTACAAATAAATAATTGATTCTCCATTAAATTGCCTGGATTATTTGCCGAGCGGCACTTACGCTACCAACCTCTTAGCTTTAATCTATAAGAGGCGAAGTTATTACAGCTTTATAAAAATAAAGGATTGTTACATTTTTACTGCCTTACTTAATTTAAATTTAAAACTGATAATGTAGGGAATTTCTATCTCAAATTTTACTATTTTGTTAATTTTCTGTGTTAGTGTTAATTAATATTTTCATGACCATTGCTGAATTTTTAGATGGCTTTATTTATTTCTCTTATTATAATTAAATTTTCTTCACAATGAGAAGCATATCTGGGAAGTTGGATAATATTGTTGCTGTATAACTATAATATTAAAAAATGTGGGCTATATTATATAATGATAATTAATGTAAAAGACATTTTTTAAAGAAATCCTTTAAGGGTGTTCTATATTGACATGTTTACCGTATTTTAAGTATGTTCCAAATTAAATGAGAAAAATACACAAATAAACACACGAGTTATACGTGGAAAAACTGACAATAACAAAAAACACGTGTAATAGAGCACGGGCACGGTTGCAAGAAAATTGTGATTTTCACTGTTTGGGTGGCAGAAACTTCGCCGTTCCTTGTTTGTCGTCTTTTAAATCTATAGCAATCTTCCCAATGTAATGCCTTTTTCGTCCAATCACGATTATTTTTTAGAAAAAATATAGTCTTGTCTGGCTATGCTTAATTTTTTTCTAATGTTCCACTCCTCCTTCTGCCCCCCCCCCCCCCGATACATAAAAATAATTTAAACATTTATTGTTCATCTATACAGTTTAAAAATTCTGTTCTGTTTGTGGCTTTCTACTGATAATAAATCAATAATGAATAAAGCAAATTAAGCTCCTTCCATCAAAAATTACATTTTCCGTCCTTAGCCCCCCCCCCCCTCTCATCATATACAGATTAATATTTTTAAAATTCTTTATTTTATTTAAATAAAATTTGCAGCATTTTTTTCTGACTTATCTAAATAAATAAATAATAATCTAGATCAGGCCAGTCCAACCTTTTACTGAGCAGGGGCGCATCTCAGCTTTTGGCAAACAATGAAGGGCGCCATTATTAGCATGGCTCAAAACATGCAAGAAAAGCATCTTTTAAATTTAGTATCAATATATATAAACAAATGAGACATATACGCACACAATGCCCCTATAGATTTAAAACGCCATGTAAAAGAAAAAGAAAAAAAAAAAAAAGAAAAAAGAAAAAAAAAAGAAAGAAAGAAAAATTAAATTAAATTAAAATAGTAGAAAATTGTAATAAATTTCTTTGTTCTGTGACAGGTTACCTCAAACATTTTTGAATTGGAAGGAGCCAGAAAATGAAATATCATCTATTATTAAAATAAAATGGTAATCAGAGATATAGGTAGGTTTTGGGGTTACCCAAATATTCTGCAATAACATAATTTTTTTTGGAGGTTTTTTTTGGGTTTTTGTAAATTTGCTTTTATAAAAAGTACAGAAACAAAGTCATGGGTGGTTCCAAAGAGAGAGCCTGAAAAAACTTTCATTGATGAAAATCCTCTTGCACAGTTTTATAGACTTTTTTAAAAAACAAAATTACCTAAAATTTAAAAGGTCAGAAAAATACAGCTTTTAAAACAGCCAAATGGCCAGTGAAACAACATCAATAACAATAATATTGAATTTCTGTGCACGAAATAGAAGAAGAATTGTTTATATTTTTCTACATTTTACTTCTTAATGTATTAAAAAAGTTATTGCCGATGTTTACTAATTCCTATCGGCATAATATCTATAAAACGATTTGTAAAGCATTATTACAAATTAGTAAAGAAATGCAACAGCATACAATTAGTTTAAAAAAAAAACCCTACTCATGTAACAAACAAATATCAGTCCAAGAATAAACTAACGTGCTGTTGCCTTTCTTTTAATACATTGCGTACGTTATAATTGTTGATATGTGAAATACTTGTAGAGATTTAAAAAATATCTCCAATGAAAATATCAAGGATTGTAAATAAAGTATCTTTTACAAGGGAATTGTATTTAAAAATTTACAAAAAAAAGACTAATAACGGGAATCCTTCAAAAGGGCGCCAAGAAAATCTGCAAAGGGCGCCATGGTCCCCGCGGGCGCCGCGTTGGACAGCCCTGATCTAGATTACCTCCAGCTTATCCTAAATATGTACGCTTCCATCCTTAGCTCCCTCCCCCTTCCCAGCATGCAAATAAGTTTAAAATATTTAAAAATATTTTTTAATGAAAAAAAAATTTTCTACTATTTTTTTTCTCTTTCCAGTGACAAAAAATAATAAAAAATATCAATACAAATATATTGATTTTTTTATCATGCCTTTTATTCCGAAAAATTTTCTTCCCCTTTGCCCCCCCCCCCCCCCCTGCAACAGAATGAGTTTTTAAACTTTAATTTTTTTTTTAAACGAAAACTGAAATATTTGTTGCTCACTAATAAGAATAAAATAAATAATGATTAAAATCACTTCCTAACATTCCAAACTTACGCTTCCTCCTGTAGCCCCCCCCCCCCTTCAGGAATACAAAGGAGTTTACTTTTTTAAAAAATATTTATTTTACATAAAAAATATTTTCAATTTATTGTTGTGTAGTCGCAAAAATAATTAATCATATACCTTGTACTCTATTCCTGAAATTATCATTCCCTCCTTTCCTTGCCCCCCCTCCCCCCCAAGCTTCCTGGTTGTCAAATATTTAAAAATATTTATTCAAAAAACATTAATTAGAAAAATATTTATTAAAAGAATGCCAGGCCCGTTGGTTATTAATACATGAAAAATAATCTAAATTATCCTTAAGATACAATCATTTATGCTCCCCCCTCCCTCTCTCATACAAATATATTTGTATGCGAGTAGGAAAGGGTGAGAAGCATAAATTGTGATTAGGTTTTAAAATTAAAATCTCTAAGTTATTTTTATTTCTATGTTAAAAAAATCTATTGCTCTGTTTGTTGTTCTGTAACGACAATAAAGAAGTAATTAGTAATATAAATAATCCCATTACTGAAATTTCTGTTTCCCTTTCTTCCCATATCCCCCATATATAGGGATTTAGCGGAGGGTATACGCCGTTATATCTTCTGGATTTTTTTAAGGGACACCATATACCCTCTGTTTTCCAAAAAAGCTATAGTACATCCACTCTTGGGTATACCCTCTGCCTTGAGCGTATATCCTCTGCTTAAAGCGCATATCCTCCCTAATTTTTACGACTACACCACTGTCCATATAAAATTCAAAATTACAAAGAAAAGAGTATTCGTTGATATCTAATAACAATAAATATTTCCTTTCTCCACCCACCCCCAAAATAATAATTCTGTCCCCCTCGTGTGTTTTGCCACAGCACACTACAAAAAAAAAAAAAAAAAATGCACTAATAGCTCTAATAAAGTTTGTAAATATCTCAAAGTAAAGATACTTATACGAGAAGTCTGTAATAATTACAGTAGGAAAGGAATCGCTTTTGCTACCCAAACAAGCGAGCAGCTGAAGTGTGACGTCACATGCACGTGCTCTATTGTTGACAGAAAAAAGATCCGCATTTAATCCGTTCTTATCGCCAAGCTTTAAGCGATAAACGTCATTTCTGGCATACTTAAAATGTGGTAACTAGTGGACCAATGAGGTTATCCAGACACTGGGAGAAATAATCGCTCGTGACAAATGACCAAAGAACTCAAAGGCAGGATGCTATGAGAAATCTGTGGTTACCCGCAAGCAACTACAAGAGATTATTACTACATAGGAAAAGGAGTATTATTGCACTTAATTTGGGTTTGTAAAATAATACATTAAGTTTAAATATACACTCCTTCTGGTGGTTCCTTCATTTAACACTTTTGTAAGTAGTTAAATATTAAAAATTGTGTATTTCTACACCTTTAAAGAAATTGTGGAAACTTTATACCAAATTAAGCGTGAAAATTGAACACCATATCAGTGCGCCATTTTGGAAATCCTTTAAATTAGCGAAGATCCATAAGGATGATCTGTGATTTCCGTTATGTTCTCAATAATGATTATCGAATCTTGTTAACATATTTCCTATTGCAATTTTACTCATTTCTGTAGGTGTTTATTTTAATTTCTTTATTTATTTAAATGTGTTTAAGGCAAGCATAACGTTAAATTTACAAAAAAAGAAAGAAAGAAAAAAAAAAAAAAAAAAAAAAGGAGTCAGATGCTGCTGACGCGAATCCCGAATATACTGAACGAATGTTTTATTATGAAAGAGAAAAAAAAAACTGCTACTACAAGTTTTGAATAAGAATCAGCACTCTATAATAGGTAAAGCGGCATTTTATTTTTGTATTTAATTTTTCTTTTTTTTTCGGATTGCATTGACAAGGTAAGCAATGTGATTATTTTTTTTCAGATTTAAACTTTAAATGTTTGTATGTATTTTTAAAAATTAGATCCTGTTTATAACACGGTACTGCCAGATTAAATGTAATGAGGTATACATTTTGTTAAACTGTTGAAGTAAATTCTTTTTATTCAGTTGTATTTATTTATTAGCGGACATAGTTAAGCAATTTATAATATGCGTGAAATTGTATAATTCTAATGTAATTTTATATCATATGAAGCTTATATTTGTTGAAAAAACTAAAAACGCTGAATTAAATTTATAGTATTAGTTATAAGAAATTAGGATTTTTATTACAAAATTATTTAAAAATGTGTGATCATGACATTTGTCCGTTCTCTAACAAAAAATATTTTTACTAAGAATTTATTAGATGTTATTCTAAGATATTTTTTTAGCTTATTGGGTGCATTATTAACAATGTGAGAAATTTTCATAATTTTTATTTCTGTTTTTTAAACGTTGATATTGAAAAAGTGAAAGTGATTGTCATGCTCTTATTCTTGTGTTTATATTGGTAAAATGTACTTAAAAATATCAAGGGCGGACATTTTATTACATTTAATGGGAAAATTTCCTTTCTATATGGGACTTGAAAAACATATTTTTAAGTATGTAAACAAATAGGAAATTTAGTTGTTACCATTTAATATGTTTAAAATGTATATTATAAAAAATCATCTCAATTAAAAGAAAGTTTAGCACAGCCTCTTTGCGTGAAACTATTTATTTTAAATTATGGCTATATTAGATTTTAAACCTTTTTTTAGCTTATTTTTTATTTTTCTGTTGAAGTACAACAAACAAGCGGTAGTGTGACTTTACACTAATAATGGTGGCAACTAAGTTGCCACCAAATGTAGTGTTCGTTTACGCCATTTGATTGCTGGTGGTTTATTACACCAATTTATTGGTGGTGTATCCTTTCACTACGTTTGATGGCAACTTAGTTGACACCATTTTTGATGTAAAATGGCATTAATATTTTTTATAGTGTACCTAGAAAAAGAAAATGAAGAAACCATTTGCGCTTTGATAGCGAACCTTAATTTACAGACTGTTAAAACTATTTGCAGCTTAGTCGTCTGATGCTTTAGTTATTATTTGTTATGAAAGGTCTCTGGTACCAAACTCGATAAAACTAACTGAAATTTCGATTTTGAATAATAAATGCTATACTTTATAAATTTCATTGTTCAACGTATTTAATTAAAATAAATTTTGTATATTTTTTTTCAATTTACAATTTCAAGGGTTTCTAATTAGTCTTAACTTTAAAACGACTGAATTATTTGAGAAAAATTGCATGTAAATGAATTGCATAATAAATAACAACATTTTGCATTGTCCAATCGATTTAATTATTTTTTTCGGCAATGTTAAGGCTTTTTTTTCTATATTTACTTACAAAAACAATTCTTTCACTTATAAAAACTCTCTCTTGAGCCACAAAAAAACTGTCTAAAGATATAAAATGATACTAACTTGGCCGTACAAAGAGTCTGTGCATTACGATAATAATTCCAATGCAGGGTTCCGATCAGAAGTAACATAGAATAAAATTTGTTTAGACAGAAGCACAACGACCAGGGATAAATTATTTCTTATGCAGGCTCTTTAAATTGCACAAAGCTTTTTTGAGAAAGGGGGGGGGGGGAGCTGAAACATGATTTTTTTCCCAATTTATTGACGATTCCATTATAAACAGGCTTTATTCTATTAGAAAATAAATTTGCTGCATAGTACTTTTTCTAAAGATCTACAAAGTAGTATTTGACTGCAATTACATTATTTCTTTTTCAGCATTACAGTTTGTGATATATTTGTAATTACTTTTTCATCTAAAGATGATAAATAAAAATTCAAAATATTGAAAACATAATTATTAAAGTTTAATTGAATTCATCAATTAATTTTTTAAAGAATTAAAGTGTGGGACAAATAAAAATTCAAAACCTTAACCTGTGATTGTACACAACTTTCCAACTGAAGAAGAGTCAGGCCTGGTAACTTGCACTGTCTTTGCCCACCTTCCCTCCCCTCCTCTTTCTGTTCGGAACTACAATATAAATTTCAGGTTCATTTAAGAATATTATTAAGACCACGGGCAACTAGTATAAAATATACTATCCGTATCTTTACATGATATTTTTCTTTAAACGTATTCAGCAATATCGTCAGTAATGCTTAATTATAAAATCTTAGTAATTTTATACGATATCAAAGGCTTTACCCTTCCAGAGTGGAGCCAAGATTTTTTTACTCCTCTTTAGCGAAGTTTCAAACTTTACTTCTTAATAGATTCTATAACGCAAACTTTTCATGATCATCAATTGTGAATGCACGAAGTTTTAGAATGACGACATAAATTTGTTAATTGTAGTAAAAATTAGCGGTTTCACTTACAATAAAATAGGAATTGTCGGGTAGTGTACAAATTATATATTAAGGTCATTGTGCCTAAGTATAATTATCCCCAAATGCGACAATGTTCTTTTACTTAAAATCGTATTTTAATGAATCGCAAATAAAAGAAGCATATTGTGTTATAAGCCATAGAAATTATAAGGAAGAAAACACGAAATACATTTTAACATTTTAAACGTTTTCATGAACAAGATTTCCCATTAAAATACACATCGTTCATTATAAAGCACCACCATCTTCACTAAATACGGCAAAAAATCCCGAAAATGGCTTACAGAACTTCTTTTTGAACTTAGAAGTTCAAATAACGTTACGGTTGTCAGAGACTACAACGTCTGTTTCATTTACTTTGGCGCAGCATGCCCCTTAAGGGATCTTGTGCCATAAAATTCAATACAACCAACTGTTTCATTTACCTAAGGTGTACCCGACCAACTTTAAAGTTAGAGTTATAAAATTTGCTACGCATTTTGGCAGCTTAGGGATTTCAGATACTTACTAACGAAGCAAATAGTGTAAATGTGGAGAGAGTTATAGAAGGTTTACGAAGTAAGGTTAAATGGCATTTTTCATATTTTGCATTAAAATTATGTTTAAAGTAGATATCGTGTTTAATTAAATTGTGTTGAATTAATAAATTATGAATTAATGAATAATCCTCAAATAATATTTTTCTTTAACTGGTTACTTAAATATGTATTTAAAATCATCAAAAGAGTCTTTAAGATTTTTAATTTAAGAAATGGCGCTAGAATAGCTGTGTATTTCAAGACAGAAAATACAAACACATGGGTACGGTGTTTGCAATCGCAATATGATGAAATTTCCGAGAAACTTTATCCAGATCGAAATCATTTAAAATATGTTTATTTTATTGTGATAAAATAAGATAATTTCTAAAACGTTATAACATGTATTTTTAATTAATAAAATAAGATTTTTGATAAAAATCAATATCCCTTTTAGGTCCCTTGTTAAATTTTTACATATGATTCATGTGGTTATATTTCATTATTACTATATTGCCAATAAAATTAACCTCAGCTGCTGTTAGCGATCTCATTAATCGCTGTTTTTAGGGTTCGGTACTTAAAAAGTGTAAACCGAACCATTATAAGATCACTCCCGTATATGTCAGTCGCCGCCCTTTTACTCGTAAACTATCGAATGTTTAAAGTTCAAATTGGGACTATTGACCCACATCTTTACAGATTATTTACCCTCTCGAGCATAAATTATTTTTCAATCTTTTTCATTATTCACAAAAAATATTTTTTGATAAATGAGAAACTATAATAAAATAATTTTGTTATTGTACTGCATGTTAGATATTATCTGTCCAAAAATCAAATCTCCATAAATGAATCCTCGAATCTTTTTCGCTTAATAATGCAATAATTATACGACCTTATATGAGGTTCGTATGCCCGAGAGGGTTATGGATTCTGAGATATTTTTAGGAAAAATGTAGAGGGCTAATTAACTTACTTGAATTTTTTTATATTTTTTTCGCATAACGTGTGGGATATCACGTAAAGGTTTTCATAACGCTGAACTCAAAAATACCTTTCTTTTAATTTTAGGTATTATATATTCAGACATATCGACAAAAATGTAGTGAAAAAATATCCCCCCCATTTCTTTCCGTATCTACTGAAACTAAAATTATGAAAAAATGAGAGATATTAGACATTAATTTAAATCTTGCAGGAAAACTATAGCGATTACCCTCGGTCACATAGTTTTGAGAAAAGCGTACTTTTCCATTACATACAAATGTCGATCTGCGGGCATTCAGCAAATGTTCTGAGGAGAATCAAGAGTACCTATCGTCGAAGTACATTACTGATAGTGACTTAAAAAAATCGTCCGAAAAAATCTGTGATATTAACCCTTAAAGCAGTCCCAAAAGTTTCCAAAGTGGGGCGTTCGCTTCACCGAGGGGGGGGGGGGCAGCTTGACTTTTTATGGTGTCAGTTACAAATTTGTTACTTAATCATTTCCTATGCATTTTTTTAAAGGAAAAGCGTAGTTGAAGACATAAAATAACTGGATTAGAAATAAAATTTAAAAAATAAGTTTTTTTTAATTAAATTTTAAAAATTTTCCCAATTAAAAGTTTAAAATATAACCTACACCAGAATAATTATAAGAATAATCTTTTGAAATAATTTGAAAATTTTCAATAGTACTAAAATTCTCTATAATTTTTCTGGTTGAGAATATATTTTAGATTTTTTTGCGACAGTTTCAAATTTTTAATGAATGAATTTTCTTACCACTGCTTTAAAGACACAGACGGTTTGGGTATACAGGGTGTATCTAAACTACCGGACAAAACTTTAAGGAGTGATAGTACACATCAAGACAAATAATATTAAAGGGGAAACTAAGGGTCCCAAACGTCTACCGAAGGAGATAGGTGCTATCAAAGTTTAGGGTCCAAAATTTGAAATGATTATAAAAAACGGAAAAATTGGTCGATTCGTTTCCGGTTTTCACGAAAAATATTCTTTATGTCAGTATTGCTTTGAAAATAAATTATAAAGATAAATTTCAAAAAATGCCGATAGAGGGCGCTTTAGACTTTGGAGTAACGAACAACTATTTTTTACCGTGATTTTTGCCATCTCATTAAATTTTTTTAGAAGTTTAGACATAAACTTAAATTTTGAGCTCAAAATCTGTGGTTAAGTAGCGCAAACTGAACTGTGTTCAATGGGAGTAGGTAGGTTCAAATTTCAAATGATTATAAAAAACAGAATAATTGGTCAATTGATTTGCAACTTTCACTAAAATTATTCTTTATGTCAGTATTGTCTTGAAAATAAATTATACAGATAAATTCCAAAAAATGTCGATAGAGGGCGCTTTAGACTTTGGAGTAACGTACAACTTTTTTTTTTACCGTTATTTTTTGCATCTCATTAAATTTTTTTAGAAGCTTACACATAAACTTTAATTTTGAGCTGAAAATCTCAATCGTTGAGAGTGGTTAAGTAGCGCAAAGTGAACTGTGTTCAATGGGGGTGAGGAAGTTCAAATTTCAAGTGATTATAAAAAACGGAAAAAATGGTCGATTCCGTTTGCGGTTTTTTCTAAAACCATTCTTTATGTCAGTATTTCCTTGAAAATGAATTTTAAAGATAAATTTCAAAAAATTCCGTTAGAGGGCGCCTTAAACTTTAGAGTAACCAACAACTATTTTTAACCGTTATTCTTTTAATCTAGTTAAATGCTTGCAAAAGCTTAGACTTAAATTTTGAGCTCAAAATCTGAATCGTTGTGAGTAATTAAGAAGCGAAAAACTGAACCGTGTTCGTAGGGTGGGCAAAGTAACATTTCAATTCCTGAACACAGTTCAGTTTGCGCTTCTTAACCCCTCCCAACGATTCACAATTTGAGCTCAAAATATAAATCTAAGCTTTTGCAAGCATTTAATTAGATAAAAAAAAATAACAGTTAAAAATTGTTATTGGTTACTCTAAAATTTAAGGCGCCCTCCAACGGAATTTTTTGAAATTTATCTTTAAAATTTATTTTCAAGGAAACGCTGACATAAAGAATGGTTTTATCGAAAACCGCAAACGAATCAAGCAATTTTTCCGTTTTGTATAATCATTTGAAAATTTGAACCTTCCCACCCCCGTTGAACACAGTTCAGTTAGCGCTACTTAACCACTCTCAACGATTCAGATTTTCAGCACAAAATTTAAGTTTACGTCTAAGCTTTAAAAAAAAAATAATGAGATGCAAAAAATAACGGTAAAAAACAGTTGTACGTTACTCCAAAGTCTAAAGCGCCCTCTATCGACATTTTTTGAAATTTATCTGTATAATTTATTTTCAGGACAATACTGACATAAAGAATAGTTTTAGTGAAAACCGCAAATCAATCAATCAATTATTCTGTTTTTTATAATCATTTGAAATTTGAACCTACCCACTCGCATTGAACACAGTTCAGTTTGCGCTAATTAACCACAGATTTTGAGCTCAAAATTTAAGTTTATGTCTAAACTTCTAAAAAATTTAATGATATGCAAAATATAGCGGTAAAAAATAGTTGTTTGTTACTCCAAAGTCTAAAGCGCCCTCTATCGGCATTTTTGGAAAATTTATATTTGTAATTTATTTCCAAGAAAATACTGACATAAAGAATAGTTTTCGTGAAAACCGCAAACGAATCGACCAATTTTTCCGTTTTTTATAATCATTTTAAATTTTGGACCCTAAACTTTGATGGCGCCTATCTCCTTCGGAAGGCGTTTGGGACCTTTAGTTTCCCATTTAGTATTATTTGTCTTGATGTGTACTATAAACCCTTAAAGTTTGCCCAGTAGTTTAGATACACCCTGTATACAATGAAAGGGGAGGCGTACTTAATGGTTTTTTTTCCAAAATTTTGTTATTCTTTTAGCAATGATTTTTTTTTCAGTAAGACAGTTAATAATTCAAATATTTTTTGTACCGAATCCTCTGAGCAGAAGTAATACTCGCACTTGACTCCCCCCCCCTTTTTTTTTTCAAATTTCACAGTTTACTTTGTAATTTCTAGCTTAACTATAGTTACTATTGAAATTTTGTTTAATTTGGAGTCTTAGTACTAGAGTTAGAAATATTTGAATGGGTGAAATTGCCTTAAAATTAAAACTATATAAAATATTTAGTGTATAAATAGTATTATTTGCGTTAATCTCTCACTATTAGATTACTCGTTTGGAAACCTAATAAGATTATTAAAAGTATTTGAATAGAAGAAATTTAAATAGAATTACTCCTGTACAAAAAGTTTAGCATAAAAACAGTATTCTAAAATTTTTATTATCGAACGGTCTCTCAGATGGTTCATAGTTGTTATGTGACAATTTTTATCATAGTAGTAAATGGTTAAAGGATTATTTTTAGATGAAGTTGTATGCATAAAATACATTGATGCATTTAGGTGTTTGGACCATTTAGGTTTTAACTTTCGTAAATGCAACAAAAAATACCAAAATGCGACAATAGTATATTGCGGGTATAAACTATAGATAATGATTCAATTTCTACGAAACAAGTTAATATTGAACTAAAAGCACGATACTCAATAAATTCCTGCTTGATAAAATATATATTTATTTAATAAAATGCCATTTCTATACTAAATGTGAGAAAACTACGGGAAATTGCGTCTCATTTGGGCACAATGACTTTATATAATTTTAAATCTTTGTTAAAATTGTTAAATGTTATTAAAAATTGATATTTTGATAGTTTTTAGACAGAATTAGAAAAAAGAGGCACTTTTTAAGATAAAACCTGTTTCTATATTTTATCACTAATAAGTTAATAAGTGAGTCAAAAAATATTTTAGTGTAAAACTTGTAACGTTACATGCATACTGGGTGTCATTTGTAACGTTAGGTTGGTCGTGGTGGATGTTAAATGTAGACATACTCAGTGATTAAGATAAAACAACAACGTATATTGAAACGATAAAGGCTGAAGGGAAGTGGAGCAAGTCTTGATTTTACACAACTGAGAAGACTATAAAAAAACTAAACACATACTCACAAGCTTCGGCCTAGCTCAGTCGGGGCATCTTCTAATACTTTCCGCTAGCTCTTGGCTGATCTGCTAGATAAAGCTTAATTAAACAGCCCGTGGCTGTAGGTAATCCTTTATTCACAAACAATCCAAATGAAACTAAGAGGTTTCTTACCCCGGTCAACTATCAAGTCAACTGTCGGAACTCCTTTCCACTCACTGGAAGCTTTGTTGCTACTTTTCAATCGGCTAGCACTTCGCTGAACAATACTTCACTTCGCTATCTAATACCAGAGATCCTCACAACCTGGCTAGACACAGATGCTCTCTCGCTGGCTAATGCCAGAGACACTCGCTATTCACTCAAACCCAAGCTTTTATATCCTGCAAACTGAGATACTTTACATTAACATATTACTAATAACCGCAAGCTAACTGTAAAATCCGAAAGAGCACACACACTCTAGAAAGTTAAAGTAAAAGAGAGGATAGATGTCGCTTTTACGCTTACACATGTTAACTTATTGACGTCACGATCTCAGAAACACTAGAGTGCCTTTATGGAAAGGTCACTCCCTCACAACCCCCCCTCGGATTCTACCGAGAAAAAGGACTGGGCCAAATGCATGCCCAGAACTTTTTCTTGTTATAAATTTCGAGCCGTAATAAACACAGTGATGGGTGAAATTTAGCGCCGAAACATAACTTTTAAAATATTAACTTTAACCCATCACAACCAAAAAACCTCAGTTTGCCTCAAAAATTCACATATTCAATCCAATCATTCTTCTATCTTACAAATAGCCTCCGTAAAACTTTCAAAACTAATTACTTCTTCTTTTAAAACAGCCCACTCCACTGGGAGTGCTAAAATTTCTCAAAACACTAAACTTCCGAAATTTTCCTCAATATTGCAATACAACTATAACATTACCAAAAATTATCTCCCATAAAACTTTCCTAATACTAGAATCCGCACCAAGTCCAAAAAACCCAATGCGCAAAAATTTTCCTCATCCAAATACCGAACTCATCTAAAATTAAATTTTACTTCATACTCAAAATAACTCTGCTATTACGTAATACCTACATACCCATTAGCCAATGAACTAACTCCCAAAATTCTTCAGAACTTAACTCCACTTTAACAATAATTGGGGAACATACGTACAGCGTCATATCGCTGTGCTTATGCAACAATCAAATATCAAAAATTTACAAAATGACGTCATGATGCTCTTCATCTGTATTAACTAAAAGAAAAATAGCAGAATCAATACATACCACAGGTATACTTCCCTGCAAGAAAATCACATTAACATTCAATTTTAATACAATACAATTTCAAATTCAAACGCAGCTTAAAAATTCGCAACTTGCGGAAACCATTCCCAACTAAAGTACAAACGCAACACATAAAACACGAACGATAAGGAGAAAGTTAATTCATTAAATGTTAGTATAAGAGATAGAAACGCGTGTCAAGGACTTCTTGACCGCAAAACACGTGCGCGCCTGAACCGCGGCGCGTGTACAAAATAACCCAAATTACTATCTGTATTTTCTGAAAATTTAAACATACATTAACATACATTTTATAACACATGAACAATATAACAATATAGTAACATTTTTAACAAATAACACAACAATTTAACAATAGATCCAGAATTTTTAAAAGCAGTTAAGACCAAAATCTCAAACATACATAAAACTAACAATTTTGCAAACAAATTTTGAAAACAATTAAGCACCAATCGTGAGTCCGTCAAAAAATCCAAAAATGGCCAAAAGTACCAAACAGTCTTTCTGCTTTCTATTCCTTCATATTGCTACCACATATATGCACTCTAATAGAAATTTAATAAAGAACATTATCACCCAATCATAGAGATGATTCGCTGCTGGCTGGCTTCATACTACAGGATGGTTTTCTCCTCTTGTCCCAGAAACCTTGTACGAAGGATCTTTCGTCATCAGAACTGTACGGTGACGCCACAGTTGACTGTTGTGCCTGCAGCCTGGTTCGGAATGGATGCCGTGGGATACTTGTAGGTTCCGCTCGACGACTCTGCTCTGGCCTGTTCACTGGGGTCACTCCATGGCGAGATTCACACTGTTGATGCCGGTAATCTGAGAGTTGTCTCCTCTTTCTAGACGCACCCGAAGTTACTGAAGATCCTAGGCCACGTTTCTTTCCGGATCTATGTTGTTTCTTATTAGGCAAAAATTCGGAATTTAAAGTTCGTTTAACAGTTTGCCGAGTGCCCATCTGAAATCTTTTCCGGGGATTAAGTACCGAAGATGGTGAACTATTAGATAATGTATGTTTCTGAGGTTGCTGTCTAATAAGTGGAGGAACTGGACAGTTTATAATTTTATGTCTTTTATGGCACACAGAGTCCGATGTATTTGACACAGTTCTCTTATTTTTATTATCATACTTTGCTCTCGGATTGCTAGGCTTTCGACTTTCAAGAACAGTTTTTGGAGCTGTTTGACCAAATTTTCTTCTTGAATATTGATGAAAAGAATTAGATGAAGAAGTGCTGGACTCGGGACACTCATTGGATCGGGAATTTCGCGAAACACCACTCGACACATGAGAACCTTCACTACCATTTTCTCTAAACTTATAAACTCTAACCTGATCCAAATTAACCGTCATTCTTTCACCATTGACATCAACAACCAAATTATTATTTCGAACTTCTAAAACCTCGAACGGACCTACAAACTTCGGACCAAACTTAGCTACTCTCTTTTGACGACTTGAACTTAACCAATGCTTTTCTACTAACACAAAATCTCCAACTTTCACTTCTAACTCCCTTCTACGCATATTATAATACTGAGCCTGCTTTTCCTGCGCTTTTCCCATCTGAACTTGAGCTTCCTTAACCAACCTCTCAATATCCTGACACATGTACTGACTTTCCGCATCTGACACCATAACTAGCCTTTGGAATGGAGTAATGACTTTTCTACCCAAGAACAATTCAGCTGGCGTTTTCCCCGTCGACTCATGAACTGCTGTACGAAGTGCATACGCAAAATGCTGAAGAAACTGGTCCCAATTTGCGTGATGAGAACCAACATACGAAGAAATCATTTGAATTAATGTACGATTTACACGTTCAGCCATATTAGACTGAGGTCGATACGGAACAGTAAAAGAATGATCGATCTCCAGCTTCTCACACAGGGCCTTAAATATATCATAAATAAAACAAGGGCCATGATCGCTCACTACCCTAATTGGTGCACCATATTTAGAAATATAATTCTCAAAAAATGCATCGGCAACTGCAGGTGCAGAAGCCTTCCTGAGGGGGACTAACTCTACCCATTTACTAAAATAATCAACTATAACTAGTACAAATCTATATCTTTTAGGATTAGACAATGGATAAGGACCGATTAAATCTACACCTACACATTCATTAGGAAAATTTACTTTAATAGGAATTAATTTGCCAGCTGGACTTACATTTTTATAATTATAACGTTGGCATGTGCTACAGCTGGAGACATAAGCGCGCACTGCTTCCCGCCTTTTAGGGAAGTAGCAGGATTCACAAATTCGAGCATAAGTTTTCCTGATTCCTAAGTGACCTGCTAATGGATTATCATGAAATTCTTTTAAGATGGCCTTACGAAGACTAGCCGGAATAAAAACTCTTAATTCACCACGTGAATTTACAATTTTAGAATAAAAAAGAAGACCATCGATAAGCTTAAAAGATTGGGACCATTTCTCAAACATAGGCACATCTGCGCTCGGGACATCATCAGGATTTTCCAAGTAACGATACAAACTACCAAACTCTTCATCTTGCTTCTGTTCCCTTATCAACTGCTCTCGCGACCTTAACACCAATGAAGACAATGCACAACACTTAACTTCCTCCGTGACCTCTAAACCACCATGCGGGTTTCGTGACAAAGCGTCCGCTACCGCATTCTCCTTGCCAGCCCTATGTTCTATAACCACATTATACTCTGCTAACTTCAAACACCATCTGACCATACGAGACGACAAACCCTTTCCATTAGTTAACTTTGTCAAAGCTGAATGATCCGTAATGACTTTAACCGGCATATTCGTGAAAAAACAACGAAATTTATTCAAAGCCCAAATTACTGCAAGACACTCCCTTTCCGTAATCGAATAGTTCCTTTCGGCTGCATTTAAAATTCTCGACGCAAAAGCTATAGGTCGACCTTTCTGTGCTAACATCGCTCCAACCCCCACTGCACTCGCATCGCAATACACTTCAAACTGAGACGAATAATCGGGGTGAGCCAAAACAGGAGGGGAAACTACTGCCTCTTTTAATAATTCAAACGATCTCTGAGCCGCTGATGACCATACAAACTTCACCCTTTTCCTTTTTAAATTATACAACGGTTCACATAACTCCGAAAAACGTGGAATGAACTTGGCAAACCAAGCCACCATCCCTAAAAATGTCGCCACTTCCTTACTATTTTTGGGGGGACTCATTGACGTAATTGCCTCAATTTTCTCATTATCTATATTAATACCATCACGCGTAATTTTAACTCCTAAATACTTTATCTCTTTTCTCAAAAATTTACATTTTTCTAACTTAACTGTTAACCCAGCATCTCTTAACAACGTAAATACTTCCCTCAATAATCTTAAATGCTCTTCAAAAGTAGCTGCCATTATAATTATGTCGTCAAGGTAGACCAAGACACCCTTACCAAGCAAAGGTTTAAGGATATTATTCTTAGCCTTCTGGAACGTTGCCGGCGCTCCCGATAAACCAAAACTCATTCTCTTAAAAGCAAAACAACCGTCCCGAGTAATAAACGCAGTCTTAGGTATGTCCTCCGGCTTCATTGCAATCTGAAAATAACCTGACGTAAGATCTAACGTTGACATATAATTCGTACTCGTTATATTAGCCAAAATGTCATCAATAACTGGAATAGGATACTGAGGGTATTGCGTTATCGCATTTAACTTTCTATAATCTACTGCAAACCTATATGCCTCTGGATTATCTAAACTTTTCCCATTATTTTTACGACATAGCACTACTGGAGATGCAAAAGGAGACTCAATCGGCATTATAATATCGTCCGCTAGCATTTTTTGAATATGATAATCAATTATACCTTGTTTAACTTTATCATAACGATATGGTTTACTAGCAACAGGTGCTTTCAAACCAGTATCAATCTCATGCCACGCAACATGCGTTAAACCCGGTTTATCAGAAAAAACCTCTCCAAATTCATTCAAAAACTTATTAAATTCCTCCTTCTCGATTTCACTTAACCCCGACTCCTCCAAATTAACTGACACTGAAACATGCTCTTTCTTACTCACCTTCTCATCATTATTCACGATTAACGACTTTTTAAAGAAATCCAAACTAATCCCTCTATCCTTCATATAATCCACACCAACTATACAATGCACTGTTAATCCATCTAACACACAAAACTCCCAACATGTCTTAACCGAACGAATTTCAACTTCCAATTCTACTGAACCTTTATTATCGCAAGCTACTCCCTGTGCCGACTGAACCACCAGACTTAACCTCTTCAACTTCTTATACGAAAAATATTTCCGATAACAATCAAAAGAAATGAACGACTTATCTGCCCCTGTATCGAAGACACTTTTAACGACAATACCATCTAACACAATTAACACTTCAGGTAACTCAACCGGATTAATAGTAATTTTATTCAAACTCACCGAAGACATTTCCGACCTCTGAACACATTTGTTTTGCATTGACCTATTTTCAACATTCTCATCCGAAGTTAATCTCCTTACTTGCGAAGAAACATTCCTGTCCCGTTCTCCCCCACTACGATTATAACCACTATTCTGTCTATTTCCATACATATTTCTCTCACCACTTCTAAAACTATTAGCACCACCACAATTCCTATTACCATTACTCGTATTCGACATATTACGACCATATCCATCATTTCTATTACGCAAATTACTATCCGGAAATCGCTGCCCCCCTCTCACAAAATTACGTTCCCCCTCATTTCTCAAATTACTATCTGTGACCGGTCTCTGACGAGGGTTACGCAAATCCCGTTGATCCGAGCTATGCCGAGTCTCATACTTCGATAATATCTGATGCATCTCTGCAAAATTCTTCGGTGCTCTAACTTCAATAAAGTCCTGTATACTTGGATTAAAAAGAGGAAAAACAATGTCCAACAATTCCTCAAATGTGATATCTAAATTTAATTTATTTTTTAGTTCCAGCTTACGAAGATAGAATTTTGACGCCGACTCATAAATATTCTGCTTATTACAATAGAACTCTTTTCTCAAAATACTCTTATCTTTAACTGGAGGAAATGCCTTCTTTAACTCAATCACAGTTTGTTCAAATCTTTTCGCTTCATCATTAATCAAAAACTTTCCTATATTTTCCAACCACAAAAGTGCTTCGCCCTTCAACGAGCATTTAAGCACTACGTACCTACTTTTCTCAGGTATATTATTGAACAAAATATAATCATCTAATTTAACTAAAAATTCACTAATATCACCTTCACCGGTAAAATACACACGTGGCACAAATTCACAGTGTCCGATGTTTCGTTGGGCGCCATTTGTAACGTTACATGCATACTGGGTGTCATTTGTAACGTTAGGTTGGTCGTGGTGGAGGTTAAATGTAGACATACTCAGTGATTAAGATAAAACAACAACGTTTATTGAAACGATAAAGGCTGAAGGGAAGTGGAGCAAGTCTTGATTTTACACAACTGAGAAGACTATAAAAAAACTAAACACATACTCACAAGCTTCGGCCTAGCTCAGTCGGGGCACCTTCTAATACTTTCCGCTAGCTCTTGGCTGATCTGCTAGATAAAGCTTAATTAAACAGCCCGTGGCTGTAGGTAATCCTTTATTCACAAACAATCCAAATGAAACTAACAAGGAAGGTCTCCATTGGGGGCATACTCAGAATTTTTTGAAAAAAATACGAATTAAACTACTCATGTAGGTAATAAAGGATCAGTGAAAATTAGCGGCGGAATTACATTATTAGATATGTAAAAAAATAAAATAGTTTGGAATAATTGGCGTGAAAAGCTGAAAGCGACGCGGGATTTGGCGAGCAATGCATTTCCTCGCCAAAAGCAGACGATTTTAACGAATCTGAAAATGGATTTTAATTGACTTCACTGTTAAAAATCTGCAGCATTTACTGCAACGTCACTCCACTACTTTTATAGAATATCTCTCTTCTGACCAATGAGAATGCTCCATAGCACGGTGAATTGACCGTATCATACACTGTTAAAAATCTGCTGCATTTTGTTGCAACGCACTCTACCGCTAGTGTATAATATCTCTATTCCAACCAATGAGAAAGCTCCATTTCACGGCCAAGTAACCGTTTTCTATACAAGCAAGGGAGTGCGTTGCAACAAAATGCAGCAGATTTTTAACAGTGTATTTTTCAATTTGGAACAATTTTAATCAATTTAAATGGTGCTTTAAATGATAAAATATATTAATTTCATTTTGTTATAAGTACATATAAACGTATATGACAAAATTACACTTAAAGTAAAGTAAAAATGCAAAACTAAAATTACTTAAACTAAACTTATTTAAATAAATTGAACATAGAAAGTTTTTTCTTTAAAAAGTATTCGAAGCGTAAAAGCGTATTTTTCAAAATTTCGTTTTTTCGCCAACCGGAGATAAATCGCCAAATAAACGAAATTTTTATTATTTTTTTACGGACGTTATAAGGAGGTTCCGCCGAAATTTTTTTTATAAACATATATAACTATATGAGAAGAACATTCTGTATTTTTTTCAGATTTTTCTGAGTATGCCCGTATGGAGACCTTCCTTGTAAGAGGTTTCTTACCCCGGTCAACTATCAAGTCAACTGTCGGAACTCCTTTCCACTCACTGGAAGCTTTGTTGCTACTTTTCAATCGGCTATCACTTCGCTGAACAATACTTCACTTCGCTATCTAATACCAGAGATCCTCACACCCTGGCTAGACACAGATGCTCTCTCGCTGGCTAATGCCAGAGACACTCGCTATTCACTCAAACCCAAGCTTTTATATGCTGCAAACTGAGATACTTTACATTAACATATTACTAATAACCGCAAGCTAACTGTAAAATCCGAAAGAGCACACACACTCTAGAAAGTTAAAGTAAAAGAGAGGATAGATGTCGCTTTTACGCTTACACATGTTAACTTATTGACGTCACGATCTCAGAAACACTAGAGTGCCTTTATGGAAAGGTCACTCCCTCACAAACTTACCCTGTTGAAAGAAATATGAGGAGCAAAAAAATATTAGGGGAGACTGGGGAACATGTGAACATGGGGCTGATGTGAAGAACATCGTAATTTGATACTAGTTATTATATGTTTTTGTATTTAAAAAAAATTACCAACGATGACAGCAGTTACAAACATATGACAAAATTTTTTGAAGCTCTTTGACATTTTGTTTGTCTTTAGTAGCCAAAATACTGTTGATAGATATCAAAAGTAAAATACCACCTTGCTAAGCGAATAACTTTATTTAAATATTCATTTATTTGAATTTTAATGTTTTAACATGTCCTATGAATACTAAAATATATTTTTGACAAAAACATTTTTTCTTCTAAAATTAAAAAAAAAAATGTTAATGATTTGTCAATTTAACTCTAGTGGTCACGTGGAGCACATATGAACGGAATAATTGGAGGCAGATATGAACAGTTCATAAATGCTTCAATAATCATTCTGTGATTCTGTTTTTATTAGCCGATTTCCTGAGAAGTAACATCACCTTCAATATCTATAATTTTTCTGAAATAGGAAACTTTTCGTCATACAATATTTGATTTTGCATTGGAACGTCTACAAAAACACTCTCAACAAGTACATAAAGAGCAACAAGCTCGTTTACGCTTAATTGTAATTTAAATAAATTCAATGTTTTATAAAATGCAATAATGTTATGCAATATTTTACCAAATGATTTACAACAATATTTTTTATGGTTTATTAATACAAATGTATTACGTTAAACAACTTTCCAAATTTTTTTATTTTATTTCTACCAAACTTGCAATGATGGCTTACTTTCATCTCTAAAACAGCAGTATATATAATGTTTTGAATTGAGATAAATATCAGTAATATCTTAAGAAATTAAAATTTTTAAATTGATAACTTCTTAAAATCACGATTGTAAGCCCACCCCTTTTTCAAAAGTAATAGCAGTTAAATTTGGAGGTGGGCTTATAATCGAGATTATTTTTTTAAATCATTAAAAGACCCTTCTTTATCATTAACTTAAATAAGTAAATAAGTCAAATACAGGGATGAGAATCTTTGATATTTCGACAGATTTTTGATAAATATTATTTAAATGATCTCTCCCAAGGATCTCCTAAAAACAAAAACCCCTAAACAAAATTATCTTTCAAAAGTAATAGTAGTTAAATTTGAAAGTGGACTTATAATCGAAATTTTTTTAAAAATCATTAAAATACCCTTCTTTATCATTAACTTAAATAAGTAAATAAGTGAAATACAGGGATGAGAATTTTTGATATTTCGACAGATTTTTGATAAGTATTATTTAAATGCCCTCTCCCAAACATCTCTTAAAAACAAACACTCCTAAACAAATTTTTGAAATTTTCTTTTTCAAATGTACTTCTTTATTTTTTATTTCATTGCAACAAAATCAATAATCTAATCTCACCCCTAGCATTAATCTACTTATTTTCTTTTTATAATCTTGTGCTTAAATTTATCTCCCAGATACTAAATAAATGTAAACATATTTTTTCTTTATAGTGACTTTTGCATACAATAAAACTAATGATTGCGACGACAAATAAATAACAGAAAGCATGTAAACGGATATTTTCCCTTGTGTTCACAAGTGCCCCACGTGTGTTTACAATTACTTCACTGATAGGGCACACGTGTACAAGTTTTTGAATTTATAAAACTATTAATAAAAGTAAGAAGAATTATAAAAGTGATTTAAAAAATTTATCATGCGCAAAAGAAAGTTTTTTTGACTATATTCAGTAGTTTTTAACCGACTTCCAAAAAGGAGAGGAGGTTATCAATTCAACGCGTATGTATTTTTTTTTATGTATGTTCACCGATTACTCCGAAACTATCAAACCAATTAACTTGATTTTGGTGTTAAATGAGAGAGCTTGCTCTCGAATTGGTACCACTTCCGTTTCATAGAAATTGGTTCAATACTTTTTTAGTAATTAGGCAAAAACTAATAAAATTAGTGATTTCTCGCAAATCAGTAGTAATATGGATGTCGAGTTAACTTACCGATGCCAGGATGGCCGAGCGGTCTAAGGCGCTTGATTTAAGATCTGGTTTTCGAAAGGCAGCGTGGGTTCGAATCCCACTCCTGACGTACGTGTATACAATAATCTTTTCCGTATTATAATTTTTAAATATATATTTAACAAGTTAAATACTAATTATGCTATTAGGAATATTTTGTATTTAACCGTTACCACAGAGTATCAGAGATTTTTTATTAACTCAATACTTTATCAGTGAAAGTTTTCTCAAAAAGAAAATAGACTTGCGAAAAGTAACATGACATTGAATAAGTTCTCTGAAGAGAATGAAGTCCGGACAGCCGAGCGCTTCAGGCACCAGATTTAATCGCTGGTTTTGAAAGAGAGTGTCGGTTCGAACCTCACTCCTGACATATGTGTACAGTATACAAAAAAATTTTCCGTGTTATACAGGGTGATTCAGCTCGTCGGTGACAAACTTTAAGGATCGATAGAGCACACCTAGACGAACATTTTTGAATAGGGAATGTAGGGTCCCTGACGCGATGGTAAGGCGCTAGGCGCTTTCGAAAATTTGGGTGCCGAAATTCGAAACGTCATAAAAACTAGGGAAATGGTTAGATTTTCTTGCTTGTTGCGTCGAAATGATTCTGTTTGTTTAGACTTTCTTCAGTACCAATTTGATAAGCGTATCTCTTAAAACATGGATAGGGGGCGCTGCAGACTTTGGAGAGCTAGACAACAACTTTAAGCCCGTTATTTTGATAATTTAACACATGCTCGCCAAAGTTTATACTCTAACTTAAAGTTTGAACCCAAAAGTAGAGCCCTGCAAAAAGCGTAAGAGCCGGAATAAAATGTCAAAGTACAGGGTGGTCGAAACTCGAAGGCTCCTAAGAGATAAACAAACAGATTTCTTGACTTATGGCATGCATTTTCATGATTCTGTTTGCTGGGGCTCTCTGAAACTCAGTTGAACGGTACAAAAAGAAACATCGATAGGGGGCGCTTTGGGCAAAAAACATAATTCGTTGACATTTCGGACGCTAACTGGAAACGGGGCGCTACGATCAGTTAGAAACAAAACAAGAGAGTAATTTACTTATCATAAGAAGCTATTAAAACTGCAGTTTGTTTGTTTTTTTTAACAAACATAGCTGGTTTCAATCATGCACAATGCGCGCAATAAAATTTAAATAAGGTGCTTTTTGCTGATTTATGCAAAAGATATCGTACCATATCGATATGCAAAAGATACGTAATGCGTAGACGACAACGCGAGATGACGTAGTTGTATGCGCAGACACGTCTTTTGAACGTGCGGTACCTACTTAAGCGATCAGTGAGCACCCCCGACAACGAAGAGGCTGTGCTTAACCTGGTTAAGGACAACCCAGGTCTTAGCACGAGAGATATCGCCAGACATGTTGGCATTTCGCAAGCAACTGCGTGGCGCATCTTACGTTCCCGGAATCTGCACCCCTACCACATCCAGCGGGTGCAGTTGCTCAGAGAGCAGGATTTTGGCCCTCGAGTGGAATTCTCAAGATGGTACTTGGCGATGAGATCCAGGGATCCCCGTTTTGTAAACAGCATTTTGTTTACGGACGAGTCCACCTTCAGCCGGGAGGGAATGTGGAACGCCCACAACAGTCATGTGTGGTGTGATGAAAATCCACATGAAACCAGAAGCCGAGCAGCCCAGGAGCGTTTCTCAGTAAATGTGTGGGCCGGCATTCTGGGGGATTGCCTCATTGGCCCTTATTTGTTACCTGAACGGCTGACAGGTGGAAATTACCTGATTTTCCTGGATCAAGTGCTGCCGCAGCTTCTGGAGGAGGCGCACGTACCCGAAGGTTCGCGTCGCCAGATGTGGTTCCAGCACGATGGAGCTCCGGCCCATTACACGAACGACGTGCGTCTCCATCTAAACGCAAGGTATGGCCAGCGGTGGATCGGGCGTGGGGGTCTAGTTCACTGGCCTGCCCGATCACCAGACCTCACCTGCTTGGATTTCTTCCTTTGGGGTTACCTGAAGGCCGAGGTATACCATACACCTGTCAGCAGTGCTGAAGAACTTGTGGCGCGCATTGTGGCAGCTGCAGGGCAGATCAGAGATACTCCTGGCATTGTTGGAAACACACACTCCTCAATGCGACGGAGGTGCGAAGCCTGCATCATGGCCCAAGGTCGAAATTTCGAGCATCTTCTGTAGTGTTATTTTTTGTAAATAAATTTCCAGTATCATTAATGTTTTTGGTCTAAATTTATTCAGAAGTGTTGAGCAGAGGTAGAAAATGTGTTTTCATTATTACTAACTGATCGTAGCGCCCCGTTTCCAGTTAGCGTCCGAAATGTCAACGAATTATGTTTTTTGCCCAAAGCGCCCCCTATCGATGTTTCTTTTTGTACCGTTCAACTGAGTTTCAGAGAGCCCCAGCAAACAGAATCATGAAAATGCATGCCATAAGTCAAGAAATCTGTTTGTTTATCTCTTAGGAGCCTTCGAGTTTCGACCACCCTGTACTTTGACATTTTATTCCGGCTCTTACGCTTTTTGCAGGGCTCTACTTTTGGGTTCAAACTTTAAGTTAGAGTATAAACTTTGGCGAGCATGTGTTAAATTATCAAAATAACGGGCTTAAAGTTGTTGTCTAGCTCTCCAAAGTCTGCAGCGCCCCCTATCCATGTTTTAAGAGATACGCTTATCAAATTGGTACTGAAGAAAGTCTAAACAAACAGAATCATTTCGACGCAACAAGCAAGAAAATCTAACCATTTCCCTAGTTTTTATGACGTTTCGAATTTCGGCACCCAAATTTTCGAAAGCGCCTAGCGCCTTACCATCGCGTCAGGGACCCTACATTCCCTATTCAAAAATGTTCGTCTAGGTGTGCTCTATCGATCCTTAAAGTTTGTCACCGACGAGCTGAATCACCCTGTATATATTTTTTTAAGTGACTTCAAAAAAGGAGAGGATGTTATCAATTCGGCGCGAATGTATATTTTTTCTATGTATGTTCATCGATTACTCCGAAACTATCCAACCGATTAATTTGTTTTTTGTGTTAAATGAAAGAGGCTACTCTTCCATTGGTACTTCTTCCATTTCATTGAAATTGGTTCAGTACTTTTTTAGTAATTAAGTAGAAACTAATAAAATTAGTGATTTCTCGCAAACTAAAAGTAACATGGACGATGACTAAGCTCGCCGAACGGACTGCAGTCAGGTGGCTGAAAGGTGTAAGACAGCAGATTTGATTTCTGGTTCTTGAAAGAGATCGTGGGTTCGAACCCCACTCCTGACATACGTGTATGGTTTACAGTGATTTTTTCCGTATTATAATTTTTATCAACTGACTTCAAAAAATCGTTAACTTTTAACTAAAAAGAGAAAAATAAACTTTTCTTCCAAAAATTGAACCGACTTCAAAAGCTACTGCAAAGTGAAAAATAATTTTTTTACAGAATAGTATTAAGAAATTAAATTAAGAGCGTAGTATTTACCATGCGTATTATTATATTTATGTAGATTAATTTGATTTTTTGAAGTCGGTGCCAGCCAAGCCAAGTTCAAAATTAAAATTAATTATCCAATGCAAATCGTAAAAGAATAAAGTTAAAATTTTAACTAAATATTAAATCATAAAACACTCGTAGATACTTGGATGCGTGTCTATTGGAAAATTACATGTAACTTGGCTTGGCTGGCACCGACTTCAAAAAATCAAATTAATCTACATAAATATAATAATACACATGATAAATACTACGCTCTTAATTTAATTTCTTAATACTATTCTGTAAAAAAATTATTTTTCACTTTGCAGTAGCTTTTGAAGTCGGTTCAATTTTTGGTAGAAAAGTTTATTGTTTACAGAAATCAATCCAGTAATGAGATAAAGCTACATTCATGTGAACTGTTCACATGTGCCCCAGTCTCCCCTGCATACTACACAATTCCATGAGTCCTACATCATCTCACAATCTTTTAAATTTTCCATTTGGGAACGTTCTCTTGTTGGTCAAAATGCGAGGTGTCTCAACCCAAGGCGAACTTGAACTTTTTTTAATAACATTAACAATAAGGAAAACTTAGCAATCATAGATTCAATTGATTTAATTTGATTTCTGTGAAATATTATGATATCATAAGAACTGCTAGAGTCCTCTCAATATGAAGCTAGACGTCCCATAATTCGGACTGACAGTACATACGGTGCCACCGAAATAAATAATGTGAATTTCCAGTACCTCACACGATGTCATCGTATTGAACACAAATTAATGATATACAGTTTTAAATTTCGATAAAATATCTTCATCATTGTTAAAGTTATGCACAAAAAATACGGGTTTGGTTTGGAAAGATGCAACTGTATTTTTGAATGAATAAGTCGATTTTGACGCTGGTTTAACATATATATATTTTTTATTATAATGTGTACTCATTGTTTAAAATTTGCGAAACGAGTTCTAAATCGATGGGTTTTGCATAACAGATGTCTTCTATCACTTGCTTTTTCTATATACGAATAAATTACAATAATACTGTCTAAGGCGGAATCGATTTTAAAGGGGAAATTTTTTCACAGTACATAATATTTCGTCCTCCGTTACAAACTTTACTCTGTGTCTATGGATTCGCAGGGACTTTAAAACCTTTCCGAGTTAGACAGATTTCCGTTTTGCGCAGCGTCCACCTTACAGAGAGTTTACTGTAATAAGTTCGTAAAAATACAAAATTATGTCCCAATTTACCGTTGAATGAAAAAAATTGAAAGAAATCTAAAAAGTTTTCAAAGTTTTGAGAAAATTTGTGTAACATATATAATAAAAAAATGCAATCAAAGAAGCAAAATTTTTGGTTATATACGGTTGAAGAATTTAAATGTAAACAGTATTCTCATCATTAATGTACAATACATATTTTTTGCTCAAGTTTCTTCTCGAAAGATGTTTTTTACACTTCCTGCATTCATTCACATTAAATGTAAGGTAAAATGAACATCAGCCTTCAAACTTTTTTATTTCATATTTTTTACTGCTTGTATATCACAAGAATTTCCCACTCTCTAATAGCAGAAGCCGAAAAACTACGCTTTCACCCATACTTATAAAAGTAAGTTCCGAAACATGCGTCTTAATTGGGGTTATTAAGGCCTAACAATCCGCAGTTCTCTCAACAGATATTCCTTACGCTCTAAGAATCACGTAATAGAAATTAAATCAAGCTAATGGTTCGCAGAAAAACATTATGTGAGTTCTCTCTATTCAGAATCTCAAAACTAATGCTTAAGAATCTAGCAAATCCTTAAGAGTTTTCTCTTTTCTGGAGCGATAAAATAACTACTCCACAAAGATGGACAAGAAATTAACAGTTAGAAGAAAATAGCTGCTCACTTGAAGTTTGAGTACTTGTTACTTTTTCAGATAAAGAAACACGCATCCAGCGAATAAAAAGATCGTTGTTAAAACTTTATCTACTGTTAAAAAATAAATAATTTGGTTGTTATAGTAATTCATAGATCACAGTTTTAGGGTTTGTACGGATATGTGTTTTTCTTATTTCCCCACCATCTCTTTATTTCGCATATTGCATTTTCTTTGAGATTTAAAAATAATGCCATACTGCATTTCTACGCAGTTTTTTAATGCAAAAGAAAGGTAAATAATTCCATGCACGTATATTAAATTTATAAAAGCTTGAAAGAGACCCCCCCTTCCCATCCCTTTCGAAAATTGAATTTTCAAAACTTTTTTAATAGTTTGAAACTGTGATAATTTATCAAACTTATGATTTAAAAATTAAAATATTTTGGCATTCTTTATCAAAGCAATTTTGAACATTTTGAATCTACAATTTTTAAGGACTATGTGATTTGAAACAATTTATCAAATCATTTTTAATATTTGAAACATTCTTTTTTAACAACCCGTTTTAAACACTCATTTTAATTTTATAATATTTCGGCATTATTTTATAATTAGGAAAAGTTTCTGTTTTGAGATATACTCTACTTTAAAATGTTTAATGGTTTAATTTTACTTTCTGAAAGTATGAAAGACCAATAAACTATCATACAGAACATATAAGCTTTATTGTTACATTATTATTTGCTAATAAGTGATAAAAGTAGATGATATTAAGCAATAAATATTTTTTATTTAAATATGTTTTATCTTTTGAAATTGCGCATTTTTTTATGTGTACAATGTGAAGTACCCATATTGTATGTGATAAGAACAAATAATAATGAACGTTTTTTACAATACGTTTTCAATGCAATGAATTTAAACTATTTTTAAAAGAAAGAATGTTTCATTCCCATTCAACAATGTTTTAAAATTCAGCACTGTTTGAAGCATTTTTTAATTGTTCGCACGAAAATGCTCAAATTTTAAAATCAAAGCCAAAAATAAAGTTTACCTCCTGTTAGAGAATTAAACGTGATTTTACATCCACATTATACATGCATGCATGTCAAATTGCTGACAGAATTTGCAAATACATTTTTTATATTGTTTACGAAGTTCTGCATATTAACATCTTAATGAGATAACTAGTTTTGACAGAGAGGTATTTCTGATAATTGTATAATTTGTATGAAATTATCGGTAAAATCTATTAAACCAGAAAGTAAAAAAATAAAATAAAATAAAATAATAATAATAATGTTTACAACGTGACACAGAATCAAACGGGATTGTACATGCGTATACGAAATTAGTGACAGAGTTTGGTAATATTTTTTTTACGCTGGTTTCAAAGTTCTAAATGGTAATTCTTACATTTTTCTTGTTTGTGACACATAATGAAGATGTTAATATACCAGGTTTTATTTTTAGCAAGTTATGAGATAGGCTGCTGTAGCACACAATAAGATTTGGAAGCATATTTTAACGACGATTTACTCTTTCGGTATTATCAAATTTAAACCACCATTTGTCCATATAAAATTTCCATGATACGCATTGATTTATAAACGCATTGATTTAAAATCTGAAGAACATTAAAGCTTTATTTAAAAAATAAAAGTACATCATATGCATCAGATTTATTTCTCTTAGAAAATTCACACTCAATAATGATCTGCAGTGCAAATAAATATTCTCTTGGAAACACACATTGCCAAAATTTTATCCTTTGCATTGAATGCAAACATGCAATTTGTTCTAGAATAAAGACGTAAAGTAGAAGATTTCGATAAAATTTGGCAAAATAGAGATGAAAACATTAAAATTTGTAGATTTTTCTTAAATTCAATTTTTTTAAATAAAAAGAGAACGATTTCAAAATTTAAATGTGGAATTGTTTTAATCTCATTAGAATGTTATAAGATCATTTTTCGATGATGGTAAATTTCATGTCCTTGGCAAATGTGAAGCAAGTCAACGTGACTGTTTAATTTTTTACCCATCACTTTTTTTTAATATATAATACGTTTTGCAGTTAAGACGAAAGAATAAAAATTGTTAAAGTTGAAAAAGATGTAAATGTCATTGTCATGGCTGCTTTTAAACTATGAATTCAAACTACAAATTTATGAATTAAAACTTTTATTTTTAGAAACTGGAAAACTTTAAAAACGGGCTATAATTATTTTGAGTATATTTAATTTCTCCACTTAATATACACACACACATATATATTTGGTATTTTAGATAAAAAATAAAACGTTTCTATTTACTAGTATTAAAAAATGCTCTGATGAGCACCAAAAAAAAAAAAAAAAAAAAAAAAAAATAATAATAATATGTTTTTAAATATGAAAAAGGGTTTGACAAGTGCTTCTAACTAAGCATGAGGAAGGGCAATGGATCCTTTCTTGCTGCAAATTACTTCAATGCAAACTTTGAAAAAATCATATTTGCGCTTTTTCCATATAGAAGAAATTAAGCACAGTTACTATAAAAATGTGTAGTGTAAAGACGTAGCCAGTACAGATGCAGGCTGACACATGAATGTAAAGCAAGGCGACATAGTTTAAGTCGCCATGTTAAATAGTACATTTAACATGTAAAGCACGATGGAAAGTTTTATAAAAGTACCAGAAATTTCTTTTATATGGATGAAGACCAAATATGATTTTTTTCAAAGTTTGCATTGAAGTGAGTTGCAGCCAAGAAAGGATCCCTTGCCCTTTCCCATGCCCAGTTAGAAGCTCTTGTCAAACCCTTTCTGGTAGCTTTCATTACAAAAAGAAAAAACCAACCTATTATAGCCGTCCAGAGGAAAGCACTTCCGAAAAACTTTGGTATATTTTTAACGATCATAAACCTCGGACCCCAAAACCATCCTCCGTTCAAATGTTGACATATTTGTATACATTATACGTACACATATATGACATTTGTCAAGCTGTAACAATAATATTTATTAACCACTTTCAATGAAACTTGGTGTGTATATAGTAGATACTAAAGTCTCGACCGAGCTCGTTGTCCAGCATCATTTGTCTTCTTATTTCAAAATAACGGCGATTTAAATTAAAAAAATTTAAATTCAAAATTAAGTGCAAGAAAATTAGAAATTGAAAAATATTTTTCTTCTATTAGTTTGACCTTGATACAAAGATTCCAGAGCATATTTTGTTTTGTCTATATCTTAAAAAATGACTGAGTTATAGCACTTTGAATTTCTAGTGTGACTGACATTTTGAAACGGTCTTATTTTTATCACGTAATAACACGCGTATTTATGAACCGATTTGGATGTAACTTGGTGTGTACATAGTATATACCAATGTCTCAACTGAGTTCTTTGGCCAGTTTCATCCGCCGCCTTATTTCAAAATGACGGCCATTAATTTTTTTTCTTAAATTTAAAATTTAAATTTAAGTACAAAAAATTTAAAAATTGGAAAATATTTTTCTTCTATGTATTTGACCTTGATAAAAAGATTTCAGAGCATTTTTTTCTTTGTCTATATCTTAAAAATTGGCTGAGTTATATAATATGGCCATCTTTATATAAGTTTTAAATATCGTTTACAGTCTTTTTACCGATCGATAACTTTGCCGCAATATCTCGAGAAAATTGGCCTTTTAGCGACAAACTAATCACTCCTTTAAGAACAATAATTATTGAAATGTTCATTTCTGTATTTAAACTATGCTATTCACTTTGATTCATACATAAATACGACCAAAAAACACTTTACCGATGAAAAAAAAAAACTATGGAATGATGAGTGGCCGGAAACTTTTGAACACGCGAATTTCAAATTCTGCCTCTTTCCATGAAGTGTCTTCAGTATCCAATCAAAACGATCACGTGGTGAGAGGACTTTCACATATCTCTAACTTTTGAAGTAATTATGCTTCTTCTTCGCTGAAACTTCTGGTAAATAAATCAAAGAAACTAACTGGCCGAGAACTTTTGACCGCCACTGTATGTGTGTGTACGTATGTATTCTAAATATAAATTTTTTCATTACATTCAGATTATTTTATCTTCTTTTGCTTCTAAATGTAGATTTTTTCCTTTTAAAAAGAATTTTCTTTCCCATTGAAACTAACAAACAAAACATATTCAGCATTTTAAAATGGAATGTGTCAGTAGATTAATTAATTTAGAAAGAAAGAAATTACGTCAATAATAAATGTATCAAACTTTTTTACATTAGATTAAATCGATCTTCAACATTTAAACATTTAAAGGCTTTTTTATTGATTATCAAACTGTTTTCCAGATTGATTGATGTTTGTCTGTCCGTCTTTCAGCTTCGGAGTGGGTAATCTGCTTTAATCCCATAAGTTCTACACAAATTTTCCTAGCCATAGTTTTGTAAAAAACATAATTATATATATTTTTTACATTTCTTAATAATATGTATTTTTCGCATACTATGGATGCTTTCAATTAATATCGCGCACATTTCCAATTATAAAAGTTTTAAAGCTTAGTTAATTGATAATAAAAAGAAAAAATGTTGCTTTAATATTGTATATTTTGTTGATATATTAGCAACGTTTTTAAACTATTTAAATAGTATTTCGATTAAATTCTGTGTAATTTCTATTTTATAATTATAATATACAGATATTTCTCAAGCAAACTCGAAATACTATTTTAGTGTAACCGATGTGATTAAGTTGTGATGAAATTCGTGTAATGCGAGTTATTTTTTTAATTATGTATATAATGATAATTAAACTTTCGCGCTTCATAAAAATATTCCATAAAAATTTCCTACCTAAGATGATTCTACAACTCTAATATATTGAATCACTTCCTATCTTAAAAATTTATTCCAATTCTTTATTTTGCTTAAATTAATTTCCATTTAACATTACTAAACCTGTGACTACACTATATGGCCATTGATTATTGGACACTTGCGATTTTAGACATTTTGTTAAATATCTAGAAAAATACATGAGGAATCATCTCGAAACTCTTTGTGTATAAATTTAATAGTATAAGTCATACATCTCCGTGAAGATTTTTTCCCGAAACTCCATAGGGGACCGTCAACAAATTAAAAAAAATGAATATCTTTTGAATAACCCTGTCAAAACTAATGTAGCAAAAGCGCTCAAACTCTAGATTATGATTGAATGCCTTATTGTAATACACTGTGTTCATTTTTATGCAAATAGCATGCATACTCGCAGAGTAATTAAGGTTTTTATAAAAATGGTCCCAAATTTTTCCAAGTTTTTTCCTTATAATTTTCAGAGTTCTTAATACAAAATAATATTTTTTTTCAGATAATATGACAAACAACATTGCACACGGTACCCTGTAATCAGAATTAAAAAATAATAAAAATTGTATGAAAAATGAGTAGGTTTACTAAATAATTTTTTACTGCGCATGCGTCAAAGATATCAAAATTTCATTTGCATATTATGTTAGCTAAATGTATAGAGCAACTTTTGTGAAAGTCACAAAATCATAACTTGAAAATTCTGAAAATAATCGTCAATTGAATAAGTTGAAAATCCGTTATTCTCAAAATGAAGCAAAAACAAGAGGGGTTGTATCCATTCATTGATTAGTGTCAATATATAATACACAATACGGGACGTACTACTACATTTGGATAAAATCCCTCATTTTTTTGCTTCATTTTGGAAACAACGAATTTTGTCCTTATTCTATAGACGATTACTTTCAGAATTTTCAAGCTATGATTTTGAGACTTTTACAAAAGTTGCTCTGTACATCTAACTAATATAATATGTAAATGAAATTTTGATATCTTTGACGCATGCGCAGTAAAAAATTATTTAGTAAACCTACTCATTTTTCATACAATTTTTATTATTTTTTAATTCTGATTACAGGGTACTATGTGCAATGTTGTTTGTCATATTTTCTGAAAAAAATATTATTTTATATTAAAAACTCTGAACATTATAAGGGAAAAACTTGGAAAAATTTGGGACCATTTTTATAAAAACCTTAATTACTCTGCGAGTATGCATGCTATTTGCATAAAAATGAACACAGTGTATTACAATAAGGCATTCAATCATAATCTAGAGTTTGAGCGCTTTTGCTACATTAGTTTTGACAGGGTTATTCAAAAGATATTCATTCTTTTTTAATTTGTTGACGGTCCCCTATGGAGTTTCGGTAAAA
Source organism: Maratus speculifer (assembly GCA_964019185.1). NCBI lineage: Eukaryota > Metazoa > Arthropoda > Arachnida > Araneae > Salticidae > Maratus > Maratus speculifer. The sequence goes on along the minus strand of OZ025293.1, from coordinate 248,946,172 downwards.
AATCTTCACGGAGATGTATGACTTATACTATTATATTTATACACTAAGAGTTTCGAGATGATTCCTCATGAATTTTTCTAGATATTTAACAAAATGTCTTAAATCGCAAGTGTCCAATAATCAATGGCCATATAGTGTATACGATCCATGAAGGATCAGTGCCTAGAGTATCAATCTATATTTTCTTGACTCTAGGCCACGAAGTGTTATACAACCTATGATTCCAATGATGTGGTCAGCCTAGTTCAGAAACTAGGGTGTTTAGTACCCAACAAAGCTTGGTATCGACCCGAAGTGAAGAAAGATCGGGTGAACCTATAATCTACCTTTGTGCCCGGCGGGAACGTTCTAACTACTACGCTACGCTTAAAAATGTAGTTGTACGTTTGTACGAGCTGTCATTTTCTAATAAGCATATATGCATTGATGTAGAAAAATCACACCAATCGGTATTTAATGCCAAGCTTGAGCTGAGGAACGCGAATTTTGAGTGTCAGCAATTGTGATCAAAACTCTAGGCTGTTGTTAGAAAGTGATTCTTTCTGAATAATATATGACCGTAATAACATCGTTTTAAAATACAGCTCATGATGACCAGCTAATAAAGTAGGGATGAACCGAATATTGATTTTGCCGGATTCTGGATTTCTGATGGCCGAAGCTCCTTTGCTTGCCAGATACGGATATCCGGCGCTAGATATACTTTTAGATGCGGTGTATGTTAATTTATTTCTTAATATAATGCTACTGCATAACGATACATTACAAGCATGTTTCACATATCGTTGTAGCTTTTTAAATCAATTGCAATATAATTTACAAAAACTGTATCTCTTTGAATATCAGGGCTAGAAATTCAAATTTTCACTGAAGGGAAGTTTCCTTGCCAACATTTATAAATGGAAAAAAAAATTGGACTATTTGGGAGGGAGGATATCTTTAAATCCCAATATTTTTTATTTGCCCCTTAAAAAATTACATTGATGAGACATACATGATAAAATATCATCAATATAATTTAAATCAACAACATATTTATCCAAAATGTTTAATTTTATTAAAATGAAGGTACAGAATCAAGTATTATTGATTCATTTACTATACCATGTCTATTTTTTTAATTTCCATCTAATGTTATGGACAATTACCAATTGAATTGCTGAATGGATTTCTTAATTTAAATTTTATTCGATTTTGAATGCTTTTAAGTGTTGCTTCTATTTTCAAGGAATTACACTTTTGACAAACAGCGCAGAAGAGCAATTTTTATAACTTTGAAAATTAATGGTGATACGATACTTTATTATTTGAATATCTGTGTATGTATTAATAAAAAACAATTCTAAAATACATTATATGGTCAAAGGTGATCGGCTACTTGTGATTTTCGACGTTTTGTTAAATATCTAGAAAAATATACAAGGAATTTTTTTTTAACTCCAGTTATGTAAACATAATAGTACATGTTATATATTGCCGTGAAGATTTTTTTCAAAATCCCATAGGAGACCGTCAACAAATTGAAAAATAATGACGATCTTTTGGATAACCCTGTCAAAACTATGTAGCAAAAGCGTTCAAATTTCATATTATGATTAAGTGGATTATTGTAATAAACAGTGTTCATTTATATGATGATAGAATGTATACTCGTAGAGAAATTAAGGTTTTTATTAGAGATGGGCAATATCGTTTCTTTTAAGGAACCGTTCCAGCCGGAATCGTTCACCAAAATGAACGAGTTCTTTGGATTCGTTCCTATTGGAATCGTTCCGAAAAAAGGAACGATTCCGACAAAGGAACGATTTTGAGAAAAAGGAACGAATTCGAGAAAAAAGGATGATTTCAAGAAAAAAAGGAACGATTCCGACAAAAGAACGAATTCGAGAAAAAAGGACGATTTCAAGAAAAAAAGGAACGAATCCGTAAAAAAAAGGAACGATCCCGACAAAGGAACGATTTTGAGAAAAAGCAACGAATTCATGAAAAAAGGACGATTTCAAGAAAAAAAGAAACGATTTTGAGAAATAGGAGAAAAAAGGAACGACTTCGAGATAAAAAGGAAGGAATCCGATAAAATAGAATGGATTTTTTTAAAAAAAGGTTTCAAGGGAAAAAAACGCGTCCGAAACTATTTTACGAAAAAGACAACGAATCTGGAAACAGTGATAACAGATCTCGGAGTGACATGCAATCCCTAATATTTATTATTTATAACTAATTTATTTTCTTACGTATTCATTTTTTTCATATCATTTCTTATCGTTTGCTTTAATTTTTTAATATTTTGGACAGATCATTTTGCTTTTAAGAGTTCATTTTATTCATCTGTGTGTGCTATTAATTAGCACAGTTATTTCTAATCCCCATAATATAAGTATTCCCTGACTTTATGATTTATTGTATTAAGCATAATTCCTCTTGAAAATTTTCATTTGGTTGAACTTTCATTTATCGCTATAGTTTATCCAAGAAATTTTACTGTAGCTTTGGTTTTGGTCATCAGGCTGTTGCGGCGGTCTATTAGATTTTCAATGTAATCATTGCTTTCCCCTCCAAAATCTGTCGTCAAATGACCTTCGATTTATTTTATTATTTTTGCGTAGGAAATTTCTTTATTGATCTAATATTTGATATCGGGGTCTATGATTTGTTTCCTCTTCAAAATTCACCCAAACGTAATCTTTAACTTTTATATCGGTCCTCGTAACCGGCCGTTTTCCAAGTTGGTCCATTTCAGTACGATTCCACAGGAATTAGGAATTTCGGAGTCTGCCCATTTCGAGAAAATTCCTAGAAGTCCATCTATTTAGGAATTAAGGGTGTATTCGAAAAAAATATTTTTCCACCTTCAACAGCTCGAAAATTTCCGATACAGTTTCAGACACATTTTTAACCCTTTCCGGCACACTGTGCCCGGTCTGGGATACCTAATTTTAATTCCAAACTTGCAAACGGCACCAATAACATTTTAGGAAAATTTTGCTTTTGCAACAAAGGCTTAAATTAAGGAATTCAAAATATCTAAAAAAATCGTTTGTGAATTCCGGTGTCAGTCAAAATTTTCTTATTTTACTAACTGATTTTGCCCGTGCCGGAAAGGGTTAAAAGTAGATACGTGGAACTTGCTGAGATGATTTTTAAAGAGATGTATAAGAGGCCGCGTGATTTCTTTTTTTTCGCTCAATTCGTAAGAATTTGATTTATAAACAATTACTTTCTCAGTATGACCATTTTTTTCGTTCGCAGATGTCCCTCTTCAGGAAATTCAGTTCAAAACGCCAACTTTGACAACAGTTTTTTGCAATATTTTTTGCAAAAAAAAAAAAAAAAAAAAAAAAAAAAAAAAAAAAGACAAGCACGGCGCATTGTGTATTTTCTAAGAAAGAGAATTACCAGTTTGAAACGTTTGAGAGCAAAAATGAATTTATGAATAAATCAGACAGCAGTTTGGATTGGAATACAACCTTAACCCCTTCGTGACCCCTTCGCTTGTGTTTTTTTGGGTCAGGGAATCCGAATTTGTATCTTCTCAGCAAAAATTTATCCCGGCAACTCCCCTCCCCCAATTTTAATAAAATGCACCCCAAAAGAAATTTTAAAAAATTAAATTTTTTACTGTTTTAGCGAAAAAGTATCTATAAATTTAGATGCAGACAAATTTTAAAAGAAATACGATGCATAACATTATGACGTAGGATGAACGGGGAGGGGGGAGCATCGTTTGCTTTTTCTCTCCTCCGAACTTTCAATAATTCTTATTTTATGTTTTTTGGGTCATTGAATCCGAATTTTTTACTTCTCACCCCCTCCCCCCAGAAAAAAATAAAATAATCGCCAATATACGTTTTTTATATTTTTTGAGGAAAAATTATCTAGAAATTCAGAAAGTAGACAGAATTTTCAAAAAAGTACGATGCATAACATTATGACTTAGGATGAATGGAGTGTGTGTGTGTGTGTGGGGGGGGGGCTGCCTCACAGCGCTACGTGCACTAAGTTATGCACTAATTCCGCTTTTACCAAAATTTGTGTGCATGTGTTTGAGGGGGAGGAGTTGCCGGGAGAAATTTTCATTCAGCGATCCACAAAACATAAAATAAGTCTTTTCTAGAGCTACCATGAATTTTGCTCCTCTATATGGTCTCTATTGCCTTGACTCAGGCGACCAGGGTCGTGCGAAGAGAAAACTGTACCCGTGGCAAAGTCTCAATCTAGCACTCCCCTAGTAAGTTGGAAGGGGGGGGGGGCAACTTTTTCTTGCGACAGGCCAAAAAATAACGTTGGTAGTATAATTTTGGCGCCCCCTAAGTTTCCGCGATCGGGGTGACCGCCCCGTCGCACCCCTCCCCTTTTACACGGGGCTGCAGACGATACAGTGCCTCAGCGCATGTTGAGAGGCAGACTCCCTCCTCCAAGTTCATGCTACGTCATGATGTCACGTATCTTTTTTGTAGCAAATTTTGCCTGCTTTCTGAATTTCCTTTTTTCCAAAAACTTTTAATTAAATATATATATATATATATATATATATATATATATATATTAAAATTAATATTTTTTATTATAATACCCAAAATTAAACGTATTTTAGGTATCATTTGACCTTTTCTTTTTCTTTTTTTCTTTTTTCTTTTTTTTTTCTTTTCTTGAGGGAGGATTTTAGTGAGAAGTTAAAAATTCGGATTCAGCGATCCCAAAACATAAAGTAAGTCTTACAGGAAAAATTCGGAGGAGTAACGGGAGAGCGAAGACATATCATGCGATTGGTTAACCTTCTCAGTCCTGATGTCGCCTATAGGTGACACAAAAGAACATCCATTAAGTTCATTTAATGCAATCTAATTTAATAAATCTTTTAATTTAATTTAAAATTATTAAAATTACTTACTTCTAGAGGTTTTTACTAAATGCGTGAATATTAGAGGCATCCATACATACTGATACATCTTTGAATATGTTTTACAATAATTTTATAGTTTGTGTGGTCCTTCTTAATATTTGTCTCAGATTTGAGGAATTAAAGTGGAATTGCATAACGTAATGCATGTAGCGCCGCGGCGCATGTTGAGAGGCAAGCTTCCCTCTTCCCGTTCATCTTACGTCTTAGTCATGCATCGTATTTGTTGCAAATTTTGTATACTTTCAAAATTTCTGCATACTTTTTAACTAAAATGATAAAATAATTGATTTTTTTCTTAAATAACTTTTTTGGGAGGAGGAGGGGAGTATTTTACCAAATTTTAGGGAAGTTGCCAAGGAACATTTTGGTGGGAAGTTGAAAATTCGGATTTAGCGAATTAAAAAACATAAAAAAGTCTTTTTCCAGAATTATCATGAATTTTGCTTGGTCGAGACCCAATACGGTCTCTATTGCCTGGACTATTGTTCAAACAGATTTTCCTCTATGTAATAAACCTCAATGTAAGTTGATTAAACCAATCTTCGAGAGTTTCAAGATTGTTTTTAATCATCTTCTTCAGGAGAGAAAAACAAGACGCCAAACTTATAAAGTGATACATGAGCGAGCGCTATAAGCTGGTCTTATTTTTCTTTTGACAAAGAAAATTCTCAAATTCAAATTATACTTGAGGAAAAATAGCATGAAACCGAAATATACATAAAAGTGCGTAGCTATTAAAAAAATCGAAAATCAGTTATTATCCCATTAAAGTGCAATTTTTATGACATGATGATGTGTTTCTTATATTATTTAAAACCGTTTCAAATCAGTTTTTTTTCTTTCTTTTAATCTTGTTTTTCTTGAAAATTCATTATATATATATATATATATATATATAATTTCGTATGATATATTTACCAATTAGAAAAAGTATTAGTGCATGTATCTAAGTTTATATGGTGTTACATTACCTTCGGATCCTGGTACTCAATCGATAAAGCACGTTTAGGTTCTCTATTCGAATCCTAGTTGGGGCATTTTTTTCACTCAGATATAAAAAATCAACTTCGTAAATTATTTCTTTTATATCAATTTTGCATGAACACGTCAAATAGTAATGTAATTAAGTCACAGATGACAGTAAATAATTTGTAACAGACAATATCTTAAATGAAGTAAAATAATATACTTCTATTTTTCTAAACATTAAATTTAAGAGGATATAATGCGCAGTTGTAGTTTATTAAACGTTTATCCCCTCCTACAACTTTAATTTCTTTTCTCTTTCTTTCGTTTTTCTTCGTCTCCCCTCCCCCCCCCCGCTTTTTTTTCATACACATTTGAAGGGTATTTGGGCAATACACTTTGCTTTAATAAATCAAAATATATCTTATTTAAAAATAAAATAGCGTATTTTAATTTATTAAAACAGGCCAATCTACAAGAACAAGAACCGATTTTTTCGGAATCGATCCATTTCGAACCGAATCCAAGAAATAGGTCTTTTCGGACCGAATCTGATGAATCGGTCCTTTTCGCAGTCGGTGTATTTCGGAACGAGTCCGAGGAATCTGTCCTTTTCGGAGTCGTTTCATTTCGGAACGATCCCGAGGATTCGCTCCTTTTCGGAACGAGTCCGAGGATTCGCTCCTTTTCGGAGTCGTTTCATTTCGGAACGAGTCCGAGGATTCAGTCCTTTTCGCAGTCGTTTCATTTCGGAACGAGTGCGAGGAATCGGTCGTTTTCGCAGTCGTTTCATTTCGGAACTAGTCCGAGGAATCGTTTCTTTTCGGAATGGTTTCATTTCGGAACTAGTTCGAGGAATCGTTCCTTTTCGGAATGGTTTCATTTCGGAACTAGTCCGAGGAATCGTTCCTTTTCGGAACGAGTCCGATCAATCGTTCCTTTTCGGAATGGTTTCATTTCGGAACTAGTCCGAGGAATCGTTCCTTTTCGGAATGAGTCCGATCAATCGTTCCTTTTCGGAATGGTTTCATTTCGGAATTAGTCCGAGAAATCGTTCCTTTTCGGAATGGTATCATTTCGGAACTAGTCCGAGGAATCGGTCCTTTTCGGAGTCATTTCATTTCGGAACAAGTCCGAGAAATCGATCCTTTTCGGAGTCGTTTCATTTCGGAACGAGTCCGAGGAATCGGTCTTTTTCGGAGTGGTTTCATTTCGGAACTAGTCCGAGGAATCGTTCCTTTTCGGAATTGTTTCATTTCGGAACTAGTCCGAGGAATCTTTTTTTCGGAACGAGTCCGATCAATCGTTCCTTTTCGGAATGGTTTCATTTCGGAACTAGTCCGAGGAATCGTTCCTTTTCGAAATGAGTCCGAGGAATCGTTCCTTTTCGGAATGGTTTAATTTCGGAACAAGTCCGAGGAATCGTTCCTTTTCGGAACGAGCCCGAGGAATCGTTCCATTTCGGAATCGTTCCGAAAAGAAACGAATCCTTTTAACAGACAGGAACCGTTCGTTCAGTTCCACCGCCGGAACTGTTCCTTTGGAATCGTTCCTCAACAAATGACACATCTCTAGTTTTTATTAAAACAGTCCCAAATTTTTGCTTATACGTAATTTGCAGAATTCTTAATATAAAAAAAATGTTATTTTCAGAAAATATGAAAAAGAACATTTTACATAATATCCTGTAATCAGAATTAAAAAATAATAAAAATTATATGAAAAACGAGCAAGTTTATTAAATAATATTTCACTGCGCATGTGTAAACGTAATCAAGATATTATTTGCATAATGTGTTAGCAAAATGTATAGAGCCACTTTTGTAAAATGTCTCAAAAACATAGCTTGAAAATTGGAAAAATTATCGTCGATAGAATAAGCTTTATTACCAAAATGAAGCAAAAAGACGAGGGGCTGTATCAATATATCATTGATTAGTGTTAATGTGCATATACAATATTGCACGTATTGTATATTTGGATACAGCGTATTGATGCTTTGAAATTGTATAATACATAAGAGGCAAATAACGGCATTTTATTCCACTGCCTTTACATTATGTCATTTTATATTTTCCATTTTACCAGAATTTCGTATAATTTTTTTCTTGTAAGGTCAGTGTGCATTTGCATTTCTAGATCTTCTTGTATTAATTAAAAAATATTTATTCATTTGCACGCTAGAAGTATCAATCTCGTCAATTCTATGATTTGCGTATGTATTGTCATTTAAAAAACTGTTTTAATATTTCCTTCATATCTATGAAATATCATTTTTTACATAACGAAAATGTATCATAAGAATTTTAAACCTTGCTCGTATTTTTGGGTAATTTAAATAAATTAAAATACCAATGGAAAAAAATTAGGAAGACTTTTTTCTTTCTTTCTTTTTTTCCTGTCTCCCGAAGAGTAGTAACCAGACTAGTTTTTAGAGTATAATAATTTTATTGTGACGTTGATGATCGACACAAATGACATAATAAAATAGTTTTGATAATATTTTAATCTCTTGGTCAAATCAATATTTAGGTATAGGAAAGGATCAGTCTCAGTATCAGATTTATCAGTATTTTTAAATCCTGCTAATATTTTTGGATAATTTAAATAAATTAAAACAGCAATTAATTAAACGTAGTAAGGCATTTTTTTGTTTGCTTATGAAGAACAGCAGCTAAAATTAATCTTAAATGCCCATTCATTTAGTATATCCAAGATTTCAACATCCAAAAAAATGAAAAAAAAGTTACAAAAGCGGTTATAATTGTAGAATTTTTTTCCATAGAAAAGATATAATGAAAGTTGATTCAAATTTAGATCAAATAATTAACTTTGATCTCTCTCTCTCTCTCTCTCTCTCTCTCTCTCTCTCTCTATATATATATATATATATATATATATATATATATATATACTCTTTTTCAGCGAATTTCAGTTTTAGATGCTATAAGAGCTAGAGCTTTAAAAACAGAAATTCTATAATTATAAAAGCATCCCAGTATATTAAGGATGTTGTTCTAGCGCATTTAATTAGTTTAAAGTAATAGTTTTTTGCCTATTTATTCAGAAACATAATTTTATATGTAATTAACATTAATATGATAATATTTTGAAGAATTAAAAATCCTTCCCTGTTAGTGGAAATCAATTCTGCTATACACTGTAAATAAAAATTCAAGAGGTTACTAAAAATTTCTTAGTAAATTTGTATTCCACAGAATTTTTTAGTAACCATTACAAACTTTTTTTTTTGCAAGTGAAACAAGCATTTCTTTTGTAAACTGAACAAAAGAATTTTTTGTATAACTAACTTAAAAATTTTTAGTATGAGCCACCAAGCAAATTTTAGTAATAGCTCCAAAATTATTTTTAATAACCATCACGTGCGCCCGAAAGGCAGGAGCTTCCTTCGTGCTGCATCCAGACCTCTGAAGCGGAAGATTTTCGGCAAAACCGCAATAGATGGCAGCACCAAACATTCCTACCCGCTCCGACAGGATTTTCAAAATCCCTTTACGAGACACTACATACATTCGGGGTGCATTTGGCTGTGGCAAGTTTCGAACCCGGGACCTTTTAGCCTGGAGCCCGTTATTATAACCACTATGCTATCAAGGCCACACCAACTGAGTTTTAGTAAGAGCTATTAAAGATATAAAACTATTAACTCTATTCGTTGCTAACTTTTTTCAAGTAATTCTTACAGATTTTTTTGTAACCGACTAAGATTACTAAAATTTTTTTAGTAATTACAAGGATCACTAAAGTTTTTTTTAGTAGATCGACCCTTTTTTTTACAGTGTAGGTTGAAAAAGTTTCGTTCGAGCTTTACTTAAGTGCATTATATTTTTAAGAATTTTAGCTAGTTTATTTTTTCATAAGCAATAACGTATGGTTGATTAAGAAAATACAAGATTTTTTTGCTTGTTTCTGAACAAAATAAACAGTTTCGAGAACTTAACCCATTCATATACTTCTTCCTTATTTTACGTTAAATCATTATTACCTACAAAGAATAAACTATTTTTATTTGATTTGTTTTTTTTAACTGGGTATTTGGCAAGACCAGCTTCACGTGCAAGAATCCGTAGTATAGAATTGCGGGATTCTGCCATGGTTGAAAATGAGCCGGTTCCTACTTTGCGGGATTACACTTCCTAATTATCACATTTCTTATTTTATAGATGGAGTTCACATATATTTATTTAAAATTTTTTTTTGTTTATTATCTCTACTATTAAAGGTATTTTTCCAATTCTGATATAGAAACGATTATACAAGGAAGGTCTCATTACTGGGCATATTCAGAATTTTTTGAAAAAATAAAATGAAATACTTACGTATATAATAAAGGATCCGTCAAAAATTAGCTGTGGAATTAAAGTAGAAAGCCTGTAAATAATAAAATACATTCGAACATTTGGCGTGAAAAGACGAAAGCGTCACTCGACTTGGCGAGTAGCACTTTCCCTCGCCAAAAGCCCAAAAGCAAACGATTTTAATGTAACTGAAAACTATTGGATTTTTAGAATACGTGCAAATGGCATTTAATGAATTTAAACATAAACAACGAGAGAGTTTAATATATTATGTATAAAATTTGTTTTATAATGGGTTATTCTATATTCATTGTAGATGTTGAATAGCAGTATATTGTATAATGATTCTATATATATATGTATGTATAAGTTGCTGTAGTTATTTAATTTATCACTGGAAAAATAAACAATTCGTAATTAGAATTTTTTTTCATACATTTAAAAAAAATAAAAGCCAGATATTTCCATAGCAACAAAATCGAATCAAAAATGTTCAATTGGACTTTGAGCTTAAAACAATTTTAATTAATTTTAATTATGAATTTCGTTTTAAATCACAAATTTTGATGGTTAAATTGCAATATAAATAACATATAAATATCGATACATATAAATATCAATATAACTAAATTATACTTAAAACAAACTAAAACTGATAAAACTAAAGTTGTTTAAATTAAATCTATCTAAACAACTTCAACACGAAACTTTTTTTTTGCTTAAAGAGCATTTGACATAAAAAAGTACTTTTTGAAATTGCCTTCCATCACCAACCGATGAAAATTTGCCAAATAACGAAATTTTCATTATTTTTTTACGGACACTGTATGGAGTTTTTTTTATAAAAGTATATTTCCTCATGAGAAGAACATTCTGGGTCAATCCATTTCAAGTGGTCCAGAAAATATTTTTTTGGTCGCTCGACCATTTTTAAAAAATCTGAAATTCTTTGTACAACAACCCTAACATGACGGAAGTTCAAAATGACCGTTCTTTTAATTTTACTATTTTTTGTTTGTGCATGGCGGCCATCTTTGTTTCATCGTGTGCAGCGATTTTCTCAGATACTAGGATACACAAAATTGTAAATATCTCGTCTTCTATTTTCCCAATTGAAATGGGGTTTGCAGCATTTTGTTCAGAATAAAATAGGCTAAATATGCAGTGATAGAAAATTTTTGAAAAATAAATTTTTACAGGGGAAATTTTAGCACAAAATGTACGGTTTTTTCCAAAATCTATCCGTTTGCAAGAGGAAATTTTTCATGCAAGAGCAACTGTCAACCTTACACAATTTTTTCTACAAATAGGTCAAAAGTACGTGTACTCATACACCAAGTCCCAGATCTGGGAGATAATTTCTTTTTGCGAAAAAAATTCCGAAATTCGTCAAAAATTTCAAAAATCGCACTTTTTAGGCTTTGATATCTCTGGTGGGGCACGAGATAAAAATCTGAAATTTTGGCCTGTGATAGTATTGTGTAGTAGCATTATATACAAAAAATTTCAAGAAGGAGATTTGGCTACAAGCTGAGATATGACATGGAAAATATGTGAAAACAATACTGTCAAACTATTGTAAACCTACTATGTAATTGTTCTAGAAGACTGTCAACCTTGCACAATTTTTTCTACAAATAGGTCAGAAGTGTGTGTACTCATACACAAAGTCCCATATTTGGGAAATGACTTCTCTTTCCGAAAAAAATTCCGAATATCGTCGAAAATTTCAAAAATCGCACTTTTTAAGCTTTGATATCTCTGGTGGAGCACGAGATAAAAATCTGAAATTCTGGCCTTTGATAGTATTATGTAGTGGTGTTATGTACAAAAAATTTCAAGAAGGAGATTTGACTACAAGCTGAGATACGGTGATTAAAAAAATTTTAAGAAATGCTATTACGAGTACCTTAGGAGAAATGAGATTAGTCTCTTTTATTACAATATTTACACAGAAAATATCGTTTGTTGAAAACAGTTAAATAATAAGCATTTAATTTACAAAATACTACATAGGCTCAACAAAGAGCTTAACAATATTTACGAGAGATGTCATGAGTTCGACCAGTTACTGTTGTCAGTCCATCAGGCTGTTCTTTCTAAAAAATTTATTTGAAGCCCCCCAAGTCTTGTCATCCCTTGTTAACTTGAATGAAATTCTCTAGGTTTAATAATTGAAGCCATTTCAACTCGATCAGTTGCAATTCAACGTCCGTAATTTACTTTTCCTGAAATGTGTTCCGAGTAAAATTGTTGCAATAGCATTTCTAGTAGATTTGTTCATCTGGACAAATAGTGTATTGACTTAGCATACATTCTGAATTGTTTAAATCACACAGAAGCATTTGAAAGATATTTGTAACTAACATTTAACTTTGTAGCATAAATATTTAATTTAAAATTTTGGAGGTATGAATAATTACATAGTATGTTACAATAGTTTGGTAGTATTGTTTTCACATATTGTCCATGTCATATCTCAGCTTGTAGTCAAATCTCCTTCTTGAAATTTTTTGTACATAACACTACTACACAATACTATCAAAGGCCAGAATTTCAGATTTTTATCTCGTGCTCCACCAGAGATATCAAAGCCTAAAAAGTGCGATTTTTGAAATTTTCGACAAATTTCGGATTTTTTTTTTCGCAAAGAAAAATCATTTCCCAGATCTGGGACTTGGTGTATGAGTACACGCACTTTTGACCTATTTGTAGAAAAAATTGTGCAAGGTTGACAGTCTTGTTGAACAATTACATAGTAGGTTTACAATAGTTTGGTAGTATTGCTTTCACATATTTTCCATGTCATATCTCAGCTTGTAGTCAAATCTCCTTCTTGAAATTTTTTGTACATAACGCTACTACACGATACTATCATAGGCCAAAACTTCAGATTTTTATCTCGTGCCCCATCAGAGATATCAAATCCTAAAAAGTGCGATTTTTGAAAGTTTTGACGAATTTCGGAATTTTTTTCGCAAAGAGAAATTAACTCCCAGATTTGGGACTTAGTGTATGAGTACACGCACTTTTGACTTATTTGTAGAAAAAATTATGTAAGGTTGACAGTTTCCCTTGCATGAAAATTTTCCTCTTGCAAACGGATAGATTTTGGAAAAAATCGTAAATTTTGTGCTAAAATTTCACCTGTAAAAATTTATTTTTGAAAATTTTTCTTACACTGTATATTTAGCCTATTTTATTCTGAACAAAATGCTGCAAACCCCATTTCAATTGGGAAAATAGAAGACGAGATATTTACAATTTTGTATATCCTAGTATCTGAAAAAATCGCTGCACACGATGAAACAAAGATGGCCGCCATGCACAAACAAAAAATAGTAGAATTAAAATAACGGTCATTTTGAATTTCTATTATGTTAGGGTTGTTGTACAAAAAATTTCAGATTTTTTAAAAATAGTCGAGCGACCAGTGCTGGACCACTTGAAATGGATTGACCCTTCTGTAATTTTTTCAGATTTTTCGGAGTATGCCCGTATGGAGTCCTTTCTTGTTTCAGCAACTCCAAGAAAATAATAAGAAGCATCTTTAAGGAATTTAATAAAATGTATGATCATACGTATATTAAAACTACAATCTGGAATATTCAGTTATATTCTTTTTAATTCAAAAATTTCCTTCATTTATATACTACAATATGCATGCTACTTCATGAAACAGCTTATTTGTTACAACGATTTGATATTTACCAGAGTTGGAGAGATCATTTCACTTTTTACATAAACTTATTGAATATATGAATAAATTTTCTGCTCACTAAAAAGCAGTTTCTCAAACTGTGATCCACAAACCCCAGGAGGCTTGCTAGACTTTATTCGAGAAAGTTTCCTAAAAAGTTCTAACTTTGTTGGCTATTTTAAAATTTTGTTTTGAACGCAGAAAAGTGTAATAGAATTTCTGTGAGACATTTTTTTTTCGATTGAAGGTCGGATTTTTGTTTAAATAAAATTAAATGTATCTATTCTTATGATTTATAACGATAAGGAATATAGTATAATTGAGTGTGTCGTATTTTTACGTTTAATTCGACTGAAAAAAATATTAATACGTGTTTTGTAGATTTTTAACTCTTAAAGAAAATAATTATCGTCATTATAGATGTTAATGCGAATTATTATTCTCTTACAGAAATATTAAAAGCATATTAAAAGTTTCTTCACATCGTATAGATTCCAAACTGTGGAAAAAAGATCCTGTCCTGACAAATTTTAGAAAAATTAAAAGTTATCTGTCCAAATTACATTCATAATACTATCACTTTCTATAACTAGTGGATATTTTAACAATATGTAAACCATATACACAGAATCTCTTCATTCACTTCTGTTGTGAATTATTTATCCCATTTTAGGTGCATTTGTAATTATTTAAACACGTAGCACCTATAGCGTCGTCGGTCAATCCGTCCTTCTGTCCGCATATAACAACGCAAAAACTACCCAACCGAATCATTTGAAATTAAAAATATATAATTATTACATAATTTTGTCGAGTCATTTCAAATTTTATGAAAATCGGATGTATAGTTCAATTACAAGTATTTCGTTACATTACGGTCAATGGGAAAAAAGTTTCCAGAGCATCTTAATGATGTTAAACTGTTTCGAACATAATAGAATTGGCATGAATTTATGAAGAATATACTGAAATATACATTCTGCAGAATCTGTAGTGCAAAGAATATTTATTATTCATTTACAGGACCACACAAAAGTATTCTGTCACATGATGGTGTAGGGGGAAACATTGTTTGGGGTGCGTTTTAATTACATTAAACTATTTTACATTTTATGAAATTGATATACGTTGCTGACGTTTTCTACAAATTAATTCCTGTATGATAGAAAGCATTTAGTGTTTACAGGGGCACGAGAGATATTTCGGATACTGTATTGTATCCGAAGTATTGTATATTTTAAAAACTTTGTTGTAGTACGAAGGTACTTCATTTGCTACTTCTGACGTGCAATTTCCGACTTGCTCATGCATATGCATCTTCGAGACAGATTGGTAGGAGCAAAAAACTTTAAGCATACACCCAAGGATTTCCTATTTAAATTGTTCGCTAAGAAAATATTTCTCCGGACACATATTACACAATGAGGCACATAAACTTCCTTCGTATTGTGAAGGGAGCTGAAAAGCAGAGAAGGGCTCGTCAAACAAAGGAACCGTGCAGATTGAAGTCTTATACAATTAAGTTAAGGTGTAGACGGGAGAACAAAATGCGTTTGTAGTCGATCGTTAACGTTATCGTGTTTCCTCTCACCTGTGACTGTTCTCACTTGGTACATACAAAGTTTTTAATAATTTAATTTCGTGTTTTCTCCTACTATGGAAAAGTTTTTGGAAGAAGTGTCTCCTAATTAATCAAAGAAGAGGTAAAGTGACTCTACTAGGTGGAAAAGTAACAAAGCCTAAGTTTAACGGTATCTTACACCTTGTGATAGCAATGGCGAATTAACATAATATGATGTACTAAGATTACGTACGTCATGTTATGACGTACGTAATTAATTAGTGTTTAATTTAATTACGTAGGTTTAATTAACGTACGTAAAAATTAACGTTTTTAAATTTCAGAACTTTTTTAAGTATATTTAATTAATTAATAAGATATTCTTCCATTTATTTTTTCAAATAAATTTTAGTATTTTGAGGATAGTAGTTGAGGAGTGGGCTTTTGTCACACTTAAAATATAAGCAAACTTGCTGTATTGAAAAATAGAAAAAATGATCAAAATTGAATTGTTACAAATTCATTTTTTATTGAACTTTCTTCGGTGAAATTTTAAATTGGCCTTATTTCTTTAAAATTTAATGCATTAAAGTTCTTAATTTTGCTCCCCTACCCAACGTGCGACACTAGGCCATAGCTTAGGTTGGCGTTATGAATAATCCGCCCCTGGTGATAACAGGATACATAATTAATTAATATTTTAATAGCATATTAATTAGCATATTTTGATTAATTAATCATCAATATGCTATTATAATATGTTATTAATGTAATAAAATGCCTATGATGGTTCAGCACGCGATAGTGATATGTTTTAATGAGTTTTTTTCTTTTATTTTTTTTTTACAAATCCAGTGATTTTTTAATATTTTGAAGATCTTGATTCATGAATTTGGGACAATTTGTGCTACATTTTCATAATTTTTGGCATTATGTTTTTGCAGGTACTGCCCTATTTGTAATCAAACAAATTCTAGCTGTGGGCACTCTTCAAAAGCTTAATAATGCTCTTTTCTTCTCATTGCTTCTTTTTGAGAGTTAAAATTTAGTTGTACAGAGCGGTTTTGTGTATTTGCTACTCTTAAAAATCCAATACCAAGCTAAAGTTAGAGAAAATTAATTTCTAGTTTTTTGCAAAACCGGCAAATTCCAAAATAAGTTGCAAAGGCGGCAAATACCAAAACAAAAACTTAAATAAACCCTTCCATTCATGTGCCACTGCCACCTTATCTCATGTTTTTAAATATACTGTCATACTGACTATAAAAGCAAAGAATTTTGGTTCCAATCTAATTTTGGCTAAGCGTTATAAAAAATCAGCTTTTTTACAATTTTTTTTTGTCGTTGGCGACGCACTCGCATGATCTAACGCACAGTAATTATTTTTCATGGAGATTTCCTCAAGGCAGAGATTTTTAAACATCGCACCACACCTTATTATTCGGCACAAAATCTAGTAGAACTTGAAAATGTTGAAACTTGTCGATTGCATCATTGTATACAGATCACTGGTCTTCACATTAAAGATATTTTGTTTAGAATCACATATTTACATATCGTTATGTTAAATCATGTCCTTTCATTTGAATATAACAAATTTTGTCTATAAGTATTACTTTTTATTTTATTTGCCTTCAAAGAAGGAAGTTTTAGTACCCTACCGTGTAAATTAACATAAAAATAGTTAAAATTGTTCATTCAGGTAGTGCGAATACAAAACAATGAACAGATTATAAAAAAAAAAAAAAAAAATTTAAATAAAAAAAATAGCAGCCACTTTTAACATTCAGTCCCACTTGTGAACGTTACTCTTGCATATTGCATTGTTTAACTGGAATATATTATAGATAGATATACAGTCGACTCTCGTTTATTCGAAATCGGATAATTCGAATCTCCGCTTAATTCGAACTAAACAAGAAATCCCGAAATTTCCAATTGCAGAACAACGTTAAAATTTTTCATTAATTCGAACTCATTTTCTTTTGACTTCGTTTAATTCGAACTTAGGAGAGTTCCGATTTTTCCTTTTTCTTTTCTTTCCCACGGATTTCGGATCATTTGAATAATTTTCTTTCTTTGATTTTTGTGAAAATTGTTCCGAACGAGTATACATATAATCCTATGTATTTGATATCCACTTTCTTAATGCCCCGTCTGTCCATTAGTGACGCTTTAAAATTTTCTTCCATTGTGCTTGTTTCTAATGTTTTAATTAGTTTATGTATTTATACATTCTAATTTAATATTAAGACATTCTAATGATAACAGATGAAATAAATAATAATAAAAGAAAAAAAAACACTAACACTAATTCCTTTGTAATAGTACCATATGAAACATGTTTGTATTTCATACTTTCCATAATTCGAACTTCGGATAATTCGAACATTTCTTGTGGTCCCGACGAGTTCGAATTAACGAAAGCCATCTGTACATAATAATGGTACAGATTCTAATCAAAATGTTTATATGCACATTCATGATTTAAATGCGAATATTGTGCATATGTTTGACAAACAATATAATAAAAAGTACAAAAGTAACCCCCGTAGGCGGAGCTACAGACATCCAAAATACATGAATTTACATAAGCGTCCCGGAATGTGTTAATAATCCTTTAAGATCTCAAGGCTTTTCACAGAAATTAAAAATCATGGTGATTAACCCTAATTAATAGTATCATATTTTATAGTAAAAATCGTTGTCAAGTTACGTGAAGGTAGGATCACATAATTGTGTGTCTGCAGCCTCGGCTTTAAGTCACACAAATAGAGGAAATTGTTTTTTCTTTTTCCTTGGGATTACCTACACAATTGTGTAGGTCAGGTTAAAGGGATAAGTAAATATAGATATTGATTATTTATCAAATATCTATTACTAAATAAATACAGTCATCGATTATTTACCAAATGTCGATTAATAAAAATGAAATTTAAATGATTATAAAAGAATTGGTTCCTCTTATAAAAGCCTGCCTAAAAAATAATTTCTATTTTTATGGAACAATGAATCAGCTATCGTTAATTTATTCGAAATGCTTCTTCAAATATAATTTTATGCATTGTCCTTGAAATTTTTATGGCTTTTTATTTTAATTCTCATAATAATATAATCGTCAATATAACGATATATAAAAGAATCTTATTAGAAAACAACATGAATCAGCAAATAAGTCTTCTAAAACATTTAAATCGTATCAAAAATATTTTTAATATAAAGCAAAAGCAAAAAGCATGATGCGATATTTATAATAATGGAAATAAATGAATCATTAGAACATTAATTTTGTTTATGAGTGCAATATGTTTCATTCGCTTTTTTCTAAAACGTATTTTTTAAATACTTAATTATCTTAATGTAGTTAACTGTATCGATAAAAATATCAATAATTAAAAATTAATTCAGAATAAAATAAACGAAGCGAAAACATCTTCATTAAGGACCTAAAAAAATCCGCTAATGAATTTAAGGACATTATCTTAAATAAAATGCATGGAAATGAATAAGAAAATAAATATTCTTCAATTCTTTAAACAAATGTTGTGAAGAATGGATTTTCTCAGGAAAATGAAATAAACTTTTTTCCTGCTCGCTCCGATTGAGTAGCGAATAAGAAATAAAATCTTTAACGGCTTGCTCGAAAAATCTGCAAATTATTCTGTTGTGGGTTATTGTACTCCAGATACCAATACAGAAAGGATCCGGAAAAGTGAATATTGGCGCTTGCTTTAAGATTTACTGCTAATTGCGTACAAAACCGTTGTTTTTTTCATATGTCCTGTTTGTTCTCTACGGACTTATATTATTAGAAAGAAAAAAAAAAGGCGGTGAAAATGGA
The DNA here is from genome assembly GCA_964019185.1 of Maratus speculifer. Classification (NCBI taxonomy): domain Eukaryota; kingdom Metazoa; phylum Arthropoda; class Arachnida; order Araneae; family Salticidae; genus Maratus; species Maratus speculifer. The sequence goes on along the minus strand of OZ025293.1, from coordinate 248,926,882 downwards.
ATAACTAGCAGTAAAGTTTTTCAAACGAAATTCCAGATGTAGAAAATTCTTTCGGGGCCTTAAGGCTTCCGTGGAATTTTAATAAAACTCGAAAAGTGGTTTAAATATGTTTTACTCTCGGATACGGTAGCTATTTGCATTTCTTGTGGCGCGAAAGATTTTTTTTTTGTGCCCTCATGCACATTTTTTGAGTAGTTTTATAAATGCAATCAATGAAAAACACTTTTTTCTTGCGTGACAGTCATGAATATGTTGAGACGCTTCAACGTTTTGCTGCACAATAAATCAACGCTTTCTCGGGAACACTCATTTGATGTATTCAAAGCATAATTTTATACAGATGGGCTTGTTTCGCTTATATCAGAATTCAAGAAGCTCTAGTAACATACATCAGACTATTCCTGTTTGGAAACACGCACCTTAATATGGTCTGCCATAAACGATTTGTCAAAGAAAAAACAGTGTTTTCAACACGAAAACACATTTAATCTTCGTAAGAATATGTTATATTAAAATAAGGGTCAAAGATAAAGGAGTAAAAAAAGATGAAAAATATTCCTGCGATTAAAATAACCTCGGCATTGAAATTTCAGTATCAATAATAATCCTAAATATAATAATAAAAAGTATAACCATAAATATAATAACTTATAAATAAATCATAAATATAATAATTTATAAATCATAAACATAATAATTTAGCGTTTGAGCCGTTGCAAACTTTTCAGATTTGGCAACAGTATTTTCATGAAAACATTTTTGTTTTTATATTATGAAGATTTTGAGAGCAAAAAACTATTATTAAAAAATACTGGGCAAAAAAAAAAAAAAAAAAAAAAAAAAAAAAAAAATTATGTGTTATGTTTGATACAGCTCATTTTGTAGGACACGAAAATGTATATTTAAAACTTTTCACTAAATTTTCTGTCATACAGTGGTGGACATAATTATCTACCAAATTTCCATATAATTAAAGAAATATAAAGCTTATAAGAAAAGAAAGAAATATAAAACCGATATAAAGCTTTAAAATGTTGTACATCAAATATGACAAAACATAAATTTACTTGGGTATCATATATAATTAGTTTATAATAACGATATTTTCATACAATTTAATGAAAAAACTTAAAAACACAGTGGGCAAAATTATAAGACACCACTCTTTTTTTCCAAATATAATGGTCAACACAATTAACAGACACCAATGTTTTAAAAGAAAAGCCTCTAACATGATTATTCAATATTTGATGGAGTCATTAATGTTTTTTATAATATGAAATATGTGATTCGGCATCAAATTTATCAATTCTAGCAAAATATCGGAAGACAGTTCTTCCCAAGCGCATGTTATAGCATTTTTTAATTCTTCGACGCGTATAATCCGTCTCCCATTTTGGTAAATCTCACGAGCTAAGATCCCCACAAGTTTTCGATGGGATTTAAGTCTAGGGAACTAGAAGGCTACGCATTAACATTGATTCTTTGCTCTGAAAGCCACTTTTTTTGTTGCGTGTGATGTATGAATCGACGCATTTTCGTGCTGGAAAGGGAAGTTTTCGCCACAATGAAGTTTACCCTAAATGGCTAGTTGATCTTTAAGAAGATTGTAATAAATTTCGGAATTCCATTGAGCCGAAAAATCAGGCTAAACTATTACTGAACCTCCACCCATTTGGCGGGTCATTCATATATCAAGAGACTTCCGTAAATCATGCCAATAATAGTGAAATCCGTCAAGATCATCCAGGTTAAACATTTTTTTTCATCAGAAAATTAAGAATCAGAAAGAGCACCATGTAGAGGTCCAGGTCATAGTTCGTTGAGTGAAGTTTGAACGGTCCCTTTTATGCCGCCTTAGAAGCGGTGTTTTTTCTTCAATTTTTTTAATTTCACATAGGAAGCATTATGCAAACCCTGCGAATGGTTTCCCTTGAACAATTCAGTTTCAAAGCATTTTTAGCCTCTAGTAATCATCTTATTCTGTGTAACTAGCGAAAGCACATGACGTATGTCTCTCGAGGACAAGCTAGGAGAACGCCCATATCTTTTAATCACCGATCCATTAATTTCTCTTTTCAAAATATTTGAAATTGCACATCTAAAACGTTTAATACCTTTTGAAATATTATTAACTTAAGCACTAGCTCCATTTAATCTCTAAATTTCGCGAATTTAACTTTAATTATGTATCTCGTGGCATTTTTGTAAATGCGTGAAGTCGATTATTGTCGGTTTTAGATAACTGCTGACCTCATAACAACGTGCAGAAAATTTGAATATTGCACATTATTATCGAAAAAAAAGCAGGTGTTTTCATTAACATGTTTGGGTGCCTTATAATTTTGCCCATGGTATTTTTTTTTTTTTTATTAAACTCTATAAAAGTATCATTTCTGTAAAACAATTACATGTGATAACGGAATAAATTTATGCATTTGTTGTATTTGAGAAAGCATTTTTTTTCACTGTATGCCAAATTAGGTAGGTATCTTATAATTATGTCCACCTCTCTAATACAATATTCCATTAAAGATTAGTCTAACATTTCCTAGGTAGAATTAATTCCCTACTGCAGGTGTCCTTCTAATAAAGTTACGTGGACTGTGATATGTTAGTAACGAAAATATAACAAGTGATTAAGTTTGTGGGCTTTGATCACACAGAGAGTATCGTACTTAATTACTCCGTTAGTAACCGTTTGAAAAACAAACTGTTTGTAATGGGGATGGTATGCGCGGATTTATTAAGTATAATTTTATTCAGTTGAGCTGGGTTTGGAACCGGAAACAAACCTGATAGGTTTAATTTTTTTTATTATTTACTTTTTTAGGAGTCTTAAATGCTTCTGGAGGCAAAAAAATACATATGTACGTATTTTATTTATGTATATTTTTTTGTTTACTATGTTATATTCTTTTTTTTTTCATTTTTGTGAAAAAAGCACTTATTTAATATTTATACAATATTGTATAATATATTTTTTTAATATTTATCTCTTTATACATGTAATAATATTAAATTTATTATGTATACAATTGTTTTTTAAATATTTATATGTATTAAAAATTAATTACATGTAATTAAATTTGTAATATTACGTAATATTACAAATATTTAATATTTATCTTTTGTGTATATTGTATATTATATGTATGTCTTTGCTATGTTTTTTGGGCGCGACTGAGTTTTAACCCCCTTCTTGGCGCGTTTTCAAAATATCGCCACGTTGGCGCGCTTTTGCGTTTTGTCTCCCGGAGTTTGACTCCAGGAGACATCACGCAAAAGAACGCAATTTAAAGTGGCGATAATAAAAATAAATGAAAAATACATGTTTTAAAACATAGAAATTTAAAAGAATTTGAAATATCACACATAAAAAACAAATAACCCACTTACCGACAAACTAGGTTTTTAACGGAGTTTGGGAGATCGCAACAATAAAAATAGAGCAAAAATACATATATTAACGCAGAATCTTAAAATATTGCAAAAATTTGGATGTAAAAAGCATGCATATTGCGAAAAATTAAAACAAATCGCATTTATATACAAAATTATTTCATAAAATTTAAGATTCCAAATTCGGATGACCATAACCAAAAATTTAATTTACAAAGCTTTTAGAAGAAAAAAAAATTATTTTTCAGGGGGGGCTCTGCCCCCCTGAACCCCCCGGTGACATTTATCTTTAAAACATGTATAATATTTAAACGTTCAAAACAATTCCATTCAAGAAACACATACTTTCTTTTAAAAACAAAACTAGTCTTTTTTTAAATAAAGAAAGAAATCAATAATAGATTTTCTAAGCAAATATGTTAAACTTTGAATGCAAATGGTCGTTTTTATTTATATTTAATATGTGATGTAATTACATAACATTAAGATTCAAAAAATCTAAAGAAATGCCTAAAACACTTACTACATTTAAATATAAAACTGCGTCTCTACAGTCCAAAGACAATACAAATGTCTAAAATACTTTCTTTTAAATACAAAACAAAGGATTATTAATAAAAAAAAACATTTAAGAAAATTGTAATGCTCACTCTTCGTAATCCAACGGTCTAATAACACTCCAGAAATTCAATTAATTTCAATGCGCCAGAATTAAAATTCTTAAGTTTCTCCTTTCTCGTCCAATAAGAAAGCTAGACAAGAAAGAACAAACAGAGCATGCGCAAGCTCCCGCAAACGAAGGAGAGAAAAATCGCTTCTTCGCTCCGAGGGTTGCCGAGAAGAGCGATAGCTAAAAGTAAAGGTAAGCAAGGCGCGGCGTAGTTATCACGCGGTAGAAAACACGTCACCAAGAAGTGGGTTAAAACTCAGTTTACCCGTTTTTTGTTATTGTAACATGCATTTTTATATTTGTAATACTTATTACAAATATAAAAGTGCATGTTATTTTCATGTGTATTATTTATGTTTTTAATATTTGATACTATCCGATTATGTGTATTATTTATATTTTTAATATTTGATACTGTATTTAAATATAGTAGTACGTGCAATATTGTGTATGCTATACTGACGCTAATAAATGGATATATGGATACAGCCCCTCATCGTTTTACTTCATTTTGGGAATGACGGATTTGGAGCTTATTCTATGGACGATAATTTTCAGAATTTTTAAGCTGTGCTTTTGAGATTTTTTAGCTAATAAATTATGTAAATTATACTTTGATTGCGTTCACGCATACGCAGTGAAACATTATTTAGTAACCCTACTCATTTTTAATACAATTATTATTTTTTTTATTATAATTACAGAGTATTATGTGCAATGTTATTAGTCATATTTTCTGAAAAGAACATTTCTTTTAAATTAATTGCTCTACGAGTATGCACGCTATGTTCATAAAAATGAACAGTTTATTACAACAAGCCACTTAAGCAAATCTATAGTTTGAACGCTTTTGCTACATTATTTTTGATACGTTTATCCAAAAGATTTTCGTTGTTTTTCAATTTGTTGACGGTTTCCTATGAGTTTTCGGGAAAAAAAAATCTTCACGAAAATATATGACCTGTATTTTTTGTGTTCTCACCTTGAATTTTAGAATAATTCCTCATGTATTTTTGTAGATATTTAACAAAACGTCTAAATTCGCACGTGTCCGATCATTAATGGCAATATCGTGTATACGTAGGCAATATTTTTTCAAACATTTCTAAAAATTAACAAACATGTGTGACCATGAATGATGGTGTTGCCATTGAAAAAAACCCAATGTTTGGTCTGGTTTTGATTTGAGAATGACCTCATAATAAGTTTTACATACATCATTCAAAAGTATACTTTATTTCCAATCGTTTGGCACCATTATTTTTCTTCTATTATTATTAGTTGCAGAGTTAGAAGGCGATGTTTATATTTCTTTTTTCCACGACTGTATGTAAACCTTCAACTGTAAGGAATTCATTAAAATTTCTGCGCCGTATATATGCATTCATGTGCACATGTGGAGGACATGCCAAGAAAAATGTTGTTTGTTATTTTGTTGTTCTTAAGAATTTCCTTGGAAAATCCATCTTTATCCATTTGTATTTTCTATTAACTTAGTCACTCTGCTACTTATTTAAAAAAAAGCATTTCTCCAAATATAATAGAAAAACATTAAGCAACTTTTCATATTGCCAGAGGTATTTTTTGAAGCAGCAACAACAACAACAAAAAATCTTAGAGAAATGCATTATGCTATACCAGATAAGAGTTTTGAATTTAAATATATTTTGCAATAGTAAACGTAATTGAGAAATGTTGAATATATATTTCTCTTTAAATCGCAAGGGGGAGAAAAAGAAAGCAGAATACATTCAGTTATATTGAAAATATAGCATTTTAAAAATTTCATCCTAACTATTTGCCTAGTTTAAATTCACTAGACATTGTAATAAATACTTAAAAAAAAAAAAAAAAATATTGACTAAAATAATCCATTTGAAAAAATTGTATCAGCATGTGGTTAGAATGCGGTTAGCATATGATATTAATTTTATGCATTTGTAATTCTACAAAAAACAAAATTCTAGAAATACACAAATTTCACAGAAATATTTTGAATTTTTGTATGTTTTACAGCAATTATTTAAGAGAAAATTTAGCAAATGATAAAGCAAGTTAAAAAGAAAAGTATCAAATGAAAAAATATTCTTTTTATATCACTCCCTTACTAGATTTAAGAAAAACCCTCAAATGTTAAAAAAAAAAAAAAAAAAAAAAAAAAAACCTTATGTACTGGAAAGACGTGCCACGCATTTCGAAATGTTTTTTCCTATTAGTTATATGGCTGGCAAGCCTCGTTAATGTGTAAATATTTCATACAGGTCAATTTCAATAAAATAATAATAATAATAATAATAATAATTTTATTTAAATAGGTGCCACTTTTTTTAAACAAAAACCTTTGAAATAATAAAATGAAAAAAATGGAAGAAAATATTTAAAGAATTAAATAGATGGAGTGTTTTAAAATATTTTTAAAAAACTAATTAATAGATTTAGTTTTAACAAACTGATATATATATATATATATATACATATATACATTAGAGTGGAGCGAAAAAAATTATTTTTTAAAAATCAAAAACGGGTAGGTGCCAAAAGTTGCCTTTATACTAGTACATCAACTGCGTGAAATTTTACCGCTGAAAAAAAAATGGCTTGAGTCTGCGCTTTTGCTCCAAAAATCGAATTTTTGGGTAAAATTTGTCATTTTTTGACATTTTTTCAAAAAAATTAAAAAATTCTTACAGAGCTGGTTATTATTTAAAAGTGTTACTTAAACCTTTATATTTATCTGCTTAACATATTTAAACTATAAAACAATATCTTTATTCCGTATAGCTGGAGCAAATCTGACAACTTTTGGTAAAACCAGCGTTACCTCTCTATTGGAGCATAGAACGAAAGGTTGTTTTGAATGCATTTCTTACCTATCTGCTTTCAAAACTATTCTGTACACAACTCGTAAATGTGGCTGCATTTCATATCCCATCCGTCTCAGCCACCCAACAATCTAGGCCCAGTGTTTTATTTATGTATTGAATTGTTAATTTTTTCCCGAAGAAGGTCATAAGTTACCTATGTATCAAAGTAGTTTACTTCTTCTTTGTTTTCGCTGACATTGGATGCTACTGGTGTGACCTGCTGCACGTACATTTTTATACCTTGTATAACAGAAGAGGAAGCTGAGTAATGTATGAGGTATGTTGTTAATTGAACCTATTCAGCAGTCTATTATCTTCATTAAATTTTCATACAATTAATACATTATGATTGGGAGTTCTGTTACTACAACTTTTTTTTAATCAATTACATTGTGTATATAATGATATGCCTAAAAATTGATTGTATGAATTAAATTTCTAGTATGTCATCATTTACTGTATCTATTACATTGAATATATTTTGAGAAGATAGCAGTTTAATATTATGACGATCGTCATAGAGGATTGCAAATAAAATTTGTGTGTAAAGCAACAATATTTCGAAAGAAGTTTTAGTATTTGTTTTATGTTGTTTCCTGTATTGTTTCAATGTCGAGTAATTTCTAATAAGTTTTTAGACCCATTCTTTAGGTGTGTATTACATTTGGTATAAAATATCCCGCGGTATAAACTTTGATTATATATTTTGTGAGTGAATCTATAGACTCTGATTGCCAATCTGTGCTTATACAAAGCGGAAAATCTTATTCGCTTTATGAGCTGTTTTTTTGTGCGAGATGTTTTCTAAATTCCTATTCCCCATTTCTTCTGATAAATAGCTTTCCTTATAAATTAGCTTTGCAATCTCCTACCGAAATTTCTAGTCTGTTCTGAGTATCTTTTACTTAATTTGAGAAAATAAGTTTTCAAAATTATTATCTATTTTATAAAAAATTGCAGTAGGAAGTGAATAGTACGTAGACAAAGATTTTCTTATTGATCCAGTGAATCCATGTAGATTATAACGTTTTACATCGACTTCTCTAATAATTGACGCAGAGGAAATTCACTGGAGTTGAAGTAGCATATGATCTATTATTATACACAATTCTAAGCTTACCCAATGCAAAATGGTTCACAGCGACAAATAGAATTCTCCTAAATTTAATTGCGTACTTATAGTCGATTAGAGTGTGTACATTCTCTCAAAAAATACTATGCATTATAAGTTTATGCCCAGGACAGTTCATCATCAAATATTGTTCATTTATAAAATGGGGATATAAAAGTTAATCGGAAATTACCTGCCTACGAAGACACTTAGAAAACGGCATAAAACTAATGCAAAAAAAGAAGTTATTTACAACAACGGTTGCTCTGCACGTGCAGGGCATATTCCCATTGCAATTCTCTCTGACGTCCCCAGAAATCACATTAAACAGCTCGCTTCTCAACATATAAAAAATGCAAAAGCAGAATAAATGATGGCATACTTATAGTTGAAATACCTGAAATCATCTTTGAAGCATGTCATTACGTAAAAAATATGATTGACTGAAAAAATGTTGTGGTAACAGAACTTCCAATCACTTTCATGCAACTGGATGTAAGTTTGATAAAGATAATAGATGGCCGAATAGATCCCTTTAATAATATTCCCGTACATTACTCTGCTTGTAATTTTTTGTATAAGCTGTAAAAATATACATTAAGATAGTCACAGCAGCAGGTGGATACAAAGAATAGAAAACTAGGTGGATGCATCGAAAACATGGCAATTTTTTATAAAGAAAATCACAAATCAATATATAAATAAAACATTGTACTAAGATGATCGAATAGTTGGGACGGGTGGTATATGAAATATAGCCACCTCCACGACGTATGTCCAAGGTAGTTTTGAAAAGAAAAGCTGTATTAAAAACAGCAATTCATTGTATGTTCCAATAGAGTGGTAATGCCGTTTTCTTACCAAAAGTTGTCTGTTTTGCTTCAGCTATACGGAATAAATTTATTGTTTTATAGTTTAAATATGTTAAGCAGATAAATATAAAGGTTTAAGTAACACTTTTATATAATAACCAGCTATGTAGGAATTTAATTTTTTTGAAAAAATGTCAAAAAATGACAAATTTTACCCAAAATTTCGATTTTTGGAGCAAAAGCGCAGACTCAAGCCATTTTTTTCAGAGGTAAAATTTCAGGCAGTTTATGTACTAGTATAAACGCAACTTTTGGCACCTACCCGTTTTTGATAAAAAAAAAATATATTTTTTCGCTCCACCCTAATATACATGTATTTCCAATATCTGTTGAATTTAGAACACAGAACGCTTGTTTGGAAAATTTATTTTTGGAATACGATAAATAATGAAAAATAATTCAGCCACTGTACTTTTAAACTTCATGAAAAAGTGTGTCTTAAAGTAATATTTATTGTATATTCATTTAGTATTAAAAGTGGAAAAATTTCCAAGTTCGAATCTGAGTTGTTATTCATAATAGTATTTTTTATATTTATTAAATGTTATATTCCGAGTCAAACAAACAAGCATATAAAAAGCCCTTCTGGCCAGTGCTGGGAGAAAGAGATAGCTTTCATAGTTCTTATTTTTTTTTAAATAATCAGGTTACATCATTCAAACATTCAAAGCTCAAATTAGTAGAATCCGATTATGGAAGATACAATACTAGTTATTGTCAATACGGCATATGAATGAGAATTTCGCGAAATTGATCAGCTTTTTTACAAGGTGGTTTTATTTAGAGTGCTTTATATTTTGGTCATCTTGAAGTGACAACCTTTTTAAAACAACATGATGGGTGAAACTAACGTATGAACTTGGTCGAGACCTTAGTAATTTTTGTGCACATGCTCATTCACATCGAAATTGGTTCATATATAAAAGTGCAGGCAAATATAACATTTTACAAAATGTGACCCACATTAGAAATTCAAACTGCAGTATCTCAACTATTTTTTAAGGTAAAGACAAAACAAAAAGTGCTTCGAAATCCTTGTATCAAATTCAAACATGTAAAAAAATCCTTTTTTCAATTTCTAATTTTTTTGTATCTCATTATAATTTTTTTTTTCAAACAGCTGCCATTTTTGAATCAGCCAAGAGAAGACTATAGCTGACAAACGAATTCGGGGAAGATATTGCTACATACTGCAAACATATATAGTCACACCCAAATCGGTTAATATGCACGCGTGACAAAAAACATATCATTTCAAAATGTCAGCGACATTAGAAATTCATAGTGCTATAACTCAGTCAATTTTTTAAGATATAGACGAAACAAAAAATGCTTCGAAATCTTTGTGACAAGATCAAACACATAACAAAAGTTTTTTTCAATTTCTAATTTTTTTAGCTCATTTTAAGTGTTAATTGTTTAAAAAAAATTAAATAGATGCCATTTTGAAACAAGATGGGGGATGAAGCTGGTCAATGAACTCGGTCGAGACATTATTTTGCACAATGTACACACCAAGCTATATCAAAATTGGTTCAAAAATATGCGTACTATTGCGTGGCAAACATCAGATCGTTTCAAAATGTCAGACACCATAAAAATTGAAATTCCTATAACTCAGCCATTTTTTAAGATATGGACAAAACAAAACATGATCTGAAATCTTTGTATCAAGATCAAGCACGTAAGAAAAACATATGAAACATCTTTTAAAATTTATAATTTTTTTGTAGATTATTTTAAATTTAAAATCTAAAACAAAATTTAAATGGCCGCAATTTTGAAACAAGATAGCGGATGAAGTTGGCAAATGAACACGGTCGAGCATTATTATGTACTATATAAACAGCAAATTACATCCAAATTGGTTCACAAATATTGTTTTACCGCTTGACAAAATTCAGATCGTTTCAAGCCACACTAGAAATTCAGAATGCAATAACTCAGCCATTTTGTAACCTGTACGTGAAACAAAAAATGCTCGGGTATCTTTGTATAAAGGTCAAATACATTAAAAGGAAGTATCTTCAAATTTGTAATTTTTTGCACTTTGTAAAAAAAAAATTAAATAAAGGGCCACCATTTTGAAACAAGATGGCGGATGAAACTGGCCGATCAACTCGGTTGAGGTATTGGTATTTACTATGTACACACCAAGTTTCATCGAAATCGATTTATAAATACGTGTGTTATCGCGTGACAAAAACGAGATAACTTCAAAATGTCAGCCACACTAAAAATTCAAAATGCTGTAACTTAGACATTTTTTAAGATATAGACGAAATAAAAAATGCTCTGAAATCTTTGTATCACGATCAAGTACACACACACAAAAAAAAAAAAATCTTTTCCAGTTTCTAACTTTTTTGTACTTACTATTAAATTAATTAAAAAAATAAATGTCTGCCATTTTGAAAAAAAGATTTCGCATAAAACTGCCGATGAACTCGGTCGAGACACTGGTATGTAATATCTACACACCAAGTTCCTACCAAATCGGTTCATAAATATGCGTGTTAACGCGTGACAAAAATCCGAAAATTCCAAAATGTCAACCATACTAGAAATTGAAAGTGCAATAACTCAGCTTTTTTAAGATATAGACGAAACAAAAAAACGTTCTGAAATCCTTGTATGGGTGATTCTCAAAATAGGGGACAATTTCAAAAGTGAAATCTTAAAAAAATTACTGTTAGCAAAATTTCTGAAAAAAATAGGTGTTGTTAATATAGTATTAGGCATACTTTACATGTAGTCAGCAGAGCTAAATATTTAAAAATTAACTAAAAAAAAATTATTAGTGTTTTTTGAGCCATGCTAATGACAAAACAAATTGCATGGAATAAATATATTAAGAAATTTTTATTTTCTTCCTGTTTAAATATTTTTTCTATATTTATTAGCCTTCCTTTTCCGCAAATGGTTTCTATTTTTACATATATACATATAAGGAGAATAAAAACATTACCATAGAGCAAACTTTGTTTACATGAGCAACATTCTGACAATAACAAAATAAGAAGCTGTCATAGTGATTTTCTGACAGATTTAATGCATATTTTAGGGATAATAAATGTAATACCTAAATTTATATGTAAAATTAAACTTTATAAAAGATACAATATAAGCAATGGTTACATTTACGCACATAGGAGTCTTTAGCATGGACAGAAAAACCATGCTAATGACACTGATATTTGTCCATGCTAATGACAAATTTTAATTTAAATAAGATTATGAGCCATAATATAATCACAATGCAATAGTCATTTCTGGGGCTTTTTAAAACACAAAAGTCCTATGCAAATAAGTAAAATAAAAATTTTAATTATAAAATAAACATGAAAATTATTATCCATTCTAATGACATACAATTGATGTACGCCCCTAATATTCAACTTCTATTCTTAAAATACAATACAAGCTTCTATTTTCAGGCTGGGATAAAATGGCTACTTGTTGCCATGGAAAAACTTTATATTTTCAAAGTATTGTCATGTGTGAAAATGAAATTTTGATAAATCACCAGCTGTTATAGTATGACCTTGTTTTGAAAATAGAATATGGAGGACAAACTTTAATTCTTTTTTTATATACTATAATTTTATTTTTAAAAATAAATTTATTGGATAAATCCTTTCCTTGATTAATTTAAAGAAAGAATAACATTTGTTTTATTTTATAAACATGATATTAACTCTTGAAAAATCTAGTATATACAAGGCACAGCTGCTGTGGACATCCATGCTAATGACATTTTGAACATTTATTCTGTTATTTTAAGGTGTTTTTAACTAAAAAGTGAGTAATTTTTGAGTGCAAATAATGAATAATATTAAGACAAACATATCTAAATATAAAAACATGACAGAAAACCTCTCAATTTTTTTTGTATGCCGAAAGACATAAATTGTCCCCTATTTTGAGAATCACCCTTATATGACACAAGGAAATGGAGAAAATGGAAATGGAATTTTAGAAAATGGAAACACAAATAGTTTCCATTCTCTAATTTTTTTTCTGATCCGTTTTAAAATTTAAAAATTTATAAAGAAAATTAAATGGCCACCACTTTGAAACAAGATCGCAGATGAAGTTGGCCAACGAACTCACTCGATACATTAGTATGTACTAAGTACAGACCAAGCTACATCCAAATCAGTATGACAAAGATCATATATATACACACACACATATATATATATACAGGGTGATTCCAATTTTTTTTTTTTTTTACAATAAAAGAGGGGTGATAGTACACATCAAGACAAACAATATTAAATAGGAGACCAAGGGTCCAAAACGTTTTCCAAAGGAGATAGTCGCCATTAAAGTTTAGGGACCAAAATTTCAAATAAACATAAAAAATGGAAAAATCGTTCGATTGATTTGCGGTTTTCACTAAAATTAACCTTTATGTCGGCATTTTCTTCAAATTAAATTATAAAGATAAATTTCGAAAAATGCCGATAAAGGGCGCTTTAGACTTTGGAGTAACGAACAACTATTTTTTGCCGGTATTTTATGCATCTCATTAAATGTTTTCGTAAGCTTAGAGTCAAACTTAAATTTTGAGCTCAAAATCTGAAAGTGGGAGTGGTTAAGTAGCACAAACTGAACTGTGTTCAGAGGGTTCAAATTTCAAATGATTATAAAAAAACGGAAAAATTGGTTCATTGATTTGCGGTTTTTACTAAAAGTATTCTTTATGTCGATATTTACTTAAAAATAAATTATAAAGCTAAATTTCAAAAAATGTCGATAGAGGGCGCTTTAGACTTTGGAGTAACGAACAACTATTTTTTGTCGTTATTTTTTGCATCTCATTAAATGTTTTCGGAAGCTTAGACGTAAAGTTAAATTTTGAGCTCAAAATCTGAATAGTAGGGAGTAGTTAAGTAGCACAAAATGAACTGTGTTTAAGGGGGTGGGGGGGTGTTCAAATTTAAAATAATTATAGAAAATGGAAAAATTTGTCAATTTGTTTGCGGTTTAAAATAAAACTATTCTTTAAGTCAGTATCTTCTTGAAAATAAATTTTAAAGACAAATTAAAAAAACAAATTCCATTAGAGGGCGCCTTAAACTTCAGAGTAACCAATAATTAATTTTAACTATTATTTTTTTGTTCTAATTAAATGCTTGCAAAAAATTATTAAATGTTTTCGGAAGCTTAGATTTAAACTTAAATTTTGAGCTCAAAATCTGAGTAATTAGGAGTAATTAAGTAGCACAAATTGAAGTGTCTTCAGAAGTTGAAATTTAATCCCCCCCCCTCCACGAACACAATTCAATTTTTCGCTACTTAAACACTCCCAACGATTCAGAATTTGAGCCTAAAATTTAATTTTATGCATTTGAAAGCATTTAATGAGATTAAAAAATAACAGTTAAAAATAGTTGTGCGCTACTTCAAAGTCTAAGGCGCCCTCTATCGGCATTTTGTAAAATTTATCTTTAAAATTTATTTTCAAGAAAATGCTCATTTAAAAATTAGTTTTAGCGAAAACCGCAAACGAATCGACTAATTTTTCCGTTTTTTATAAGCATTTGAAATTTGAACCCTCTGAACACAGTTCAGTTTGTCTACTTAACCACTCCCAACTATTCAGATTTTGAGCTCAAAATTTAAGTTTAAGTCTAAGCTTACGAAAGCATTTAATAAGATGCAAAAAATAACGCCAAAAAAGAGTTGTTCGTTACTCCAAAGTCTAAAGCGCCCTCTATCGGCATTTTTTGAAAATTATAATTTATTTTTAAGAAAATACCGACATAAAGAATAGTTTTAGTGAAAACTGCAAATCAATGAACCAATTTTTAATCATTTGAAATTTGAACCCTCTGAACACAGTTCAGTTTGTACTATTTAACCACTCCCAGTTTCAGATTTTGAACTCAAAATTTAAGTTTTACTCTAAGCTTACGAAAACATTTAATGAGATGCAAAAAATACCGGCAAAAAATAGTTGTTCGTTACTCCAAAGTCTAAAGCGCCCTCTATCGGCATTTTTTGAAATTTATCTTTATAATTTAATTTCAAGAAAATGCCGACATAAAGAATAATATTAGTGAAAACCGCAAATCAATCGACCGATTTTTCCGTTTTTTATGTTTATTTGAAATTTTTGTCCCTAAACTTTAATGGCGGCTATGTCCTTTGGAAAACGTTTTGGACCCTTGGTCTCCTATTTATTATTGTTTGTCTTTATGTGTACTATCACCCCTCTTTTATTGTAAAAAAAAATTAGAATTACCCTGTATATACCAACGTTTGAACGGAGGGTGGTTTTTTGATGTTTGGGTGTCATGAACGGTGAAAATGTACCAAAATTTTCTGCCTCCGAAACGCTTTAATCCGTATGGCTGGAATAGGTATTTTTTTTCCTTTTTGTAATAAATCTGCCTAAAATATCTTTCATTTCTTTCATTTCACAAAAATACATACGGGAAGATTTGCTACGAGATATATTTTTTAAAAATGAAAAAAAAGTTATTTTACTCCTTTTTTATTGTAAGAAAAATGACACTTGTGACAATTATGCATCAAGTGGGATGACTAGATTTTATCGAAACTTGACCCAATCTGAATGAGATAGTTGTGTTTATTATGCCGGAGGGATTCAGATGGATTAGAAGCTTTCGCAGAATCAATAATCATACTTTATCTAAATCGGATCTGGATCGGTTTCGTGTAAAACTTATATCTCGCACGACGCAAGAATTTAATCATCCTGCCTAGTACAGCATAAGAGAAACCTATACAAGCAGAATCGTCCCAATCAGTCAGTTTTCTTTAATTGGTAATTCTGTGACTGTGACATTGCCGTGACGCCACAATGCGAAACGGGCAATCATCACCATACTTTTAAATTTTGACAGTTTTCTTACGTTGTCCACTGCTTTTTAGGAATTACACGTGTCCTTACACTTTCTGCTTCTATGAACATTTTTCTTATCTAAAACTGTCACCACCGGGGGCGTTCCCTATCTCAATAGATAGCCAGTGAACTTATTTGCTCGCCTGAAGTATGCGTTTTGAATGGATAGGGAAACTGGAACCTACTGATACAATAAAACTCTTTATACAATATTATCTACCTAAAAACAGCTTGGATCAATTTCAAGATAAGAAGAAATATTATTTTAAACCAGCGTACACAGAAAATAACACATATCGAGTACAATAAATAAGTAAAAAGAAAATATCTGATAAGAGTAATCATAATTAGTTACCTGCTCACCAGAGTCAGAAACCTGACACATACTTATATTTGAAAAATGCACATATTTCTTCTAGGAAAATCAATTTTAATTCCCTTGTATCCAGCTATGCAATGATATCAGTATTAAAAAGTTGTCTAAAATTACACATAAGAAATAAAAACAAAAGGAAAAGAGAAAAATTTCGAAAAAAATGTATTAATTCTCTAAAATTTTACCAGGCGAAGCTAGCAGGTTGTTCAGTTATATCTATGTGATTTTAATACAATATGTAGTTTCCCTTTCAGAAAAATCTAATAAAGTCTCATTAAAATATTACACATTTTTAAAGCAGTTAAATTATCTTAATATTAAAGATTTTCTTGTATTACGGCAGTCTCTAAAGGCTCAAGTCTTACAATTCAATCAAACTACAAAACTCTCCTGAATTCCATAAAAAAACAGTAAAATTCGTCATTATTCCCGCAAAAATGCGAGTTTTCCCGCTAAGTGTCGCTAGATTTGCTCCTTGGGTACACCTTGGCCATGTTAGAGTCTAGAAGATACAGTGTGGAAACCGACAATTTCAATAAGTTCATAACTTATAAAGTGTTAAAAACTACATACCATAAATGTTAAACGATGATGAAAGACAAATATCGATCACAGTGACATCTGCTTATTCTTCACTGGCCGAAACGCTTTCTCAATTGAATTCTTATACAATATTTACGTTTGAGCTAACAGATGTCGCTGCGATCAACATTTATCGTTCTGCATCGTTCAAGATTTATGGGATACAATTTTTCGGCACTTTTTAGTTTTTCCGATTTCCGCACGACATTTTATAGACACTACAAATTGGCTGAATGTGTGTAGATAGAGATAGAGGCATGGGCAGTTGGGCGGAAGGCCTTTCAGGATGTGGTGGGAATTAATCGTCAACATGGGCCCGGGCTTGGCCCGTATATGACAATTACATTGTTTCAGAGGATTTTTTTCCCAGCTGACTCGGTTTGGAATCAGGCTTATGGACCAGGAGACGGCAGTACATTGAGTTACTTCATTGAGTTCACGGATGAAATTCTTGTATGAGTTAAATCTCCATTCACATATTAAAACACAGTCGGTTTGCCAAGTCATATCTTTTTGGAAAACACCAGAAACCACATTCTAGAGGTTGACACGTAGGTTTAACATTGTATTTTCTTGTTCCCAGTCCTCCATGTTTTCCCACATTTGAGTACAGGACAATTTTAGAGCTGTTTACCGACTAAAATGCATTAATTTGCATAAAATCAGTTTTGTGTAGCGATCATGAGTATAAAAGGAAAGGCTGGAAGAGTTGTCATTATTATCAACTCTCCCCATACGGGACCATGCTTTGCTAGTCAAGCTGTGTTACCAACAGAATGAGAATTAAAATGCTACTCTTCCTGAATTTCGCCGATTAAAGAAATTGTAAAAAGGACCGATGAGCATAACAAATTTACAAAAGATGATTCATTGATTTGAAACTACGCGGCAACAAGGCCAAGGACACAAAGTGATTAGTCAATAACAAGTTGACGAAGTTGTAACTGCTATTGTCGAACAAGAGATGAAAAATGTGCAGGGTACCATTAGCGCTTAGGCAGTATCTCAGCATAATAAAATTGACCTGTACTGTATTTTTTGGCATTTGATCATTCGACATTTACAGGGCCTCCGTGGCTGAGTGGTTAAAACATCACGACGCTAATCGCTTGCGAGTATAGGAGGTTGTGGGTTCGAATCCCACTGTCTCCATTGCACACACTCTTTGTGTGGAGCTCCTGGTTGTACTTCTTTTGTGTTGTAATATTTCCTTGTGTACTATCTCGTCCCTGTATATTGACGATGGCTTACAAGCAGGCTTCATGTCGAGCACACAAGTCAGATGTATGTTGTTCAATGAAATAATTCAACATTTACACTAATACACTTTTGCCCTTAGTGGTGATTTTTTTTTTTTTTTTTTGACTAGCAAAACACGATTCCATAAGGGGAGAGCCATGATAAAGCAGTTGATCTGAGAATGATGAGAACTCTGCCAGCCTTTCCTTTTATACTTCTACTAGCTACACAGAGCTGATTTTATGCAAATTAATGCATTTTAGTCAGTAAAAACGCTAAAATTACCTCAAGGCGCAATTTATTTATTTATTTATTTATTTAAGAATTCGAAATCCCATGATCTACTATATATGCTGATCAAATTTGGTTATGTTTCGCCCAAAACTTTAGTTGCTAAAGGGCTCTGAACACCTCACGTTAATTACTAGCCACCCTGTATATATATATATATTGCAATAATTTTAATAATATAACACCAAAAACTATTCAAACGTAAAACTGACATGATTTGTTTATTAAACCTATCTAAATATCAATTTAAATGAAAATCACCTAAAAAATGAGAACGAAATTTTTTATGGTAAATTTTAATTACGTTCCTTTTTCAGTAATGTCAGTTACCATACACTGTTAAAAATATCATAAAAAATTGTATCTGTTTTTAAAGATTATCTATTTTCTAACAAATGAACACGTGATATAAACGTCTATGGAACGTTTTCATGGTCAGAAAATATATAGTCTTTAAAAATAGGAGTAAATTTTCACGATATTTTAAACCATGTAATAAATATTACTAGCAAAGTTAAAGTAAACACATTGAAATTAGGTAATTTTCATCAGAATTTAGCTTTGAATAGGTTACATAAATAGTCCTTCCGGCAGTGCCGAGAGGAAGAGGTAGCTTTCATATACTTATATATTTGTTTAATTTTTTTAAATTAAGTTATATTATTCAAAAATACAAAGCTGAAATTAGTGGAACCTGATTATGAGCTTGCTCGAAATCTTAATTCAGGTGCACATGCACACTCATATTGAAATCGATTAATATATACGAGTCCTGTCGCGGGCAAATTGATTTTTTTTAAAAATATCACCCACGTTAGAAATTCAAACTGCTCAGGCGTTTTTTAAGTTAAAGACAAAGCAAAAAATACGCCTGAATTCATTAAGATAAATACTTTAAAAAGAATCATTTTTTTCAATTTCTAAATTTTTGTTTGTACATCATTATACATTTAAAAGATTTTTGACAAGCTTAAATGGCTTCCATTTTGAAACAAGAGGACGGAAGAAGTTGGACAGTGAGCGCGATCAAGGCATTGCTATGTACTATTCGCACACGGAGTTATATCCAAATCAGTTTATAAATACGCGTGTTATCACGTGACGAAAATCAGATCATTTCAAGATATGAGCAACACTAGAAATTAAAAATGCGATAACTCAGCCATTTTTTAAGATACAGACTAAACAAAAAAGGCCCTGGAATCTTTGTATCAAGTTCAAATGCATAAAAGAAAAATCTTTTTCAATTTCTCACTTTCTTGTACCTAATTTTAAATTTTAAAATTTATAAATTTTTTTAAATGGCCGCCATTTTGAAATAAGAAGGCGAATGGAACTGAGTATCGAACTCGATTCAGGCCTCAGTTTATACTATGTACACACCAAGTTACATCCAAATCGATTCATAAATACGCGTGTTATCACGTGACAAAAATCAGATCGTTTCAAAATGTCAGCCATAAGAAAAATTCAAAGTGCTATAACTCAATCATTTTTTAAGATATAGACAAAATAAACAGTGTTCTGGAATCGTTGTTTTAAGTTCTAACACGTAAAATAAAAATATTTTTCAACTTTCAATTTTTTCAGATTTAATTTTAAATTTAAAATTTTCTTAAAAATTTAAAATGGCGGATGATTCTGGGCAATGAACTCGGTCGATACATTTGTATGTACTATGTATTTGTATGTACATACCAAGTTTCATTCAAATCGGTTCATAAATACGCGTGTTATGACGTGACAAAAATCAGATCGTTTCAAAATGTCAGCCATAAGAAAAATTCAAAGTGCTATAATTCAATCATTTTTTAAAACATAGACAAACCAAAAAGTGTTCTGGAATTGCTGTTTTAAGTTCTAACACGTAAAAGAAAAATATTTTTCAACTTTTAATTTTTTCGCATTGAATTTTAAACTTTTAAATTTTAAAAAAATTTAAAATGGCCGCCATTTTGAAACAAAATGCCGGATGAGGCTGGCCAACGAACTCGGTCGAGATATTTGTATGTACTATGTACATATCAAGTTTCATTCAAATCGGTTCATAAATAAGTTAGTTATCGCATGACAAAAATCAAATATATATATATATATATATATATATATATATATATATGTCAACATTTGAACGGAGGGTGGTTTTGGGGCCTGGGGGTCATGATCGGTGAAAATATACCAAAATTTTCTGGAAGTGCTTTCCTCCGGACGGCTGCAATAGGTAGCTTTTTACTTTTTGTAATGAAAGCTACCTAACAAATCACGTCAATTTTACACTTTAAATATTTTTTATTGTTGTATTACTAAAACTAAAGTAAATTGTTCCAAGTAACATAAGTTACCAATGCCATATTTTTTCGACATAATTGTATTTTTTTCTATGTTTGCATTTTAAAAATATGTAGGTATTATTCTTTTAAAGAATCTTAATTCTGTAGAATTTTTTTTTCTAACTCCGCAATAAATTTTTTGACGCTTTTCTCATTAATGAATTTGAATCTCTTGCTTTTTCTAAATTCTGGTTCTTAGCATGATTTTCTCAGACAAACACTGACATATTAATCTCTAAATACAGTTTTGTAGGACCTCTCTTCATAGCATAACATTACATATTTCCTTGTATGAATGCTTTATAAATGGCAAATTGCTAATGTCAAAAATATTTTTCCCCTCTCTGCCTGTATATACTTATCTGGTTACTCGTTGCTTCCATTTGTCAATCAATGCGCGTCTGCCTGTTTTAAAAAAAGATGTGTGGATAAAAATTTTGTTTCAAAATTTAAAATAAATTTTTTCTCACCCATATCCTTCTGGTAAAGTGCAATCTCTACTTGCACCATTACGTCCTGGTTCGTTCAACTACTTGGGTTCATTCTCTTTATAAGTTGCGAAGTTGAAAAACACTCATTAATAACCCCCTTCAATTTACACCATAGTTTTATTGTTGATCACTGCCTGCGTACTGCCTGTGCATTATTTAATAAGTCAGACTGAATTCTCTTGTTTTTAGATGCGCTCGTAATTATGTAAATACGTAGCATCTATAGTTGTCATTCAATCCGTCCGTCTGTCCGCATATAACAACGCAAAAACTACTCAACCGAATCGTTTGAAATTAAAAATATATAATTATTACATAACTTTGTCGAGTCATTTCAAATTTAATGAAAATCGGATATATAATTCAATTACAGGAATAATCAAAAGTATTCCGCATTACTGTCAATAGTTTCAAGTGCATTTTTATGGTGTTACATTCTTTCGAATATAATAAAATTGATATGCGTCTATGAAGTATGTACTATAGTATACATTCTGTACACTCTGTGGTACAAAGAATATTAATTATTCATTTACAAGGCCACACAAAAGTATTCCATTACATAATGTCATAAGCGGAATATTGCTTGGGGGCGCGTTTCAATTGTATTAAATTATTTAACATTTTATGAAATTGATATACGTTATTAAAGATTACTACAAGTTAATTCCTGTATAATAGAAAGCACATATTATATACAGGGACACACAAAAGATTTCGGCTACTATTCTGTATCCGAAATACTGTATACTATTGCACCAAGATCTGAATATTTTTAAAACTTCGTTATAGTTCAAACTCACCTTATTTGCTACGATTGACGTCAATTTCCGTCTTGTTTGTTTTGTGGCAATCAGCTCCTGCCTTTAAAGTGATTTAAAGTACTGATTTAAGGATTTGTAAATCAAAGCGGTTTGAAAACTTGTAAATAAAACTGTCTGGATATAAAGGGATTAAAATCACCCTCTGTAGTATGCTTTTACAGCAGTTTAATGCCTGTCAGAAAACCATTTATCATGTGCAAATATGATTCGAAATGTATTGCAAATTCTTGTTTTATAGTCTGTTAGAAGTATTTCAATTATGTTGTTCTGACTTCCGCAATGTGTGTATATGCGTTGGAGTTTGTTTACTTTTTCCTTATCAATTAACAATAAAAAAAGGTGAGAGTTTTTCAGACAGATATATGATTGCATAATCCTTTTTTAATCGTACATCAATTAATCAATCAATCTTCACAGATTGAAGTTTGAAGTAAAATGAAAACAATTTATATGAATATAGCAAATAGTACATTCATGGAATAGTTTAATTCATTAGTTACGGATACACCCTCCAAACGCCTTTCTTTTTTCTCACTAATTCGTGAGGAAATTGTCTCAGGAGCGTTCAGACTCATGTGTTGGCTACTTGAGGAACTAATAAAAGTATTGATTTCTAACAATCACCTACTGTTATAATCATAGCTTTTTATAACATTCTAAGCTTATCCGTGTCCTACTGACTAGCTACACTTCAACTTTGACAAAGTTTTGCGTTTATAATGTCATGTAAAAAAGTGAATACTGGAATTTTTTTCCCGCGGTTTAGCGTTAGTATAGGGGTTACAAAACTTTTCTGTATGAAAATTGTCAAGGAATTACAGTTTAAATGCCCAATGACCACTGATAAGTGTGGCACTGTTAAAAAAAGCATAAAACAGATAACCAAGAAAGTTGCGTACGTTTGCATACTTTGGAGTCTAAATAATAAGAAAATAATTTAAAAAATGAAAAGTTGCCCTGGAAGGTCATATGGTGGAAACAGAAGGATTAAACATGATTACACTAAATTTTGATGCAAATTGGCAGAATATTTCAACTAAAGTGCTTCAACTTTTATTATTAAAAGGATGGGGAAAAATTAAATTATTAAAGTAAAATAATAAATAAAACTAATTTGAAACTAATTCCTTATTACTTAATTAATATTAACCGATGCGTATTACGGAACTGCTATAATAAATTTTCCGATAAAAAAATCCGTATTGCATGTCTTCAAAGTTATTTGTAGTCCTTAAAAATCTCTAGCGCAAAATAAATTCTTGAAATTGATTTGCTTTAGTTTGCTATCTCTTTCTTTTATAATTACTTTGGGTCATGAATATCCGCAGGGATTAAAATATTTATAAGCTAAATATATATATATATATATATATATATATATATATATATATATATGTATATTATTACAAATTTAAAATTTTTTCGCCAAAACTAACCTTTATACTATCTTAATTTTCTTATAATAATATTCCGTACTTACTTCAAATTATTAAATTAAAATCTTGTTTCTAAATCTAATCTGTTAATCCTTATGCAGACGATATAAATTCTTAATTTGCCTTGAAAAACATTATTCCAGTATGCGTAAATTTAAAAAGATGGCTCTAAATTAAAAATATTCTTAATTAAAACTTTATTTCTTAATATTCCAAATAAAACTGATTTTTTCTATGTTTTTATAAGCCCTTTTTAAGAAAGTCTTATTAAATTTATTCCAAAACCATACCTTTCAAAAAATATCATTATTTTATTTTATCTATTTATTTATTTTTCCTACGTCAACCTTTGATGTGTGCATATTAATAAATTCATTTCTTTTCTTTTTCTCTTAAAATTAATCATTTATAAAAATCGTCTGCCTAAGATATTTAAAATTCTGAGTCAATTATAAATTGGTTAAATAATATCTTTTTTAAAATAAATTTATCGTTTGTGGAAAATAATCTCGTAGCTGGACAAGAATTCTGTTTACATAAAAGAATGATGGTTTGAGGTTACAGAATGTTCCAGAACTTTCTTTTTAGTTTAAAAAGGTGGAAGTCTCGAGATGAAAAAAGGAGATTTCTTGGGTTGCTTCTTCGATGAGGACAGCTCGCTGAAATAATGATGGAATTTTTGCAAAAGGAGCTTTTCCTTCCTCATTATTACGAATTTAATAAATGAATTTACAGCAGCCCATGACTAATTATTGGATCTTCTACATTTATTTATTTATTTTGTTTTTTCCCTCGCTTGCCATGACTGTGTGTTTCTTTTTAACCAGTGGAAATAATTCGAGTTCTCCTTAAATCGTCACAACTAATCGAAAAGCCGGCAGGATTTTTTATCTGTGCTGCCTTTTTAATGAATGATATTTAAAGAAAATTGCGATGGAACGAAGAAAAGCATGCTATCGCCGAAGTTCGATTGAAGGACAGTCTATATGGTATTTTCAGCTTGCTAATGGAATGGGCTGTGGAACGAAATGGTGATAGGTTTGTGAATCGCCGATAATTGACTTCTCGTGAATTCCTGAAGCTTGATATTTTTGGTCATAATGATAAATTTTTGAGACCTGGTGATTTCGAATTGGATTTAATAAGGAATAGAAGTGCCATTCATCTTGTTGCGGCCCAAATATGCGATCATTGACTTTAAATATTACTGGTAGTAATGACAAGAAAAAAAAAAAACGTTTAGAGACAACTGAACGCCGATTGCTACTTACTTTCATAATTTTCGTTATTATTGTCTCTCCTAGGATCATCTTGAGAAATTCTTCTTAAGAGTGAGTTATTTCAAATTAATTGAATATTATTTGTATCCTTTTTAAGCATTTGTGTAGATTGTTTATTCTCTATTTGTGAGGTTTATTTATTTATTGTTTTGTTTTTCTTTGAGTCTTATTTATTAATCTATTTATGAGTATTATTATTATCATTATTATTTGTTGAAGATTGAAATATTTTTATTCGTAAGGATTTAATTGAGGAGTATGATGTTCTTAAGATATTTACTGTTACTTATTAAGATTATTATGATATTTTTATGCACGTTAAAACATAAGTTCGTAATAATAATGAAGTATAAAAGAACTTAGAAGCTCAAGTTATTTTTTAAAAAGGTACATTTTCTAATTTATTGATATTTGTTTGTTATCAAGAACTATTCTCAGAATGCAGTATTTTCATGATAATGTTCCTACAACTAGACATTTGAGCTGAAAATTAAGTTAACATTTATGTTTTTCATTTTATTTGTTAGAATTTCTGGTTACAGTGAGCTTTGGTTCCCGGATTCTTATAATTTATTTAAATTCAGTAAGAAAGATGGAACTGTGCAAGGCTGTTGCTAGAATTTTGACTGATAAATATGATTAATTTTGTCAGTAAATTTTGTGATTTTAAGTAAGAAATTAGCTATAGTTAAAATTTTTGAATCTGTTTATGATTTATAAAATAATAGAATTAAAAGTTGATCCCAATTTAAGGTATATCTATGATATTTACAATTTCTGTTTTATTAGACAAAATTTCTGGTTAAAGTTAGCAGCTAAATATAGTTATAATTTTCGCGATAATTTTGATTCAGATTTTTAAAAAGGTGGGTAATGGTTCTGTGTGAGGCAGTTAAAATGTGTACAACACCAGTAGACAAAGCCCTCAAAATTGCGAAAGCGTGAACTCAGGAATTTCACCTTAAAAGTAAAAGGCTCTATGATCGAAATTTTGTCGAATGCCCATTAAAAATACAAGACTCTGTAATTTATGAAGAATTTAAATACCCTAACACTCGAAAATTAGAACCTACTTTCTCTGGACCATACAAAATTATAAATAAACTTTCTGATGTAACTTATGAAATAGATAAATTTAATTATGAGACAGGACAGAATTCCGTTATTGTGCATGTTTCTAAATTAAGACCCTATTTTTCACCAGAAGATTTTAAACTGTTTCATGAGCAACCCAAAAAACAAACAAAACCTCAGATACAATCACAATCACTAGATCAAACTAAAGTCAAGACAGTAGATTAAGTTTTAATTCTTATTCTTTAAATATTTTATCACCATAATTTTCAACATTAGCAGGTATGTTCTTGGAGGCCTACAAGAATATTACTTGTTTTTGGGAGTTTTTGGGGTTAAATTGGGCTCCTTATGCAGGCATAAGGTGAACACTTTGATTGTAAAAGCTTT
Source organism: Maratus speculifer (assembly GCA_964019185.1). Lineage (NCBI taxonomy): Eukaryota > Metazoa > Arthropoda > Arachnida > Araneae > Salticidae > Maratus > Maratus speculifer. The sequence continues at coordinate 248,900,773 of OZ025293.1, read as the reverse complement.
CAAATTGATGTTGATAAATTAATTTTAAGGGTGTTTAAGTCTAACTATATTTCCTCATGTATTTGACATTAGTATTATTCTATTTATTCAGCAGATATTTATGTTATAACAGTTATAAAATCTAATGATTCTACTCAAACCTATAACATAATATGTGATTTTCAGTGATTGTGAAAATTACAGATAGTAAAAGTTTCTCAAAAAAGCACACTATTTTTATTTCCATTTCTCAATTAAGAATGACACCTTTTATTCCTATTGTATTTTATTATTAAAGTTTATAAACCATGTGTAGATAAAACATTATTCTACATTTGGCATTTGAAAACTTATAACCAAATTTGACAATTTTGTAAAAGAGTATCAGAGAGGAATTATTGTAAGGAAATACTGGTTGAGAGTCCATTTTCTAAATAGTTAGATTTAATTTTATTTGGATTTTGGAATTATTATGATTTTTTTTATTTATACTTTCGGCTAGCAAAAAATACTTTGTTATGCTATTAGAAGATAAGAAAATTATTTAGTTGCTATGTAATTATTTTTATCCTCAACCAATATTTTCCCTATCAATAATAAACAAATAGTGATATTTTCTTTTGATTATACTCTTGTTTTACTATTATTATTATTATTATGATTTCTATAATGAAGTTTAGTATTAATTATACTCTTATTGAAAAATATTAGGATATGGAGTCTTATTATACTATTACTTATTATTGTTGTTATTGTTATTATTTAAATTTTTCTATATTATTTATTATTGATATTGAGAGTGATGCTATTTATTATTGAAAAATTGATATATTACTGAAAGATGTTGGATCCAACATAACATTAAAACCAGAGATTAAACTAGGTTTGAAGATCTGTAATTAAAGAGACTGTATTCAGTGAACATTGGAAAAGACTCTTTTATATATACTATTGAAAGACTTGTTTCATTTAAAGGACTTATTTAAAATAAACTATACATTAAGTCATTGTAATTATTTAAACTTCCATGAGAACGAATTTTTATTGTTTTTATTATATTTTTATCTCTTGCTTATTAATATTCATAACTTATTTACTGTTATTATATGTATTATCTCCTATGCACTTACAAATGGTAAGTGATGTTGTAACATTATTGTATTTCTTTCAAGGAAATGCTCCTACCTAAATTTAATTCAGAATTATTTTCTCTTAACTATTTTATTTTAATCGCTAATATTTTTTATATTGCGTTAATTTTCTTTTCTTCCATCTCTTGGCTTCCTGAGTTTGACAGTTTTATTCCAAAATTTAACTTTTCTAAATTATTATATTTCTGTTGTCTGAACTTGTAGTTTTATTTAACTATCAATTTCATACAAAGTCTTGGGGAGGGGGGATAATATTACAAATTTAAAATTTTTTCGCCAAAACTAACCTTTATACTATCTTAATTTTCTTATAATAATATTCCGTACTTACTTCAAATTATTAAATTAAAATCTTGTTTCTAAATCTAACCTGTTAATCCTTATGCAGACGATATAAATTCTTAATTTGCCTTAAAAAACATTATTCCAGTATGCGTAAATTTAAAAAGATGGCTCTAAATTAAAAATATTCTTAATTAAAACTTTATTTCTTAATATTCCAAATAAAACTGATTTCTTCTATGTTTTTATAAACCCTTTTTAAGAAAGTCTTATTAAATTTATTCCAGAACCATACCTTTCAAAAAATATCATTATTTTATTTTATCTATTTACTTATTTTTCCTACGTCAACCTTTGATGTGTGCATATTAATAAATTCATTTCTTTTCTTTTTCTCTTAAAATTAATCATTTATAAAAATAGTCTGCCTAAGATATTTAAAATTCTGAGTCAATTATAAATTGGTTAAATAATATTTTTTTAAAAATAAATTTATCGTTTGTGGAAAATAATCTCGTAGCTGGACAAGAATTCTGTTTACATAAAAGAATGATGGTTTGAGGTTACAGAATGTTCCAGAACTTTCTTTTTAGTTTAAAAAGGTGGAAGTCTCGAGATGAAAAAGGAGATTTCTTGGGTTGCTTCTTCGATGAGGGCAGCTCGCTGAAATAATGATGGAATTTTTGCAAAAGGAGCTTTTCCTTCCTCATTATTACGAATTTAATAAATGAATTTACAGCAGCCCATGACTAATTATTGGATCTTCTACATTTATTTATTTATTTTGTTTTTTCCCTCGCTTGCCATGACTGTGTGTTTCTTTTTAACCAGTGGAAATAATTCGAGTTCTCCTTAAATCGTCACATATATATATATACTTGTGCGTTATTGTTTTATCTTATTTACAAGATAAGTTTTTCAAAAATTTTTGCAGATATTATTAGCATTATAAATCCTATTTCCTTTAGTCAGACAGTGCTGTTTATAGCGCCTATATGAAAAGTTTCTTGATCGTTAATTTAACAGAGCACAGAAAAACAGAGTTATAAAAATTTATAGTTTTCTGTTTATCCATCGAGCAATATTTGGTGCAAACGCTTTAGAGTTATTTATAAAAAAGTCAAGTTCAATGGAAAGAAAATTTTATAAGCATTTAGAAAAGAAAGAATAAAATAAAAAAAGTCTTTTCATTTATTAATGTCAGACTTTTGAAAAATGTTTTTTAATTAGTTCTCTTTCTAGTTTTGTAAAATGTGAATTAACCAATAAATAGTGGGCTGTTTTAAAAATCAAAAACATATTTCAGTTTAAAGTTTTTAAAATAAATAAGGAGAAAACATTTAATTGAAGTTTTTCATTTGTTGAGTTCAATGGAAAAAAATTCTATAAGCATATACCATAAAGAATAGAATAAAGAAGTTTTTTCATTTATTAATGTCAGACATTTGAAAAGTATTTTTTAATTAGTTCTCTTACTAGTATTGTAAAATGTGAATTAACCAATAAATAGTGGGCTGTTTTAAAAATCAAAAACATATTTCAGCTCAAAGTTTTTAAAATAAATGAACAGAAGACATTTAATTGAAGTTTTTCACTTATTTAGCAGTAGCTTTACATTAGATTAGAAGAAAGAATCATTATTTTGTCTTGTATGGAGAAATGGTTTCACGGCAAAAAATTACGAAAATAATAATTACTTTATTTAAAGAACTGAAGAAGATGAAAACATTCGATAAGCATAAATTAATTTTAATAAATTTTAATGAAACGTATCTATAATTTTAGAAAGCAAATATTCTTAACTGTATATTTCCTTTTCAAATACACACAACATAATTCTCTATCTTCACGGAAATAAGCAACAAATGCAATAATTTTTTTTTTTTTTATAAAGAAGTGTCATCCTTTTCCATCTAATGTATTCAATAATAATAATAATAAAAAGAACAAAAAAAAAATCCTTCCTGACTTTAACATTTTTATCTATAATGACATTGAAAGACAATAACAAACGTACATTAATATTAAAGGGACCAATAACTTTATTGACTTTCTTATAAAAATGATTACATAAAAGATGAATAAAATATGTAGGTAAAATTTAAGGAATGAAAGAACATAACTTTCATCTTGTTACAAATATGACACTTAAGCAGGATGTGGCAATTTATTGATATTTATCAAAATTTTCAATGATTGTTTTGAAGGAAAATCGAGTAATCTCGGAAAATAATTAAAGCAAAGTACTCACTTTTACGTGAATTGCTTATAAGAGAAAAAAAAAGCGCAAAGGGGAGAAAATTTACGGTTTGTAGTGAAATACGCTTGCCAATGCAGTACGGCTGAAACGGCTCCTTTTTTAAAGGGAATGGATGAACCTAATGTAATATAATATTAACTGATACCTGTAAAGTTGTTCACTTAACGTTAAAAGAAGAATAAATTTATTAATTAAACAAAACATTTCTCTCCCAATACTTAAAAACAGATAATTATTTAATTAAACAACTCTTAATTACATTTTATAGGAGAAATTACGGTATATTTTTGCTTTAGTGAGCCTCTGCATAGCTCAGTTTGAAAACAAAATTAAATTTTATACTAAGTAATGCTGTGAAAAGGAAATTCAAACCAATTTAAAACTAGTCGAATGTGGTAATCTCAAAATCTTTCTTCTATCTCATGCATGTTAAAATTTCAAAATTCTATCATAGTGTCAAAGTTAAATGACAATTAATGCCCATCATGGGAATTCTAAAGATATGATATCCCATGCATTAATTCTTGAGATATGACTATCGCTAAAATCGTGTAAATCCTACAACATCCAGCATAGCAGTACCACCTGCTGAGCTATTGACACCAAAATATATAAAAAATCAATTTATGTCAAGGATTAGCTGAATCTAAAGTTTGATGGAAATCCATGCATTAGTTCTTGAGATAGAGCGGTTATAGAAATAGTAAGAAATGCAGTGTAGCAACGTCACTTGTGGAGCTACTTACAACAAAATTTAAACAGCATCAATTCATGTCAAAGACTAATCAAATCTTAAGTTTGATGTGAAGGGTGAGTTCTGATTCAGTTAAATGATATTTCAATAAAAATACATAAATTTATGCCTACCTTACTAGGCGTCTTCTTTAAGGATGATAATTTTCTTATTTGGCTAGGGCAATGTGGCTGGAAGAATAGTAAATTATTATTATATTCGATGTGTTCTTTAGAACAAATAAGATGTACACTTCCGTTTTGGGAAAGATGTCTTCTTTAATTACATGAATATGAAAACACAGCACAGTATACGTAAATACAAAAATAAGAAGAGTTTTAAATCTTGAATTTTAGAGTTCTTTAAAAAAAGAAATATTTTCGGAGCTGAAAAGTTTTGCTTCCGATTTAACAGTTTCAGGAAAATGTCAATATCATCCGCTCAGAATCATTTCGGGAGGGGGAAAAAACAGCTCTGCAGAAAGTGTGACGTCAGTGAAAAAAAAATGTTTCTGGTGAATTCTGTTTCGTTTCAGGACAAGAGTTTCATAGTGCTGCCATCTTGCGTAATACTTTGGAAATAAAAAAAAGTTTCTAATGAAGAAAAAAGTCTTTTTCCATCACCCCCACTTTTGTTTTCAAAGTGCTAGCCTCAGTTGCAGCTGAGATCTCAAAGTTTCAAACTGAGTTTTCGCAAGGGGCTTTGTCATGATGTCAGCAATCATTTACTTTAAAGGCAAGGGCGGCGCCAGAGTTTGCCCGACGTGGGGGCACTGTATCCCCGACAGGGGGGGCCAAGTTTATAATACATATTAGAGGTACCCGCGTACTGGTCCGGGTTCTAAAAAATGCGTTGCAAAAATATCAGGCCCAGGACCGACCCGGTTTGTGCTAAATAAATTAATGTTCCAGTCGGCATAAAAAATCACAGGCACAAAAATTTAGAAAATCTGCCTGATTATACAGTCTAGGAAATACAAATACATATATATATAATATAACCTAAACAAAAAAAAAGGTTAAAATCTCGGCCCGCCCGACTCCATTTCTACAAAACGTGAATTTTTACTTCGATAGGGTTATAAAATATTTTGGATGAAGGATGTCTGATAAAAAATAGTCTTTTTAAGAAGTGTTCTAGGCGGCAATATTTATTTATTTTGAATGAATATCTATTTGCATGTAAATGTTTCAATTATCATTCAGTTATCGTTAATACTTATATCATGTATTGGAGACTAAAAAATCAGAAAAATGCCACACAGTAAAATTTTCCAAGACAAAATCGCATAATAACCAAAAAAAAAAAAAAAAAAAAAAAGAGCGAGTTGTGGTCGAGTTGCCCTCGTATCAGGTGTAATATAGTATATTCTTTTCACATGTATTATTATATTCATTTTAAATCAACATATTTTGCGTATAAGGGGACTCTTCACTCACTTGAGAACACACGCATTGTCATGTTAAACACAGATTATTTACAAATTTCTCGTTTTAATTAGAAATTAAAAAAAAAAAAAAAAAAAAAAAAAAAAAAAAATCTTGCATGAGACACCTGAAGTTGCTCTTTAATATGACTTTTTTTCGCTTTTTCGATTTCGGTACCAATTTTTTTTTTTAAAGATACTTTCACTTTCAGACCGGTTTTGAAACTGAAAGTACTTTTTGGGGGTCATAGGCAGGTTTTACTGTATTTTAATTTTATTGCCTAAAAATCTACTATTCTTTAAAAATAATAAATTCTAAAGTTTAATTATAGAATAATGGGGTATTAAACTTATAAAAATAATGTTTGGAACGGGCCAAACTTTACTGATTTTTTACGGCCAAAGTCGTTTCGTGAGGTTGATTTTCATACGGGCTGAATTGAAAACGAGACTGAAAATTTCGACCCGTGCAATCCTAGGAAGAATGAAGTCAGTCCCAGCTCAGTATCGAAAAAGTTAGTTAAGGATGTTCTCAACTGCTCCGCTCAACAAGCGCAAGTTTTTTTTTTTTTTTTTTTTTTTTTTTTTTTTTGACACATTTAAAAATTCATCTTTTAGAGAGCACCACCAGTGGCCGAGAGGTACAGACTTCTCAATTGGTAGACGGCAGGTGCTGGGTTCGAACCCAATCGCGGCTGTCGGCCTAACCGTTCGAAGTTTTCTTGGTTTTCTTCGAACCTTGCGTAAATACGGGTTAGGTTCCCTTAGAAAGACCCCCACGGAGGGCACACCCCCCCTGGTCCTATATCCCTGGCGTAGATAATCGGACGACAAATAATAATAATAATAATAATAATAATAATAATAATAAAATCTTTTAGAGAGCAATTAGACAGTTTCTGAATAACAACATCTGCTAGCTTCATGCATGTCCGAACAAAAATAAATTAATGCATGTGTCACAAAGTTGCCCTTTTTGATTTAAGAACACCTTTAAGCCATGAAAAGAGGTGAAAACCAGGCATGAACCGGCTCCAGTGTCGTAAAAGAAAATAGGCCCGGACCCGGCCAATGCAGACCTCTAGCGAGGTTTATCCATTAACTGGAGCTCGGTGAAAATTTCTTTCCTAACTTGGGTTATTCACTAGAAATACATAATATGGCAAACCATGCTCGCTAATCCACGTCAATTGATTCTGGAGAGGATAAGGAAACCAGCGAAGCCTATTGAGTGAGTACAAAATAGAGACAATATCGCTGGGTTTTTTTTTCTTTTCTTTTTTTTACGCATAAAATGTTTTGTGCAATTCTATATTAAATAGGTACAGAGATAAAAAATTTTCAGGAAAAAACACAGCATAAAAACACCATCTGTAGGGCGATATACACCAAAATGTCATTAATACTAACTGAATATAATGAAGTTTGATAAAATTCTGTGTTTAACTTTTTGAGAAATAATTCTCCCGGTCTCACGGCACACCTGCCAACTTAAGCTTTTTAACAATCAAATAAATGTATTATAAAACAGAAAATTATTTAGAAAGGTAAACTTTTACGTGGTACTTATTTCATTTTAATTTGTTTTGTAAATATGATCATTTTGATTTTTGGAAAAAAAAGTGTATTTTAATTTAAATTATTTAAATTATTTAAATTATTAAAATTGTAAATTTTAACTAATAAAAACAAAGCATAACAAAACCACTGTTTACTGTTGCATGACAAATTTTATCTGCATTAATTTATTTGAAGATCTAAAAAAAGAATGACATTGGATTAAATTTTGTGCGTTAGTTTTTTATACATAATTATATCCGAAATTTTGAAGTTTCTATGTGTACTTCTATACATAATTTTGTACCAATTCTGCAGAAAATAAAAATGTAAATTTTATAAAAAAAAATAAGTAAATAAAATAAAAACCCTTCTAAATACGCCATTTTCAATTTGCTAAAATATGCATTACTACAATTGCCAGTCTTAAACTGGAAAAAACGTGAAGGGAAGTTACCTAAAAACATATGCATATGCGTTTTTTAAACTTGTCCTATTTTCCGTATTTTTTATTAACCAGATCGGACTAGATGTCGACAGGTCCGAATAATAGAAGCTCTACTGTATTTATTGCTGAATGCAAAAACATAAGTGAAAAACTTCCATAAACATTAGTTAAATTATTATTATCAACAAAAGGACGAATTCTGAGTATAAAGCAGTTTTAAAATTAAAACACTCGTGTAAAAATAGCAAATCACATATAAACGCAAATAAATTAGAAATCATTTGGACTTACTCTTATAAAAGTCTTGAAACTTTTTATATACAGCAGAGAAAAATTGAAGTTGATAACTTCGTAAAAAGACAGAACTCATAAAATATTTATAACTAGTAGAAAAGATAATTATAATGCAAATTTTGCAAAGTCATAAATTCTATTTTTTCACAGTCAAATTTTTTCTTTAAAACTTCATTGTAGCATTGTTTTTACGATTACTGTCTGATTAATTATATGAATTTTGTAAAAAAAAATGCATTAAACAGATGAATAATAATTTTAAAAATCTTATTTCTATATATTTAAAAAAAATACTTCATCAGGAAAAAAAATAACTCCTTATATCTGTGGTCAATGGACAATTGACGAAAATTGAGTACTGCACCTTTGTAACTCTGAAATGTCCTTCCGGTCTATCACAATGCAGGTGTTTTTTGGTTTACAACCATTCAGCAAGAATATGTCTACTGAAGCTAAACAATATTATTTATCAATCTTTTTATTCCGGTTGTCGAAAAGTTTGTTCTATATTAACTTGCACATCAGAATTTGAAAACAAGTCAAAAGAGAAGGTACAGTCGGTTCTCGTTAATTCGAACTCGTTGGGACCACAAGAAATGTTCGAATTATCCGAAATTAAGGAAAATATGAAATGAAAACAAGCTCAATATGGTACTGTTACAAAGGAATTTATGTTATCGTGATTTTTGAATTTATTTCGTCTGTTATCATTAGAATATGACTTAATATTAAATTAGGATATATAAATACATAAACTAATTAAAAGATTAAAAACAAGCACAATGGAAGAAAAATTTAAAGCGTTACTGATGGACAGATGGGGCACTAAAGAAAGTGAATATCAAATGCATTGGATTCTTTGCATACTCGTTCGTAACAATTTTCACAAAAATCAAAGAAAGAAAGTTATTCAAATGATCTGAAATCCGTGTGAACGAAAAGAAAAATGAAAAATCGGAATTCTCGTTAGTTCAAATTAAACGAAGTCAAGAAATAATATGTTCGAATTAATGAAAATGTTTAACGTTATTCTGCCATTGAAAATTTCGGGACTTCATGTTTAGTTCGAATTAAGCGAAGATTCGAATTAACGAGAGTCGACTGTATGTATTTCCTTTTAGTGAATCGCAGCTGTTATCTGCGGTATAAAAATCCTAGCTTGAAATCTAAGTAAGAATACAAGTATAAAGAAACAGCATACTTACTAAGAACAAAACTTGTATAGAATTGAAATATCTTCATATCCTTTTTCGTTCATCTGAACACGTTTTTGTGCTAAATATTAGTTTTCTTTATTTGAATTGAATATATTTGCCGGAGTGAAATTAATTAGTCAACCTACAATTTTTGAATAATGCACCTTGTATTACTTTATAAGTACCGCGTTTTACTTTTTTCATTATTTTCTATTTTTGACATTTTTGAGAAAATGTAATTATTATTCCATACATTCTCAAAACACATTTCGCCAAAAATAAAATATACAGACAATAAGTTGCCGGAACGTACATGTTATTGGAATGGATTTTTCTATTACTTGAAGAAATGTTGGTGTTTTCATTGAAGAATTTAAAAAAAATTGAGATTCGGTTCACGAACTTTTCATTATTTTAAGAGAAATTAGAGATACGTAAACAATCAGTTTCAAATCGAAAAATCTAGTGCAAAGTGTTACTGCTCAGTTAACTGAACAATCTTTTGATTTAACAAAAATGTAACTTTAGATATTGGAGGATTTCAGGTATAGTTTTAGCATTAGATTGATGAATTTTCTGTATTTTCGAGAAAATGTGTAAATTAAAACAGAATTTTTAACCTATAGTAGTAATAATAAAAAGAATGGGGAAAACACCTTCAATTTCCATTTTGTTAGACTGTATATTAATCGAATGCAGAAAGTGTGATGTATCAAATTTTGATAAGATACAAGACTTAAATCTGAAACAAAAACTTAAATACAAAATTCCCAAATTAAAAACAAAAGATAAATGTAAATGAAGTGAAAACTTGTAAAATAGTTGGAGATCTAAAAGTGCGTTATTTTAATATCAGTAAAAAGCGACCCGCAATTAAAAATATATCACGGATCCGAGCCACGGGTTATACATGAGGTAGAAAGTCTGCGCTGGCCAAAATTTCTTGCTCGAGTCCGTGGCGACAATGCCGAAATAGCCCTGTGATTTGAAGAGACTTTTCTATTATTTTAAGCAATTTCTGCCTTCTTATTGGACATTTTTTGAAAATTTTGATCTTAGATTTTTGTTTTTTTTACGTATATTTAGATAAATTGGATTTATAAATTCCGTTCTAATACGAAAAAGTACTAAACAGCATAGCTGCCAGAACACCCATGGAAATTGACGAATATATTGCTTTAGATGCGAGTATTTCAGGTAATTGGTGATTTTTATGTTTTTTTTGCGGGAGGGGAAGGGTAAAAATAGTAAAATTAAAGCACTTGAAATCAAAATTTAAAGTAAATTTTTCTGTTTTAACGGAATATCAAGGGAAAAAATAGTTTAATTCACGGATTATTTTGCGAGCATAGAGTCCTCCCCGGATTGGGTTATACCCGAGCTGAACTGGTTAATTCTATATCCATTCAACCTCAACCACTTTTAAAAAAGTAAATGACCCGAACTCGACAAACTTCGACCTAAAAGTATTCAATTCGAACTTAATCCAACTCGAAATGCAAGAAAAAATTGAAAAAGAAAATTCGAACTTGTAAAGCAATAATGGAAAGATAGTCTACAATAATACCTCCAATATCAATTATATATTTTATGTAGAAAAATTAATGTATCTATATATGCACTCATTGACATTCAAATAATATAATTTTACATTTTAAAATATATTTCAGCGATACTTTTGAGAAATGAGGTAGAATCGAACACATACGCTTAAACAATTAAAACTAACCCGACTCGAAAAATAGAAGTCAATCCGAACCACTCCGAAAAATTATTAACTTTAGCCAGATCCAACTCAAATCGCCAGTCGAGTTGGGTTTAATTTTCCAAGGTGATGCAGGACTCTACCCGAAACGCAATCTGAGCCCGATATCTTCAAATTCCTATCTGAACCCGAAATGTTTCAACTTCAACTAGACCCCAACCATAACTGATGAAAAAATATATATAAACTCATTAACATTCAATACATAATTTTTCAATCTAAAATAAGTTTTGCAAATTCTTTTGAGAGATCAATCTTGAATCAGGAACCGTAAGTGTCAACATCCAACCCGAACCTGAAACAATTAAAGTTAACCCAAATGGAATTCGACCCACAGCGACAAAAGATTAAATTCAACCCGATCCGATACCGATTGCGAGTCGTGTCAGGTTCAGTTTGCCCGATCCGATGCAGCATTCTATTTGTCATCCAAGACTGCCCGACAAAACTTTAGTGTAAATTTTATCTTTTTTGTTAAAAAAATATACATGTGTAGAGTCATTCATATATCACCCTGTGCAGTCATATATATAGATTTTTATTTTAAGAAATTCGATATTTTTTTGGAAAGATCAGGTTTATCTGAACTTAATCTGCAAGAATCAAAATTCCTTCAGAAACCGACTCGTACCTAGAATTTTAAGAAGTACCTAGAAGAAGAAGAAAACCACTTTATTCAATCTGTGTTTAATAATTAAAAAAAAAAAACTTCATATGTTGACCCAATTTGACGGGGTCGAATTTCAAAAGTCAAAATATTTTCCCCGACGAAATCGAATTTTGACCCCGATGGGGGGGGGGCAGGTATGCCCGACAGGGGGGCATATGCCCCCCGGCCCCCCTCTGGCGCCGCCCTTGTTTAAAGGGCAATAGTGTAGACACATTGTTCCGTTTTCTATCATAGTCTTTACGTTGTAATACTTGACACTTACATGCTTGCTTCTCGATAAATGTTTCTCATTTGCTGAGATTTTTATACATGGAATGTTGTCTTCATAGATCGCGATCGGTAAGGTTTGTGGTAGGTCTAAATCTGTTAACAATGCGAGTAACCACTCCATTTCTTGACAGGTGTTTGAGACAGAAATGTATTCTGCCTCAGTAGAGGACAGTGCGACACTGGTCTGTTTTCTACTTGACCAGGTCAATAAGTTGTTGCCAAGTTTAAAGATATTACCGGTAGTTGACTTCCGGTCAGTTTTATCTGATGCCCAATCAGCATCACAATATGCTGTTAAGACGGGCTCTTTATTTTTATCAATTATTAGCTTAAGGTCTTTAGTTGTCTTCAAATAGCGAATTACCTTTTCAACTGCTTGCCAGTCTACTTCTCGTGGTTTTTCATTTCTTCTACCTAATATGTTCACACAGGCTGATATATCCGGTCTAGTAATGGTGGAAATATATGAGTGCCCCCACTGCTTGTCGAAAAAGGGTATTATTAATCATTAGTTTACTATCAGGATCTAAATTAAAATAATCCGTATTCATGGGAGTATAAGTTGGTTTAGAATTTACTAAGTTAAATTTCCTAACAATTTTGTTAATTTTATTTTCTTGATCTAACATTAGACTTCCATCTTCTGTTTGTTTGGTATTTATCCCCAAATAATGCGATACATTTTATTTCATATTCCCTTGATAACTCTTTATATATCTCTTCGGTATCCCTTCTCTTTCCTGCTACTAAAATGTCGTCAACATATACTATAATATATGACATGTTTCCGTTTTTATTTCGTTTGAACAAGCATAAATCCCATGTTTTTGAGTGTTTGACTAATTTTTAGGTGCCAGGCTCTAGCAGCCTGTTTTAGCCTGTAAATAGCCTTATTCAGTTTACACACCTTTTCCTTTTGATCTTCTACTATATATCCCTCGGGTTGTGTCATGAATACCTTCTCGTCTAAGTTTCCGTGCAAAAATGCTGTTTTTACATCTAAATGAATTATATCTAAATTTTTATATACAGTAGCATTTAGGAAACTTCTTATTGTGGTGTGTGTCCCGACAGGGGCAAAAGTTTCATCATAATCACACCCTAATTTTTGCGAAAAACCCTTCGCAACAAGTCTCGCCTTGTAGCGTTCTATTTCTCCACGCGCATTGCGTTTTGTTTTAAAAGTCCATTTACAACCTATAATATGTTTTACCGGAGGTGGGTCAACTAATTCCCAAGTTTTATTTTGCATAAGTGAATTCAATTCCTCATCTGTTGCTGCTAGCCAATTATTTTTAATTTTTGGGTCCTTCATATTTTCTATATCTTCCCAGGTTTTGGGTTCCTCAACTTGACATATGTTTGCGCTAATTCCATACCTATCGGGAGGTACTCCCCTGTTTTCTTCTCCCGATCTTCTAAGCTGTATTTGACTCTGATGTGGAATTGAGTCCGCGTCATGTTTATCACCATCTAATTCAATTTGAACAACTTCGGTTGGGGTCGAAATGTTATTTTGGTCTTGTTTAGTATCATTTTTTACGTTTTCTAGAAATTTTACTGATCTAGATATCATTACTCTATTATCCCCTATGTATATTCTATATCCCTTGCTCCTTTGGTCATATCCCAAGAAAATGTCTTCAATGGCTTTCTCATCGAATTTAGCCCTTTTAGACTTTTCTACATAGGCGTATGCCTTGCAACCAAATGTTTTTATGTGTGACAAATTTGGTTTACGATTATTCCAAAGTTCAAATAGGGTTATGTTATTGTTTGCTTTGGTTGGCAGCCTATTTGTTAAAAAGGTGGCAGTGAGAATTGCTTCACCGCAAAATTGTCTTGGTAGATTTGCGTCTGACAGCATTGTGCGTGCCATTTCTACAAGGGTACGGTTTTTTCCTTCAGAACACCATTTTGAGGTGAGCAAAATGATACACTTAATTGGCGTTCGATACCGTTAAGGGTTAAATAATCTTCAAAATTTTCCCCAAGATATTCCCCTGCATTATCCGATCTAAAGGCTTTTATTTGTTTACCAAATTTATTTTTTACTAGTGCAGAGAAATCTTTAAATTTTTCTAGGGCTTCCGCTTTGTGTGAAAGTAAATAAACCATAGTAAACCTGCTAAAATCATCAATGAAAATAATAAAGTACCTTTTACCTGAGAATGTTTCCGTCTTCATGGGACCGCAGACATCACTGTGGATTAGTGAAAGGACTTCATTAGATCTATTTGATGCTACCTTTGGATAAGGTAATTGTGACATTTTCCCTTCAATACATTTAGTACATATATTGTCATGTTTACACTTACTTAAAGTTATACCATCCGCTAACTTATGGTTCACAAGATATTTGATTGATTCAAAATTTTTGTGTCCTAGGCGTTTATGCCAAGCTGTAATACAATTCGGATTATCACAAAACATTTGTGTTTTGACAGCATATCCGTACTCATCTTTAGGACAAATTTCATATAGATTATTATTTAACTCCGCTGTTAAAACTATGTTATTGTCTTTAACAAAGTTACAAGAATCTTTTTCAAAAATAACTTTAAAGTCGTTTTCTGTTACTCTCTTTACCGATAATAAATTACTTTGCAATTCAGGACAATAAAGAACATCTTTAAGTATAATTTGATGTGGTGAATTTGTACAAAGTTTAATATCACCCATACCATGTAAATCTAGTTTATTTCCATCTGCTATCATTATGCTACCAAAATTTCCGGTTTTAAAGTTTATGAAATTTTCTTTTGCGAATGCTACATGTCTTGTGCAGCCGGAATCGATAACGAATTTATTTACATTAAGTTCTTGTGCGCTATTAGCAGACATTAAATCGCACGCAAGATAATTTTGTTCGGAGAACTTATAAATGTTTTCTTCCGAATTCGTTAAGGTGGAAAAATTATTCGAACCTATTTCTGCGTCAACATTACCTTTAAAACAGAAGTCGGAAGTATCCCTTACATTACCTTGATTACCTTTGTAATTTCCAGAATTATTTCTGAAAGAGTTTGAATTATTATAAAACTTACTTCGATTCGGATTATTTCTCGGGTTATCATTTTGCATTTTATTCTTTAAATGATAACAATTTTCGCGTACATGGTTGTCTCGTTTGCAAAACGTGCAAAATTTCTTATTTCTAGCATTTTTATTTACTACCTTATATGCTGAGTCGAAGCTTCACGAAACAGCTTCACGATTCTCAGATTTATTTATTGCTTTGTAAGCCGAATCTCGCGAATTTGAACTCGCGTCTCTGTTTTCGCATCTATGTTTATATTCATCGATCAATTTATTTTTTACGTAATTTAAAGTTAGATCCGTCTCGCTGGCTTCTAACGCGGTAACCATTCGATCATAAGATCTAGGGAGGGAACAAAGCAGGAGGGCACATATATGCGAGTCAGGGATTTCCTCGCCAATAGCAAATAATTTATCTTTAATAGATAAAATGTTGTTGATATGGGAGATCATGCCTCCCCCCTCACTTAATTTTTGAGAATACAATTTTCTGAGAAGAAAAAGTTTGGAAGAGAGGCTACTTCTCAAGTGTACATTTTTCAAAGCCTCCCAGATTTCTTTGGCATTTACCAAATGTTTCACATGAATAATCTGGGAATCCTCGATGCACAAATTAATGATCGATTTCGCTTTAATATTATCTTTGTTCCATTGAGCAGTGACAGGATCCGGTGGGGGATCTTTAATTACTGAAAATACGTTTTCTTTCTGAAGAAGATTTTCGATCTTAAAGGCCCAATTACTGTAATTTTGATCGTTTAACTTTTCAATGAGGGCTATATCTCTACTAGCCATTTTATTTATTCAATCAACATCAGTCATTTATTCAACAATCTTAATTATATATATTTAAAAAAACTGTTTATGGTTTAATACTTTCAAATAAAATCAAATGCAGATATTTTTCGTTTGGATAAAGAAGAACATTTCATTCTCAGCCTTCATAATCTGAAGGGTGAGTTCTGATTCAGTTAAATGATATTTCAATAAAAATACATAAATTTATGCCTACCTTGCTAGGCGTCTTCTTTAAGGATGATAATTTTCTTATTTGGTTAGGGCAATCTTCAATGTGGCTGGAAGAATAGTAAATTATTATTATATTCGATGTGTTCTTTAGAACAAATAAGATGTACACTTCCGTTTTGGGAAAGATGTCTTCTTTAATTACATGAATATGAAAACACAGCACAGTATACGTAAATACAAAAATAAGAAGAGTTTTAAATCTTGAATTTTAGAGTTCTTTAAAAAAAGAAATATTATCGGAGCTGAAAAGTTTTGCTTCCGATTTAACAGTTTCAGGAAAATGTCAACATCATCCGCTCAGAATCATTTCGGGAGGGGGGAAAAACAGCTCTGCAGAAAGTGTGACGTCAGTGAAAAAAAAATGTTTTTGGTGAATTCTGTTTCGTTTCAGGAGAAGAGTTTCATAGTGCTGCCATCTTGCGTAATACTTTGGAAACAAATAAAAGTTTCTAATGAAGAAAAACGTCTTTTTCCATCATGATGGAAGTTCGTGCACTCGTTCTTGAGATAAACCTATAGCGGAAATCCTAAATAATGCAGCATAGAAGCGCCACCTATTGAGAGATTTACACCAAAACGTAAAAAAGTCAATTCATGTCAAGAAAAACTGAATATGGAGTTGCATGAAATTCCGTGCATTAATTCTGAAGATAGAGCTGTTGCAAAAATCGCACAAAATGCATCATGCATCATAGCAGCGCCACCTATTTAGCGATTTACACAAAAATATAAAAAAGTCATTTTATGTCAAGAATTAACCGAATATGAAGTTTCATAAAAAAATTAATTTTAGTTCTGGAGATTGAGAGATTGATAAATTTTAAATAATGCTGCATAGGAGCGCCACCTATCAAGCAATTTACACCAAAATGTAAACAAACATCTATTCATGTTAATGACTAAGTGAATCTGAAGTTTTATGATATCCCGTTAATTAATTCTTGAGATAAAACTATTGCAGAAATCGTAATAAAGTCAGCATATCAGCACCACATGTTTAGCGATATACACCAAAAACTACTAAGCACTAATTCATATCAAAGACTAAGTAAATATAAATCTTTATTAAATTCCGTGCATTAGTTCTTGAGATAGAGTGCCCAAAATATTTATGTCACAGACTCACAGACAGATATTTTGTAAAAACATGTTTTTTTTTGGATCTCAGACCCCCTAAAACGTGCAAGCCAGTCGAAAATTGGAATTCATAAATTTTTCTTGAAACCAATACTATCTTCTTGTAAAGATAGAAGAAAATAATAAGTGCCTGAGTCAGAGGTCTGCACGGGCCCGGGCCGGCGGAATCATTTCGAATTTTCTCACGGGCCGGGCCGACAAACAACATAAACGGGCCGGGCCGGCAAAAAAATTGAACGAGCCCGACGGGCCGGGCCGGGCTGTTAAAAAAAAATTTCGGGCCTACCGGCCCGTTCTGAAGATTTATGCAGAAACGATAAAATATGAGCTATTTTCAACGAAAATGGTTTTATGGCAACGGAAATGGTTTTAACGCGGTTATAAATGTGGCCAGCCACTAGTTTGACAGCATTACTATAAAAATGCACAGTGTATCGGCATCGGAGAATTACATTATGTGTAACCCGTTTTAATATTTTTTTAGCTGACTCATGCCGATCCGAGATCACGCTTGCACTATTTTTCTACATATAGACTGGCCGGACCGGCAGTAGCGTAGCTATGTTTGCGCCCGGGGCCAGCAAGAAATTTTGCGCCCCCACCCCAATATAGATATATAACAATTTTTCTCAATTTGGCGCCTCTAAGCCTCGGCGCCCGGGGCGGACGCCCCCCTCTTGTCCCCCCTTAGCTACGCCACTGCGGACCGGTACTAGACTTAATTATTGGCAGAAAACATTATTTGTAAAATTATTAACAGCGATAAAGAACTTATGTTAGCTTGGTCTTAGGATATATACTTTTTGGTAATTTTTAAATTAATTTCTTAATAATGCGAAAATTTGACACATTTTCTGATTAATTTTAAAGTGTAAAAGTATAAAAGTGATAAGCCTAACTATTGAAGGGATTTGGAATCGAATAGCGTTTTTCATTTTTGGTAAATAAAATACTTGTATAACCTTGTTGAGTTATAATAGTTTCTCAAATGATTGCAGGTTTTTCTCCCTTCCCTTGCTATTGCTTCCGGAAATTCTATTCAAAACGCTAATTATCATAGTATTTTGTTTGTTTGAAGTATTCTTAAATTGCTTGTATCAAGAAATGGATAACGCCATTAGATTATATAGTTTCTGAATAAAGATATCTGGTAATCTTATGCGTTTCTGAGAAAAAAAAATGAATTTAGAAATGTATCAGAAAGGAGCTTCTTTGAATTTAAGAATGAATTTAGATTTGAAATCTATAATAAAATGATATAGAAATATATTTATAAATCTTCTTTTATTAAACAGCTTCAAAATTAACCATGTTTTTAGCTTTCTTTCTTTCTTCTTTTATTCTAAGCCATATTAATTTTTTAATGAATCTTTATTCGAATGTTGAAAGCCTAAGAATCTAAGTAATCATTAATGTTGTTAATATGTATTTGCTGTAAAATATACTGTAAAATCATTCCATAGATATGTATGCAGTATCCTTTAAAGGAATCTTAGTTATATGATAAAAATCTGAATTTTTTAGAAATCGTAGAAATTGTAACGGGCCAAAACGGGCCGGGCCTGTTTTCGCTGATTTTTGTACGGGCCGAGCCGGGCCTGGAAATTCCGGCCCGTGCAGACCTCTAGCCTGAGTTACCATGATATGACATTAATTCTCAGAATTTTACAAGAAAATGCTTATTTGATTTAAATGTCTGCTGAAGTGTTAATTACTGTTTAGGTGTCAATAATTCGGTGTTATACTCTACTTGAAAGAATAAAATTCATCTTTTAAAAAATTCTTTAACTAAAAACATGATACGCTACCATACACACATACATTTGTTAATGTAACAAGTTTTATGCCATTAACTAATTAAATTATTTAAAAATTTAAAATTTATGTAAAAAACATTTGAAATTTATGTAAAAGTGCCTGTTAGCGAAATATTAAACTATTTCAAAAACACAGTTTTTTGCGATATGTAATTAGTGGATGACACTACACACATACATTTGTTAATGTAACAAGTTTTATGCCATTAACTAATTAAATTATTTAAAAATTTAAAATTTATGTAAAAAACATTTGAAATTTATGTAAAAGTGCCTGTTAGCGAAATATTAAACTATTTCAAAAACACAGTTTTTTGCGATATGTAATTAGTGGATGACGTTTTTTTAAACACTTGTGAACAATGTATATTTCTATGT
The DNA here is from genome assembly GCA_964019185.1 of Maratus speculifer. Taxonomy (NCBI): domain Eukaryota; kingdom Metazoa; phylum Arthropoda; class Arachnida; order Araneae; family Salticidae; genus Maratus; species Maratus speculifer. The sequence continues at coordinate 248,881,342 of OZ025293.1, read as the reverse complement.
ACTTGATCAGATTATTATAAAAATGTTATTTTCGAATAATTTATTGAGAATTAAAGCTAAAATAGAGTTTTTAAATTAATTTATATTCGTTTTTATTTCTTTATATTATTTTTTCCTGTAGTAAATTACAAGCTTAAAAATATAGGGGCTACCAAAAATAAATAAATTCAATAAAATAATGTCATAAGAAGTATTTTTACAATCAATCTAGGTTAGAGACAACTCAATACTCGTTAATAGATTATTTTTTTGTTTAAACTTTTTCCAAGAACATTTAAAGTTAAATTCATCATAATAAAAACAATCTATGCACTGAGGTTAAAAAAAAAAAAGAAATATAAAAATACCTGTTTTTCTAAACTTATTATTCGATGTGTTATAATGATAATTATCAAAAAAGTAATTATAAAATTTTCGAATGTTGATATCATTAAAATTATTGTAAATTTATTTTTGTCAACTTTTCCAAATTTTTAGCATTATTTAAAGAAGGAATAAAAATCAAAGCATTCCATTTTGATTTGCAGCAATGGAGCTTCCTGTTTATATTTTTTAATATCGCTGAAATATCAAATCTTGTAATACATCTACATCTTATTCTTTATCTTTCCATTTTAACTCAAAGCAGAGCTGTACTTTTAAAACTTCTAAACGCGAGGATCTAGGGTAAGAGAATCAAGAGATTTAGTGAAAATACTAAGAAGCAGACACGAAATTTTATAACGTTTACCTCATGTTGTATGTATTTTGTATTTACGGATTTATCCTTATTTCAAAGAAAGAATAAGAACATTTATCTAATACCACTGAGTAACTGAGATGGTCTATGATATTTAGAGCTTTTGGAAGATGATGGCATAGTTATGACTTTTAGAACCTTATAATTTTTTTGTGTCTTCATGAAATGTGTTTAGATGCTTATAAAATAAATTCATGACGTAAAAGAAGAAATAGGAAGATTTTATCGTAGGATATAACTAAAAATTTTAACAGTGGATCTTCTAAATGGACTTCTTATTGGAGACACAGCAATTTGGCTGCTAAATTTGATGTTTCTGTGATTTATAAAATTACTTTAATGTCAAAAGAAACATTTAAATCTTCAAAGGAATGAACGTTAGATGTTAAATTTATCATTTTGTATTTTTTACCGTAATTTCCTGCATGTAATCCGTGGATCAAACAATCATTTTTCGACCCAGAAATTTATTTAAATAAAATGTAGCTTCGTAGATTGCACTAAATATTTCGCCTTAATTACTAAATAAAATATTGTATAAATAAATAATAAACTGGGTCAAAGAAGAATTGTTTGATCCGCGGATTATACGCAGAAATTACGGTAAATATAATTGAATAAATATTATATATACAGTTGGCAAAATAATTATTTGTACACTCTAATGTGTTCAATTTTTAAATAAATAAAAACAGATATTTGTACACGAATGGTTTTAATAGAGTGTTTTTACTGTGCGTTTTAAATTAAACGACAGCAATTTTCGATCAAGGTGTAAAATAAAGTTTATAACTGGAAAAGTTTAAAATTTTCTTGCAAAAAAAGTATTTGTACATTTCCACAGCAAGATTCGCACTGTGTTTATAATGTTTGTGGTTCAAAGTTGTAACATAATTTGGTAGTTTTTAATAATTATTAACTTCATATTATGTTTGTCTGGCATTTAATCTAATTTGCTCTTGAAGTAATTGAGAATGGTACTTAAAACTAGAAGTACCTTTGAACATAAGAAATCATATCTTTGAGCTTCATAAAAATAAAAATCATACCAAGAAATCAAAAAAGCTATTAAACTACCATTTACAGCTTTTGGACACATGATGAGAAAGTATGAAGAAATTGGATGCATCGAAATTCGATGAAAACCAGGACTTCTCATCCAATTAACAATGAAGGAAAAAAAGGAGTGCTGTTAAAACAGCTTTAAAAAATTCTATGGGTTCAGTTCAAAAATTTGCTGGAGACCTTGCAACGTCTTCTAACATCAGAGTATTACCTCAAACAATAAGAAATATTCTTCTCAATGCAGATTTAAAAGGAAGAACCTCAAGGTAAAATCCATTCATCAGTGAAACAAATAGGCGAAAATGCATAGAATTAGCTTTCGCATACAGAAGCAAATCATTAGATTTTTGGAAAACAGTAATTTTTTCTGATGAGAGAAAATTCGGAATTTTCTTACCACCAAGCATTAAAATAATTTGGCGTAAAAATGAAGCTGTTCTAGATCCAAAACGTATACTTCAAATTATCAAGCATGGTGGGAGGAATATTATGGTTTTGGGGTGTATAGCTTCTAATGGAGCAAGACATTTGGAATTTATTGACTTTGGAATAACAGCTTTAACATACATTGATGTGTCGCGGTATAATTTATTAAACAGTGCTAAGAAAGTACGTGTAGAGGAAGCTTTTCACTTTCTGCAGGATAGCAACCAAAGCATACTGCTATGATCACCAGCACATGGTTACTCTGCAATGCTCGAAGGCGACTGGTAACTCCTCTGCAATCTCTAAACTTGAATCCAGTAGAAAATTTGTGGATGCTATTGAATGCAAAAATTCGAAAAAAAAAATATGTATCAACAAAAAACAGTTTTAAAGAAGCTCTTATTGAGTCATGGAATAAAATAAACCAGACTGCTACAAAAAAGTTTGTGGAATCTACGTCACACCATCTAGAAGTAGTCATAAACGCTAAAGGAATTCACACAAAATATTATTTTGTATCATTTAACTAAATTTTCATTAATTATATTACATTAATATAGTGTACAAATACTTTTTTTGCATTATATTTTTGTATCTTTGTTTATTATAATGTAAAAAATCGATTCGTTTAATTTTGTTTTTGCTTTTATATTATTAAAATGCATTAAATTAATGTTTTACAGTATTTTTTGCTTAAATCTTTTATTTAATTTCATTATAATTTAAAAACATGAAGTGTACAAATAATTTTTTTGCCAATTGTATTACGTTTATCGATCTATTCACCTATGTAATTATTTATAATTGAATAGCTCGTAATAGATTTTCTAATATAAGCCTTCCCAAGTCTGAGAAGGTTTAGCTAAAAGGTTAAATTTGAGTTTTTGCTTATTTGATTTCTCAATGTGCTGAGTGAGTTCATCAACAGAAACTCAATCGAGAAATTGCAAAATAAACAATTAAAATATGGTGCGCTTCAATTAATAAAATGAGGCTTTAAATTTTAAATAAAACGTCAGACAACCATTTGAACTCATGAGATTCATATAGAGTACAGTCAATCTGATAACTTTGACCTATCGGGATAACTTTGAGCCAAGAGACAAAAGAGATTACAATCTGCTATATCACTTGAGTTAATGGCAAAGTTTTGGTGTCAAAATATAGATAGCAGCACTAGTGTGAGTTTGGCCGCTCATTGGAAATAATTCGTCAAGATTTCTCCATGGCAGAATGGATCAAAGTTTCGTAAAGGTGGATCAAAGTTACCCTGCAGTAGCGTAACCAGGGTGGGTACCCAAGTGTTCTGAATTGTGGTAATTTTTGAAAGTTCTGTTTGCCTTATCTAAACAGGAGAATTTCTGATTTGAATAAAGCAGCAGAAAACCTCAAAATATTACTGATTTTGGGTACCCACCTGGTTACGCCACTGCCCTGATTTGGCACAAAGTTACCCTGATTGACTGTACTTTTAAGATAACGAATATTTTATTCCTTTCATAAAATGTGTTTTTTTTTTTTTTTTTTTTTGGTTTGAGATGACAAAATGTAATTGTCCAATTCATAAATAGTGAAATATTATAGAAAGTTATCTTTTCAAATTTAAATAGTTACAAAGGGTATAGCCGGGTTTCATAGTAAAATATACCCTTGAGTCAACCACATCGAGTCCCACATGGATGGATAGCCCATAAAAAGAAATTCATTTCTCCCCAGTTTTAAGTTTGTATCTCAAGACTATGGGGGGTAATGACCCTAAATGCCTGTTTTGGAAAAGCGTGCATTGTGACGAAACTACTAAGCAAATTTCAACGAAAAAAATAAGGGCTGTAAATAACCACCATACGAATGTTTGACAATTTCTTCAGATTTTTTTAAAGAAAAGAACAAGTTTTCTAACATTTTTCCTGTTTTTAAATGAACATTTTAATTAAAAATAAACTGAAATTTCTGAGTGACCACCTTAATTTTTTTGCATGAAATACTATAAGACAAGATGCATAATCACTACCAATTTCAACTTTCTACGTATGGTGCATCATATATATAAAAAAGGCAAAATCATATTCCGGTGGAAATGTGGGACGTGTCTCGGACAAATTTCACGCCTTCTTTTCATATCTCACATATTAATTCACACGGTATTTTTAAAAGAAGGCGTGAAATTTGTCCGAGACACGCCCCACATTTCCGCCGAAATATGATTTTGCCCTTTTTACCACGCTTTTATTAACTTCACCTGTATCTTTGTGAGTTTGTGTGTTTATAACTCTCCTTATTTTATGTATGTTCACCGATTACTCCGAAACCATGCAACCGATTAATTTGTTTTTGGTGTTAAATAAAAGACGATGCTCTCGAATTGGTACCACTTCAGTTTCATCGAAATTGGTTCAGTACTTTTTTAGTAATTAGGCAAAAACTAACAAAATTAGTGATTTTTCGCTAATTAAAAGTGTTGAATACGTTCGCTGAACGGAGTGTAGACAGCATGGCCGAGCGGACTAAGGCGCCGGATTGAAGCTCTGTTTTTCGAAAAAGATTGTGGATTCGAACCCCACTCCTGACATTATTTACATCTATGTAAAATTTAAAAAAATATTCCGTATTACAATTTTTATTTTTAACCGGCTTCAGAAAAGGAAGAGGAAGTTATCAATTCGACGCGTATGTATTTTTTTTCTATGTATGTTCACCAATTACTCTGAAACTATCCAAGAGATTAATTTGGTTTTTGAATTAAATATAAATATAGTTTAAAAAAGCTAAAAACCACGCTTTTAAAGTAATCAAACTAAAAAGTGAAAAATAAATATAGTTTTAAAAAACTAAAAAACACGCTTTTTAAGTATATCAAACTAAAAAGTGAAAAATAATTCGTACTATAAGCTGAAAACGATAATAGATGAAAAATACGATATTACTATAAAATCATTGTTATTATAGAAATCAATTAATAAGCAATAAATAAAATTATCGTGAAAAAAAAAGCGTGGGGTGCTTCTTAAGAGCTGATAGATGGAACATTGTAGATGGAGCACCCCACGCTTTTTTTCCACGATAATTTTATTTATTGCTTATTAATTGATTTCTATAATAACAATGATTTTATAGTAATATAGTATTTTTCATCTATTATCGTTTTCATCTTATAGTACGAATTATTTTTCACTTTTTAGTTTGATATACTTAAAAAGCGTGTTTTTTAATTTTTTTAAACTATATTTATTTTTTCAATGTGATGCACCATACGTAGGAAGTTGAAATTGATAGTGAATATGCATCATGTCTCATAGTATTTCATGCAAAAAAATTAAGGTGGTCACTCAGAAATTTTAGTTTATTTTTAATTAAAATGTACATTTAAAAACAGGAAAAATGTTAGAAAACTTGTTCTTTTGTTTAAAAAAAAATCTAAAAAAATTTTCAAACATTCGTATAGTGGTTTTTTACATCCCTTATTTTTTTCGTTGAAATCTGTTTAGTAGTTTCGTCACAATGCGCTCTTTTCCAAAACAGGCATTTAGGGCCATTACCCTCCGTGGTCTTGAGATACAAACTTAAAACTGGGGAGGAATGAATTTCTTTTTATGGGCTATCGATCCATGTAGGACTCGATATGGTTGACTCAAGGGCATATTTTACTAAGAAACCCGGCTATATCCTTTTTACAATTGCTCTCGTGGTATAATTTTTAAAATTTTAAACAGATATTACAGTTGAACTGATATTTTTCAAAGGTTAAAGAACAAACAGAAAATATTTACAACTCAACATAAACTTTTTTCGAAAACAACAGGCAAGACCAAATTATTGAATCAATTTCCATTCAGTTTTTTACTAACACTTCCTAACAAAGTTGAAAAATGTTTATGACTTCCGTTTGCCTGGTCCTCTGGCCGACTGTCCGCACTCTAACCCTCGTAAAAATACTCGGATTGCCCTGATATTTTTCAAAGTTATTGATGCTCTTTCTTTCTTTCTAACCGATGACCTGCCGAGGTTTCTCAGCTTAACGAGTTAGATACCTGGTATCGGGGCGGACGACCGCCTAATTGCCACTTAGTGGCAATAAACTTTGCTTCGCATGCCTTCATTTCTGCAGTATTTGCTTGTCGTTGAGCATACTTTGTTTCGCTTGTTAATTAATGGTACATCCTGATGTTTGAACTGCAAATGGCTTCGCAAGATGGTCTCGTAATTTAGAGCCTTGATCAGATGACGAGACCTTCACCTGGCAAGGCACCTGCAGAGGTATAATTCACAGGTAACTTGGAAGACTTTGCACCCACGACGGATTTTACATGCACCAGGCGCCATTAGCGTACATGATAAAGTTATTGATGCTCATCCTACCACGAACCCTATTAAAAATGAAATTTCCATCATGATTAGTTTATTTACACGGACAGTCAAAATTATTCTATTGCATTACGGCCTATGATAAAAAATCGTTTCAAATGAATTCTAAAGATGTTACACCTTGTCAAACATAGTAAAATTGATATTCATTACATCAAAATATGTATTCTGTAAAATATGCGACGAAAAGAATAGTTATTATATATTTGTAGAACCATACTTAAGCATTCCATTACATAATAGTAAAGGTGGGGAGGGGGAATTGCTTGCAACATATTTTAGTTGTATTAAACTATTTCAAAAATAATAAAATATATACGTCGCTGAGGCTTAATATAAGTTATTTCACGCATAATACGAAGTGCATAGTATTTACAGAGATACCCACAAGATTTCAAGTAGTATATTCTACCTGAAGTACTGTGTATTAGCGATTGTGGCTGGTGGATGGATGAAATGCATTTTTAATTATTTTATTCGATTTTAAGTTTTACTAAATTTATGCATATCTTATGGTGTGTATAAATGCTATAGTTGTTATACTGGACTACACAAAAGAGTTCGTAAAAGTTACTGAATATAAGTGTAAATTATTAAAATTTAAAGGTGTCTTTTTGAATGAGTTATGCATTTTTGCACAGAACGGCATTCAGTTTATTAAGAAATGATGTTTGTAGAATATAGATAAAATGATATACAGGACCACACAAAGAACTCGATACATGGTCGCTTATGAATAATAATTTTTGGAAAGTGTTTCGGTGAGAATTAAATTTTAGCCTAACACTGGCGTGTATTAAAGGTGATAGGTACACTACTGGGCTGAACAAAAGTATTCATATACGTTTCCATCTATTAGTATAAATTGCTAAAATAGAAATTTCAATCTGTCAGGCGTTTTCTTGCTAAACTAAATTTCCGCATTATTTAGTATATGCATCAACCGACCGATCTAATACACGGTTGTTCAAAAATATTGGAATACACATTTGGCTATGGACAGTAACACCTTATTTTCCTAAATAACGAAGTTTTGTTAAAGATTTCAGGAAGTGTTGAAAAGTGTTTTTTAATTTATGCTTAACTCATGATTTTTCTTTCTTGTTTTAAAAAAAATTCATTGATTTCCTAATATTTGATTGGTATTTAAAAAACCATTAATTCGTTTTCGTTTCTTTAGAAGAAACAATTTTTTTTTCATTAAAATAAAATACATTAAGTTAAATTGTCTGCCATTTTCTTAAAAGTTCGCTCAAAAATATTTCACTTTTTTTAAGGACTGACAATTAATTTGTATTTTATCGTACTTTTTGCCTTGATAATGTCAGATGACACTACTCAAATCATAGAAGTCTTATGTATTGCGAAATATCACGCACCGCAGCACATCGAGAAAAACCGAGTCTGAAAGGTACATTTTAAAATAAAAATTAATACAAATAAAGTTTCTGAACGTCCAAAATATGTGTTTGTTAATGTAAAACTCTACATATATCTATCTTTTTACTAGACGTCAAAACAACTTCATAAAGTATGTTCATTTGTCAAGCCGAAGCAGTTCAATAACCCCTTCAGTAAAGAAAGATTTTCAGAACACAATTCGCCTAATTTCTTGTTTTGGTCCAAGAAAAACCCTGAGATAATTAAAGAAGTAAGTAGAGAGGTACCCGCAAGTTTCGACTTGTAAAGCCTCATATTTGTGGTCAGTTCTCTACAACAGGGCTGAATGTGTCCTTTTTAACCCATTTAATCCGCTTGGTAAGAGTTACTAAAACATATATTGGCAGAATTAGTACCAATTTTTTCAAAAGCAATATTTGATTCAGATTATATCATTAATGACAGTAATTCGGGATTAAATAATGTAAAAGTTATTATTTGAAAGGAGGTGGGCTGATAAGGGCCATTTTTCGCCCATCAGCACCTAGATGTGACATAAATTTTTTTCATTAGTATACTTCATAACAAATAAAAAATATCTTAAATAAGAGTTCAATAATTGATGGGAAAATAAAATATATATTTAAGTAAATACCATGTATATTATGGAAAATAATCGCTATTGTCATTAGTTTTAGTCCAAATAATCAATAGTAAATACAACACTAAATGCAAAATTAAGGTGAATGGAGCTTATTAAGGCTATTATTTCAATATATGAAATATTGGAAATAATCAATAACTAAAAAAAAAAAAAAAACATACAATTTCAGACCTTTTTGACAATGTGTTTTAGATTATTTTTTTCTTTGGTTGCTTCACCAGAATCACTACTGGACCATCCAGTGGCGTTCTCTTGTAGTATATGATCATATTGAATACTTGGTTTTTAATTTTGGCTGATTTATGGTACAAGTAAGCCAGAAACCATAATATGGAAGCAACATGCAACGATACTTGCGCCTGTTTTACATTGACAGCACTATTGTGTGATGTTGCTTAGCTATGTTTTCATCTAAATATTATAGATATAGTTTCTAACACTTGTGTGTTTTAATGTAATAATACTCAACCAAATAATAAAAAAAGTTATACAAATAATATATATTGAGTATTCAAAATTGACTGATAAATAAATTGATACATCATAATAATAATTTATTTATCGAATGTACAAAAATAAAAGTTATTGACATTGCAGAAATAGAATTTATCTATTGATATTATAGAATTTAAAATATTTTTTTAAAATTTCTAATATTTACACACACACGCACATATATGTAACAGAATATGTATCCTAAGTATCTTAATTTTCAGATAGATTGAACTATTAATAATTTTACCACTAGTCTTGAACAAGCGCAGGGCTATCAACTTGGTAATTTTAAATTTTATAATGGGTAAATCGAAAGAGTTATTAATAATTAAGGTACGACTGTATATGTAGCAAAATATCTTCTCATTGAATATTTAAACGAAATAATAACGGTAAATATTACTCCCCCCAAAACAAATACTTTTAGTTATCTTGTAAACAAAAAAGTATTTTTTAAGTATGATCGAATGAAATATCAATTTTATTTAAACGTTTTATAAAACCTTACTCATGTTAAAAAATATCTTCTCATTGAATATTTAAATGAAATAATATTGGTAATTGTCCCTCTCCCTAAAGTAAACATTTTTATCTATATTGTAAATAAAAAAGTTTTTTCAAGCGTGATCGAATGAAATATCAATTTTATTTAAATGTTTTATAAAACCATACTCATGTGACATAAATATTATGTCCAAATTAAAACGGTACCGTTGTTCACTCTTTGTGGGAAAAAAACTGTTTAACAGTAGCAATGAACCTAAAGGTTATATATGTTGAAATAGATACAATAAACTATACAAAATATTATTAAAAAATTAGGCACATTTTTTATTTCAATTTCAAAAGAGGCCATTTTTATATGATTATCGATATTAGTCCGTTAGTTATTTAGAATAACGAACACTTATCTTCAATCTTTATGACTGCACATTTATCATATTAGTTATAATTGGCGAACATAATAACTGCTCCTAGTCTTTTAAAAAATAAGAGTAAAGTGAGACTAGTCCATTTAGATGTAATACATGCAAAGTTCAAATGCATTTTAAATAATTTCCATATTTAGCATGGTAACTTGTCCCTTGAATATTAAGATTCTTTAAAGCTACCAGTTTAATAAGATAAATACAATAAATTTAAATTCAATGAAGCATATGTTTAATAATTGCTTTATTTATCACTTATTGCATTTCTACAAACTTATGAAACTGTTAAATTTAAGAGCATGTTATTTAAGCAACATCTGCGACTAGAGTTTTTTTTCTCGTTTTAAATAAAGCAATTTCATATTTCCTTGTGCTATGAAATTAAATAAGATTTCTCTCTTACAGGACTTATAAGAGATCAGGATAAAAGGGGCTGGATAACGAAAACAAATCCGTGAAACAGACTCCAAAAATGGATGAAGTGAACTGAACTCGAAAATTAAAGCTATGCTGTCTGTTTCCTCATCATTTCTCTTTTGACTGCATCAGTTCAGTCAGAAAATTTTTGTAAAAGGCAAGTTGTGGGGAGACCTTTTTTTTACAATAGCTGTATTAAGTTCAGAAAACAAAACTTTATTCATTTCCTTTATTTAACAATGAATAATGAACAATGAAAACGAAGCAGGACGGGGAAAAAACATTGTTGCTCCCTTTTGTTATGAAGTTTATATCATCTTTTGTGAAAAGATTTCACAGTAATTTTTTTCATAAAGAAAACGCTTTGTTTCGTATGAGTTGTAAAGTCCCGTAATTAATAATACATCTTTTAAATATCTTTAACTACTGCGAGAGATAAAAACTGCTAAAAACGTACGCTCGAATTTCTAGATGCATTATATTAAAAATGAAGTGATGTTTTATTTAATTACTTAGGAAATTATTTTTCAGAAGTGCCATTTATGGCGTTATTTTTGGAATTTCAGTTTTAATGTCACGTTAGATTCTAATGAATGAATGACTTTTAGAATTCTTAAGGGAGAAAACAATAGAATTTTTTTTAATAGATGCAAATCATCACAATTGTATTTTACGAATTGTTGTATCTATTTGGTATTAAATTTTTATTGGTTCAATAAAAACAAAGTAACAATGGATTTTTATGACATTCAATAGCAATACTTTTTAATTATTGAAAAACAAATGGTTTTAAAATATGTTAGAATACTCATGCTCAAAAGACATAATGAAAAATTTGTTCCATGTATAATTTTTATTCGAATATATTTTTAAAATAAATATTTTTAAACTTTATTAAAATAAGACTGGATGTAATCCCATGGAAAATATGCGAGCTTAAGGATCCGTTTTTTCAGAAACTACTCGACCGATTTTGATGAAATTTGGAATCATATATAAAAAGATTATGCTCAAGAATTATGGAAGACAATTTATTTCTGCGACTAAAACTTTTTATTTTAGAGCAATGGCAATTTTTCTGAAATTTTACACTTTTCAAATTGAAAATTCTCTGAAACTAACTAAATTTTTAAAAACTGTCTGACACATATGATCTTACATGTATATTTTATAATCATTTTTTTTTTTTTTTTTTTTTTTTTTTTAATAGAAATCACTCGAGTACTTTATGAGTTAATGGGGGTGTTAACTGAAAAGTATAATTTTTCGGTGAGCTAACCTGTGCGACGTTCTCGCGTAGTTTCATCAAGCATATGAATTAAAGTATATATAAAACCTGGATAAAGTTTAGTTACACATAATAAATGAGCATAAAATGTTAGAGTAAAATTATCGTGAGTGGATCTGGCGTGCCAGTCGTGTCCTTTTACGTGTACGATACTTTCGTACAGGCTTCGTGCCAGGAATTAGCAGTCGAAGAAATAATAATAATAAAAAAAAATGGTTAGCCTTTTTATTCGGATAATTTAAGGCTCCTGTTCCTGCAAGTGAAGACACTCGCGAACTAATACTAACCCTATAACGAGGTTATTTTCTTATATCTCGTCTGTCTTTCGACATTTTAAAATATATTTTTTGCACTGGATAGCTGTGATCCATCTCCACATCGCTCCTTTTTTACTTCTTTTGATTTTGGTTGCAGATATTAAAGTTACTTTGTCACTCGAAACTGGTGTTGAAGATCCAAGTAACTTTATAAAAAAATATCATCAACCAAAATCGGAAAAGTGAAAAAAGGGTGATGTAGAGATCGATTTCAGCTACCAAATGAAAAAAAAATTTAAAGATATCGAAAGCAAACGAGATATTAGAAAATAACTTCCGTATAAGATTAGCGCATTAGTTCGTGAGTGTCTGCGCCTGCAGGGACAGGAGCCTTATGTGTTATTAGCGTGGTCCATTTTCAAGTCTTAAATTTGTGTTTTATTATTTTATTATCTATCGATAAATAAAGTTTAAATGTCATTAATGAACATAAGCTGGAAACAAATGGGGAATTGATTCAAATGCAAACATATTTATCTTTAGAAACCATCTGTCTGTATTTGGCACAAATAAATCTTTAAAAAAATCATTCGTGAAAATTGCTTTAAAAACAATAAAAAATGAGTAAATTGTGGTATTCTTTTCAAACAAATTGAATTTGAAAACTTAATTTTTCCTTAGGTATTGTCAGACGACAGACTGTTTGTCCACTTGTTTTTCCAACACAACAACAACAACATCTGCGCTGCTCCAATCAGATGAGCGTTCTAAGGCCCTATCCGCCACTTAGAGCAGACGATATTTACTGCCGGCCGTAACAGATTCCATTCGATGTTTTCATTTAAGCAAAATGGATATTCTTGAGGAAATAAATTATTCTATAAATTTATATGAGTTATATAAGAAATTAAAAAAATTAAATATACATAGACGATGGTACTGGGTTCATCCTATGATCAGTGACAGATTATTTACCAGAAATTTTTATTTAAAACACCCAAAATTTCAGCAATTTTTACATAAATTCTTTTAATCTTTTAATTCTCAAATGTAATCGGATATCGGAACTTTTTTAGCATAATTAATGGTGCAATTCTCCAATTTATAATGATAAAAACATTTATTTATTTATTTATTCTTGTAAGAAATAGGAACCTGTTCTTGTCAACTCCAAACAAAATCAGTTGCTATAACTGTAAGACTAAGTGAGGATTTTTCATTTTTCATTTTTTTCTTTAATTTATAAGACAGACTATACACTGTAGATGAAAATCAGCTTACAAAGGTTCTGCTCTTAAATTGCTACTATACGATTTTAGGATGCCACACCAACTAAAACAGAAAGATTGTTCATACTAATTATAATTTCAGTCGATACTGTTTTAAGTTAAAATAGGTGTATCGATGATAAAAAATGATTTGTCTTTATACTTAAAGTAAATTCCAAAAATATTTCGAGCATACTCTGTTTCTGGTCGTAAAATTAAACTTATAGAAAGAATAAACATATTCAGCATATACTATTGAAAAACATTTTGTTCACAATTTTAAAATATCAAAGTATAAAGGGAAAGAACAAAAATTGTATGTAAAAATTCTGTCTATTTGGAATATTACATAAAACTCTATGCATTTTGAATATTAAACATGTCTGTGTTTTGCATAGAATGCAATAATATATGTAAGAAATGAATGTCACACAAAATATATGTATTTTGAGTATTACACAAATATATGCGTATTTTATAAATAACACAAACAGCTGTGTAAATTTCATACAAAATTATATGTTTTTTGCATAATACACAAAAGTATGTGTATTCACAGAATATTACACATGTAAATGTGTTAGAATATTACAGAGATATATGTATAGTCTTGTGTAATTTATACATTAATGTGTGTATTTCAAGAGTCATCAGATAACTCTTACACATTTTTTGTTATCATTAAATTACACATTAAAATGTGTATCTTGAATTTTACTCATTATGTTTGTGTTTTGGCAATTTACATATCACTTTACACATATAAATAAATCCTTTTGTATCATCGATATGCCTGTTTGTATGTGTAAATTTACATCTTTATTTCATAGAACGCAAGAAATGAATGATTATGCAATTTTTTATCATTTATTTAAGAAACTACACACACACACACACACACACAAAAAAAAAAAAAAAAAAAAAAAAAAAAAAAAAAAAAAACATATACACAAAAAGTATTGGGATTATCCTATGATAAGTGATAAATTATTTATAGGGCATTTCTGTTTAAAACATTCAAAATTGCAGGAATATATATCTTTTTTAATATACCTGATGTTAAACGAAAAATTCACCACATTTTTAGAAATACAAAAGATTGCATATATTATTAAAATGATGACATTTGCTATTCATCTTACATTTAGTAAATATTTCTTTATTAATTATTGTTACACTCTAAGAACTAAATGTGGAAATTTTTCAAATTTACACACACACACATATATATGTAATTTTCTAGAATTACACACTTTTTTGCAAAAAGGTTACCTGTTTTTATGTGTATTTTAACTTTTAAAACAAAGTGTATAATTTGTTATCACGTGAAAAATACAAATAAAAGTGTCAGTGTAGAAAAATACCAGAATTTATACCAAAGAGTGTGTATTGTGATTTACAATTTATTACACATACACAGATATGTGTGTAAATTTCTAAAATCACCCACTTGTCATAAAAATTACGCATTTCGTACATAAAATTTACCCGTTTTTATGTGCAGTTAGCTTATAGAATTAAGTCTGTAAGGTGGTATCAGTTGATATATCGAGACAAATGTTTAAATATAGCGAATACCCAGATTTACACTAATTCGTGTTACAAAAATTAAAAGCGTATAAATCTTAAAGTAGACGTTAAAAACAGATGGAAGGTTTAGACATAATTGAGGGCTGCACTTTTTATTTCAGTAATTCCATTGCATAAATATAATATTGTAACAACATTTTCAAAATAAAGAACTATAAAACAGTTATTTTTTGTTTATTTTTATCATATGCTCTGACCTCTTTTAGATAAATTAGCAGCACGAGAGCATTTAAAAGAAGGCAGAATTAAAAATTGTCTTAAGCCTTAATCCTTTGAGCTCTGATGGTAGAATTTTCTTCCACATAATTTTAATTCCCAAATGTCACAACGGCACCAGAAAATTCGACGAAATTTATTTGAAAAAGGTTTAATGCATTTTTTCGAGTATATCGTTAACCGGTTTTTTTCTTTTCAAAATACTGGTGCCAATGTGACATTTGGAATTTTGAGGAAACTTACCTACCAGAGCTCAAAGGATTAACTGCTGTTAGCGTTCTTATAGACAGCTGCTTTTTTTCATTTTTCACAGTTTAACTTGTAATTTTCGGTTCACAATTGATACTAATGAAAGTTTATTTCATTTGGAGCCATAGGACCAACACTAGGGACTTCTAAATAGGGGAAATTTAATTGTAATTTTTGTCTTGCGCATAATGTTTAGTACAAAGACAGCTTCCTATAAATTAAAGGAGCACTTTATTCATTCTTCGATTAAGCGGTCTCAGAAACTGCCTGTCACTAGCTATGCGACGGTTTGTGTCACAACATTAAGCAAGGAATTTGGGGCCAAAGGGGAGTGGCTTACATGACAGAAAATTCTTAGTTTCTTTAATGATTTAATATTCTATATCTGTATAGTAAGCAAGGTCTTAATGACGCTACCAAAGTCACGTTAGATCTGTGATTAAAAGGCACAACTTATTAACATCATTTTGTGACCAAAATATGAACTTCTTTCAAAACTTATAAAAATACATACAAAAGCCACTTTAAAACATGTAATTCATTGTAAACAAAAGTATCTGTCCACTTATACATTTTTTTCTTTGCGTCACTATAAGTCACGTACACCACCCCGCAACTGTACATCAAAATATATTCAGAAGCACTAAATGAAAATCCAAATCCAAAATAGAAAACTAAAATTCCTTAACCTGCCGGAAAGCGCATGGGGTGTTTTATACCCCACCCTTACGCGTCTTTTCTGGTAACGTTTTTTGACGCGCGTTCCGTCGGGTAAAGCATATCATTTTTCTGCTCGGTATCCCCGCCCCCTTTCCTTGATTTAAATCGCAGATGTTTAACCTTCATTAGAGTATAAAAATGATTTCGATTTCATTGATCATGTAACATAAAATTTAACTAATGTAATTAGAGAATTTTAAATTCGTTTCCAGAATTATTTTTCAGAATTTATTCTTCGAATATAAGAAGGCTAGATTTTATTGTTCTAGGTTTATATTAACTCCTAATTTCTGTTAGCCATCTCATAGACTGCTGTTTTTTTACCAATATCATTGTTGAACTTGTAATTTGAGTTTAAATATGGATACCACTGACATTTTATTTTATTTGAGTTCAAGTACTATCGTTACAGGCTTTTGATTAAGTAAAAATTAATTACAATTGTATTGTGCAAAACGTTTAGTGAAAAACAGTATCGTAAACATTTTATTCTTCTTTCAATGAAGCGGTCTACCAAACAACTCACAGTAGTTATAAGACAATTCCTGCTACAGAATTTAAGGGCTAAACAAGTTAGAATTCCTTTGTTAGAATTATACGATTAGCTTCAAATTTTCTATACCGGCTCACAGTAGAAACGAGTTTGATGTTTTTTTGGAATCGCTACATGAGATCTGCGCAATGCATAAATGCGCTGCAAAAATTTACAGAAAAAATGAGAAAGTTTAAAAGTGTAAGTGAAAGGTAAACTGTTTCCATTCATGATTTTTAATACATTTTTTTTAAAGTTCCCAAATTTCATGTGAATACGATATTAAATAAATCAAATCTGGTTTTTAAATTATAAATGTTAATTATTCAAGCATACTTTTATTTTAAAAATGGGGCATCTATCCCGTTCAGGTTGAGTTCCTAACCCTGAGGTACGCAATAAATAACCAAAAACAATAAGTTTTTTGATAAAAATCCCTATTTATCTGTATTTTGTATAACAATAACATTTTCTACGAAATTGTACAAAAACGTTTGATTAAATTGGTTAAATCTCCACTACAAAAAACATTACTATAAGAAAATATAAAATATGATAATTTGAATCACACTGCTTTTAATTTGTCAATTTTAATTTTTTGGCATTTTCAAAGCGGACTCTCCTTAAAGACCCAAACAAAATACAAAATATTTGACTTTTAAAACATTAAGTACAAAATCTTATGTAAGTTTTAGCAATTTGATGACAGAATAAAGAAAAAATGTCAAGTTTCTGGTATTTCTGCTACAATTTTTCTTACGTAAACTTTCTTTTGTACTATATTTTTAAATTATAATAAATTTGAAATGCGAAATATAAATATGTTTTTGCATTTCCTAATTTTGAAATGACACAAACCCAAACGAATATTCAAAACAAAATAAGAATTTCTTTAAAACATTTGTTTAGTGTTAACTCATCCATTGCACATTTTCTTCAATACGTTTAAAAAACAAATTAAACAATTTTTTATTCTTATAGACATGGAAAAAATTATAAGGACACATTGAAAGATGACTAATATGTGTTAAAGTAACAAGAAAAAACAATGAAACATTATTTATTACTCGTAATTAGCAAACATTAGGGACCTATTATTATGAAATTAAATTACAATAAACCTTATAAAACACAGATGAAATATATGACATGAATCATGGAAAAAATTATAAGGACGTAATGAAATATTTCTGGAAATAAATTAATATGCTACAAAATCACTTTTTTTTTTCAACAAACCTTATTAATTGTGCAGTCATTGACTCAGAAATTCCAGTTAAACTTTGTTTATATATGTTTTTCAACACTAATTAGTTAAATGATGTCCTATTGTTTATATTTGCCTATTGTGCGCCATACTTACATACTTTTCTAGCTAAAATGCTTCTCAGGTTCTCTATGAGCCTTAACACTAGAACCGCGGCGACGGGTCATTTTGACCCGTATCATATGGAGAGATGTCGATTCGAACCAGAAAACGCTTAATAAAATAATCTAAATATATGCTGAGCAAAAATATTTTCAATAAAAACTTAAACAGTCTTAAATGAAAATTCCGGTGAGAAATATTTTTATAAAACTTGAATGAATTTTCCCGCGGTTCTAGTGTTAAATCAGGGCTTTCTGGTGGCCAATCAAAAAGTTGGACAGAATTGGCCGCGAACCATGGAGATGATGCACGAGACACATTTAAAATTTCATTGTCCTTCGATACAAATAATCACTACCTGTGATAAGGGGCAATAGTTATTCAGCTAATATGTATCCACATATGATTTTGAATTCATGCGACCTCCAAATGGACAAGATTGGTGTTGTTCCATTAGCTGCAAAATTTGCTAATGCAATAACGTCTTGCTAACGCAAAAATCGTGGATTGGAATAAAATCTAATTCTGTAATTCAGCTTCAATTTGGACGTTTTTCAAGAATCCTTCTTTTAAATTGATTAATTGCAGCTCGTAACATTTACCATTGATTGTCGGGTATGGTTAAAATTAATCTTAGTAGTCTAAATATGTTTGGTTCTAACAGATACACAAAGTAATTTTTTTTTTATCATGAATGTTGTGTTTCGACCTAAGGGATTTTGTTACCATAACCGCACCTATGTTTTCAGTTGTTAGAATTCTGATAATGAATCCATTATTCATCTTATGTAAGCATTCGATACAGTAAGGGTTTTAGTAGTCTTTTTGTCTTTAAATCAGCAAATCTTTTTTTAAACATTAGATTTAGATTTTTTACATTACAACGTTTATATTCATATGGGACCCAATTTCTTTGCTTTTAAAACATGGCCGCTACTCATGTCAAAATTCGAACCAGTAATTTTCAGAGATATCACGTCATATGTTTTTAGATTTAATTATGGCAACCAGAGTATTTTGTAACAACAAAATAAAGCCATTTTGTTCGTTGCATGCACAGTTTTAATTTAATTTACATATTTTTCCTATTTTTTTTGTAGCTTGTATCTCTTTGGAGATAGCTTTTGAAGAACTGAATTTTAGTTAAAAATTCGTATTCATTAAATTTTCAGTTTTGTTTTAAGTTTCTTCTAATATTCTAATTTTTCTACCGTGAATTCTTTTATGTTATGTTTTAAAGTATGAATTCAAATGTTACTGGGACGTTTACATATTTGACTGTAAACGAATAAATAATAGAATACCCACATAGCATGCATGGTCACAGTGACGTCACTCTGACGTCACTGCAAGTCACTGTGGTCACATCACATCTTTGACCAAAATGCCACCACTCTGTGACGTCGCATTGTGACTTAGATGTGAACATGTTGGAAAACTCAAAATAATTACAAAAAGTCTCTAAAACATGATATTTAATGTAAAATTATGTTTTGTTTTGGCAATATAAAAAAAATATGTCACTCTGATGTCACTTCATGTAACGTTCTTCACAAATATGTGACATAAACCACCCCATTTTAAAATCGCAGTGTGACAAAAAGCTAAACTTAAAAAAAAAAATTTAACCAATTTTTGAAGCAATTTTTAGTTGATATATCGAATAAAAATTGAGTTCAAGAGAATTATTGTGGCGCTGACTTGGTGAAAATGATTCCAGTCTGTATCACAATAATTAATAATGAATTTAACTTGAACGGCAAAAATCTTCTTGCAATTTTTGTTGTAGACGTATGTTTTTAAAATTTATTTTACAAGATTTTTTCCTACAGATAATTAATATGAAAAAAAATTACAAATTGACAAAGAAAAACTTTTCATTCTCTATACCACTTTTTTATTTTTTTAAGAAGGTGTGTATTTAATGCGTTTGATAACTTTACTTAAAAAAATATATTATCACCATTAAATTTACCTTTACACATTATAAAATTTATACTATGTTTTATATAATAAACTCTAATTGTTAATATTATTTACAAATAAAATAAAAGGTTTATCAATAATTTTTAACTTTAATTGTTTTGAAACTGACAAAAGTAAAAGATAAATTAAATTACCAAATTCATTAAATAAAAAAGTTTAGCTAGAGACACTCTTATTAAATTATTGTGTATTTAACCTCCAAATCTGTTGTTTACAAAATGAAATAAACGGTCATGCGCATTAAAAAATTCATGATCGTTTGCAGACGACTTTTTTACCGGAGAATAAAATAAAGTTCTAAGATGCCAGAAATAAGTTTACTGGAGAGCATATATCAGTTATGTGCGCGTATTGAAACGGATTTAAAAATTTAAACAAGAAAATCCTCAAGAGCAATTTTTAGCTGATTTATCAAGAGAATTATTGTGGCGCTGACTTGGTGAAAATGGTTCCAGTCTGAGTCACAATAATTAATATTGAACTTAACATATTAGGCAAAAAGCAACTTGGATAGAAAAACGTCAACAAAACATAGGTATGATTTTTTTTTTCTTTTTGCTGTTTGCTTTATCATTATTGTTATTATTAGAACGATTTTAGTTAGCTATTCAAAAACATGTTAAAAACATAAATGTTTTATAAACGTAATAGTCTAATACATTATTTTGTTTATATAGAAAACTTCACCATCAATAATTTGGATCAGGTTATAAAAATTAGTAATTTTAATTGCATTTTAATCTAATTTGTTTCTTTATTTAGAATATCTGGTTAAAACAACATGTTTCCATAAATACAGCAGCATATGGAAGAGTATTATAATCAATCGTTTATATAATTACTAAACATTTAATGCTAATTAAAATATTTAATAAAGAAATCCTTTTTTTAGAATAAAATTATTTGTAAACATAGTTTTAAAATTTTTGTATCAAGGAATGTTATGAAACATGGCATAGTTTTATTTTTTTTTAATTGCATCTGCTCTGAAGATAAATTTATAAGAAATAGGGTAACAGAAAGAACTATTAAAAGAAAGCGTGAGTATGCAATAATAATAATAATAATATTAATAATAATTGTTTAATGTATTTTTCAACCTAACAAATGCTATAAAATTTATAAAAGAAGTAATCATAGTGACTGAAAACGTCTCAGTTGATAAACATTCTTATTGGAATATTTTCAAAGTATAACAACTATAAGTCTGAATGAAAATTTAGAAGTTAATCAATCAATAAGAGCAATTCTAAAGCACAATAAATAAGATTGTGCTTTAGAAATAACACTAAATTTTAAAATATCTATTATATGCACTATTAATATACATCATGATTAAAATGGCTTTCTTATTTATAATTACCCTCTAATCTTGTAAATAAAATATTAATAATTTTATTTAACGTGCTTGTGGTTTTATTTTAAGTTTATGGTCGGAATTTTCATAGGGTAGGTGTGCTAGTAATAGACAACCTTCCAGAAATGGACCCCCTTTCATGTTTTTTGGTTCATAAAACAATAACTAATAAATATTTTGGTTTAATCATTTTTTTATAATTTCCCTTAGCATGTATTACAATCTGGGCTATTTTTGGCAACTTTTAATTAAACCAATCAGGAAGCAGAAAATAATGTTTCAAAGTTCCACTGTTTTTCAGTGAAAATCTTAATGAATATGCCAGGAACTGCCTTTATTTAATAAATTTATGTATTCTTTATTTTCTTACAAAATTTGAATGCTTTCGTTTGAATACTCATAGCAAATTTTGAATTTTATATACTAATGACCATTTAAAAAATGTTCTTTATTTTTAAGGTTTTAAGAGGGGTGTTCATTATTGGGATAGTTAATTAGTCATTTTCCAATAATGAACACCCAATGTAGACAGTTTCAGTAACGTTTATTGTGCATGAAATATTTTGACATAACTGAAAACCTAAATAATCAAATTTAGTATTTAAATTTTACATGCTAAAATGGACACAAAATTATTATTTAACTATGTTATTATTTAATGTATATATTTTCATAAATAAAGATGTAATTTTGACAATCAATTATTAAAGTTATTTTAATCAATAAGCTTTTTTAAAATATGTTTTTTACTGCAGGCAAACTTTGATGTAAAATTACTCCTTCTAAATATCTGCAACATGCCCAAAAGTCAATTACTTTTACAGTGAACTTAAAAATAAGATTTTATTTATTGTTACTATCTTCCAACATAGCATTGGTTTCCAAAATATAATATTTAGAATTCTCAACATACTTGTATTATTGGTACAAGTTATATTTGTTTTCATGCAAAATTTATGTTTATCAATGGACTAGTTTCAGATCGTTGTTAGTAAAATGTAAATTTAAGCTTTGCAATGCTAAAAATTAAAATGCTAGAGATAGCTAGGAATAGAATATATGCAAAAGTAAGTTTGTATATATTATAATTTTTTTATTTGTATATTGACAATATTGATGAGAAGTACGTCATATTCTGCTTAACACAAGTATAACAAATATCCATAATTTATTATTTTTATAATTGAATTTATTTTTTTACGTATCTAAAACAACATTCGAGCATTTACAGTTTCAAAATTAAATTGCTTTTAAAATAGTTGTTTGATTTAAAAACTGTGTCAACATATTTACTATATACCGTGTTTTTCAATCACATAATATCGAATTTAAGGCGCAACACTACTCACAGAAAAAGACCCGAATGATAATGTAAAGTGTATGGGAGCACACTTTTCAAATATCTCGCTCAAATTTTAATACTTTTACATGATTTTTTTTTATTTAAAAAAAAATACTTTAAATTCATAATATAAAAAATATATTAGCAAAATCGAAAAAGTAAAAACTTGGCCAGTTGTAGATCGTCCTCAACTATCCTATAAAGAAAAAAAAAACATATAAAAATATTAAAATTTGAGCGAGATATTTAAAAAGAACATACCCATAGACTTTTCAGTATCATCCGGGTCATTTTCAGTGACTATTGTGGAGCCTTACGGGCTGATTTAATACAAAATTTATATTAATATCTTTTTTTTTTGCAGTGAATAAAACAATCACATTTGCAATACTGCAATAAAATAATCTGTGACTTTAGTGACAAGATTGTGAAGACACTTTGTGACATTTTTGTGAATATTTTGTGATCTGTGACGATTTTGTTATTATCTTTGTGACGGTGGCTACATTGCCAGTGTTGTAATGTTGCACTGACAAGGAAGGTCTCCATACGGGCATACTCCAAAAAATCTGAAAAAATTACAGAATGTTCTTCTCATGAGGATATGTGCGTTTATAAAAAAAATTTCGGCGGAATCTCCGTTACCTGTCCGTAAAAAAATAATGAAAATTTCGTTATTTGGCGATTTATCTTCGGTTGGCCATAAAAAGCAATTTTTTTTCCAATGTCAAATGCATTTTAAAGGAAAAAAGTTCCATGTTCAACGTGTTTAGATAAATTAAATATCTTTGTTTTTGTAAGTTTAAGTTTGTTTTTAGTATAATTTCCTTATATTGATAGTTATATGTATTTAATTCAAATTAAACCATTAAAATTTGAGATTTGAAACGAAATTAAAATTTAAATAAATTAAAATTCTTTCAAGTTCAAAGTCCAGTTGAGCATTGTCAATTGGATTCTGTTGCTATGGGAACATCTACATTTTATTTTTGAATACGCTTAAATGTATGAAAATAATTTTACTGATAAGAATTGTTTATATATGAAAATATTTTTTTCCAGAGGTAAATTAAATAACTGCACCAACAAATAATATATACATATGCAAATTAATATATATATATATATATATATATATATATATATATATATATATATATCAAACTCTCTCATTGTTTATGTTTAAATTCATCAAACACCATTTACGCGGAATTTAAAAATCCAAAAGTTTTCATTTCAATTGCATTAAAATCGTTTGCTTTTGCGGGGAATTTGCTACTCGCCAAATCGTGTGACACTTTTGTCTTTTCACGCCAAATATTCGAAAGTATTTTATTTTTTTACATGTTTTCTTATGTAATTCCGCCGCTAATTTTCACTGATCCTTTATTACATACATGAGTAGCTTAATTAATATTTTTTTCAAAAAAATCTGAGTATGCCCAATATGGAGACCTTCCTTGTGAGACACAATTATACAGTTATGAACATTGAGATATAGTGTAAAATCATTTACATCTTTTACAGAACTTTATTATATTTTAACGATATATCTCAATTAAAACTTGAGAATTGCTATAAAATGAAAGTTTTTCAATCAAACTGCAATGCCATACAGACTTTATCAAAACAAAATATGTTTTGATTGCTAATATTTAATGAATCATTAAATATTCACGAAAAAATCTAAAGGCCGCTTAAAGGGTTAAACAGAAATGCTTCTTTCATAATTTTGATGCTTTTTAAAAAACAAATAGCTAAATTCCAAATAATTGTGATAGATGGAATATTCAATTGTCTTAAATATTCCCATTTATTGCAACAGAAAAAAAAATGTAACAAATATTAAAATCTGTATGGCATTGCAGTTTGATTCAGTATAACTTTCTTTTGGTGCTTTCTTTTTATAGCAGCTCTCAAGTTTGAATTGATATATATTGCCAAAATATAATAAAGTTTTGTGAAAGATGTAAATGATTTTACACTATATATCAATGTTCATAACTGCATAATTGTGTCTCAGTGTAACATTAGAACACTGGCAATGTAGCCACCGTCACAAAGTTAGTAACAAAATCGTCACAGATCACAAAATATTCACAAAAATGTCACAAAGTGTCTTCACAATCTTGTCACTATCATCACAGAATAGTCACAGTTTCAAAGACAATTTTGTCACAAATGACACATTTTTCACATTTTGGTCCCACTGTGACTTCATAAAGTGGTCACAATGTGACGTCACAAACGAGCTCTAAAACGGCCATAACGACTTCACATTTTAGTCACTGTGACTTCACATCGACGGTCACAAAGTCACAATGTGACTTCACAACGATGTCACCGTGACGTCACCATGTCTTACGGGTAAGAAGTGAGTTTGCTTATTAGTCCAAGCAAAGATTATTGCTAGAATTCACATTGATAAGTTAACAGATCAGAGGTAGACAGAGCTTCTGAGTACAGACGAATAAGTTTATTTAATCAACATTTGTATAATAATTTTCAATAAACCGGTGAAGTTGAAGTCGATGCATCAAAATTAATGAAATTTTGTAGTAGTTTATTTATTACTTGCCAAAGCGAGTCCGTATTTAGTAGGTTTAATTATTCACAATTTATTAATTACTGTGTACTCTTCTTATAAAAATGAAGTTTAATAAAAACCAATTATTTGCTAATTAAAAGTTCAGACAATTTTAAAAGTAAAATAAATATTTTAATAAAGCGCTTTGCTGTGGTATCCTTTGAATCCATGCTTCTATATAAATATGAACATCTCTTACTACTTAAAAGATTAGCCCTTTCTTACTTTTTAAAAAGAAAAAGGAGAATGCCTGAAACTGCACTTGACCTCAGTTTTGAGTATCCAAATATTTCAAGTATAACGAAAACAGATAATTGTTTAAAATTCACTATTCATCTACGCAATTTCGATCCAATTAAGCGCTATCTTAAATATAATGTTTCTAAATGAAACTTGGATAATTTAAAACGGAAATAACTGAGTTTTCAGGTTAAAAAACAAGCTTAGCGTGAAAGTCTCATTAATTTAGCTGCAAAATATTTTGCGTTTGTTTTTGAGAGCATAACTTTAGGTAAAATAATGCTCTTTCTGAAAGGTTACACAAATTACTTTTCGGTGTTTTAGAGCACGTAAAATTTGTTCCAGTCCTTAAAGATTTTATTTTTAAGGTTTCTCGGAATGATAAACACAGTTATAGCTAAACATGAATGCGCAAAATTTTGAAAGTTTATTCCTTTGATGAGCGAGTTTCGGATGAAGGAATGGATACTCATTGAATAAATACACCATTCTTAATTTTCACGAGGAAGCTCAAAAGCTACATTTGAAGTAGAACAAGGAGAAAATTTACGAAAACAATGAATAATTCGGTCGAACGTTACAATGTAAACACATAATTTTGGAAGCACAGCCTAAAACTGAAATATATGTTATAAAAAATGTTCTACAGAAATAAATATTTCGCTAATGTAGAAGGGAAATTAGAGGTTTGTTAAAGAACTAAAGTAAACTTTTATTTTTCAAATCTATTTTTGGTCAATTATCTTTTAATAATACTAAAGAATTATCAATATAGGTGGGGCCTTTTTGCAATTTTTCAAAGATGGGAGATAATAAATTGTTTGGAATAAATTAGATGGGCATGATTTTTACAAATAAATGTATACGTATTATGATTCACACAACATATATAGTTTTATCAATAGGTCCATGCCCTTTAAATGGAAAATTCACAACACGCAGTGATAGTTAAAATAATTATTATATTCGTAATATTTGAACTGAAATATCAAGAAAATATGATGGAATATCTTCGCTAGAATTTCGCACTATGTTTTACTCTTTTAACAAAAACAAATATACACTGCAGTGCAAGAAATACTCGTACAGAAAACTATCAAGTTTCCGTCTCTCACGGTAGTACACATGGTGGCAGACCAGAGACGTTTGTAGACTTACAAAGTGTCTCAGTGTTACCTAGTCAAACAAGCTCTAGACCAATGTGAACCTTCCACCACCATCTCTACTTCTTAAAACAACGTGTGTTAACTCAATCATAGCTCTGTTGTTTCTGTCATAGTTTGCCAAAAATTCAAGCTTCTTTTTTCAAAAACAATCTCAATTTGGTTGACTGTTTCGGCTTTATTTTAAAATATGGTAAGTGCTTTTATTAAACAATAACTTTTTTAAAGACTAGTCATTTAAATACATTACTATTATTTGGTATCAATATATATTTACTTCATGTTTAAAATTTAAGGCCACCTACCCCAAATATTTTTCAAGAATGGGGTAACTGGGTCATGAAAAAAGGATTCTGTCGGATCCATCTATCCCAACAGTTATAAATATACATTTGGAGTTTCTTTTACTATGGGAAATTAATTTTTCCATTGTTGTCTGCTTGCAATAAAGGAAATTATATAATATATTATTCAAATTACATAATAAATTTTTTAAAAAACATGTCAGCGGGTATTGAACCACATTTCTTAAGTGAGATATGTAAAACTTGATATTTTACGATACAGATGAAGAGGGTTCATAAGATAAAGTGATATTATAAGAAAACTATCGAAACCAATAAAAAACAGCCCCGTTCTATATAAAATCATAGTTGCATTCTCCAGAAATTTATCGGACTTATCGAATTTTTATTGAGGTAAAGGAAAAGGGAAAGAAATTTTTAGGTACTTACGTACCCGTTTGTTCATAAATTTATCTTACCCCCCCCCCCTAAAATATTCATATAACTTTTACACTTATTACCTACTAAAGGACATATGTACTTACTTAATTCTCATGTTTTTGTATAAATAAATCTAATAATATTACGTTTTGGGCTTTTTTTAGATACCTTGATAGCAAAGGTTTCCCTCTATATTTGATATACAGGGTGTCCGAAAAGTCTGGAAACGGCCGAATAACTCGAGAAATACATATCAGATTGAAAAACGTAAATATACGTGTTAAATATTTTTAAATAAGCTATTCTGTGATACCAAATTTGACCTTCGAAACCGACCCCCTGGGGGTCTGAGGGGGTCCAACTTTGAAATCTTAAATTATAACCCCCATTTTTTATTGCAGATTCGGATTCTACGGACAAAAATACGTAACTTTTGTATTTGATGTTTATTTCAAATCTTCGTTTATCACGGTGTAATTAGAGTTGCAAAAAGTCGGTTTATTCCCGGGTTTATTTCCAATAGACCAGGTTTATTTCCGGGTTTATTCCCAAAAAACCGAATTATTCCAAAAACTCCCGGGTTTTTTCCAGGTTTATTCCTAAAAACCCGGTTTATTCCCGGGTTTAAACCGGGTTTTTTCTAACCTTTGCAACGCTAGGTGTAATCGAGCATATTAAATCGATACATATTCCCGCTTTTTCAACAGGATTTTCCCTAATCGAAACTGATTGGGCAGAATTTTTGACGTCAAATTCCTCGTCTTTTGTAGGAATAGCGTTTCCTGAAAATCACCCGTGGCGATTATTTCAACAGTGCTACACTGTTAAAATTTTGACCCATTTGCTGCAGCGTCACTCCACAGCTATTATAGAATATCTCTTTTGTGACCAATGAGAATGCTCCATAACACAGTAAAGTAATCGTTTTCTATAAAAGCGGTGGAGTGACGATGCAGCAAAAGGGACAATTTTTTTACAGTGTACTTTACTGTGTTATGGAACATTCTCATTGGTCATGAAAGAGATATTCTATAAAAGCTGTGGAGTGACGCTACAGCAAATGGATCAAATTTTTAACTGTGTAGCACTACCGAAATAATCGGCACGGGTGATTTTCAGGAAACGCTATTATTGCAAAAGACGAGGAATTTGATGTCATAAATTCTCCCCAATTAGTTTCGATTAGGGAAAATCCCGTTGGAAAAGCCGAAATATGTATCGATTTAATATGCTCAATTACACCGTGATAAACGAGGATTCGAAATAAACATCAAATACAAAAGTTACGTATTTTTGTCCATAGAATCCGAATCTGCAATAAAAAATGGGGGTTATAATTTAAGATTTCAAAGTTGGACCCCCTCTGACCCCCAGGGGGTCGGTTACGAAGGTCAAATTTGGTACCACTGACTAGCTTATTTAAAAATATTTAACACGTATATATACGTTTTTCAATCTCATATGTATTTTTCGAGTTATTCGACCGTTTCCAGACTTTTCGGACACCCTGTATAATTTACATGATCTACCAGGTTTAAAAATTTTAAAGTTATTTACGCTTTTTTTAAACAGGACCTGATACCCAATTTTAAAACAAAGATGCGTGGAAAATAGACCTGCCTAGTCAAGTTGCCCCAAAAAACTGGGGCAAATGGAGCTATGTAGAAAAGAGAGTTGAAGTATGCATATTTTTTATTTTTAGGTACAAAATGTAATTTTGAAAATATTTGTATGTAAGAGGGAAACCAAATGAACGTATTTATAAAAGTTAGGACATTAGTTCAAGAGAACATTGGCTTTTGGAAACTGAATTGACAAAATATCCAGAGTGACATTGTAAAATCATGGTCCAGTTGCACCATGTAACTTTATTTTACTCATTCTTATTTCATTTATGTTATTCTTTAAATTTTATTAACCTTTAAATTATTCAATGTTTTTCTTATTTTATTATTGATTACAATCATTTACCTGATTAAAAACCCATTTTCATATCTATTTTTTTTCATTTAATGAAAATATCAACGACATAAAGTATAAATAAGTAATATTCCTTAAATCATCAAAATTATGGTTGGTAGTATTACGCTATATAGAGAGAAACGACATTAATCACTCTTTTTATAGTAGTTTGTTGTGTAACGCGCGAGTACCCCGATATAAAAAAAAGTAGTATATAGAGAGAAATGAAGCTAATTTTAACGCTACTTCAGAAAGAATAAAATGTTTATTCTATAAATCAAGCGATCGTAACTTTTTCCTATTCTGCATCTGTGAATTTTTGCAGAAAATCTCAGCAGCAGTGTTTAACAACGCATTCCACGATATCATAGATTTTATAGTTGACATTTGCAAGAAAAAACCAATGCTGGACCACGGAAGGAATTAATTAAATTGCTTGCAATACTTGTCTGCTTATTCGTTATTAGGTTGCCATATTTTAATGCTGGGTATTTAAAAATACTTCATAAACAGAATTACTGTTTGCGTTTAGAGTTTTTTCTGTAAATATACAGATTATGAAATTTGACAACTCAATATAATAGACTTTCAATATAAAATACAATCAATACATTAGAAGTGTGTTAAAAAGTTAAATGAACAAATCTATTGGTAAACACATGGATAAACCGTGATTTTATGTTCGAGTGCAGTAATTACTATAAAATTTGTACGAAAAATTTTACACAGTGTATGATTGTATGTAAATATGGTACATACAGAAGTAGCCCCTCATTATATCTTTCATTCAGATATAGGATATAGCTCTGTTTTTGTGCCTTTTGTAGAATTAATCTATGGTTTAATCTCATTTTTTATGTAACTATATATATATATATATATTGATTGTATTTCTGATATCTTTTAATCATTTTGTATGTAACTATATTTAAATGTTGATTGTATTACTTATATCTTTTAATTTCGTCCAGGAATTTGTAAAATATGTATACTATAAACTAAAATTTTTGAAACAAACGCATAACATTTTATTGTGAGTTCATTTTTAATGCCTTTGGTTATAGCGAACTTATTTCTTTGTATCTCGGCAGACGCGATGTAAGGAATGGTCACTGCATTACTTAACCTTTGTACTAAGATTTGAGTGCAGACAGAATGATCTTTGTCAAAATCTGAAATTAGCGAAGTTGTAAATACTTTTGAAAAGTAATTATCAGCTGCTGCTTTTTGTAATAAATAATTTTAGTTAACAGCATTTTTATAGATTAGTTGTAGTTCGCTATAGTGAGAATGTAGTTTTTCCACACAGACCATTGATTCAAATCTTATAACAAAATCGCCAAATAAAAAAAAAGAACTAAATTCTATAAATTTATAATACATATGCAATGCAGCGCAAAATTTGAGACAATGATCATATTTGAGCCCCAGGAAATGCAAAGAAATTTTATGCTCCAAAAAATGTATAATTAGCATTTTATAAGCTGTTTGGGAGGAAGTAGCCTATAAATATCTTTAAATCTGTTAACATATTCGGTTTTTGCATCTGAGCACAAGTAACATAATGCAAAAGTTTTGGAATAATCTTAAATTGTTAGAGCTCGTCTCGGAAAATATAAATTAGAAATGAATGATGTAACATACTTCAAGTATTCAAGTTCACCTTGCAATAGGTTCGGTTATTCGAGATCCACAAGATGAAATTATTCAGATAGAAGATGTAACTAGAATATGGAAGTTGGAATCAGAAAGTCTATGTGTCTCAGAAATTGATGAAGCTTTAAATTATTTATAAAGGTCTTTGCATAGTTTCCTATCCGCAGGTATAATACAAGTAAATCCTATCTGTATATAAATTTAACACATCGTTATATAATAAAAAAATGGATAAAGGAATAAAGACTTTTAAAATAACAATCACAAATCTACTAACGAATAATTTCTTTCGGCATAATCTTTCTCTTATGAAATTAAAGATCTATTCATATTCACACTCGCATCAAACTTTAATAAAACATGTATATTTTTTAAAAACTCGACTTTAGAAAATTTTATCTCCGATTTATTCTGATTTTATATGCTCATCATTTGTTTAAGCACTTGCCTTAAAATGGGTTAATATTAATGATATATGATTGATGAAAAATTGTTCCTTCCATTTGTAAAGGGATATTATTTACAGAAATAACGTTTCACTAGTATAGAGATACTTTGAGAAACGAAAATAATTTATTTCGAAAAAATATTCGTTAGCTGAAATATTCATTAATCTGATGATTGAATTGCATTTTAGCTGATTCAATTGAAGTTTATCACGACTTACGTTCCTTAGTACACGCATCGCGTAAAATATTCGTTCCCTGAATCTATATTCATTATTTTGAGTCAGAAGAGATTGAAAAAAATCTTTGTTAACCTAGGTTCAACACGGAATTACTATTTTAAAACTATTTTACTGTTTTATTTATATAATGAAAAAAAAAACTATACATTCGCATTTGCGACATCGTTTTATTGTAGAAAAAGGATGAAGTAATTAAAAACTTTCAATGTTAAAAATCACAAGTGTAATAAGGAAAATTTCTTCGGATATTGTCCGATGGAATTAAACAATAATTTCTATCCACATCAAATGTTAATAAACATATTTATTTAAAACTTGACATTAGGAAATCCTTAACTTACATTTATTATTATTGTATATACTCCACCTATTTATAAAATGGATAGAAAATCGCCAATAGTTCGTTTTAAATGCCTGAGTTAAAATGTGCTAATATTAAACGATATAGATATGATAGATGAAAAACGACTTTTTCCATTTGTAAAGGGAAATACTTGCCAAAATAATGCTTCTCTAGTACGGTAATATCTCGACTAACGAAGGCAATTCTTTTATCAAGCATTCGTTAGCTGAACATTCTAACAATCATCAGCTGAAAATTTTCTTAACGGACAAATAATTTATCCTGCAATTAAAATTCAACGAGATTACGTTTTTTTAGTTAGCATCTTTTAAAAACATTCGTTAGTTAAATCCCTATTCGTTAGCCAAGTCCGCAAAGGGTGAAAAAAAATCTTCGCCAGCCAAAGTATCATTATGAAACTACAACATTAATCTTTCTGCTAACTAATGCATAAAAATACAATGTATTTACATTTATAATATATCGCTAAATGTTAATAATCGATAAATTAATAAAGACTTTTAAAGTAAAGATAAAAAATGTAATAACGAACAGATACTTTCTGTCTTTGTCCGATGGGATTAAATAACCATTCATATTAACTCCCCCATCAAACATTAATGAAAATTATTTCTTTAAAACTCGACTTTAGAAAATACTTATCTCACATTTATTATGATTTTATACTTTAAGAAATCTCGACTGTACTTTATCACCAGCATGACAAATTCTTTAAAGCAGTGAAAATACACTTTTTGTGCATCCCCCGGGTTTTTCATTTTCAGCTTTCTCCGAGCCTCTTGTTTCGTATGTCAGCGGCGATGATGAATATGCTTTCCAAAAGGCAGTCAAGTCTGCCGGATTTTAAGATTAAAAGCGTGTTTGCTAAGGTATTAGCCTTACTCAATTAAAACTACTTTTTAAAATGTCTAAATACGCTTTTAGCTTTGTTGTTTTATTTTAGTAAAAGAAAAGATTTAATATATGTGAGAAAAAAACGCTTCAAGTAAGGTAGTTGTAGTTCCAGACAATTTATTTTAATTAATTATCATCATGGAAAAAATAACTTGAAATAAATCCATTAACACTACATGAAGAGGTAATATTAATTTCGTCAATATAGATTTCTGTGTGGGTTCAGGTGATTCGAGTTCGAAACTGTATGTTTCATATTTTATATCGAATGAATTGTACTGACATATGGGTATTTTTTACTGTAATAAATTGTCCTAAATATTGTAGGTTTAGTATTTGTGATTGATTAAATTATATCTATATATATATGCATTAATATGTATTGAACATTATAAGTATGGTATTTGAAGTTGAATATTTACTTACATATATGTATATACATGCATACACACACACGTGTATATACATATACACTATATGGCCAATGATTATTGGACACTTGCGATTTTAGACATTTTGTTAAATATCTAGAAAAATGCATGAGGAATCATCTCGAAACTCTTAGTGTATAAATATAATAGTATAAGTCATACATCTCCGTGAAGATTTTTTCCCGAAACTCAATAGGGGACCGTCAACAAATTAAAAAAGAATGAATATCTTTTGAATAATCCTGTCAAAACTAATGTAGCAAAAGCGTTCAAACTCTAGATTATGATTGAATGCCTTATTGTAATACGCCGTGTTCATTTTTATGCAAATAGCATGCATACTCGCAGAGTAATTAAGGTTTTTATAAAAATGGTCCCAAAATTTTTTAAGTTTTTTCCTTATAATTTTCAGAGTTCTTAATATAAAATAATATTTTTTTCAGAAAATATGACAAACAACATTGCACACAGTACCTTGTAATCAGAATTAAAAAATAATGAAAATTGTATACAAAATGAGTTGGTTTACTAAATAATTTTTTACTGCGCATGCGTCAACGATATCAAAATTTCATTTGAATATTATGTTAGCTAAATGTATAGAGCAGCTTTTGTGAAAGTCACAAAATCATAACTTGAAAATTCTGAAAATAATCGTCAATTAAATAAATTGAAAATCCGTTATTCTCAAAATGAAGCACAAACAAGAGGGGTTGTATGCATATATTAATTGATTAGTGTCAATATAGAATACACAATACGGGATGTACTACTACATTTGGATAAAATCCCTCATTTTTTTGCTTCATTTTGGAAACAACGGATTATGTCCTTTTTGTATAGACGATTACTTTCAGAATTTTTAATCTATGATTTTGAGATTTTTACAAAAGTTGCTCTATACATTTAGCTAACATAATATGCAAATGAAATTTTGATATCTTTGGCGCATGCGCAATAAAAAATTATTTAGTAAACCTACTCATTTTTCATACAATTTTTATTATTTTTTAATTCTGATTACAGAGTACTGTGTACAATGTTGTTTGTCATATTTTCTGAAAAAAATATTATTTTATATTAAGAACTCTGAAAATTATAAGGAAAAAACTTGGAAAAATTTGGAACCATTTTTATAAAAACCTTAATTACTCTGCGAGTATGCATGCTATTTGCATAAAAATGAACACAGTGTATTACAATAAGGCATTCAATCATAATCTAGAGTTTGAGCGCTTTTGCTACATTAGTTTTGACAGGGTTATTCAAAAGATATTCATTCTTTTTTAAGTTGTTGGCGGTCCCCTATGGAGTTTCGGTAAAAAATCTTCACGGAGATGTATGGCGTATACTATTATATTTATACACTAACAGTTTCGAGATGATTCCTCATGTATTTTTCTAGATACTTAGTAAAATGTCTAAAATCGCAAGTGTCCAATAATCAATGGCAATATAGTGTATATTAATTTGAATAAATTCCTTTACTGTTTATGCTTTCACAATTTTTGTAGGCAATTTATAATGGCTCATAAAGGTGATATATATAATCAACAACAAATGTTATATACGGTGATTCATAAATATCGAAACAATAGGCTCTTTCCTTAAATATTATCTCTAGACCCATAATTCAAATTGCAAAGTTTCATAAAAAAGGTGCAAAATATGATGAAATAAGTTGCAAATCCAAGAAAGGGGGGTATGTCTATTTAAAAAAAAGAGAAAATTAAATTTTTTATATGGCTCCCGTAGCGTAAAAATTCCAATTAGGAAAACTTTCCTTATCCATTCCTCAATTAAACACAAAAATTCCATCTTCATATCTGCAAAACTCACAGAGTTATGGCCGTTTAAATATTTAATCAGTTTTTAAGGGATTAGACACAAATTGAGATGCGGGCAATTCAAGAAACAATGTTACTTCAATCGTTCGAGGAAACATGCAAAAATTATATTTATTGAGCTAGAATTTTGCTTTTTTCCTATTTTTGTGATGGTTAACTATATAATTTGTATACAAAATCACATACTAAAGTTTCTCATAAAGTTAAATTTTTTTAATTTATTAGTATATTTAAGTGGGGTAATTTAAAATCTTTAGAATTCGAAACATTATTCATCAGATTCAAATTCTTTTCCTTTAATTAAAGCAAAAAAAAAAAAAAAAAAAAAAAAATTGTTTCAGCATTTTTTAAAATATTATTTTTTTAAATATTAAAGGCATTTACTTAAAAGTGATGTAACTTATTTTCCTAAAAATCACAAGGTTTTAAACAAATATTGGCTTTTAATAAAATATTTAAATGATTCTTAAAAAATTGCATGTTAAAAAAAAAAAAACTCCTTTCTGTAACTTTAATTTCCGATTAAGTTTAACTTTAGCCATTTACACTTTCTTTCTGTACTATTTAACGCTTTTAGTGCCAAGGAGCGCCGTGCGCTGCTCTCGCTAGTTGTGAAAAATGC
Organism: Maratus speculifer; assembly: GCA_964019185.1. Lineage (NCBI taxonomy): Eukaryota > Metazoa > Arthropoda > Arachnida > Araneae > Salticidae > Maratus > Maratus speculifer. Next base: position 248,845,512 of record OZ025293.1, on the reverse strand, counting down.
CAACGATGCTACAGCAAAACGACAGAGCAGCGCGACGGCGCTCCTTGGCACTTTTCAGAGCAGAGCGACAGCGCTTCTTGGTACTAAAAGGGTTGAAAATCCGTCAGTTATTTAAAATAATACTCTTTCAACATGCCGATTAGGAGTTTTTTCATAAATTTTAGTCCCCTCAAATTGAGGCCTTTTTATTCCCAGCGGTCGTTAAAAATCTGTATTCTGGGGCTGGAATGGGCCAGGCCCGAGAGCTTGCTTTTTTCTGATGATTCGGCTTCGGAATCGAGACTGGATTTCTTCTTCCTAGGTCTGCACGGTGCTTAATTTTCAGTCCCGGTCTCGACACAACACGCATTAAAATCAATGTCTCTGACTGACCTAATCATTGCAAAAATAAAAAAAAATTGGCTCGGCGGATTTTTTTTTTTTTTTTTTTTTTTTTTTTTTTTTTTTAAATAAAAAATGCATATATTTTTAAATCGCCATTATTTTACAATCAAACTTTAAAATTATTTTAAAGTTTGAAGAACAGCAGTTTTAAAGGCAAAAATAAATAAATAAATAAAATAAAATATAATAAAACCAATAAAAAAGAACTAGCCTGTGACAGAAACCTGTCTTAAACAGTAAAATGGGTTAATCTATGCAAAATGGATATAATAATACCTCAGAAAAAAAGTAGACTACATTTATACCCCTGAGAAAGGAACTTGTCTGTAACGCATTTTTTTCTATGTGATTCTGTCTTAAATGTTTTTACTGTATAGCATTTTTCAAAGTCTCCAACACTTGGAATACAGATTAACTGTATTAAAGGAAAAGTGAAAAATTTACATATAAATAGAGATTCATTAATAAAACAAATATATGGAGCTTCTTTAAAAAGGAAAATCATAAATATGAAAAAGGAAAAGCTGCAATAAATATTTCAGTCAGAACTCCTCCATACGAAACAATATTTAACCATATCAATGTAAAAAACTACGTAGAAATTTAGTCAGTCCGGGCAGGGCTATGATTTTAACTTTCTGTCCAGGCCGAACTTTCCCCCCTATGGTTCGGTTTTGGGCCAGACATAGATATTTCGACCCGTGCAGGGTAGACCTCTAGTGCAGACCACCAGCATATTTTCAAAGCAGGTTTAACTTATCCTCTCGTCATTCCGAGCCTCATATGAGGATCCTAGTTCGACTTGCAATATATGAAAGAAAAGAAAAGACAGATTTTTCATTTTCGTTTAGTAATAAAATAAAATCATTTATAAAACATAGGAGGTTTTTAAATAGCTGCATTAATCGTACTTAGATGTCAGTACTACCATAATTTCACACGACTCTGTTAAGTCTTTTTCAGACCGGAAATTTTATTGAAAAAGAAGAGAAAGTTTAAGCAAAAGAAAGTCACATTTTATTTTTAAAAAATTCTGGGAGGAAATCGACTTATCTGAGGTGCGGCGGATACCCGCGAAATTACGGTAGATAATTTTTATTATTATTTACGATTGTTGCTTTATTGTTATAGAAGAGAAATTAACTAATTTTTTTTGAGCTGTTGTGTTTTTTGAGCTGCTTGATTTTTTTGCGTTGTAAAACATGTTTATTAATCTTTAACCTTCCCTTAATATGTGCATGCTTTCAAATTAATTTTAAACATAGTATATTCCTTAAAATATTGAAATTGTTTCGGGTCTAATAGGAGGCTCGAATAATTAAAAAAAATTGGATAGAGCAATATTACAATTATAACAGATGTAATTTTTCCATTTTGGGTGAAAAAAGTCCGGGCCAGGATTCGAACCAGGGATGTATTGGCTGAAGCCGCCAATGCTCTACCAACTGAGCTATCCCGGACACGAACACTGGAGGACTATTTCACCCAATTAACCTCAACGATCATCCAATTAACCACAACGATTAAATTGAAAAATGGAAAAATTACATCTGTTATAATTAATTTACCAATTGAATAATCGTGTTTCAAAATTAATCCAATATTACAATATATATATATTACATGATATAGAGTGGTATTTTAGAAGTATTAAAAGTTAGAATTTTTTCGCTAATTTTATAATAATTTGGTGACGAGAGAGTTAAAATCTATAAAAATTTCATGTCTAAAAGAGAGACATTGTCTTAAATCAGCTTTTAATAACTGACAATTTGTGGATGATTTGTGCATTCAAAGTGAATCAAAAACCTGTTGTTCAGAGGTATGGATAAATTGTGTAAGACGTGAATTTTGGATTTTAATATCTATCTGAATTTTGAAGATATCGAGATGATTTTTTTTTAATGTTTAATTCCGAAATGTATAGGGAAAATTTCGTAGCTGGGAATTATTGCCCTCATAAAATTTAATTTTCTTATTTTTTTCAAATTGACCCCTCCCCAAATGGAATTGCAGCTTATGGCATTTTGCACCTTTTTTTATGAAACTTTGCAATTGAAAGTATGGATCTAATAATTAAGAAATTAACCTTTTGTTTCCATATTTATGAATCACCCTGTATATACGATATAACGAGGAATAAATGTGAATGACAAAATAATTTAATTTTATTTATAACATTTTCTCTTTGGGTTTTAGTTACATACAGTTGGGTTTACGTTGTGTTTAGCTACGTACACAACTTTCTTTTTAAAACTTTATCAAATATTTTTTAAAAGGCTTTAAAAAATGCAAATGTAGTTTTAAATTTTAAATTTAAAAAGTGTGTTGCAAATTTCAGAAGCCACTAATCTTACTTTTATTTTAATATTTTGATTAGAAATCTCAACTGCACTTTGTCATCAAGATGACAAATTCTTCAAGAGAAGAAAAATGGCCTTTTTTCACTTCTCAAGGGATTTTTCATTTTCAGCATTTTTCAATCTCTTGCTGCATGTGTCATCAACGATGATGAATATGCTTTCCCTAATAAAGTCAAGGTTGTTCAATGCTAAGAATAACAAGAAATAAAAATCCTGCATCAGGCATAGATTATGAAGCACTTTCCAACATTAGTAGAATATTCATAAGAATTTAATTTTTTTTCAAACACTGAAAGGAAATACCTGAAAAAGGAGTTAAAAAAACACATAACTTAGTAAAAATCCATTTTCAACAATTGCTGTTCATATCTGGTAATATGTGCAAATGCTTTTTAGCAGCCCAGTATATGATCTAAAAATTTATAGACACTACAAAATAAAGTAAAATTTAAATAAATTAAAAAATGCAAAACATCAACATGCCTTTCAGCCATTATCGATCATAAGGGGATAAACAACAGCTTCGAGGGTTAAAGAATATAGATGAGAATCATCATATGTACTAACAAATCTGCAGATCAGGAGCCTCAACGTTAGCTTTTCAAAACACTGCTTTTTACCACAATTTGTGTAATATTTAACTTAATACAAATAGCAATTTAAAGTTTTCAAATAATAACAACAAAAAATATAAGAATAAAAATTACGTAAAAGGTTTCAATAAATTAGATGCGTTAAATTGACCACGTTGTTATGCAACGATATTCTAAAATTCTGATGTACTGCATAATTTGATAAATTTTTAGACAAAAATGTACATTTCTTCAGGGGGGGGGGCTGCCTCCCCCCCTTGCAGATTCCACCCTGAATGGGAATATTCTTAAAATTTGATCAAGAAACTGATTTTTAAAAATTTATTGTGTTCTATTTATTTTTAGTCTGCAACATTACTTTTCTATTAAAAAAAATTTGGTTGTAAATTTGAGCAATAAATTTGGAATTTTTCCCCTGTAGAGCGTACGCCTCTCGTTGGGAATCGCTACCATACACACTAAAATATCCGCGGATTGAAAGTTTCTTTTTCCATTAAGACACAAAATTTCCGCATTAATTTCCCCTTTTACACTAAAATACGGAAAAATAATCAGTCTTGTGTAAAAATTATCTGAATCTCTGAATCTAAAGCCTCATTTTCGTGAAATCAGAGTCGTTCTGGCAACTGTCCAGCAAATTACATAAAAAAAAAAAAAAAAAAAAAAAAAAAAAAAAAAAAATAGAAACGGCATTTTTACGCAAGTCTTCTCCACTCGAAACAGAACAGAAAAAGAATCAAGAACCAAAGCTCAAAATTTACAGAAATTCTACAGTCAAAAAAAATTCCTTCAAATAACAGAAAAATTTAATCCAATCCCAGGTTCGTTCCAGAAACTTCTTGCCTTTTGTTTATTTTTGAGTTTGTTTGTTTGTATGTCGGCCAATTATCTACGCTATGGGATATAGGCCCTAATGGGGGGGTTGCCCTCCGTGGGGGTCTTTCTAAGGGAACCTAACCCGCATTTACGCAAGGTTCGAAGAAAACCATGGAAAACTCCGAACGGTTAGGCCGACGGTCGCGATTGGGTTCGAACCCAACACCTACCGTCTACCAGTTTGAGGTCAGAACCTCTCGGCCACTGGTGGGGCCGTTTATTTTTGAGAATGCAAAGAATGTCAAGAATGATCTCATATAGTTACCAATTTTACATATTTGTTCATTTTATAAGGAATAGTCAGAAATGAACGGAATTTTATTTTAAAGAGTTGTTCGACCACATGAGTTTTACTCGCAAACATGTTTATGAATATTTTAACTGTAGTACTATTACGAGGTTCGTACGGATCTTGGAATTTCTAGACCAGGAAATACTTCGGTGCCAGTATTTTCTTATAGGAAATCTATCCTTAAAATAAGGCGAAATTTCTCACATTTGAAATAGATTTATTTAAAAAAAATACTGATATTCATCCTGGAAAAAGCGGTACTCATACGAAACCAGTATTAATTATTTTTACTTTTCTTTTTCATTAAGTTATAGGATATGTAGGCCATTTAAATTTTTTGTCAGTTCCATATTGCACGAATTCCGAACAAGATTTAAACACTTATAAAGTATATAATTACCTAATTTCTATTTAATAACTTTGTGAATTAAATTTATTGATAGCTTCTTTTATCGAAGAAACTTCGCAACGATTATTTAAGTATCACCCTTGCAAAATTCGAAATTAGAATTTGATTAAAACAACCAATTTTTATGTTCAAAAGTTATATCGTATTAGTATGTGATGTCGAAATATAGAAATTATGAAATATAAACTATCAAAAAATGCAAAGTTTCAGACAACATACCCCGCCATTCCCCTCTCCCCAACAATAAACGAAATAATGAAAAGTAATAAGGGGATTACATTCATATAAGATTTTAACGATAAGGTAGTAGATATAAATGCGATTAGGTTAAAATTGATTTTATTATTACCGGAAATGCTAATTATCTGTGCTCAATTATTTTGATTTAATCATCTTCTGTAATTGCAAACCAGGCACTGTTCGTAATATTTAATTGTCGTGTAAAGAATAAAAATATTTTCATTAGTTTACAGAATTAGCTCGTTTGCCTTATTTACTTAAAATTATTTATTTAATTGCATTTTGACTTTCATCTAAGGTTTTTCGGAAAAATCAATATGTTAAGAATAATTAACATTATATCACATCGCTCCAAGTTTTTATACTTTTTAAATGTCCCATAAGTCTTTATATCTGATAATGTTAAAAAGGTCGCACGATTGTTTTAAACAAAATCACAAAATTTCACATTTCTTATATTTAAAAGCATCACATTGTTCGCTAGTAAATAAATAATATATGCTTTATAAATATGGGTGATTCTACGATAAGGGGTTTCAAGTACACAGAGGATACGGCCAAAAACAGAAGTTTGAGTTTTATCAAAAACCTTTAAATTATGATTTTTGTCCCATTTATTTACCTTTTCATATAAGGGCAAGTCACTTTATATATATTTTATAACTTTATCTGGTCAGTGACTCTCTCCCCTGGCAGTTATCTTGACAGGAGAAATACGGCAGGGGAGAGACATTTTCATGATAAATTCAAATTTTTTAACTGACTGAATTAGTTTTTGGGTTAACTGTATATTTCACTTTAATTATTACTGTATTGTTTAATTAGGGAAGTAAATGAAATTGAATTAAATGAATATTATAATTTTTATGACTTACCAGGGGAGATACACGATCACTTTGCGAAACCACTACACCGCACGGTCGCGTCGCAACAACTAAAAATGGCGACGCTGAAATGGCTTGCGCGTTTAGTATTTCTGACTTCAAGCCGATAGATGTCCTTAAGCGCTACTCCCAATATAACCATCATTGAATTTATATTTGTTTCAGCGGAACGAAATTTGACTGGGTAGATACAAAAAAAAAAAAAAAAAAAGCGGGACAAAAGTTAATTTTAAAAATTCTTTGAAATTAACAAAATTATTTTATTTTTTATTTTATAATTCGTAAGTATAATTACTTAAATTCCAATTAAAAATACTTTAGCTAAGCATCTGATGGAAAAAATATATGTATTGTTTGAAAGTTAAATTGAAACCGGCAAGGGGACATGCCAGGGTAGAGACTTTTTTAGACTTTGTAAGAAATTTCAGAAAAATTATGTTTTAATTAGGCATTCAATCGTGATGTTATTTAATAAAGTATATTAGGATGATGCGATTCATTGCAAAAAATAGCAACATATAGATTAAAAAATCTGTTTTAAACGGATTGCCGTACAAATTACCTCCTATCGTAGAATCACCCATATATGTCTTTATCGAGCTTAGAATGCATAAGAGATAAAAAAATATAAAACTTTCCCCTGATTAATATGATGTAGAAGTAGAATAGTAATCCAACTTTTCATAATACTTAAGTTTTTCAAAAGATTTTATATTTAACATGAAAAATGTTATTCTATGTATTGTTGAAAAAATTCTATATCCAAAATAAAATTGAAAATAACTTCAATGAACATAACTGTAATGAACATATTTTGAAGAAAACAATTAAGAAATTTTCTATGAATAAAATATTGAATTAAAATATACATATACTCTTTAATCTATTAAAATATCCACAGAAAATATTAAGCAAATTAAATATTAACCGTGTATGCAATGATTAAAAAAATTGTGCTATTTGAGGCAAATCGCTTTACAATATTTTTTTAATCATCGTTTACAGAAAACATCCGCTATACTTTTACCCATGATTGGGTTAATTATAGTGTTTTTTATGTCTTTTAATGATCAGGAAAAAAATCATTTGTCGATTCGTTTTTTTAAGTAACAGTCACATGATCCGTTATCCCTCACGACCTTTTTAACATTTTCCAACAAAGTTGAAAAGTGCTTATGTAAAGTGCGGTTTGTCTGGCCGTCTGTCCGCACTCTAACTCTCGTAAATATACTCGGATTGCCATGAAATTTTTGGACGTTATTTAGGTTTACCCTAGCACGAATCCTATTGAAAATGAAGTTTCTACCGTGATTAATTTGTTTACAGGGACAGTCAAAAGTTTTCCATTACATTACGGCCAATGGGGAAAAATCGTTTTAAAGATGTTACACCCTGTCAAACATATTAAAATTTACATGCATTTAAGAGATGCACTAAAATATGCATTCTATAAAGTATGCGATGAAAATATAGTATTATTCTTTTACAGGGCCACACAAAAGAATTCCATTGGATAATGGTAAAGGGGGGAATAGTGTGTGACACTTTTAAAATATGTATAACAAAATTGATATAGGTCACTGAGGCTTAATGTAAATTATACGATACTGTCCTGTATAATAGGAAGTACATTGAATTTACAGGGACACACAAAAGATTTCAAATATTATATTACTTCCGACGGACTGTATATATTTCCGATGATAGCTGATGGATGGATGTAATACATTTTAATTATGATATACGCATTTAAGTTTCACTAAATCTTTGTACATTATAAGGGTGTGTATAAATGTTATAGTTGATATACAAAGCTATTCAAAAGAGCTCGTCAACGTTGCTGAGTATGAGTGTAAATTATTTAAAGGTGGTTCTTAAATAAGGTATATATTTTTACGCTGAACTCCATTCAATTTACAAAGAAATGTTTGCAGAATATATATAAAATGATATACAGGGCCACGCAAAGAATTGTGTACATGGACACCTATGAATGGCAATTTATAACAATGGGATTTCAGTTGTTTTAAGAGTTTTAGTTTAAAATGAATTTTAGCTTGTTACTGACGTGTAATAAAGGTACAAGGTAAACTACAGGGCTGAAGAAAGGTTTTCAAGTATGTTTCCCATTTATTAGTACGAATTACTAAAAAAGAAATTTTAAGCTTTTTTTCTTGCTAAACTAAATTTTCCCATTTTATGTATATCAACAGACAGATCAAATACAGGGCTTTTCCAAAGTATTGGAATACATATTTGGCTATATACCCTTATTTACCTAATTAACGAAGTTTTTTTTAAAAGATTTCATGATGTGTTGGAAAGTGCTTCATAATCTATGCTTAACGCATGACTTTTCTTACTTTTTTATTATTATTTGGGAGAAGGTAGGTGGAGAGAAAGACAATTTAGTAAGTAAAAAAGTTCATTTAATTAAAGTTAATTTCTGAGTAAAAAAAAAAAACAAAAAAAAAAAAAAACAATAGACAGAAGGCTAAAGGAAAACTTTCTTTGTTATTCGAAGTTTTGGTCTTTTCCAGTACATTTTCTAAAACGGCTTGGTTTGGTTTATTTTATGTCGGCCGATTATCTGCACGAGGGATATAGGCCCAGAGGAGGAAGTGCCCTTCGTGGGGGTCTTTCTAAGGGAACCTAACCGGTATTTATGCAAGGTTAGAAGAAAACCACGAAAACTACGAACGGTTATGCCTACGGCCGCGGTTGGGTTCGAACCCAGCACCTGCCGTCTACCTGTTGAGAGGTCAGAACCTCTCGGCCAGTGGTGGGGCTTCTAAAATGGCTTGATGCACATTATCGCTGAAACTGATATAAATTTTTTTAAATAGAAAATGCTGAAAAAAAAAGAATTCTATATTTATCACTACGAAATAAATTTTAATTTGAAATAGACCCATAAATATATACTTATGAACTCTTTATTGACACTTTATAATTTTTTTTCACAGAGTAAAAATAATTAATAATTTGTGTTCAACATTTAAAATTAATTTTCTAGTTATTAAATTATCTGAAGTTAAGAGAAATTTGTTTTTATACTTTTCACTCAAAGTTTTAAAGTGAAGAAGGTTCTAATATTGAAGTCTCGTCTTCATTTTACGATTTTATGCAAAAATCACATTAGAATATAAAAATACAAACAAAAAATACAATTAAAGAGAAGCGTATTTTAAAATACTCTTGTGCAGGAAATTTGACACCATTTATCTTTTTTCTTGCCAGATTGTCTTTTTACATCCTGCGGCGCCACAGTAGTGCCATAAAAAATATATTTTTTTCCAATTTACAAATTCTTATTTTACAGCATTATCATTGAATAACTGAAAATGATTGACTTTTCTACCAATAGATGGTAGCAGTGATTTTAAATATTCCTCAAATAGCGATTTTAAACAGTACTAGGGAGCACTTTAGTGAGAGATTTTGATAAATAAATGTTTAAAAAATGTGGAGGAATGTCCTCTTATAAGATTAAAGATCGATGTTAAGAAATACAATGACCTTTAACTTATACGTAATATTCAATTGTTTCTTTTTAGTATAATAATTTTAAATTAATGGAATTTGTCTTATAAATTCTACGATTGAATCACACAAAAACATTTCTTTCTAGAAATTCTGGTATTTAAAAACAATTGTCGAGCATCACGTATAAGAGAGAGAGAGCACTGTTGTTGTTTTGGGAAAATATGTAATTATATAAACATTAGTAACTTTTTGATATTGTTTACTCGACCACCAGAATTTTAATATAAAGTAATATATTTTCTTTTGAAAATCCGAAGAAATTAATGAAAATATTCGAAAACATAATGAAATGAAAAATAACTCGCATAAAATAAATATTAATCCACTTAAATAAAATGAATTGTTTTAGCTTAACCCATTGTATACCACATTCTGAAGTCAAAAATACATTCAGAAATTTGTGTAATCATTAAATGCATTTTAGAATGATTTCACAATTATAAATAATAAACAAAATCAACATTTATAGCGGTTTTGGAAATATTAGTTTTGTGGAATATTTACAACTCTACTCAAATCATTTGTTTGAAATTTTGTTTTTAGTATTTTATAGAATCTGGAAACAATGCCCTTAAAATATAATGTGAACTTTAAATGTTTCATTGTTTACTTAAAAAGAGATCATACACAACAAAGATGTTAAGAGTTTAAAATATATTTTTTATTTAAGGGTGCATTCGAAAAAACGCTTTTCCACCTTCAACAGCTCGAAATTTCCGGATGCAATTTTAGACACATTTTTAAAAGTAGAAACATGAAATTTGCTGAGAGTATTTTTGAACTGGTGTATAAGGTGCCGTGTGATGTCATTTTTCGCTCAATTCATTAGAATTTGATTTATAAACAATTATCTTCTCAGTATGACCCATTTTTTCGTGCAAAGATCTCCCGCTTTAGAAAAATTGGTTCAAAATGCAATTTTTGATTGCTTTTTTGCAATATTTTCTGTATTTATCAAATAATCGACAATCACGGCACCTTGTGCACTTTCTAAATAAGACAATTTGCCTGTTTGATGCATATGAGAGTAAAAGTGAATTCAAAAATAAATCGGAAAATAAGCAGTTTGAATCGAAATACACCCTTAATCTCCTTGCACCCGCACCCTTAATCAGGAAATTTTTTTCATCAACTGCCTTTTTAATTATTGCACAGTCTTTTTCTGGTGCTTTTTGGATTTGTTTATAAACGCTTTTACATTGCTATTGTTATATAAGATCCTTCTAATTTAATATATTTTCTCCGTTTCTTGTGATTGTGCAATGTCCTCGTAATAACATTGTAACGAATTAAAAAAAGTTCTTTCTGATGAAGGCCATGGATACAAGCCGAACTTTTGAAGGTTAAATAAAATGTATATTTAAAATTTTTAACATCTGTTTGTGGTTGATCACTTTTTTAAGTAAACGACGAGCATTTAAAGTTCGGATTATATTTTATGATTAACTGAAGGTAAAATTTTGTATTTCGTCTTATGAATTTATAGAGTATTAATTTATATAAACATAAAACTTTTTAGACCTAAAAATTTCTACTCCATGTCCTTCAACACAAAGAAAACTGAAACAAATATAACTGGAAAAGAAACTATATACTTAAAAATAAATTTACTTTCTACAACTAATGATGCTTTTGAAACATTATAAACTGAAATATATATCTTTAATCCATTTTCTTAAATCATATTTCTGCCAATAAAGGCGTTAAATGAATTTCATGATTTTTTTAAATTTTTTATTTTTTGGTATTTTAAAGTTTGATCGGGATATAGAGGTATTAACTCTTTTTTAAAAGGGATTTAGCCACTTTTAAAAAATTTAAGTTCTTAATGAAATGAAATGATTTTATCGGAATGCCAGCAGTTATAGTTTCTTGTAGTTTAAAATTAATTCAGAAAAAGATGTAATTATACGGTCTCTGAAATACTTTACATTTAAAGAGATTTTATATTTATAATTTTAGAAGGTTTTTTTGAAAAAAATATCTCTTATAAATTATATATTAAAACTAGGACAAAAAAGTTCGGAGACTGCGTTAATTTCTCCAACCACATTTGTAGGAGAGGAAAAATATTTTACAATGATGTAGGAGCACATTGTGAGATGTGATTGGGAAGAAGTTTGTTCGCAGTGCCAGTGTTTTTCCTCTCCAAAAGATAGATTTTGATATCTTAAAAACTTATTTTAATATTTTATCTTATTCATTTTCATAAATTTTGAATATTTTTACTATTTTGTTCTAACATTAAAAATATAATCATCTAAATTCTTTTATCACTTCCTCGAAACTTTCAGTTTTTTCGTCCCCTCTCTTACTCTAATTTTTTAGTGAAAATAAATGAATAATCAGCTATGTACAGTCATGAGGGAAAAAAGTAAAGAGCCCTTACTAACTTTGCATCAAATAATTGCAGAAGAGAGTTATTACCAAACGATTGGAAATTAAGTACACTTTTAAATGACGTGTATAAAATTTGTTTAGGAAGACATCTCCAAATTAAAACTAGCTCAAATTTTGCTTTTTTGAATAGCACAACCCAATTTTGACACGATGTTTTAAATCTTCGATTCAAACTATGACTAAAAATGAAATTTCATGTCATTTGGATAATACGTTTTTTGAATAATTCAACATTTAAAACTTCTAATGCTAATTTACATTTCCATATTTTTAGTAACATCTCCTGAAATTATGATTCTAATGTGAAAAATTTTAATGTTGTTATACTACTAAGAATCCCAAACATAAATACATTGAATTTTTAAATTAAAAAATTTTATGATATAAATTATGAATTATGAAATTAATATTCGAAAAAATATGAAACCTACAATTTTTTATGGATTTATATACATTACTAGCTGACCCGCCCGGCGTTGCCCGGGTCCGTATTAACAATATTAAACGAACTTGAAATTTGTATGATTTTATCATTAACTCGAAACATGCAGAAATGCATTGTCTGAAATACGTAGACACTGACTGTGTGAAAAATCGGTTTAAAAAACAGCTAATGTTAAGCTCTAAAAATACTCAAAATGAGCGATGAGAAACGCGGGAGAGAATATGTATCAAACGACTGCGTGATTTTCGTGTTAAAGTGTTGATATTTATCAAAAATCACTGTTAAGTCACGTAGCTAATTATTTTTTTTCACATAGAAATCCCAAGTGAAATATTTTGAATTTCAAACTAATTATATCACTCTTAAAGCTGACTATACCATGAATGAAATCGATACTCGCTGGTAGCTAAAATGTTGGTATGTAAGTATTATAATTTCAGAGCCATTTAACAAAAGTAAGTGTTATATTTAATCAAATCATGCGTATAATGTTCACCCTATGGATAAATTCCTAACCGTAAACTTTTGTACCGTAACCATAACCTGCCTGTAACCTAACTTTGACTTAACAGTAACTTACCGTAAATTAAATATAACATAAATGTAACCTAGCCTTCATTTTATTGTAACATATCCTTATTCTAACCATAGCATAAATGCAATTTAACTTTAACCTAACTTTAACTTAACCGTGGCCTAACTGTAACCTAACGGGAAATTAAATATAATAAAAGACTTACCGTAATGTAATTGCAACCTAAATGTTACCAAACCATATATTGGTTTCAGGTCCATGGAAATTATTTTGTCTTGTTCGGATCTGGTTATGATTCATTAGAACATTTTTGTCGGGTTCAGATTTCGTTCGGTTCAGATTATAGGTATTTTTTGATATTGAGTTTTAATGTTTGGGTCGTATTCATGTCCATGGAAATTATTTTGCCTTGCTCGGATACAGTTATGGTTCTTTGGAATATTTTTGTCGGGAACAGATTTGTTCCAATTCAGATTTCGGCTTTTTCTTCAAATGGAATTTTTGGGTTCGGATTTTCTTGCCTGTTCACGGAAATTATGCTGCCTTGTTCGAATAAGAACATGCTTCACTGGAATATTTTTTTTCAAGTTCAGATTTGGTTCAGTTCAGATTTCGTGATTTTTTCAAAGAAATTTTTTAGGTACATATTTGATTCATGTGAATGGAAATTTTTTGTCTTATTCAGATCCGGTTACGATTCTTTGGAATATTTTTTATCAGGCTCCGATTTGGTTCGATTCAAATTTCAGGTATTTTTTCAAATAGAATTTTAAGGTTCGGATCTCGTTCATGTCCACGGAAATTATTTTGTCATACTCGAATCCCAGTTATGATTCTTTTGAATATTTTGGTCGAATTTAGGTGTGGTTTGGGTAAAATTTCAGTTTTTTTTCAAATCGAATTTTTTAGGTTCGAGTTGGGTTTATGTCCATAGAAATTATTTCGTCTTGCTTGGATTGGGTTATAGTTCTTTGGAATATTTTTGTCAAGTCCAGATTTGGTTCAATTGAGATTTCGGGTTTTTTCTTCAAATATAACTGTTGAGTTCGGGTCTTATTGCATGTTCACGGAAATAATTTTGTCTTGTTCGAATAAGGACATGCTTCACTGGAATATTTTTGCCAAGTTCAGATTTCGTTCAGTTCGCGATTTTTTCAAAGAAATTTTTTGGGTTCGGATTGTGTTCATGTCCATGGAAATATTTTGTCTTGTTTGGAACCGGTTGCGTTTCTTTGAAATAGTTTTGTCAGATTCAGATTTGGTTAGATTCAAATTTCGGGTATTTTTTTGAATGAGAGTTTTAGGTTCGTATCAGGTTCATGTCCACGGAAATTATTTTGTCTTACTCGAATCCGGTTATGTTTCTTTCGAATACTTTGGTCAGATTTAGATGTGGTTTGGGTCAAAGTTCAGGATTTTTCAAATGGAGTTTTTTAGGTTTGAGTCTGGTTTATGACCATGGAAAATATTTTGTCTTGCTGGGATCGGGTTATAGTTCTCTGGAATATTTTTATCGGTTTCAGATTTCGTTCGAGTCATATTTCGGGTTTTTTTTTTAAAGAAAATATTTAGGTTCGGGTCAGGTTTCATGCCCACGAAAATTATTTTTCCTTGTTTGAATCGGGTTATGCTTCACTTGAACATTTTTGCGGGATTCAGATTTGGTTCGGGTCAGTTTTCAAATCCATAGTTTTTTCCAAACAGAATTTTTAGGTCAGGGTCGGGTTTATACTCACGGAAATTTTGTGTATCACGGATCGGAGTGTGGTCTGTTTTTTTTCTGGTTGGGATCGGGTTATGTTTAAATTAGCCTAAACATTAAGGTTATAATCAGTTTTGCTAATTTTCTTTTTATGGCTATTTCTGATAGATAATTTACTTTGCTATTTGATAATTTATTATGGTGAATGAATCGTTTGCGGATACAAACAATTGTACGCCAAACAGCTATTTTGTTTTTGTTTTAAAAACAAATTAAAGCCATATTACAATTTTAAATTGAATAGAACACATTTAAATTTAATCAATGTTAAAAAAATAAACTCATAGAAAAGTGTTGTGTAATGTTTTTTACTGCAACACAGCTAATGACTCATACATTATAATGTTCGAAATGCCAAAAATATGCGTACAACCATATAGTAAAAAGAAATTAATAAAGTGGCAGTATAATGTCTTGGGGTGACGCAAAAAATGTAACTCTAAAATCCGCTACATTAAGTCCAAATAAGCACCGACAAAACCATGTTCTTTGAAACTCCGATCAATTCAAACTGGTTTAAACCAGTATTTCTTTGTTTTTGTTTTTTACCTTTTAAACTGTTATTGAATAGATGACTAAAATTTCATTTAAAAATAACGTTTTGTGCCATTATTGCCTGTAATACACGATCAGAATGCATGAAAGATACAATTAGATCAATCATAGGCAAGAATTATTTGATTATTTTTATCATATGACTTTGAAATATCAATATAGAAGCATCATTTAAGACTTTGCTTGAAAAATCAACATTCTTCCGTTAATGTCTTAAAATCGTCTGCACTCTGAAATCTAGATTTTAGATTAATATTATTATTTAAGGGTTTATGCATGATTTTAAAAGAATCTTTTCATCACTATATTTTATATATAGACATGGAATTATAAATATGTTGTTAAATCATAAACATTTTTCATCTACGTTATAAAGTATTAAAAATTTCTGAAAAAAAAGAGAAAACTTTTAGTAATACAATTTTTTACTTCAAATCATGTTTTCAATATTTTATTTAATTTTGTTTTGACATTTAATTATTTTTAATTTTCCAATTTCAATTATTTTAAAAGCAAACATTTATTTTAATAAATAATATAATAGAAAAAAAAACATTTAAAAAAAATACGATTTCTTCGTAAAATATGCTTCAGCTGTAATTCTTTTCTTCCAATCCATCTTATTAATACAAAATTCCTTCCTCGTGCTTTATTTTGAGACATTAAAATTTCAGCGATAAATGGTTTCCTCTTGCAAACCTTTCTTTTTTTCGGTTTACTTCGCCACCACCTATCTTTTTCCTCCATGGCGTACAGCAATTGTGATAAAAAAAAAAAGATGCTCATTTAAACTGACAGTTTGCCAGTCTATGAATTTTAAAGGTCAGTCTCAGTTTTTAAAATTATTTCTGCGAAAATTTTATGCAACCAACCAACCATAAGAGAATGAAATGGAAAAAAGCTAAAAAAAGCGATTTTTTATGAGAGTGAGGTTTGGAATTTAATTAATTACTCAGTTAATAAATAGAATTTTGAAATTCTGAGCGTCAGGTGCATCAGGAGAGATATTGGGCTACTCTCAGAAAAATTTTGAGCTTCGTACGTACCGTAGTTTTCGCTAACTATCGCAGACACACACACACACAGAGCGATTTGTTATTTTATTAATATAGATGTCTTTCTGCATGCAAATCCAAAATTTCAAAATTTTCTTTTTAACAGTATCCAAGTTATACTGTAAAAACGTCAAAATGTTGGTTTAAGGGGTCTATGATTTGCAGAAAAGCATAATTTGAAAAAATAATTCATACTATTCATATTATATTCATACTAAAAACTGTTATTATTGTAACATTTGGGCTACGATTACGATGCTTCGCTTATGATCAACTTAGAGTGTAAGTCTGTCTTACAACGTAAACAAAGCATAAAACTTATTTCAGTATCTCACGATTTTAGGTTAACCTGAATGTTTTTTACGTTCACGTGCAATGCAAATTATCGAAAGAGATCCTGATATTGCTAACAGTCTCATTAAATCAATGACATAGAGATTACAAGAAACTATTGGTAAAATGATTTCGATACATCATATTAAAAAATCCTTTCTTTTAAAACTAAGCCAACAATGTGGCTTTTTTTTGGGGGGGGGGGGGAGGGTGGATTTTTACCCTCTTATTTTTAGTGTATTAATCAACTTATAATTTTCTGCTATTCTTTTGTTAAAGCTCTAACATGTAAAATGGTTGTTCTTATTTGGTGTTATATTTTTTTATTTAAATTTCAGTTCTTTAAATTTTTGGGAGCAAATTGCTGCAACTGTTGCTTTTTAAGTTTTACTATGCAGACCAGTTTGTTCTAGTATAAATGTTTGCGTTCAGTTGATGTTTAGCTTTAAAGAAACTGTGATGATTATATTAACATTAAATATCACAGAGCAAAGCTTAATTGGTGTGTAAACACGAAATTATTCATTTCAACGCTTTCCACAAAAGAAAGAGTACGTGAAATATATATATATTTTTTTTGCTATTTAAATAGATGGTGTTGTATTTACACCAAATGATTAATCTGCCGTAAAGTACAGGAAATAAGCACCCCTTTAACACGCAGAAAGTTTTAATGATTTTAAAAGGGGCTGATAGTTGGGACTTTTTTGAAAAAGATAGGCAAATTGAGAAAGTATTTTGGAAGGAAAGGCTTATAAATGTCACTTTTTCAAGAAGGAAAATTATATATACGTTAGGGGAAAGGTAGCATGCAGACGGGGATTTTTTTCGGTAATTTACCATAATTCTAGTATTGGATACCGTCAAAACTTTGGTCAAAAAGCTTTTACATCAGTTAAACCTTTATTATATCCATAATGTAGTCATTGAGACACTTATACTTATAAATTAATTTACTTCTTTAATTTATTTACTTTCTATTTTATTTAATTCTTGTTAAATTGCTCTCTGTATTACACTGAATATCTACGAGATAAAATATTCCCACGAAAGTATTTTATCGTTATAAACTGATAATCTAATCTTTTTCTAACTTTTGCATATTGCATAGCCGGTATTTTTTACATTTCTGCCAATAAATAATAAAATAAAAAATGCAAAAACTGGGAAGAAGCATTGTAAAAACATTTATAAAATTCCAATTCACATACTAAAAAATTATAATTACAGATATCTTATATATTTTTAAAATCAGATAATTAACACTTGTACGTAGTAACTTGTTAGTAGTTTTCGTAAACATGATATTTCTGAAAGTATAAAAAGTATACAATTTTTTGTCATATATCCGATATTTTCAAAATAGTCGACTTATTGATAATTATAAATATTTTTAGACCTAATATAAATTATAAACAAATTGCATTTAGCATGAAATGTAATTAAACAATATTTTAAGTGTATTTTTCTCACTTATGCAACAAAATTTAATATAAACTAATTGAAAACAGACACAATTTACTTTTTACACTCGCATTAAATAAAATTATGGGATTAATTATCACGTTTCCAGAAAATTTTGTATTTTTTTACAAGAAAGTATTTACGAAAATTTTTATTTTTTTTTACAAAATACTTTGTTTCCGATGAAAAATTTTAAAGTCTCTAATTTCCTGTTTAATTTAAACTATAGAAATCCAAAACCATAAAAGATTCTAATGAGCCAGTAAATAACTTGTCTAAATTAGGCATGTTATCTTTAAATAGCTGTTTTAAGTAAATATTTATTGGCTCTACATTTTACTTTTAAAAATGCAGCTTCAAATATAAAACGTGCAATAGATTTTCTTATAAAGGGGGGGGGGGAGCTAAAAAGTCCAGCCGAAGCAAAAGTTTTTATCTATACAGACCGATCCAATTAATAACAGTTTAAATACTATTCCCACTTGTTTTGACCGAAAATATCAAAACATCATAAGCAATATTGTGAAAATTGGTATTAAATATATGAAAACATCAAAAACATTAAACTTCGAGATAATATCATGGATAATATCGGATAAATATCATGATATGTATCAAGATGAATATCGATTGAAATATATCACCAAACTCTTATTGTAAGTTTTATAAAAGGAATATTGAAGAGGATTTTAGTGAGTGAAATGGTCATATTGCAAGAAATAATACATCACCCTGTTAGTCTCATAGGTAACAATAAGCAACAATCGGGAAATGGGCAGTAAGACTCTTGATGAGTTAGAGTGTGTTATAGTAGCCTTACAATGGATTAAGACTTATCTCTAAAAAGTAATCTTTCACGATCGAACGAAAGCAGAAATGGCATTTGAAAGCAATGTACGACTATCCATTTCTGCCAAAGTTTGATAAAATCGCCGGCAGAAACTTTGTGCATGTTCGTGCACGTAAACAATGAGAGACTAATATGTCTTGTGATTTTTTTTTTCAAAAACAAAACTGTAGCATTCTATATAAGATTGAAAAACTTTGAAGGTCCAATGAAAAGCATTAAGCAACTCACAAAAATTAGGTTTTTAATAGTATTTGAAGGTAGTAATTAAACTTTTAGTTGTTTTAACTGTTAGTGGGTTAAGTTTTATTAAGATGAAAAAGTTTTGGTCCAATAAATGAAGAGCTCAGACTGATCAAATAATCCTCTTTTTACCAACTTTCGTAAAAGATAAGCTACAATGATTGATTTTTTTGATTTCCAGTGCCTTCCTCATTTCTTTCAAAATTATATTGTAAACCATCTCATGGATGATTTCTGCCGTTTTTTCTTCAATGTGTTAACTGTTGAGATAAATACAAAGTACAAATCAATTCTTTCGTTTCCAACGGTTTGAAAGGCCAGTTGCTCAAAATACACGCAAAGAAGCTATCCTAGCTCAAACATCTGTTAATTATTCTTACATGCTTTTCTTTGCTAATTAGATTTTTGAAGTACCCTTTGTAATATTTTAGATCAGTGTCTGATTTGGTTGCATTCAATTCATTTTGGCAAGCAAAACCACTAATTCCATCAATATTAAAATAGTGTATCAGATTTTCTCTGAGTAAGAATAAATGAAATCACATCATTGTTCAAATCGTGAATAATTTCGTTGTTAAATATGCAGGCAAACACTACATTGTCCGTTTAAATAAAGATCTTGTTTGTCAAGTTATGCAGGTTCATATTGATCTTTGATTTAGAAAATTTGTTCTGGAATTTTTTCCCAAAACAAATGTTTGACAAAATAAAGAAAAATTAGTTATTCATTTTATTGAAGATAATCAATGGTCCTCTACCATCTGTTGTCTTTAAAACCCAATACTTACTTTTAATTCATAAAGAAAAATATGGCAAAAAACGCAAAAACATGTTTAGAACTTTACAGTTCATTTTCTCGAGATGTATTCTCAAATGTATTATCTATCTGCATTTATTTGTATTTTACATACAACATAGGTATTGATAAAGACTAAATCTTACTGACTACAGCAATTGCAGTAAAAACATTGAAGCATCTTCTAATTCCTCAACAAATGAGATAGTCCTTTTTTGATACAGCACAATAGAAAATTTATACAAACAAAACAAAATAAAACATCCTTTCCTCATTCTAAACTGCTCTATCCAATTACAGCTTCCGATGTTCATTAGAATTTTTTAAAACTTAGTTATAAGGGCTCTCAATTAACCCTTTCCGGCGCAGTGTTACCACTCCGGCAACACCTAATTTTAATTCAAAACATGCAAACGGAACCAATAATATTTTAGTAAAATTTTACTTTTACAATGACAGCTTAAATCAGGGAATTCTTAATTTCTAAAAAAGTCTTTTGTAAATTCCGGTGTCAGTCAACAATTTCTCATTTTACGAACAAAACTTGTCTGCGCCGGAAAGGGTTAAAATTAGTTGTGCCAGTTGTGTTTAATTATAAAGCAGAATTATTTTCAAATCTTTAACCTTAGAAATATTTCCCCTTGATTCTTCATATTTCCTTTGATAATTAGAAATCTTTCGTAATACTATTAACTATCGAAATACTTTCTGTAAATCCCCCGTTTTACGTGTGGTTACATATGTATGAGGCAAAGAGAAACGAAATAGTATTCAGTTGCTAAGAAAGTAAAACCCACTAATACAAATAAAGCGTGAAATGGAAAATATTTCTATTTCCCTTGAGTATATACTCTTGAAGTAAAAATACTCTTTTTTTTTTGGAGTGAACTAATACGAGTACGGTTAAAGCTTTCTCTGCAGTTTACTCTCTGCTTTTTGAACTGCCATTTATTTGTTGTTGTCAACGCTATTAGCATAGAAATAACAATATTACTGCATATAATAAATTTTGTTTTTGACTTATTAAAATATTGTTATAGAAAATAATAATTGATTTCATAGACCATGTGATAGAGCATGAGGGAGTTCTAAATGACAAATGGCATCGGCCTTTGGATTACTTATCTAATATGAAAGTATAGTTATTTAATTATTACTTTTAGATCAAGTTTATTTTTTTTCTTTCGTATCGTGAATGCTTTCTAACTGAATCATGTTTGCGCTACAGATTAAAAATAAAGGACTGATTTCATCACTCGGCAGCTGTATCAATATAATTTGTGTTCTTTATCAATTGTTTCTGAAAATGACTAATATAACAAGTGATTCATGACATTCTGTTAAACCAATGATTTATGTCAGTACACTTATATAGAAAAACATAGTTTACTCTGGTACATTGGTTTTTGAACACAATTCCTTTTAAAGAACGCTTGGAGAAGCGAACTGAATCGAGAACCGAACCGGATGTTACCATAAGAAATAATGGAAATTTGATTAACTGGTTCGCATCTTCCTAATTATTTCCTGCATTTGCCTGCTTCAAGCAATACACTTTTCAGTTTAATGTAGGGGGAACTGGGGCACATTGATACAGTTTTTTTCTAAGAATTTTTTTGGTGTCCAGAAAAAAGAAATTTCAAGTTATTTTTCCATATGGTGTTAGCAAAATTTGTGCAGTGTGTTATAAAAATGTACAATCGTTGTTTTACATATTTTTCATGTAATTAAAAAAAAAAATCATTTGTATCAACGTGTCCCATCCCAGGGGCAGATTGATACACATCATGGGGCACTTTCATACGTTTGGAAAAAATGGATACAAAATAACACCAATGCATATTTTTTTATAGAAAATTAGTTAGCAAACAATTCTATATTTATTTATAGAAATTCTAATCATTCACAGTTTATTTGTAATATTAAAGCAATCAAAATTAAATGAATAATGACTTGATATTATGGCTGTTCCTTGTATGATTGTTGGTTGTGGTAACTTTGTCATATCTGGTACTTCAACCCAGCATTACCGTCTTTCTTAGAAAAGATGAAAAAATTAACAGGTTTTCTGTTTATAAATCGGTTTATAAATAGAAAATAAAGTATAATTATATTAAAAATTCTCTTTATAATATAATTATCCTTTGCTGTGCTGCAGCTTGTTTCTCTAACTTAACATTTCTCATCTCGAAAATACTTTTTTCTCTAGAAAATCAGTATAAATTCGAGATTTCACAGGCTTCCGTCTTTTCCTTTTGTTAGTTCGACTAGCACTAGACGTTGAATAAATTCGTTCGTCTTCTGTTAGCAAAAATACTATAAAATGTTCTAATGTAAAAAAAATTAGAGCTATTTCACGTCAATAAAAACTAATATTTGAAATTTTTGGCGAAAAATGGTATGATTAAGGAGTGTATGGTAAAAAAATAATAAAAGGTAATGAAAAAATGAACTAGAAAAGGATTTATGCTATATCAATGTGCCCCGACACAGACTGTATCAATGTGCCCCATGCAGCCATTTTGAATAAAACGAGTCTCAAATCCAACACTTTATAATTTACCTAACAATAAAGAATGAGGAACTGATAAAGAGTAGCTTTACTTACCAAGGAGATTATTCTTTTGTGCTGAAAATACTGGAACAGATGTATAATACCATTTCAGTTGTACAACTGAAATTTACTTTTGGCCTACAAAAACAATAAGTCACCCGTCCCATTTCGACAAACTAACTGAATCATGCCAAGACATTCTGTATGTAGTTGTGTACACTAGCTTCACATTTTGGAGCTGTTTTGAAACTTCCTATAACGACCCTGCGAGCAGTATTAGAGGTGTATCAATGTGTCCCATGTATCAATGTGCCCCAGTTCCCCCTACTAAAACATAAAAACAATTGCAGTACTGAAAGACAAAACTATGTTTCTACAGAATTCTAATTATACATTTATAAAAACGGTTCCCACAACTTTATTGGTGAATTTGACCATTTGATGGAGACAAAGCTAATACAATGGTCAAGAATTGAACCGAATTTCCCCCATTGATTTCTTGTTCGAGAAATAAATTGTTTGGCAACTGTGTCGCCCAGGACCAAGGTTGCATTCTACAGTAATTTAAATGTTGGACGGGCACCTGAAAAAGGACATTCATATCAAAATAGCTGATTACTTATTATTGATGCTTTTGAGAAGATGATTCATGCTTTTGTCATCAATTCTCACTAAGGATTCTACAATTTCGACCACAATCAGGTTGAAAATTATCTTTTCATCTTAGGATTTTCAGCGGCAGTATAGAAAATTCACAGATTTATAATACATGCTTATCGCACAAACACATACGTTTTCTCAACTCAAAACTCTCAGACTATCAATTGGAGATGTGGAAATATGCTTGAAATACTTACACGCAAAAATAAACAAACTTAAAAAAGAACTTGATAAGAAAGTACTAATACTTTTTTATTAATTATTTTCAAAATACTTTGAAAACGTTTTAAAGATCATAAAAAGATGAGATAACCATTAATAATAAAGCAAAAGATTTTCTATGGCAAATTACACATTTCTTAGAACAGCATTTTATTTAGGTAATTTACTCAAATTTTTAATGTGTTTAATGGGGGAATTTTTATTTTTCGAATGTTTTGCTATTAAGATGCTTCTTGTAACTCGCATAGTTTTCTCACGAAAATGATAAAATATTTTTAGTTAATTATTAAAGACATGACATAGATTGTTGTACAAACACGGTAAAATTATTTAGCATTTTTTGTGAAAGTATTTATATTTTAATTGAATTTTTTTCAATTTAATGGAAAGTAATTTATTTAGGAGTCTTAAAAATGTTATTTGATGTTTATGAAATGTAAGGTACACATTGTAAATAAATTAAAAATAATATTACAATAAATAAATAAAAAATAATTAAATGATATGATTATATTTTATGATTTTATTTTAAATACCAACACACTCTTTGATTTTTATTTATTTTCCTCAAAACATTATTTTTTATACTGTCATTTTAAAACAAATTGCTAAATAATCGATTAAAAAAATATCTGGATAGTGATCAATGCTATTTTTTAATAGTTTTGCTATTACATTTTCTATATCTAGATCTCATCTTTAATTTCAACAGTAGAGAAGAATCTGTAGCGGCATGTTTCATTAAACGTTAACTGAAGTCGATTTTATTGATATGAGTTGATATTTCATCTTCACCTACCTCATAATTAAAATGAAATCCCCAAAGCCCAAATAGTACAATTACTCTGAATTTGAGATAATGGACTTAAATTGTGTTGATGCAGAGGAGAATGGAGTAATCAATTCTTACTTAGAAGAGGCATGAAAAGTTCTGTTCCCGAGTAATAAAAAAATATCTGTAGTCAGTACCTAAACTGATATTTAGAAGTACAATTGTCAACACAGTCATTGTTATTGCAACAGAACCTGTTTTTAGCACTTTCCAACAAAGTTGAAAAGTGCTTATGCATTCGGTTTGTCTGGCCGTCTGTCCGTCTGTCCGTCTGTCCGCGCTCTAACTCCCGTAAATATACTCGGATTGCTATGAAATTTTTATACGTTATTGAGGTTTACCCCAGCACGAACCCTATTGAAAATGAAGTATCTACCATGATTAGTTTATCTACAGAGAGAATCAAAAGTTTCCCATTACATTACGGCCTATGGGGAAAAATCGTTAATATACTCGGATTGCCATGAAATTTTAGGACGTTATTGACGTTTACCCTAGCACAAGTCCTATCGAAAATGAAGTTTCTACCATGATTAGTTTATCTACAGGGCGAATCAAAAGTTTCCTATTACATTACGGCCTATGGGGAAAAATAGCTTCAAAGGAATTTTAAAGATGTTATACTCTGTCAAATATATTAAAATATGCATTCTATAAAATATAAGATGAAAATGTAGCTATTATTCATTTACAGGGCCACACAAAAGAATTCCATTAGATAATGGCAAAAGGGGGAATTGTGTGTGACATATTTTAAATATATTAAGCTTTTTCATGTATAATAAAATTGATATATGTCACTGAAGCTTAATATAAATTATACGCTACTGTCTTGCATAATATGAAGTACATAGCATTTACAGGGCCATACAAAAGATTTCAAATAGTATATTCTTTCCGAAGTACCGTATATGTGTCCGATGATGGCTGATGGAGGGATGAAATGCATTTTAATTATGATATTCGCGTTTATATTTCGCTAAATATATGCACATTATATGGTGTGTATAAATGTTATAGTTCATATACAGGGCTAACCAAAAGAGCTCACCAACGTTACTGAATATGAGCGTAAATTATTTAAACGTGGTTCTTAAATAAGCTATGCATTTTTACGCTGAGCTGCATTCAATTTACTGAAAAATGTTTGCAGAATATAGATAAAAGGATATACAGGGCCACGCAAAGAATTCGGTACATGGACGCCTATGAATGATGATTTATGTGAATGTGATTTCAGTTGTTTTAAAAGTGTTTTAGTTTACAATAACTTTTAGCCTAATGCTGACGTGTAATAAAGGTACAATGTAAACTACAGGGCTGAACAAAAGTATTCAAGTATGTTGCCATCTAATAATATGAATTGCAGAAAAAGAAATTTCAAGCTACTGGGTTTTTTCTTGCTAAACTAAATTTTCCCATTATATGAACTGACATATGAAATACAGGGCTGTTCTAATGTACTGGAATACATATTTGGGTATATTTGGCTATACACTATTATTTCCCTAAATAACAAAGTTTTGTTAAAGATTTCATTAAGTGTTGGAAAGTGCTTCATAATCTATGCTTAACGCATGATTTTTCTTACTTGTTTATTTTTGTATGAGAAAAAAATTAATCTAAGTATAGGAAAAACATAAAATGTGAAAAAATTTATTATAAATTCATATTTTGTAATGTTTCATTGAAGAGAAAAAATTTTGAAGAATAAAAATATTTTTTTTCTGTTTTGGTATTGTTTATTGTCATTATTAATTTTTATTATTATACAGTATTTTGAATTAATAAAAAAAATTAAATATGCGCAAATGCTTGATTAGTATGTATTCTATGTGAAATAATGGGATAAAAAGAAAAATTGAATCAAATTAAAAACAAGCGATAATATTTTTCTTTTCTTTTCTTTCCTTTTGGCGTTACTTTCACATTTAAATTGAAATATTGGGCCTTTACATTTTAAAATTGTAATTTTGAATTTTATTTTGAAATTAATCAATGAAGTTTCATTCTAGTAGTTGAGAAAATATTAACTTACTGTTAAAATTCCATACTAGGTTAAATCAAAATCTGGAGTTAAATTAACCGCTACCAGAATAAATAATAAAAATATACCATGTCTTTGTACTCTATAATATTATTAAACCATGAAGTTGCAAAATGTTAAAGAACAAAATAGTAAATTGGTTAACATTAAAATGGGCTACGGCTTTCCTTTGAAAAATGACATAAATGGACCTCGGTTAGTGTTTAAAGAAAAATTTGAAACGCTACAAACGTTTAAGTCTGAATAGGGATGCGAACCTAACCCCTCTAGATATTTAACCAGCCTTCGAACTACTAGGTAAGGAGGAAAATATCGGTATGCGATAGAGTAGACTATTGAGAGATCATAGAAATATTAATTTGTATTTGCTGTTGAACGGCTTCATTTTTGGTAAAAGTAATATAGTTTTCGATCTTGAAGCATAAAAAAACTTTTTTGGAAAGTTAATGATATTTTAATTCATCAGATTATTTCAACATAAAATATTTAACTTTGAACTAAAATTCTGAACAGCATAATTTTAAAATAAAAACGTGATTTTCAGAGATAGATTATATTATATATATATTTTTTCATGAGTATTGACTATAAATATTTACTATATTTAAAATATTCTAAGATATTGTTAATTATGAATTTATAGATTAATAAAAAAATTAACTGGTGAACTTTTTCAGATTATTTAAAGTATTGAATCCGGTAAAAAATCTCTTTTGAGGTTGAATATATCTTAAGGCATTATTTTATGATAAATGTAAACAATTTTGAAGGGAAAATTATATCATATTTCTTTTCTTTAGAAATTATCAAGAAAAATATTGCTAAAGCTATGCTATCCAAACTGCTGAAATTGGTTTAAAAAATAAAATCAGTTAAGCTTCCTTTTTGAGGAGAAATGATTCTGGCGAAGTATCCCTTTAAGACCCAGGGGTTAGACATTCATTTAAATTTTTGCTTCTGAAACAGTCGTATGTAATATAAACCCAAATCGAACGATTGTTCTGGTTAGCTGAAAGAGTAAAGTATCTTTTTTTATCAACAGATTGCGGTAGTAGTCCATGTTTTACATTCAGGCGGCATGCCTAGCTTTGTTTACAAGTACAACGGATATAGCTCATCATTTTATCTATCGTAAAAAGGTATTTATCAATATATTTTTAATTGCTTAGGTAAAAACTTTTGCTTTAATGTCTAAATAAATGTAATATAATAAAAAACATTAATTATACACTATTTATTTTGCTCTTAAGAATCAAGATTTCGTCACCCGCACGATCGTGCAACTTGGGCGTTACGTTTGTCAGTGCTACTGTAAAGGTAAGTGTTTTTCAATGTGCATTTTGTTTTCTGTTTCAACAATTTTGATGACAGCCAAAATAAGACGAAGTATGCTGTTACATATTTAATACTATATTATTTTCTTGGGTGTTGTCATAGATAACCCCCCTTTTTTAAAATTAATTTTTACTTATTTTCTTTTTAATTGATAAAATTTTCAAATACTTTTTCTAATTTTTTATGCAGTACTTTGTTAACTTTTAATAAAGCAAAATAAAATACTTTTTCAGATGTCTAAACGGAAAAGAATTCTCACTCAAGAAGAAATATTTCAATTGATGAATAAATCAGATTCTGAATTTAGTGATCTCTCGGATGATGACGACATTACGGACAAAACATTTCAAGCAGATTTATTAGAAGGACAGTCAAGTTCAGATGAGCTCGATGAAGAAAAAAAGACAATTTTGGACCATTCTTCCTCCTCAAAGTTTCCTGAATTCATCTCCCAAAGTTCTACCTCCAAGGCAATTTCGGAAAATACTAAAAGAATGAAAAAAAGAGAAAAAGGAATACAAGCGGACTGTTAAAAAGTTCATTTCTGTACCTCATCCTGGAGTTTCAGATTTCACGTAACTGCAGGTATGTTTTTCATTTCTTAAATTGTAATAAAAAAGTTATAGACTTA
The DNA here is from genome assembly GCA_964019185.1 of Maratus speculifer. Taxonomy (NCBI): domain Eukaryota; kingdom Metazoa; phylum Arthropoda; class Arachnida; order Araneae; family Salticidae; genus Maratus; species Maratus speculifer. The sequence continues at coordinate 248,817,209 of OZ025293.1, read as the reverse complement.
TAGAAGAAATTAAATCGATATAATAAATAAAAGCTTTAGAAATATGACAAACATTTTTAAATTAATTAAAATATTATTTTTTTAAGTCGATAAGTACATCTCCAATATTTTTTTTCCTTCTTTTTTAGGCTTTAGAGGCAACCATTTCCCATGTGTTGATGACATTTCATGGCCTCGCAAGTGCAGGTTTGAAAACTGCGAAAAAAGTTCAAAAACACGTTGTGGAAAATGCAACGTTTATTTGTGTATGTCAAAAACAAAAACATGTTTTAAAGATTTCCATTGTATAAAAGTAACCAGTCCATAAAATAAAAAAAATAATACATCAATAATTATCATATTTGTAAAAAAAATTTTGTTTCAATTTCTCTCTTCTATCCATTTAGAGCCAGAAAATGTATATATCTTAACATGTAATAAGTAATGATTTCACAGGAAAAGCCCAACCCGCACAATCGTGCAGGTGTGGCTTTCCCAGAAAAAGCCCAACCCGCACGTTCGTGCGGGTACTTTTCACGCTCTAGGGGGGGGGGGGGGGTGAAGAAATTTTTTTTAATTATTTTTTTAGGTGTCATTAGGGTTATTATAGAATTAATAAATAGAGGAATTTAATATTTAATGATGAAAATGTTTCGGGTCTTAAAGGGTTATCGTTGGCAGTTGGCATCAATTATAACCAATGATAACAGAATGGTTTTCCTATACGATAACAGACAGCTTTTCTAATTTTTTACATTATTTGAGGACGGGTGTGTTTTGAATTGGTAGTTTGGGTGTCATTGGTCAATTCGTTAAAGTATTAGATTCACATGACTGCATCGAAGAGCCGGATTAAGGATTCCTGGGGACCGGGGCTACTAAAAATTTTGGCCTCCCCTCTACCCATGCTACTAGAAATTCGCTCTTCCCAACACAATTATTTTTAAATCCTTAAACACAAATATTAAATTATTGTTATGTATATTGTTACTCAAATTGTTTTTTCTTGGTATCTTTAATAGTGCTATCTTTAGTAGTGTTCATAATAATTTTATTTAAACAAATACAGTGGCAGTCAAAAGATTCCGCCCAGTTAGTTTCTTTAATTTGTTTACCAGAACGTTTCTGTGAAGAAGAAGCGCAATTATTCTAAAAAGTTAGGAATAGGCAAAGGACGTCTGACTACGGCATCATATTGATTGAATGCTGTTGACACTTGATATACAGGGGGCGAATTCGAAATTCGAGTGTGGAAATGTTTCTGGCTATTCATCATTCGTTAGATTTTGCTATTGTTAAAGTGTTTTCTTAGTGTACTTGTAAATTAATCATCGTGAATAACGCAGTTGAAATTCAAAAAATGAAACGTTCAATAATTATTGTTTTATTGCTCGGAAACCAGCGATTTGTTTGTCACTAAAGGGCTAATCCCCCCTGAGAGTGCGGCAAAGTTATTCATCGGGAAATCTACTGTGAACGATACTTTACAGAAATATTAAGATGGCCATGACCTTTTGAAAATGCCACGGTCCAGAAAAACCCGGAACGGCTATTCCTGCGGATAGAATTATGAGGAGAAATGCAGTTGGTGTTCTGCATAAAATTGCTGCTGCAGTATACCGCGTTTTATTGAGTGAAAATATTGCTGAAATAAGTCGGTCTCCCGCTTTCAGACACTTACGTGACTAACACTCTATAGAAGAGTAGGTGTTAAAAAACCTTTCATAAAATAAAAAAATAAAAAAATCAGCGGACCTGGCTGGTGTTTGCCAAGGAATACAAAGACTGGTCAAGTGAAATATGTAAAAAAGTACTATTTTCTGATGAATCGAAGTTCAACCATTTTGGAAGTGATGGCAGGCACTACATACTATGATCTAAATACACATATGATTCTAGATATGTTATTCCGACAATGAAGCATGGCAGAGAACATGCTATGGTGAAGGAACTATGCCTATTGCCTAGTACGTCAATGAAATGCATAAGTATTTTTTTTTTTTGAGATTCTTCTACATATGAGTATTGTTACAAATTAACTTAAAATTTTATGGTGGCCGAAAACTTTTGACTGCCACTGTATTTTAATCTTTTATATCCGAAATCATGAAATAATAAAAATTCATCATTCTCCATCATATTTTTCCCGATTCCTTGAAAATTCATTAGAAGATTTACACTGTCAATAAATCTTAGAATGATATTCCTAATTAAAATTAGTTAACGAAATATTTATTTATAGGGATTTTGCAGAATATTTATAACTCCAATCAATTTTTTTTATGTAAGTTATTTTAAAAATATTTTATGGAATTAGGAAATGTACAATGAAAATGTCCTTACCATAGAGACATAAAGATATTTAAAAAATGAAATCATCCATTTCCAACCTTCAGATTACAAGAAAGCTACATCATCCTATTAAAAATACTTATGTCATCTTTTGGAAAATAAAAAGTAAAATACACTGCTCAAAACAATTAAAGGATATTGCAGTTTTAGGTGGATTTTGTATCTGGAAAACTTTTTAGCTGATTGATACATGGTCGACAGACATAGTAGGTTATATGAGAATAAATTACACATGTTTGGCAGAAAAAAAATGCATTTTTTTGCGCATTTGTGTACAAAAGGAAAAAAACACAATTTGTGCATATGAGAAAAAAAGAATAAGAAAAGGTGTTTTCTTCAAATAAAATCATTTTCAGTATGGTTTCCACGGGCGGCCAGCAACGTTGAACACCTTTGAGGCATGGACTCAATGAGGCTATTAATGACGAGTTGGGGTATTCTGCCCCACTCTTCCAGAAGAGCTCTTTCCAGTTCTTGAAGAGTTTGTGGGGGTTGTTGGAGGCCAGAAACTCGTCTTCCTAGAGCGTCCCAAACGTGCTCGATTGGATTCATGTCTGGAGAACACGCTGGCCATTCCATTCGAACGATTCCTTCCTCGAAAAGGAAATCCTCCACCAGGTTTGCACGATGTGGCCTGCAGTTATCGTCCATTAAAATGAAGTTATCTCCGATTGCTGCAGCGTAAGGGACTACAATAGAGTATCTCATCCCTATATCGGCAACCAGTCAGAGCTCCCTCTCGAATGATGTAGAGGTCAGTGCGCCCGTCAATGGAGATGCCACCATACACCAACACTCCTCCACCGCCAAATCTGACATTTTCGTGCACGAACGCAGGATTATTTCTACTGCCACGGTCCCTCCAGATGAAAATACGCGTATTAACGGATGCACAGAAAAACGGGACTCGTCAGAAAACAGAATATTGCTCCATTGATTTCTCCTCCAATTGACATGCTCGGTTGCCCTCTCCGTGTGGTCGCGACGATGCCTTGATGTTAATCTAACACATACCATCGGTCGGCGAGCATACAGACCTACAGCATGGAACCGGTTTCGGACAGTCTGAGTTGAAATCGTGGTGCCTGTAGCCGAGCGAAGGTGTTGTTGGAGAAGAGTTGCGTTCATGTTTCGGTGTCTCCGAGCTGTTAACGTTAAATACCGATCTTCATTGGGCGTTGTTGCTCGTCTACAACATTGCCCTGGTCTTCGGCCTGCACATTCACTCTCCAAAAAACGGTTCCAGATCCTGGAAATGACACTTTGTGACACTCCAATGGCTTGCGCTACTTCGGCTTGAGTTTGGCCCCCTTCCAACCTTCCAACAATTCTTCAAGCTTCTGAATCTGTCAAATGACTTCGCTGAGACATCGTACTCATCGAAACAAAGCAATCACTGAATGCCGATCATCCTTGTCTTCATTCTCTTTTATCCAGTTGAAAATCAAATTTCATTCGCTGCCGCTGAAGCGACGTTTTTGACGTCGAACTCAAAATTTGCATACTCCACAGTTTGAAAACCAGAAAAATTTGCATACTCCACAGTTTGAAAACCAGAAAAATTTGCATTTGTGATTCTCTTCTTCTATTTTTGGCAAAAAATTTCGTTTATATCATTATTTTATATAAAACTTCAAATATCCTTTAATTGTTTTGAGCAGTGTATATGTAACTCATTGTAAATTGTATTAATGCAAATCTATATATTAAAGGCATTTTGTATGAAGCATTTTAAACGTTACTTTATATATCATATCGATTCCAAATAGTTTCGCACGACCACAGTGGCTTCAAGCTTAGTCTGGGATGGAGGATAGGATGGACGTGCGCTTTTGAGCATTTCCGATGGAGGACCCTGCTTGCGTTTCTTTTGACGAGACTCTTTAGTGGAATCCAACAAGAAAAGAAAAGAAAAAAAAGTTGAAAATTTGAAACTGGACAAATTTAAAAGTGAAATTGATTAAGTTAAAGATATCGAAAAGAGGAAGGGTTGGGCTCAAGGTTGTTAGATTTGGATTTTTTTAAAATTCTGAAATTTTACATTCACACCAGATATTTTGTAAAGTTTTGTTTTCTTTATATAAAGACAGACGTTTCGTATTAACCTAAAATAAAATTTCTTCTTTCAGAATTTTAATATGAATTTGAAGTTTTTTAATTGAAAGTAGCGGCAAAGTAGGAACCCAAATTTAACCCTGAAGCTATTGCACGACCGCAGCGTTTTCGAACTATAATACTAGGAAATCAAATGGTGGTTTTTGAAGGGATACTGTGGGACCTTTGATTGGAGACGGGTAGCGTGTATGTTCTTCGACGGCGATGATAAAACCATAACGAAAATTTGTTTATTAGATAAATAACAAGTGTAAACTTCTTAATTAATTTTGTCTATGCACAACAAATAAAATTAGTTAATGATGGGAATATGTCAAAATTAAAGACGGAAAGAAGTGAGAGTCTAAAATCCCAAATATTGGAAGTTAATGTCCGCAATTAAATGAAGACGTAACCTTAGTCTCTTCCGACTAACCATTAATTCATTTCTCTACCAACTAGAGAAACATCGCGATCTATATGTCGACTCGGCCTTCCTACTCTTCTGGATCGGGAGGAAGATGAATTTGATTTCGGAAGGCTTTCCGAGTTGTTTTCGGAATGAGAAAATATATTTCTTAACCAGATTAAGAACCTGACCTCTCGGGATGAGAACTCAACACTCAATATTCTTTTTTTTCTCCAAAGGATCTCATTTCGCTCGATTTCTTGATAAAAAACAATAGTATCTTTTCAGCCACTTAGAGCTCGTGAGGTCAGTTTCAAACTACACTTGATAGGTTGCCTATGTCCCTTCCCCCAAGACTATTAATAAGCTGAACGTAGAAGCGGTCGTTTCGTAGATTCAGAGCCTCAAGCCCTCCCTTCTCTGTATTTTTCCCCTGTTTTTTAAAGTCCCAGGCATACTGGTTGTACGTATGGACTTTGGACGGAAAGAGGTCACTGACCACGACATTTAACCCCCCCGCTAACGGAGACATAATAAGCGTGATGTAGCAGCGGTCATACGGTAGCTTCTGAGCCCCGAATCCTCAATTGTCTTTTGTCGGCTCATTTAATTTCAATAATTTCGCTTTCAAATTTGTCCGGCATCAAATTTTTACTTTTTCCCTGTATTTTAGAATCCCAGGCTTAAGGATGGCGGACGGAAAAAGGCCGCTGACCAAGACATAATAAACACGATGTAGCAGCGGTCATTCGGTAGATTCAGAGCCCCGAGTCATTTCTTTCTTCTTTTCGATACATTTAATTTAAATATTTTTGCTTTAAAATTTGTCAGGTATCAATTTTTAATTTTTTCCCTGTATTTTAGAGTAACAGTCATGCGGGTCGCACGAAAGAATGTCGGACAGAAATATGCTGCTGACCACGGCGGCTGACCCAGCCACCCACTCCCAACTGCCGATCGAGATTAATAATAAGCTCGTCGTAGCTACGATCGTTCGGTAACTTCAGAGCCCCGAGTCCTCCCTTCCGCTTATCGGTGTCTTTGATTTGTGTAGTTTTTCTTTTAAATTTGCCCTGTAACAATTTTTCTTTTCCCCTTTTCTTAAAAGAAAAGCCTCTTAGAGGTCTCAGGCATACGGTTCTCACGTAGGAACGTCGGCGGAGAGAGAGGCCACTCATCACGGTGGACAAATCTATTTGCCATTACTCGAAATAATGGAATATAAAAAGTAAATGACTAATAGTCAATATCAACTGAATGGTAGTTTAAGACCCTCTTTTTCTAAAATGTAACTGGCCACACTTAACTACTCCCGGCAATATTCAGTGTCATCTGTTAGGAAAAGGAAACTTTACGGAACAACGACTTCGCGGAGAGCGTATTTTGAACTCCTTTTAATTCCTTAGCATCAGTTTTTCTAAGTAAATTTCATCCTATTTAATTACTGAACATCTGTGATTACATTAGTTACAACCTCTAACTAATCTTCCGTAACGTGGGGGGGGGGAGGGTATTAATCCCAAGTTTAACACGTTTCGAATCAGAATTTTTTAAAAAAGAAAATGAAATGAAATAACTTCCACTTAGAAACATGAAATTAAATAAATAAAGATTCATTAAATCAATTTTCTGGTTCAAAATGTGGTTAATCTATACGAAATTAATCGAAGTTTTATGGGAGATTAGTGGTAGGTTGGCAGATATAAGGCGTAAAATCACTGTATTAAGGGTGTATTCGAAAAAACGCTTTTCTACCTTCAAAGCTCGAAATTTTCTAATACAATTTCAAACACATTTTTTAAAGTAATAACATGAAATTTGCTGAGGGGATTTTTAAAGAAACGTACAAGGTGCCGTGTGATGTCATTTTGCACTCAATTCATTTGAATTTGATTTATAAACACTTATCTTCTCAGTATGACCTTTTTTTTGTTCCCAGATCTCCCGCTTCGGAAAAATCGGTTCAAAATACCGTTTTTGATTGCTTTTTTTGCAATATTTTCTGCATTTATCATAGAATCGACAATCACGGCACCTTGAGTACTTTCTAAATAAAACAATTTGCCAGTTTCATGTATTTGAGAGCAAAAATGAATTTAAAAATAAATCGGAAAATAAGCAGTTTGAATCGAAATACACCCTTAAATTACTGGTGTTCCGATTCACTAATTTAATATATCCGTATACGTACCGCTCGTCGTGAAGTGGTTAAAGATGATTATTTGGCAACATTTATGAAAAAGTGGTTAACTGTTAGAAAAGGGTTCTGGTAAGTGAGACTTTATTGTACAATTTCAGGTACTTTATATACTGTACTCAGAAAAGCTTTTGAATTTGAAAATAAATAGTCTTATTTGAACTATATCATTTCCTCTAAATGGATTCAGCATATTCTAATATTGTTACTCATTATTCATATTGTAAATGTTTTTCACATAATACCTCATTTTTATAATTCAAAAATTAACTGTTATATTTAAATTAATCTTTTTTAAATAGGTACGCCATTAACATATTTTTCAAAATAACAAAGCGTATAGTAGTTTTAATACTTAGTTCACCAACAATAGCTTGGTTTTTCATATCTCTTTTGAGTGGATCTTTTTAACATTTTGAATATATATTTAGACAAAGCTCTTTTCAGCTGTCTAAACCTATCTAAGTCTATATTTAGCGTATTTGAAAAACTCGAGAATATAAAAAGCCATTCTTAAAGCAGAGTTTTTGTTCTATATTTTTAGACAGTTCCGGAATAGATTTTGCACAAAATTTAGCTAACATTTTGTTAACTCTCGGTTCTATTTATAAAGAGGTGTTAAATATTCTCACTAATAGAATAATCATTATATATTGTGTCATTACAAAAGTTTTAATACTATATTTAGATTTATTGTCAGGGTTTTATTTGTTTATAACTTCTTACACTTTCATCATTTTCCTCTCTTTAAATCCTCTATTAAGAGTCCTTATTAATAGAATAATGGTTATTTTGTTAACTGTATCATCCATCAATTATTTTAAAATAGATGAAAAAATATTTTGCCCTTAAAATTGATTTATAATGAATTACTAAAAAAAATCTTGCATTTATTACAAGTTTTCGAACGACCAATAAATGACGTTTACAAGCCATAAAAACATTAAACTCTCTTTAAGACGGACTCTGAGTAAGACGGAAATCTCTCTAACTCGGAAAGGTTTTCAAGTCCCTGCAAATCCATAGACATAGAGTAAAATTTGTCTAAGGCGGAATATTATATACTATGGAAAAATTTCCCGGTTTCGATTGATTTCGTCTTAGACAGAGTTTTCTGTATTATTATATGTTTTTAAAAATTTTTTGATAATTTAAATATATGATACCTTTTTCCTAAAGTCAAAAAGAGACGCCCCACAAGTGGCTGAAAGGTTTTGACCTCTCAACTGGTGGACGGCAGGTGCTGGGTTTGAACCCAATCGCGGCCGTTGGCCTAACCGTTCGGAGCTTTCGTGGTTTTCTTCGAACCTTGCGTAAATACGGATTAGGTTCTTTTAAAAAGACCCCCCCCCACGAAGGGACCTCCCCCCCTCCCCAGGGCTTATATCCCTAGAGTAGATAATCGGACGACACAAAATAAACCAGACCAAGTAAAAAACAGTCTATGTTTTACTTTGTTCGAAGAGCGGAAAATTTTCGGGGAAAAAAATCTCTTGTAGAACAGTAAAAAAAGTCAAAGAAAGATTCCAAACAATTTTCCAACTGAATATTCTAAAAGAAAATGGATCTGCTATTTATTGTTGTATTTCACATCAATTTGGAATCTATATCAGGTTTATATGTTATGTGAAAAATTAAATGAGCATTGTTTGCTGAGGATTATTTTTCTGTACAACCTAAGCTAATGTTTCCGAACATGTGAGGGTTAAGCTGTCTTAGTAAACAGAATATTAGTTACTATATTAATTATCCCAATTTGCTACCTTCAATTATTTTATCCTGAATACGGAAAAAAACTGAATGAAAATCACTTATTCCAAAAATATTTTTGTTAATATTATGTACTTACATTAACCTCCTAATTCTTCAAGTGTGATTTTATTAAATCTGAAGCTAAATGTTTATGATTTTAGCATAAATGCGAAATTTTCTTTTGAAATAGTTACCCATTGTTTCAATTTGCTCGATCCTTCGGACATTTTTTTCTGCTTCTACAAAATCAACTAATGTTTTTGAATCATTTATTAAAACAATTATTTATTTAACTTTCTAAGTAACAGAGTAATGGTTGCTTTATAAATAGACAATTAGAAGAGCATAAAATGTATAAAAGTATAAAAGACTGTAAAAAGAGTATTAGTTACTAAAAAATTTTAAATTATTTATTATCTTATTTCATTAATAATCTTCTGCTCTTAATTCGGTAATAAACACTAAGTGTGAAACACACATTCTTAGAACATCATTAGTAAATCTATTTACAGGTGTCCAAAATAAAACAGAAAGTAACCATTTTAATATCTAGCGGAGGTGTCCATTCGACTGGAAATTATATCATCTTTCAGTTTATGTTATAAAATACGCCTAGGAGTAGTCTTAATACTAAAATTGTAACAAATTCATAATTTTTTGATAGGAACGCTTGATTTTGACATTTGAATTTTTTTGAAAGAAGATAATCTCAGGTTACCAAACGAGAAATCATTCGGTCAAATAATTTAAAAATTATCATTGTTTAAAATTTAAACCAATATTAAATTCATCTGTAATCATTGCAAAATTATTGTAATGTGGGTAGCTTTTTAATCATAGCTCACTAACTACTAAGCGGAATAGAGTGTAATTTTGGATTAGCGTATTTGAAGTTTCTAAGAAATTGATTAATGTGTGTTATTTTTTTTTACAATTTCTGTTCTAGATTTGAAGTCCACTTGAATTGTACATTTAATTAAACATTTAATTTATAGCATAAATGACATTTAAAAAAATATATAAAGTTTAATATTTCATTTATTTGATTCTTTTCTCATTACCTTCTTTAAATAAAAAAATACTCTTTTTTATTAATATTTTTAAGCTATTGCATAGCTTTTATCGCGGGCTTTGAGCGCGGCGACCGAATGTAGAAATTCCGTAACGAGAAAAATTTAGAAATTCCGTAAGGAAAAAAAACCTAACACTCGGCTAACCATCGTTTCAGTTCGGCAGACTTCGGCATGGTATCCTTCGGTAGACTTCGGCAGACATTGACGCGGTATTTTTCAGATATTTACAGGATATCAAGTCTCAAACTTATATTTCTTATTTCAGTTACTATAAATCTATAGTTTCAATAATAAAAATTCCTGATAGAATGTGTATAGAAAAGAATCGTCTTAAGATAAAACAAGGTAGGATAATGTAGCTTTTGGTGATTGGAGACCCGCCCAATGGTGAGGATCGAAAAATTTAAAATGCTTATAACTAATTTTCGTAGCGCGGCCAAATTTTGTTTGGTAATTTATTATGAGACAGTGTTAATTTTTGGTGACAGGAGAACCCCCACGGTGAGGGTCGAAAAATTTAAAATGCTTATAACTCGCGATCTAATTTTTGTAGCGCGGCCAAATTTTGTTTGGCAATTTATTATGAGACAGTGTTAATTTTTGGCGACAGGAGATCCCCCATGGTGAGGGTCGAAAAATTTAAAGTGCTTATAACTCGCAATCTAATTTTCGTAGCGCGGCCAAATTTTGTTTGGTAATTTATTATGAGACAGTGTTAATTTTTGGTGGCAGGAGACCCCCACGTTGAGGGTCGAAAAATTTAAAATGCTAATAACTCGCGATCTAATTTTCGTAGCGCGGCCATATTTTGTTTGGTAATTTATTATGAGACAGTTTTAATTTTTGGTGACAGGAGACCCCCTCAAGGTGAGGGTCAAAAAATTTAAAATGCTTATAACTCGCAATCTTCTTTTCGTATCGCCGCCAAATTTTGTTTGGTAATTTATTATGAGAGAGTGTTAGTTTTTGGTGACAGGAGACCCCCCCCCCCCACGGTGAGGGTCGATAATTTTAAAATGCTTATAACTCGCGATCAATTTTCGTAGTGCGGCCAAATTTTGTTTGGTAATTTATCATGAGACAGTGTTAATTTTTGGTGACGATCCCCCCTGGGGAGGATCGAAAAATTTAAAATGCTTATAACTCGCGATCTAATTTTCGTAGTGCGGCCAAATTTTGTTTGGTAATTTATTATGAGACAGTGTTAATTTTTGGTGGGTCGAAAAATTTAAAATGCTTATAACTCGCAATCTACTTTTCGTATCGCGGCCAAATTTTGTTTGGTAATTTATTATGAGAGAGTGTTAATTTTTGGTGGGTCGAAAAATTTAAAATGCTTATAACTCGCGATCTAATTTTCGTAGCGCGGCCAAATTTTGTTTGGTAATTTATTATGAGACAGTGTTACTTTTGATGACAGGAGATCCCCCATGGTGAGGGTCAGAAAACTTAAAATGCTTATAACTCGCGATCTAATTTTCGTAGCGCGGCCAAATTTTGTTTGGTGTTTCATTATGAAACAGTGTTAATTTTTGGTGACAGGAGACCCCCCCCCCCCCCGCACGGTGAAGGTCGAAAAAGTTAAAATGCTTATAACTCACGATCTAATTTTCGTATCGCGGCCAAATTTTGTTTGTTAATTTATTCTGAGACAGTGTTACTTTTGGTGACAGGAGATCCCCCATGGTGAGGATCGAAAAATTGCTTATAACTCGCGATCTAATTTTCGTAGTGCGGCCAAATTTTGTTTGGTAATTTATTATGAGACAGTGTTACGTTTGGTGACAGGAGACCCCCCCCCCCACGGTGAGGGTGGAAAAAATTAAAATGCTTATAATTCGCGATCTAATTTTCGTACCGCGGCCAAATTTTGTTTGGTAGTTTATTATGACACATTGTTAATTTTTGGTGACAGGAGACCCCCCCCCCATGGTGAGGGTCGAAAAATTTAAAATGCTTATAACTCGTGATCTAATTTTCGTAGCGTGGCAAAATTTTTTTTTGGTGATTTATTATGAAACAGTGTTAATTTTTGGTGACAGGAGACCCCCCCCCCCCACGGTGAAGGTCGAAAAAGTTAAAATGCTTATAACTCGTGATCTAATTTTCGTAGCGCGGCCAAATTTTGTTTGGTAATTTATTATGAGACAGTGTTAATTTTTGGTGACAGGAGACCCCCCACGGTGAGGGTCGAAAAATTTAAAATGCTTATAACTCGCGATCTAACTTTCGTAGCGCGGCCATATTTTGTTTGGTAATTTATTATGAGACAGTTTTAATTTTTGGTGACAGGAGACCCCCCCCCCCCACGGTGAGGGTCGAAAAATTTAAAATGCTTATAACTCGCAATCTAATTTTCATATCTCGGCCAAATTTTGTTTGGTAATTTATTATGAGAGACTGTTAATTTTTGGTGACAGGAGACCCCCCCCCCCCCATGGTGAGGGTCGAAAAATTTAAAATGTTTATAACTCGCGATCAATTTTCTTAGCGCGGCCAAATTTTGTTTGGTAATTTATAATGAGGCAGTGTTAATTTTTGGTGACAGGAGGCCCCCACGGTGAGGTTCGGAAAATTTAAAATGCTTATAACTCGCGATCTAATTTTCGTAGCGCGGCCAAATTTTGTTTGGTAATTTATTAAGGTGTTGCATAGCTTTAATCGCGGGCTTTGAGCGCGGCGAAAGAATCTAGAAATTCCGTTAGGAGAAAAAAATCCTAACACTCCGGCTAAGGTCGCTTTAGTTTAGCAGACTTCGGCACGGTATCCTTCGGTAGACTTCGGCAGACATTGACGCGGTATTTTTCAGATATTTTGAGAATATCAAGTCTCAAACTTATGTTTTTTATTTCAGCTACCATAAGCGTATAGTTTCAATGATAAAAATTCCTGATTAACCTACATGTATTGTAAGATAATAAAAATATTTTAAACTATATTAACTTCTCATTTATCCAATAAAAGAAAAAAAAATTGTTATCGGTCACCACCCTCAAAAAGTGTAACTTAAATTAATATCAAAGACAAAAAAAAAAAAAAAAAAAAAAAAAAAAAAAAAAAACCCTGCATAAATAAAAAATAAATAAATAATTATAATTGCATAAGTTGATAAAAAATGCTATGCAATAGCTTTTCCGCGGCAGTCCCCGAGTGCCACACGTATTTTTTACTATGTTTTTAAATTATCATAAATTGTCACTTTACTTAAATTATTTTATTCTGTATACTGCAACAAACCTTTAGTGATAAAAATCAGTGTCGTAAAGTATCTTTGTCAATATTCTTTGGCTACATTCGCCACTTAACGCATACATTTGAAATGTATTATATCTGAAACAAAAAAATGATTTTATTATAAATGACAATTTTATTTTTAAATAAATATCTATTATTTTAATTTACTTGATTTTCATGCAAAATCAATAACCGTTTTTAAATTCTTTACTAATCTTTCTAAGTAACACAGTAATACAGTGGTGGTCAAAATTATAAGGACAAGGCAAAAATTGCCAAATCTTGGCTAAATTTTGGCCGGAAACTTATGGAAATTTAATGGCTGCAGAACAATGAAAAATGAAGAATATTTTTATAAATCTTTATGTAATTATGTGGAAAATCCATATTTATAAAATGTATTAAGGATTCATACAGTGATCTAATTTGGACAAAATTATAAGAACAATTATATTTGTGTGTTCTAAAAAGTAAAATTTGCATATTTTTTGCTTTGCACACGGAACTTCAAGACCATATAAATGCATAGTAAGCGTTTGGGCTCGTGATATTCTGTTTTTCAGTCATGCCGCTAGGTACAAAGATTTTGTAGTTTGAAAAAAGAGAAAAAGGATGCATTTAAAATTTTAGGACTTTCTGTAAGCCAAATTGTGACAAAGCTTAATAGATCAAGAACGGTTATTTACAATTATCTTAAAAATCCCGGTAAATATGGACGGAAAAGACATATAGGTAGGCCATCTTCTGCTTCTGTACGGGAGAAAAGAATGACAATAAGACGAGCCTGCTCCAAAAAAAAAAAGTCTACAGAAATAAAACGTGAATTGAACTTTGAATGCAGTGCTCGAGCTGTTCGGCGTGTTTTACAAAAATAAAAAAAGTTTGGCTATGGTAAACGTATCTCAAGTCCGTCTCTTACAAAAGTTCATAAGAGACTGAGGATAGAGTTTGCCAAAAAATGCATTATTATGGAAAAAATGTGGGATGATGTCGTCTTTTCCGATGAGAAAAAGTTTAATTTGGATGGGCCAGATGGTTTCCACCATTTCTGGTATTATCTCCGTAGACAAAAAGAAATTTTCTCAAAGCGTGTTTTTGGGGATGGCTCAGTAATGGTCTGGGGAGTTATCGCAACTGGTGGAACTACTCCAAATTTTTTGTGCATGGTAGAATGAATTCTGAGAGTTATTTTGATGTATTTAGGCGATAATGTTTTACTGGAAGCGCCATTAATAACAAGTGGAGACTATTTTTTTCCAGCAGGACCGTGCCTCAGTACATGTTTCCCAAACGTCAAAATCGTGATTTGATGCTAATTTTGTGAAACGACTTAATTGGCCGACCAGAAGCCCTGATCTGAATCCAACGGAAAATCTATGGGGTATTCTGACACACGAAATATTCAAAAACGGTATGAAATATAAAAATAAGCAAGCGTTTATGTCCTCCATCGAAAACACCTGGTCAAAAATTTCCAAGAACGTTCTGAAGGAACAATCTAACTCCATGACGTCAAGTCTTTTAACAGTAACAGAGAAGAAAAGGGAGATTATTTATTATTAGTGTATTTCAGGCAAAAAACATTCACTGTTCTTATAATTTTGTCCAATTTTTTACAATGAGAAATTTTGTTATTTATGGCAAAACATTCATATTTTGCGTTTTTCAATCTTTTACATTCTACAATGATTTCTGGCATAAAAAAGTATTTTGTGCATCAATTTCACTTTATTTAGTTGATAAATACTTTTTTTTCTGTTAAATTTTCAATTGTTCTTATAATTGTGACCACCACTGTAGATACTTTATTAAGCTTTCACAGTAAGCTGAGTCTTGGTCACGATGTTTATAAATTATCCTTATTTAATATTTTACCTTTTCTTTTGAAATAAAAGTCTATTGTTTTCATTAGCTTGAATCTTTTGACACTTTTTCTTTTATATTCAAAATCAATAAGTTGTTTTCACATCCTTTATTAAGCTTTCTTAGCAACAGCGTAATAGATAATTTACCGATCTTTCGAAGTAAACTTTCGAGTTTTGTTCATTGTGTTTCGATGTTTATTAATTACTCTTATTTGTTATCTTAATTTTGTAAAGTTAACATATTCTGAATTCTGTGATAAACTCTGAGTCAGAAACATATAGTATTCAAAAAGTGTAGTTGTTACTAATCTATGTCTACGTTTCTCTCTGAATATTTGAATTATAGCTGAAACTAAAAAATGACAATTTTAGTATATTTGCCAAGTTTTCATTTGAAATATGAGTCCATTGTTTCCCTTTATTGAATTCGTCTCACATTGTTTTTCAAATTATTGATAAAATCAGTAATTGCATATAAATCATTTATTAAGTTGTCTTAATAACATAATAAGTATTACTTTATTAAGCTTTGGAAGTAAACTAACTCTTTGTTGCAATGTTCATAAATTATCCTTTCATGTTCCTTTACTTAAATTATTCTATTTTGAATTTTGTAACAACATGTGAGTAGGAATTATGGATTGAGAAAGTGTCATAGCAAAACATTGTGTGTTTACATTCTTTAATAATCTTAAAACATATCTCTATTATATCTGAAATGAAACATGATATCGTCATAAACAATATTTTAAGAAATGTAAATTAATAGTTTTTATTTGCTTTGCTCAAATTTTTTAATAAACAAAATTAATAAGTGCTTTGTAATCCTTTATCACTTTTATTAGAGAAAGAATATTAATTGCTTTATTAAACGCTCATAGTAAACAGAGTTTTGGTTACTATGTATGTCAATTATTCTTATTTGTTATTTTAATTTAGTAAATTTTTCTCGTCTGAATTCTGTAACTAACATATTTGTTAACATTTTGTGTTTATATTCGCCGCTTAATTTTTGAAATGTATTTGACTTACACCTGAAAAAAATTATACCTGTGCTGTTTTCATTTGCAATATGAGTGAACCAATTAACCAGCGAATGAGAAGATTTTGTAATCCCCATGATCATTTTATGATACTTTTTTTATTATTTTTTATTAAGATAGACACACTTGTAGTGGGCCGCCCAAGGGCATTTATCTGATTATTATTAAAATGTTTGTAAATTCCGAAAAATATTCATTTTTTTTAGCATAGTACTAATTTCCATGTATCAGAATAACTTGGTTGGTTGTTTGTGTTTATGACAGCCATTTATCAATACGAGGGCTATAGGCCCTAAGGGGACTGGTAACTTCCGTAGGGGTCTTTCTAAAGGAACCTAATTCGTATGTATCAGAGTAAACATTCAAAGTTTTAAAATATATTCTGCGGTAAAATAAAAAATGCTATCTAACTTTATGTTCTTTGTAGTGGGCTTAGTAAATTTCTGAAGCATTAATCTTTGAGTTTTTCATTGTAATTATTTATAATTTAATAAAGTATACCAACAGTAGGTTAATTTAAAATAAAACAAAATGTTAAAGTAAAAAGTTTTGAATAAAAACTTATCTCTTAACGAAATCTCGAAGAATTAAAAAAAAAATCTGTTTTTGAAGACAAATTACAAACCAAACAAAACAAACTAGGAGAAAAAAACCAGCTGAAAAGAATATTCAAAACAGTTTATGGAAAGTTATTTTTATCATAAAATTCTTCAATCAGATTTCTTTCAATCGTTTTTCCAAAATGCATTCTGACTTTGTTTTTAAATTTTAGAAAACAGCAGCCCATGTTAATTTATTTTAGCGCAATTTTCAAACAAACAACGTGTTTTAATGAAATTTGAGTATACCGTTAAATGCCTCTTTAAAAGTCTTTAGTTGATACATAATTCAGTATTGCGCATGTTGTATGTGCATGGGAAAAGGGATGTTGAAAAGAAAAATAATATACAGGATGATTCTAAATTCATGGTACAGACTTTAATGGCTGGTACAGGACACTCTAAGAATTATTTATTGTATAGGAATGTATGGGCGCAAGTGACGTGTTAAGGTACAAATTCCCGGGGGGGCAAGTTGGCACCGTTTTATTTCAAAATTTCTATACTGTTCATGCCTTTAAAGAAAACGTATCATGATTTTGAAAAAAAAAAATCTTTTAAAATTTTACGGTGAGAAATGGAATTTTTGAATACCTTTTCCCCGGAAATTCATATATTTTCTGTGTTTAAAAAGCCCCACCAGTGGCTGAAAAGTTCCAACCCAATCGCGCCCGTCGTCCTAATCGTTCGAAGTTTTCCGTGACTTTCTTCGAACCTTGGGTAATCTTGCGTAAATATGGGATAGATTCCCTTAGAATAACCCCCCCCATCGAAGGACCTCCCCCCCCGTATATCCCTCGTTCAGTTAATAGGTCGTCATAAATAACACCAACACCTGTGTTTGAAAGATTTGCCAGTTATGCGTTTTTTTTTTAAATTCAAAATTTTCGATTTCATACCGAAGATTTTCAAAGAAGAATTTTTAATTTATGTAATCATGAAATGTAAGTTTTAAGTACTGAAAAGAATAGTATAGGAATTTTCTGGTATGAATAAAAAATTTTGAAACAAAAAATGGGTTAAACACTCCCTGATGCTTGTACCTTAACGCGTTACTTGTGCCGATCCATTCCTATGCAATAAATGATTGTTGCAGTGTCCTGTACCAAACCTTAAATTTTGCAACGTAAATTTAGAATCACAATAATTATATTATTTATTATTTATTAATTTAATTTAATAAAATCCTACTATTCAGAGCAATTTCATAGTGAAAAAAATGTATTCTAAAAATAAAATTGTTATGTTTCTGTGCTTAAATTCTTTGCTTAATATAGTATTTGAATATTATCTGAAAGTAAAAATTTTTAATCTTCGCACAAATGCCAAATTTTCTTTTGAAATGTTTTCAATGCTTTCATTTACACGTCTCACTTTTTTCTCTTTATATAGAAAATCAATAAACGTTTTCAAATCCTTTATTAGGCTTTCTTATTAACATAGTAATGGTTATTTTATCAAGCTTTCATAATAAACAGTGTCTTGGCTAGTATGTTCTTAAATCATCTTTATTCAGTAAAAGTCTTTCATTCTGAATTCTGTGAAAAATTTTAGGTAAAAATGCATGTCCTAAAAATGTCATATTTAATATTCTGTGATTGTATTTGCCACTTAATATGTGGAAGACATTTAAATTTTATCTGAAACTAAACATTTGTGAATTTAGTATAAATTTGAGATTTCATTTTCAAATTAGGTGTTTAATTAAAAGCATCCTAAACTCTATGAGAGTTAAGAAAAAATCCCTGTCGGCTGGGCCTATAGGCGGAGGTAGATTTCGAAGAGTGCTCATTTCAACCAATATATATATATATATATATGATTAGAGATAAACCCAGTTTAATAATTTCATTTGGCCTTTATGAAAAATTTTTAATTTCATTTTTCTGCAAAAACTGGTTTTATAAGAATCATCTTAAGAAAAATTCAGCTCAAATGCCCATTTTGACAACATATTTTGAAATAGATTCTGAATTTATTAAAAAATCGACTAAAACAGTACATTATACAGTTCCTAAATAACAAAAAACTGTCAGTTGAATGCATTTGAAAAAAAAAAATTGAATTTAAAAATGAGTCATAAAATAACCGATTTGTTGTTTGAATATATCCTTAATTCTTTAATCATGATTGCTTCGTAAAATTTTGTGCGAAATACTCACTTTGACAGCATTTTTAAAAATATATTCTATCTTTATCAAAAAACTGGCCAATGCGTCACAGTATATAGTTCCTAAATAAGAGGATCTGTAAATTGGATGCGTTTGAGAGCGAAAATGGATTTTAAAACAAGTCATAAAAAACGCAATTTGCTATGTGAAAACTTACTTAAATTTTCAAATCACGATGACTTCGGGAAATTCTGTTCAAAATACCCTTTTTGGTAGCCTTTTTCAAAATATATTCTGTCTTTATCAAAAAACCGATCAATGCATCACATTATATAGTTCCTAAATAAGAGGATCTGTAAATTGGATGCATTTGAGAGCAAAAATGGATTTAAAAACGAGTCAGAAAAAAACGCAATTTCTTATTTGAACACTTCATTAAATTTTCACTCACGATGATTTCGGAAAATTCTGTTCAAAATACCCTTTTTGGTAGCCTTTTCCAAAATATATTCTGTCTTTATCAAAAAACTGACCAATGCGCCACTTTATACAGTTTCTAAATAAGAGGATCTACCATTTGGATGCGTTTAAAATCAAAAATGAATTTAAAAATGAGTCAGAATATAAGCAGTTTGGATTTGAGGTTTTTTTCTACAACTCCTATTTTTGTTTAATTTCTTTTTGCTATACGAATTGGTCCTATGAAAAACTTGTCAATATAAAAGTTGTAGATATTTTTGAGAAGATGTAAAATAAATTTAATCAGATTTGATATGTTAAAAATTGACGGAGTTATGGATTTTTCTCTTTTTTCAGCGCCCTTTTTCTTTTCGTTTTTAATTTTTTTCATCGGTAAAAGTTGGTCCTATCAAAAACTTGTAAATACAAAAGTTTTAGATAATTTTAAAAACATTTACAAAAAAATTAGTTGGACTTGATATCTTGAAAATTTACGAAGTTATGAATTTTTTTCTCTCAAAATCCCTGTTTTTTTCGCCCCTTGAGCCCACTTCTAAATTTATCAAAAATCTGTCATGCATATACTTTTGGCCCATTTTTAAGAAGTAATATAAACTTTAAACCGATTCGATATCTACTTTAATTAAGAAGTTATGGCGTTTTTTCGGTTTTCACAAAAACGCCCCCTATTCCGACCCCCTTGGTCCGATTTTGTCCATTAACGAACTTAGCAAAGATTTTAACCCCTTTGATTTTATGTACCAGTTTGGTAGAGATTGGTGAAGAATTATAGAAGTTACCGTGTCCATAAAAAAGTGATATATATATATATATATATAGATAGATAGATAGATAGATAGATAAACTGGTGCGATTGCAATAGGTAGTATTTCTTACGAAATCTACCTAAAATATTATATTTTCTGATGCTCGTAATTTTCCATTTTAGGATATTTAACACGTTCGCTGCCACTCACGTGATGTCCAATAGCCAGTCACGCACTGGTGCGTGAAAATCTTTTACTGATTCTTTGTTATAAAAAGAAAATCGGCTTCTGGGAAAAACCCACTTCTACAGTGCGGCATTAACTATCATCACATCTTTATGTAAGCGGAAGCGAACGTGTTAAGAGTTTTTTATGTAGTTAAAGCAAAAATTTATTTCCGCTTAATGGATAACTTGTAGTTTTACATTTATTAGTATTTTTGTATATGTAGAGAAGAGTGGGGTGAAACGGGACAGTAGGCTTTTCTCGTTACATTCTAAATATTTCATCAATCACATGCTAGATGAAGCAGTGGTAGCCTAATATTCTGTTGAAAAAATTACTGATCAGCGTAAATTTTGTGTAAAGAATTGTACAAAAAAAAAGATTCAAGAATTTATTTCAAGAATGAAAAGTAAATTGCTTCACATACTTTTAATGCTTGCTGTATATTAATGACTTGTTTATGTGTAGCTGTAATAGTTTCCCTATTTAGAGAACATTATACTATATATTATTCATAATTTAAACTATGCTTACAGGCAGCATTGTTTATACAAATATTTAAACAGTATTATTCGAGCTCAGAAGGTTCCGTACGATAAATATATGTATTATTATATCCTTGAGGACGAGGCACTGGTATACGTGCCACTTTTAATTCTTAGAATTTTTCATTATTCATACCGGTTATTTTTTATAGTAAAGTTTATATTATTTAATTCGATCATTTTCGCGATTCAAGTACAGTTTTTGTTTCGAAAAACTTTGAAATTCTTGGTAACCTTTCAAATTTTTTTTTTTACAGTATATGTCTGTTAGATGTGTTGAACTCAAATTATGGTAAAGACATATAACTTTTACTAAGCAAATTTTATAGATACTTTTTGCAAAGTTAGATAGGTTATTTTGAAAATATTAGACGTCCTTATTTAGCGCTTGTCTATTTAGTTATCAGGTTATTTGTGAGATAAATCAAAGAAAAACCATACATGTGATACATTAACAACTGACAATCACAAATACAATAATATTGAGCCTGAACTAATGATATTATAAATCATCAAATTTACATGACATATAGGTATGTTTTATAGTAGTATGTTAATGTAGATATACACAAAAGAAAGTTTTAAAAAACATTTATAATAAAGGTAATTTGAAAATTAAAAATTAAAAATTATTTATTTTCCTCAACTATTTGTAAAATGCAGACAGATAACATCTAAAATAACAAAACACCAGAATACGCTTGCATTTCGCATATGGTATACCGAATACGAAATGCAGAATATTTTTAATATATTCATTGAAAATGTATTACAGTCATTTTAAAGCAAGAAGCATCTTTGATTAAACTACCTGGATTTATTTAACCTTATTTACTGGATTTAACAAAATGCAGTGAGAAGATTTAACAAATTCTACAATTGATTGTAAAATGAATTATGCTTATAAAAAGGACTGAAATTTATTATTGACAACTAAATTTAAACTTTTATTTTTGTTTGTTTTTCATTACTTTCGATTGTTATTTTTTAAATTAAAATCACACATTTAAGTGTAAAAAACGTATAACAATGAAACATTGAAACATCTAATACTTAACGAGAAATTTCAGATTATGAATTATAAATAATCTTAAAATACACTGCGTCATTTTAGTATAAGACTATAAAATATTTAACGTCAATTTATCAAAAAGTTCATTACAAATTTATAATTAGGCAGAACATGAAACATAAAATGAACATTAAATATTTTATAGATATGGAGAAACTTCATATTAATAACGATAGGAGTTTATATAATTCGGATTTTAATTTATAAACGGTTTGATAAAAAGTAAAAGGTTATGAGAATTTAAAGTAAGACGGATATGAAATCAAAAACTTCTTTAAAATCACCCGAGAAAAGCCATAAAACAGAGCATAAAATTTAAAACTTAAGTGCCAAGCAGACTTTAAACCAAAGAAATAAATTTCTAAATGATTTCAGGGAAAACTGATTTAAAGGATTTTTTTAATTGCTAGAAAGTAAGTATTTCTGAAAAGGAAAACCAATAAATATTCAATGTTTCTCTATTTTTATGATTCATAGTAAAACACGAGTAAATGTAGATTGTATTACGAAGTCTGTGTACATGATTATTCTAAGATCAAGAATAAAATTTTAGCCATACAATATTAGATTTTTAATATTGTGCCAAACAATCTTTAAAACTTCTTTGTTAGAATTCAATTCCTTAACCACTAGCGAAGAACGATTATATTTTTAAAAGGAAATTTCAATATGCACTTAGTGTTTCTTTTTTTATGATTCGCAGTAAAACGCAAGTAAATATAGATCGTGTAACGAAGTCTGAGTAACAAATAATTTCAAGATCAAGAGTAAAAATATTAGCCATAAAATTTTTAAAATCTAACTGCCAAAAAGTCTTTAAAGCAAATAAATCACTTTAAGAGTTATTTCAGGGGAAACAGATTTGTAGGAGTTTAGTTTCTTAATCGCTATTGTAGAGTAACTGTTTTTAAAATGGAATGTTGATGTGTACTTAGTGTTTCTTTTTTTATGTATCGTAATAAAACACGAGTAAATATAGATAGTGTAACGAAATCTGATTCAGATCTTTGTAAGATCTAGAGTTAAAATTTTAGCAATACACCATTCCAAATACAAGTTAAAAATGTTGCATGTTTGAAAAGAAGAGTGCTTTAATAATTAATTTTTTTGCTGAAACAAACAAGCTGGCAAACATATGAAAAATTTATAAAATTCATGTTGCTATTTTAATTATTTTTTTTTACCTTTTCATTATTCAATAAATTTTTAAATGTGTACTGGTACAGTATATAATAATAGTATGTTTGCGGGAAAGTTTTTTTGAAACAGACAAAGAGAGAGAGAGTATATGAGTATTCAGTTTAAAATATATATATATATATTTATTTATTTATTTTTCAATTAAAGTTGCTGTAATAGTAAAATTGGATTCAATTTTCCTGAAATGTATCAAGAAAATGCCTGTAAGAAAAATAAGGATTTCTGTTAATCGGAACAAGAAAAGAAACGTTCTTTAGAAATGCACACAATGTAATATGAAAAAATAAATGATTCACCATTATTTTCAGTATGCACAATGTAAAAAAAAATCTGTAAAGCTACTAAGATTTTTCTAGTAAACTTGTGTTCGAAGAACTTTTCATGTAACGGTAATAACAAAAACTCATATAGGGTGAGTCATAAATATTGAAACAATAGGCTATCTCCTTAAATATTGCCCCTAGACCCATACTTCCAGTTGCAAAAATTCTTTAAAAAAGGTAAACTTTTTGATAAGATAAGTTGCAACTTCTTGGGGGGGGGTCTATTTGAAAAAGTACGAAAATGAACTTTTATACGGCCCCCGTAGGATAAAAATTCTAATTAGGAAAACTTTCCTTATCCAGTCCTGAATAAAAAACAAAAAGTTCCATCTTCATATCTTCAAAACTCGCAGTGTTATAGCCGTTTGAATAATTCATCAGGTTTTAAGGGGTTAGACAGAAATTGAAATGCGCGCAATTCAAAAGACAATGTTACTTTGACAGTTCTATGAAACGTGTAAAAAATCTATCTTTTGAGTTAGAATTTTGATTTTTTTTTCTTTTTTTGTGATGATTAGCCATATAGTTTGCTAAGAAAATCACATCCTAAAATTTATCATAAAATTTACAAAAATTTCATATGATTAGTACTGGTTTAAATGGGATAGTTAAAAATCATTACAACTCCAAACATTATTTATTGGATTTCAATTTCTTTCCTTTAATTAAAGATGAACATCTTAGTTTTGTTTCGGGGTTTTGTTTTTTCAATATTAATTTTAGAACTATTAAAAATATTTATTGAAAAAATAATATAACTTTAAAAAAATGATATTTTCAAAAGTAAATAATTTTTCAATTTTACCCTAAACAAAACTAATGTAAAATAATTAAAAATGACATGTTTCAAATTTGTACTTTTTTTTTTACCAATTCTTAACTTTTAATAAGGTCTGCACTGGACGAAATTTTCAATCCCGGTCTCGAACAAACCGTATAAAAATCAGTGTCTGACCTAATACGTGCATGAAATAAGTAAAATTTGGTTCAATCAAAATTTTTACGAAAACCACATAAACTTTAAAATCGCTTTTATTTTACAAAAAAAGCCTTTTTTTAAGAATAGTATATTTAAATGCTGAAAAATTAAACACAATAAAACCAGAAAAAAAATCTGCCTACAACGGAATTCTGTCTTAAACAGAAAATGTGTTGATCCATGCAAACTGAATACAATAATACATGAGAAAAAAATCTCCATTTAACCCTCCTAGGAAGGGCATTTGTTTATTACGTATTTTTTCTTTCCTATATGATTCCATCTTAAAAGGTTTTACTGTATAACATTTTTGAAAGTCTCGTAGCATTTTTCAAAGTCTCGTAACATTTTTTAAAGTCTTGGGATATCGGTTAGCGATATTAAAATACAAGTGAAACATTTAGCTATAAACAGAGATTCATTGATAAAATAAATAATCACAGCCTTTGGCGCTTCTTTAATAATAAAAAGTATAAATATAAAAAACGAAAAGCTATAATAAGTATTTTTGGTCAGAACTGCACCCCGCGAAACAATTTTTAACTACACTTAAGTAAAAAAAAACTATGTAGAAATTCACGGCTGAGCCGGGCTATGATTTAAACTTTTTTCCAGGCTGGTCCGGATTATGATTTTAACATTTTTCCATGCCGGGCAGAAATTTATTCCCTATGGGTCGGTTTGGGACTGGACCTAGATATTTCGATCCATGCAGACCTCCAGTGCTAACCATCAACATATTTTGAAAACAAGTTTTGATTTAAATCAATACGCTGCTTTATTATGTCCAAATAAGAGGCACGGTCTTGAATCGACATTTAATACGGACAATTTGTGGACGATCCCTCATTTGCTTTAAAAATTAGTCAAAAATTCTTCGTTTACAGGCATGGTAAAGTGGTGTAAGTCACGAATTTTGGAGAATTTTGGATTTTAATATCTCTGTCAGATTTTCAGATACGGAGATTAATTTTTTTTGTTCAATTTAGAAATTTATAAGGAATAATTTCCTAAGTGGGAATTTTGCTCAACAGGGTCCGTATAAAATTTTTTGTATTTTTTCAAATAGACTCCCCCATGGAGTTGCAACTTACCTTATTAGAAATTTCACCTTTTTGTAATGAATTTTTGCAATTGGAAGTATGGGTCTAGAGGCAATATTTAAGGAGATAGCCTATTGTTTCGAAATTTATGACTCACCCTGTATAACTTTCCTCGGTTACATGAAATTTTACTGTTATCGTTATATGAAAAGTTCTTGGAATATTTATTTTAAGTTTACTAAAAAAATCTTAGTAACTTTACGGATTTTTTTCTTTTTTTTTTCTTTTACAGTGCGCGCAGGTTATATATCAGAGGCCACTATTTTTGAACAGAATTCGTCCAACCGGCATGATTCCTGTTATCAGTGTTCCTTAACAAATAATCTTCAAACTATTTAATAACTGATATATTTTCTGTGAAATAAAATGTGAATAATAATGTGAAAATTACTATTCGCAAATAATGGTAATAAGAGATTCTCAAGTTGCACCCCTTAATTCAGATATTTTTTAGATAAGCTTTTTTAATTCATAATGCTGAAAGACAAATTTATTAATTTAATTTCGAATGTCTAATAAATTAATTCATATAGGGTAACATCCCCAGTAATTGGCACTTTAAGAATTTGCCTTTAAACTTACTTCAATTTTCATTACAAAGAAATAAGATATTTACTTGGAAATATTTTTAAATAAAAGAAATCTGTGCATCTATTTTGCCCATTAAAAGCAAAAAACTTTGAAAAAGTATTTTTATAAAAATATATTTATAAAAGGTTGCTGAAATCACCAGTAATTGGCACCTAGAGCACCAATGTATGACACCTTGTGATCCAGTAATTGGCACAAGTTTACATTAAAAAAAAACTTTACATTTTGCATTGGGTTTAATCGCTTTAAATGAATTGACTGTAGATGAAGATGCCATATTTCAGGTTTTTGAGAGTAAGAAATCAGCATATTAGTCTGAAATGTGAACACTTTAAAACAATCAAATATACTTATATTAATAACCAGTAATTGTCATGCTGTCCCCAGTAATTGTCATATGAAGCTTTAATGGATTCCAATTACTGATAATATTTCATATTTTCAAATAAAAACAAATGATAAACAAAATTAGTCTATAACTTTAAAAGTACTTCCAAAATAACTGGTTTAATCTCAAATTTCTTGCGAATTTCTTGTAATTGGAATAGGTGCCAATTACTTGGAACTAGCAAAATTGAAGCACCATTAATTGGCATCTATCATTAATTCAGAAATCCAAGTATTTGTGTCGAAAATACTTTCACACAATTAAAGTAACCCTTTTTAACTAAACAAAACTGTTGTCAATTAAAATTTAAAATATATTATAAATCATATAATAATGAATTGAAAAGCACGCTTTCCTTGAACCAAAGAAGAAGCATTTGCAACAAAAATGGCTAATTTCATACAAGCCATAATTGTTTCTCTTTCCTTGGTACTATTGTCATCTAATAGTATAAATCAAAGTTATAATCTTTAACATAAATGAGCATATAACTGGTATATGGTCTTGCATTTTTAAAAGACTGGATATAAATCTTATTTTAGGACATGTTTGTAGGGTGTGCCAATCACTGGTGCATGCCAATTACTGGGGGTGTTACCCTATTTAATTGCAGACTAGAATTCATGTGCTTATTCAGATTTTCTCTTCAGCTATTTTCTCACAATCTTACTCACCAAAAGCTGATTGGAAAATGAATAATTATATAATTTAATAATTTTGGTAAGGTATACATTGTATCCAAGGTGATTTAGATTAATTATAGATTACCACTAAAAATCTTTTAGAAGAATGATCACTAATTTATTTTATAGAACAGAGATACAGTATGAAATTACCTATTGTGATCATTTTAATATTGTTCATTTCGCATAATTTATTTGAAAAATCATACTGATTGGTAAAATTACCATATAAATTGAATATTTCCAACTGACCAGAAAAATACCAAAGCCGAGACTCGAACCCAGATAATGGGGCTTACAATGCCAATGCATTACCGTTTAAATTACCTGGGCAAACAATTGGCGAGCATATTTCGCTCAGTTAGCCTTATTGGTTATAACATTTGGCTTGCCATGAAACACTGCTCAACAGAATACACCGCATTAGGAACTCCATATAAAGGATGGGTACGTAGATTTATATGATATACATATTTATATAGAGTTCCTTTATCTGCGGTTTATTCTGATCAGTTGTCAAACCAGATGTTTTTATCGATAAGGTTATCTGAACGAAATATGCTCGCTGGTTATCAGCCCAGGTAGCTTAAACGGTAGAGCACTGGCCATGCAAGCAAAGGATTTGGGTTCGAATCCCAGCTTGGGCATTTTTTCTCAGTTAAAATTATTTGATTATTATTGCCTCTTTTGTTTAGAAACTTAACCTATGTGCGTCATTACATCATCAGCTATTGTTGGGAAACGCATACATACCATTGCAACAAAAAACAAAAATTTACTGTAAAAAATAAAAATGAAATAAAATTATACAAAGTTATGCAATTCCTAACTATTTATCATAACTATATTATTTATTTATTCCCACTGTAAAATATAAAATAAAATAAAATGATTAACATGAAATATACTTAGAAAAGATGCTCGTACCTTTTTCGTTAAATTGAAATTCATTTGAAGAGTATCAAGATAATATTGAATGTTATTTATTTTTATTATATTGAAAAAATACTGATATTTTTTACTAATGGAATTCTTCTGTATGAAACAAAAAATTGTCTCGATAGATTGTTTTATTTTAATCTTTAATCATCAAGTGATAAAATTTTGAGAAACTATAAATATGGCAAAAACACAAATAACCAAACAAAAATACCCTAAAATAGTGTTATTCTGATTAAATTATTAAAGATTTTATTTAATGCATTTACGTGGAATACATTATTTAACGTATAACCTACATACGTCAAAAACAAATGATCAGTTTTCATGAGCATTTTTTATCATTTTATTTTCATTCACGCTTCACATTTTTAAAGAACCGTTGAGATTCATGTTTCAAACTTCATCTCCACTTTTTACGCAGATAAACATCAAATCCTTTTACTTAAAACCTTTAACTAGGAACTATTCTGCAATATCTCCAAAGCTTCTTACGTTGTAACAATTTTACATTTTTATGCAATACTAAAAGCAGTTTATCGTATAGGGAAAAATATAAAGTGGCCTCAAAATTTTAAACAGCTGTTCTTAATACTTATTTATAAGAAAGCATTTATAAATAATTTATTTTACTACATTAAAAAGAATTTCATAAATATTTCTTGAATTAAAAATAACAATTTTGGAAATTTCAGAGGAATTATATGATTTGTCCGCTTTGTTTAATTTTGAGTTCAGATGAATGAAATTCCATTTTTAGTTTATTTGTCATATTTTTCCTTGTTACTTTTAAAACTGACTTTACTTGCCTTCTTGGAAAGTAGAAAAAAACTTAGAACGCATTAAAAATTTATATCTGGAATATATTGATCTAAAATGTATCTGGAATTTACTGGTTATAAAAATATAGAAAGTAGAGAGGGTGCGAGATTGCCGCACTATCGGAGAATGTTCTTCGATTTCAAAGCGATTAAGCACAAGAACCAGAAGAGTTTAGCTTTTTTGCCTGTAACGAATGAAATATTGAATTGCTTGACGTAGTTTACAATAAAATTTGCAATGAAACACTGCATCAATGTTGCCAGATTGGGAATTTTGTCCCCATTTTGCGAAATTTTCACCTTCAGAGGAAAATGTTTTTGGGACAAGTAGTTCTTGAGGAAATGTTTGGACCTATCAACAGTTTTGGGTAAAAATTTGGGGATTTTGCTTTCACTTAATGTTTACTTTTAATCGTATGACAACACTGGATTTAACTCGATTTTGATTTTGAAAATTAAAATAAAATACAAAAATCGGAGATTTAAATCATTATTATCATGTTCGCGATCGTAATCGTCGTTTTCAGCACGAATTTACACACATAACAGGTGCTTCATGATCTGCCTTAGACTATCTCCAGCTGAATTTCCACACCACTATTTGTGCGGCGGATTTTCTTAGTCATCGCGGACAGACACATGTACACATTTCTTTTATTAATATACATCTATACAATATAAATAGAAACAATTATATACATATATATATATATTGTTTGAGCTGGTTAATTTGTATTTAATGGAATGACAGTAAAGAATTTTGCAAGACATGCAATTGCATACCACAAGCATGCTGCTGTGTTTACAAACATAAAAGAACTTATCGTTGGAAAATGTATCTCCCATTCTCTTCGTTTAACTGCAATATTCGCAATATTCTGCCAAATTTATTTTTTTTAGTAAATGGGGAATTTTTTTCATAAAATGGTTTGATTTGGGGGGAAAAATTGAGTTTAAATTAATTTAAACATTTTTTATAATAGGAAATTGAAAATTGAAAATTTACTTTTTTGAGGAGAAACTGAGTTGAGGATTTTTTCGAAAATAAAAACCCCTCATTTGGGGAAAATTTCTGAAGTTTTGCGGAAATTGACTTTGACTATCTAATAATACTGCATTGCATTACGGTTTAACTTGCAGACACATTATATAGCTAATTAAACTGAATTACTTAGTAATTAAATTTGGTTTATTCAGATACATAGTGATTTTAATGGATACAGAAATATTTATAAAAGTTACCGACTAGGGAAGTGTTTGGAATGTAAGTTGAATTGTGGATTGAAAATTGGGGCATAGAGTTAGGCCATAGATATTAGGCCATAGATTGGGCCATAGATAGGCAACTCTAAAATCCAAATGTGTTTCAACTGCGTTCATGTGCCTAAAAGTTGAAAAACTTCAAAGTTCACATAGTTTTAACCTGACGTATACAAATAGAATTTATCGCAGGCTTTTAGCTGCGCATAAGTTACAAATCACAATAATAGAAATAAATTACAACTATGATGAATAACATAAAGTAAGCAGTCGAATTTTGTTCAATGATCACATCACTTAAAAGGAAATGTATTAAAAGCGTCACATCACTACAAAAACACAATTCATTGGAAGTCACGCGGAGTTATTAGTTACATTAAATTCATGCAATTTATAGGTATGAACAATTATGGACACAATATTTGTTTTCTCACTCAAAAGCGGATACAGATATAGCTTATATATCATTCAGAAATATGTAGTATAACAGTTAACACCTATAAGGAACATCATGAAGTCTTATTTCATCGTATTCTGCACATTAGCCAAAGAGGATTTCATTTTTGGAGTCGAGTTACTCACAAATGTCTATGATCTAAGTGAGCAGTTGCTAACATTTACCTCCTTTTTCGTAAAACTAAAATTTTAGATTAAATTCTGACTTATATAATTGTGAAAATCTGCGATTAAATAATAAACACATTTTTATTAAATTTTAGTGGTAACAAAAAAACTAAACGTTGAAAGTTGTGCAAATATCATTCCGAAATTTTTGTGCTACCAGAAACTTGAATTGCGAATAATATTATGTCAACGCTAATGTGTATACACACACATGTATATATATATATATATATATATATATATATATATATATATATATATATATATATATACATAAATATATATGTATGATCATTTAATGAAAGTGGATTAAATATTAATACAGTAAATGAGAAAAATCAAAATTAAAAATAATGTATTTTTTAAAATTAAAGTATAGATTTTAGTCATTTAATTTTCAAATCGTAACACTGTAAATAAGTCTGACGAATTTGCACTTATGCTTATATAAAATAATCACGTTCCTACAAATGATGAGAAAATGTAGTAAATAAAGATTTTCTTTTCAGATTTTTAGTAATCAATGTGATATGCTTCCACTCTAAACTAACTTACAAAATTTTATGAAAAGTTCGCTTGAATCATTTATTAGAGTATTGTTTGGAGTGACAGCTTCTGTGATGTATCGGCAGTGCGATCCGGATCAAGGCACTTTTTCAATTATGTATTGTGATACGAAATGAAAAAAAAAAGACTCAGCTAAAATACAGCTGCATCAAACCCATGATCTAAAATTGAAAAAAAAAATGTTTAGCTATTAAAAAATTTTAAGAATAACGACTAAGATGCATGGATAGAGTTGAAAAAAGAAGAAAATATGTAGGTACCTTTTGTAAATTGCATGTTTTTTTATGAATTCTTTTCAAGACAGTGTATAAAAATCACTGGAAAATTTCCTGACTCAACGCATGCTTAAAACTCTCTTCTTGTTGTTTAATATTAATAACTTTTACTCAATCCAAAGAGAAATTGTCATTATGTATTGCTGTTTAAAACTGACTGTTATTGATACATTTGAAATATACAGGATTATTTCTTTCGCTGAAAACATAGACATCAATTAACGTCAAAATAAACAATTTAAGATAGGCATTCATTAAGTACAAAGAAATAAAGATAAGGTGTTTGGAGGCCCATTAATTAAAATATATATATATATATAATTTTTCTTTTTGCATTTCAGATGAGAAGAAATGGATTGTGAAATAAAGTTGCAAAATCCGCAAGCAATAGTCGTTGTACAAGGAATGAATGAGAAATAGCAATGAAATCAACCAATTGCAATTGGTAAATAGTTTTATTTATATTAAATTATAAATAGGTTATATATATGGATTTGCACGTCTTCTACAATTGGGTTCCAAATACTGCATTTAAGATTGCACTTTTAGATGTAAATACACTTATTAATTAAATATAGCTCATTTCGACCGATCTGTCTGACATGAAGAGATATTAATTTCTTTAAAATTAGTAAATTTACGCCCCCTGATATAATAAGACGTTAATAAAATAGATTTTAAAATACCCCCAAGATTTAGAGAATGGTATAGCTACTGATAAAATGATCGATATTTATATGACTTTTAGTAAAATTTTGACTTAGGTCTTGTATAGTTTTTTAGTTTGATTTTAGTATAGTACCTAAGTAATTTCAGATGAAGATTACCTCTCTGTACAGTGACTGGTGAAAGTCTTTGACGGAGATGTTCGTAAATAATTTTTCTTAATTAAATTCTTCTGACGTAAAATAAACTATATGGCCAAAGGCGATCAGGCGCTTGTAATTTTTGACATTATGTTGAATATCTAGAAAAATACATGAGGAATTATCAAAAATCTTCAGGTGTGTTAACAACACAGTACAAGTCACATATTTCCGCGAAGATTTTCCGCCGGTGCCCCATAGGGGACCGTAAAAAATGAAAAGAACGAATATCTTTTGGATAACCCTGACAAAACTAATGTAACAAAAGCGTTTAAACTGTAGATTATGATTAAGTGACTTATTGTCATAAACTGTGTTTATTTTTAAGAGGATAGCATGTACACTCGTAGAGAATTAAGGTTTTCATAAAGACTGTCCCGAATTTTGCCAAGTTTTTAGCTTATTATTTGCGAAGTTCTCGTACATAAAAATGTTTTTTTTTTCAGAAAATTTGACAAACAACATTGTACGCAATATTCTGTAATCAGAATTAAAAATTAATAAAAACTGTATGAATAATGAGCAGGTTTACTAAATAATTTTACACTGTGCATGCATGAAAGCAATTAAAATATAATTTGCATAATGTGTTAGCAAAATGTATAGAGCAACTTTTGTAAAAGTTCCAAATACATAGCTTGAAAATTCTGAAAATTATCGTCGATAGAAAAAGATCAAAATCCATTGATCCGAAAAGGAATTAAAAGAGATGAGGGACTGTATACAACTATAGAAATACGTGCAATATTGTGCATGCTGTATTGACACTAATCAATAGATATATGGATACATCCCCTCATATTTATGCATTATTTTGGGAATACAGGATTGTGTGCTTATTGTATCGACGATAATTTTCAGAATTTTCAAGCTATGTTTTTGAGACTTTCACAAAAGTTGCTCTAAACATTTAGCTAACACATTATGTGAAATATATTTTTATTGCTTTCACGCATGTGCAGTGAAAAATC
Organism: Maratus speculifer; assembly: GCA_964019185.1. NCBI lineage: Eukaryota > Metazoa > Arthropoda > Arachnida > Araneae > Salticidae > Maratus > Maratus speculifer. The sequence goes on along the minus strand of OZ025293.1, from coordinate 248,783,843 downwards.
ATTTAGTAAACGTACTTATTATTTATACACTTTTATTATTTTTTAATTTTAATTACAGGGTATTGTGTATTATAATTTTTATCACGTTTTCTGAAATGAACATATTTTTAGTTTGGTTTATTTTTGTCGTCCGATTATCTACGCTAGGGATATAGGACCAGGGGGGGAAGTGCCCTTCGTGGGGGTCTTTCTAAGGGAACCTAACCCGTATTTACGCAAGGTTCGAAGAAAACCACGAAAACTCCGAACGAACATATTTTTATATTAAGAATTTAGAAATTATAAGCATAAAAACCTGGCAAAATTTGGGACTGTTTTGATAAAAACCTTAATTTCTCTACGAGTTAACATGATATCCTCATAAAAATGAACACAGGCTATTACAATAAACCACAATAAGGATGGGATAGTGGGAGGAATGGGACATCTGCGATAATTCTTAACTATTAATTCTCGTAAGAAACAGACTACTCCATAATCATGAACAATACATAATTGCAAATCTACAACCACCAAAGTTAATTGGCAGCATTTGTCGGGCACAAGCATATGTTTTTATTTGATTTAGATTTTATAAAGTATAGTAAAATAAACGTTGTGATTGATAAATCTTTTTAATGTAACAATCACATTATCTTTGTCATTTTTTATCCACATTTCTAAAAATTAAATATGAATTTTCCTTTTAAAAACATGTCCCATCCCTTCCTCATATGAGGGAGGGATGGGACATATTTTTGGTTATTTAATTAGTTTATTAATCTAAAAGTATAATTATTATAATCAAAGTGACATTGTTTAATCAAGGGGTACATAAAATGTTTTTACTCCCAAAATTTCCCCAAATCCATACACAAATTTCTCCAAAATTTATAATATGTTATTTATAGACTTACATAAATTCTGTATTACAATAGGTCGAGATTTTCCCCCCAAACTTTCTCAATATATGAGCGAGTATATATTATTCTGAGATCAATTTTGTAAAGGTCACCATATGGATCTTTCTAATGTTAATGGCAATTTTTCTGTCTTGAGTAACTATATAATTCATTGTTAAAATCAAAACCAATTCTATATTTTTATGCAAAATTTCCCTAGATGACCAAAATTTCCCCGATCCTAGATGGCTGGATTGGACATATTCTGCACCCCTGGTTTAATTCTGTTAAAATGCTTCAAGATGTTATTCTGAAAATTTCCATTTTATAGCATTGAAACATAATTGATAAAAAATATTTTTGTAAAATTTGTCCCATCTCTCCCTATTCTCCCTTATATAATAAGAGTACTGTCTGGAGGAAAAGGTAATCAACTGGCCATCACAAGCTTTTTCATAAGATTTTTTTTGACAAATTCAGGCGTTAATTAATGTAGGTATCTGGTAAACTATACGAGACTCAGAAAAACTACAAAATTCAAATACGAAATGAAAGTTGTACAGCAGCGTTGATTTAGTACGAAACTTAGTATAAAATTAGAACGAAATTTAGTACATGTGCACCTTGTGTACATGAATGCCTGGAATAGTTTTAAAAACCGATAATCCAGTTCCTTACGATGATAAAAAGTTAATTAAATCCAATTGATTTTTTAAATCATCAGATTTTAAAATAATTCATTTTTTTTCATGCTAAGAAGTGTTTTAAGTAGTCTCATTGAATAGGGGAAAGTTATATAGACATAATATTTATGATTCTAGCTGCAGTCATTGACAAATTAAGGGAATAGTAGACCTTTATTTGAGCAAAATCGTCGCAAGAAAGGTCTTTTTCTGTGGTATAATAGTACTAAAACAGTTTTTTCTTATTAAAATATCATCTATGAAGGTTTTAAGAAGTAAACAGTAAAGGTAAGTGTATTTATATACTTTAAATCTGTTTTTCTCAAAACTAATTTTTAAGCGTTTTTATATTTTTGATAAATATTTATGAAATTGATAAGGAAGTATCCTGATATTGTTTATAAAGAAATTTTGTAAATTTTTAAAATTCCTTTTTCATTAAGATAGTCAAATTTGATTTTTTACTTATTAAAAAAATAAGATTTTGAGGAAAATCGATATGGAATTGAGAAAAAAATCTGTAAAATATTAACTATTCAAGGGATTTTAAAAAATCTTACACAAATTAGTTTATAAGTGCGTTTTAAGTGATAAAAATGCAAAAGCTAGAAAATATCTCAAAAATTAAAACACAAGGAGCATTTTAAAATTTCGTTTAAAAATTTAAAAATTTTTAAAAAATGTAAAAATTTTAATAAGATTGGAAGTTTTTTTGAAGGTGTTCTATACTCTTTTGGTGAAATGTATATATGCACAAAATTTCATATTGTTATGATGAAAATTAAAAAAAAATTTTTTTAACGTCCACCTTCACCTTAAGGGAATGAAAAAAATATCTTTACAAGACACCCTGTACTTGCATTGAAATTTTAAAATAGAGTACGTTTAGTTCTCCATTAGTTTGTGAATTATTGATTTTTAAAATATCTCGTGACTTTTGGTTCTGTTGGCATATTTGTCTTTTAGCAGCTGCTTTTATTATGAACATTTATATTTTGATTTGTTAGAGAGATCAAAAAGATGATGTGCTTTTCGTAGGACGTTATATGTTGATCATTAAACTGACAGCATAAATTTTATAACTAATCTCCCAAAGTCAAGTATTTTTCGGTAGTAACATATATTGTTGAAATACAAGTGTAAACACAACGCATAAATTTAGATATATAGATAAAAAAAAAATGAGTATAGATAGCTATATTACAGAGGTGTGAAAATTATTAGAATAATTGTGAAATTTTTAATAAAATATTGTTACATTAAAAATATAACACATTATTTTTAAAATATTCATACATTTATTTTTTAGTGTGCATTCCACACTTTTTATTGAAGATTTGACATATTTTGGTATACTTCTTATGAAATTTTAGCTATTAATTTGTATTTCATTGTCATGGTGCCAAATTCAGATGAGTCTTTCTATCAAGTCATTTTTGTTTGTGATGCTGCAATACTTTAAATTTTTCATTACAATGGCCCAAAGATTCTCTATGGGATTGATATCTGGGCTATTTCTAAGCCATGGAAAGCTTTTTATACTTTTTTCATCGAAAAATTTGGTCACGGATGAAAATTTATGACACAGAGCTCCATTATACATGAAAATGAAGTCTCCATTTGGAAAGCAGTCTTTTTATTGTAGAATTAGACTTTGTTCAAGCACTTTTTCATACTGATACTGCTTCATATTGCCTTCTACAACGTATAAAAGTCCAGTACTCTAAGAAAGCATCACGATTTAAATCATTAATTTAGTAGGATGTTTAACTGCTTGTACTATGCAATTTCGGAAAAATTCTTCACTGGTATTTCTCCTGAGATACTGACTCCTTTTTTCTGATATGGTAAACATTGATTCATCAGAAAAGCATACCTAAAAGATAAACAATTCCTTAAAATATGTAATTTGTTGAGAAACATTCTTATAAAGAAATTTATAAACAGTTTTATATCTTTAGTCAGTATGCAAAAAACATGATTTCAAGAAAAGAAATGAATAACTTAAGTTTAATTGATTAATTAAGGGAAAATTAATATTTCTCAACTTGCTTCAATAATTTCTGAATTGTTATTCGACAACTTTTGCTCAAGCAAATCTGTTCTTTGCCATAGAGGATATGATTTTAGCCTTTTTTCGAAGGTGACGAGCACTGACTCCAACTGAGCTAAGCTTTCTACGAATATAAGAATCACATACATTTATTCCATATGCTTGCAAAAAGATTTTTAGTTTATGACTAGTTGCTCTTCTGTAAACCTTAACAATTTTAATTAATTTCTCTTCTGTTTTTGCAGTAAATTTACCTTTCCTTCCGCATATCTTATTCCAGAAGTTTCATATTCACATTTAGAGCTCAAAAATCTTTATATTCTTTATACAGATGATTACAAAATTTCTACTTTTTTAGCGATTTCGTGCCGTGTATCGCTATTTTCTTGAATGAGACACTTTACCACAGATAGTCTTCTAGGATAAATATCATTTGCTTTACCCTTAACCACGGAATAGTCCTTTGACAAACGAGAAAAAAGCTATCAATTAGTATAAACTAATCAAAACAGCAAAAAGTTTTTTTTAAATAAATTAATACTGATATTAACTCAAAAAAGGAAAAAAATGCTAACACAGCAAGCAGACGAATTTAAAATTGAATTTTGCATTTGTTTGCCAATCAAACTAACTCTTTATGCAATGGAAACAATTTGATTATTTCGGATAAAATACCTTTCTTCTTTTTTTTATCCCCAAAACTATTTTAAAGGAGTGCAAAATTCACTACACCAACAAAACAAATTATTTTTCATGAAAAATTACAAGTATATGCAATATTGATCTAGAAAAACTGAAACAAATCACAATTATTCTCATAATTTTCATACCTCTGTAATTTAAAAAGAAAATGGGTTTTGCATAAAAAAAATATATTTCTGTTCAATGTTGTTCATGCCATTTACATTTAAATAACAATCTGAAAATGAAAATAAGTAAGTGCTTCGGTCAAGAAAAATAAAAAGTTTTTTTCTTTTTTAAAGAAATGTATTACATGCATTTATAAATTCATTTAATGATCTTTATTCAATTTTTATTAGAAATTCAAGAATTTCTATGTTTGTACCAGGAAAATAAGAAAGAAACATCCATAGTTTTTATTGTAATTGACTGATGGTTCACTATTAGGAATTTATTCTTGCAAATTTTGCAAATGGATATTTATCATTTCTGAACAATTTCCCTAGTCAATATTAACAATATTAATGATATTTATGGGTAAAGTAAGGCTTCTATCGATTTTTATTTGATGACCTCACTTTTCCCTCATTTCTAGGAATCAAACATTAACAAATAATCTATTCTCTTTCTCTTAAGCTCTCTACAAAATGATATTTGGCACGCCTTCTCACCTTTTGCCTCTAGACTTAAGATTTTGGATCAGAAAAGCAAACAATCTTTCCTTTAGAGCCAAGGGGTAGGGGAGCTTCTAATTGACACTCAACAGTGGGAAGCCGGCATCTGGCCATGAAAATGACTGATACTCTTCCTTCTAACCGGTATATCAAAGGAGAGAGAAAATATAGCTATCTTAATATTAAGTCATTGTATAGCGCATTCTTAGGGAATTATCAACATCTATAAGAGTAAAGGTTTCCATTTTTTTAATATGCAGGGTGTTCCAAGGTTAATAAGGGATTAAAATATTAATATCGTTTGGCTTAGTTATATTTTACTTATTTTTAGATTTAGAATTTTGTTTCTTTGGAGTTTAATGAAAGAATACGCATTAAAGAAATAAGAAAATAATAAAAAACAACGTTGATAATATTGAAATTTAAAAAGCATTCTGCAGATGATTTAACATGCGAAATTCTCTTGTAGAGGTGACAATCTGCAATTCAACTACAAGTTTTCAGCTACAAGATTCAATTTTTGATTAAAGACGCTTAATTTGGCCGGATTCTGTCTACTATCAAACAATATTGATTGTACAATAAAAGAATATGGAGTGCACTACAGTCCGTTGATTTTAAAAATAATGTTCTAATCGTACAATTTTCTCTTCGATCGTGCATTTCTTCATGATAAAACTTCAAAATATCTAGATTGTAAACCTGCGAAAAAAAAAAAAAAATTATTAGAGGTGATGATCAGTAAGATTTCTAATTACCTTAACTACTCTTAAACCTATGGATACGTGATGCATTAGTACTTTTAAAATTATTCTTCTAAATTAATGTTTTTACTCCTTTTTTCTGTGCACTCTTCTTTAATAATGCCATTTTTTGGTTGTTAAAGTATTTCTAAATTATATACTTAATTTTATTTGAAGTGCAAATTCTTACTCAGTTTCACTAGATTTTTAACACAAAAAATCATACATTACGTATACATACTTACATTTAAGAAATATTTTGACAATAAAAAAAGAAAAAAATAGACATCCTTTAAGTACAATATACAGAAATAAAATCTGAAAGTAGTTATTTCTTAAAGAGACATAAAAAAAACCCGAATGCATCACATAACCATAGAGGTAATTTGAGATCTTGCTAAAAAGAACAATTTTAACTTTTAAAATACTTTTTGACAGACAATTTATTAAAACATGCTAGAATGAAATTTCTCCAGCTATAATCCTCTAGTATTCTACTTGATGAGTTTATCAATTAAAAAATCATTCTTTGATGAGAAAGACATTTATGTAATAAAACCTGCATATCTTGCTCAGGAAAACGAAAATAAGTAGGAAACATTTTTTTCTTGTGCATTTGTAGAAAATGGATTTTTAAATAACAAAATTTACATATTAACATAGATCTGTATTTTAATTAAAAATCAAAGCTTATTTGTAGCTCTGCTTTAAAAGAATAATTATTCGCTTAAACTGTAATTCTTATGCATTTAGTGTAATTTCCTATCGAATAAATGTGAGAGCTTTAACAAGAAATGAAGTAGTATTTTCGTGTTCGGAAAAGTCTCTCATGTGAACTGTGATGTAAATCTTTAAATCAAACTTAAACTTTAAAACAAAGGGTATTATAAGAATTTCACCTTTCCCCTTTTATTTAAAATACATTTTTTTCCAAGAATTTTTCTCATCTTTTTATGAGAAAATTTTAAACATAGTTTAAAAATATACGGTGTTTCAGCGAAGCTGTTATGAAGTTTCAAGCGAGATGCGTAGACTATGAGAAATTACATAGCAATGCATGATCAGAAACACTTTCCTGGCACTATAGTGGCAACACAAAATACTAAAAAGGAACGACATGAACAGGTGAGAAAAAGTTAATACTCTTAATACAGAAAAAAACTAAGAAATAAGCACAAAAAGGAGGACAACGATCGTTATTAAAAAAGGTGTTGTTTGAAATTACGATCCCGGGCCATGATGGAGGCCTTACAGCTCTGGTTAATTGTTCTCAAAAATACCATGCGTGTCCCGAACTTCTTCAGTAGCTGCCAAGATGCGTGCAACTTGTTTCTCAGCACTGTCGAGCATTGTCGCAGCATTATTACGGTACTAAGAATAAGAAACATTTTTTATCATCCTGTTCCGTCCTTTCTTTCTTGTGTTTTTTATCGCTAGTATTGCAACAGGAAAACGTTTCCGAACGTGTATAGTTATGTGATTTCCCATCATTTAGATGTACCGTAATTTCCGGCATATAATCCGCGGATCAGACAATTCTTTTTGGACCCAGAAATTTTATTTAGTTGCTGAAGCCAAATATTTACTGCGATCTAAAATGTTACATTTTATTTAAAAAAATTTCTGAGTTGAAAAGTAATTGTTTGATCTGCGGATTATACGTCGGAAATTACGGTACTCTATCTCTCCTAAAACTTTGTAACCGCTTTACTTAAACACCCTGTAAATTGTTTCAAAATAAAATCGGTATTTTTTTCCATAATGAGACAAAGATTTTGAGGAGAAATTATGATTACAATATATAATAGATATGCAATTGAAATTATTATGATTATCGTTTTATCAAAATCATTGTTGTTCCTAAAAAAAGGAAGTACATTGAGTCATTATTATTCTAGTGAGTGATTGCGAACGTATGGAAAGAGCAACTCATATATAATGTCTTCTGGCTTGTCACATACTGAAATATCAAATGAATATTATTCATAACCTTTACAGCTAATAACATGAAAGCAGAAAAATGAAATATCGATTTGAATGTAGTATGGCGACCCACAAGGAATCATAAATATGGTGTAAAAGCCACGCATTAAAGGACAATATGTCGAAAGAAATTACTAACATTCTGTATAAAACAATTCGTAATCTATAAAAGAAGACTACAAAATACATAGAGCTTTATAAAAGTATGAATCTTATAAATTGTATGCAAAATAAAAAGTAAAAATCTTTTATTATAATACGAGCAAATCTTGCGTGTTTGTGTATGTGGTTACCTGGATATGTAAATTTTGTCTGAAAAAAGGCTGTAGCGATTTTGACGAAAATTTGTATTTTACCATTTTCGAGCAAAGGAAGACCGTTCAACTTGCTCATATGTTCCAGAAAATTCGATTAATAGGTCATTTTGAGTCACATTGGGTCAGGGTCAAATTATTATATCTGAAAAACGGTTCAATAGATTTTAACTAAATTTCGTATACAACCATTTTTTGGCACGGGAAAACTATTGGACTAGGTTACACGTTCGAGAAATTTCGATTAGTGTGTCATTTTTGGGTCATTATTGGTAAACCAATTTTATTTAAAAAACGGCTCTAACGATTTTAATTAAATTTTGGATTATACCGTTTTGGTTTATGAGAAAACCATTGGGTAAAATCACAAACAAGAGAAAAATCAATTATTGGGTCAATTTTGGGTCACTGTGGGTCATGTTACTTTTACCTTGGAAAATGGCTCCAACGATTTTAACTAAATTTTATATTCTGTAGTTTTCGGACACAAGAATACTTTTGGCTTGGTCGTATATTCAAGAACATTCGATTAGTGTGTCCTTTTGGGTCACAATTGAACAGGATCAAAATAATTTTATTTAAAAAAACGCTCAATTGATTTTGACAAATTTTCGTATTGTACCGTTTCGGGGCACGAGAAAACATTTTGTACATGCATGCAGAAGACACAACATGCTTTTGTTAATTTACATTTAATGAAATTTTTGATAAAAATAAATATTACAGTTTAATACCTCATTAAATTTCGTATAGGAAACATGTGATATATTTAATATTTTAGGGATTAATACTTCGCAATAAAATGATTGGTCAAGAGTACAAGAATCATTTATTTCTGTTTTAATAATTCTTTTACATGCGAAAATCTACGGCCGACGGAAGTTACAAAATCATAACTTTATGAAAGTAAATGATTTTAAGTCATTTCGTAATTGAAGTGCTCGTAGAATTCTGACTGCAACAGTATACAAAATGTCCTATTTATTTTTGGTGTTAAATTATAGTTTAAAAAAATGAAGCATATTTTGTTATTTTATCAGCTGCATACGACTGCCATGATTTGTATATATTCATTATGGATATAAAATTCCTATAAGGTTTTTGTTTCAAACATTTAAGGTTCTTTTTTACTTAAAAATTTCAGGGGTCTTTTGATAAATATATTAAAGTAGAAATCATCTATAATTCTATTTACAGCTGAGATGATGCCTCAAAGAGTCTAGTTAGGAATAGGTGACAATATGAAAGATACTCGCTCAGTGAATTTATAGTTGCATTTTCGTCGTGCGTTATTCCCTCAATCACTGTTTCAATAATATAATTTCGAAATACATACCGTAATTCTTGGCGTATAATGCGTGGACCAAACAATCATGTTTGAACCCAGAAATTTTATTTAATAATTGAAGTCAAATATTTACCGCTATATACTAAGTTACCTTTTATTAAATAAAAATTCTGGGTCAAATATGATTGTTTGATTTGCGGATTATATGCCGGAAATTACGGTACATATTAAGAACAGATAGTACTATTGCATCTATCCTCAAATTCAAATTGTCTTATTTGTAACACATTCAGGGATTCATTTTCATTCGTTAATATGAAATATGAGATATATTCTGTTTTAGATATCAAGGAACTCCATTTTTGTGTAAACGCAAAGAATATTTTTTAAAGTGCTGACGTGTGAAATCTAATTTTTGGTATAAGACAAAATTAGAAAGGTCGTATTATGCTAGCGACTAATTTCAAATCAAAATATATTCTATTTAAATTTCTGCCTACCAGAGGGCCCAGTGGACCCGACTTTAAGCCCGGAATTAGTTCAGATACAGTAAAATCCAGTTGAATATAATGAAATTAAAAAATTGATTTATTATAGTAATTTTTTATCTAAATTTGTAAAAATCTAGAAACACTTTTAAAGAATAGCGAATAAAAGCTAATGAATTTTAACTGCAGTAGGATGCATATTATTGTAATTTTTGTATGTTGTTCCGATAGGCCAAATTTAAATGAAAATGGAAAACCCTGTTAGGTTCTTAGAGTCTAATGTAGTAATGTCTTCAAAATTCCTTTATTTATGTGCAAAAGTGTGTTTTCTCGTTATCTAGCGCAACAATTCATTTGGCAAAAGATGACGAAAATATGAGTTTTCCCTATTTTGGCGAACTTGTATTTAGACATTCCCAGTACATTCTGACGAAGTTACAATGATTCAGACCTACAATCTTTAAAGTCTCTTTTCTCAGTTTGTGTTTTTTTCAGTATGTTTTTTTTATGAAAGTAAAGATCATATTTGTAATAATTGGAAAAAATTATTATTTTTAATAAAAATGTTAAATAGTGCCATTTTTATTGCATTTTTAGGTCATGAATCGAAATCGTCATTTGTCGAAACTGTTCATAATTGTAGGAGAAATGTAGCTTAAAAATTTGTTTCTTAAATTTATTTTAAATAATTTAATTTTAACTGTTCTATATTAATATTTTCTTCATTAAACTGTTTTTATTCTTAAAGCCATTGAATAATGTATCAAAAATATATTACAAAATTCTAAAAAAATGTTAAAAAGAATATTTAAAAAATTGTGTAAAAAATAAAAAAATGTGAAATTGGTACCGAGTTCCTTTGAATGGAGGACATTAAACTGAATTTGTAGTTCTGTTAATGCAAATCAAATAGTAAAATTCTAAAGAGAGAGAGAGAGAGCTAATTTTATTTTTTTCCCCGCTGGTTTTCGGAAACGTTTCGTATTAAATTTTATAGCGTATTAATTAGCTTTCTCAACACAAAATTTTGATCGATTTTGAATGACTTTCGGATATTATGAACTATCAAGTACATATTTTTATGTATAACAAACATGTTTTACAGGCAAATATAATCTGACAGCATTAATATTAAAATTAATATTATTTTATTACACATGCATATATAAATTAAATTACAAAAATGAGAATGTTTAATAAAGAATTGATACAATCTGAACAGACGATATTCTAATTTGAGAAAACTGATTAAAACATTATAAAATCAATTCGGAAACATTTCTGAAATTCAGCGTCAGAAAAGAAATTTTATTTTTATAAATGCTTTTTTAACCTAAAAAATATATTGGTTTCTGTGAATCATTATTGGAAGAGATTAATGTGTATATTCGTTCATGATTATATTTTATTTTCGTAAATTATCTTATTTTAGCGCTTATACATTTTAGAGCGTTATATAATATCTGTTTTAATAACGTAAATTCGTGGCAAAGCTTAAGATTATATCCTTTTCTATCTCTTCATTTTATATATATTATTCACTCATCTTACTCCTATTATTTTGTTATTCTTAATTATCTTATATCTTCTAAATACTTGTTTTCTTTTCTCTAAATATCTTACATTTGAAATGTACAACCTCATTTATACGCACATTAATTTACAATGAACCAAATTCGTTTAAAATAATTACCATTTTAACCATGCACGGTTCAAATTACAAAGTACTAGATTATAAACTTTAGCACTGTAATACATATTCACCCTTTCTCAATATTTGCATAAAGCTAATTCTCATAAGTTTTCTTTTTCTCCCAACGGGATAAAAAAGAAAAAAAAACAGAAATTGCTATTCCCTTGCAAACAAATGAAAAATAACTAAAACATGACTAGGCAACAGAAATTACGAAACAAAGAAATACTAGGATCTTTGTCTTAAAAAAAAACTGCAGCTAGAAAAAAATACCATCGTGAAAAACAAATAATCTTAAGTTAAATATAAATTTTTCAGTTTAATATTTAAAATAGCTTGCGGGAAAGAATTATTAATGTGAACCTTTATACGAAATGTGAATAGAAACCGAAATTTTTCATTAAAAAAATAATTACCTTATAATACGAGTCTTTCTTACAAACAGGAGTCAACTTGATATCTGGCAATTTTTATTTTTCTAACCATTTACAATTTAAAAACATTTACGCTTAATTTAAATCTCCATATGAAGAGGTTTTTAAATTGTCTTTATTATTGTTTTATTTGTTATTTTTTTTACTCCAGAGTAAAAATATTTATTTACTATGTATTTTACTTTAATGTTGAGAGATGTTTCGTCCCCTGTTTTTATTTTTGTTGGGTAACTTCCAGTTTAAACCTTTTGTAAAAAGGATCTTCAAATATTATAAATTCTAAATGCATTGCTCTCACCAAATATCAAGTCGCTTCTCCTATTTACTTGCACATTACTCACGGATGACATGTCTGTTTCAGTTTGCATTCAAATCACTTCGTTCAAAAGTTAAGTTAAAGGAAATGTTTAAATTTGAAAAAGAATGTTTACATTTTTCTTTTACAATAAATTTGTGTAAAGTTATATCACAAAAATATATACGTTTTCTGTAAATGCATGCATTTTATATTCATATGTGTATACATATTTATACATGCATGCACCTGCATATATATATGTAAATGTAGTGAAAACTGAAATTTAGATTTTTAAATTGTTCTTTAGATATTAGTTTAATGTTTTTCTGCAGTGTTAAGGGACCAAATAATGAACTTGCTAAACATAACTTACAGCGTATTTCAAAATGAAGTGAACGGTTTTTGTAAAGAGCATAGCAAAGTGTGGACGCATTGGGCCCAAGAATGGTGTTTCCAGGTGTCCCATTTTGCGCGGAACGTCTCGATTTTCAAGAGTTTCAAAACACATTCTGCAAAACCGCTTGACGAGAAATCGAAAGTCACGATTTTTTGTGATGTGCAATTAAAAAAAAAAAATTCTTTAAGTACTGTGCTATGCTTTAGTTTGCATGGAATGGAAGTGAATAGAAAAAAGCTTGAGAAACGGAACCTCTTTATAACAAAATTGTTTTACAATTTTGAGTAAAGAAATACCGAAAAAAACTACTTACTACCTACTGTGATGGAAGCTTGTCCAAAACGACAGATTTTTTCGATCGCTATTCATTCTGTTTTTTTAGGTTTTATTGTACTTTGTTTAGATAAACCTGAAGAAAGGTAACTAGTTTATAATGGAATCCTGTCGTAAAAAAATCATAATCCCTTTGAAAGAAACACCACATAATCATAACTGTTCGTTGGTGGGTCATCTCTCCAAAATGGGACGTATTTCCGTTCCTAGCGATTACTCTGTTGCAGATTTTACTGTACAATACAATTGTTTTTATTGAGTGCACTAAAATTTACAAAGACGGAATATCAAATAACCAAAGAAGCATTTAGACAGGTTATCCTCTTAGGAGGTATAAATGTATGGTATTACATCTGTATGGGTCATACGTACTTAAATTTAAATCAGAATTTCGTTACAGACAGGTTGCGTTCTCGTAGCATTTGCCGTATTTTTATAAATAGATTTAGACGCCATTGCTCTCATTTTATTGTGTGTATGTACTATTTTCTTGACAGTGGACCTGGTAACGCTACTCAAATCCTTTCCCGTTAAATAAAGACAGCATTTTTAGCCACAACATCTGTTACAATAGCTCTTATTGCCATTATTTCCAGTGTTTGACGTTTTATAATTCATATCTAAAAAATCTCTACATGAAGAAAATAATAAATTTTGATTACATTTCTGACAAGTAAATCTGCCGATAACGACCACAACACCAATTCTGCAGTTTTATCTGTAAATGCTAATTTTATCAGATTCATGTTAATACGATAATTTTTTCTTCAAACCCTATATTTTTAACTATAAGAGTTGATCTATGGAAAACTTGTCAATATAAAAGTTGTAGATAATATTAAGCACAGTTATAATGAATTTAAGGGCCATAGGGCAATTCAATGAAAAACGGACAAAATATCTTATACATGACGCTTATAAAAATACCTATATTTACTAACTTAAAAGTTGTTAAAATATTAACTATACATTAAAATTAACAAAAATTCTATATTATCTTCATATTGGTACAATTCTTTAAATTTGAGGATAAAAGAGCATTGTTAAAACAGCAGTAAAATGAAGAAAAGCTGTATCACTGTTAAATGAAATAGTCATTTAATAGGTTTAAAAAACCCTCATTTTAAACTCTAGACGTTAGAAAGCTGGCGGTTTTTAATAATAAATAATAAAAATAATACACAAAAAAATTTGCACATTTAAAATCTTAAACCTAAGTAATTTGCCCGTTTCAAAACCATTCCATGAGAAAGTGACAAGATGTCCTGCGCGCGACACTTATATAAATACTTACATTTACTGACTTATATGTTGTTAAGACATAAGCTAAGCATTAAAAATAACAAAGAGCTCAAGGATTTCATATTAGCGTGATTGTTTGAATTTGATTGTATAATAAATAACATTGTTAAAACAGCAGAAATAAGTAGAAAAACTGTCCCATAATTTCATTTTAAAAATGAATCTGAAAAATATGTCAGAAAATTCTCAAAACATTTACAAAATCTATGTTTAATGAACTGCGAGTAACATTTTAGCACTTGGTATGTAAAACAGGGAAAAACACCGAATAAACTGACGGTAAGTAGTAATTAAAATAATACTTTATAAAAATCACCATAAAATAAAATCAATGCAGGACGTGTTTCGAGCTAAAACAATAACAACTCGTCATCAGCTGAAGCAGAGAAGTGTCCGTAAGGAGACAATGTCAAAGATGAACTGAAAGGAAGAAGGTTGAGATTGAAATGAGTGCGACTAGTGGCTCTAGTTGATAAAACACATGCGGAAGACGAAAATGATGCCAAAATAATAGAAGAGAAAAAAGTGGAAAAAGTGGAAATAATAAAAAAAAAAAAATAAATAAAAATAAGTAAAAATAAAATAAAATAAAAATAAAAATAAGGTAAATAAATAAAATAAAATAAAATAAAATGATTTTTTTTTATAAAATGAAAATAGACAAAAGACGAGACAGGAATTAGAAAAGTAATTTCCACGCAAGAGAGAGGGAGGGGGATGATGAGAGATCATTTACAAGATTATCAGAATTTTTACATATAAAATAAGCTTCATTAAAATCTAAGTGAGAGGGAGAGGCAACTAAGAAATAATTCTGGCCATGGAGAAATTGAAAGAATAATTGGAATCCCAACGCTGAGAAGCAATCGAGGCTTTAGAGATTTCTTGATTTTCAATATACTTCTAATGGTCGCTGATCTTTTCTTTAACGCTCTCTTGGTTTGACCAAAATAATCTAAATTGCAAGAGCAAGAAATTAAAGTTATCTTCAAACCTATGAATAAAATTAAATTCTCTTCTTTGATCCCATTCCTATTGAGAAGTGGTAAAGTATTTATAATATTCCTTGCTCTTGCAATTTAGGTTATATTGGCCGAAAGAAGAGAGCATTAAAGAAAAGAACTAAGATTATTTAATGAGTAAACAGTTGTACATCGTCTACAAATATTCAGATTCTTTGAAAATTTCTTAGAAAAAAACCAATTTATACAAAAATCACAAATGTAGTCTCTTGTTATTGGCCCCAACACATGGTAAATGTGTATAGCTATATAATATGCGCATATCTGCCACTTTGTTCACATGTTCAAATAAATTCGAGTACAAAATAATGTTTATCAGAACGTTATCGGATGTTTGAAATCGAATTGTTTTAGAACTTTTTCTTAAATATAAAAATGGATGTATACAGTATTTGTCACTGTATTATATTGTAGTAATTCTTATCGTCTAAGTTAATGATTTGATGATGCTTTGTGCTCTTCTCTCTATACATATACTTATATATATATATATTTATTTGTTTTATGATATAAAAATAATAATGCACTAGAAACATGATTTTATAGAGATTTTGTGCATTAACCCTTTCATGGGCAAAATAATTTTGTTTCTAAAATGTTGAAATTATCGACTGCCAGCAGAATTTACCAAAAATGTACTTTAAAAATAAGTAGCTGCTTTTTCTTCGTGTACCTTTTTACAAATAAATTTTTGTTCAAATTTCAGGTACGAATTTGGCAGTTGAAAAAAAATAGGTGGGAAGTACACTAGGTATGTGGGACGTCTGTCCATTGATTTACCGGAACGTCAATCAGTACCTTTGGGAATCTTCGAGAATTTTTGTTCTAGTTTCTTTCTGTTTCTCCCCATTTCCATGCAACGATTTTTTTCACTCTTGGTCTTACATCTGTCAGTTTAGGAATCGGTTTCTGCTGTAACGATTTTGCATAGACCTGGGATCAAATATGGAACATCATGTTTTCGAGAGATCTCTGAACGTGGAGAAATCGAATCGTTGAGCTATAGACTTTATTTTCTTCTGAATCTTGCTCAGTCCATACGAGTACTTTATTAAACACAATTTAGTAATACTAAAGATTTAGCCATATATTCGGTCAGATTCCCAGAAGAGTTTTTAAGTCAATTTGGGCCCATATCGCATTCATCAGCCATTTTATACATCTCATCCTTGAAATATTTTCCATTGCAAAAGAGGCACGCTGCATCTTCCTCATCTGGTGTACAACATGGAAAATAACTTATCTCAGATGATACGTCTTAGTGGAATGATTATTTATTCCTCATTAGACTTGTCTTGAAGTAGTTATCTGGCTGCTATTCCATATTATTCGAAACGGCATCTTGAAACAAATAACTTCCTTACTCTCTAGCAAGTTACCACAGAGGTAAACTGATTAACACAGCAATAAAACTTATTGAACACGTTATAAGATAATTATCTTTTTCTTCGATTGGCCAGTCTTTACGAAAATTAGAATCTCTAAAATCAATCCATAGATGTAACAAAAGCAAAGAAACATCAAAATGCCAAATAAAACAAATTATATAATCTCATTTGTTAGAATCCAGTTTAAGAAAATGTAGAGGTACTTCTTTAGTACATAAAAAATTGCCTTCATTCTATATTTTCTATAGCAGAAAGCATCAATAATAAAGGATTATTTATAAATATTGATTCAATTACCAAAACATTTATTGGTTCGTCGTTACTAATAAATAAAAAGCCATATCCAAGTAAGCATGTAAAATTAACCTCAATTCGGAACTTTTATACTTTTTTCTGAACGGAACTCACGACACAAATTATAGAACAACAATTATTTAATGCTAAAAGCAAATATATATTTTTTTTTCAGTTTGAAATCAGTTCTTTCGGAAGATTAAACAAGTCAATAATTGTCAGCTTATTGCATTATAGTTAATCTCAAAGCATAAATGAAAAATGTATTTATTTATATTATATACAATTTGAAAAGATTGAAAGAAATAACAAATCTTGATTTACAACTGCCTACAATTATTTTAACGAATAAACTTGATAAAATGGAGTTAAAATCATAAAAAATAACAAAAATTCTTTGCTTAGTATAATTGGTAATAAACTAAATGGCAAAACTCTAATACACGTTACACAAAATTCCTTTAAATGTTAAAATATTGTATGATGTAAATTTTGAAAATTGTTAATTGCTTTCATGACATAAAGTCAAATTTAACATTTAGCGATTTTTTTTCTTTTAAATAATGTATTTTAAGAAATAAAAAATAAATAATAAATTACCTAAGTAAATGCCTTTCGCAGAAGGTTAGCGCTAGGCATCATGAAAAGTATAACAATAACTTAATTGTTTTGATAACCATGTATATTTTAACTTATTCATAAACTTGATTACATTAATTACACGTAGTATACAATAGCTGCCGGAAAAAGGAGAAATGTATCGAATGCACAATAATAATAATAATAAATACTTAAAAACTCGTGTGGGAGTCTGACTAAGTATATGGTTAAGTCTTTAGTTCTACTAAACTGTGTTTATAAAGTACTTCTAATGACTGAGCAAGATTCAGAAGAAAAATAAAGTCTGCAGCTCAGCGATTCCATTTCTCCATGACTCGAATTCTCGAAAACACGATGTTCCATATTTGATTCCAGGAACTATACAAAATCGTTATAACAGAAACCGATCGGAGAGGAATTCGTGAACTGGTAGATGGAAATCGTTGAACGGAAATTTGGGGGAAAAAGAAGGAAACTAATGCAAAATCTCTCGATGATTCCCAAAAATACTAAATGACTGTCCGGTAACTCAATGGACAGACTTCTCACTTTCCACGTATACTTCCCATTTATTTTTTATTCCCAACTGCCAAATTTGTACCAGAAATTTGAACAAAAATTTACCTGTAATAATGTACAGAAGAAAAGCATCTACTTATTTTGAAAGTAAATTTTTGGTAAATTCTGCTGGCAGTCGATTACCTCAACATTTTAAAACAGAGTTAGTTTGCCCATAAAAGGGTTAAAGCACAAAAAACTATGTCAAATGAAACTTCTAGTGCATTATTTTTTATATCTTGGAACAAAAAGGATGTAGAAGAGCACAAAGCTACATCAAATCATTATCTCAATTAGACATTAACAATACCTACAGTATAATACAGTGACAAATAATTTATATATCCATTTTCATAATTAAGAAAAAGATCTCAAATAATTGGATATTCTGATAAACATTATTTTGTACCATGGGAATATTCACATTTGTTTGAACATATGAGCAAATTGATAGATATGCACATATTATATAGCTATATACATTTACTATGTGGTTGGACCAAAAACAAGAGACTGCATTTGTAATTTTTGAAAAAAAAAATTATTTTACAATCTCAAACTTTGTAGATGTTGTACTAACTGTTTATTCATTAAACGGTCTTGGTTAATCTTCTAAATCAGTGTTTTTAATGCATTTGTTTATGCCTTTAAAATCTACTCCACATTTTCCAATTGGTACAATCTAGATTAAAAGTTTAATTTAAAAAAACGAAATATTGATATATATATATTTTCTCTTCCATTTTAAACGCATTAACAATGTATTATAAAAAGTTAAACTTTAATATTTGCTAATTTTTATTACATTAGTTTTTTTTATGTTAATTTAAAAATCATAATACAAATGATATTCCATAATACTTGAAATTCTTTTCTGTGTCATTCTCCCTAATATTAATACACATACTTTTTTATTTATTTCTTTAGTACAGGGACACGTCAAAAAATTTAATATATATACTGTAATTTACCATACATCCCCAATTTATGTCAAAATGAGCTAAAATGGCAACACTGAGATATAAAACGAATGTGGATAACAATAATAGTTGCCAGAACACTTTATTGGGCGAAAACACTGTTAATTATCTGTAAAACAATTTTAAGTTTAACGAATTTTACAGTGATTTTTTTATATTGAATCTTTAAATCTTTTAATCACGAATTGGTGCGTAAATGTTATTTACAAATTTTGCATATTACACAAGTATCTGTGTATTTCGCAAATTACACAAAAATGTGTATAAGAATATTACAGATGTGCATTCCTAAAAACAGAATATAACACAGAAGTATGTATACAAATTTTGCATAATTATGTGTGTACGGGTAACAACAGGATATTCCACATGCTTATGTATAACAATATTACACAGAAATATTGTAAGAACAGAATATTATACAGAAATGTGTGTACACATGCAAAAAAATAAATATCAATACTAGAAAGCTTGACTTGTGTAATAGCAGTTGAATGGTAAAGTTAATGGTTTAAAAAGTTGCAGACCTTGAGTTAAAATTCCGTTTCTGTAAGAATTGCTTGTTTATTCTCGGATGAATTTAATAATGGACTTCTCTAGTGAAAATTGGAATTCCAATCTGAAACCAATATTTTTGTTTACTGTTGCCTTTGAAATAATAAAGCAACATTTTTCATCTTGTCATTTAAATTGTTCAGGAATTAAAAGGTTTTTCTTCTTTTCTATTTCGACTTTTAATAAATATTAACGTGCTTTGATTAAGCCATCTTATGAATGTTTGGAAATTCAAACAATTAATATGGAATTTTTTTTAGTTATTTGAGTAATTCAAGTGTTTTAAATAGTTTTTGCTTTTGCAAAATTTCATATTTCATCTATACCTACGCTATTTTTTTGAAATTGTTGAATTTAAAAATATTCGGAATTTTTAATTTTATTTTAATAATTTTTTGTTGAATATTTTTAATTTGATTTAAAAATATTTTTCTAATATTTTTAAATTAAATTTAATCTTGCTGCCTTTTATGTAAGGATTTAATAACTATAAATTAACAATTTGATTTATTAATTTAAGGATAAAATGTTTTAAAAGAGATACTAAACGAAACCCTGTGTGCGATCTGAGATCACACTTATACACTGGTTTGTAAATTACGGTTGCACTATTTTGTGATTTAAAAACAAATCAGCTGAAAAACACACACACAAACACACCAAGAACACTTGTTTTTTCTGGCCATAAAAATAATTAGTTCCAAACTTACATTCAAAACTACAAGGGTGTGTACTATGTACACAAAATCCATTTTTTATATATTACACGCATATATGTGTACTCATGTACACGTTAAACTGTCATTTTTGAGTTATCTAGTAACAATTTACACATTTAAACCGATTAATGCGCTACGAAGGAAAAAGTGTAATTAAGAAATCGTCACACCAGGATTTATATTTGGTAATTTATATGTATTTTTTACCAATATAGACAAATCGTTTTTGTATCATCAGTATATCTGTTTTAATGTGCAAATTTACTCATTCATTTTTTAGAATGTCTTATTGTTCTTGAAATATACTAACTTGCGATATTTCCCATATCTTTAAAATCTATGAATAAAAATAGATTTTTTATGTAGTAGGATGTTTCAAAAAGTATTTCATTAAGCTACTTAATAATAGTTATTAATATTTAACATACACTTTTTCATGCTGAGTGTAATAAAAAATTAAACTTACATGCACATAAAGCAGTAAAAGCAATTTATAGTAAAGGAAACCCAAGTTGAAATCATTTTTACTTGCCGTAAAATGATTATATTGACTTCCGATTGCATTAAAAAAATCTTGTTGTATTACAAAATTTTGAAACAAAACTAAAAACCAGAGTAAACTGCTATTATAAATTAACAAAAATTATATCTGAAATTAAATAGCCTTTATAGTTTCGGAATTAAACCGAAAGTATTCTTTCATTCATAAAATAAACCCTAAAAACTTTTTAAAACTGTTTAAACTTTTATTAAATTAAAATCAAATTACACCGATTGAATTAAATTAAAAGCTACTGACATCATTTATTTCTGATATTTACCATATTGATAATCAGAAATTATCTATATTGAAACCAATTAATCTAGCAAAAATGAATGTATTTGATGATTAACAAGGAAGGTCTCCATACAGACGTACTCCAAAAAATCTGAAAAAAAAAATCCAGAATGTTCTTCTCATGAGGATATAAAAAGGTTTATAAGAAAGATTTATAAAAAAAAGTTCGGCGGAATCTCTATACAGCGTCTGTAAAATAAATAATGAAAATTTCGTCAGTTGGCGATTTTTCATCAGTTGGCGATGGAATGCAATTAAAAAAAATATTATTTTATGTCAAATACACTTTAAAGGAAAAGAAATTCAATCTGAGTTTTTTTTATAACTTTTATTTAAATAACTTTAGTTTTGTCAATTTTAGTTTGTTTTAAGTATAATTTTGTTATATTGATATTTATATGTATTTATATTCAAATTTAACCATAAAAGTTGGCGATTTAAAACGGAATTCCTAATTTAAATTAATTAAAATTGTTTCATGCTCAAAGTCCAATTGGGCATTGACTACTCAATTTTGTTGCTATGGAAACATCAGGTTTTTATTTTTGAATACGCTTAAATGCATGAAAATATTTTTTATACATGAAAATATTTTTCCAGTGAAAATTAAAAACTACAGCAACAATACAATGTCAAATATATATATGCATATAATATATTAAACTCTCTCATTGTTTATATTTAAATTCACTAAATGCCATTTACATGCATTCTAAAAATCTGACAGTTTTTTGTTACATTAAAATCGTTTGCTTTTGGCGAGGAATAGTGCCAAATCGCGTGACGCTTTCGTCTTTTCACGCTAAATATTCAAAAGTATTTTTTTTTTTTTACAGACTTTCTACTCTGATTCCGCCGTTAATTTTGACGGATCCTTTATTACATACATGAGTAATTTAATTAGTATTTTTTTTTTCAAAATATTCTGAGTATGCCCAGTTTGGAGACCTTCCTTGTAAGGTATAAAACAGTGCTATCTTAACTAACATGATCAAGGTACCAGACCGAAGAACGAATACAAGACCGACCGAAGAACGATTGTTCTTTTATTGTTTCATTCTTATTTTCTTTACATTTTTACAGAATCGGAATAATAGGTATTGAGCTTAGAAACCATATGATATGTGTAGTTAGTAAGTTATAAGTATGTAAACAGAAGGGTCTTAAATGTAATACATAGCAGAAGAACTAGTGTAGAATTGACAGATAATGAAACGGAATTAAAAACTGGAGTAATTCTTAAGTTTTTAATACATATACGTTTTGAAAAATATTTATGAATTCCTTATGCATGAAAGATAATACATTTTTATTTGACGCACATAATTATGTTAAAAAAGTTAAATGTCTTTTTTTAATAAAAAATATGTTTCTAATAAGTTGATCTATAAAAAGATCTATAATTTACGGAGTACGTAAATGACATTTCATCACCGGTAGATTTATCTATTTTTACAGGCCTATGCGATTTTAAATGTAAAACTTATCGGTATTTGAGAATTAAAGTACTGGAATAGCTTTACTTTTTAATTAACTCACGTGGATGTTATTACGTAATGAATTATTTTGTGATGGGCATTTAGCTTTATCTAAAGAGACCGCCAGACTGATCATCTGTTTCAGGTTGATTTACTGCAACTTCTGGTAACTAGTCGTTGTGGAAAACAACACACGCTTAGCTTATGTATTTGCAGAAAGCAACTAATGATGCTGATGGAGAAAAAAAATACAAAGTTCACTCTCTCTTATTTCTCTAACTTAGTTCTGGTTGAATGGGTGCAATGTATTACGGTGAAAAGTATTTTGTCTAAAAGTTTTTTACACAGGTCACTTCATCTGTTATATTTATTGGAACATTGTTCCGTTTTGTTACATAGTTCTTAAATAACTTGAGAAAAAATGTTTTTCGTTTAGGGAATTTATGTAACCGGAGAGAAAATTAGAAGTTGAACATAGATACTTTGGAATTTTCTGACTCTGTGAACACCATTATGGCACTAAAAGTAAAAAAAAAATAAATAAAATAAAATAAAATATGTTGTAAGTAAACAGTAGTTTACTTACCAGAGTGAATATTGCTTATTAAGGAACTATTATTACTTATTGGAAAAAAAACTGTTTTTTTTAAGTAACATATATCTCGTCATTTAAAGTAGCATGTTTTTACTCAAAAATATTTCACATCAATCAACATTTTTTTTGTTACTTAAAAAAATAATAATTTTGTTTAACATAAATGCAAAAAGTTTAGATACATTTAGTCTATTTTTGCTAAGTTTAAAATTTTAAATAAAAATTCAACAACATTTCCAATAGAAAATCTTAAGATATCTTTGATTCATTATCCTGCTACTTTTTGAAAGACATTCTGCCACTAGAATTAATTTATCATTAAATTTATTTTTTGACAAAAGTATTCCATATGATTAAAAAAGACAAATCGATCTGTTTGAAAATTCAAACAAAATCAATTTGACAGTTGTACAGTTATCTACATATATTACTTTATAAAATAAACACTCAACTCTGGTAACATTTTAATATTGGCAAATTATTGGCAGTATCTTATTGAATTCGCTTGCAGCGATTTATAGGGTTGTGCATGGTAAAACTATAAAGTCAATATTAATCGAGTGTTATTAAATAATATAAAATAATAATCAAGTGTTTAGTAAATAATATGCAATAAAGTATTTAGTCTTAAAAGCATAGCGAAATGACCCCACGGCCGATGTTTGAAATAACGGGCAAAATACAATAACAACTCTCACTTTAATTATACAATATAGAGTGTTTTTAGCCCTTGCTCTTAAACTGTCCTTGAGATAATTGGGGAAATATGCGCAAGCGCTATTATTTTTCATGTATGTTTTTGTCAAAAATTACGCAAGTTATAAAACTAAAGGCAATTATTGAAGAATATATTTATTCACATTATATATATATTTTTCACATTCTTACAAAACTTTTAACAGAGAAAAATCAACAAAAGTACTTTAAAAAAATTATTAATGCCGTAATTTTATATTTACACCAACAAAAAAATTACAGAATAATGCTCAGTGTATGTGCTTTTAAGGAAAAAAAATCGTTAAAATCGAAGATGCGGTTTTTGAGTTATAACAAAAATAATGCTAGCAGCTTGCTAAAATGTTCGAAACTTACCACAATTGTATTACAAAAATACGTAGCATTTGATGCATTGATCAACTTCTGATATTTACTCTCGGGCAGGATGCTAAGTGCACCAAAATAAGTAAATTTTTCCATACATACCAATTCCCTATTCAAACATCAGCCTTGAGGGCCATTTCACTATAATATCTGGCTGGATCCTTTGCAATCATGTGAAAACTTTTGCATTAAATTACAAATACACTAGAACCTTATTTATCCGAAGTAATTGGGACCAACCCTACTTCAGATAATGGAAATTTTTGGATAATTGAGAATTAATCAATAATAATCTAATTTAATATGTAGTATCGTCAATGAACTGTTATGACTTTTTAAACCGTTAAATATTAAATTAAAATTAATGAAAATAAATTTATCTCTGAAACAAATACTTACAATGGTTTAAATGCAAGCTTCATGTGGTAGCTCTATATGATAGCACTCAAGAAATTCTGATCGGAAATGTAACAGCAGAAAAAGAGAACAAACAGGAATTCTGGCCAGCTTCCAAAAGTGACCATACCTAAAATATTGTCCTGGTAGGGGTCGAAAGATAATACCAAACGGGTTTTCCCTTCCTTTCTTCCTTTTCTGGAATAGAATTGTCCACAAAGATTAAGTGACACAAAGTGATTCCTCCGCCTTTTCAAATTCTGCTGCAATTAAAATGTCTCTGTTCTTGAGATGACAAAAGAGGTTAGGTTCTTTGCACTTGCTTATAATCAGAGGGTGAAATAACATTCGATTGTTCTGGGACTCGGCAGAATGACCTTCCAAGTTACGAAATGGGCTGTGTTTTTGTTTAGAACAGGGACGTTTGAAAGTGGGGAAGAGTACACTCATACCGAGAAGTGAGCTTGCGAGAACGAATTTTAAAAAAGGGAATTCCGAAGTATTTATCTGCACTCGTAGTTTGAAAAGGACGGCTTGCATATAAAAGGAATGTGGGGGAAACCCCTACCCTTAAAAGTGCACGTTTGTTAAGAGAAAATTTTGGATGATAGTAAAAAGTGAAAAAAAAAAAAGTGCAGAAGAAACCGACTTTGTTTAACGGAGAGTTTCGATTAATCGATGTTCGGATAATCGAGGTTTTACAGTATGTGCAAAAAACTATATTAGAAATATGGATGTAATCATTAAGAGTAATATTCATTCTTCAATGTATTAAAAAAGATTAAATAAGTAGAATTAAATTACTTTATGTAATGCTTATATTGCAGTGAAACCTGTAGCTTAGTGAAGTATTAATCCTTTGAGCTCTGGTGGGTAAATTTCTTCAAAATTCCAAATGTCACATTGGCACCAATATTTTGCAAAGGAAAAATTCGATTTACCATAAACACGAAAAAATGCATTAAACATTTTTCAAAGAAATCTGGTCTAATATTCCGGTGCCAGTGTGACATTTATGAATTAAAACAAAGTGGTAGAAAATTCTACCATCAGAGCTCAAAGGGTTAATGCGGGCATATCAGTGAGTGGGTTAGTAACACTTTCATTGTCTTTCAAAAATATATCCAAGATAATGAAAAAAAGTAGTGCTGAAATTAAAAATATATATATATTTGCCGAAAACATTTAAGTTTACACATCAGATATATTTTTTATGCTTATTTCTTCCGAACTTATAAATTTAATTGTTTTCAAAGAAAGTAATCATTTTTAAAGATACACATAAAACGAAATTTTATAATGCATAACAAACAAATTATCAGCATAAATATTTAACTACTCTAAGAAAGTTATAAAAATATGTAATTTGAAAGCAATATTTTATTCTTTGAAGCAATTCGTTAGGAATGCACAGTACAGTCTCAATTATCCGACCGAGCTAATTGGGTCCGCTAGTACCTCGGATATCGGAAATATCATCTAATAGAAATTGCATATAAAAGCTCGCCATGCTTTCGAATTTAACCTAAATTGCTCTGAATTAACATCTCTTACACTAAAAAACAATAGAACAGGTTTTTAAATGATTAAAAAAGATATAAATTGTGTTTAAAATTCAACAAATAAGAAACAAAATCTCCACACTGTTGCCAATCGAATGGTTGGTTTGGAGATGAATTTTTGATATCACATTGTACCTCGTGATCAATAGAGTCACATAGACACTGAAATAACAACCAGGCTTCGTTGACAGAAAAAAACGTCGATGAATCAAAGCTCGGCTAATCAAGGCTCTACTGTATTTGATGTCTTAAATTAAAGGGGTTTCTAAAAATACCTAGTTGGATAATCTAGTCTCAAAATTTTATTCTATCTGCTATATATTAATATTTTAAAAAAGTAGTTACAAAAGTTAATACTTCAATTTTGTTAGTATAGTAGTATACCAAAAGGGATTTTCACCTTAAATTTCAGCGGCAGACAGTTACTCTGATTAAAAACGAGTTAATATCGATCATAACATTTATTAAAATCAATAATTTTTCGTCATTCTGTTGTACATTATCTGTTTGCGAAATCCCGGGACTACATAAGCAGCCGATGTATAATGGTAGAATGAAAAATGGAGAAAATCATACAAAAATTGCTAATACAGCACCATCTTGCAGATGAATATTTCAAAATTCTAGGAAGACTTACCTGTCTTAGTCAAAAACATGTACAATTTTTCTTTTCAATTCTATGCATAAATTCATGCATTTTCCAATCGATAAAACGGCGACACACGGACACACACAAGAACAGACAGATATTTTGTATAAAAATGTCTTTTGGGATCATTGATGCCTAAAACGTGTAAATCCCTGGAAAATCGGAAGTCAAAAACAATGTCGATTCTACTATTATCTTCGACAAAAGAGGGTGAAAAAAACGAAGAAAATTACATAAAAATAATCTTTATTATAAATTTTTAAATAAATATGCAGCAAAACTTCCATTTAATAATATCCCATCGTCAACATGAAACCACTTCGTTATGAAGAAAATTTGTTAAATAAAAATCAGTTTAAATTTGTGAAATTATTAAATAAATGAAATTTCGATATAAAATACACAAAAAATGGAAAATACACATTAAAATGGAACTATGGAAAATTTATCGGAATTCGCGTAGTATTTTTTTTCTTTACAGTGCAGCCATCTGAGAAACATTTACTTAATGACAAGGTTTAAAAAAATTACAAAGAGAGGTAAACAAAAGCTGAAGCGTGGCGCCCTTTCTCTTTTTTACTTTCTTCTATCTTCAATAGAAGAAAGTTTTGTAATCGAAATTTTTTTGATTTCCGGTTTTCGACGAATTTACACGTTTTAGAGGTCAGAGATTCCAAAAAACATGTTTTTTACAAAATGTCTGTCTGTCTGTGTGTTCGTATGTCGCCATTCTACCATCGAAGAATGTATATGAAGATATGCATAGAATTGAACTAAATTTTTTGTGAATGTGTTTGGCTGTGGCAAGCAGGTCTTCCTTCATTTTTTAAATATTCCGCTGGAAGGGGGCGCTGCAATAGCGATTTTTGTGTCATTTTCAATGTTGTACCGACTAAAACTGTATGAAGTTATGCATCGAATCGAACCGAATTTTTTGCGTAAGTGTAAGGCTATGACTAGTTGGTCCTGACTGATTTTGAAAAAAAAAATCCGCCGGAAGGGGACGCTATAATAGCGATTTTTGTGCCATTTTCAATATTGTACCACCTAAAAGTGTATGAAATTATGGATGGAATTGAACCAATTTTTTTTTTGTGAAATTGTATGGCTATGGCTAGTTGGTCCTGCCTGAATTAAAAAAAAATCCGCTGGAAGGGGGCGCTATAATCACGATGTCTGTGTCATTTTCATTTTACCATAAAAAAATGTGTGAAGTTATGCATAGAACTGAATAAAAAAAAAATTAATGATTTTTTTTGGGGTATGGCAAGTAGGTCCTCATAAATTTGAAAAAATCTGCCTATCATTCTATTGTCCATCGGCTCGTGCACAGACGGAAACTCGTTTTTACTCCGATTCATTGACTGAAGCAGAAATTTAAGAGGAAAATCAAAGTTGGTATAATATTGAATTAAAATTATTAAAGCATTAACATGTACAACTATTTTTCAAAATATTAAAATGTACGTATGAGCTAGAAGAAAGTTTTGGGATTGGCACATCCAACCAGTTTTAATATTGCAAGTTCCCCAATGAAAATAAAAGTCTGTAATATTACTTTGAATAAGTTTCTCATAAATAAATACAGTGCTTATTAAAATTTTCGGGTATCCATCCAATTTATCTGTAGCATTTTTATGGAATTGGATTCCTTTTCTTATTCTATCGGAGGCATGCTTCATTGCCAACGGCTGAATGCCTGTGTTAAAAAGTGGTGATAAAAAATGTTTATCTCAGTGTTAAAAAACGTTTTGTTTAGCAAACAATGAAAATTTTAAAATAAATTATAAATTTCATTCTCACGAAGTCCGCGGAAATAAATTCATCGATCCATCGCAAAAACAACCTCTGCATTTGAATGCTGTACACACAGTAAGTGGAATTAAATTCGTTATATAGGACATATTTCTTGTAATATGGAGATGAATTTGCATGTAAATGGGGTTCAAAGTCAAACTTTAGCAAAATATTTCGTTATGTAGAAAACTTCTTTAAATATGAACTTCATTAAATGATAGGTATAAAGATTACAAGTGTATATCTAATTAATGTAAAACAGCACCTACATAAAATTAAAATATTGTCATCTATCTACATATCATATCCATTTTAAAAGCAAATTCCTTCCACTTTACCTATCTTGATGTTTCTATAGGTAAGAGGAGTCTAAAATATCTTTCGAATGGAAATGTCTCAGATTATCCTAAAGTAATTTTCTACTTCGCTAACGGAACACAAAGTTAATTGTTTTGCAAAGTGTTGTTTTCGTAACTTTAAAGTGGAAAATTTGTAGCTAGATATCCTTGAAACAGAAAGAAAATAATGACCCTATGTCGCTTAAGGGGCGGTTTCGGATTTAGGTATTCATTCAAAATTATCGAAAGTTTCATGAAATGATATATATTTCTGCAAATCACTTTATAAAATATGAATATTTCAAAAGATTTAAAATTCGGTGATTCGTGCGAGATATACTTGCAAAAATATTTTAATGTAATTTTTGTATATTAATTATTTTTAAATTGAAATTTCAAAACTATTTCGATATTGTTGGTTGGAAATAATTTTTTGTGTTTAGTGCATGGAAATAATCGTGAAAAATATTACTTTGGAAAAATAGAAACTTGAGTAATTTTTCTCTTTAGGAATATTTTCAATATAAAGCACGTCCCTTTTCTAAAATCTTCTCAAATTATTAGCCAAGCATTATATTTTAGAAATATTTAGGATGATTCAAAAGTTACAAAAGAAATAATAATTCAACAATTAGAAAAAGTATAGATAATAGTACAACACAGTTTTCTCATAAATACACAGATAGACATGATATTTTTTATAACAGCGATTATCACCCCGGAAACCCAGATTTTGCTCTAAAGTATAAGTGCAATCCCGGGGGAAAGACTCAATTCCACTGCACATGGTTATATACATTAGCAATGATTAGCTTTTACAATAGTATTCAACAGTTAATAACATAGAGAAACATAAATCCAATTCGCTAGTATCCCACCAGTGGCCGAGAGGTTCTGACCTCTCAACTGGTAGGCGGCAGGTGCTGGGTTCGAACCCAATCGCGACCGTCGGCAAAACCGTTCGGAGTTTTCGTGATTTTTTTCGAGCCTTGCGTAAATACGGGTTAGGTTCTCTTAGAAAGATCCCCAGGGCCTATATCCCTAGAGTAGATAATCGTCCGACACAAAATAAACTAAACAAAACCAATTTGCTAGTTTTTGCTCTGAAATTTATAAGAAATTTCATCAGAACATACATTGACAAGAAATTGTACTATGTTCTATTGATGCATTAACAATTAAAACATATAATTTATTTAATATAACTTCTGATTGATGGAAAGTAATAAATCAAAATAAAATTTTATTGTAGAGAGAAAAGCTGAACTGGATTGCCAACATTTTGAAGAAATATCCTAAAAAGCTTTTAAAATTAAAAATGAAATATAAAAATGAAAATAAATTAAAAAATAGATAGAATGGGCACAACTATAAATGAACAGCTTTCATAAAAAAAGGTTATCAAAATAGGTTCTGTAGAATGCTCCGGGCTGATGACTAAAAAAAACAACCAGGGCTATTAAATATATGCATACTTTTTAAATGTGAGCAGACTCTTTTAGCTTTACTATAAATATAAACCCCGACTCGCCCTTTCCAACGGTGAATGTTCCAACTTGATTTTCTCAGTTTCTAGAGTTTATACTACTTATCTGCATATTAATAAAACAGTTATGTAGTGTTATGGACATTTAAATTTATGTTATATATCGGAATGTTATGCTATAAAACACCAATTGTTGATGCGCCCAAAATATTGCATTTTGTAGCTTGTTTAATTATAAAAATGGTAATAATTTGATAGTTGTATGAAATTTTTAATTAAAATATATTTAAAGATTGAAGAAATTTAAAACTTGAAGTAACACTTAGGCAACACCTACCTTTAATGTTATTTATAAACTTTTTTACCAAAAATAGAACCGACTTCAAAAACTACTGCAAAGTAAAAAGTAATTTTTTTACAGAATAGTTAATACGAAATTAAATAAAAAGCATTGTATTTACCATGCGTTTTGTCAGGTTTATGTACATTAAATTGATTTTTTGGAGTCGGTGCCAGCCAAGCCAAGTTAAATGTAATTATTCAATATTAGAAACTTACCTTTAATTTTGAACTTGGCATGGCTGGCACCGACTCCAAAAAATCAATTTAATGTACATAAATCTGACAAAACGCATGGTAAATACAATGCTTTTTATTTAATTTCGTATTAACTATTCTGTAAAAAAAATATTTTTTACTTTGCAGTAGTTTTTGAAGTCGGTTCTATTCTTGGTAAAAAAGTTTATTTTTCACTTTTTAGTTTTTTTTTTTTTTTTACTTAGCTTATGATTGAGAAAACGGTTACAACAATCAATATTAACTTGCGAGAAATCACTAATTTTATTAGTTTTTGCTTAGTTACTAAAAAAGTACGGAACCAATTTTGATGAAACAGAAGTGGTACCAGTTCGAGAGCAACCTCGTTGAATAAATCAAAATCGGATGGATAGTTTTGGAGTAATCGATGAGCACACACACACACACATATATATATATATATAATACATACTCGTCTAATTGTTAACCTCCTCCCCGTTCTTTGAAGTCGCTTAATAATTTTTAGCATTTAATTTGTAAAATATACGTATAAAAATTATAATACGGAAAAAATTACTGCACACACGTATGTGAGGTTCGAACCCACGCTTTCTTTCGAGAATCAAAGTTTAAATAAGGCGCCTAAGACCGCTCGGCCATTCTGACTGTATTCTGTTCGGCGAACTTATTCAATGTCCATGTTACTTTAATTTGCGAGAAATCATTAATTTTATTAGTTTTTGCGTAATAACTAAAAAGTACTAAACCAATTTCTATGAAATGGAAATGATACTAATTCCCGAATAACCTCTTTCATTTAACACAAATACTAGTTTAATCGGTTGGATAGTTTCGGTGTAATCGGTGAACATACATAAGAAAAAAATGAATACGCGTCGAATTGATAATGTCCTTTCCTTTTTTTTAGGTCGGGTAAAAAAAATATACTACGCAAAAAAAAAACTGTATATTATACATGTATGTCAGCAGTGAGGTTCGAATCCACGATCTCTTTCGAGAACCATAGATAAAATCAGACGCCTTAGACCGCTTGGCTATCCTGACTGCAATCTATTCGACGAACATATTAAACGTCATGTTACTTCGCAAGTCTATTATTTTAGTACTTTTCAGTGATAAAAAGATCTCTAATACTCTGTGCTAATACCAAAAAAAAAAAAAAAAAAAAATCTGGTTAAATACAAAATATTTTTAGTAGCATAATTATTATTTAATTTGTAAAAATTATAATACGGAAAAGGTTATTGTATACATGCATGTCAGGAGTAGGGTTCGAACCCACGATTTCTTTCGAGAATCAGAGCTTAAATCTGGCGCCTTAGACCGCTCAGCCATTCTATCGACACTACATTCAGCGAACTTATTCAACACTTTTAATTAACGAAAAATCACTAATTTTATTAGTTTTTGCCTAATTACTAAAAAAGTACTGAACCAATTTCGATGAAACGGAAGTAGTACCAATTCGAAAACATTCTCTTTCATTTAAAACAAAAATAACAGAAATAGGTTGCATAGTTTCGGAGTAATCGGTGAACATACATTATGGGGGCTCAAGGGTTGAAAACTTTTCAAAAAATCGATTTTTTTTATGATCTAGTTTGATTATTCAATTAATTCTTAACTCAATGCAAAAAACCGCATAAAAATATTAGCATTTTTAACGGCGTTATAAGCATTTATGTATCAACACTTACATAGTCGCATCCATATAATTTCAACTTTAAGTCGTGTTCTCTCAAAACTTGATTTTGGACGACTAACACCAAGATTTAAAAAAAAACTATTTGATGGAATGGCTTAATTTTTTTTTGCATGCATATAACATCATAATCTAGATTATGAATTATGGATATAACTATCACTTAATAATAACAGCATTAAAAAATCTCTCAAAGTTGAAAATTTAAAAAAACCCTAAAAAATACAACTTTTTTTCCATTAAAAATACTCAAAATATTAAACTATCTAAAATATATTAATTCATAATCTAGATAATGATGTTATATGCATACAAAAAAAAAAAAAAAAAAAAAAAAAAAAAAAAAAAAAAAAAAGAAAAAGAAAAAAAAAATCAAGCCATTCTATCAAAATTTTTTTTTTAAATCTTGGTGTTAGTCATCAAAAATCAAGTTTTGAGAAAACGCAACTTAAGGTTGAAATTATATGGATGCGGCTATGAAAGTGTTTATACATAAATGCTTATAACTCTGTTAAAAATGCAAACATTTTTATGCGTTTTTTTGCATTGAGTTAAGAATTAAACGAATAATCAAATTAGATCATTAAAAAAATCGATTTTCTGAAAAGTTTTCAACCCCTGATCCCCCTTAAAAAAATACATACGTGTTGAATTGATGATAACCTCCTATTCTTTTTTTTAAGTCGGTTAAAAAAATTATAATACGGAAAAAATTCTGTATATCATAGACGCATGTCGGGAGTGGGGTTCGAACCCACGCCCTCTTTCGAGAGCCAAAGATTAAACCACGTGCCTTAGACCGCTCGGCTATCCTGACTCCAATTTAACCGTCTAATTTATTCAACGTCATGTTACTTTTTGCAAGTCTATTATTTTAGTACATTTTCACTGATAATGTATTGAATTGATAAAAGATCTCTGATACTCTGTGCTAACGGTTAAATACAAAGTATTTTTAATTGCATAATTAGTATTTAATTTGTAAAATATACATGTAAAAATTATAATACGAAAAAAGGCATGCACGTATGTCAGGAGTGGGGTTCGAACCCACGCTCTCTTTCGAGAACCAGAGATCTAAACAGGCGCTTTAGACCGCTCGACCATCCTGTCCGCACTCAGGTCAGAGAATTTATTCAATACTTTTCATTAGCAAAAAATCACTAGTTTTATTAGTTTTTGCCTAATTACTAAAAAAACACTGAACCAATTTCTATGAAACGGAAGTGGTACCAATTCGAGAGCAAGGTCTTTCATTTAACACCAAAACCAAATTAATCGGTTGGACAGTTTCGGAGTAATCGGTGAACATACATAGAAAAAATACATACGCGTCGAACTGATAACCTCCTCTCCTTTTTGGAAGTCGGTTAATTAATATAGGTTCTACTTTAATTTTTTGAAGGGTTAACTTGGGGTAATTGGAGGTAAATTAATTATTTGTTTTTAGATTTTTGATCTACATATTTTTTGTTGCTTAAAAGTGTATGTATTTAATTGCAAAGGGGAATTTAAAATTAAAAATTTTGTACTTTTTTGTGCAAGCTGACGCAATTTTCAATAGAAAACAGTAAAATGTTTTACATGTTATACTTTATAAATATTTTTAGTATTTATTCCATAATTCGTATTTCATATCTTAAAATAGTGGGAATTCGAAAATTAATGCTTATGTTTGGGATTTTAAGTAGTACGTTTATAACAAAAATCAGTACGAAATAATCAATTTTTTAGGTAATAATAAACATATGTAAAAGTAATTTAAAATAAAAATTTAAAAACAATGAATGATATCAGTTTCAAAATTTTTATTACTAACCCTCATAGCATGGACACAGTGACGTCACAATGACGTCACTGTGATTCACTTTGGTCACATCCCATCTGTGACCAAAATGCGACCACTCAGTGACGTCATATTGTGACTGAGATGTGACTTTCTTAGAAATCTTTAGAAAATTACAAAAAATTCTTCAAAACATGTTATTTACTCTAAAAAACATGTTTCTGGCAATTTAAATAGCATCACTTTTATCACAGTTTCGTCACAATGTTAATATCAAAGTAGTCACAAATGACACATTGTTCACAAATTTGTCACACCGTGACTTCACAAAGTGGTCACAATGTGACGTCAAAAACGAGCTCTAAAACGGCCATAACGATTTCACATTTTAGTCACTGTGACTTCATATCGACGTCACGTGACGTCGCATCGACGATCGATGGTCACAATGTCACAATGTGACTTCACAACGACGTCACATTGACGTCATCATGAAATACGGGAATGAATTTAAAATTGGTCTTTGAGTACAAACTGTAATGTTGTATAAAATGTTTTACCTAAATTCGGTGCTGCCATTGAAAGTTTAAAAGTTAGTTCTATGTAGGTTGTAGGTTGCTTCTAAAGTCTAATCCATTCTTGTCACATAATAGTCCAATCGACTGGTCCAAAAGTATTAAAATGATTTACGACTGATTTTTATTCATTAGTGATATTTACACATGATAATGATTTATAGAAGTCATATGTACTCTAGATGCTTTATTATTAGGCTATTTTAAGCGCATCTTTGTTATAATGCACTCATGCGTTCTTAAGATCATTCTAATTTGTGTTTTTATATGTCTCCTTTTTTGTGTATTTCATCATAAAAACTCGACAGAGTTTCTCGCCAAGTAGAATAAGCAGCAATGCAATTAAAAGTCAATGAAAGTAATTTCCGCTAATGGATGCCAGACGATTTTTTTTAAGTACTCTGTCTTGTTTATATTTTGCTGACTGATCAAAATGAGATTTTGGCACACCTATATCTCGCGTTCTAGTTATGATAGAATCAAAATTATCATTTCTGTAGAATGGAGCATGCCAAGTGACTAGAAAACAAAAATAAAGCGGAATCTGACGAATAGAATTTCAGTAATTGCGACTTTAAAAGTGCTGTTTTTTGTACTCTTTAAAAATCTTCAGACTAAAAACTGTTAACAGGGTTAAAGCCATTTGCAATTATTCGATTTTTATGTGGTTTACGCTAAATATTTATAGCTAAATTTATATTTCTTGTATATACGTATAAGTATTTACTGCATATACGTATAAGTATTTATAGAACTGTTAAATCAATAAATTAAAATGCTATATCCATGCATTTGTTGATAAAATTTTGAAATGGCTTAAGTATATTTTCAGTACGAGTACATTTTAAAATAAAACATTCTAAGAATTTTCGTTTTAACTTTAGCATATATTTATTTCTTTTTAAATATGTTCACTTTAATATTTTTCAACCATTAAAAAAATTTCAATGAAATTTTTTCTTAATGAAACGTCTGTTTTACGATGTAATATCAAGCAAATTTCGTGACACATTTGTGAATAATTAGGGTTTCATTATATTAAATTTAACAGAAATTCTTAATATGTAATTGACAAATTAAATTTAAACACAGGTGATTTCAAATTCCGTGTATTTCAACGATAGGAAAATTTAGAATGGTGTGTAAAGAACATAAAACCGAAAAAGAAGAAAAAAATGCTATTTTTAGCAAACAAAGTAATAAAAAAACATTGTTCAGTTAAACTGGTGACATTGAGCTATTTTCACTTTTTGTATATGACAGCCTTATTTTTTCAGAGAATAAAGCCCCTTAAAAAACAAATTAAGGGCTTTCTTATATACTTAACGATTCCCCGAAACTATTCAGGGATTCGTCTTATAAAAAAACCTATATCCAAAGTTTGAAGCAAATCGGTTAATTCTGCATGGAAAACTCATTTATCTAAATTAAGTGGGGTAGCCCCCGTTCCTCCGTTTATACTTTGCCAACGAATCTCCAAAACAAATCAGAGAAGCGTCTTATCAAAATGAACTTATATAGTTTGTGGCTTTTATGGAATCATTTAAAACGAGTTGTTTTTGATGAGATAAATTTATACGCAATCGAAAAATACATTCTCTCTAAACATAAAAACTCGGTAAGCATAAATGCGGACGTTACAAGTTGCGAAGATACATGTGGCCTAATGTCAAAGGTAATGAGTCAATGGTTTTAAATTTTCAGCATACGGCAAAGCGTTTTACGCATCCTATCATTACGTATTATTCTCCCTCCTCCTCAATCAGTTAGTGAGTGCAATCTTAAAAAAGTCAACATTTCAGGCAAAGCGTAGAGAAATAAATACTGTCTGGCTTCAAGATGAATTCATCCAATTACTCATTTCATACACAGATTTTTATATACGTACCAAGAAGACCAAATTCTGATTTAATTTTTTGGCGCAACATGTCCCTTATGGGATTTTGCGCCATAAAAATACATATAACCAATCAACTTGATTTAATAATTATTCAAAAATGAGTAGGTGGAAATATTTGTATATTAAAAAAAAAATCAATTAAAAATAATTTCATGATATTACAGCAAAACCTGCCTCGACAAAATCTCCAGGAATCGGATAAAATTCCAATTTAAACAACTTCTCGTCTTATCAGGTATAATTGCATGGTATTCTTTTCGCAAGGATCATGAAATATTTCCGCTTAAGTCAGGATTTTGTACAGATAAGTCCCTATTTTACTCTTTTTACAGTGTAGTTGGATCAATGTTTATAGCGCCAGGCATACTCTTCTACACCGACCAATATATTTCATGTTCCACCATTAAGTGTGTCATATAATATTTTCAAAAATATGATTTTTTTTTACCACTCAGTTCAATTTTACCACAAAACACCACGGTACATATTACAATAAAAGAAAAGATATTTTTTTCAAAAATATCTAATTTTTTAGTGAAAAAGAGGTATCTGGCATTTCATTCACTTTCTCCGCTGTATTAACTCAATTTTCTTTAAATACGGACTCCCCCTGTTTCTTAAAGATTGGGAGACTGGTGGAGAAATATTGTTTTCCTTTATCAGCTGACTGTTATAAGTTTCTACGGAGGCGTGAGAATGTATCATACGTTACAGAATTTGCTGCCGTAAAGAATGATTATCTCATCATTTCCTTTTGTGGTCAAAAACAAAGTTTATTAGAAAATGTTTTTATTTGTCAATAGCATGATAAATATCTTGCAACTGGGCTTTTTTTCTGAAAGATACAGCTGCAGAAAAGAGAAAAATTTCGAAAAATATATACGTCAATTTGTCATCCCTAAAAGATATTGGAAATGGCAGAAAGGATGATATTTTTCAGAAATTTTTCTTTCATTCTCAATGTATATATTTTGCCTATCATAATCCATTTTTTATGAAAATAAAGTTACCATGATTTCATATATGATTATATATGGATTTTCGTGCATATAAAAACACATTTTTTTTTAAATATAGATTCACCCTAAATCAATAGCAGGAATTGGAATATACAAGAATAAGAATACATTAGTGAGTATAAGAATGTATAAGAATATATTATTGAGTATCTTATGCCTATTTCTGCTACTTGTAAATACCACTTTCTAGAATATAGATTTTCTATAACTTTACAAGAAGTAATATTTACAGTTTAATAAAAATGGAAACATTTTACCTGTGTTTTGTGCTTTATGATATTACAACTTTACTTTTCAGCGAAATAGAAAACTTGCTAGTTTACTGCGACGAATATACTATACAACTAAATTAATAGATGGCCTTTAAATCTATCACACAACTGCGCCATTCTCCAACACACAAATTTCCGAATTTACTTATATGTACATTTCATTAAGACATTACATTTTACACCACCCAAAATATATTATTGATTGACTTAGAAGTAAACGTGTCATTTTTAGGAAATAATTCTTGAAAAAAATTAAGCTTCTCCCCCTATTAAATTTTTTTTCGATAAATTTATGCATCCTGTAAAGCTAAAATTTGAATAAAAATCTATATTTTTAACGTTTTGTTACAAGTTTTTTTTCTAAGGTAATTAATATCCCATGTCTTGTCAAAATAAATCCAAGCAAAAGTATTACATTGTAATATATTTACTATACATTGCAATATACTTACTTTAAACAAAAAAATTATATTATAATTTTTTTTAATACACTAATAATGACTTTAAGGATAAATTATTTATGTTTGGATGTCTTTTGGCAAGACGTGTAACATTAATTACCTTAGCAAAAAAATGAAACTTTAATAATTTGTTCACAGATATCTCACTAGGTCTCATCAACTTTTATTCAAAGTGAACATTATTAAAATTTTAAGCGGAAAAAAATCAGAAAATATGAAACCTTATCTGGAGGAAGTTTGAAAAACAAATTCTCTAAGACAACCGTAATTAGTCAAGTTTTATTTATGATGCTAATATTTGAATACGTCGATTTCCATACATTTTCTTTAACGTTTTACATCCTTTTAATTCTTGTGTTATTGATAAATGTTTCGCAAATCAAAAAGTTATTTCCCCTTTTCTACTCTGTATTCAGTTTGTATGAAAATCAAAACTAAATGTTATTCCCCAAGTAAGGAGAAAAATAAAATATTCAAAATTCGGGCTGCAAACTGATATTTCATACGGCGCCACCAGCAATTATAGGCGTCTGGAATTTTTTTCTGCTTTTGTTTCGGCAGAAGAAAATATTCAGACAAATGTAAAATCTTCATTTCGGTATTTTCAAAAATTATTTTATAGGAGAAACGGCGAAATATGTCGGAAAAAGAACAGAAAACACGTGAATGATTTCATTTTTTATTTTGTTTTTGTGGTATAATCATAATCCAAGAATTTTTTTGACGATGGCCATTCTTTAAAAGAAATTTAAATAGGCAATTTCGATTTCGGCTTTAACTAAAGAAAATAAAATTGTTAAAGATGTGCTTAATAGTTTCAATGAATAAAACTTATTATCATGTTTACGAAAATTATTGCTCTTAGAAAATTCTTTTTAGGAAATAACAAAACATGGACATTTACTGTATCTTTCAATTTGTATAATTGTAATACTGGATGCGGGAAATTCGGTATGATTGTGCCAAGAATAACTTAACTAACGCAGATGCTGCAAATGAATCTCTCTTTCCTTTGAACTCTATATCATATATAAGTGTGAATGGGAAAGTAGTTTGAGATAAATATGCAAATACTGCGTACGTGTGTCTGATCAAAAGTATTTAAAGAAACGTTTCGTGAAACTGAAGGTACTCAAATTTGTTGAGAGTGATGATGGCGTTATTCTAGCAAGCTCTTTATCACTGTTACGGCAATTATCATTGCCTAGTGTGCTTATGCCAGAACGAAATCCTACTTAACGATATTTTTTAGCCATGTTGTGCGGAAAAACACAAAATTCCAAGTTAAATATTTTATTTTAGTGTACACGCATTCAACAAAAAAAAAAAAAAAAAAAAAAAAAAAAAAAGAGGGAAAATGTAGTTTTAAACAATCTCACATAAAATAAAATTGATATACGTTGTTTACGTTTATTACAAGTTACTTCCTGTGTAATAGAAAATGCGTTTCCATATTATTGAATTAGATATATTATTTTAACTTATTAAACGGTGCAGTTTTGTTACGTTACACTGAATGTGTTGGAAAGGATTTCACAATCTGTGCTTGACGCATTTTTTTTTTTTAATTTTTATTTTACTGAGGTTTAAGTTAAACTTGCGTTTTTAATTTTCTTTAGAGTACCCTTGACATTACACGCAGTTTATTTTCTTCTAAATTTATAATGAATTAGCATAGTACCCATATGACATATAAATAAAAAATAGTAACATTATAGTATTTTTATTACAAAATTATGTATAGCATTTTCTTAAATGGATGTTAAGTAAGAAACAGTAAGGAAAAATACACCTATGTTTAGGCAAATCATGTTAAGACTAAGTGATAGCCACAATATTGATTAATTTTTAGCAGCAGTTGTTTGCATTCAATTAAATTTAAAAAAAAATTACTTCAAAAAGTGCGGGAAAAACTTTGGGGACGGTAAGGCTATCAGTAAAGCACAATGCTTGAATTATTATTTAAATGCGGATTTAAATTCTACTCTAAATTTTCTCTCAAAGAATTTTAGCCATTCTTTTTCTAGCATACTTCTGCTTGGGGAAAGATTTGAAAACCATTCTGTGGCTGTATCTGAAGGGATTTTCTGTATAATTTTAGCAAGTGGGACGATAAAAAATATAAAATCCGGAGACTGAGTTCAAAAAATAGTAACGACGGTAAAAATGTGTCAAGTTTAGATTTTTTCAATATTTATATAAACCAATTGTCCTAGGTGCATGTAACGGTAGTTATTTTGTTGAATAAATTGTATTCTTTCCTAAAAAAATGCTGTTTGTTATCTTTCACCTAAAAACGCTAGAACATTTTGTTACCTAATAATATTATGATAATATATGAGTTTGGAAGAGATTGGAGCAGAATTATAGAAGTTATCGTTATCAGAAGAAAGTGGTGTGTATATGTCACTGAACTTCGTGCGTGTGTATGTCACTGAACTCCTCCTAAACGACTGGACCGATTTTAATGAAATTTTGTGCGTGTGTTCCAGTGGATTCGAGAATGGTTTAGATTCACATTTCATCAAAATTGATTCAGTACTTTTTTAGTAACTACGCAAAAACTAATAGTTAGTGATTTTTCGCTAATTAATAGTGCTATATACATAAAAGAAAGTCTGGATTTCGTATTAATCACAGCACAAAAAAATCTACCGAACCAAAAATCTTGAAAATTGGGGTAAATATACTTCTTATAAAATCGAGTGCCGCTAAGAAGGGATTTTCGAAAATCCCCCCCCCCCTAAGGAGGGTAAAAAAAAAAGAACGAACTTTTAAAAAATTTCTTAAAAATCGGCTTTTGTGGATATTTTTCAACTCATAACATATTTTAGTGTATTTTTTCATTCTGAATCGAATGGTACTAAGCAAATTCGTTTAAATCCAGTAGTTCGTGAGATAATTCACATTTTCCTAATTTGGCGAAGTCTTCGGCACAAAAACCTGAAATTTTCAATGATTATCTCTTTATATATACATCTTCTGTGCGTGTGTATGTCACTGAACTCCTCCTAAACGACAGGACCGATTTTAATGAAATTTTGTGTGTGTGTTCCAGTGGATTCGAGAATGGTTTAGATTCACATTTCATCGAAATTGATTCAGTACTTTTTTAGTAATTAGGCAAAAACTAATAGTTAGTGATTTTTCGCTAATTAAAATTGCTGAATAAGTTCGAATAAGTGCGGACGGAATGTCCGAGCGGTCTAAGGCGCCAGATTTACGCTCAGCTTCTTGAAGAAAGAGATCGCGTGTTCGAAACCCACTCCTGACAAACGTGTATGCTTTACAATAATATTTCCTATATTATAATTTTGATTAACTGACTTAACTTTTAACTAAAAAGAGAAAAATAAACTTTTCTGTCAAAAATTGAACCGACTTCAAAAAATACTGAAGAGTGAAAAATAATTTCCTTACATAATTGTAATAAGAAATTAAATTAAGAGCGTAGTGTTTATCGTGCGTATTACCATATTTACGTACATTTATTTGATTTTCTGGAGTCGGTGCCAAGAAGGACAACGTCTGTCGGGTCCGCTAGTATATATATATATATATATATATACACACTAACTATTAGTTTTTGCCTAATTACTAAAAAAGTACTGAGTCAATTTCGACGAAATGTGAATCTAAACCATTCTCGAATCCACTGGAACGCACACACAAAATTTCATTAAAATCGGTCCAGTCAT
Source organism: Maratus speculifer (assembly GCA_964019185.1). Lineage (NCBI taxonomy): Eukaryota > Metazoa > Arthropoda > Arachnida > Araneae > Salticidae > Maratus > Maratus speculifer. The sequence continues at coordinate 248,741,271 of OZ025293.1, read as the reverse complement.
TTAGGAGGAGTTCAGTGACATGCACACGCACAGAAGATTTTTATATATATAAAGATATATGTATATATATATATATATATATATATATATATTTATTTATTTATTTATGCCTAAGTGGGACAAGATCACCAGATCGCTAGGATCCGGTGTAGACCCTATTTGTCCCACCCGGAATGTTCCCCGGCATGTGGGGATTCATTACAATAACTTCAACAAAAAAAAAAAAAAAACCATAAAATACATAATATACAGGCTGTATACAACATCAACACAGTGGTATGCGCGCCGGAGACCTGCTCCATCGCGACAAGTGGCGCTACGACTGCCAAAAGCTCAACAAAGGCTCTAACGCGACAGCGGGCAGTCTTAGGAGAGAACGGTTAAGTGGTAAGATTGGCCAGGTCCATAAGGAAGTGATAAATTTGTGCCAATTGACGGAGTAGTTTTGGGCGGGTTAAGATATTTGTGAGCCAGGTATCTGGGCGGGAATAAGGGTTCTTAAGGTGCCAGGCTTCTGTGAGTGTGCAGAAGAAATAGTAGTGGTCTGGAGACCCTATGGCCCCACACTCACAGAGGTCCGTATCTGAGCGTTTAAAATAATTTAGGTATGTTCTGAATGGACCATGGCCGGAGAGGAATGCTGATGTGGGAGGGGAGAAAGCTAAGAGATTGTATGAGACTTTTGGGATAAGGGAATAGGTGTGCCTGCCTTTGCTTGAGGCATCCCAATATATATATATATATATATATATATATGTGTATAAACTTTTTTACTTATGGCAGTTTTGGGGTCTAAAGGTTATGATCGGCGTAGATTTGCAAAAATTTTTGAGAAATTCCAACATAGGAGCGACCGCAATAGGCAGTGTTTCATACGAAATCTACCTAAAACAAACTAAAACTGCTTAGGTGTAAAAGATTATTCTTAATTTAATAAAAAACTAAATTATATTAAATTTTAGTTCTGGTTTCCACCAAACGAATAAATTTATCTGAAATTGCTTAACTCACAAGTCAACTAATCGAGGTCGAACAGTACACTTATTTTATATAAGTTGTTTTGGTTATAATTCATCTATGACCCATTAACATATTTACAGATGAAGAATGCACTATACAGCAAAACTTTATGTGTGTGTATATGTGGGAGCGATTCTTTCTCCAACAGCCAAGTATCATGTCTTGTAAGGTTCTTCATATCGCAACTCTGATAGAAAATGTCTTTAGAAAGCAGACGATTTTCTGAAAAAACTCCATTCAGACGAAAAGCCGAAGAAAAAAGAAATGAACGGAAGAGATCGTTGGATGGAATGTGGAGAGAGTTGGTGTTGACTTTAGAAGAATGTTGATTAAGATGACGCGATTAAGATGTTTTAATTAAAGTTTCCTTTTGAATGTTCGAATTGTAAATATTAATATGTAAATATCTTTTTTGTAAATATTAACGTTTAATATAAGTCATTTAAAAGTTTAAAAACGGTGTCAGAATTTAATTTACCTCCGAGTTTATTTACTTATGTGTTCGAAAGAACTTTTATAAGAAGAATCTCCATAAATTTTGGTGTCAGAACCGAGACAAACGAACGCCCACAGAGAAGAAATATATATATACTTTAAATAATCTGGAAGCCGTTATTATTTAGAATTGTGATGGAATCCTTGCTGGAAATTATTATGAGGAAATTTTTTTTGAATATATGTTTAATGATATGAAGCTGTTGGATACTGCGACAACAATGCTGTTTAAATGTGTGAAGCTGAGCATCTGATTATGAAGTGAGTTTATTATTTCATTTTTCTTTTCAATAATGGAAAAATTAGTTGATTTAAAGGAATTAGAGTTTTCTTTGAAAACTGAAAAATCAGCTAGTATTAAGATATTGCACAAATTAATTTTTGGAGAAATCGGTGACAGAAATAATCGACGTAGAATTCGGAATTTTACTGGGTTTACATTTGAAATAGATTCCGATGAATATCAAACTAAATTCAAAGAAACTAAAGATAATTTTTCTGTTAACGACTTAATTACCATTTGCAATGTTTTGTGTATAAATAATTCGGGAACTTTTGATGACATTGCTGCCAGAATAATTTCTAGTTTATGTGATTTTAATATTTTAAAAATTACTATGATAGCCGATGTAGGTACTCTTAGTGATGACGAAAGTGTTGATGAATTTAATGATGATTTACAAGATAAAACTAAAAATATTTCAATTGTTTTTGAGAATAATATGAGAAATGATTCTGGTAGTTCTAATTGTGAAAGTAATGAAAATCAGAAAATTCTAATTCCTGATTATGTTATTAAACCAAGCATTTCTATTAATGATATTGAAAGTATGATTACAATGTTTGAAGGTACTCAAGTACAAAATATTAATAAATGGATTGCCGATTTTGAAGATATTGTTTCATTATTTAACGTTAGTGATTTGCACAAATTGATTTTGGCTAAACGCCGTATGACAGGCAAAGCAAAATTATTTCTTGAAAGTGAAACAAATATTAATTCGTGGTCTAAATTAAAAGCCCTACTCATATCTGAATTTGGTCAAACGTGCAATTCAGCTGAATTACACGAATTGCTGTCCAAAAGAAAAATTAGACCACATGAATCGTTTGATGAATATTTTTTAAATATGAAACAATTCTGCTCAAAAGGCAATATTGAAGATTCTGCCCTTATTCAGTATGTAATAAATGGAATTAATGACCCCATTTCTAAAAAATCTTTTTTGTATGGTTGTCCCAATATTGCTGAATTTTAACAAAAATTAAAGATTTATGAAAAAATAAGATCGGAGTATGAAAATGCAAAATTTCATAAATATGAAGGAGCTAAGCCTAAAATTAAATCCGAAGTTGAAGTTAAGAACAAATTTAAGCCTGTAAAGCCAAATATGCGTTGTTTTAATTGTGGCGGGAATAATCATAAGAGCATTAACTGTGTAAATAAAGATAAAGGGCCGCTTTGTTTTGCTTGTAACGCTTATGGTCATAAATCATTTCAATGTAATAAATCTAAAGATACAAGTGTTAAAAATGCTCAGTCACAAGTAAACATTATTACATCCCAAGATTTAATTCTGAAAGAGATAAAGCTTTATTCTTTGCGTTTAATCTCTTTAATAGATACTGGTAGCCAAAAGACTTTGTTAAAGAAAAGTATTTATGATAATTTGAAGAACTTTGTAGAATTAAAACCTACGAGTATCTCTTTGACCGGTCTAGGAAAAGCCTCAATTAAACCAGAAGGTTGTTTCAATTCAGAAATCGAAGTAGATGGTTCAAAATTTAAAGTTACTATTTTTGTCGTTAAGGACAGTTGCATTAATTTCGATTTAATTATTGGCACTGATGTTATTCATCAAGGTACATTAACTATTTCTGAGAATAAAGTGAAACTGTTTAAAGCTCAAGTTCAGTCTATTGACTTTTTAGTTAATATTGTAAATGTTTTGGATGAGCCTAAAATTGATTTAACTCACATTGCTGACAAAAAATTACGTTCAGAGTTATACTCTTTAATTGAAAATTATGTACCAATTAAAACTAAAACAGTAGATGTTAAAATGAAAATTAATTTAACTGACGAAATCCCAGTTTGTTCTTCTCCTCGAAGATTACCGCCATGCGAGAAAAAAATAGTCGAAAACCAAATTGAGGAGTGGCTAGCTCAGGGAATAATTCGAGAAAGTTCTTCTAATTTTTCTTCGCCGGTTGTGTTAGTCAAGAAAAAAGATAACACAATGAGACTTTGTGTTGATTACAGATGTCTTAACAAAAAGACAGTACGTGAGCATTTCCCCTTGCCAGTTATTGATGATGTAATAGACCAATTACATTCTGCCGAAGTATTTACCACCATAGATTTGAAAAACGGTTTCTTTCATGTAGATGTTGAAGAAGACTCGCGGAAATACACCTCGTTTGTTACTCATGAAGGACAATACGAATTTTTGAAATGTCCATTCGGGTTGACCAATAGCCCTAGTGTTTTTCAAAAGTATATTTATAATGTATTTCGAAACCTATTAAAAGATCACATTGTTGTCATTTATATGGATGATTTAATAATACCTGCTAAAAACGAAGCTGAAGGTCTAGAAAAATTAAAACTTGTACTCGAAACTGCATCGGAATATGGATTAGAATTAAATCTTAAAAAATGCAATTTTTTGAAGCGTGAAATTGATTTCTTGGGGTATAGAATCATAAATGGTAAATTGTATCCCTCTCCACTGAAGACTAAAGCAATAATAAATTTTCCCGAACCAAAGTGTACCAAAGATGTTCAAAGTTATTTAGGATTGACAGGATACTTTCGAAAATTTATAAGAAATTATTCGGTTATAGCTAAACCGTTAAGTGACCTGCTAAGAAAAGATTCAAAATTTAAATTCGATATAGAAGAACAAAGAGCTTTTAATGAACTCAAACGTATTTTGTCGTCAGAACCAGTACTTTTAATTTACAATCCCAAAAGTGCGACCGAAATCCATTGTGATGCCAGTATTGATGGCTATGGAGCTGTTTTAATGCAACAATCTCCAGTAGATAATCAATTTCATTCAGTTTATTTCGCAAGTAAAAAAACCACCGAAGCTGAACGGAAGTACACTAGTTACGAATTAGAAGTTTTAGCTGTAATTGAAGCCCTGAAAAAGTTTAGAGTATATGTGCTAGGTATGCCATTTAAAATTGTAACCGATTGTAATGCATTTAAAATGACTATGGATAAAAAAGAAATGAGTACAAAAATAGCTAGATGGGCAATAATGTTATCCGATTTTGATTATGTTATTGAACATAGACAGGGTAGCAGTATGAGACATGTCGATGCATTAAGTAGGTATCCTATTTGTATGGTAATCCAAGATAGCTTAACTTTAAAAATTATCCAAGCTCAAGAAACCGATGACCATATTAAAACAATAAAAGAAATCCTAAAGGTGAAATCTTATGATGATTATCTAGTTAAAAATGATGTTCTTTATAAATGTGTTAATGGTAATGATTTATTAGTTGTACCGGAAGACATGCAAGTGAATATAATCAAGGCCGCTCACGAAAAAGGTCATTACGCAGTTGCAAGAACAGAGAAAAGTTTAGAAAATGATTTTTACATCCCTAAAGTTAAACAAAAAATTGAGAAATGTATAGCAAATTGTGTTCCCTGTATTTTAGTTAATAGAAAATGTAGTAAACAAGAAGGCTTACTTCACCCAATAGAAAAAGAAGAAACTCCATTACATACGTACCATGTTGATCACTTAGGTCCATTAGAAAGCACTAATAAAAATTACAAACATATCCTTTCGGTCATTGACGCATTCACAAAATTTGTTTGGTTGTATCCCACAAAATCTACCGATGCTGCCGAAGTAATTTCTAAATTAGAAATCCAAAAATCTATCTTTGGAAATCCAGTTCGAATTATATCAGATAAAGGTCCTGCATTTACCTCTAAAGCTTTTGAAGATTATTGCATCAATGAAAATATTAAACATATCCCGATTACCACTGGATTACCCAGGTCTAACGGCCAAGTTGAGCGTCTAAATTCTGTCATAATATCTGTTCTGTCTAAATTGTCTGTCGATAATCCTAAAAAATGGTATACACATGTAAGCAACGTCCAACAGGTGATAAATTCGACTTTTCAGAGAAGTATAAGCACAACTCCTTTTGAATTGATGTTTGGTACTAAAATGAAACTAAAAAATAACATTGAAATTACTAGTCTTCTGAATGCTGAAATACAATCTGATTTTACAAATAATCGCGAAGATATGAGAAAAAATGCTAAAAAACAGATTTTAAAAGTCCAAGAAGAGAACCGTAAAACTTACAACCTCAGACGAAAGAAAGCTAACAAATTTAAGATTAATGATGTGGTTGCTATAAAACGCACACAGCAAGGTCCAGGTTTGAAGTTAAAACCAAAATATTTAGGTCCGTACAAAGTCATAAAAGTAAAAATAATGACACCTACGATGTAAAGAAACTTGGATTCAACGAAGGACCCATGGTCACCAGTACATGTGCAGAGTACATGAAGCCGTGGACGGACGAAGCTTGAAAAAAAAAGAATTTCACCGATTGTGACACTATACCAACTATGACAAACCTCTGGACTGACAACTAATAGAATTTTAACTTTATTCTCGAAAAGACGAAAAGACGTAAGGTAAAAGAAGATGAAAAGACGTATGAAAGAAGACGAAAAGACGTAAGATAAAAGAAGACGGAAGACGTAAGAAAGAAAAGACGAAAAGACGTAAGGTAATAGAAGATGAAAAGACGTATGAAAGAAGAAGACGAAAAGACGTAAGATAAAAGAAGATGAAAGGACGTAAGAAAGAGAAGACGAAAAGACGCGAAAAAAAAATATATATGAATTTTTTCAAGAAATAATCTAAGCTTTGATAAACAATTTGAATAATGACTTCTTTTTTTCAATTAAGACTTTGGATGCTGCTGTGTTTTTTTTTCTTTATCTTTCCAGATGATCCAACTGCTGCTGCCTCCAAAGGGACGAGCATTCGAGGACGAAAGCCTAGTCAGGACGGCCGTTGTGGGAGCGATTCTTTCTCCAACAGCCAAGTATCATGTCTTGTAAGGTTCTTCATAGCGCAACTCTGATAGAAAAGGTCTTTAGAAAGCAGACGATTTTCTGAAAAAACTCCATTCAGACGAAAAGCCGAAGAAAAAAGAAATGAACGGAAGAGATCGTTGGATGGAATGTGGAGAGAGTTGGTGATGACTTTAGAAGAATGTTGATTAAGATGACGCGATTAAGATGTTTTAATTAAAGTTTCCTTTTGAATGTTCGAATTGTAAATATTAATATGTAAATATCTTTTTTGTAAATATTAACGTTTAATATAAGTCATTTAAAAGTTTAAAAACGGTGTCAGAATTTAATTTACCTCCGAGTTTATTTACTTATGTGTTCGAAAGAACTTTTATAAGAAGAATCTCCATATATATATATATATATACATTTTTTATGCTCTATTGATATCTATTGTTTTGCAATCTATAGTTTTATATAATTTGATGTATTATTTTAGCCAATTAATTCGACTAATTAATCAAAATTTAAAAAAGTAACTGGTGTAATTAATTTAGGTTTTTTTTCATTACGCATATCAGATACCTGTTGCTCTTGAGCTCTAGTCCATTATTTTTAAACAGTTTTTACATATTCAAAACAAAATAAATAGTAATATTTCTTTATGAGAATAAAATTTTATTAATGATTTGATTACATACTAATTTAATGATTTTTGTGAAGTTTATTTTAATGAACTAAAACTTATCACGATCGAACAGTACACATTGTTTTACACATTTTATTTTGGTTCTAACTCAACTGCAAGCCATTACAATATTTACGCATAAATACTGCATTTTATTGCATAACCTTATATACAAATTTCGTTTTAATATTTTGGCTAATTAATCCGTCTGTTTAATCTAATTTTAAAAATTAACTGGTATTATTAATTTAGGCCCTTTTATTACAGATATCAAATATATCTTGCTCTTGAACTCTAATTCATATTCTTTAAATCTTTTTTAAATATTCAAACCGAAATTAATAATACAATAGTAATAATTCTTCATGAAAATAAATTTTCTTTTATACTTCGATTTCATAATAATTTAATGGCTTTTGCGAACTTTAACTTAATGAGAAAAACAAAATTTAATGAATTCAGTTTGGAAGCTTGTAATGCTTTTGAAACAAAATTTGAATATCTTAAGTTGCTTTGGGCGTAAGAAGAAAATTAATAATTTTTAAAGAAGTGTGATATGTTTAGGAGATTTTAATTAGGACTTGGATTTAGAATGTTGCATTTAATCGTATCGACCGATTAGCTATTGTTCATTTACAACATTTTTACAACATTTGGTTATTGATTTTGTAACAAATTAATACAACTTATGCTTTTGTAAATTGTGTCATTTTGAAATAAAAAATTAAAAGTATGAAAATAAGTTTAAAATAAAAAAATTATATGTTTTAAATAGTAGTAGAAATTAAACCATTTTAAGATATCCCACTAAAGTGTCAAGAAGATTAATTTTTAATAGAATAATTTTTGTTGTTGTTGAAAACATACAGTTGTAGTCGGGCAAAAATGAAAGAAAAGAGAAAAACTCATACAGATTGCCCTGAAAGAATGTCCCTATTTCAATGGGTATATTACAAGTTTAATGTAGACTATTTGTGGCAAATCATGCATCAATATTAAGATAAACTGACCAAGGTTTATGTTACAAATGTTTAATATGTGCTTCTTCCGTTATACGGCACACATTCAAACAAAAATTGAATTCTTCGAACATTTTTGTTAACAAGTCCGGATAATGAAGCAATATCCCCTTCAATCCTGTGTCTGAATTCTAGCAAATAATAAGGAAGAAGCGGAATGTAGACAGGATCTTTTATAATGACCCAAAGGGAAGAATTGCTTGCAAGAAAAAGGTCTTGCAATACATTTCAAGCAATGAAGTTTTACGTTTAAGAGTCACCATTTTGCTTATATGATTCTACAAGCAAGTAAATTACAAAGCAGTATTCACTCATACATTTATCTGAAATTGCTTCTCTTTACTCATGGCCTTGAAGCAACATTATACAACACTCACAGTTGATGCTAAAGATATTTATAATTGAGGCATTCTTTTACAGACGCCCCTTATTTTAATTACCAAATATAGGAAAAACAGAAATAGAAATTATAGCTTTTTAAAATTCATGTTTCAGTAAAAGGCTTTAGTATGCATCTTTATGCTAAACTCTTAAATTTTCGATACGGATACTCAATATGCATATCATTTTTAAAATTTTGAAAAATTTACATAAGTATTCCAAACGGGAAGTTATTTGGTGAAGTAATTTACGAATTCTGTTGATTTACAGTTTTGAATACATAATGTTAAATTAATTTTTAATACTTATAAAAGAATAAAACAAATTGCAATGCATGCATTTTTTCAAGTATAACTTAAAACCTACTGAGCAGAATCAGCTGTAATTTTGGATTTACATATATTCGAAGCTTCTAGAAATCATTTTCCTTTAAAATTTCTGTAAGTTACATTAAATATTTTTTTCGAATATTAATTAAACAATATAGGAAATTTCAAACAACTATTCGAAAAAAAAATTCCTAGAAACCTCTAAACATTTTAGCAGAAATCTATTTCTAGAAGTTTCATATAGATGAATCGAAAGTTATAGCCAATTCCACTAAAAAAAATTTTCAGTTATGCTTAAATAATTGAAATTTTAAATAGGAACTCTCAGTTTTCACATTTTTAATTTTTAGAATATTTTACATAAGGATACCAAACGAGAAGTTATTTAGTAAAATTTAGGGATTATGTTCACTGAGAAAAAAATATGGTTCTGGCATATAGAATCTAAGAAATGGCTCTAGAAAAAATAGTTCCATGTCATCCTTATAAATTTTAGTTCCATTTCTTAGAGAGTTCCAGAGTCTCTTACTAGAATTCAAGTACGTTTTCCGATATTTTTGTTGTCAAATTTATCTAAAAATCTCTTCAAATAAATGCGAACACAAGAGATTTGATTTAGTAACTATAATTATAGCTTAAGAAATCATTCCTAAAATCAAGCGATAATTTCTCGCTACTAAAACGGTTCAATGTCGTTTCGTCTCCAAGAAAAGATGAGACTAGAAATGTCAAGTCATTTTGCCTATTCAGCTTAGTTGTTTACCCCACTCGCATAGTTTGGACATCTATATTTCTAGTTTAGGTATTTAGAAAGTGACTAACTATTCGTTCTAGTTGAATGCGGCATATTTTTTTTCTCAGTGTTGATTTGTACTTCTGAACACGTAATGTTAATTTCATACTAAAGAATAATAATAATATTAATACTAATAATAATTAGTAATGTTAAATAAATTTTACATAAGGATAGCAAACGAGAAGTTATTTAGTGAAGTTTAGGGATTATGGGGATTTGTTACTTTTGAACACATAATGTTAAATTAATTTTTAAGAGTTGTAGAGAAAACTAAAATCAATGTAGCTTTTTAAACATAAATGAAAAATTACTTCATAAAATGAGCTATAATTTTAGATTTAAGCATTTGGAGCTTATAAAAATTTATCTCTGTTAAGATTATTATAGGTTACATTACACATACTTTAATATATGCAATAAATATAATCAGCAGGTTTTTCCAGGAATTTAACTGTTTGGTAAATAACAAATGTTGCAATAGTTTTATTTGTAAAAAAGTTTATATCTGTATAGTTTATACATATATAGTTTTACTTTTATACATATATAGTTTATATATGTATGCATATATATTATGCAAAAAATATATGCACCGTAGTGTATACAATTTTAACAGAAATCGATTTCTAGAAGATATAAATATGTAAATCTAAAAGTAAAACTCATTCTGGAAGTAACGTTTGGATTAAGCTTTAAAAGCTACATGAATTGCAATATGTTTTAGCATTAGAAGTTCAAAATTTTAAATATGCATAATTCGAAAATTACGACCAAGATTGACTATTCTATCGTTTTGTTAGGATAAAGTTTTATAAACAATCGAAACATGATGAATAAATTGGGTTTTCCCACTGAAATTTTCAGTACAATTTCGCTATTACTTCTTTCTCTCTGAGCCTTCTTAAATAAAATAAATAAATTAAAATCCCTGTCGGCTGGGTCTATAGGCGGAGGTAGATTTCGAAGAGTGCTCATTTCAACAATATATATATATATATATGATTAGAGATAAACCCAGTTTAATAACTTCATTTGGCCGTTTATGAAAAATTTTTAATTTCATTTTTCTCCAAAAACTGGTTTTATCAGAATCATCATAAGAAAAATTCAGCTCAAATGCCCACTTTGACAACATATTTTGAAATAAATTCTGAATTTATTAAAAAATCGACCAAAACAGTGTATTGTACAGTTCCTAAATAACAAAAAACTGTCAGTTGAATGCATTTGAGAAAAAAATTGAATTTAAAAATGAGTCATAAAATAACCGATTTGTTGTTTGAATACATCCTTAATTCTTTAATCATGATTGCTTCGGAAAATTTTGTGCGAAATGCTCACTTTGACAGCATTTAAAAAATATATATTCTATCATTATGAAAAAGCTGGCCAATGAGTTACAGTATATAGTTCCTAAATAAGAGGATCTGTAAATTGGATGCGTTTGAGAGAGAAAATGGATTTTAAAACGAGTCATAAAAAACGCAATTTGCTATGTGAAAACTTCCTTAAATTTTCAAATCGCGAAGACTCCGGGAAATTCTGTTCAAAATACCCTTTTTGGTAGCCTTTTTTGAAATATATTCCGTCTTTATCAAAAAACTGACCAATGCATCACATTATATAGTTCCTAAATAAGAGGATCTGTAAATTGGATGCGTTTGAGAACAAAAATGGATTTAAAAATGAGTCAGAAAAAAAAACGCAATTTCTTATTTGAATACTTCCTTAAATTTTCAGTCCCGATGACTTTGGGAAATTCTGTTCAAAATACCCTTTTTGGTAGCCTTTTTTGAAATATATTCTATCTTTATCAGAAAATTGACCAATGCGTCACTTTATACAGTTTCTAAATAAGAGGATCTACCATTTGGATGCGTTTAAAATCAAAAATGAATTTAAAAATGAGTCAGAATATAAGCAGTTTGGATTTGAGGTTTTTTCTCCAACTCCTATTTTTGTTTAATTTCTTTTTGCTATACGAATTGGTCCTATGAAAAACTTGTCAATAGAAAAGTTGTAGATATTGTTGAGAAGATGCAAAATAAATTTAATCAGATTTGATATCTTAAAAATTGACGGAGTTATGGATTTTTCTCTTTTTTTCACCGCCCTTTTTCTTTTCGTTTTTATTTTTTTCATCGGTAAATGTTGGTCCTATCAAAAACTTGTAAATACAGAACTTTTAGATAATTTTAAGAACATTTACAAAAATTTAGTTGGACTTGATATCTTGAAAATTGACGAAGTTATGAATTTTTTTCTCTCAAAACCCCTGTTTTTTTCGCCCCTTGAGCCCACTTCTAAATTTATCAAAAATCTGTCGTGCATACTTTTTGGCCCATTTTTAAGAAGTAATATAAACTTTAAACCGATTCGATATCTACTTTAATTAAGAAGTTATGGCTTTTTTTCCGTTTTCACAAAAACGCCCCCTATTCCGACCCCCTTGGTCCGATTTTGCCCATTAACGAACTTAGCCGAGATTTTAACCCGTTTGATTTTATGTACCAGTTTGGTGGAGATTTGTGAAGAATTATAGAAGTTATCGTGTCCATAAAAAATTGAGATATATAGATAGATAGATAGATAGATAAACTGGTGCGATTGCAGTAGGTAGTATTTCATACCAAATATACCTAAAAACGTAATTCTTAGTCCAATATCTATTTTCATTTTTTTTCTGTTACAGTTTGGTGTGTAAAATGTACTTAGTGCTCCCTTTTTAGGTGCGTTCGTAATTATATAATACGTAGCACCTATAGTTGTCGTTCAGTCCGTCCGTCTGTCCGTCCGTCTGTCCGTCCGTCCGTCTGTCCGCATATAACAACGCAAAAACTACCCAACCGAATCGTTTGAAATTTAAAATACATAAATATTAGATATTTTTGTCGAGTCATTTCAAATTTTATGAGAATCGGATGGATAGATCAATTACAGGGACGATCAAAAGTATTCCATTACATTACGGTCAATGGGGAAAAAAGTTTCAAATGCATTTTAATCGTTTGAAATTTAAAATACGCAATTATTACATAATTCTGTCGAGTCATTTCAAATTTTATGAGAATCGGATGGATAGATCAATTACAAGGACGATCAAAAGTATTCCATTACATTACGGTCAATGGGGAAAAAAGTTTCAAATGCATTTTAATCGTTTGAAATTTAAAATACGCAATTATTACATAATTCTGTCGTGTTATTTCAAATTTTTTGATAATCGTGTGCATAGATCAATTACAGGGGCAATCAAAAGTATTCAATTACATTATGGTCAATGGGGAAAAAGTTTCAAATATATTCTATACGTTTGAAATTTAAAATACATAATTATTACATAATTTTTTCGAGTTATTTCAAATTTTATGAAACTCGGACGAATAGATCAATTACAGGGACAATCAAAAGTATTCCATTACATTACAGTCAATGGGAAAAAATGTTTCAAATGCATTTTAATCGTTTGAAATTTAAAATACGCAATTATTACATAATTCTGTCGAGTTATTTCAAATTTTTTGATTATCGTGTGCATAGATCAATTACAGGGACAATCAAAAGTATTCAATTACATTATGGTCAATGGGGAAAAAGTTTCAAATATATTATACGTTTGAAATTTAAAATACATAATTATTGCATAATATTTTCGAGTTATTACAAATTTTATGAAAATCGGATGCATAGATCAATTACAGGGACAATCAAAAGTATTCCATTACATTACGGTCAATGGGGAAAAATGTTTCAAATGCATTTTAATCGTGTTACACTCATGCGAACTTAATAAAATTTATATGCAACTATAAAGTACATATTATAATATACATCTTACATAATTTGTGGTGCAAAGAACATTTGTTATTGATTTACAAGGCCACACAAAAGTATTCCATTACATAATGGTATAGGGAGAACATTGTTTGATGAGCGTTTTAATTGTAGTTCACTATTTACAATGTTATGAGATTGATATATGAACGTAATATTTTTAAAACTTCGTTATCGTTCGAACGCACCTAATTTGCTACGCTTCACGTGCAATTTCCAACTTGTTTTTCTTTTAGCAGACTATACACACACATACGCACACATATACAGGGTGATTCCAAATTTTTTTTACAATAAAAGAGGGGTGATAGTACACATCAAGACAAACAATATTAAATAGGAGACCAAGGGTCCAAAACGTTTTCCTAAGGAGATAGCTGCCATTAAAGTTTAGGGACCAAAATTTCAAATAAACATAAAAAACGGAAAAATCGGTCGATTGATTTGCGGTTTTCACTAAAATTATTCTTTATGTCGGCATTTTCTTGAAATTAAATTATAAAGATAAATTTCAAAAAATGCTGATAGAGGGCGCTTTAGACTTTGGAGTAACGAACAACTATTTTTTGCCTGTATGTTTTGCATCTCATTAAATTTTTTCGTAAGTTTACACTCAAACTTAAATTCTGAGCTCAAAATCTGTAGTTGGGAGTGGTTAAGTAACACAAATTGAGCTGGGTTCAGAGGGTTCAAATTTCAAATGATTAAAAAAAACAGAAAAATTTGTCGATTGATTTGCGGTTTTCACTAAAACTATTCTTTATTTAGGTATTTTCGTGAAAATAAATTATTAAGATAATTTTCAAAAAATGCCGATAGAGGGCGCTTTAGACTTTGGAGTAATGAACAACTATTTTTTGCCGTTATTGTTTGCATCTCTTTAAATGATTTCGGAAGCTTAGACTTAAACTTAAATTTTGAGCTCAAAATCTGAATAGTAGGGAGTGGTTAAGTAGCACAAACTGAACTGTGTTCAAGAGGGAGGGGGAGGTTCAAATTTAAAGTAATTATAGAAAATGGAAAAATTGGTCGATTCGTTTGCGGTTTAAAATAAAACTATTCTTTGTCAGTATCTTCTTGAAAATAATTTTTAAAGATAAATCTCAAAAAATTCCGTCAGAGGGCGCCTTAAACTTCATAGTAACCAACAATTCATTTTAACCATTATTTTTTGGTTCTAATTAAATGCTTGCAAAAGCATTTTAAATGTTCTCGGAAGCTTAGATTTAAACTTATTTTTTGAGCTCAAATACTGAATCGTTATGAGGAGTTAAGAAGCGCAAACTGAAGCGTGTTCAGGAGTTAAAATTTAACCCTCTTTTCTCCTCGAACACAATTCAATTTTTCGCTACTTAAACACTCTCAACGATTCAGAATTTCAGCCCAAAATTTAAGTCTATGCATTTGAAAGCATTTAATGAGAGTAAAAAAATAACAGTTAAAAATAGTTGTATGCTACTCCAAAGTCTAAGGCGCCCTCTATTGGCATTTTGTGAAATTTATCTTTAAAAATTATTTTCAAGAAAACCCTGATTGATCAAGAAAACTGCTGATTTAAAAATTAGTTTTAGCAAAAACCGCAAACGAATCGACCAATTTTTTCTGTTTTTTACAATTATTTGAAATTTGAACCCTCTGAACACAGCTAAGTTTGTCTGCTTAACCACTCCCAGCTATTCAGATTTTGAGCTCAAAATTTAAGTTCAAGTCTAAGCTTACGAAAGCATTTAATAAGATGCAAAAAATAACGCCAAAAAAGAGTGTTTCGTTACTCCAAAGTCTAAAGCGCCCTCTATCGGCATTTTTTGAAATTTATCTTTATAATTTATTTTCACGAAAATACCTAAATAAAGAATAGTTTTAGTGAAAACCGCAAATCAATCGACCAATTTTTCCGTTTTTTATAATCATTTGAAATTTGAACCCTCTGAACACAGCTCAGTTTGTGTTACTTAACCACTCCCAACTACAGATTTTGAGCTCAAAATTTAAGTTTGAGTCTAAGCTTACGAAAACATTTAATGAAATGCAAAAAATACCGGCAAAAAATAGTTGTTCGTTACTCCAAAGTCTAAAGCGCCCTCTATTGGCATTTTTTGAAATCTATCTTTATAATTTAATTTCAAGAAAATGCCGACATAAAGAATAATTTTAGTGAAAACCGCAAATCAATCGACCGATTTTTCGGTTTTTTATGTTTATTTGAAATTTTGGTCCCTAAACTTTAATGGCGGCTATTTCCTTAGGAAAACGTTTTGGACCCTTGGTCTCCTATTTAATATTGTTTGTCTTGATGTGTACTATCACCCCTCTTTTATTGTAAAAAAAATTTGGAATCACCCTGTATGTTCGGAAATGAAATTTACCAGACTTTACATAGGTAAAAGTAAAATATACTATTAAATATGTCATTTTTTTCATTCTTCATGATTTTATGCAGTTTCTAAAAATAATGTTGACTTTTTTTTTTATCTCGTTTAAAATTGTTCTTTACATCTTTTGGACGTTACAAACCACAGTTTAAAAATTTTTATAACAAGCAAAAAAAGTTTTACGATTTTTTTTAATTTGCTGAAATGTCGTCAGCACATTTATATTGCTAAGTTCAAAAATACTTATAAGATTAAATATTTTTTTATGTATACATTGAATGCTGGCATATGGACTATCTCAAATATTGTCGAAACTACATTTTGAACGCAGAAAACACAATTATGGAAATTTATCCTTAACTTCATAGAAAGAATGTGCACATTTTCAATTTAAAATGCTGTAGTGTTGTTAAAAAAAAAATCATTTATACTTATAGTGTGGGAATTTGGAAGGAATTGAGAAGGTTAAATGACATGCATGGAGAACTTACGTATATATTAAACTGGAACAGATAAATATATTTATGTCGAAAATTCGTAAAAAAATGATCTCTTTTTCAATTATTTTAAATTTATTTAACTTCCTATCACTAATGAATTAAAATGAATATTCGATTTGTTCAGCGAAACCAAATTCATTTCTTTTCTTGCCGGGTATATATTTTTTATTTTATGCTTAAAATAGGTTCGATTATGTCTTTTTCACCTAAATGACACTTCAGGGTCAACCGATACATATTCCTCATATGAAGCGAGGTAAAAATTTAATTTCCTATTTTCTCGATTATAAGGCTCGGGGCCTTCATATCCCATCCCCAGTGCGCATGTGTCTAAATCAACTATAAATAATTATATAACAATGACCATTATACAACTATACCTTCATCGTACCGGCAGTAGCCAATGACTGCTTTTGTTTAATTAACTTTATGTAATATTTCGACTGCCTAAACTTCATTATGAAATTGACTCGCCCGTGTCACACACACACATACAATGACGGTCAAAAGTTTTCGGCCAGTTTGTTTCTTTGATTTGCTTGCCAGAAACTATTAGCAAAGGAGACGCGCAATTGCTTCAAAAGTTAGAAATATGCATATGCCCTCTGACCACGTGACACTTTTTATTGGATACTGAAGATACTTTATGCAAAGGGGAATAATTCGAAATTCGCATGTGCAAAAGATTTTGGTCATTCGCCATTCTTTAGTTTTTTCCATTCATAATGTAGTTGAAATTCAAAAATGAAAAGTTTAACAACAATTGTTCGTAAAAGAGTGATTTGTTAATTGTTAGTTGCTAAATGACCAACACTCTCGTGAGATAAGGCAAAGTTATCGATCTGAAAAATCTATTGTGAATGATATTTCCCTAAAATATAAAAATGGCCATGATCTTCAGAACTTGTCACGGTCCGGGAGACCCCAGGAAATGACCATTCGGGGAGGGGATAGAATTATCCGGAGAAAAGCAATTGATGACCTAAATAAAAGTGCTGTTGCAAAAATCCTCGATTTATACAGTAAAAATACTGATGAAATAAATCGGTCTACCACGTTCAAACACTTACGTGACATAATACCCTATGAAAGAATCGGTGTGAAAATACCTTTCATAAGTAAAAAAGAATCAGTGGGACTGATTGTCGTTTACCAAAAAACACAAAGATTGGTCAAGTGAAAACTGAAAAAAGTACTATTTTCCAATGAATTTATGTTCCAAACTTTTCGGTAGAGTTGGCAAACACTTTATACGACAACTTAAAAACAAAAGATTTATATAAGATATATTTCACGAAGTTACACATCCACTATCTCACTATATGCCTTTAAATGCATTAAATTTGTAGATAGGCATGCATGAAATTTAATATTCCAGATTTTTAGAGTGGAATAGCGTTTTTTGTTTTCCTATAAATATATTAAATTTCTAATTTTAATCGATGGCTAACAACGGCGACTAAATTTATTTGTCGAATAGAGAGGGTAAATTCAGTTATTATTTTTTTTAACTGAACATTTTTAATGCTTTATTTGATATTGCGCAGTAATAGGGAAAAATATTCATATAAATTAGCACCTTAAATTTTCAAACTTTAAATTGACACACCTCCTCCAACATACAAAATTATTTTTTTTTTAATTTTCTAACTTGATATACTTTTACGCATTCGCACAAAATTCTTATGAAGTTATATGTGCATTTGATATATGATGCTTAATTTCATAAAAATGAATACTGTAAAAGTTATTTCTAGTAATGAGATATTCTTATATTATTAAAATTACAAAATAAAAATATTTTTAATACAATTTTATACGATGTTATTAATGAATTAAAATATGTGATTATTTTTAATAAATAAAATAGAGCCTTTGGGTGATATTAAACACTGCTTTATTTCTCCTGAGACATACTCATAGCATGATTTGGAAAACATTACTAACTTATCCACTAATACTATTTTGATTACTCTTTGAACTTTGAGGGGTGGTGGTGGGAGTGGTTACTACGAGACCTATAGCGGTGAGGCTGTTGTCTCATTTTGACTAAAAAAGGCTCATTTTGAAAAAAGGAAAAAAAATGTGATGCGACTCTACCAAAATAATGCTTAATACGTACAGCATTATATCATAGAAATAAAAATAATCCAAATTATATACAGTGAAACTCGTTTAAGATACGCCCGCTTAATGTACGATCCCGCTTAATATACGAATTTTCTTCGGTCCCTTGAAAACTGCCTATAAAACCTGTGTAAAATTACCCACTTAATATACGTACGCATCCCGTTTAATATACGAAGAAAATTGGTCCCTTGATGTCAAAAAACCCGCTTAATATACGAATTGATGCTTAATTAATCCGTCCATCACGTGTCTTTAGAATAGAATATGTAAAATCTTATTTATTTTTCATAAAATGCTACTTTTTTATTTTTTTTTCTTTCCCAAATATGTTCTTTTCCGCTGCTTTTGCAGGCTGAATTCTGATTGGCTCCTTCTTTTTCAACAAAACACAAAAACAAGTACCGCTTTTATTTCTTTTACTATCACGCCTTTCCCTGATTGGATGAAAAAGCTGATGATGAAATCGGCCTATATTTTTATGCTTTTTTTTTTAACTTTTATCTAGTTGCTTTTTATTATTAATTTTTTTATCTCTGTATATCATCCTCAAGGTTGCCCTTTTTATGAATTTCTTCTTGTCGCTTGCTTTTTCTCTGCAGGCCTGGATATTCTAGGTATATTCGTCACCTATGTGCTAATTTTTTTGCAAACATTTTCCTACTGGAGGTAAAAGATTGGTTTTTCTTTGGAATTCTATAAATTATCTCGCCCAAGATCCGAGAATATGTAAAAAGAGGAACTGAATTGCGCTCGAATGTTTCTCGCTGCTTTTCCCCTTTTCGTTTCTTCTCCCCCCCTCGCTCTAGCAGCAGTTCGGAGACTATGTTTTCCTTTGCGTAATAATCACGTGATGTGATGCAACTCCATAGTGTGCCTTTGAAATCTCAGTTCAGATAAAGCTCTCAAAAGGACATTACGCAAATCTAGTCTTTTGTTTAACCGCTGAATAGTGATAGGAATAGATAATGGATAAACAACTTAAAGTAAAGAGAAAATCACTTTTCTTGACTGAAAAATTGGATGTTCTTAGGAAATATGACGCCGAGAATGTGATGAACAAGACACTTTTTGCCAAATCTGTGGGAATACACGAGTCAACACTTCGATCCCTGTTAACAAACAGACAGAAACTGGAAAACATTGTATCAGCTGGAGGTTCTGGTAGAAAGAAAATTAAAGTGGCCAAATTCGAAGAATTGGAGAAAATTTTATTTGAATGGTTCACTCAAACCCGATCGACGAATATCCCCTAACGGTTCATTGATTAAGGAAAAGGCCTGCGAAATTGCTACACGTCTTGGAGTGGATTTCACGCCTAGCAACGGTTGGCCAGACCGTTTCAGACAAAGGTACGGCATAGTTTACAGAAAGATATGCGGAGAGTCGGCAGCTGAGAATATAGATGATGTCAGTTGTTGGAAAAATAATGTGCTCGCACCACTATTGAAAAAATATTCAAGATGCGATATTTACAATGTAGACGAAGTGGGTCTTTTTTTTTTTAAATTAATGCCGGATAAAACGATGGCATTTAAAGGTGAAAAATGTTCCGGTGGTAAGCTAAGCAAAGAACGTATCACGGTTCTCGTTGGATCAAATATGAGTGGAACAGATAAATTGAAACCCCTCGCATCGGCAAATCTCGGAATCCTCGCTGTTTTAAAAATGTTAGAAATCTACCCTGCGTTTACGAAAGTCAAGCCAAAGCGTGGATGACAAGTAATATATTCGTTAAGTGGATACGCAAATTCGATGAACGAATGAAAAAGGAGTCTAGAAAAGTATTATGTCTCGTCGACAACTGTCCTGCCCATCCCAAGGATATCCCAGGTTTACAAAACATCGAACTAGTCTTTTTACCACCCAATGCTACTAGCGTGATTCAACCCATGGATCAGGGCATAATTCATGCTCTGAAATTAAAATACAAAAGACGTGTCGTTGTACGTTACCTACACCAAATAGATCATGGCGAAAAGGATCTATCCTGCCCAACCTGTAAGCCTATTAATCTCTTGGACGCCATGCATTTCCTGAGTGCATCCTGGGAAGACGTAACATCAACCACCATTGAGAACTGTTTCTCTAAAGCCTTTGATATTGACGGCACTTTGCAAGACGTTGACATCACAGAAGAAGAGCAGTATAAAGAAGAATGCAAAGATTGGGACTTATTTGTAGAAATTGACGATCAACTTGTAACAAGTGAAGTTCGGCCTATCGCAGATATAATCGCAGACGTCAAAAATTCCGATGAATCTAGCCCTTTAGAAGAAGTAGAAGACGACGCGGATGAAGAAACAGATGTACCAGTCATGCCATCATTCGCATCTGTAATGAGCTCGTTCGGCTTACTTCGACTGTATGCCTCTTCGATGGATGCTGGTCCCGCCGTTAAAGATTTCTTCGACCACATCAATAAGGCAGAAAACTTCCTAATAAAATCTCGTCCTAGGTTGCACCAAACCAAGGTAAACGACTTTTTCTCAACAAACTAAAACTACATCAAGATTTTTACAACGTAATTATTATTGCTTGCATACATTTAGCTTGTCTGTCAAAAATTTATTATGAAAATTTGATATTCTTCCCTTTAAATGTAATGTATTTTAGTTATTTTTTTCTAAAGATTAACAAAGTTTTCATTTTATTGCCTTTTATTTATAATTTGACAGAAAGTACTACATAAAAGCATTTTATTTTTTTTTACTGTACAAACAGATATTGAATAAAATTTTGGAGAAAATAAAATTATCCTTTTGTTCAGTATCTAAAACTCAAATTTTCTAGAATATTTAAAATTTGTTAGAAATAGGTACAATAAGAGTTATAAATGGCTAAAATTAGTTAATAACAATGTGCACTGTTTTTATATGCATTTTCATTCGAGAATCTATGAAATCCGGATAAGATACGATCCCGCTTAAGATACGATATGCTCTCGGTCCCTTGATTTGTATCTTAAACGAGTTTCACTTTATATGTTGTAAACTAATTCAGAAATCAGGTTCTTTGGAAAGATCTGCGCTAATTGGAGAATCATCTCACATTTTTCAAATTAGCCTGATATTTTTCAGGCTTATTATAAAGAACCTAGAAAGCATTGGGCTGATTGAAAACTGACAACTTGCCTCTCAATTAGCCTATGTTTTTTAGATATATTGCAAAGAGCCTAGACAGCGTTAGGTTAAATGAAAACTGACAAATTATTTCACAATCAGCGTGATATCTTTAGACTTATTAACACATACCCCCCCCCCAAAAAAAAAAGACCATACACTTATTTGAGTGAGACAAAATTTTTGTCGGCATGAACCCAATCCGAACCAAATCTGAATCCCACAAAAGTATTCCAATGAAGCATAACACAATCCGAAAAATGCAAAAGAATTTCCGTAGTCATGCAACCCGACCAAAACCCAAAACTTATGTGTAAAAAAACAAACGAAATATGACCCAAATGAAATCTTAAATCGACAAAAATATTTCAAAGGAGTGTAACCCGATCTGAACAAGGCAAAATAATTTACGTGTACATAAACCTGACCCGAAAAAAAATACATTTGAAAAAATCCCGAAGTCTGACCCCAAACCAAATCAGAATCCAACCAAAATATCCCAACAGAAGCATAACCACATCCGAGAAAGATTAAATAATTTCAAGGGACATGAACCCGGACCCGTACCTAAAAACTCCATTTGAAAAAAAAAAAAAAAAAAAAAAAAAAAAAAAAAAAAACCCTTGAAATTTGACTTGAACCAAATCTGAATCAAACAAAAGTATGCTAAATAACCAGAACCGGATCCGAACAAGACAAAATACTTCTCAAGAACATGAACAAAATCCGAACCTAAAACATTTCTTTGAAAAAAAAACCCGAAATCTGAACCGAACCAAATCTCTACCTGACAGAAAAACTCCATTAAAGCATAACCTGATTCGAACAAGACAAAATAATTTTTGTGGACAAGCAACCCGATTCGAATATAAAATTTTTGTTTGAAAAAACCTGAAGTCTGACCCGAAGCAAATCTGAAACCGACAAAAAAATCCCAACAGAAGAACCAGATCCAAGCAAGATAATATAATTTCCGTGGACATGAACCCGACCTGAACAAAAAAATTCCTTAAAAGCAAAACTCTGAAATCTGACTCGAATCAAATATGAATCGAACAAAAGTATTCCAAAGAACCGTAACCGGATCCGAGCAAGACAAAGTAATTTCCGAGAACATACACCCGATCCGAGCCTAAAAAAATTGTTTGAAAAAACTCCGAAATATGAACCGAACCAAGTCTGTATCTGACAAAAAATTTCCAGTAAAGAAAGCATAACTTGACTCGAACAAGGCAAAATAATTTCTGTAAACAAGCAACCCGATCCGAATCTAAAAATTTTTGCTTGAAGAAACTCAAAAATTTGACCCGAACAAAATCTGAAACTGACAAAAATATTCTAAACAAAAATAACCTGATCGGCGAAAGACAAAACAATTTCCTTGGGCATGAAACCGACTAGAATCTAAAATTTCCATTTGAAAAAAAACGTAAATAGGACCCGAACGAATTCTGAAACCGACAAAAATATTCCAAAGAATCAACCAGACCCGAGCAAGACAATGTCATTTCCTTGGATATGAACCGACCCGAACCTAAAAATTTCCATTTCGAAAAAATCTGAAATAGGACCCGAACGAAACCTGAAATCGACAAACGTATTCCTAAAAGCAGAAAAAAACCCCCATCGCAAACTGTTGTTATTGTAACTATCATTTAAAATAGACACATAAGTACAGTCATGGGGGAAAAAAGTAAACACCCACTACTAACTCTGCAGAAATTATCGTAGAAGAAAGTTACTGGTATCGAAAAATTTTAAATAACGTCTATTTTTAAATGATGTATATGTTGCGGCCAATACCCGGAGCCTGGCCAATTCTAGAACTGGCCGGCCAATACCCGAACTGGCCAAGCTTCCCGGCCAAAACCCAAAATACATGAAATGAATAGCGTATTTCGGGATTTGGCCGGCCAATTCGCGAACTGGCCGGGAAGCCGTGGCCAACATCCGAACTATGAAGCATAGGTACCAATTTGTTTGTAATTATGATAATGTAACATTAAAATGTACAGTAAAAAAGATTCCCATTGATTATATTGAAACGAAATATTTTTGTGTACCTAATTAAATTAACCAAAAATAGTACACAATACCCTTTCAATATCAAAATTATTTGATAAACCAAACACGATGACAATTACAAGTCAACCGGAAACTTTACTTGAGTTAGATTACGGACAGGCTGACGGCTAGACTATTGAATTCATAGACACTTTCAACTATGTTAGAAAGGATTAAGCCGAGTGCTTATATCTATTTAGCGAATTGGCCAATCGCATCTGGCCAGTTCGCGAATTGGCCAAATGCATCTGGCCAGTTCGCGAATTGGCTGGCCAATTCTAGAATTGGCCAGTCATTTTTTAATGTTGCTGGCCAATTCGGGAATTGGCCGGCCAGTTCTAGAATTGGCCAATTTCGGGTATTGGCTGCAACATATATAAAATTTGCTTAAAGGAACATCTACATATTAAAACGAACCAAAACTTTGTTTTATCAATAGCAGTACCAAATTCTGACAGCATATATGAATTCTAGACAATTCAATTAGCCTAGAAACAAATATTGCAATTCGCACAATAAGTTACCGAGAAATTAATTATTTCAAAACGGGCATATTTTAGGGGCTGTATTCAAATTCAAGTTCTCGATTGTTGACGAGGGAACCCTCTTCTTGATCACGGTATCTTAAGTGCCACTCAAGTAGTCAAAGAAGACTGCTAGATTAAAATATAGTACATGAAGTTTCAAAATATCTTGTTACTTCTATTATAGACGGAATCTTAAACTATCATTTTGCCGTTTTTTAAGCATAATTTGAAATCTACTTGGAAGAAAATTTTGATTTTTATAAAGCAATACTTAATAAATCTAAATACAACAAAAAATTGTAGGTTGCAATTCATAATTTTTTCGAATATTAATTTCATATTTCATAATTCATATCATAACATTATAAAAAATGCAAATTCAACTTATCTATGTTTGGATATTATAGTATTGTTGCTACATAAACTAGTTGGATGTGTCAATCCCAAAACTTTCTTCTATCTCATAAGTACATTTTAATATTAAAAAAAAAACGTGGTGAGCCCAAAGTTATCCACTATCGAATTTCCTCGAACATTTGACCTAGCCTAATGAGATTCTGGTATCCAAAAAGCCTAAAACGCAAAATTTAATTAATATTCTTAGAAAATGAGCTTAGTAGTGCCTCATGTTGGGTAATTTATACTAAAACCTAATAAGCATCTATTTACGTCAAGACCTAACAGAATCTGAAATTTGATGGAATTTCGTCCATTAGTTCTTGAGATATAGTTATAACAAAAAAATTTGCAAAATGTAGCACAGCAACACTATATCTTGGACAATTTATGCCAAAATGTAAAAAAGTGTCTATTATGTTATGGTGTAAAAGAATCTGAAGTTTGATGAAATTCTGTGCATTAGTTCTTGAAATATAGCTAGTTGAAAAAAAAAAAAAAAAAAAAAAAAAAAAAAAAAAAAAAAAACGTGTAAAATATAGCACAGCAGCAACATCCGTTGAAGGATTTATAACAAAATGTAATCATCGTGTAATTATGTTATATGTCATTTTGTAACAAAATCTGAAGTTTGATGAAATTCTGTGCATTGGTTGTTGAGATATAGCTATCGGAAAAATCGTGCAAAATGCAGCATAGCTGCACCACCTGTTGCAAGGTTAATACCAAAATGTAATCAGCATCGAATTATGTTATATATTCTAGTGTAACAGAATCTAAAATTTGATGAAGTTCTCTGCATTAGTTCTTGAGATATGGCTATCACAAAAATCGTGCAAAATGTAGCATAGCAGCGCCACCTATAGGACAGTTCACACCAAAACCTTATCAACGACTATGTATCTCAAGGTATCGCGGAATCTGAAGTTTGGTGAAATTCTGTGCATTAGTTCTTGAGATATAGCTATCATGAAAATCATGAAAAACGTGGCATAGCAGCGCCACCTGCTGGCCAATTTACACCAAAACTTAACCAGCGTCTATGTATATCAAGGGGTCACAGAATCTGAAGTTTGGTGAAATTCTGTGTATTAGTTCTTGAGATATAGCAATCCAGAAAATCATGAAAAACGTAGTACAGCAGCGCCACCTGCAGGCCAATTTTCACCAAAAACCAATAGGCACTAATTCATATCAAGGTCTAACTGAATATAAAATTTTATTAAATATCGAGCATTAGTTCTTGAGATAGAAGACCCACAAATTTTTTGTCACATACAGACAGACACACAGACAGACAGACAGACGGACAGACTCACAGACAGACATTTTCTAAGAATAGTCAAAACGTGTTCAGGACCTTCTAAAACGTATAAATCCGTCGAAAACCGGAAGTCGAAAATTTTCATGAATCCAATACTTTCTTCTTGTAAAGATAGAAGAAAGTAAAAATTAGCTCATTAGATATATAACTTCAGGAGATCTTAATAAAAATATGAAAATGTAATCTAACATTAGAAGCACTAAATTTTGAATGTTTATAATTCAGAAACTTATCATTCAAATGACTTGAAATTTGATGTTTAGGCATAGTTTGAACATTTGAAATATCGTGTTAAAACAGGGTATTGCCATTAAAAAAGTGAAGTTTGGGTTCGTTTTAATATATAGAAGATTGCAGCAGTTGAGGTTTTCAGTCAAAATTTGAAATTTTTCTATTTCTCTATAAAAACAGACGATCTTTAAAATTATGCTGTCAAACCTGGCCTTTTGAACCAATTTCCGGACGTAACAAACCTGTAAAGATCGTCATGAGACAGCAATCGCTTAAAATTCACTATTTTATTTTATTTTTTTCCTTAATGAGGTTCGGGTCGGGTTGCGTGTCCACGGAAATTATTTTCTCTGACCTGTATATAGTTATGGTTCAACGGAACCTTTTTGTCTGGTTCAGATTTGGTTCGGATCAGATGTCGGGATTTTTCAAAATGAATTTTTATGTTCGATTGAGGTTACATATCCACGAAAACTATTTTGTCTTGCTTGGATCGGATTATAGTTCACTGAAATATTTTTGTCAGGTTCAGATATGGTTCAGGCCAGATTTCGGGTTTCATTTTCAAACAAAATTTTCAGGTTCGAGTCGGGTAACATATATTTGAGAATTATTTTATCTTGCTCGAATACGGGTCTTTGGTATTTTTTGTCTGATTCAAACTTCGTTTGGGTTAGATTTGAAGTTTTTAGGTTATATATTTAAAGGTTTAGGTTTATAGATTTCGTTTTTTTTATAGTTGAATTTTTAGGTTCGGTTCCGGTTGCGTGGCCAGAAAATTTTGTCTTGTTCGAATTGGTCTATGGTTTATTGGAATGTTTTTGTCGGGTTCAAATTTAGTTCAAGAGAATTTTTTTTCCTTTTTCTAAATGGAATTTTTAGGTTGGTGTCGGATTGCATCGTCTACGGAAATTATTTTGCCTTGGTCGGATAAGATTATGGTTTTTTGCAATATTTTTGTCGGTTATCATATTTGGATCGGGACAGATTTCTGTTTTTTTAAAAGGAACTTTCAGGTTCGGGTCGGTTTGTGCGTAGACTGAAATTATTTTGTTGTACTCGGATCTGGATACGTTCTGTTTATATATATTATTTTCTGGTTCAGGTCTGATTATGAGTTACTAAGCCTAAAAGAGTCACCCTTATGAAAAATAAGTTATCATTTTTCAATCAGACTAACGCTGTCTAGGCTCTTTGCAATAAGCCTAAAAAAGACCAGGTTGATTGAGAAAGAAGTTCCAGTTTTCATTTAGCGTAATGCTTTTCAGGCTTTTTACTATAAGCCTGAAAAATATCAGAATAATTGGGAAAAGAGAGATAATTCTCTAATTTTCCCGGCTCTTTGCAAAGAGAATCAACTCATCAATTGCTTCAACATGAAAAAAAAATATCAAACTTCATTCACTGACGCTTTTTCATTCAGATCCCTCATAAATTCAAACTATTAGTTTTAAAAAATATAATATAAAATTTAAGTGGAACCTTGACGTGGCTTTAAAAGGTTTGATTTAAAATTCAATTTAAATCATTTTTGATTTGGTAAAATATATTTACATACTTAAAAAACTCTTTTAACCCCTTAAGTGCTGAGAAAAACTTACGAGATTCACTCCCCAGTGCCACAGTTAGAACTTTGTGGCCTTACAAAATAGGGCGTGGCTTAAGAGCGTGCGAACTCTGTAAATAATCATGCAATGCAATAGAAAGGTTAAAAGTGAACGGGAAACCAAACAATATATTCTCTAAAATAATAGTGGTGTACAAAAAGGGCGGCGTCTTGTTAAATATGGAAAAAAATCGCTTGTATTTTCACGTCACTAGCTCAGTGCGATACCCTTTATGAAGGTAGTTCCTTCTACCCCTTCTCTTCTGAAATAGGTCAGTCTTTCAAAAACACCTTCAAAGTCTTTTTTTTTTCTTTTTTTTAATTCCAAAGCCGTGGGCGTGGTTTTACTGGTACAGCGCAGTATAAAGGACAATATTTTGGACTGACGTATATATACGTCAGTGGCACTTAACGCACCGACTATGCGCGACGGATGTATACGTCTATGGCACTTAAGGGGTTAATACACCAATTCGCTGTTAACCCGGGAGAACGCGCGCTTACCCAGGGTATGAATAGTTTTAAGTTTGTCACCAATAAAATCAAATTAAAACAGTCGCTTTATTTAGACGGAGAATATTCTTACAAATTTTGCGATAAAATAAGTTGAAGATTACTTAAAAAAAATTAGTGGTTGCAATTGTAAAAAACCATACGCACTCCGGGTCTTTTAGGCCCTGCGCGCGTCCTCCCGGGTTAAATATTTAATTTTTACTGAATCCATACTATGCACTGAAATGTATTTATTCAATAATTTTTTTTATCTTTTGTGTCACGTTATTCTGAATTGTATGCAATATTTTTTTAAGTGCTATTTTTGCATCAAATTATCCAAAGTAAGTGAAACGCATGAAAATGGATAATTTGATGCAAAGAAATCATTAAATCTGTGTCACTCGAATACTATCGTATTCCATTACTGAATGGATCCTGAAGTACCAAAGTATAGCCTGGAGTGATCTCCTATTGCTCTCAGTGCCATCTATTGTTTAAAATTCGAACTAAAATGAAAATCACAGTAAAAAATTCCTGACATCATACATAACCCTCCTGCAAGAATTTTTTTAATAGGGTAACATCCCCAGTAATTGGCACATTAAGAATTTGTCTTTAAACTTCATTAAATTTTCATTGCCAAGAAATAAAATATTTACTTGCAAATTTTTAAATCAAAGAATGCATATCTGTGCATGTATTTTGTCCACTAAAAGCAAAAATTTTTGAAAAAGTATTTTTATAAAAATAAATTTATAAAAAGTTGCTGTAGTCATCAGTAATTAACACCTAGAGCACCAATGTATGACACCTTGTGATCCAGTAATTGGCATCTAGAGCACCAATGTATGACACTTTGTGATGCAGTAATTGGCACATGTTTATATAGAAAAAAAACTTTATATTTTGCATTAAGTTGAATCGCTTTAACCCTTTCCGGCACGGGCAAATTCTGTGAAAAAATGAGACATAATCGACTGACACCGGAATTTAGAAACAACTTTTTGAGAAATTAAGAAGCTCTTAATTTAAGCTTTCACGGTAAAAGCAAAATTTTACTAAAATATTATTGGTGCCGTTTGCAAGTTTGGAATTAAAATTAGGTATCCCAGACCGAGCACAGTGTGCCGGAAAGGGTTAAATGAATTTACTGTAGATGAAGATGCAATATTTCAGGTTTTTGAAAGAAAGAAATCAGCATATTAGTCTGAAATCTGAACACTTCAAAACACTTTAAAACAATACAATATATTTATGTTAATACCCAGTAAATGTCATGCTGTCCCCAGTAATTGTCATATAAAGCTTTAATGGATTCCAACTACTGATAATGTTTCATATTTTCAAATAAAAACAATTGATAAACAAAATTAGTCTATAACTAACTTAGTGTACTGCAAAAATAAGTGGTTTAATCTCAAATCATGCGATTCCCTTGTAATTGTAATAGGTGCCAATTACTTGGAACTATCAAAATTGAAGCACCATTAATTGGCATCTATCATTAATTCAGAAATCCAAATATTTGCGTCAAAATACTTTTACACAATTAAAGTAACCCTTTTCAACTAAACAAAACTGTTGTCATTTAAAATATATTATGAATCAGATAATAATGAATTGAAAAGCATGTCCTTCTTAACCCATTTACGCCCAGCGTCCTTTTGTGAGGACGGTTACAAAAACAGCAAGAAAGCTGTTTTCCCACCAGTAAAGAGGAAGATAAATATATACATTATTTCACGAGACAGAATCCTCGATAAATTTAGATAAAAGTTCATTTGCTTTTAAAAGTGGTGGGAAATACAAAATTTAAATTTTAGCGAAGAAAATAATTCGGGTGTTAATGGGTTAAGCGAGATAAGAAGCATTTGTAACAAAAATGGTTAATTTGATACAAACCATAATTGTTTCTCTTTCCTGGACACTATTGTCATCTAGTTGCATAAATCAAAGTTATAATCTTTAAAGTAAATGAGCATATAACTGGTATATGATCTTGCATTTTTAAAAGACTGGATATAAATCTTATTTTAGGACATGTTTGTAGGATGTGCCAATCATTGGTGCATGCCATTACTGGGGATGCTACCCTATTTGTACCCGTTTGCAAGTTATCGAATTTTAGAATCCATCAGTCATTTTTGGGACAACCAGTCTATACATTAAAATATAACAAGAAAATGAAATAATAACAAACGCACTGACAGAATGACAAAGGAACTTACTGAAGAAAAAAAAATATATTTCTCCAAGAAAAGTTCAAGATTCATAGACAAATTTGTGTTTATATCAATAATATAAACATTTATGAACCTGAAAATAGGTATAAAAAATTATGATCTGGAATATACGTATATACGTTTAAACATATACACAGTTAAGCTTTCCTCATATTATACTTATCCAAAATCGTTACCGGTTACAATATTTTTTAAACGTATTACACTCATATTCGCTACCACTATTAACCCGGGAGAACGCGCGCTTACCCAGGTATGAATGGTTTTAACTTTGTCACCAATAAAATTAAATTAAAACAATAGCTTCATTTAGACGGAGACAATTCCTACAAATTTTGTGATAAAATAAGTTAAAGATTACGTTAAAAAAATTAGTGGTTGCAACTGTAAAAACCATACGCACTTCGGGTCTTTTAGGCCCTGCGCGCGTCCTTCCGGGTTAAAAATCTAAACAAGCATGAAAATATTATAAATTATGTGGATGTAAAAACTCTCTATTTTTGCCCTGTGTAAAGTATATGAGCCACAAGCGATCGGGTGGTTGAACCATCGACTTGGAATACAATAGTTTCGAATTATCTCATCTATATGGGTTGAATCAGAATTTATTGCCATCATGTCGTTTCTCTTAACAAAGGCTGTAGACTCATGATTGATAGGATTATTGGGGGTTATAGAAACCCCACCTAGCGGTTATTCAAAGTAGCAGATAATGTCTCAAAATATGTAAGATATGCGACCAAAGTTTGAATGAGAAAGTTATACAGCATCATCGATTTAGCCAGTAAAGAGAAATTGTGCATATGGATGCGATAACTAGTTACATGTTCAAATTAAAATGTCTGCCTTTAATGCGAGACTTTCAGTTTATAAAAAAAAAACCGAATTTTCCTGGAAAGCAAAATGGGTCTTTTTTTAAATATATGCATATACATTTTTTTGACATATCTCGTTAAATTTTTAGACGTTAAATGAATGTTGAATTACAACTTTGTCACTAAATTTTTCGTTATATCTGTTGTAGTTTTCTAGATACGATCTCTAATTCCAAAAGTTATCACAAGAAAGCTCTGATGGGCACCTCACCATCTTGCGCATCGGAATAAGAATATAATTCTCTTTCTTCCGCATAACAATGTAGCACTTAATACATTTAGTACACATAGACACCATATTTATGACTGTGACTAACTCAGTTCACAAGTTATTTGAAAAGATGTAGAGACTTAAGGAATCACTCTGTATATATAGATATATATACAGGGTGAGTCATAAATATCGAAACAATAGGTTATCTCCTTAAATATTGCCCTTAGACCCATGCTTCTAATTGCAAAAATTCGTAAAAAAAGGTGAAATTTTTGATAAGATAAATTGCGACTCCATGGGGGGGGGGGTTCTAGTTGAAAAGTTACGAAAATTAAATTTTTATACTGCCCTCGTAGGACAAAAATTCCAATTAGGAAAACTTTCCTTATTCAGTCCTAATAAGACACAAAAAATGCATCTTCATATCTCCAAAATTCGCAAAGTTATAGCCGTTTAAAAAATTCATCAGGTTTTAAGGGTTTAAACACAAATTGAAATGCGCGGAATTGAAAAAAAATGTTACTTTAACAGTTCTAGAAAACGCGTAAAAAATCTATTTCTTGAGTTAGAATTTTGATTTTTTTTCTTTTTTTGTGATGGTTAGCCTTATAATTTGCTAAGAAAATCACATTCTAAAATTTCTCATACAATTTATAAAAGTTTCATGTGGTTAGTACTGGTTTAAATGGGACAATCAAAAATCGTTATAACTCGTAACATTATTTATCGGATTTCAATTTCTTTCCATTTAATTAAAGATGAAAATCTGATTTTAGTTTTGTTCCAAGGTATTTTTATATTAATTTTAAAACTATTAAAAATGTTTATTTAAAAAATGATATAACTTTTTAAAAAATCCCATTTTCAAAAGTAAATATTTTTTTAATTTGCCGAAACAAAACTAATGTAAAAAAATCAAATATGACCTGTTTCAAGTTCTTTTTTCTTTAAAAATTCTTAAAATTTAATAATTTAAAGACAAGAAATAGTGGGGGAAAAATCATTATGCAGAAAAACGAAATGTACTGTTTAAATGTCCGTCAGTTATTTAAAAGAATGCTTTTTCTAAAATGCAGATTAAGTCTTTTTTTTTTTTTTAAATTTACCTCTGACAACTTCAGGCTTTTTATCGTCCTCCAGAGGATGTTAAAAAATCTATATTCTGGGCCCAGTTTGGGCCAGGACCGAGATGTTACTTTTTTCTGAAGATCCGCCAGGCCGGGCCTAGCGTACTTCTCATAAAGGAGGGTACTACTTCCTTCAATTTAGGTGCACTCTGAATGAAATTTTCAAACCCGGTCTCGACAAAACCCGTATTAAAATCAGTCTCTGACTGACTTAATATGTACATAAAATAAATAAAATTCGGCTCAATCGAATTTTTTACGAAAAACATATAGATTTTAAAACCTTTTTTTTACAAAAAAAAAAAGAAAAAAAAAGAAAGAAAAAAGAAAAAAAAAACCTTTAAAATTAATTTTTTTAAATAGATTATTCAAAGGCTAAAAAAATTAAATACAATAAAACCAGTGAAAAAAATCTGCCTATGACGGAATTCTGTCTTAAACGGAAAATATGTTGATCCATGCAAAATAAATGCAATAGTACCTGAAAAGAAAATAAGCTCCAATTACATCTTCTAGGGAGAGCATCTGTCTATAACGTATTTTTTCTTTCCTATGTGATTCCGTCTTAAAAAGTTTTAGTGTATAACATTTTTCAGAGTCTCCAACGCATTGGATATGGATTAACGATATTAAAATATAAGTGAAACATTTACATATAAATAGAGATTCATTGATAAAATAAATATATTACAGACTTTGGCGCTTCTTTAATAATAAAAAGTATAAATATAAAAAACGAAAAGCTATAAAAGATTTTTTTGGTCAGAACTCCTCCATATTAAACATTTTTTTCCCACGCCGAATTAAAAAACTATGTAGAAATTTGCGACTGAACCGGGCTATGATTTAAACTATTTTCCAGACCGGTCCGGGTTATGATGTTGACATTTTTTCAGACCACGCCGAACTTTTTCAACTATGGGTCGGTTTGGGACCTGACCTAGATATTTTGACCCGGGCAGGCGTCTGGTATACCAATTTAGCGTAAAAACTATACGCTGCTATTTTATGTCAAAAAAAAGCGCTATCTTAAACCGATTTTTATTAAATTGCAATTTGTGAATGTTCCCTAACAAGCGTTAAAATTGAGTCAAGAAATCACAGTTTAGAGGCAGGGAAAAGTGGTTAAGTCAGGAATTTTTGAGGATTTTGGGATTTAATATCTCTGTGGGATTTTTAGATACGGAGATGAAATTTATTTTGTTCAATTTAGGAATGGATAAGGAATAATTTCCTAATTGGGAATTTTGCCCTACGGGGGCCGTATAAAAATTTAATTTTCGTATTTTTTCTAATAGACCCCCATGGAGTTGCAACTTACCTTATCAGAAATTTCACCTTTTTTTATGAATTTTTGCAATTGGAAGTATGGGTCTAGGGGCAATATTTGAGGAGATAGCCTATTGTTTCGATATTTATGACTCACCCTGTATATATATAGATAGATAGATGAATGTCTAATGAAATACTCATTCTAAATATGACCTTTTCAATATGTCAAAGCAATAAAACTTTTGATATGAAACAAATTAAAAAAAAAGGTCTGAACAAAACATATTGCTCTGCTTAAAAAAATAATAATAACGCCTTTTTTAATATATTTAGAAATGATTTTAAATCGAATAAATCTTTTATAGGCGCCATCAGATCTCTATTTTATCGCACAAAGAAAAGGAGATAGAAATTTTTTATAGGTCATTGACATTAATTATAGGAGCCATTCACAACTTTTTATAAAGATATTTTTCTCTTTCGATCAAATGAAAACAGAAAATACGTATATGTAACTACATAGAATATATTACATAAAAAAAATTAGTTATTTTAATGAAAATTGTGAAAATTATAAAAAAATTAATTCACTATCTAAGACATATTAATAGTTAAAACAGAGTATTATCAAAATTCAAGTTGTTATAAATTTGAATTATTAAAATAATTCATACTTAAAACTATTTTAGACGTCTTTACAGAAACATATTTAGAATAAATCGGCTTTTCCCATGCACTCCTGTTTGAGCCAATTTAAATATTATCATATCTTAGTGTCTCTCAGAACACTTAATTATGTCATACTGCATCGATCAAACTCTTAAGAGCGGTTCTAAGAAGAGGATTTCAGATTTCAGATTTCAAATTTCAACCACGGATTTATGTGGAAAATATACCGCTTGGCTCAGGCTGCATATTTCCTATGGGAACATGATACGCAAACCTAATCATATCATTTCTAAAATTAAAAGATATAAATCCTTTGATGTATTCAAAGAAAATATTTTGCAGACTCTCCGACTCCACGTTACATCTAATTAGCTCGTTTTAAGTTTATTCCCACCAGAAATGCATTTTTTACATGCTGTTTTTCTTTTAAAAGAAAATGCGTTTTGGAGAAGTTACTTCGCACAAATCAAAAGTGGTTAAAGTGATACCTTATACATATTTATTCAGAGGGAATTTTTATCTGATACTGCAGAATATCGTAAAATGAGTAATATTTTTCTAGGAATTCACGAGAAATTTCGGCTAATCTATTAAAAATAGAGAAAATATCTATAGGTTTTATAAAATATAAAATACATAATAACAAATGCTATAAAAAACATTGTTCAATCAAAATACATCTAAAATTACACACACTGGTATTTATATTTTCTCTTTTAGACCGGTGGGTTAAAATTTTCTAAACCTAGAATATATTTTGCAAGACTTAGTAAAAAACATCATGTGTTCAATCATTTTTTATGAACTTATTTTATACATTTCGTATTCAGGGATAAATAAATAGTGAAGATGTTTTGATAGCTTTTCTGCTGATTATAGACAAACTACATCTAAAAAATGAACATGTTTTACTCAGTTTACTGTTTTAAAAATTAAAAAAAAAAGAAATGAATGAATTTGACTTTCATAAAAAAGGCTCCAGAATGAGGCATTCCTCAAGTATGTAATGACTATATGAGAGTACACCAGTAAGGCTTACGTTTGGAATAGTATTTTTTACAACATAACAACCAAAATTATTTAAATCGTGTTACAACGACTGTTTTTTCACACCGAAATGGTTTTCTACATATTTCTAAAAGGCTCATTGCAATTTTCTTATGATAAAAAAGATCAGTGTGATACATTGCATCTCATAATTTCATTCAAGTATTATTAAAGTGCATGAAAAAAACAAATAAAAGGAATAATAAAAAAAAAACCTATGTAACGACAGTTGCTCGTATAAAAGGTACAACTGAAATGATAAAAAGATTTAATGATACAAAATGAAAAGTAATGCCTCGATAAATAAATTTTTGCTATTGATTGTGCTTCTACTGTGAATTTTTCTTTCTGGGATATTTTTATCCAAAGTGCTGTTACAATGTCCACAGGGTTGAGACAGGGATATGTCCAAATGCTGTAACAGTGACTTTAAGCTTCAAGTTCTGCAGTTTTCTGATGTCATATTAAAAGCTTCACTTTTATTCACAATTCTCCATATACAAAGTCTATTCGTCTGTGAATGAAACCAATTAAAAATATAGTAATAAAAATAAAACATTTGTTTTCTTCTGTCAATTGAGCGTCCTTATTCGTTGTATAAATCAACTTTTGGCGTAATATACAGGGTGTCGACTCACAGGTGGCCAATGGCTAATTCCTAAACCGTTAGTCATAGACATATGACTAACGGTTTATAGTTCCAGAACGGACATATAGTTCCAGATACAGAAACGTTTTAAATGAGGTAAAGAAACATTTTAAAAGCGATTTGGGTCAATAAAAATTTCTTTAAAAATTACGAAATTTATATTTTTAAACGGTTCCCCGGTCTTACAAATTATATTTAGTAGAAATTTCCAGTTATACTTACAAGTAAGACAAAAAGAAACTTCCGCTATTCTACGAATAAAATTGACCGAATAATAGCTCTTTAAAGTTGGAGAATATTTTTTGTATCTAATCAGTGGTCTTTCACAAATTTAGAAGAAATATAATTTCGTCAGATACTTAAAAAATGGTTTAGAGTAAAATTAACATTGCAATGCAAATTTAAAATCTTTTATCAGTCTGATATATGAATGCAAAATATACATTTTGTAATAATCATATAAAGAAAAAAAACCCAAAAATTTTGTCAAATAAAATGACGAAAAATAACTGCCTACAAAGACATACATATTTTAAAATGTTATTAGATAACACTAGCCTGCAAAAGTTCGGTAAGTTCGGTTACGTCATGTTTACTAGCTTTTAATAATTGAATGTTATTCTGTACCGCTCAACCTAAAATTGACCTTTTTTCATCCCCAGTAAAAGAAGTTTTGGAAATCATACATTTTTAAAATAAAAAAAAAAAATAAAAATAAAAAAAAGTGACTAAAATTTGATTTTATGAAATATATATGTTTTTAACATTTGATAATTATTTTTGTGTATTTCTTTTTACTACTGCAACCAATCATGATCTTTATTTTTAACCATAGCATCAGTATTTTTCGTAAATTGCAAACTTCAAATTTTTAAAGTTCAAAGTTAAAATTGAACTTCCTCTCCCCTCTCATCGGACCTCTCAGGCCTCACCGCTGACCGAGAGATTTTCCTCTCGATGCTGGCAGACGGGGGGGGGGGATCACCCACCCGGGGCACCCACCAAAAACTTGGCATAGGTGTTTAATCCCCGGAGGAAATATACCACTACCAACCAGCCAAATTACAAACAACGGGCCATTCCATAACATAAATAACATATAGGGGGAACTGGGGGACATTGATACATGGGGCACATTGATACACCCCATGTACAGCCCACAGGGTCATTACAGGAAATTTCACAACAGCTCCAAAAGGTGATACTAGTGCACTCAACTATATACAGAAAGTTTTGGAATGATTCAGTAGTTTGTTGAAATGGGACGGGTGATAATTTGTTTTTGTAGGTCAAAAGTAAATTTGAGTTGTAGAATTGAAATGGTATTATAAAACTGTTCTAATATTTTCAAACGAAAAGAATACTCTCTCTGGCAAGTAAAACTACTCTTTATCAGTTTCTCATTCTTTTTAGTTAGATAAATTATGAAGTATTGGATTTGAGACTCATTTTATTCAAAATGGTTGTATGGGGCACATTGATACAGTCTTTGTCGGGGCACATTGATACAACCTAAATCCTTTTCTAGTTCATTTTTTCATTACCTGTTATTATTTTTTTTACAATGCACTCCTTAATTCAACCATTTTTCGCTAAAAATTTCTAATATTAGTTTTTATTGAAGTGAAATAGCTTTAATTTCTTTACATTAGAAAATTTTATTGTATTTTTGCAAAGAGAAGACGTGCGAACTCACCCAACATATAGTGCTACTAGAACTAATTAGAGAAATGAACGGCAGCCTGGAAAATCTCAAATTTATATCAGTTCTCCAGAGAAAAAAGTATTTTCTACATGAAAAGTGTTACGTAAGAGAAACAAGCTGCAGAACAGCACAGGATAATTATATTAAAAACAGAATTTTTGATATAATTATCCTTTATTTTTTGTTTATAAACCGATTTATAAACAGAAAACTTGGTAATTTTTCATCTTTCCTAAGAAAGAAGATAATGCTGGGGTTGAAGTACCAGATACGACAAAGTTACCACAGCCAACAATCAGACAAGGAATAGCCAGAACATGAGGTCATTATACATTTCATTTTGATTGCTTTAATATTGCTTACAAATAAAGTGTGGGTGATTTGAGTTTTTATAAATAGTATAAAATGGTTTGCTAACTATTTTTCTATGAAAAATATGCATCGTTGTTATTTTGTCTCCATTTTTCCGAGACTTATCAAAGTGTATCAATCTGCCCCGGGGATGGGGCACATTGATACAAATTACTTTTTTTGATTTTTTTAACATTACATGCAAAAATAATATATAAAACAACGATTGAACATTTTTATAACAAACTACACAGGTTTTGTTGACATCACATTGAAAAATAACTTGAAATTTCTGCTTTCTAGACACCAAAATTTTTTTAGAAAAAAGTTGTATCAATGTACCCCAGTTCTCCCTACAGCAATAATATGCCATGGCACTAAAATATACAAAATGATAAAAATGAAAAACACTTGTAGACACACAATTTGACAAACATCTGACTGACGGAACAAAGAAAAAATAATTAACAAACTTAACAAGACACATACAAAATAAAGTCAGATGTAAGAACAAATTATACATATTCCAAAACAAAACTAAAACTAAAACTATAATAAAACTAATATAAACAACAAGCCTTAAAAAAGAAAAAAAAATTAAGTAAAAGTCAGAAATGTTCAATACAGTTTTAGCTGAGGGTCAAATTTATAAAATTATGTCACACAACAGGAGCATGTCCAAAGATTTAAAGTTCACAGTCCTGTCAATAAAACCAAGTTACATCAGAATTTGTAACGAATGAATGTAAAGTGTGCATTCAGATCATTATAAATAGCACAAAGTTTCTTATAATTAAAATATGAAAATAGAACATTTCTGATATTCCATTCTATGGTTCTATTTCTAATTAGTTTAAACTTGTCTGCTGAAGCACAACAACTATCAAATAAATAGTGCGCGACGTCACCGCGTTTGCCACAAATACACTTATCATTATTTCGCCTTCTCCGTTTGTAGAGCAGAGTAGGGAACGCACCATGTGCAGAAACAAAATATGCAGCCACTTGTGAATAACAGGTATAATTTAAACTAACATCAGGAATAACCATGTAGGTATCCCTACCTTTATCGCTAAAGGACCATCGATCCTGCCAATCACGAATATTCTTATTTCCAAAGTAATTCTATAAATAACTCACAGGAACTGGAAGGTTAACTACTTTGTCATAAACATTATTCAGAACCACTGATTTGGCAAGTTCATCAGCACGTTCGTTACCCACAATGCCTACATGGGCCTTGATCCATCCTATATGAATAGTTTTATTTTTAAGTACACGTAAGTTCGTGAAAATATCATATACTAGCTGATCACATGGGAATAGGTGATGCAAAACACAAGTCGATGACAGGCTATCAGTATATAAATAGAAGTGAGCAAACTCAGTTCGTCCGCACCACTGTATAGCCTCCGAAATTGCCACATATTCTGCCTGAAAGATCGAATTTTTAACATTAAGCTTGATTCTGTAATTAAATATTTCTACATTTTTTAAATAAACTACAAAAGCAGCACCAACTCCACTTTGCATGTGCGATCCATGAGTAAAAATTATTGGATAATTACGATCAGGAATTGATTTTCGTATTGGATTCAGAAAATTCACATGATGTCTTTCGCAGTAATTCGGATAATAATAAGTTGGCACACGTTTAACCAAATCCTCAGAATAAATAGTAGTATTTTCCACCACTACTGATGTATTTCCGTGGATCATATCATAAAGACGAGCAGAGTTAGAAAGTTCTATATCTATAGGTAAAACTCCAGCCAAAACGCACAATGCTTCAGTTGAAATTGTACGATAAGTACGAATTATGGTCAACAGAATAACTCGCTGGCAAGAGGACAATCTGCGAATACCATGGGACTGAAGGTCACGATGCCAGACTTCATGTCCGTATGATATCTGCTTTTTTAATACAGTGTTGTAACAAACCTTTAATAGGTCTAGAGAGACCCCTATATCTCTTACTCTCACTTTTCTCATATTGCAAGTAAAGGACATAACTTTACTTCGAATCATCTCAAGATGATCTAACCAATGGAAGGCACTGTCTAGAAGAAAACCCAAATAAAGTATATTATCCTTCACAGGTATTGATCTACCACTATGTTTAAAAATAGTACGTCTCTTTTTCATGGTATTACGTCCAAAAAGCATAGAAACCGTCTTGGTATTATTAAGCTGCAAGTTGCAATGAGCACAGACAGAAGAAAAATTATTCACAGTGTTATTCATTTTATTCTCAAGTGACGCTCTAGTGTCCGCACCTTCAACAACCACAGAGTCATCAGCGTAAGAAATTGAATTCAATTCTACTTCTTTACTCTGTTTAAGAATTCGGTCTGCAACTATTGTCCAAATCAAAGGGCCCAAACATAAACCCTGTAGGCAGGCACAGAACAGTCTAAACCATCGAATGCCATCGGTAAATTAAAAACCTATAAGCTTAAATGAAATGTAATTCTTGAATACTTCTTTCAAATAATCGTAGATAGGCAAGTGATCTATTATGTTAGCAACCACATTCCAGTCAAACACATCAAATGCTCCTGCTATATCGAATGACACAATCGCACAATATTTATAAGCTTTCAAAGTTTCTTTAATCTTCTCACGAAGAGAGGAGAGTGCAGTCAGAGTACTCCGCCCCTCGCGAAAACCATGTTGGTCCCCGTCGAGGTATGCAGCAGCCTCGAGCATTTCTGTGATTCTAAATTTCAGCAGCCTCTCATAGACCTTTACTATAATAGGCAACAGGGTAATTGGTCTATATGAACGATAAGAGCCCTCTGGCTTATTTATTTTCTTAAAGAAAATAATAACTCCCTTCTTCCAGCTGACCGGGAAATGTGCATATTTAAAGCAAGTGTTAAAAATTGACAACATTAAAAAATTAAAATTAAAACATAGATTCTTCACAATTAGCGCATCCACATTGTCAAAACCTGGAGCTTTATTATTATGTTGTTGTTTCAAAACAGAATTTAGTTCTTTCTTGGAAAAAGGACGAAAATCTGGATCATCCGTGTAATCCGATGAGCTTTCATAACTATAAGCATTTTCAGGTACATTGTCAACCTTAAAATGTTCAATCATTAGTTGATGAGCTATGTCATCATATACGTCAAAAACGGATGAATTCTCCATGGTAGAGAAAGCCATATCTTGGTAGTTAAATTTTTTACCAGAGACGAACTTAAAAACGTTACCATATGCTTCATTAGTTCGCTGACAATAATCTAACCAACTAGAACGCTTCGCTTTTCTAATTTTTATTTTATATTCATGACGTAATAATAGTTAGGATTCTCTATATACAGGATTGTCTAAATTCTTTCTATAACGTTTATAAGCAGCAGTAACTTTATTTCTCAATACTCTCAGTTCAGTAGTAAACCAAGAAATGGTAGGTTTATAGGAAATACTGCCCCGACGAAAGGACCTTTGAAGTACATATTGGAGCTATTCATTAAAATTTTCAATCCAATCGTCCAGAGAAGCCGGACCATGCACTCTCATAAGTGATGAACATAGTAAATCATGTTTTCCACTGAATAATTTATTAAATTTGTGCATTGATTTATTTTTTGTTTTGAACCTATCATAGGTTCTAAAAACTGGATTCAAACACAACGAAAACATTATATATCGATGATCTGAGAAAGAAAACTCTGTATCATCAATACGCCAATTCTGTAGAAAGGGAATAATATCAACCCCCAAGAGGGTAAGATCAGGTCTTCCAAGTTGATTGTCGTGAACATAAGAATGGGGAGCATCTGAAGTATTCACAAGTCTAAGATCCGTTATCATGAGATAGTCTGCAAAAATTTCTGTTCTATTATCTTCACGTGTATAGCCAAGTATACGCATCGGAACATTAAAGTCACCGCCGATAATCATACGAGTAGTATTCTGATAATAATTAATCCATGAAGACATATCTTTATCAAGATCACTAGAAGGTGAAGAATAAACAGACCCAATAATCAAAGGTCCCTGACTAAGAGTTATCGTAATAAAAACTGAATTATTCGAACAAAAGCCTTTCACAATAGACAATGATGAGTCTGTACAAAGTATCATTGAAGTAAGAGAAATAGATGGAAAACAAAGCCACCCCGGAGGGAGTCCAGAAAAAGTACCGTTACGAGTATATGGATCCTGACATAAGAAAAAATGTACACCATTACTCTCAGCATACGAAGCCAAAGCATCGTTCGCATCTGAGCAGTGGTTCAAATTAATTTGAACTATGACCAATTTTCCAGAGTCAAGATAAGCCTTTGAAACTGCTGTTATAATCTTCTGGATAAAAGATCCCTCCTATACTCCTTGTAACATGGACAATCATAACTGTCGGCCCTATGTGCCGTATCTGTCCCATCGTTTTTTCTCATACAATTGATACATGATTCTACTGTGATAGAACAATCCTTCAAGCCATGATTACCGGCGCATTTTACACATTTTTGATCTTCTGCACATTTGGAATTCACATGCCCAAAAGCCTGGCAGCGGAAGCAACGCAATACCTGTACAAAATTGACAATCCGATACCTTTCTAAGTTAATGCAAATACTACGCCTCATAAGCAACTTTTCCGCACTAGCATCGTCCACATCCAAAATCCAGTTCTCTTTACCCTGACGGGTAGGATAGTGTCTAATAATATCAAAATCACGAGCCTGAGCCTCACCTCCATCCACAAGAACCTGCTTCACCGAATCCCTCACTTCATCATCAACCACATCACCATCCACACTCAACACCAAAAGTCTGTGACGCCTTCTTTTCGGAACCGAAACTGTAAATTTATTCTTTATAAGATCAACCTTCTCTATAACATTCCTTAATTTTTCTGTATCTTCCTTAGTCTTCATTCTCAAAATCAGTTGACCCGACTTGGTCGATGCCACATCATGCGGCTTTGGCGCATCGGCATTATCTCTCCATACTTGTCTTAGATCCTTCTTCACCACCGTGACATCATCACCTTCTTTGTGCGTAACCATAACTGAAAAACCCTGATCACGCCGATCACTTGTCTTTTTCAAAGTAGGAAACTCCTGTAAATTTAAAGTCTCAGGCTTAACCCCAGACACGCGTCGCACCAAGGCTTCATAGGCCTTACTATCCGTTATCATCGTTCTAACTTTAGTTTCGTTCGCCACGCTCTCTCTGTGAGCTTAACCAGTCTAATATTTATGTAATCAAAACATTTTTTTAACAATTTCATAATTTCAATAGTAACCTTGCCACCACCACTTTTAACCTTCTGCGCTTCCAAAGTATCATATATTAAAACATTTACCTTCTGAATCGCAATTGGATAGTCCTCCTCCTCTCTCTCTTCCAAAAATTTATCTATTTTAGCCATTATTCAACATATACTGCCTTCAAAACAATCAAAAATTCACTAACAAAGAAACCACCGTCGAAATCAAAGCAACCGATTATAAACACAATGTCTGTAAGTAACCGATTACAGAGGGAAAAAACTTTTAGTAAATCAGAAATTAAAAAAACCACTTTAGAAAAAATAAAGAAAAAATAAAGAGAGTTTTATAGCAGGATAACTCCACCACCAAACTCCTCCAAACAAGAAAACTAAACGACAAGGAGAAGCAGGAAAACCCCTCAACACAATTCGAAAAACAAGAAGGTGAAGTAAATAAAGAAGTGGAAATCGCCCGCCAGAAAGAAAAAGGTAAATTACTAATAAACTACTTAAAATGATACAATATTTACAAATTTAGAAAGCACAAAAACTGGATAATTAACATAATATACAGATAATGAATAA
Organism: Maratus speculifer; assembly: GCA_964019185.1. Lineage (NCBI taxonomy): Eukaryota > Metazoa > Arthropoda > Arachnida > Araneae > Salticidae > Maratus > Maratus speculifer. The sequence continues at coordinate 248,696,910 of OZ025293.1, read as the reverse complement.
AATAACTAATGACATCAGAATAAGAAAATTAAAAAAAAAAGTTGAGAACACGGCGAAAATGGAGACCACACAAGCATCGAAAAGTTTTCGAAATCAACCAAATGAAAATAAAATCTAATATTTACACTAAACTAATAGAAAAGGAAAAGAAAGTACAGACTCAATCATTACTATGCTAATTAGCTATAAAATAGTTTGAATGCCTAAGAGGGACTGCTCAGACAAGAAAGCCTTGTCTGTAGAGCATAGTATCCCTCCCGGTCGGCTATAAAATAGTTATAATTACCGACTTAAAGTAACTTTGAGCAGGAGTACAAGAAAACACGTCCGTCAATGGGGAGGATTTTTCACCATAAAAAAATGGCAGACGGGGGGGGGGGGTTCGAACCCAATCGCGCCGGTCGGCCTAATCGTTCGGAGTTTTCCGGGGTTTTCCTCTAACCTTGGATTTTCTTTCGCGAATACCGATTAGTTTCCTTTAGAAAGACACACCTCACCCTTAGGCCTATATCTCTCGTGTTGATAATTTACGAACATAAACACAACCAAGCAACTAATGAACCAAAGGACACCACTGTTTAGCTGTAAGAATCGCTGTATAAGCCAAAAATTGAATGAATTATTTAATTAAATAAAATTTAATTTTATAAAGAAGTTTTACGTATTTTTTGTAGCATAAAAATTTTTACTATATTTTAACTGTGACGTTTGTGATTTACAAAAAAATTCTTACGTGGTGACCTAAAAATGAAGGTCATTTTAAGATTCAGTACTAAAAATTACACAAACATCAAATATCAAAAGTTCAAATACTATAAGGATACTATACTAAAATTTCCTTTATTTCATAGAATCTGATTTTTTTTTTTTTTTTTTTTTTTTTTTTTTTTTTTTTTTTTTTACAATTTATGATTTACGAAAAATCCTGATATGATGGCTGAAATTTAAAGTAATTTTTGGTTTCAGAGGTAAAAAAATACATAAAAATTAAAAACCACAAACATCGTCGTTTTGTGTTTGCTGATTTAAAACCTTTTCTTAAACTTCTTGGTGGTAATATAATCCGAAATTTTTTGTATTATCCTATGAAGTAAGTATAAATGGTAACCACGGAAAATAATAATAATATTAGAATTTCATCGGTGTATTTTTTGGTGGTGGTGGTGGTGTATGGTGTATTTTTGTCGGCCGATTATCTACGCTATGGGATATAGGCCTTATGGGGTGGGTTGCCCTTCGTGGGGGGTCTTTCTAAGGGAACCTAACCCGTATTTACGCAAGGTTCGAAGAAAACCACGGAAAACTTTGAACGGTTAGGCCGACGGTCCCGATTGGGTTCGAATCCAGCACCTACCGTCTACCAGTTTGGAGGTCAGAACCTCGCGGCCACTGGTCGGGCTAGAATTTCATCGGACTTACGTGGGTATGTAAAAATGACATAATATTTATTGAAAGTAATCATGAAAAGAAACAGCCTCAAATCCTTACAAAATAAAAATATGTTAAAATACAATTATTTTGGACAATCTAAAACTTAATAAAAATTATTTTATATGTATGTATGCTTTGAAAGAAATCGTACAAATATCACGATTGAATTAAGTTCTTCGAATACCGTAAGCACTTGGCATATGATCACTCAATTCATAGTCGAACTCATTGATTCTCATTGCAGGAAAGTGGTGCATTTTAAAAAAATTATAAATCACTCAATTTTAGCGTTATATGAATGAAACTTTTTTTTCTCTTATTTTTAGTGTAATAGGAAAAATTTACTAAATATAACTTACAGGACCGGGGGAAAATATATAAATTTAAATTTCCTATTTTTTTTAAGAAATGATTTTATTGAACATAATCGCTTTTAAAATATCTCTTTACCTCATTTAAAACATTTTTGTAATTGTAACTATATATCTATGACGAATGGTTTGAGGGATAGAGGACACACCGGATATATATATATATATATATATATATTTATATACACACTATATTGCCATTGATTATTGGACACTTGCGATTTTAGACATTTTACTAAATATCTAGAAAACTACATGAGGAATCATCTCGAAACTCTTAGTGTATAAATATAATAGTATACGTCATATATCTCCGTGAAGATTTTTTACCGAAACTCCATAGGGGACCGTCAACAAATTAAAAAAGAATGAATATCTTTTGAATGACCCTGTCAAAACTAATGTAGCAAAAGCGCTCAAACTCTAGATTATGATTGAGTGCCGTATTGTAATACACTGTTTATTTTTATGCAAATAGCATGCGTACTCGCAAAGTAATTAAGGTTTTTATAAAAATGGTCCCAACTTTTTCCAAGTTTTTCCCTTATAATTTTTAGAGTTCTTAATATAAAATAATTTCTTTTTTCAGAAAATATGGCAATCAACATTGCACACAGTACCCTGTAATCAGAATTAAAAAATAATACAAATTGTATGAAAAATGAGCAGGTTTACTAAATAATTTTTTACTGCGCATGCGTCAAAGATAGCAAAATTTCATTTGCATATTGTGTTAGCTAAATGTATAAAGCTACTTTTGTAAAAGTCTCAAAATTATAGCTTGAAAATTCTGAAAGTAATCGTCTATAGAAAAAGGGCAAAATCCGTTGTTTCCAAAATGAAGCAAAAAAATGAGGGATTTTATCCAAAAGTAGTCGTAACATCCCGTATTGTGTATTCTATATTGACACAAATCAATGAATATATGGATACAACCCCTCTTGTTTTTGCTTCATTTTGAGAATAACGGATTTTCAACTTATTCAATTGACGATTATTTTCAGAATTTTCAAATTATGATTTTGTGACTTTCACAAAAGTTGCTCTATACATTTAGCTAACATAATATGCAAATGAAATTTTGATATCGTTGACGCATGCGCAGTAAAAAATTATTTAGCAAACCAGCTCATTTTGTATATAATTTTCATTATTTTTAAATTCTGATTACAGGGTACTGTGTGCAATGTTGTTTGTCATATTTTCTGAAAAAAATATTATTTTATATTAAGAACTCTGAAAATTATAAGGAAAAAACTTGAAAAAATTTGGGACCATTTTTATAAAAACCTTAATTACTCTGCGAGTATGCATGCTATTTGCATAAAAATGAACACAGTGTATTACAATAAGGCACTCAATCATAATCTAGAGTTTGAGCGCTTTTGCTACATTAGTTTTGACAGGGTTATTCAAAAGATATTCATTCTTTTTTAATTTGTTGACGGTCCCCTATGGAGTTTTGGTAAAAATTTTCACGGAGATGTATGACGTATACTATTATATTTATACACTAAGAGTTTCGAGATGATTCCTCATGTATTTTTCTAGATATTTAGTAAAATGTCTAAAATCGCAAGTGTCCATTAATCAATGGCAATATAGTGTATATATATATATATATATGTATATATATATATATATATATATGTATGTATATGAAATTGCAGCTAACTAAACTAAATTAACTAAATTTCATATTTTAAAGACAACTTGTAGATAAGCGTGGAATGCTATAGGGATTCGACATTCGTAAATAAAAATTCGAAACTTTAATCCGGTTAATGATGCTCATATTAAGTACTTACTTACTTATCTAGTCTTTAATCAAAATTCTGTCCTTTTTTGCCATGGAGGGGGAGTAATATATATATATATATACGAATAAATAATTAAAAAAATAGTGATAAATATTTGGATTCATTATTTATACCTTGAAAGGGATTTAGTAATTTATCTTATTATATGAGGCGTTTCGCCTTTTTTGTTATCAATTTAAGAAAATCTTGGACTTATCTCGTAATTGATGCGACCAATGTGTATTGCGTCGCCACAGGAAGTTTTCACCGGCACTTGGGTCGTAATGTGGTTCTGTTATGTATAACTTTTAGAATGATAAATGCTCTCACAATTTTCATTTAAGAAGCTGTGAAAAACGTAAGGTTCAAATCTAATCAGAAAAATTTTATCGTCTTAAAAATTTAAATTAGTTTAAGTAACAAATTCAGTCCATACATCATTTTAACTGTTCTATTTAAGAAAATAATGCAGATAATAATTATTGATAATATTTTGATCAATATTTCTATAATTGCTATTCTATAAAAGAGATGAATAAAAAATTACTTTAATCCATTCTTTATATTACAGTCTGGCAAAAATAAAATGAAACAATGCCAAGTGATATTTTATTATAAAGAATGCACGATGATAATGGATATACGACGCATACAAAGTCATTTTGTCTACAAAAATTTGAAAAAAAAAGAAGTATTTGAATGTATTTTTGGAAATTGCTAAATTTCAAAATAGAGGGTGATCCGAAAATCCATTATACATTGAAAAATAATGTAAACTGACATATAAAAACAGTTTTAGCTGGGCAGTTGGACATTTCGGACCTTTTGATAATATTTTTGTTTCATTCTCTGATAATATTTTCTTGGATAGGTTTAGAAATTTAACAGGTTTCTGTCTTGAGGTTTAGGATATCAGAGGATGAAACAAAAATATTATAAAAAGGTCCGAAATTTATATTCTAAAATAAAACAAATATTCAAGAAGTTGTCACAGATATTGAACCGGTAATTCAGTCAGTACCTCAATCACAACGTTATACGGTCAGGCACAAAACTATAGAAGTTATCAAGAAATCTAAACGTCAATACAGAAGTAGTGATAACTGCTATAACAGAACTTTATCCAATATGAAAAAAGATAAGGATTTATTTACAGTTAAAACAGACAAATCTAACAAGTTTGCTATTCTTGACAATCAAATATATATTAATAAAATGGAGGAATGTATTAAGGAGCTCTCATGTGTTACACTTAACAAAGACCCCAACACCAACATCTACAATAGGACAGAAACTTTAATAAAAGATGCAGAATGGCCTGAAAATACGAAGAATTTAATTAGATTAAATCCTACAGGTGTCACTCCCAGGATGATAGGCAGACTCAAGGACCATAAGGATAATTTACCAATGAGGCCAATAGTTTCAAGATGCGATGGAGGTTTGTACTTTGTAGAAAAAGCTTTTGTTGTATTTCTAAAATCAATCCTCCCAGAATTCATATACTCCATAAATTCCAGTAACAGCTTCCTTCAAAACATAAGTAATTTAGAAATCAATAATAATGCCATTTTAACAAGTTTTGACATAGTTTCATTATTTCCCTCCATCAATGTAAAAGAAGTAATACAAACTATTAATGATGAAATAGATAAACAGGAGAACTTGAATAATAATATGAAGATTTCTTTAAAGACAGGTTTAAACCTAATAACTGACAGTAATGTATTTATATTTAACAACAAGTATTATAAACAGACAAAAGGAGCACCTATGGGATCACCTATATTTGGTCTCCTTGCTGAATTTAAATTAAGACCTTTAGAAAACTACATTTTAGATAACATAAAACCTACTCCTAGCATATGGATAAGATATGTGGATGACATTTTTGGAGTTTGGGATCATGGGTTAGAAACCTTGAAAGATTTCCTTGAAAAAATCAATACTGTTGATAACCCAATCTACTAAGGAAATAGAAAATTATACTCTTTAATTCTTAGAAATTCTACTGATAAAGGAAAATAACAAAATTAATAGAAAAGTATACAGAAAGAAAGTAAAACTAGACCATATTATACCTAAGGATGCAATAGCCTCATGGACTTATAAACTTAGTGCCATAAAATCTTACATCCATAGAGCATTAAAAGTATGTTCAGAGCAGTACCTATCAGATGAAATTAGTTATATAATTCAAATTGCAAGCAATCATAGTTTCCAGCCAAAAACAGTATATAAGGTTATTGATAATTTTAATAAACCAAGTCTTGATCAAGAAAGAGCCACCAAACCATCTTACAGGAAAATTGCATACATTCCAATCATCTTTGAAAGGTTAAAACAGTTACTCAAGAAATATAATATTCAACTAATAGCATCAACTCCTCCTAATCTTATGAAAGTAATAAGCAAGAAACTAGGCCTAATAGACCCCATTAATTATGCAGGGGTATATGAAATACCTTTTTTGCTAAACAATAATCAACTCAAATATTATATAGGAATGACTGGTCGAAAATTCAGCAAAAGGCTTAAAGAACATAAAAGTCATATTAAATATAATAAACCAAGCACATCTATATCAAGACTATGTTCCATAAATGAAGTAAAGTCAATTGATTATAACAGCGCAAGAATTATTTCTCGGCAAACGGACCCCATAAATCTAAAATTCGTGAATCAATAGAAATTATAACACGAAATAATCAACTATGTAACGATAATTTATCCTATTTTATACCGAGTGCTTGGATTGACTTTCTAAGAACAGAAATGAAGATTGAATGAACTTTTAATATGATCTCTACACTGTAGATGGCGTCACTACTGTATTCATATGCGAATTTGAATTTCCTTCTGAGTAAAGGCGGGATTTTGCTTTCAGTACTGTACCATGTAAACTTTATAACGTGTTAGTTTTGCCTCTTAATGTTCCCTGACGATGAACAAGTTGTATTGTTCGAAACCATAGGAAATCAATTCTACTTTATATTGTAAGTAGTACATAAATTTTAATTAAATTTGTAACATCTATTTATATACTGATGAGCCGAATTTATTGTAAGTTGTATTATCAAACAGTGTAATTGGTCCGTTTATTATACAATATGTTTACATATAATGACATAATTTTTTTTATGATTTTCCATATAAAACCACATGTTTCCATAAAAATCTTATGCCAATTTTTACTAAGGTTGGAGGGTGGAGTAGATGCCTCCCCTTCCCCCCTCTCTCTCTTGTAATCTTTCAGAAAATTTGCTCTGAATTTCAGAATTATTTTATTTTTGTAACTCAGAATCATCTCTAGAAATTCGCAATTCAGTAGCCGAAAAAAAAAAATCACAAAATTATTTAATCTTTCATTTAAAAAAAAAAATTGCGAAAATCATCAATTGGTCATGAGAAAAATTCGTGCAATTCCTCCAGAACACTTTTGACAGCTCTATTTCGTTGCAGAGCATAGCAAAGTATTCTTTTTGGGGGCCCAGCACATTCCGAGCGTTGTGAACAAGTGATGGTGCGCTGATTGGTACTTATCGACGCAAAATAGAAGAAGCGCTATCGCGCTGTTTGGGATTTATTGACATAAAATAAAAGAAGTGCTGTCGCACTGATTGGGTCCTTTCGGCATAAAATAAATGTATCTCTACGGCGCTGCTTCGGTCTTTTCTACGTAAAAAAAAGAAGCGCTATCGCGCTGCTTGGGATTTTTCGACAATGTTTTTTTCAAAACTCTCTGGACTCAAATGATTAAAAGAAATGAGATTGCTTCTTGAAGTTCTCTTCAATTTTAACTCTGTAAATAAAATTCTGTAAAATTACTAAAATTTTGCTGGGAAACAGGGATTGCTAGGATTTTTTATGTGACAGCAATAACAAAAGTTCTCGTAACAAATACCATAGCTCCTAACTTGTACGGAATTTTCTTACCTCTAAAATTTAACGAAAAATTTTGACTTATTTAAACACTAAAAATGCTTGAATTTCGGTGATTCAAATAGCTATAATCTTCATGAAATTTAATGGTATGAAAAATCCATACAAGTTGGCAGCTATAAAATGCACATTATAGCTGCCAGCAAATGCAGCTTGTACAGCAAAAAAAAAAAAAAAAAAAAAAAAAAAAAAAAAAAATCTGTAAGGTTACTAAATTTTTTTTCGTAAACTGGGATGACTAGAACTTTTTATGTAACTGCAACCCGGGTTACAGATAACGTTTTAGTAAGATTACTGCAATTTTAGTAGGTTATTTTATAAAGCTAAAGATCTATTTAGCTTTACGAAAACTAGTTTTGTAGATTTGTGTCTTTTTATTCAGATAAAATTTTAACAAGCATATAGATTAGTTTACATTTGTATTACAGATTTGTTTACAGTGTAGTTTTTGAATAAAATTTATATTCACTATGATGTTAATATTATTAGCATGCAGTTACCTAAAGTTAATCTTTTTTTTTCAGCATCATTTTAATTATTAATTAATAATAAACATATATTTTGACTTTAGTCTTTGAAGAAAACGATAGAAACATAAAAAACAAACAAACAAAAAAGAACGAAACCAATTGATGTTATTTCACATGCATAAAAAAGCGAAAAACTAACTTCCTAAAATAAAAAGTAAAATGAAATGGGCAAATGGAAGTAAGTACATGAGCTTAAATTAATATAGCCCCACAGTATATTTTCAGACTAATAACTTACTGCAGTAACTCCTCTGCGCAATTGTTACTAAGTGACACTTAAGCAGTGATTTGTTGATGCTATTAATCCACCAGACAGTCTCTTTAGCTACTAAATGAATAAGCGAATCTGCTTAAGTTTAAAGAAGATTAAATCCATACATAACTTTTTTAAAAATCTAAATTAATCTTTTAAAATCTTTGTGCACTCTGAAGAGGAGAAAAGATTAAGACTGAAGATGTATAGAGATATTAATCAGACTGAGGTATCTGGAATATTTTCGAGGTACTTTTGCTTATATAATTCTGTAGTAATGTTCATGGATCCTAATTCAGCATCATTTAACAAAATAAAATGTCTCTAGAATTTATCATTTCTTAATTTTTAGGGCTTTGTTCATCTAACAAAACCGTATTTGTCTCTGTCCTCTGTCTGTCCGTTATAGAGTCCGCACAAAAAATTGTAAATGTCAGAGACTTCAAAATTTGTGTAGTTACAGCTGAATACCTCGTGTCATACGACAAAACATAAACATTTGAAAATAGGCTATTATTTCACTTAAATTATTATTTTTAATGTCATCCATTCATTTTTAGGTGCGTTCGTAATTATGTAAATACGTATAGCACCTATTGTTGTCACTCAGTCCGTCCGTCTGTCCGTCTGTTTGTCTGTCTGTCCGTCTGTCTGTTCGTCTGTCTGTCCGCATATAACAACGCAAAAACTACCCAACCGAATCTTTTGAAATTTAAAATATATAATTATAACATAATTTTGTCGAGTCATTTCAAATTTTATGAAAATCGGATGGATAGATCAATTACAGGGTCAATCAAAAGGATTCCGTTACATTACGGTCAATGGGGGAAAAAAGTTTCAAATGCATTTTAATCGTTTGACATTTAAAACATATAATTATTGTGTAATTTTGTCGAGTCATTTCAAATGTTATGAAAATCAGGTGCATAGATCATTTACAGGGACAATCAAAAGGATTCCGTTACATTACGGTCAATGGGGGAAAAAGTTTCAAATGCATTTTAATAGTTTGAAATTTAAAACATATAATTATTGCGTAATTTTGTCGAGTCATTTCAAATGTTATGAAAGTCGGATGCATAGATCATTTATAGGGACAATCAAAAGTATTCCACTACATTACGGTTAATGGGAAAAAAGTTTCAAATGCATTTTAATGATGTTACACTCATTTGAACATAATAGAATTGGCATGAATCTATGAAATATATACTAAAATATGCATTCTGTACTATCTGTGATGCAAAGAATTTTTATTATTAAATTACAGAACCACACAAAAGTATTCCACTACATAATGCTATACGGGGAAACATTGTTTGGGGCGTGTTTTAATTATATTCAACTGTTTCACATTTTATGAATAAGATATACGTTGCTGAGGTGTAATAAAAACTACTTCCTGCATATTTATAGAAACACAAAGATTTCGACTACTATACTGTATCCGAAGTACGCTGTACTATATCAGCAAGATCTGAATATTTTTAAAACTTCGTTATCGTACGAACGTACCTCATTTGCTACGTTCACGTGCAATTTCCAACTTGTTGAGATTTAAAAATAGAAGATTAATTTGAACGCTTTGCGTATAGACATCATGGCTTGTGGGAAATAATCTCGCTAGTAAACAGAATGTTCTTAGTTCGATCCCTGTAGCGGGAACTTGAAATTTCCATCTTAAGATGGATTGAATAAAAAGAAATTTCGTATTTTTGTCCAATTTAAGGGTTTATATTATTAAGTTTCGTTTATATCACATTCATAATATTTTTTTTAATTAAATTTTCTTCCCATTTAAAAAAAAAAAAAAAAACTTTTACGATTTATTAATTATCCAGTCTTTTAAATTTCATTTTAAACAATTTCTTATGCTTTTAGAGTTTCAAAATTTTATTTATATCTCCGCAAATTTTTTTAATTTCGGATTTTCAAAAAATTAGAATTGTGGATTTTATTTAAATAATTTGTTTTGAAAATTTTTAATTTGATTAAAATTAATAAATTCTTTTTACAGGCCATTTTCAAATTTCGCTTACATATGCTGTCCGAGAGTAAAAAGAAGAAAATTCAAACATAAATTAGTATTTAAAGTTTGATTTGAGCTATGCATTAGCTAAAGAAGATTATATTAAACATTTCTAACATGAAAAATTTTAAGAATAATCATAACTAATAAGAATTTTGGAGATATAATTCTTTAAAATTGTGATTCTAAGCAAAAATACCTGTCCCATTCCAAGTTTTATGTAATTAACTGTTATTTTTTTAAACTAATTAAATTTTTTTAAATAAAAAGTTTTAATTATTTTAAATATGAACTGTTAGTGTTATATAACAATGAAAAAAAATATTACAAAAGGTATATTCTTTAAGAAATGAACAGAAACTTTTTGACCCTCACTTTGTATCCAGTGCGCTACACTGTGATTATTTTATTCAAAATAAGTTTCTAATTCTTACTAAAGTTTGCCGCAAATATTCAGTGATATAGTTAAACTGTTCACGCAACTACTACTTGCCATTTTTTACTCTTCAATTGTGAACCAATGTAACAGTGGCAAGAATCAGCTTTCTTCAAAGTTGGTATTTTTTTTATATTGTCAAATCTGTTACCGTAAATTTTAATATTAAAATAATCATTTTTTCACTTTTATATTTAAATATTGTTTACTAAATAGTTTTAGAATGTATGTGTATTATTACCTAAGTTAGAAATTATACAAGCTAGTTCATAGATGTAAATTTTTCCATTTTTCAATATTGGGTGAAAAAAGTCCAGGCCAGGATTCGAACCAGGGATGTATTGGCTGAAGCCGCCAATGCTCTACCAACTGAGCTATCCCGGACACGAACACTGGAGGACCATTTCACCCAATTAACCTCAACGATCACTTTATCTGGTCTGATACTCTGGATCAGTTCAACAGAATAAATCGAAGGTCAATATATGGAACTGCAGAAAATCGCTGCATACGAAATTGCATTAGATTAATTTTAGAAACACGATTATTCAATCGGTAAATTAATTATAGATGTAAATTTTTCCAATGTTCAACCATGATAACATTGTGTCAAATCCGTTACCAAATGTCACGTCTGTTACCGCACCGTTTTTTAATGATATTTTAATATTAATATCATTTTTTAACCATTCAACTTTTATTTTTCATTCAACTATGAAACAAATATGCAATTTCCTTAAAATTTAATATTTACATGAATATATACAGCAATTATTAAAAAAAGTGTTTGTATAATTTTCTATGTAATCAAAATCTTGTGGCTAAAACTGTCTCATTTCAATTTAATTTAAGTATTATCGATAAATATCACGTTTTGAAATTTAGGGACATGAGTCACTTCAAAGTAAGTTGATTTTAGAAAATTTAATAAGTTTAAAGAGTATTTTCAGTAATTTTGTATGGTAACAGACTTGATAATTTGCCTTACAAGCCAACATTAAAGTAGCATTTACATATTAAATTATAGAGCAAAGTATACGACCAATTACATTTTCATGTACTTTAAACACTTAGGGACCGTTCAAGTATTACGTAAGCATATTTTTCGTCATTTCGTACACCCTCCCCCCCCCCCTTGTAAGAAAATATAAGCAAATGCTAGACCCCCCCCCCCTTTGCTTACGTAAGATTTTATGACAGTTTATACATGACATTATGATTTTATGACAGTTTACTTCTTGACTTATAAAAAGTTACCAATCAATTACATTATTAATCCTACAAATTTATATAGGCATATAGGGATTATGATATCAAAATATATAAAATCATTTTAATATATTGTTGCTAATTGCATTAAACAAACCACAGAATACAAAATGGTTTAAATATATTGTTATTTATCACTTTGAACAATAAAACAAGATATACAAGAAGTCTTAACTTACTTAGGCATCATAACTAAAATTTTAGCCATAAATCATACAAATGTTGGAGTTCAATTTGGTGTTCATATTTTAATCTGATTTCCAGAATCCTTGAACCCATGTTTCAACATTGTCTGTTATAAGGTTTTCACTGGAACAGTGGCCTGGGGTATTGCAGGTTTCCGGTCCTTGTTTGCTTGTTGAATTTGAACTGCAGTTGCTTCGTTGTTTAATGCTTACGTAAGAATTGTCGTGACTCCCCCCTCCCCCTTGTCAGAAAAAATAAGCAGACTCTGGACTCCCCCCTCCCCCTTTAGTGCTTACGTAATACTTGAACGGTCCCTTACCATAACATCTGTCTCCATTTTTAAAAGAAATTATTAAGTTTGAAAAATAAAAATAAAATTCTGAAAAGTAAGTGATTGGTGAAAATATCCCTAATATTTATTTTTAAATTAAATCTATTAATGCTACAGCTATTATCTAGGTAAGAAGTTAATAATTATAATTTAACAATTTCGATTATTAATTAAAGTATAAATTGTTTTGAAAGAAATATTGAACGAAATTCTCCGTGCGATCTGCGATCACACTTACCCGTTTGTATCTTTTATATTACCATAAAAAGTACCATATTCTATCAATAACATATTGTATCATGCTAAAATACCAAACTAAAAATTTTCATGGATAAGAGTATCACTATTAATCTAGATGCTATATAAAATTTTTGCCACTGCTTAACTTGTTTCTTAAATTGAAAAAATGTTATTTTGGATGAAAATTTCCGCGAAGTAAACTTTTTGAAAAGAAAACAGACTAGATGAATGTTCTAAATACCACTGCATGAAAAATATAGACAATTCCTGGCATTGTAATGACGAAACAAGTTAACAGCACCATTTTTATCAATATATTTGTACTATATATTAGTTCACAAACATTTTTAGGTGCGTTCGTAAATATGTAAATACGTAGCACCTATTGTTGTCGCTCAGTCCGTCCGTCTGTCCGTCTCCGCATATAACAACGCAAAAACTATCCAACCGAATCGTTTGAAATTTAAAATACATAACTATAACATAATTTTGTCGAGTCATTTCAAATTTTATGAAAATCGGATGCATAGATCAATTACAGGCACAATCAAAAGTATTCCGTTACATTACGGTCAATGGGGAAAAAAGTTTCACATGCATTTTAATCGTTTGAAATTTAAAACATATAATTATTGCGTAATTTTATCGAATCATTTCAAATGTTATGACAATCGGATGTATAGATCAATTACAGGGACAATCAAAAGGATTCCGTTACATTACGGTCAATAGGAAACAAAGTTTCAAATACATTTTAATCGTTTGAAATTCAAAACATATAATTATAACGTAATTTTGTCGAATCATTTCAAATGTTATGAAAGTCGGATGCGTAGATCATTTACAGGGACAATCAAAAGTATTCCATTACATTACGGTCAATGGAAAAAATTTTCAAATGCATTTTAATGATGTTACACTCATTCGAACATAATAGAATTGGCATGAATCTATGAAATATATACTAAAATATGCATTCTGCACAATCTGTGATGCAAAGAATTTTTATTATTAAATTACAGGGCCACACAAAAGTATTCCACTACATAATGCTATACGGGGAAACATTGTTTGGGGCATGTTTTAATTATATTCAACTATTTCACATTTTATGAATAAGGTATACGTTGCTGAGGTGCAATAAAAATTACTTCCTGCATATTTACAGAAACACAAAGATTTTGACAACTATACTGTATCCGAAATACGCTCTGCTATATCACCAAGATCTGAATATAATTTAAAACTTCGTTATCGTACGAACGCACCTCATTTGCTACGCTTCACGTGCAATTTACCACTTGTTTACTAATAAAGTCGGTTTATGTAGTATGCAGTGTCCCAAAATGATTGAAACGCGCTTTTAATTAATAGCTTTGGTTATAAGAATGTAGTGTAATTCGAAAAAGTGTTATAAATGACGTAAGGAATGATATTATGTTAGTGAAGTAGTTATGCCATTGATTTTTAATCAGTTACACTTTTAACATTTTTATAGGACTCCTGTAGACAAAATTGGGCAATAAGAAACATTTTCTTTCTGTCGCCACAAGATCATTACAACAAAATTTACGCCGATGTTTTTTAAAACTGAATGAGTTATGCTTAATTGAAAATTGACCATAATGAATCAGAATAATATACTAAATTATAGATGCAAATTTAATGTACACTGTGTCCGACAAAGTCCGTTGTCACCCCCTTAGCTTTAGAAAGGTTTCTGCTATATTCTTAAAGTGATGTCTAAATATAGTAAAGTAGCCATGCGTTAATGAATGAAACAGTGTACGGCTGCGGAGTTGGCATCCCTATCTCGAAAACGGAAAGAGATTGGTAAAAAAGTAATTTACAAAGTTGTAGAGCATCATCTATTTATTGCAAAAAGACTCTTTGTAGACATTAATGCGATTAATAGAAGGATTAAAACACGTATTTATCTTTTCGTGATTTCCTACACTGTGACGTGGGAAAAGGATCTTAGAAAGAAATAAGCAACTAGTTATAACAATTGAGAATCCGAAGCGATACCATTGTGCTGCATTGTGATGTCGTGATTTTCATGAAAGATAATCATTTATCCTTCCATTCAAATGTCGTGACGTCACAGTATAGGAAATCAAGGAAAAGCAAATGCGCCGTTTAACCACTCGTTTCTTTGGATTAATTTCCACAATATTTTTTGTACTGAATCGATAATGCTCTACAATTTTGTAAATCAATTTTCCCCTGTCTCTTTCCGCTGTTTAAATAGGGATGCTAATCCCACAGTTTTTTCCATCAGGCACCATAGGCAGTTTCATTCAGTAGCGCATAGCTGGTTCAGTATACTAGAACCCACTTTTATGACTGTTGCTATTGCCGTTTAGAAACAATTGAAGTGAAATTAGACTTTAACGGGTACACTTTATATTGCAGGAATGAGAAAGCACATAAAATAATTAAAATGTAGTTTCTCTTAAAATATGATAATCGATTCTTGCAACAAAATTAGAGGCAAGGAACATAAAGAAGTATATTTGTAGAAGATTATTAAAATATCTTAATTGTATCATAGTCAAGCAGTGGTTAGAGTGTCTTACATTTTTTAATATATATTTTCTGCCTTAACGTCTAAAATATTATTTTCGTGGCACATTTCTGTAATATGTGCAATAGGAATTTATGACGAAGTTAATGAGTAGTTGTGCAAGTAATATAAAAAATGTAGGGCACTGCGACCCTTGAGTTAGGATTAAACACGGTGAATATAGTTTCTAATTTGTTTTTTAAAAGAAGAAAATTAAATAATTATACAATTTTTTTCCATCGGAAATTACGCAGTTTTGTATAATCAAGTTCAATTTCAGGAAAATAAATGAGATACTTTTATTTGTATACCTGTAGATTACCTTTAAAAGCCCTCGAATTTTTAGTTACTGAGAAGTAAAAATTCATGCTAATTTTCATGTTTAAATTAACGATTCTCAACAGTAGTTAAAAAAGTGTGCTTATTTGTAAATGTGGGGTTTATGGTGAAAAATTAAAGTTATTTCTAAATTCACATATTCAAAACCGAAAATGAAAAACTCCGTTTTGCTCTGTAGCAACTGGCAGATTCTGCTAAAGAAAACATATTTTTCTTTTCCGAAACACAAGAGGGAATTTCGTAAACACGAAGAGTCTTAATTTAAAACATACACGCTGGCTTTTATTTGAAAGGGAAATATACGAGTATATATTTTTCAAAACGAAATAATTTTTGGGATTAAGGAATGGCTGAAATTTTGATTGTATGGCTTTTCTTCAAGCTATCTGATAAAGTTACGAGACTATAACTTTTAGCCTGATAGAGAATTTGTGAGAAAAGGAATTTAAGGAGGTAAAGAATAGCAAAAATTTACTGCTGGCAGACGTAAAACTTTTCTGACAGACAGACGGACGAAATGATTGTTGGGACAAAATTATGTTGCTGTGGGCTGAATAATGGGAACGAAGGAGAAATATTTGAGAATAAATAACTTAGTATTTTTTACAGTGTTGAGAAAATTGAAAATATTATTACATGTAAATATGATACAGAAACAAAATATTACATAATATATTTATATGAAAATGGTTTGTAAATTTTAAGTGCTTAATAATGAATAAATGAAGAAGAACTAGTGGTGAACCCAAGATTTAATTTCAGGGATCAGGGGTGATTTACATTTCGATAATGTTTTCAACAATATAAACCGGAGGGCGACCACACAGACAATTACTTCATCGAGTTCAAGGCTGAAATTCCAGAATTAGTTACAACTCGATTCGCATATTAAAACGCAATCTGCCTGCTAAGTCATATCTTGGTGGAAATCTATATAATAAAGGCCAAACGTATCTGTGCGTAACGCATACGTCATGTTTTGAATGGCAACACTTTCCGATGAAATTTCGGTTTTGCAATTTTCGCTATTGTAAATTTTTCAACTTCTAGACATTGCACGTTTTCAATCTTTATACCATCGTTTAGAGAAAAAAAATGCACTTTTAAATGCCGTTTGTTAGAAAACTGTATCTCAATTTGTTTTTGAGATATTAATTTTTTTGTAGTTTTTGGTTCAATTTCTCTGATGGTGGCAACTTGAGTATCGCATTTCTGTGGGAAAAAGAGAAAAAATAGCCATAGAGTAAAAAAAAAAAAAAAAAAAAAAATAGAGATGCAGTTTAGTGCCTGGAGGTGACGCCAAAAATGTAACTAAAATTCGCTGCATTGCATCAAACACAACGGTGTGCTTTCACAAAAAAGAAAAACTTTTAGCGATGCAATTTTAATTCATAATACAATGAAATGCTATTTTATAATGCTAAAATATATTCAGATCTTTTTCATTTAGAGAAAAAATTATGTTAAAAAATTCGGTCTTTGTTCCATGTGATTGTTTTGTTTGGGCCGAATGAGAGACTTATATTGGAAGAATAATGCCCATCAAACCGTTTTAATCGCATACTGCACATCCATCTATCTCTTTTCTCCATGGAAAATAACAGATCACTGTATATTTTAATTGTTATTTTTTCATAGCAACTGAAAAAAATAGTAATTAAAAACCTGTTATGTCAATATATCGTCGGCTATAAAACCCGGTGAATGTTGTTGGTTTTGTTTCGTTTTTATCTATGAATTTAGTGACTTTTAGTTCGTTGTAAACTTAC
Organism: Maratus speculifer; assembly: GCA_964019185.1. NCBI lineage: Eukaryota > Metazoa > Arthropoda > Arachnida > Araneae > Salticidae > Maratus > Maratus speculifer. The sequence continues at coordinate 248,679,416 of OZ025293.1, read as the reverse complement.
TTTACAAAAGATACATCAGTTAACCTTTACAAAAATGTATTTGAAAGAATATCTGGGTGTCATATTATCTTAGTTGTTTTTAAAAACTGAGAATGCAATTTTATTCTTTGGCGAAATCTTTGGCTAATAACTGCTATCTTGCGTCTAATATGCAGGGCCGTAGTGAACAATAGGGAGGGCTCAAGAGAATGTAAGGGGACTCATAGTTTTTTTCTCTCTCTCTCTGACGCAGAAAGATAAATTAGTGCATATTCATATTGTAGGTACTCTGTTTCTTATTGAACTGTTAAAATAGCTTCATTTTATGCTTAGAAAAGTATATGATGATGAAGTTTTGAGAGTATAACTGGTGCAAAATAGCCCGTCATGTTAGCTTCATATGCACAAATAGGATGAGGGAGTGTGAAACACTTATTTCAGATACAATTTAGTAACTCTGCAAAACTGTGAAAAGGTTTCAAAACTAAATTAGATTTTTAAACAATATTTCATTTGAATTTTCGGAACAGAAATTCATTGAGTGACCTTGGAATCTTTTCCGGGGGGGGGGAGGCTCAAAATATTTGGGGGGGAGTGAGTCGACCATAACGCCCCCTTAGCTACGGCCCCGCTAATATGGAAGTACCGATAATTTTTAAAGCTGTATATGATTTCATAAATAATATGTTTCATATAAAATTGCTATTTGGAATTAGTTGGCAGTTTAAAAAGCCTATTACGCAGAAAAAATTTATTAGACTTTCCAATTTTAAATTTTAAAATTTTTCACCTTTACTTTGTGACCCGGGAACCCCGGGTTCGGTGTACTAGTTACCTTAAAACCCGATTTCAGCAGTTGACTCGTAGATTTAACACTGTGTTTTCCTGCATTCAAAGTTATAAAAACTTGGAGGATTAGGTGCAGAAAAAAAATCCCTGTCGGCTTGGCCTATAGGCGGAGGTAGATTTCGAAGAGTGCCCATTTCAACAACAAAAAATAAAGTATGATTAGAAATAAACCCAGTTTAATAACTTCATTTGGCCACTTATGAAAAATTTTTAATTTCATTTTTCTGCAAGAACTGGTTTTATCAGAATCATCTTAAGCGAAATTCAGTTCGAATGCGCATTTTGGCAACATATTTTGAATGACTTTCTGAATTTATAAAAAAATCGACCAAAACAGTACATGATATAGTTCCTAAATAACAAAAAACGTCCAAGTGAATGCGTTTGAGAGTAAAATTGAATTTAAAAATGAGTCATAAAGTAACCGATTTGTTATTTGAATACATACTTAATACTTTAATCATGATCGCTTCGGAAAATTTTGTGCGAAATGCCCACTTTGACAGCATTTTTAAAAATATATTCTACCTTTATCAAAAAAATGGCCAATGCGTCACATTATATAGTTCCTAAATAAGAGGATCTGTAAATTGGATGCGTTTCAGAGCGAAAATGGATTTGAAAACGAGTCAGAAAAAACGCAGTTTGTTATTTGAATACTTCCTCAAATTTTCAATCACGATGACTTCGAGAAATTCTGTACAAAATACTCTTTTTGCCAACTTTTTTAAAAAATATATTCTGTCTTTATCAAAAAACTGGCCAATGCTTCACATTATATAGTTCCTAAATAAGAGGATCTGTATTTTGGATGCATTTGAGATCAAAAATGTATTCAAAAACGAGTCAGAAAAAAACGCAATTTCTTATTTGAATATTTCCTTAAATTTTCAGTCCCGATGACTTTGGGAAATTCTGTTCAAAACACCCTTTTTGGTAGCCTTTTTTGAAATATATTCTATCTTTATCAGAAAATTGACCAATGCGTCGCTTAATACAGTTTCTAAATAAGAGGATCTACCATTTGGATGCGTTTAAAATCAAAAATGAATTTAAAAATGAATCAGAATATAAGCAGTTTGGATTTGAGGTTTTTTCTCCAACTCCTATTTTTGTTTAATTTATTTTTGCTATACGAATTGGTCATATGAAAAACTTGTCAATATAAAAGTTGTAGATATTATTGAGAAGATGTAAAATAAATTTAATTAGATTTGATAGCTTAAAAATTGACGGAGTTATGGATTTTTTTTCGTTTTTCACCCCCCTTTTTCTTTTAGTTTTTAATTTTTTTTCATCGGTAAAAGTTGGTCCTATCAAAAACTTGTAGGTACAAAAGTTTTAGATAAATTTGAGAACATTTATAAAAAAATTAGTTGTATTTAATATCTTGAGAATTGACGAAGTTATGATTTTTTTTTCTCCCAAAAACCCTGTTTTTTTCGCCCCTTGAGCCCATTTCTAAATTTATCAAAACTCTGTCACGCAGAAACTTTTGACCTATTTTTAAGAAGTAATGTAAACTTTAAACCGATTCGATATCTAGTTTAATTAAGAAGTTATGACGTTTTTTCGATTTTCACAAAAACCCTCCTTTTCTCCACCCCCTTGGACCGATTTTGCCCATTAACGAACTTAGCCGAGATTTTATACACCTTGATTTTATGTATCAGTTTGAAAAAGATTGGAGCAAAACTATAGAAGTTATCGTGTCGATATGAAAGTGATATATATATATATATATATATATATATATAAATTTTTTTACTAATGTTAGTTTTGGGGTTTAGGAGTCATGATCGGCGTAGATCTGCAAAAAAATTTCAGAAATTCCAACATTGGTGCGAACGCAATGGGTAGTATTTCATACGAAATCTACCTAAATCACAATGGTTAGCGTCACCTAAGCGTCACCTGCTAAAATCAGGTTTTAAACTGTTTTCCACCAAGATATCCAATTTCCATACAGTTAATAAGACGAAATTTATAGATACTTAGTGTGTATTCAAAACATTAGAATCCTTAATGCAAATTGCAATAGTTTTAAGGTAATTCAAAATTTAACATAATAATTTGATTAATATATATACGAATTTCTTTTTTATAAGAAAAAGAATCTGAATTAATCGAATACCCTGTTTTTTAACATCCAGTGGATTAATTTTTCAAATCATTTCGAAAATTTCAGACTCAGGAAATACATTTGTGTCCTTCGTATTTCACATTTGATCAACATTTAAGTTTTACTCTACCTGTGTGTCTGCGATAGCTAGTTTAGATTTTTCAAAAAATATAACATATTTAGTGATAATATATTCCGTATGAATTTCATTTATTTCTAACATTAAGATATTATTTAAAAATAGAAACTGCAATTGTAGATGTTCACAAGTTAGAAAACGTGTAATAAAACATTGCATAGTTCATCGGTGATAAATTAGCTAAGCAGTGTTTTGCAAAAATATTTACACATTGCAAACAAATACGAAAACTGAAAAATACATGATTCTGGCATAAAATATCAATCGTTTGTTTTAAAGAAAAAAAATCATCAATAGGATAAAATTTCAGGAATATCTCAGACTAAAGGGGAATTTGTTGTCAAAGGAACTGCAAAGATTTTTCTTTTGCAAAGGCCTGAAAGAGACATTTGGTTTTGAAATAGAGGGAAAAATGACTAGCGAAGAGAAACTGTGCGAGATACTTGCACTTATGTATGTGTTAAAATATATGGAATTCATAAAATATATGGCAAAGAGAAAAGGGGGTTTCTGGTAGTGGTGAGTAAGATTGACCAAGAAAATTCTGAAAATTACTTTAGATTAAAAAAGAGAAGAAAAAGAAATGAAAAGTTTTTACATGTACAGGACATTCTTTTACAGCGAATTTAAAGAACATACAAATTATATACTGAATAAATATTCATCGATTGTGAAATAGAAGAGTTGAAGTAAACTCATATTAAAGAATTATTTACTTTAAAAGTCAAAAGAAGATTTTTTAAAAATATTAATTTATTGTGTAAATTAAATATAAAATGTAAAATATATGGGGCGTTTTGATAATAAGTAATACATTTAATTTTCATGCGTATTCTCAATTAGAAGGATATCAAAATTTCCGAAGGTTTTACAATAAAATTTTCTGATTTAAATTGAACAATCGTCTTTAAGATCTTTAGAAAAAAATTAGTACGATGACAATGTTACAACTCTTATTTTTTCGCAAAATAAGGTATGAAGATATGAAGAAGAAAGAAAAAACAAAATTCATTATAATACATGCTCCCAAAACACTATCTTTATGTGAATAAAAGAATTTCAGCATATTTCACAAATTAAATGGCAATTATTAAAAGGGAGAATATTTTCAGATTAAAAAAGATATAACTGCAAATGCCAGATTTTATTCTGTGGATAGTTTAATTATATATGTATGTATATGTAAGACACATAAAAAATATGAAATTCAACTCTTGTTTACGAAAGATCGTATTGAATTTTTTGACTTTTAAAATTAAACGTACATAAATTCTCATTAATACAACCTATTAAAATTTATCAAAGAAGCAGCTACAAATGTCTTTATTTCATCTTTGTTTACAAATATGTATAATAATTTCTCAATATTTGGATAGTACAAATTCTGAAGGTTGCCAAGTTCGATTTCAAAAGAACAACGTAGAGGTTTAAACATACGTCATCTGTTTTAATTAAGCTCTGAATTTTTTAATACAGGGAATTGAAACCTTCTCTACATGTGCATAAGAAAGCGTCTATAATTTCATAATTTAAGCCAACAAAAAATTTTCATCCTCTGATACTATGCCCAACTAATTTAGTTATATATATCTTGTATCGAAATATATCTTATAGCATCATTTGAATAGTTTTTTACGGATGTACGATTAAAGCTCTTATTTAAAGACATATCTAAAATCCCTTTAGATCCCCTAAAATCTTAGGAGTTGCAATATACGAACTGTTCGATGCAAATACAAACTGGTAAATCAAGTATTAATCCAACAAAGTCCGAAAAAATACTTCCTTCGAAAATATATAAATAATTAATTAAAAATTCTATTTAATGTTTGATAGATTAAAAAATGAAGTTTTAGATTCAGAAACTATCAGTGCAATTTTTTTCTTTCCTAGAACATTTTCAGATTTAATAAAATCTATATTTGTTCCCGTTTATTCCGCAGGGCTCCCAAATGGTCCGCCAACTGAACATCAATATTTTCTTAAAAATATTTTCTTTTTATATTTTTCTCGCAAACTGCGCAGAAAACGCTTTCAGAGGTTGATTTTAGCACAAATTCTGTAGAAACCCACAATGAAATTTCTGTTAAAAAATATTGGTGTTCAGTTCGTGGACCATTTGGGAGCCCTGATTATGTCTCCGTTAGAAAACGAACTTACTATTTTTAATTGCTAATTTTAATTCACTATATTAATTTTAACACAATCTATCACTAGCAGAAAGGACAAACGTATTCCTTTCAATTCCGGAGTCATTTTGATGTTGCCAATATTAGACGATTAAATTTCTCTTTTAACGCCGTTTTTTATTTTTCAAAATATCACACATTTTTGACTTTTTTACCGAATAAGGCAAATATAACTTTTCAAATGATATTTTTTGAAAATTGCACCGTAATTTGTTTACTCAAAAGCCAATTTTTATTTTTTATTAAATAATTTTAAAGAATTATTTTTAAAAATACATCTTTATCACTTGCAGGCAATTACGAAACTAAATCAATGAATTCATTTGCCCTTAAAGTAATATAATTAATTCAGCACTTGATTCTAACTTATATTCGAAACGAAATTAAAGTTTAACAAATCAATTAATAAAAGGATAAAATATAAATAAAATACAAATTTAATACGTGTAATCGAATTGCATATTTGAAACAATGAAGTGAACAAAAAGGCTGATTATAAATAGTGTTTTTTGTCGAAATATCCGGCTATTAACTCTTGGCATAAGGTTAGTACAAAAGTATCGCCTTTAATAAATTTTTAAATTTTATTTCAAATCTTTATTGCCATTTTTCATGCATATGTGATTTAGGTATTGTTAGTGGACTTTTGAAAAATATATTAAATAAAAAATATATTAATGTTATCAACATTAAAAAAATGACTTTCACCTATTAGTCCAAGAGCCGACAGTACAAAAAACCTAAAAGGTACTGAACGCATGAAAAAAACTTATTTTATAGAAGAGTAGTAATAAGGAAATCTAATGATCCATGTCTGCCGGAAGTGAAATAAGTGAAATGGTGTATAAGCTAAAATTTATTACCACTAGTGGTTTATTCGTAGGTTTATCATTGTGTTTCCCGTACAATCATTCCATACCTTTGATTATACGGTAACCACAATGTTAAACCTACGATTCAACCAATAGTGGTATTAATTTTTATCTTATGCACCATTTCTCTTCCGACAGACATGGATCATTAGGTTTCCCTATTACTACTCTTTCATAAAATAAAGGTTTTTTCTTGTGCTTGATACTTTAGGTTTTTGTGCTGCCGGCTCTTGGACTATATACTCAGTAACTCGAGAAGCCCAGATTTATATCTTTGTGTTTATAATTGATAAAAAAAATCTCCAAAGACATGATTTGTTTATCAATTGGACTAAAATGAAGAGTGATTTAGTGTAATTACATATGCAAAATTTCTTGGAGTTCTATTACCTCCGATTTATTCTGTTGAGCTGATTCAGATATCAAGCCAGATATCATAATCAACGTGCTCTTCAGGCCGAGAAAGATCTGCCATATTTGTCCATGATAACTTAAATGATAGAGCATTGGCAGCTTACAGAGAAGGTTCCCACTCTGAATCCTGACCAAGACAATTTTTCACTCAGAGGTAAAATCACAACTCATATAAAAACATTTTATTATTTCGAAATTTTGCATTTCTAAACCATAGATTATTAATGGCATAGCCAGACTTTGGGCAATTAAAATGATAATTAATAGTTTTGAAGTAGATTTACAGAATTCTTTTTATAAGGGAAAGGAATAGATGCAAAGAATAGTTGAGTGAACAAATTATATTGCAAAATTTCTAACAAAACGTAGCAAGAAAATTTCGTGCATTAGGTCATATCATACTTGTTAAGGCTCCCATACTTTGAATATTGCTGTGTTTTAGAATAGAATTAATCATTTATATTATGGCAGAAATATTCGATTGAGTAAGACTAAGATTTACTATTCGTAAAAAAAAAAAAAAAAAAAAAAAAACTTAAAATAAAGGAGACTTGGCAGGCATGCGACAAAAATTCTTGAATGCAATATAAGTTTAGACAGCTGAAGAAAAATTTGGATAATATAGGAGATTACTTTTGATGACTACTTATCACTCAACGCGTAATGTGCTTCTAATCAATTTTTAAGATATGACATTCTATCTCATGAGATATTTTAATGTCATCGCATTAAAAAAGGATTTAACTAAAGTTTCAGTGAAAATAGTGCTTTTTCAAGAGAAAATTAAGCAATTTAATTGTAGTATGAACATTATTAATTCGATTTAAATTAATATTGAAGAATTTCTTATATGCTACTTTAACAATTTGAACATTATTTTAATTGAGCTTTATGCTTTTTGAAAAAGATTATTTAACATGCAAAAAGTGCCATTATGGCACTCTGAGTTTATTTAGCTTAATTAGTGAACGAATAAAAATAAGAAACACTGTCCAGAGAAAATTGCATATTCATATTACGTTATTTCATATTTTTTTTCCTATTCGCCCTTGCTACGAATGACGATATTTTAAAGCTTTTCTCTGCATTAAGTAAGGATTAAATAAGTTTTATGATTGACTCAATAGATGTTGAAAGTTTTTAAGTTGTTGATTTGCAGATAAAAAGAAAATAGATGGATATTTAACAAGGATATAAAAGCAAGTCTACAGAAATACATTTGCAATTTCAAATGTAATATTTCTGTTAATGTGCTGGCATTAAGGAAAAGAAAAATCCAAATTTACTAATTTCTGACACATCCAATGTGCTTATAATCAATTGTTAAGATATGACATTCTATCTGATGAAATAGTTTAATGTCATCGCATAAAAAAAGATTTAACTAAAGTTTCAGTGAAAATAGTGCTTTTTCAGGAAACATTTAAAGAATTTAATTGTAGTATGAACATTATTAATGTGATTTAAATTAATATTAATGAATTTTTTATATGCTACTATAACAATTTGAACATTATTTTAATTTAGCTTTATGCCTTTTGAAAAAAATTCTTTAACATGCAGAATAGTGCCATTATGGCACTCAGAAATTGTTTAGTTTAATTAGTTAACTTATAAAAATAAGAAACACTGTCGAGAGAAATTTCATATTCATATTACGTTATTTCATATTTTTTTCCTATTAGTTCTTGCTACGATTGAAGATATTTTAAAGCTGTTCTTTGCATTAAGTGAGGATTAAATAAGTTTTATGTTTGACTCAATACATGTTGAAAGTTTTTTAAGTATAGACAATCCATATATTTTACGGAAAATAACCATAAATTAATATCGAACAGCACCCATATTGCCTCAAACTAGTGAAAAAAAATGTGACTTTGCATTGAAGAAAATAAATCTTGCATCACTTAAGGGTCTTTTTTGTACAAAAACGTTCAGTAACAGTTTGAAGTTCATCAATAGAAGAGTCAGAAGAGTATTGTCAAAAATTAGCGTAAACCTTACAAGATATGATGCATTAAAAGTTTTTGATTGGATTTAGATCAGGGATATATGCCGGCCAATCTAAACAGTAATTTTTCGAAAGCTAAACCAAGTCTTTTTTTGTATGCAACATGAATAGACGCTTTATCTTGCTCAAATACACACTTTGGGCTAGCTAAAAGTTCACCAAATGGATGTAAATTGTTCTCCAATATATGTATGTAGTCTTGCGCTGTTTGGCAATCATCGAGGAAGTCCAGAGATGCTTGAGCATTAAAGCAAAGTGAGCCCCAAATCAATAAAAAATCTCTTTCTTGATAACTATAGAAAGTCCAAGGCTGTTTATGCAAATCATGTCAATAGCATGCCCACTCATCTGGACCATCCAAATAACACTTTTTCACTCCACAAATTATCACAATACACAACTTGGGTCCATATGACATATGTTTGCGAACCTACCGCATTCTCATCAATTTGTAGTGAAATTTCGAAGTTGGTCGTTTTATAATTTTCATATAAACTAATTTTTCTCTTTCTTTAATTCATCTACAAAACGTTTTCGTTGACTCAGAAAGTCTTTACTCACTTTTAATGTGACTAGCAATCATCATTTGTGTAGATACAAATTTAGGGATCCTTTTATCATCCGGTTTTCTAATCACATGAGGCCTTCCAGATCTGTGTTTTGCTTTGAAAGAGCCACTTTTAAAATAAAACTACTAGGAGTTTACGCTTTAACATTAAGTCAATAATAACAGACATATGTAATGTAGAAAGATAACGATTGCTTGGAAATTTGACGACAAAAACTAAAAAACACTGAAACTACCAAAAACTGAAAAATATAATTTTTTTTACAAAAAAGTATAGATATACACTATATGGCCATTGATTATTGGACACTTGCGATTTTAGACATTTTACTAAATATCTAGAAAGATACATGAGGAATCATCTCGAAACTCTTAGTGTATAAATATAATAGTATACGTCATACATCTCCGTGAAGATGTTTTACCGAAACTCAATAGGGGACCGTCAACAAATTAAAAAAGAATGAATATCTTTTGAATAACCCTGTCAAAATTAATGTAGCAAAAGCGCTCAAACTCTAGATTATGATTGAATGCCTTATTGTAATACACTGTGTTCATTTTTATGCAAATAGCTTGCATACTCGCAGAGTAATCAAGGTTTATATAAAAATGGTCCCAAATTTTTCCAAGTTTTTCCCTTATAATTTTCAGAGTTCTTAATATAAAATAATATTTTTTTCAGAAAATATGACAAACAACATTGCACACAGTACCCTGTAATCAGAATTAAAAAATAATAAAAATTGTATGAAAAATGAGTTGGTTTATTAAATAATTTTTCACTGCGCATGCATCAACGATATCAAAATTTCATTTGCATATCATGTTAGCTAAATGTATAGAGCAACTATTGTAAAAGTCTCAAAATCATAGCTTGAAAATTCTGAAAGTAATCGTCAATAGTAAAAGGACAAAATCCGTTGTTTCCAAAATGAAGCAAAAAAATGAGGGATTTTATCCAAATGTAGTAGTACATCCCGTATTGTGTATTCTATATTGACACTAATCAATGAATATATTGATACAACCCCTCTTATTTTTGCTTCATTTTGAGAATAACGGATTTTCAACTTATTCAATTGACGATTATTTTCAGAATTTTCATGTTATGATTTTGTGACTTTCACAAAAGTTGCTCTATACATTTAGCTAACATAATATGCAAATGAAATTATGATATCGTTGACGCATGCGCAGTAAAAAATTATTTAGTAAACCAACTCATTTTGTATACAATTTTCATTATTTTTTAATTCTGATTACAGGGTACTGTGTGCAATGTTGTTTGTCATATTTTCTGAAAAAAAAAATATTATTTTTTATTAAGAACTCTGAAAATTATAAGGAAAAAACTTGGAAAAATTTGGGACCATTTTTTATAAAAACCTTAATTACTCTGCGAGTATGCATGCTATTTGCATAAAAATGAACAAGGCGTATTACAATAAGGCATTCAATCATAATCTAGAGTTTGAGCGCTTTTGCTACATTAGTTTTGACAGGGTTATTCAAAAGATATTCATTCTTTTTTAATTTGTTGACGGTCCCCTATGGAGTTTCGGGAAAAAATCTTCACTGAGATGCATGACTTCTATCATTATATTTATACACTAAGAGTTTCGAGATGATTCCTCATGTATTTTTCTAGATATTTAACAAAATGTCTAAAATCACAAGTGTCCAATAATCAATGGCAATATAGTGTATATATATATATTTAATGTCGCTAGTTGAATGCACTATACAAAGTGAAGTAGAGAACGTTGAATGTACTACACAATGTGAAGTGGGGAACGCCGATTGTGTCACACGAAGTGTGGAGAAACGCTGAAAGAGTTACTGATAAGATACGCGGTGACAAGTGAACATTGCACAACTTGATCAGGTTGTTGTTATTATTTACATCGACGGAATATTTTTAAGCACAGTGAAAAATATTGAATATATAAATAAAAGAAATGTCTACAAATGATAGGCATTTAAATACTAAACGAAAGAAAGAAACAAACATTTTAAAATATTGAAAGGAGTGAGGAGGAAAACGCTATTAGTACCAGAAGTAGAAGTTTGCTCTTCTTTTTGCTTGCTTGGAAAAAGAATTCTCTTTTACTTTCAGCATTTTCCATTTTCAATCATTTAGTTACAATTAATTACTTCCTTTTCGTGTTGTTATATAGCATCAGGGAACATGAGAAATATAATTTAATCAAGTAAAATATTATACTTTGAATTATAAAAATGGAATATTTTTATAATAAAAGCTTTTGGTATACATTTTGTTAGATCTCTTAGTTTTTTTTTTTTTTTTTTTTATTAACATCCACTATTATTTCATAATGCTTAAAAAATATGTAAAGGAACTTGCTTTGAATCCAATTATAATGATATGCACAACATTTAATATTTAAAAGTTTTCCTTCTATAAGCTTAATAACGCTCATCTTTACTGAAACGAGAACACATATTTTCTGTTTGGTAAACGGATATAAAATTCATGATAACTGAGTCTATATTTTGTAATTTATCTATCTCATCTCTCTCCTTCAAGAGATCTCTTTGTTTCTTTGACAGTCACGTTCACCTAAATAAAATCACGCTCTTTTTAGTGCTTTAAAGTAGGATTTCCCTCTAGCCGTAGAGTTCTAAAAGACCAGTTTTCAGAAAAGCAAAAACAGTTTTTCAAGCTTAAATTTCAATATAGTCTTTCTAGGAAGTTTAGTGCTTTTGGAAAGATTTTTTTTATTATTATTTAAATGTTAAATAAAACACTACAAAACAGTAGATATTTTGGTAAGATAAGTTACAATATTTCAAAAGAGTAATTAAAATGTTCTAGCTTTACCTAGACTTAAAAGAACTTTTTAAATGTATTATATTTAACGTAAGGAAAATTTTCAAATGAGTTTTACTCATCATCCTAAATGCATTTTTCCATTTTTTATCTCATCTTCAGACCTAAATATGATTTTGATTGACAAATTACATTTTCAAACATTATCTTAGAGTATTTTAAATATTTCATAAAAGGAAATTAAATTTTCTCAAGAAATTTAAGTATGCTTTCTCTATTAAAAAAAAATAAAAGAAACAGTTTTTTAGAAATGTTGGCAGTTTTCAAATTAACAATTATAATTAATTATATTAAATTAATATGTAATTATTTCATATGACAATTTCTTAACATTAAAAATCAAAGAAAAACATTTAGAAATAATTTATCTTAAAATTTTCCCTAAGTTTACATGCATTGTTGAATTCGGCAATATTCGAGAAGGTCCCGTTACAAGGTTTGTACGTGATTCAGGGGAGTTAATAGGTTTTATTTCAAGAATTTTTGTAAATTAATGGTCGCCATACCTAAATACAAGAATTTTCTCATTAAATAAGACCCAAACTTTACGAAAATTTTGGTATTCTTCCCCTGAGGCGTACGAATAGAGATTTCACAAGCTCAAGAAACATTTCACAGAATTTTATACTTATTCATGCATGATTGACAGAATCAATATGTGGTATAAATTTATTAATTTAATTTAGTTAAATTAAACAGTATTTGCATGTTCATATAGACCCTTATCCATACTTTATCAGCTTATGATATGAACAAAAAGCAAATAAATATATATATGCACCGATTTATCAGCTATATAATATTTTTTTTCCTTTGCAATTTAAAACGTATTATATGAAATGCTCTCTGATCTATACAGATATATATGTGACGATTTCAGGAGAACTCGAATTATTTCCACTGGTTAAACAGAAACACGCAGTCATGGCAAGCGAGGGAAAAAACAAAAATAATAAATAAATGTAGAAGATCCAATAATTAGTCATGGGCTGCTGTAAATTCATTTATTAAATTCGTGATAATGAGGAAGGAAAAGCTCCTTTTTGCAAAAATTCCATCATTATTTCAGCGAGCTGTCCTCATCGAAGAAGCAACCCAAGAAATCTACAGAATCTTCTTCTCATCTCGAGACTTCCCCCTTTTAAACTAAAAAGAAAGTTCTGGAAAATTCTGTAATCTCTAACCATCATTATTTTATGTAAACAGAATTCTTGTCCAGCTACGAGATTATTTTAAACAGACGATAAATTTATTTAAAAAAAAAAATATTATTTAACCTGTTTATAATTGACTCAGAATTTTAAATATCTTAGGCAGACGATTTTTATACATGATTAATTTTAAGAGAAAAAGAAAAGAAATGAATTTATTAATATGCAAATTATCGTTGACGGCGGAAAAATAAATAAATAGATAAAATAAAATAATGATATTTTTTAAAGGTATGGGTTTGGAATAAATTTAATAAGACTTTCTTAAAAAGGGTTGATAAAAACATAGAAGAAATCAGTTTTATTTGGAATATTAAGAAATAAAGTTTTAATTAAGAATATTTTTAATTTAGAGCCATCTTTTTAAATTTACGCATACTGGAATAATGTTTTTTAAGGCAAATTAAGAATTTATATCGTCTGCACACAGATTAACAGATTAGATCTAGAAATAAGATTTTAATTTAATAATTTGAAGTAAGTACGAAATATTATTATAAGAAAATTAAGATAGTATAAAGGTTAGTTTTGGCGAAAAAATTTTAAATTTGTAATATTATCCCCCCTTCCCAAGACTTTGTATGAAATTGATAGTTAAATAAAACTACAAGTTCAGACAACAGAAATATAATAATTTAGAAAAGTTAAATTTTGGAATAAAACTGTCAAACTCAGGAAGCCAAGAGAAGGAAGAAAAGAAAATTAACGCAATATAAAAAATATTAGCGATTAAAATAAAATAGTTAACAGAAAATAATTCTGAATTAAATTTAGGTAGGAGCATTTCCCTGAAAGAAATAAAATAATGTTACAACATCACTTACCATTTGTAAGTGCATAGGAGATAATACATATAATAACAGTAAATAAGTTATGAATATTAATAAGCAAGAGATAAAAATATAATAAAAACAATAAAAGTTCGTTCTCATGGAAGTTTAAATAACTACAATGACTTAATGCATAATTTATTTTAAATAAGTCCTTTAAATGAAAAAAGTCTTTCAAGAATACATAAAAGAGTCTTTTTCAATGTCCAGTGAATACAGTCTCTTTAATTAAAGATCTTCAAATCTTGTTTAATCTTTGGTTTTTTATGTTATGTTGAATCCAACATCTTTCAGTAATATATCAATTTTTCAATAATAAATAGCATCACTCTCAATATCAATAATAAATAATATAGAAAAATTTAAATAATAACAATAACAACAATAATAAGTAATAGTATAATAAGACTCCATATCCTAATATTTTTCAATAAGAGTATAATTAATACTAAACTTCATTATAGAAATCATAATAATAATAATAATAGTAAAACAAGAGTATAATCAAAAGAAAATATCACTATTTGTTTATTATTGATAGGGAAAATATTGGTTGAGGATAAAAATAATTACATAGCAACTAAATAATTTTCTTATCTTCTAATAGCATAAGAAAGTATTTTTTGCTAGCCGAAAGCATAAATAAAAAAAATCATAATAATTCCAAAATCCAAATAAAATTAAATCTAACTATTTAGAAAATGGACTCTCAACCAGTATTTCCTTACAATAATTCCTCTCTGATACTCTTTTACAAAATTATCAAATTTGGTTATAAGTTTTCAATGCCAAATGTAGAATAATGTTTTATCCACACATGGTTTATAAACTTTAATAATAAAATACAATAGGAATGAAAGTTGTCATTCTTAATTGAGAAATGGAAATAAAAATACTTTGCTTTTTGAAAAACTTTTAATCTGTAGTTTTCACAATCACTGAAAATCACATATTATGTTATAGGTTTAAGTAGAATCATTAGATTTTATAACTGTTATAACATAAATATCTGCTGAATAAATAGAATAATATTAATGTCAAATACATGAGTAAATATAATTAGACTTAAACACCCTTAAAATTAATTTATCAACATCAATTTGAAAGCTTTTACAATCAAAGTGTTCACCTTATGCCTGCATAAGGAGCCCAATTTAATCCCAAAAACTCCCAAAAACAAGTAATATTCTTGTAGCGCTCCAAGAACATACCCGCTGATGTTGAAAATTATGGTTTTTTTATGGTAAATTTAATCTATTGTCTTGACTTTAGTTTGATCTAGTGATTGTATCTGAGGTTTTGTTTGTTTTTTGGATTGCTCATGAAACAGTTTAAAATCTTCGGGTGAAAAATAGGGTCTTAATTTAGAAACATGCAC
Organism: Maratus speculifer; assembly: GCA_964019185.1. Taxonomy (NCBI): domain Eukaryota; kingdom Metazoa; phylum Arthropoda; class Arachnida; order Araneae; family Salticidae; genus Maratus; species Maratus speculifer. The sequence continues at coordinate 248,664,000 of OZ025293.1, read as the reverse complement.
AATAACGGAATTCTGTCCTGTCTCATAATTAAATTTATCTATTTCATAAGTTACATCAGAAAGTTTATTTATAATTTTATATGGTCCAGAGAAAGTAGGTTCTAATTTTCGAGTGTTAGGGTATTTAAATTCTTCATAAATTACAGAGTCTTGTATTTTTAATGGGCATTCAACAAAATTTCGATCATAGAGTCTTTTACTTTTAAGGTGAAATTCATGAGTTCGCGCTTTCGCAATTTTGAGGGCTTTGTCTACTGATGTTGTATACATTTTAATTGCCTCACACAAAACCATTACCCACCATTTAAAAAAAAATCTGAATCAAAATTATCGCGAAAATTTTGAAGAGTCATGGAACCTCTATAATCAGGATGCACATTAATTGCGTGATCATATTCAACACAGTCTTCATTTTTCATAATATTTCCACAAGTAGATAGTAACTCTATATCATGATTATTTACATTCAGTGTTTCATTATCATAATTATCTATTGCTACAGTATTACCAGTATTTAATTTCATATCTTTTTTATATTCAGAGGTTACAAATTCATTAGATTGATCCCTGTTTTGTTGTACTTGGTCCATATTTACTGTATTGAAATGAAGGGATCTCTCATTATGTATGGATATACTGTTAGTTATAATTTTCCTTCCCTGCCTTACAATACAATTTTTACAATCTATGGTTAATTTAAATTTAGAACATTCTTTTAAACCCAAAATAGCGTAATCCAAATTTGTATTGCATACTAAAAAGTTAACATATTTTTTAATCTTACCCACTTTTAGAAGAACACTACATTTTTTATTTATATGTAAGAATCCTTTTGCCTGACCAATGGTAACTGAGGGTATAGTCTCAATTTTAGCATTAAGTTTTTTAACAAATTTAAGTGGCAATATTGCAATAGTTGAGCCAGTATCTACGACACATGGTAAATTATAATTATTTGTACATCCATACACAATTAATTGACAAACATTATGAGAATTATTTTGTGAGATATTTGGAAGAGTATCAGAGGATGGCAACTCATTCCTAAAAATACATTCTCTTTCCCAATGAAAAGCATTACTCACACCCCTATTTGTGCATATCCTACAAGGTCTTGAAGGGTATGAATTTTGAATATAATTATTTTGACAAACTCTAGGTCTTTGAAACTGAGATTGCCTTTGGGGAATCCAATTCCTAGGTGTAGTATTCGGCCTAACTGGCTGAATCCAGGGCCTAGTTGATTGAAAAGGTTGAAAATTTTGTCTAGCTGATGGTTGATTTATTACTTGGTTTGAAACTAGTGGGGTGGAAACTTCCACGAATTGTTTGACAACCCGGTACCATTCTATGGTACTACTAGGAGGATTTATAATAATACTGTTTTTGAATTCTGGTTTTAAACCATCAGTTAAACCTTGTAATAGTATATTTTCACTAAGATGTAATTTTCTACCAATTTCCACTTTTTTACGAAAATAAGTTTCTAAATTGTCTAAATTGTCTAAATTATCTAATTTCAGATTTGAAAAATCAGAAAAACTCGGGATGTCTAATTCAATGAATCTTTCTATCAAAATTTTCTTAATTTGTTCATAATCCGTACAATTTAAACAGTCATTGATATAAATTTTTTGCGCTTCCCCTTTCAGATATTGCGCAATAGAATTAAATTTCCATTCTAGATTTTTCTTCTCCTTTTCACATGTTGTATCAAAATAAGTTAACCAAGACAAAATGTTCATTCCAGAACTCGAGTCAAACGGTACGAACTTAGGATCTTCCATAATTTTTTGATTCTTACTCATTAGAATAAATGAAGCACTTCTATTTTCTTTATTAAATCCCGATCGTAAAATCATTCGCAATAAATTTCAAAGTTAATAATTTCTATCAATTACATATTTTTTCAAAATTACTATATTTAGCTGCTAACTTTAACCAGAAATTTTATCTAATAAAACAGAAATTGTAAATATCATAGATATACCTTAAATTGGGATCAACTTTTAATTCTATTATTTTATAGATCATAAACATATTCAAAAATTTTAATTATAGGTAATTCCTTACTTAAAATCACAAAATTTACAAAAAAAATTAATCATATTTATCAGTCAAAATTCTAGCAACAGCCTTGCACAGTTCCATAGTCTTACTGAATTTAAATAAATTATAAGAATCCGGGAACCAAAGCTCACTGTAACCAGAAATTCTAACAAATAAAATGAAAAACATAAATGTTAACTTAATTTTCAGCTCAAATGTCTAGTTGTAGGAACATTATCATGAAAATACTGCATTCTGAGAATAGTTCTTGATAACAAACAAATATCAATAAAATAGAAAATGTACTTTTTAAAAGTAAACTTGAGCTACTAAGTTTTTTATATAATTCCTTATTATTACAAAATTGCCTTTAATCGTGCATAAAAATGTCATAATAGTCTTAATAAGTAACAGTAAATATCTTAAGAACATCATACTCCTCAATTAAATCCTTAAGAATAAAATATTTCAATCTACAACACATAATAATGATAATAATAATGCTCATAAATTGGTAAGTAAGTAAGATTCACAGATAAATAATCAAATAAATAAATAAATTAGTAAATTAATAAATTAACTTCAAATTACTCTCATCAATAAAATAATAAATAAATAAATAAATAAATAATAAATACTTTCCATCAATCATAAATAGAAAAAAAAATAATAATCAAAACATTTAATAAAATAAACTTACAGTTCCCGAAAAGTCTTCAATAAAATCCATTCTTTATTAAATTCCTCATCGAATACCTTTCGCATACTCACCACTTTGAAGTTATTAATTTTCAAAAATTTGTCATTATGACCATGATTATCTTGAGTCATCAGTTACACATAAACAGCAAAAAGGTGGAATATCAGGCCTCAGGAATTCACGAGATATTTAGAAGAAATCTTTCAAACCACTCGGACAGAAAGCTGTTTAACATTAAAATCTCCTCTGTTACATTCACTCGAGGAATCAAAAGGTAATGGCAATTCTTGCTTAATAACACTTTCAATCATGGCGGGAAAAATTTTCGGCGATTCATATTTTTGTCATCACTTCGTTTCAGTAGATTCATTAGATTCATTTACATAGCATTTTACTTCTTCAGTAGATTCATTTCAAAATCCGAAACAGGCACTAGCACAGGCATTACCTATCCTGTGCGACTTTTCGATTAGTTGTGACGATTTCAGGAGAACTCAAATTATTTCCACTGGTTAAACAGAAACACGCAGTCATGGCAAGCGAGGGAAAAAACAAAAATAATAAATAAATGTAGAAGATCCAATAATTAGTCATGGGCTGCTGTAAATTCATTTATTAAATTCGTGATAATGAGGAAGGAAAAGCTCCTTTTTGCAAAAATTCCATCATTATTTCAGCGAGCTGTCCTCATCGAAGAAGCAACCCAAGAAATCTACAGAATCTTCTTCTCATCTCGAGACTTCCCCCTTTTAAACTAAAAAGAAAGTTCTGGAACATTCTGTAATCTCTAACCATCATTATTTTATGTAAACAGAATTCTTGTCCAGCTACGAGATTATTTTAAACAGACGATAAATTTATTTAAAAAAAAAATATTATTTAACCAATTTATAATTGACTCAGAATTTTAAATATCTTAGGCAGACGATTTTTATACATGATTAATTTTAAGAGAAAAAGAAAAGAAATGAATTTATTAATATGCAAATTATCGTTGACGGCGGAAAAATAAATAAATAGATAAAATAAAATAATGATATTTTTTAAAGGTATGGGTTTGGAATAAATTTAATAAGACTTTCTTAAAAAGGGTTGATAAAAACATAGAAGAAATCAGTTTTATTTGGAATATTAAGAAATAAAGTTTTAATTAAGAATATTTTTAATTTAGAGCCATCTTTTTAAATTTACGCATACTGGAATAATGTTTTTTAAGGCAAATTAAGAATTTATATCGTCTGCACACAGATTAACAGATTAGATCTAGAAATAAGATTTTAATTTAATAATTTGAAGTAAGTACGAAATATTATTATAAGAAAATTAAGATAGTATAAAGGTTAGTTTTGGCGAAAAAATTTTAAATTTGTAATATATATGTCCCGTAAACAAATTGATAAAACTTCAGAATTGAAAATGCACGATGAAAAAAAATACATACATATATAGCGATATGATAATTATGTCATTTAACTAAAAAAATCTGCATTCTGACATATTTTTTGTATTATATACCCATAGATATTTAAATTTATTATATTATTCTTGAGGATTGCCTTTTTGGTTAGAAGCTAAAAATTTTTCATTTTCCAAATGGCTTGTGCTTTTTCTTTCTTTTTTTTTTTTAAAAAAAAATCTTCATTTATTTATTTAACATCTAATCTTGTTGTTTTATTTCTTCCTCTTTCATAAAATTTTATATCTCCATTGAATGATTTTAATAAAAGTTGGGATTTTTAAATTTTATAATTAAACACCATCAACAACAAAGAGAGAAAGGGCAATGGAAACATTTCAAATGGGAATGTGAGCAGACAAAATACTCATGGAAGCACTAAGAAAAGTCAATCAGGCAATAAACACCTACGACTGATGCAAGAAAGGTTCAATATTCTGTTATGAGTTGGAAGCGCAAAACAGCATGTTCCACAAGAGATCGGGATGTATCTATGGTGATGCTGGGAATACTGTACGTAATGTTTTATTTCACTTCAGCTAAGTTATAAATTTAACCGGTTTTTAAGCTATAATTTAAAACTTGTATGCAGCATTTTTGAGATGAGGTTAACCCTTAATTTTCCAAATTATGAATTCATGAAATTTTCATCTTCTAAAGAATTTTTCGTAAATTTTTAAAATTACATTACATGTGTTTTATGCTTTAAAATTAAATTAGGCTCACGAATCGATATAATTTTGTTTGTGAATTTTTGAAATAAATATTTATCAGTCTATTGGTCTATTTAGAACAGTATAATTTACATAATTATTGAAGAGTTGATGTTGACAGCGCCATCTAATGGTACTTTTTATGCCACCCCCCCCCCCAATCAGAAAATGGGCTTTGAATTTTTTTTACAAACTTATTTTTATTTTAGACATATTTCAATTTATATGCTGTCTTAAACCTTTTACGGTTTGTTTGTCCACACCATATTTAATTGCAAGATTGTTTTCACAGACATACATTAGTTTAGTCGCAAATTTTACATTTCCCCCAATTATCTGCAAATTTACACAATCATTTAAATAAAATTTAGAAGGATTTTGACAGTTAAAATTAATCAATTAAATTTGAATTTAGTACAATACTCCTAAATCCATTCACGTGTTTTAGTTTTTTAAATTATTTTATAGAACTAGGAAATGTACAAATATAATGCTCTTAAGAAAGCTGAAAAACAGAAAATGGAAAAGAAATCCTTCTTTTAAAGATATTTTTGTTTTATACAACCAATAATGATTTTCGAACAACTAACGTAAAGTATCTGTAACTCATTCTAAACTATGTTGTCTAAGCTATTAATCGGTCTATTAAAATAATTTTATAACTAGTTATTTCATTGCTATTTTAAAGTACCACCTGGGAATAAAGGATTAAACCTCTAATGTCTATGATAGAAAAGTGTTTCGTATTTAGAAGATTTTTTAATTCGGATATTCCTATTTCAGACCAGAAATTTTAAATAACAATATTTGTTTTATTTCATAAGAGACATTCCGTATTTAAATAAAGCAAAATTTGTCAGTGAAATTTTCTGGTAAGAGTTCAAATTATCTGAACTACGAAATTTTCAGAATGCATTCTACACTGATTATTAGAGGGTTAAAGTCAAATGAACTTTGCAGCCAGTCTATCGGAAAACGACATATGATAATCCTGTGATTTTTAAAATGGAGGTGAAAATAGCTGAAAAGCTACTTCACCGGTTTTGCAATATGATGAGAAACCGCATCTTTCATAAATGTTGTGCTATTTACACACTGACGCCGTTGAAGTGGCGATTGAAAAAATTGTTCTAAAGTGATATATAATACTTGGCATTTGATAGAAGCCTGCAAGATTTATCTAATCTATAAATAAAAGGCTATTGATCAACGTCACCATAAATCCTCATCACGCATTGAATTCATGCTGAATGAAGAAGTACTGCTTGCTGTGGGAAGGGATTCTCGATCGCACATAATTTTTAGTTTTGCATGTTGACCCTACTGTATTCTTGAAAAATACTAAATTAGCTGTAGGCCAAACTAAAAAACGACAAAGTAAACCGGTTCTAAAAATCAAAGTGCCCTAATTAAAAAAGAAAAGAAAACCTGTAAACAAATCGAATAAGGCAAAAATTTCTTTTTTAAAATCGACCTAAGATATCATATGCGAAAAAAAAAAAAAAAAAACATTTAACTTGGGAGGACGCGCGCCAGGTGCGTATCGTTTTTGCAATTCTCACTATTATTTTTCGAAATGTAATCTTCAACTTGTTTTATTGTAGAATTTTTAAAATTGTCTCCGTCTAAACAAAGCAAAAATTCTAATTTATATCTACTGGTGACAAAGTAAAAACTGTTCGTACCCTTAATATGCGCGCTTTCTTCAGGGTTAAAAATGTTGAATTCGAACAACATATTTAACGAAATTTCATCTGTAGCATTAACATTAGCGAGCATTTGTTTATGCGTGAATTAAGTAGTCTTTTAATAGTTAAGCCATCTTGCGTGACATTGTTTCAAAACTATCATCCCTCCCGTCTCTCAGCTTTGAGAACATAATCTCTCAGATGCTAATGGGGTGAATTTACTTGGAATAAAATAATAACAGCATATCCATTTATGAATTTTTATTGCACAATTATTTCCATCAGTTAACAACATGTTACGTGTTCTATGTGGAGAATCAAACTAATTATGCTAGAGGCAAATATCCTACATATTACTGTAGCGGATAAAGAGTCACATGACTTATTCATTTCCATACTAAACTAGAATTCCCAAAACTATTGTACTATAACAATTCGGGTTTCGTAACATTAGTGACAATGACATTTCTTGTATTTAGTTAATTATTTACTCTAAATAATTTCATGTATAAATATCAAATTCTTAGTAGTTTATATCATTTCATTACTGCGCTGAATAATATTTTGCTTCCAGATTCCGTTGTATATTTTACATTACTATATAAAAAACGGCATTTCTAAGCCTTGCGCAGATAAAGAAAATTATTGATTTAATTTTTTTCGTCTTTTAGATTAATTAAATTTAAAATCCAACCGGCTTCTAAAGTTTAGGATATATTTCATGATAATTTTCTGAAAAACGCAACTCCCAGTTTTAGAAATATTTTAAAGAATCTCTTATTATAAAGCACGAAGTTTTATTCGAATGCGGACAAATGTTTCATTGATGTTCAATATGCAGTATTCTTATGATTTTTTTTAAATGCTAAATACTTCAAATGAAATTTTTTTAACAGTTTATTCAGCATTAGGAATAACGGATTCACGATGTTCTTTCATACTATGTGCGCCTAAGGGTAACAAGATCTTTAAGTTTATGGATTTTATATCAGAACCGTTTTTGAATGGTATTTTCAATAAAATAGTAAGAACAAAAAGTGTGGACAAAGTTTTAAACCATAAAATAAAGCACGAAGTTGAATGCCTACATTTTACGATTTAAAAAAAAAATAATGAATAAGTTAAATCCAGGTTAGATGCTCCATCGTGTTAGTTGCCCCAGTCACTATATATTTCAACTATCCGACCTTATGACCGCTCTAGTAACGTTTTCTACTCACAGTTGTTTTAAAACAGCGTAATACAAGAAGTTACAGCAACTTAGGTCTTCAAATAAAAATTATATTAATCAAATAAAGGTAAGTTTAGCTTTTGTGATACATTGTTATGAAATGGAGAGATCTAAAAATTAAAATAAAATGTATTTACTAAAGATTTTTCCTCAAATATTTAGCGAATATTGCTGAAACAGGTATCACGCCATGTCGGCCAGTGTCGGCTGCAGCCATATTTTTTGCTAGTTCCAAAGTTATTGGCTGAGGCATATAACCCAGAATAATAGGATACTTGCCCTACTTTGATTCTAGGATATATGCCTCATTTGTAATTTGAAATAAGACCTCTCGATTGTTATTATCAAATAACTTTGATGCGTGAGAATATATTTCTAGTTTTTCAGAATTTGAAGAAAATCAATTTGAATCTGAAATCAATCTGAAATTTTAATTTCAGAAATCTGTTTTTTCTTCATCTGGTTGATTATATCTTTCCAGGGGAATAATTCCATAATAAATCAGGAACTTCATTAAAATAATGCTTCTTTAAAGATTACTTCTATTGTATTAGCATTTTTTCTGTCCCCTTAACTGAATTTTAAATTACATTACTTGTTTAATCTTCAGTAGAATTAAGGAAATATTTTTAACTCCTTCATTATGAAAAATATAAACCTCATGTACGTAATTCGAGAGATTTAATTTCGTTTCCGAATTTAATTTTTAAAGTTTGCGTATCGAATATAAGAAGAAGAAGGTGTTATTCCCTCTTATTTTAGATTAAAGAAGTTTAATCTTCGTTAGAATTATCCGATTGGTTTAAAATTTTGTTCAGCGGTTTATTAACCCCTTCGCGACGGGAGCCTGTTACGAAATTTTTAATGTTTTGTCACCGGTTTTTAAAAACAGAAATCTATGCCTTATTAAATCGAGAAAATGCTCCGAATAAATAAAGCAAAATTTTCAGTAATGTGGTTTCAGTTTACTGATGGGGATAAACAAGAATTCTTAAGATTTTTTGCGGCACGTATACGTGTCGCTCGTCCTCAAGGGGTTAAAGAAAGGCACTAAAAGAATTAGTTTTAGAGTTTGTACATAGAATATAAGAAGCGGGGAAGGGGGAGTTAATCTTTTCTATTCTGATTAAACAAGTTTAGTCTTCGTCAATGTTATCCGATTGGTTATAAATTGAGTATATCGGCTGATTGTGAAAAATACCTTTCAGAATTAATTTTTAGAGTTTGTTTATGGAATATAAGAAGGGTGGGGATTACTTTTCTCTGTTTATATTAACCCCAAATTTCTGTTAGCTGTCTCATTGACCACTACATTTCTTCATTTTAATAGTTTAACATGCAATTACCAGTTTAACTACAGATATTACATTAATCAAATTTGCAATTTTGTTTTGTTTAGAGAAATTGTACTATAGTCACAGACATTTGAACAGCTCAACTTTAATTATAAAAATCTCATCCAAATGTTAGATACAAAAGCAATATGATGCGAATAATCATGTGAGTCTAAATTATGTATCAAGTTATTTCTTACTGTCGGTTGCAGCCATATTTATTCCTAGTTCCAGAGCTATTGGTTAAAGCATCTATTTCAGATTAAAAAGAGGCTTGCCCTACTTTTAATCTGGGATATATACCTCATTTTTAATTTGAAATAAGACGTCCCATTTGTTATTATCATATAATTTTAAAACGGGAGGAAATATTTTTAAATTTTCAAGATTTTGGACGAAAAAAACTGTTTTTTATTCATTTGGCATTCCCAGGGATTATGAAATTCCCAGGGAAGGATTCCATAACAAATCAGGAACTTTATTAAAATAGTATTTATTTAAATAATACTTCTACACTGTAAAAAAGGGAAAAGTTTACGGAAATTTTTCTGATAATCGGGACATCAGTACAATTCACTGTTTTTATCGGAAAAATTCATATAAAGTGCAGGATAAAACGGATTTTTTTTGGCATTTACAGGAAATTTTCCGTTAAAAAACAGTGAATTCTACCGGCGTTTCAACAACCAGTATAATGTTCGTAAAATCGTCCATTTATTTATAGTGTATTGTATTAGCATTTTTTCTGTTCCCTCTCCATCATTTTAATTTACATTAAATGTTTTAAAAATCAGTAGAATTAAAGAAATATTTTGAGCTCATTCATTATGGAATATATAAATCTCATGTATGTAATTCGAGGAACTTAATTTCGTTTCCCGAATTAGTTTTTAAAGTTTGCATATAGAATATAAGAAGGAGAAGGTAATAATCCCTCTTAGTTTAGATTAAAGAAGTTTAGCCTTCGTTATTAGAATTATACGATTGGTTTAAAATTTTGTATACTGGCTTATAGGAGAAAGGCACTAAACGAATTAGGTTTTAGAGTTTGTACATAGAATATAAGAAGCGGTGGGAGGGGGTAAGTTATTCTCTCCTAGTTTAGATTAAAGAAGTTAGTCTTCGTTAACTTTTAACTGATGTGACAGAAATTGTAAGGAAACTTGTGTGAAGCGATCTATGAGACCGCAAGATTAAAAAATGAATAAAAGGCGCGATTAACTCATAAAATGTTGTTTTTGTACTAAACTTTCAGGGTTTAGGGGCAATATTTAAGGAAATAGCCTATTGTTTCGATAATTATGAACCATCATGTATATAAACACATCTTCTCTGAAGATGTACCGTCCTCTTAAATAACGTTCTAAAAATTATTAAAGTTTTTAATTTATACAGTTTAACACAATTCCTATACTTTGTTCCTTGCTTCAGTTTTCTATACAATTCAAAATGGGATATAGAAAACATCGTGATAGATCCTCTCATGTGAGAAAAGTGAAAATTTAAAAACATCTTTCTTGCATCGGAGAAGTGGCGGAGAAAAATAAGACGCTGCAAAGGAAGTCATAATTCTTATAAAACCTAAATGATGATAGATTATGTTACGTTGGCATTTTACTCAGCGAAAATAACAGTGACGTCTCACTTCTTCGAGTTTTTAAAATATATTTTTGTTTGCTTTCAACTTCTAAATAAATAATTATCTCCCAGGATATGTTGCCACGCTATAATTAAAAATCCTTTCTCTTTCTTTTGATAGTAGGATATGAAGAAAGGAGAATATATGATTTATCTGACATGTTTCTTTTAAAAGAAATAAACTATTTTCTGAAGCACGGGAAGAACAATCTTCACAAGTAGTTTTTAAGGCACAATTAAGTGAAATGTATGGGTAATGATTTAGAAGTGGTAAATGAAAATTAAGACATAAATAATGCAACGCGGAATGAAATATTGAAATTTCCCTTTGTATTTACCTTCTCAAAAAAGATAATTGCATGTGTGAATGTTTTACAAAAATAAAGTGAGGGATTTTAATCAGTTTGTGTAAAATGTAAGCAAAGTTTTTATTTCGTGTTACTGAACTGAAGTTATTAAACATTGATTATATTTGAGATTATTTTTGTACATTATTTAATTAAAAGGTCAAGAAAGTCTATGTTTCTTTAAGTTTAATTGTAGTTTCGTTTTTTTATAACGAAGTTTTTAGTTTATTGTTTAAACGTTAAAGGAAGTGCCTTAATAATCCACATAATGTAAGCATCTTTGATATAACAAATGTGGCATGCACAGAAATTCTCGATAAAAGGAATGAAAATGTTGTTACTTAAGGTTTCTTATATATTTGAATTAGTGAACTGCTGGACGTATCGAGCAAAAAACCATATCCCTTCGGCCCTGACGTCCTATTCACAGGATGTGTCTTTTATTGAGTATTATTTGTTTATATTATTTTTGTTAATTCTAGCATGTAATAGTGATAGTATGTGACGATAAATTTACTATTATGTCTTCATTTATGTTTCGATTGTCTTCGTTTGTGTTCGATAAATTTACTATTATGTTTCAGTATTTAATAATAATAACAATAATAATTTTGTTAATTATTAGTTGGTGTTTCTTTTAATTGAAGCATGTGCTTCACTCTTTAGATTTTAATTAAGGAAACTCTTTCTGAATTAGTAATTTCTGATAAAAGATAAAAAAAAATACTACTAAATTTTTTTATGTTTGTTTAATCTAGCTGTAATACGGCATTTTCCAAACGTCTTAAAAAATTATTCCTCAGACTATCGTCACATTAAAAACGGGCAAAACGACTACATTATTTAGGGTTCTGTAAAGAATATATTCGTTAAATTTTAGTGAACCGTAACTTTTGTGATTTCGATAGCTACTTTTAATTTTGTTAGCGTAACAGTTATTTTTTTTTCAAAATTGGAGATAAATTCAGGGCCGAAAGGGAATATTGATATTTATAGAGAATTTAATTTACGCTTCTTTTAATTTAAGAAGCTTCTTTATAGAGAATTTAATTTACGCTTAGTAAACAATTATTAGTGATTTGGCATCTTATGATCGGTAATTATGGTATCAAAAGATCTGCTCAAAATTTCCTGACTGGTATTTTAAAAATAAATAAATAAATTAATTAAAAAAAAATTGAAAAAAATGGAATGTATTGTCTGTGCTTGACCTCATGCATTTCAATCGCCAAATTGCCACAACACGAAATGAGAAAATTCCTTTAATTAAAGGAAAATATGTCATAATTAATTAAAAAAGATTAGAAAGCCCTCTTTATGTAAAAATTGTAATAAACATTGAAATTTTTAACAGGAAAACCCAATTTTGACAACATGTTTGAATTTTTCGATAAAATTTACATCTGTATACTAAACTGGAAGTCATTCGGTAAAATAGTTTGGGAATTATCTAATGTTATGTTTTGAAAATTCTAACATTTAATTACTTTTTGATAATTTCAAAATGAACTGTAAGAGGAACTACACTTCCCCTTTAAGCATAAATAAAAAAGAAAAATAGCACAATGAGCTGTAATTTTGGATTCCCATGTTTAAAAAACCAAGAAATCGATTTCTCTTAAAATTTTTGTAGTTTACAATATAATGTTTTAAATATCAATTTAAAAATAAAATGAAATTCTATTCTAAAAAGATACTTACTGTAAAATATAAATATTTCATGAAAAATCGTTTTCTAGAAGCTTTAAATTGAAGAATAACAAAATACAGTTCATATCTCCAACCAGTTTTCAGCTAGGCTTAAAAACTAATAGTGTGTTTTGCAAATGTTAAAAAGGAATTTTTTTCAAAAATTAGATATGCATAATTCCTAAACTGCTTCTCCTATGGTGTCCGGATGTAAAATTTAGAGAAATATTCAAACGTGCTGTGAAAACTTGGCGTCCATATTGAAAACTTTAAAGTTGGTTATAAATTCGGTATTAAGACGGTTATTCACGATCCTTTTTTCAACTTAAATCGAAAGAAGAAATAATTTTTAATAGCATACCTATTTTCAATTTCTTCTATGACAAATTAAAATGCACAGGGTGTTTTACTTGGCACAGATTTTACATTTATAATTGGTAAATTCAAAACGTAGTAATACTTTTCTTTAAAAAAAGGTCCTCATTCAATGAATTAAAAAGAGGATTTCAATATCAGTATTTAACAATAAATTTATTTAAAAATACGCAGTGCGTGTAAAAACAATAAGAACAGCAAAAAATATTAATTTTTTGATAAATTACAAAACAAATGGAACTTTTTCCCGTATAATATCTATCATCAAGCTTAAAAGTTAATAAAATTGTCAACAAAATTCAACTGTGAGTATTTTATTACGAAAATAAAGTAATTGTACAAAAAAAAAAAAAAAAAAAAAAATCACCTTTTTTGCCTGTGTAAAAACTTTAAGGACAGAAAAATAAATCCAATATAATAGCCGAAGAAAGAAATATTTAATGTATTATGCACCCATCTATGAGCTTATTGATTACAAATATTCCATCATTCCTCCGCATCATTAATTTTTGGCACCTTTCGGGATTCTTTTTGTACAATTCATCTTCAATTGTAGAGCTGAATTCCCATGCTGAAAAAAAGGTACCTTTCATTTTTATAAACTTGTCTTACTAGATGTCCTCATAAGTTATCAGTAGGATTTAAATCAGGATTTCTGAGCAGCCATTGCAAAACTTCAATATTTTTATTATAGAACTAAATTGTTTTATAAGGAATTGTGTGGTTGCAGTGTTAAAAATAAAGGTGACAAACCGGTGCCATTTGGGACCCGGAGGTGAAAAGGCGATGCCATTTGGAACCCTTGGATGTCATAGGAGCTTGAATATGCGGTTAGGGTGACGACAGATCTGTTACTGGATGATGGGAACTAAATAAGGTGCCTTGCACTTCGTAACCACCTCATCGAGTGACTGGCAACTTGCGCATGCTCTATGACGCGTGTCTTTCTGCTTTCGGTGTCGGCAAGTAAAGTTTACGGGTGTGAGCAAATCAAAACATGTGTGTAAATTGGCGATATTAATTGAGGACTAACCACTGAGCTACAATGAAACAACAAGGAGGACTTAACGATCCGATTTGCGCGACCAGTGAACCGGACAAAGTCTGATTAAAGGTAAGATTTAACTTTATTTTATTTTATTTTATTGTTACGTTAATTTATCGTACATCCCTATAAGTAATGTCATAAAAAACAGTAAATTAGATTTTTTTGTTAGTATGATTGATTGTTAAGTTTATTATGCGAAGCTACAAGCTACACTCTCACTAAAATACCCGCTTGCTAATGTTAAACCTATGAGGTAGTTATTTTACAATTTCTCGTTTACATTTCAAAATGTTTAAAAAATTTATCGAGGCCTTAGCTACCGAGGAGCAATTGGAGCAAACTGCTCTAGGCACGGGAATCCTAAGGGCGCACAATTAGAAAGAGCGAAATGAAAGATTGTAAAAATATTTACATATTTTTTCATTCCAAATCAGTTATTATAGACGAATCTTGTTGCAATCGGAATATTCTATGACCATTTTACCTTGTGTTTAAACTCAACTGTTTATATTTAACCCTTAACTGCTGTTAGTGGTCTCAGACACCGTGAGTTTTTCAAGTTTCACAGTTTAACTTGTAATTTTTAGTTTAACTATAGATACTGGTCAAATTTTTTTAGTTTGGAATCTTATTACTACCTCTAAATACTTTTGAATAGCTGAATTTGATTTATAATATTCTTGTACATAAAGTTTAATGCATAAATAGTATTCTGAGAATTAATGTAACATTTTATTCATCTTCAGATTAAATGGTCTGACAGACAGCTCACAGTAGTTATGTAACAATTTTTGTCAGAGCAGTTAAGGTTAAAATATGTTTTTCCGTCTATATACAGTTAAAAGCAATTAATTTTATTCGCGAAGTTTTAATTTTAACCTTTACACGGGATCTCGGACAGCTTCTGGCCGGCTTTGCATATATTGTCGAATAGATGCTATCCGGACCCCTCCTGTAAAGGCTAATTCACACCATATTGCAGCCTCGCGTAACTTCTCTAATATTGTTTCAGTATACCTGATTTGTCTTTATTTGAGAAGGGGAAGGTAACTTTTTCATTTAAGACAATTGAATACTTGCAAATCTTAAAGTAATCAAAACTTATTTACAGGGTTTTCATTATTAATATTTTCCTTATTAACCACCATTATTTCCAAAATAATCTTCATAATAAGATTAGATCGAAAGTCGGTAGCACGGACAATCATTTAATCTCATTTAAGGATAAAAATCACGGATAAAACCTCGATTTGCATATTAAAACGTTATTAGTCAGCCAAGTCATATCTTGGTGGGAAATGCCTAAAAACCCGAATTTAGCGGTATCTTGGGTTTGCCATTATGTTTTCTTACTCCTAATTCTTCATATTTTTATACTTTTAGTTTCATTTTCTTTCAAAAAGGTGAGAAAATGTTAAGATATTGAATTGAATAAACCTTATGATCTGATTATCGGCTATGCAGATTTACACCCATTTTTTTTTTCGAAAGCATTCTTTCGCATTAAACCTTATTTAGTAGCAGAATTTTATGGTTAAATAAAATAAAATATTTTTTTTCAATAATAGTAATTTAAGTTTGATTAGACCGTAATCAGTCCCCCCCCCCCTTTCTCAATCATCAACATCATCCGTTATGACAAATTTGTAGTCATGAACATTCAAATTATAAAAGGAAAACAATCTGTATTTACTCCACTGAACTTTCATAATAGTTTACAGAAATAGTGTGTGTTAAAAAAATATAACAATGAATAAAAACTTATATCGTAATTTTACACAAATGTGAAAATTTTCCGCAGGTGATGAAGATCTCGTGTTTTAAAGGCGATTTTTGCACTGTCATTTATAAATCTTAAACATTTTTCTAATGACATAATTTTTAACAATCTTTCATTCCACCCGTTCTGAAACAAGACCAATAAACAGGGTTGGCTTTTTACCGGTAAAAACCTGGGGAGAAGGTGGTAAAAACCTAAGGATATACAATAAACTGTTAGCCCTTAAACTGTATTTTAATACTATTGATAAAAATTCTATTTTCATGTAATTGGTGTATTAGTTTAATGGAAAAGCCTTCTACTGCCTTTTTATCCATTTATTTTTCATTATTTTAGTAATATGCCTTCTATTTCACTTCAAACTTCAACTGTTTTCAATAAGATGATTGTAAAAATATTGGTTTCATTGGTTTATTGTATGGTAATATATGAATTACTCTGGTTATATAATGTCCATTTATCCACATATTTCTTAGTAATTTGGTAATCTGCCTTCTATTTCTCTTCAAACTTCAACTGTTTTTAATAATATGAATGTAAAAATACTGGTTTCATTGGTTCTTTTATTGGTATTGTCTGAATAACTTTGGATGTATTTATAAAAGTATTTATATAATATCTATATAGGGGAGAGTGGGGTGGTGTGGGACTTTTTTTACAAAAGTAAGAATTTATATATATATATACAAAAAGAAAAAAAATTCGATTTATAGCATGCAAGGTAAAACACTTTTTAATCCCCCTGAACAATATAGAAACATAACGTGCAAATACTATTTTATTTTAAAGAGAACGTAAGTTTCAAAATGTATCTCATACCTCCTCATTAAGAGTTATGGGACAGCAATAATAAAAAAAAAGCTATAAGGCACAAAATAACCTATAGTGTCGGTAATGAAAATTCAGGATTCTCTGTCATAGGTGTCATTAAAGCCCCACACTAGGCTCAGAATGTAAAGATGATAATGTAAAAGTCTATAGGAGCGTTCTTTTGAAACACCTAACTCAAATTTTAATATTTTTACATGATTCTTTTGAACAAGACAGCTGAGGATGATCCATAACCGGCCTAGTTTTTATTTTTTCGATTTTCCTTTTATATTTTTTGTATAACGATAGTTTCAATTTCAGAACCGGTTTAAACCAATTTCGTAAGTTAAAGTAATTAAAAAAAAAAAAAAAAAAAAAAAAAAATCTGAAACCAAAACTGAAAAAGTAAAAACTACGCCGGTTGCGGATCGCCCTCAGCAATCTTGTGCAAAACAATCACGTAAAAATATTAAAATTTTGGCGAAATATTTGAAAAGAACACCCCTATAGACTTTGCATTATCATCCGGGTCTTTTTCTGTGCCTAGCGTTGCGCCTTAAATAATCATCAATTTATTTACATTTTGAAGTATGAATGCATACATTATCAATGTTATAACTAATATATTATCTTCTAAAAAATTTGCATATTAGCAATTCACATTATTATTAATTAAAAAAAGGAACTGGGCGTATCCCATTCATCCCTTTTCTGGCATGTGCCATTCCTCGCCACTTCCTTGTTTGTGTTAAACTTCTTGTCCAAACAAAAATGCTGCTTTAGGCTAAGTTTAAATTATGAATAATATACAGTATAATGTTCCATAAATAGGGAAACAATTACATTTATACATAAACAAGCCTTTAATATATTGAGAGAAAATAAATCAAATTTAAATTGGATTTTTGAAATACTTTTTTCTTTCATACATTTGCAAGTCTATGCATATCAATATTTTTTGTAAACTGAAGAATGGATTACCATTGCTTCATCTTGTATGCAATCGATGAAATGTTTAGAATAATGCACAAAGAGAAAAACCTACAGTCCCATTCCACCCGACTTTCCCCCATATAGCAAAAGGGGAAATAAAGAATTAGCCAGTTCCCCAAATCTCCTGATATACACTATATGGCCAGAGATTACCGTCCACTTGCGATTTTAGACATTTTGTTAAATATCTATAAAAATGTATGAGGAATTATCCTGAAAATCTTAGTGTATAAATGTAATACACTACCTGGCCATTGATTATCGTCCACTTGCAATTTTAGACATTTTGCAAAATATCTAGAAAAATACACGGGGAATTATCCTGAAACTCTCCGTGTATAAACAATATAGTACAGGTCATCTATTTCCGTGAAGATTTTTTCCAGAAACATTATAGGGGACCGCCAACAAATTAAAAAATGTATGAATATCTTTTGGATAACCCTGTCAAAACTAATGCATCAAAAGCGCTCAAACTGTAGATTGTGATTAAGTGGCCTATTGTTATAAACTGTGTTCATTTTTAAGTCGATAGCATGTATACTCGTAGAGAAATGAAGGTTTTTATAAAAATACTCCCAAAATTTTATAAGATTTTTGCTTATAATTTGCAGAGTTCTTAATATAAAATAATAATATTTTCTGAAAATGAGACAAACAACATTGCACATAATACTCTGTAATCAGAATTAAAAAATAATAAAAATTGTATGAAAAATGAGTAGGTTTACTAAATAAATTTTCACTGCGCATGCGTGATATCAAAACTTCATTTGCATATTATGTTAGCTAAATGTATAGAGCAACTTTTGTGAAAGTTGCAAAATCATAGCTTGAAAATTCTGAAAATAATCGTCAATAGAATCACTTAAAAATCCGTTATTTCCAAAATGAAGCAAAAACAAGAAGGGTTGTATCCATACAGTTGGCAAAAAAAGTATTTGTACACTTCATTTTTTTAAATTATAATGAAATTAAATAAAAGATTTAAGCAAAAAATACTGTAATACATTAATTTAATGCATCATAATATTATAGAAGCAAAAACAAAATTAAATGAATCGATTTTTTACATAATAATAAACAAATATACAAAAATATAATGCAAAAAAAGTATTTGTACACTACATTAATGTAATATAATTAATGAAAATTTAGTAAAATGATACAAATTAATATTTTGTTTGAATTCATTTAGCGTTTATGACTACTTCTAGATGGTGTGACATAGATTCCACCAACTTTTTTGTAGCGGTCTGGTTAATGTTATTCCATGACACAGTAAGAGCTTCTTTAAAACTGTTTTGTACTGATACATATTTTTTTTTTCGGATTTTTGCATCCAATAGCATCCGGAAAATTTCTATTAGATTCAAGTCTAGAAATTTTAGAGGAGTTACCAGTCGTCTTCGAGTATTGTCGTAACCATGTGCTAGTAATCACAGCAGTATGCTTTGGTCGCTATCCTGCAGAAAGTGAAAAGCTTTTTCTACGCATAATTTCTTGGCACAGTTTAATAAATTATGCCGCGACACATCAATGTATGTTAAACCTGTCCTTCCATTGTCAATAAATTTAAAATGTCCTGCTCCATTAGAAGCTATACACCCCAAAACTATAATATTCCCCCCAACATGCTTGATAGTTTCAAGTATACGTTTTGGATCTAGAACAGTTTCATTTTTACGCCAATTTTTTCGAATGCTTGGTGGTAAAAAAATTCCGAAATTTCCCTCATTAGAATAAAATTACTGTTTTCCAAAAATCCAATGATTTACTTCTGTATGCGAAAGCGAATACTATGCGTTTTCGCCTATTTGTTTCGCTGATGAATGGATTTTTCCTTGAGGTTCTTCCTTTTAAATCTGCATTGAGAAGAATATTTTTTATTGTTTGAGGTATTACTCTGATGCGAGAAGATGTCGCAAGGTCTCCAGCAAATTTTTGAACCGAACGCATAGAATTTTTTAAAGCTTTTTTAACAACACTCTCTTTTTCCCTCATTGTTAGTTTGCTGTGAAGTCCTGGTTTTCATTGAATTTCGATGCTTTTAATTTATTCATAGTTCCTCCTATAAATCCAATAGTTGTAAATGGTAATTTAATAGTTTTAACAAATTCTTGTTGCGAATTTAAATTTTTATTATGCTCAATCATAGGATTTCATATATCTAGAGGTGCCTCTCTAGTTTATGTTCTATACTCAATTATTTCAAGAGCAAATTAGATTAAATATCAGACAAATATAATATGAAGTTAAAAATTATTAACAGCTTCTGTAAAAGTAGTCCTTTGAACCATAAACACTATAAAATACAGTACATATCCAGGATGGAGAAATGTACAAATACTTTTTTTGCAAGAAATTTTTAAACTTTTCCTATTAGAAAATTATTTTACATCTTTATCGAAATTTTCTGTTGTGTAGTTTAAAACGCACGGTAAACAGACTGTATTAAAACTATTTTTGACAAAATATGTGTTTTTATTTAGTTAAAAATCAAAAATTTTCGAGTGTACAAATACTTTTTTTGCCAACTGTATATTCATTGATTAGTGTCAATCTAGAATACACAATACGGAACTTACTAGTACATTTGGATACAATCCCTCATTTTTTTTTGCTTCATTTTGGGAACAATGGATTTTCAACTTATTATATTGACGATTATTTTTAGAATTTTCAAGCTATGATTTTGCGATTTTCACAAAAGTTGCTCTATAAATTTAGCTAACATATATGCGAATGAAATTTTGATATCGTTGACGCATGCGCAGTGAAAAATTATTTAGTAAACCTACTCATCTTTCATACAATTTTTATTATTTTTTAATTTTGATTACAGGGTATTATGTTCAATGTTGTTTGTCAGATTTTCAGAAAATATTATTATTTTATATTAAGAACTCTGCAAATTATAAGCAAAAATCTTGGAAAAATTTGGGAGTATTTTTATAAAAACCTTAATTTCTCTACGAGAATACATGCTATCGACATAACAATGAATACAGTTTATAACAGTAAGCCACTTAATCACAATCTACAGTTTGAGCGCTTCTGCTGCATTAGTTTTGACAGGGTTATCCAAACGATATTCATTATTTTTTAATTTGTTGACGGTCTCCTATAAGATTTCTGAAAAAAATCTTCACGGAAATATATGACCTGTACTATTATGTGTATACACTGAGAGTTTCAGGATAATTCCTCATGTATTTTTCTAGATATTTAACAAAATGTCTAAAATCTCAAGTGGACGATAATCAATGGCCAGGTAGTGTAGTACAAGTCATATATTTCCCTGAAGGTTTTATTCCGAAACTCCAATAGGAGACCGTCAACAAATTAAAAAAGAATGAATACCTTTTGGATATCTTTTGGATAACCCTGTCAAAACTAATGTAGCAAAAGCGCTCAAACTGTAGATTATGATTAAGTGGCTTATTGTAATAAACTGTGTTCATTTTTATGTCGATAGCATGTATACTCGTAGAAAAATTAAGGTTTTCTACGAATCCGAAAAACAGTCTCAAATTTACCCAAAATTTTTGCTTATAATTTTAAGAATTCTTAATATAAAGTAACATTCTTTTCAGAAAATGTGACAAACAACATTGCACACAATACCCTGTAATCAGAATTAAAAAATAATAAAAATTGTTCGAATATTGAGTAGGTTTACTAAATAATTTTTCACTGCGCATGCGTCAAAGATATCAAAATTTCAATTGCATATTATGTTAGCCAAATGTATAGAGCAACTTTTGTGAAAGTCGTAAAATCACATCTTGAACATTTTGAAAATAATCGTCAATAGAATATGTTGAAAATTCGTTATTCCCAAAATGAAGGAAAAACACGAGGGGTTGTATCCATATATTCATTGATTAGTGTCAATATAGGATACATAATAGGGGCGTACTAATAAATTTAAAAAAAATTCCTCATTTTTATTATTATTATTACTGGTGTGGAATACCTGTACATGTTAGGGAAATTCGTTGCTAATCTGGAATAGACACTTTGTTGCAAGATATGTTTTGTAAATATGGTTAATAATGTAAATAGTTTGTAACTCTTAATGATAATACAGGAAAAGAATATCTGAATGACAAGTATGAGTTCGTCATGTAATTTTCTCGTGCTGTCCGAAAATAGGCAATAAAGAGGAAAGTGCCCAGTTAAACTGATGGCATTGAGCTCGCACGCTATACATACAACTGTATATTATACTCTTATTTCAAAGAATAATGCCCTTCCAAAAATAAAAGAAATCAACTATAAGTTATTGGACAGTGGATTAACTGCCATCCCTCTTTATACTTAACCATTGAGCCCCTAAAATTAATCAGGGAAGTGCCTTATCAGAGTGAACCTATTAACAAAATTTGAAGAAAATGTGATAATTCTGCATGATTTCTGCATATTTATATAAATTAAGGAGGGTAGCACTCTCTTCCCCCCCCTTCATATTTAACCAATGAACCTCCAATGCTAATCAGTGAAGAACCTTATCAGAATGAACCTACATATAAAATTTGAAGCAAATCTGATATTTATATAAAGAGTTATCACGTTACATACAGAACCTGCGGGCACATTAGCTGTCAGGCTTTGATAGCCTTGTGAGCTATAATTTAAATTTTATTTAAATTTTATTCTTTCTTTTTTTGTTCATCTACCATTTTTGCTGTACTTTGATGATACATTTTAATTGGACTGTCTTGTTGTGTGTTTTCCTTAATGTGTTATTATTATTATTTCAGATAGTGAACTTACATTTATAGTACTTACATTACCATGCTTGATACAAGAAAAGTTTTCGATTCTTTATCATGAAGAAGGTGCAGAAATTTCTGTGTTTTAACCTGTTACTGTGCTCCGCAACTCAAGCAACTTGTTAAATTACTCATGCTATGTATTAATTTTATGTAAACAGTTAATTACAAAAACTGATAATTTTATAAGCTTAGTTACTTTGTGGTATGCATTATTTTGGTTGTTTAACGTTAACTATAGCAAAAGCCAATTTAAATTTTTATCATTTTTATTAGATACTTATGTCTTCAAAATTTTCTCAGTGTCATCAGTTCCACATAGTGTTGCGTCTTTGTTTAATAATATTTAATACATTCTTGGTGTTTACAATAAAAAGATTATTTGAACTAAAAGGTTGTTTTTTTAATTCAGTGTTTTATTCCTTTCATTATAATTACTCTTTGGATTAAAATTTCAGATTCAATAAGTCAAAACACAAAAACAATTTGGCATACATTTTGATGTGGGTACAGGACTAGAAATCAGCAGTCGTTAGTCGTCAAATGAAACTAAATTATAGAAAAATTATTCTTAGTCGTCAAATCTTGATAGCTAGTTTTCTTTAACTTTAATTTTTGTTTAGCAAATGCTTTCATTTGTATTTTAGCATACATCCCCCCCTCTGCACCATGACATCAGCACGTGTCTTAAGAATTTTGAACCTTTCAATAACCTCAAAAGCCTCATTTAGAATGTCTAGAGAAATGAAACCGGATTCATACGAAGTGGAACTACTCCGCTATCATTCCTGCTTTAATTTTGTACCCATTTACAAACCCAAGCGTAAAGCCAACCCCTTTTAAACATCCGGAAACTGCGTAGTTTTTTCTTCTGAATTTTGATTGGTTGCTTAGTGAACTAGAATAGAGCTTCCAGTGTAAACATAAACAGAACCCGTTTGCTATGGGCGGGTTCAGGAGATATCTTTTTTTGCGCGCGCGCTCAGAAGATTCTGCATGGAGTAGGTATTATCGAAGAAGGGAATTTTAAAGTTATTCAATTATTGCATTATTTTTATGGTTCAAAATTGGTAAATACAAATAATATATCCCTTTACCCTTCCAAAACATCTTTCTCGTAACGGAAATACATACCTGTGGTCACTCAAATAAAATCCAAAATATTCCGAAAAAGTATCACGTGCCTTAATTCATCTAATTAAGCCCTATGAGCATTTAAAATATGACCACCAACCCTGGTCAAAGCTCGCGCGCGCGACCCAAAAAAACTGCTGGGCGATTTGATCACGTGATTGTGCGTTTTGTGCTTATCTGTTATTGTTGCACTTTGTTTGGTAGGTTGACTGATATAATTTAACAATTCAATTGGTGATTTAATTTTTTAATATTTTTCTTTTTATATATTTAAAAATCATTCATCAATTGCTTTATATCTTTCGTGCTAAATAGAATGCTGTTTAAAAATCAAGGTTAAGATATCCACATATTATAAGATTTCAATGGAATTTGCACTGTTAATTAGACAATTTTTCAGAGAAAGTTTTAGTATGCATATATTTCTTATTTAATGATTGTATATTTTAATACCCTGTGGATAACAGGCCAAAATATATTGTAAAATATGAGAGGCAAACGACATCCGAAATCATGTTAGTATAAGCAAAACACTTATCTATACTTTCAATAGAAAATTCATAAACATTTTAATCACACTTTATTCATTACAAAACTAAAAGGTAAACCCAAATATTTCATCTCTTTAAAAATATGTGTGCAGATATTTTTAGTTTAAAAAAATGTATATCTTTTACATTTTGCTTTTATATTTCCCATTTTGATCCACGCATGCATAATATTTGCATCTTAATCTCGATAAAAATTCACTTCTAAAATTTAAAAAAAAGAAAGAAAGAAAGAAAAAGAAAAGAAAAACATTAAGAAATTATTTTACGCGTATGCGGATATTTTCGCAGAATACATTTTTTTTTCATTTGCTTAAATCACTTGGAGTTATAAATATCATTATAAATTCATATATAATGTCATTATAAATCACTTTGGAACGATACTTAGAATATTAAAAGGGTTCAAATATAAAACTTTTTCCGCAAAACATCTCATTTTGTCTCATTTAAATAAGTATTTTATTATTATAATATAAATACACGTGCTTTTGTGTTATTATTATAAAATTTATCTTTAATAAAAATTTCTTATTTATTAATAAAAAACAACGAATAATAATACAAAGAAATTATAAACCAACTTTCGGCCCGCGAAGGATTCGAACTCGAATAACGTTTGATTGCAATAAAGTCTGACAGCAAACTCAACTGATTCGGACATTGAGCTTACCTTCGTTTGCAACAGATTATCTTTATAATTAGCACCGTAATTAATCAAGTCCGTGATCTGTTCTCCACCTGCTATTGAGCGCACATTCACAGTACTTATAGCACAGTAACGAGTACTAAACGGATATCGCGTCCACGATAATAACCCACTCCATGTCCGTGACTCCTGAGCGCGCGAGCTCAGAGTAGCCGCTGAACACGCACAGTAATTTCGATGAAGTGGCACTGGTTGTTTGTTTACCCGAAAGGAATCATGGGTAAAAGCTGGATTACTGCCCTAGGAGCTAGCAGGTGCGATTTCGCGAAAGAAATGATCTAGGTTGGTTTTTACTTTAATCCGGATTGTACATTGTAAATGGGTACGCAAATACAAAGATGGAATGGATGCGAATTGAATCAGGATTCGATTGGACATTCTAAAGTCTCATTTAGAATGTCCAGAGAAATGAAACCGGATTCATACGAAGTGGAACTACTCCGCTATCATTCCTGCTTTAATTTTGTACCCATTTACAAACTCAAGCGTAAAGTCAACCCCCTTTAAACATCCGGAAACTGCGTAGTTTTTTCTTCTGAATTTTGATTGGTTGCTTAGTGAACTAGAATACAGATTCCAGTGTAAACATAAACAGAACCCGTTTGCTATGGGCATGTTCAGGGGATACCTTTTTTTGCGCACGCGCTCAGAAGATTCTGCATGGAGTATGTATTATCGAAGAAAGGAATTTTAAAGTTATTCAATTATTGAATTATTTTTATGGTTCAAAATTGGTAAATACAAATAATATATCTCTTTACCCTTCCAAATCATCTTTCTCGTAACGGAAATACATACCTGTGGTCACTCAAATAAAATCCAAAATATTCTGAAAAAGTATCACGTGCCCTAATTCATCTAATTAAGCCCTATCAGCATTTAAAATATGACCACCAACCCTGGTCAAAGCTCGCGCGCGCGACCCAAAAAAACTGCTGGGCGATTTGATCACGTGATTGTGCGTTTTGTGCTTATCTGTTATTGGTTGCACTTTGCTTGGTAGGTTGACTGATGTAATTTAACAATTCAATTGGTGATTTAATTTTTTAATAATTTTCTTTTTATATATTTAAAAATCATTCATCAGTTGCTTTATATCTTTCGTGCTAAATAGAATGCTGTTTAAAAATCAAGGTTAAGATATCCACATATTATAAAATTTCAATGGAATTTGCACTGTTAATTAGACAATTTTTCAGAGAGAGTTTTAGTATGTATATATTTCTTATTTAATGATTGTATATTTTAATACCCTGTGGATAACAGGCCAAAATATATTATAAAATATGAGAGGCAAACGACATCCGAAATCATGTTAGTATAAACAAAACATTTATCTATACACTGTTAAAAATCTGCTGCATTTTGCTGCAGCGCACTCCCCTGCTTGTATAGAAAACGGTTACTTGGCCGTGAAATGGAGCTTTCTCATTGGTTGTAATAGAGATATTATATACAAGCGGTGGAATGCGTTGCAGCAAAATGCAGCAGATTTTTAACAGTGTACTTTCAATAGAAAATTCATAAACATTTTAATCACACTTTATTCATTACAAAACTAAAAGGTAAACACCAAATATTTAACCTCTTTAAAAATATGTGTGCAGATATTTTTAGTTTAAAAAAATGTGTATCTTTTACATTTTGCTTTTATATTTCCCATTTTGATCCACGCATGCATAATATTTGCATCTTAATCTCGATAAAAATTCACTTCTAAAATTTAAAAAAAAGAAAGAAAGAAAGAAAAAGAAAAGAAAAACATTAAGAAATTATTTTACGCGTATGCGGATATTTTCGCAGAATACATTTTTTTTTTCATTTGCTTAAATCACTTGGAGTTATAAATATCATTATAAATTCATATATAATGTCATTATAAATCACTTTGGAACGATACTTAGAACATTAAAAGGGCTGAAATATAAAACTTTCTCCGCAAAACATCTCATTTTGTCGCATTTAAATAAGTATTTTATTATTATAATATAAATACACGTGCTTTGGTATTATTATTATAAAATTTATCTTCAATAAAAATTTCTTATTTATTAATAAAAAACAACGAATAATAATAAAAAGAAATTATAAACCAACTTTCGGCCCGCGAAGGATTCGAACCCGAATAACGTTTGATTGCAATAAAGTCTGACAGCAAACTCAACTTTCTAATGATTCGGACATTGAGCTTACCTTCGTTTGCAACAGATTATCTTTATAATGAGCACCGTAATTAATCAAGTCCGTGATCTGTTCTCCACCTGCTATTGAGCGCACAGTCACAGTACCTGTAGCACAGTAACGAGTACTAAACGGATATCGCGTCCACGATAAAAACCCACTCCATGTCCGTGACTCCTGAGCGCGCGAGCTCAGAGTAGCCGCTGAACACGCCCAGTAATTTCGATGAAGTGGCACCAGTGGCACTGGTTGTTTGTTTACCCGAAAGGAATCATGGGTAAAAGCTGGATTACTGCCCTAGGAGCTAGCAGGTGCGATTTCGCGAAAGAAATGACCTAGGTTGATTTTAACTTTATTCCGGATTGTACATTGTAAATGGGTACGCAAATACAAAGATGGAATGGATGCGAATTGAATCAGGATTCGATTGGACATTCTAAATGACGCTTAAATGACGCTAAAGAGAAGTCCCGTGACCTACCGATTCCAGTCCCGCAAAGCACTTTTTATTTCGGTTAATTTTACGGGTTTTAGAAATTTTTAATTTTTTAACGGACTTTTAACCACTCCGGTAAATTTTTGTTTGGCTTACGTTTTTTAATAAAGTCTTATAGGACTTCTTTTATGATTAATCAGCAATTATTTTTACGATATTCGCTTGTTATTCATCTACAGCTGTCTGATATGTTTTGCCTGTAAACTACCTTTTAATCCCTTGAAGGCTTTCATTGTCAGCTAAGAGACCGAGAATAATAAATGTTAACACATTAAATGAAGAACAAAATCATGGCCAACTGAGAACTATACGCTGGCACTAGAAATGCCATTATTTATACTAGTGCCACTATTTTCGAATAGCAATCGCCTCATTTATTCCCAGAAAAAAACAGACGAAGATTACGCTTAGGAAATAATAGTGTTCGAATTCAAAGTAATTTAACTAAGATTGCTAACCAATTTGCAAGTATCAAAGTATCAGACCATTGGAAATAATTAAAATAAATATAAACTTTTAAAAATATTTTTTTATTTCAAACAGATTTTCAAAGCATTGAATTTTGTTAAGATTTTAGATTTAGTGATAAGGAAAGTTTGTCTTAAAGTGTGAGCGCAACATTTGTTCATATTAATGACAATTGTTTAATTTCATCTGTTGCGACAAGCAATCGAAGCAGAAACTTGTCAAAAAAGAACAAATTTTAATAATTCATAGGTTCATTCCGTATTTTCTGTAAAGCCACAGCAAAATCCTTTGTTACCATTCTCCATTCTACTGACTTTACAGAAACATGGGCTTTTCAATCCAGAGTACTCATTACGCCTAGTTACCGATCTATTTAAATTAATGTATAACAATTTATTTTTTTAGATTTCTGGTGTATTCTTTCCTTTTTCATCCTGAAGAACCACGATAAGAAGACACAATTTTTAATTCGTTTAACCCTTCAGAGGGCAAACAATTGTCTTTCTGTAATGTTTAACTTCCACTGGAAATTTGAATTTTTTTTTTTTTTTTTTTTTTTTTTTTTTTTTTAAATAAGGAAAAGCAATTTTCACCTCTTTTTCACCAAAGTAATGAAAGTAAAACTTAATTAAAAGTTCCTGGTGCAAATTACAATTAAAATTAGGTGGGATGTAATGTATCCTATCGCCCCTCAATGGGTTAAATTACTTTAATTCATCAGCATAAGCTTCGTATATAGTGGCTTTTCTGGGCGAGTTTTGGATCAGTATATTTTCAAATCCATATGAATATGACACGGATGTTTCTAAATTAAAAACCGATTTAATTTTGCATATCCGAAAGCAATAAAGTGTCTGCTCAAATTCGAGCAAAGTTTGAAACAACATTATTCCTGTACCACTCATTTTGGACAATTATTATGAAGTATATGGCTGTAATATTTTCTTTAGAATGAAATATCTGACTATACATAAATGTAAACCTTTTAATTCAGTACAAGTAGAATTAGTATTGATATTTTAAGTAAATAAATAATGGAAAAATCAAACTTATAAAGGATTTTAAATTTAAATTGTTTAATCTCTAGAGTTGGAACATCAAAAACTATAGAAATAAGTTGAAAATGGATACTGTAATAAAATCCGTCAAAATACGGATTTAGTAATAGCCATCAAGGATGCCTGTATATTTTCCGTGTTTCTCCGTCTTTGTATTATTATTATTATTATTATTATGGAATAGTGAAAATTATTTTTTAAATATGTCCGAAATTATACAAATTAGAAATTAAACAACTTTAGAATATTCTTGATAGGTAAGAGTTTTAAAAGCCTAATTAATTTCCCCTTCGTCCTAAAAAAAGCAAATAACGCAAAGACACAGAAATTGTATTAGCAACTTGACACTCAGTACTGAATTCCGCAGTTTTAACAAATTTTGCTTATCTATTAATAGTTTTGGGATTAAGATTAGTAACTCTGTATTTTGATTCATTTAAAACGATTATAATTATTCAAGGTAAACATATAACTATATACAAACGATATCACAGCGACGAATTTTACGAAATTTAAATTAGAAAAGTAGATCTATTTTCGGAATTCTTGTTTAGTATGAAAATAAATAGATATAGCTATTTATCTGTGATATTAATATCTAAGAAATATCTTTTTTAAGGAAATGTGTTTGATTCTATTCCAAGAATGCATAATATATATTACTTCGCGAAATTTTTATGTAATACATATATGCACCAATGGAGCTATTTATAATCTTTATCCACGGAAGTTTTGTAAGAAACAGATTTCTTAAGTTTTCTTTTATCATTTTTCAAAGGAATTGTGAAAAAGCTAATTTTTTTAATTTCTGTTAAAAAGATATCAAATTCTGGATGCATGCAGTTTTACGTGGGTGATTCAACAATTAGTGCCTCTAGCGTATATAAAATATTTATACTGCGATGGTTGATGTGGATTATCGAAGCCTATAGTCGTCTTAGATGCCTATATGCGTCTGTAAGTATCTATCTTTCGATTTATGAAGAAAGCAGGAATTTGTGGAAAAAAATTATCGTCCAGTAATTTTTAGAAAGTAACTGAAATGTCGCTTACTTCAATGCTGATAAAATCCCAAATTTACACGATATTTGACAAGCTTTTATATAAAAGTTTTCCTATGTAGTTTATTTATATATATATCTATGTAAATTATTTTTAAAAAATGCGCGATTTTTTGCACATACATGCTGTCAGGTTCTGAGACCACACCTGCTACAGATTAGAATTTCCGCTATTTCTCTATCTTAATACTTTGTATTGTCCTGGCTGTGTACTAGTATTTTCAAGGTGACATTCTTTCTTTGTTGAAGGGAGAAGTGACAGGTAATCCTATGCAGGTGGTTTTGGTAGAAAAAAGAGATTGCTGAGAGGCGTGTTCATCCGTCAGTGAGGTATGTGGATGATGAGCAGGTAAGCAACATGTCACTAATCAAGAAAGGAAGGTGGGATGTGTCCAATGAATGAGCTCCAAAGGGGGTTGACATTGGGAAAACATAGTGATTTGAGAAGAGCAAAGCTTGTCTCAGATTAGTTCAGTTTGTACCTGGGGCTCGTACCTGGAAGTGTGTGTAGTACCGAGGTCCTGATAGAGTGTGCTCTGTGTTGTAGAGCGTAAGGAGTGCGTTTCTGGAGAGCAAAGGACACAGACGTCCTGGTGTTTAGTGCTCTGGGCCGAGAAGTGCAGGCCGAGTATACCTGTGTTGGGAGATTCGAGGTTGATCTCCGATAAAGTGAATCTAACGTGCATTGAGTGTGAGGTGGAAGGTGTAATTTGAATAGTACACAGCCAACCTTTACTGTATTTAATTTAATGTTGAACCGGATCACCTATATCCGAGTTGTAATTGTATATAATTGTAAATAGCGTGTTTATTGTGTACATATATTCTAAATAAACTGTTAATTCAGTTAATTGACAGCGTCAGTGTTCATTTACACAATCCTCACAGTGGGTGACCGATATCACCTAACAATATCGGTGGTGGCAGCTATAACTACCACGGACTTTCTTCAAAGTTGTGCGGACTGAGAGGAACGTCCGACACATGCTTAAATAGTTAAGAATATTTCATCCATGTAGTCGTATTTTGTCAATATGTCCAATATAATTATTTTTTAAAACCACTTTAATGCTTCTTCTGCGTATTGTCGTGTTTTATAAAATTAACTGCAATTTTTTTAAAACCCTATACGTTATAAACGAAGAACATACGAATTGTTTTTTTAAAGCAATGTATTTATGTTCATGAATATACGTGCCAATGTTAAAAAATTCATTCACGCGTTGCACTATATTCATACCCGCATAGGGTGAAATCCCCAATAATTAACACCCTAACAGGGCTCCCAAATGGTTCGCCAACTGAACATCAATATTTTCTTAGAAATATTTTCGTTTTATTGCTAACTGCATACAAATTGCCTTCGGGAGTTAGTTCTAGCACAAATGCTGTAGAAACCTATTATGAAATTTTCTATTAAAAAATATTGGTGTTCAGTTCGCGGACCATTTGGGAGCCCTGCCCTAAGGATCCTATTTTGTTCAAAAATAACCATTACAAGTTTTTAAATCTATTTTATACTTATCTCCATTTTTAAAGATATAATACAGATACATTTTAAAGTATTTTTTATTTTATAAATTATTATTCACAAACAACAAATAAGTTACATACTAGATAGTATTAATTTGCAGAAATTAAAAAAAAAATGCTTATTTGAGTTCATCAGTTATTTCTAAACATCCTTTTAAAAGTATTTATCACTTTTATTAAATATTAAGTTACTTTGATATTTTTGAATGATTTTCATATCAAATTTTATGATAGTCCCAGCCCTATTTATTAGTGATTATTGAAAATAAAAAGAGAACGTAGAATAAACAATTCCCAGCTTTACACGTCACTTTCCTTGCATGAATAACTTCAAAGTCTCTCAAAGTGTACTTGTTGTTGAATTTTTAAAACCATTCAGTCCATTTTAAAACAAGCACCTTGTAAAATTCATAGACTTACATTTATTTGAAACTGAATATTTGCTAGAGTTGGAACGTGAAACTCATTAATATATTTTTAAAGTTATTTTTAGTGATTATGTCTATTTTATAGAACAGTATTTTTCAAATTTCTATAAAACAGACCATGCTCAACGGTAGATCTTTAAAAAATAAAATTTCTTTCCCAATTCATGTTCATCTACATAATGTTATCGTCACGTAACTTTAACAAATATTTACGCAGTTCCCCGATGAAATTAAAATTTAATTAAAAGTAAATGACGGAGCTTTTAAAGTAATTAATTCCAGAGATTTATGACTCAGAGACTCAATACTCATAATTTCGACCTCTAGATTCACTACTAATTAGGATATAATGAAATCTTAAAGTTTAGAAATGAAAGATGGAATTCCCATTCATTTATGGCTTTAATTTGTCTACCAAAACGATACTTTTGATATTCTACATTATACATTATTTATAAAAATTTAGAACTTAGAATAATTCTCGAATGTTTTTGAAGTTTAAAAGTAATGTGTGGGATTAAAAATATAGTTGTGGGTATACAGGGTAGTAAAAAAGTTACAAGGTGATCGTTATTGCTATCTTCTCTTGGATATTTTTTTTTCTTTCAAATTTAAAGTTGAGATACTTTGAAACTATACCATTCAAAATTAGAATACCCAACAAAAAGTTTCAATGCTAGAATTATATTGCCGGAACCATCACTCAATCATTCCGCAGCAGTAAACCAATACTGGTTATTCGGGATTCTCAATCTTGCGCTAATAGTACTCTCATAAAAATATTTCCAGAAATATGCAATACAAACATCGGTAATATTTGTAGAAAATATGCAATATATTGGTTTAGTGTTGGATATAAGCTATAAATATTTGCAGTAAAATGTCAGTGTCATAGAAGTATGTCTTTAGACTAATTGTATTTACAGTGAAATGACCTTACTGTGAACAGAATTTCTATGTATTTGCAATGAAATGGCAAAATGATTATTGCTGCAATATTTGCAAATATTTAAATAAAGGGATAATATGTCATCTCAATATTGCCAGTATAAAAACCAGAATACACACAAATTTTCAATATAGGCTTTGTATTATTTTGCTTATACACCGTATAAAGATCTTTAGTAGATCTAAGGTTTTGCTATTATATGGTTAAACACTCAATATTCTGTGATGTGCAAAAACTCGGAAGAACTTGGCCTTCCTGGGAGAAGTATTAAGGCAGATACTGAATCTAAATTTTGAGATCGTGTAATTGCTTTCGTATTGTCTTCTCTGCTGTATCTGTCATTATAATAGGTATACCGTAGTTCAGTACTGTTTAAATATATACTTTACATTGAAAATATTTGAAATGAAATCTGACTATTGCAAAAGTATTAGCATTACATTGTAATTTGCAATGAAACGGCACTAGTAAATATTCTGACTTCATATCGAAAATATTTATTTTGAAACGGCGAAATATATTTAGTTAAAATGTATGTAGTATTCGCTAAAAGTCCTAATATTGAGGTAAGATTTCGTGTCGAAATTGGCCATTATAATAACCAAGATATAAACAATCCAAACAATATTGGTCTTGGCCCGATAATATTTTGCTCACAAACCTTATAAACATCTTAAAACGACAGTGATTTTGCTACTAGGGTTGCACGCACACTAATCTGTGTTATAAAGTCAGAACGCGGCATGAGCATCGGCTACAAAATCTTGCTATGGAAAATGTGTAATTTGAGTGCATATAGTCAGATCTGCTCGAGAATTTGTCCCTGTTGAAGAGTATCCAATATGTTCTTTGGCAGGTACATTGCCAACGCTTCACTTCACTAGAATTCGGCACATTCACCACATTTTTCCGGAAGCAAACTTACTAAGTTTCAATAACTCAATATATATTTTGAAAATAAAATTTTTCTGACCAATTTATCGCTACTTTAAATATTAAACTGTCTAGATTTTTAAGGGCATAATTAACTACGTTAAAGGTTTAGTTTCTAAAATTGCCTCGTGTCTTTTTCAGGCAAGTTTGTATTTGGTAATTTTTTAAATCCAAGCATTAATTTTGAAATGAATTTCAATTTTTTTATGTGTGCTGTGCAAAATAAATCGTTAAATATCATAATAATCTCTATGTATAAAAAAGCTGTTGCCTAATATTTCACTATAATAAATATTTCAAAATGGCTCTTTTAAATTACTTCTTGTTGTCATTATCTCATATATAAATCTGTTATCAAAGTAATTCTTCTAATTCCATCTTCTTCTAGTTCAGTAATTTTTCAATTTCAAAATACAACTTCTAACTATAATCTACTTTTAAGTTTTCAAAGAAATTTTAAAATAACTATTTATCACACTAATTCCAAACTACAAGAAGTATTCCAAACTACAAGATAATAATGTTCTATTTCGTCTAAAATTGAAGAACGTCATCATAGAAATCGTGAAATTTTAAAATCATTCTAAATTATAGACTTATTTCAAAGCAAAACTCGAAAATGATTTTAAAGTGTGACTTCCGTTTAAATTGACAAAGAAAGTTGAAATTTCCTGAAAACAGAATTCTGCTTTCAATATTCAAAAAGATGAAAATGGATGTTAAAGGTGTGTATAAATATTGGTTTTTTTTATTATTATTATTAAAGTAATGGTGATTCACTTACACTTTTCTTTCGTATTAAGATACTTTTTCATGTCAAATATTTGAATTTTTCTGAGAAAAGGATGATAAATTTTTAAGATTTATTGCAGTTTCTTTCACAAAATGTCATTTTATCTTCACTTTATTTTATATTTATAATATTGATTACATTTATAGCTTTTTAATTTATTTAATTTATAGACTTTTAATTTAAATAATTTTGCATTTTTTAAATTTCTCTCGCCAATTTTCATATCATTTATAATTTTTCATATATACGTATATACATCGCATCACTGTATTTAATGCATAACTTAATATTATTCATAATTTTTCATATATATATGCATATACATCACATCACTTTATTTTATATATAACTTAACATCATTTAGGTAATAAAACAATCGGTTTAAGATTAATATTATACCATTTTTCTACCATAAACTGTGACAATGGTTTCTTTGATTTCATATTTGCTACAAAGAATGTATTTAGATAAATATTATAGATTCCAACTCCCCGAAAATACCAAATTACATCTTTAAAGAAACGCATAAAAGTTTTTTTTTTTTCTTTAACGGAAAAGTTTATTTTTAACCAACTTGACAGAAAAAATCAGGTAGGCTCTTTTTCTGTATTGTAGATTATGTCATAACATTTCAGACTGTGACTGTGTTTTTTAAGAAAAATAGATAAAATCTATAATGGTGCTTTTGGAAAACAGCCAAAGATATGAGCAAATTCGGTCGAATGCTGTTTAACGCAGAACAAATCATTTTACAGTTTACGAAAGTAATATATTTTAAATTATACGAAACTTAATACGATAATAAAGGAAATTTGAGATAAAAATATCCATACCATGACTGATTCCTAAGCTCAGCTCTAAGTAAAATGTAAACAGCATTGCCAATGCTACACTTACTGGGATATAGAAATGACTATAGAAATAGAAGTTAAATCTGAAAGAAAAAAAAACATAGATTTTCTCATATACAGCGATTTATGTCTTGAAACACGTTTCTTTCATGAATAGTTTACAACTATTTAAACAAAGGTAAAAGCATATGATAGGTATATTTTAAATAAAAATATTCAGAAATAACAGAAAACTGTTTTATTCATATCATTCATTTTTAATTATTTGTTTTATACAATAACTTATTTCGAAGAAAATTTCTGATGTGTTAGTAATTAGTAATTTACTCATAAAAAAGTAGAAGAGAGTAGCCATACTTGGACCACCGCTTTAAATGGACTATTGCCGTTCAGACGTAAATTACAGAAAGAGGTGCTGAAAGCAAACTCATTACAATGACGCCATTTATGATTAGAAGAAGAATCCACCTTCCCCGCGCTGTTTTCAGACAATGTAAAAAAATCTAAAATTATCTATTTTGATCTAATTTTATCCTATTAAAAGTAAGAGCTACTTCAAAATTAAGTTAAGTTGTAATGTTTTTTTACACATATCTAAATACATATGTTTATCGGGCATATTTTTCACATGGATTTGTTTATCTTCGTCTTTTTTTTTCCTTAGTTTTGAGATTATCTGCATTAAAAAATGGCGCAGTTGCCTTAATTGGAATAATTTGAGTTTCTTAAATTGGACCTACATATACGATCGCATTTTTGAAAAGTAACCGACTTCGAGGGCATGATGTGAACACTACTTTTTTTTTACTATTTTATATAATGGATTATATTAATGCAAGTTTTCAAATATTTTAATTTAATTTATTTTGTATATCTGTATTGATTACTTTTTACAGCTTAAACTTATACACTATATGGTCAAAGGTGACCGGCCACTTGCGATTTTAGACATTTAGAAATTTTAGACAAATTCTAAATGTGTAAACATAATAGTACAGGTCATACATTTCCGTGAAGATTTTCCCCCAAAACTTTATAGGGGACCGTCAACAAATAGAAAAAAAGAGCGAATATCTTTTGGATAATCCTGTCAAAGCTAATGTAGCAAAAACGTTCAATATGTAGATTGTGATTAAGTGGCTTATTGTAATAAATTTTCTACATTTTAATGTGGATAGCATGCATACTTGTAGAAAAATTAAGGATTTTATAAAAACAGTCCCAAATTTTACCAAGTTTTCTTCTGATAAATTGCACAGTTCTTAATATAAATAATGTTTTTTTTTTCTCAAAAAATGACAAATAATATTGCACACAATACGTTGCAGTGAGAAATAAAAAATAATAAAAAATGTATGAAAAATGAGCAAGTTTACTAAATATATATTTTTTTTTACTGCACATACGTCAACACTATCAAAATTTCATTTGCATATTGTGTTAGGTAAATGTATAGAGCAACTTTTAGGAAAGTCTCAATAACATACTTTGAAAATTCTGAAAGTGATCGTCGATAGAATATGCTGAAAATCCGTTATTCTCAAAATGAAGCAAAAAGATCAGGGGCTGTATCCATATATCCATTGATTAGTGTCAATATAGAATAAACAATATGGCACGTACTACTATATTTTGATACAACCCATTATTATTATTATTATTATTATTATTATTATTATTATTATTATGTTTGCTTCATTTTGGAAACAACATATTTTGAAATTATTCTAACGACGATCACTTTCAGAATTTTCAAGCTATGTTTTTGAGATTTTCGAAAAAGTTGCTCTATACATTTAGCTAACGCAATATGAAAATGAAATTTTAATAGCGTTGACGCATGCGCAGTAAAAAATATTTGGTAAACTTGCTCATTTTTCATACAGTTTTTATTATTTTTTAATTCTGATTACAGGGTATTGTGCACAATGTTGTTTGTCATAGTTAAAAAAAAAATAATAATAAAATAAATAAAATTAAAAAAAAACATTATTTTACATTAAGAACTCTGCAAATCATAAGCAAAAAACGTGGAAAATTTTTGGATTGTTTTATAAAAACCCTAATTTCTCTACGAGTATACATGTTATCCATACAAAAATGAACAGTTTATTACAATAAGCCACTTAATCATAATTTACAGTTTTAACGCTTTTTCTACGTAAGTTTTGACACGGTTATCCAAAAGATATTCGTTTTTTTTCTTTTTCAATTTGTTGACGGTCCCTATAAGGAGTTTCGCGGAAAAAAATCTTCACGGTAATATATGAATTGTGCTATTATGCTTACACACCTGGAGTTTCAGGAAAATTCCTCATGTATTTTTCTAGATATTAAAAAAATGTCCGAAATCGCAGGTGGCCGGTCACTTTTGGCCATATAATGTATAAAGATAAAAAATATCTTTTATCTTGTGCAATAAATTTTATTTACAATTTCTAATACTTTATACATATTTGGCATTTTCAAAAAATATTCTTTATTCCTACAGTGTATATGAATTTCAGTGTTGAATTCAGGCATTTTCCCCGGGAGGGTACTTGCGGTTCCGGGGGAGAGGCCTAATTTTTAAAGTTCTGGATATTTTACTATTTAATCATTTCGGATCTGGTGTACTATAAAAAGTACATGTCTTTTATTGGAGTATTATTTTGTTTTAAGAAATACTTTTGCTACTATTTAAAAGTAGAAATGTTAGTATGTGCCTATGCATTTACTATATGACTTCATTTATGTTTAGCTATTTAGTAATAAGAATAATTATTATTACTTGCTTAATTCTCGTTGCACCGTTTGCAATTCTTTTATTTTAAACATGCACTATATGGCCAAAGATGACCGGCCACTTGCGGTTTTAGACATTTTGTTAAATATCTACAAAAATGCATGAGAAGTTATACTGAAACTCTAAGCATGTAAATATAGTAGTACAGGGAATACATTTCCGTGCAGATTTTTTTCCAAATTCCAAAGGGGACCGTCAACAAATTATTAGCAAATTAAAGCAAACAACAAATTAAACAAATTAAAACAAAAATTAAGTTGTAGAACCAAAAGAAGACTGCAGCTACAACCCTCCAACTTTCACACAAAAAAAGATAAAAATCCAAAGAATCGTTGGAAATGTTATCTTCCTTGCAAAATTCAGTTAAGTCAAAGGATAGAGGGAGCTAAAAAAAAGCTGTTTTAACATCTTTGCCATATACAATAAAACTTAAAATGAATAAAAAATAAAAAAAAATCAAAAGAAAAAACAAAAAAGTAGCTCTCAAAGCACAAAAGCAATCGTAAAATCATGTTTTTAAGAAAGTAGGCTTAATTCAATGACAATGATTGAACAGAAGAACTACAGACCTAAGTCAAAGAAAACGTTTATTAAAGTAGAAAAAATAATTTAACCAAATTGCAACGACCATTTGGAAAAGGATCTTTTCTAAGATTAAAATTTTAGCCTTATAAATAAATTCTATAAATAATAATAATAATAAACATCCTTTCTGTGATGACAAAAACGTGGCTTACTTAATAACAGAATCATATATTATGTACGCCATTGATTAAACATTCATATTCCTGGACCAAACATAAACAAATTTCAAATGAAATTTTAGCTTTTTCAATTTTCAATATTGCAGATAACATTGCGCATTCTCAACTTCTACACCATCAAATAGGGAAATAAATGTACTTTTAAATGCTATTTGTTTGGAAGCTGTATCTCAGTTTGTTTTCGAGTTATTAACATCTTTGGAGTTTTTAATACATTTTTGTCATTGTGGCAACAGAAGTATTCTATTTCTGAACATTAAACTTGTACCAGTTAGAAAACGAATAAAATCCGGATATCACAAGGATTCAGATATGGGTCTGATATCTCGAGACCGAAAGCAACAACCGTTTTCCAAATGGTTAAAATAAAATAAAAGTCTAATGTTTCAAAATCTAAAAAGAAAAAAAATCAAGACAGTTTTGGTTTATTTTTTGTCGTCCGATTATCTACACTAGAGATATAGGACCAGGGGGGGAGTGCCCTTCGTGGGGGTCTTTCTAAGGGAACCTAACCCGTATTTACGCAAGGTTCGAAGAAAACCACGAAAACTCCGAACGGTTAGGCCGACAGCCGCGATTGGGTTCGATCCCAGCACCAGTTGAGAGGTCAAAAATCAAGACAGAGATGATTGGTTTTGCCTAATTTGAAGGAAAATTAAAGTAGCAGAAATGATTCAATGTTCATATTGACATTTGGGTCTATATTGTGTACGCTGGAATAAAAAATTAACAAAAGAAATTTATGTAAACTTTACATCATTTTTCACATGATATTTCAGTAACAGGAAATTAGTTCCATTAATTTCTATTCCTAATTACTTATTAACCTTGATTTATATTTTGTATACATTTTGATTTTAAACAAATTTTCTTACTTTTAGACATTTGATTCTATTATATTTCATTGTTGTTGTATTGCTTTATTATTCATTTATCACAAACTTCGATTTTTATGAAAAATTCTTATCTTCCATACTCATTAAAACAGCCTGATATTGTCTGGTCAATTTTTTTTTATTAAAATAAAATTTAAAATTTTTTAAAGAAATTGTTCTAAATATTTATTTAATTAGTAGATGAATAAATTAACCCCTTGTAGTGATATTTTGAAGATATACAAAATTAAGTGAGTTACACCAGAAAACATGTGAAGTGGTCCAAATTCGGCTACTCTCCTCTTTTATTTGTATTGGTGTTTACTTTTAATTTATTTGGTTTATTTATATTTTTTTAATTCTCCACTGTCGTTAAAACAATTATTAATAATTATTGTCGTTAAAACATTTATTGTGTCCTGTATAACTGTTATTATAAATGTGAGGCTTTATAATTGTGTTAAAGGCTATACAATTGTTTTAATACATAAAATTACTCAGTATAACAATTATATATTTTGCGTTTTTTTGTAAATAAGTCCCACTGTTCGTGTTACGATACTGTTCTCAAAAATTCATATTATTTATTACATTCAATATTTATTTGGGAAGAGTACAATTTTAAATTTGCAATGACCTGAAATTACATCACAACGTTCTGCTCTGGGGTAAATGTTTATTTCAGAAAATTTTTACCATGCTGAATTACCAATATTATATTATAAAATCATTAACAATATGAATTTTGCATAATGATACAATTTCGTCACAAATATTCTTTTTTTTTAATGTTAATAAAGTTTACTTAAAATAAATCTATTAAAATTGCTTTAATACCAAATAAACAATATATTTAATTTGTTCCGCTAATATAAATTTATTTTCATTATGAAGTTCTTTCCTAATCACTAAACCAAACTCTGGTTTCGTTACATCTGGCCTTTGGAAAACCTCATTTCCGTGAGTATGGCACTCATAATATTATCAAAATGACCGCTTTACAGGTATGAAAACAAACTAGGCGAAAATAATTAAGGCACATTAAAGATCCATCAACATATGCGAAACACACCCAAAAGATTTTCTAAGTTCGGATGCGCTGTTATATGACTAGAGCTAAACCAAGCGTTTACTCGTGTTATTAAGTGTCATGTTGGGAAACTTTTAAATATGAAATATGTAAACAAAGTTCAACCCATTCCGCATACTTCCTACGAAAAAGGATACGTTTGAAAAACTTAATAGTGTAGTGCATTTTGTAAAAGAATAAAAGTTTCTCGTGGCGAATTGTAAATGCTGAAAATAACAATTAATTCAGGTTTACGACAAAATAATTATTATTTAGTTATCAAAACGACAATTATTACTAAGAGCATAGAATACATTCTTATCAATTTTGAAACAGTAAAAATTATTTCGATAAGTCTAGTATTAAATCGAAAATAAATATAGTAATAAATAAATATTACACTACGAAATATTGGTGTGTCGTGTATTATAGTGTTATTAGTATGGAAGTCACTAGTATATAGTGTATCAGTAGATAGTGTTAAATATTTATATTAATATCATAATATTAAATAAATAAGTATTAATAAATATGTAACGGTTGGGTGCTCGTGCGGGGAGTTAAATGCAGACATACTCAGGAATTAAGATAAAAACACAGTTTATTAAAAACGATAAGGGCTTAAGGGAAGTGGAGCAAGTCTTAATTTTCACAACTGAGGATACTACTAACAGATTAAATTCATACTCACAGCTCCGGATACTAGCTCAATCGGGCAACTCTGATTACTTCTCAGCTATCTTCGGCTAAACTACTAGATAAAAACTAATTAGACAGCCCGTGGCTGTAGATATCCTTTATTCACTTGAGATAATCAAATGCAATTAAATTTCTTACCACAACCCGCTTCTCTATTCAAATTCTCAAACTCCTTCACAACTCACTGGAGGCTCGATGCTACTTGCAATCTGCTAGATACCAGCGGGAAACACACTTCGCTGACTAATATCGCTCGAACACCACTGCTAGCTAGCTAATGCTCTGCTGGCTATCGCCAGAGACACCACTCTCGCTATCTAATGTCGCTAGTCACACTCCGTCTTGGCTGGCTAATGCCAGAGACACACCACACACACCCAAACTCCAAGCTTTTATATGCTGCAAACTGAGATACTTCAAATTTACATATTACTACTAACCCATCCCTAACTGTAGAATCCGAAAGAAACACACACACTCTAGAAAGTTAAAGTAAAAGAGAGGATATATGTCGCTTTTACGCTTACACATGTTAAATTATTGACGTCACGATCTCAGAAATACTAGAGTGTCTTTATGCAAAGGTCACTCCCTCACAACCCCCCCCTCGGATTCCACAGAGAAAAAGGACTGAGCGAAATGCATGCCCAGGACTTTTTCTTGTTATAAATTTCAAACCGTAAAAAAAAACAAAGTGATGGGTGAAATTTGGAACCGAAACATAACTTTTAAAATATTACACTTTAACCCATCACAACAAAATCAGTTTGCAACAAAAAATCACATATTCAATTCGATCATCCTTCTATCTTAAAAATAGCCTCCGTAAAACTTTCAAAACTCTTAAAACTTTAAAAACTAATTACTTCTTCTTTCAAAATAACCCACTCCACTGGGAGTGCTAAACTCCATCAAAACACCAAACTTTCGCAATTTTTCCTCAATATTGAAATACAACTGTAACATTACCAAAAATTTCTCCATAAAACTTTCCTAACACTAGAATTTGCACCAAGTCCAAAAAACCCAATGCGCAAAAATTTTCCTCAACAAAATTCCGAACTCATATAAAATTAAATTCACTTCATACTACCAATCACTCTGCTACTACGTAATACCTACATACCCATTAGCCAATGAACTAACTCCCAAAACTTCTTCAGAACTAGCTCCACTTTCACAATATTTGGGGCACATACGTACAGCATCACATAGCTGTGCTTATGCAACAATCAAAAATATCAAATTTACAAAATGACGTCATCATACTCTTCATCTGTATAAATTAAAAGAAAAATAGCAATATCAATATTTAACACAGGTATACTTCCCTGCAAGAAAATCACATTAACATTCAATTTTAATACAATACAATTTCATATTCAAATGCAACAAAAAACTTCGCAACTTGCGGAAACCATTCCAAACTAAAGTACAAACGTAACGCATAAAACACGAACGGTAAGAAGAAAGTTAATTCATTAAATGTTAGTATAAGAGATAGAAACGCGTGTCAAGGACTTCTTGACCGCAAAACACGTGCACGCCTGACTCGCGGCGCGTGTACAAAATAACCCAAATTACTATCTATACCTTTCTGAAAATTTAACATACTTTAACATACATTTTATAACACATAAACAGTATAACAATATAATAACATTTTAACAACTAACATAACAATTTAACAATAGATCCAGAATTTTTCAAAAGCAGTTAAGACCAAAATTTCAAACATACATAAAACTAACAATTTTGCAAACAAATTTTGAACACAATTAAGCACTAATCGTGAGTCCGTCAAAAAAAAATTCCAAAAATGGCCAAAAATACAAAACAGTCTCTCTGCTTTTTATTCCTTCACATTGCTACCACATATATGCACTCTAATAGAAATTTAATAAAGAACATGATCACCCAATCATAGAGATGATTCGCTGCTGGCCGGCTTCATACTACAGGATGGCTTTCTCCTCTTGTCCCAAAAACCTTGCACGAAGGATCTTTCGTCATCAGAACTGTACGGTGACGCCACAGTTAACTGTCGTGCCTGCAGCCTGGTCCTGAATGGATGCCGTGGGATACTTGTAGGTTCCACTCGACGACTCTGCTCTGGTCGGTTCGCTGGTGTCACTCCATGGCGAGATTCACGCTGCTGATGCCGGTAATCTGAATGTTGTCTCCTCTTTCTAGACGCACCCGAAGTTACTGAAGATCCTAGGCCACGTTTCTTTCCGGATCTATGCTGTCTCTTATTGGGCAAAAATTCAGATTCTAAAGTTCTTTTAACAGTTTGACGGGTGTCCATGTGAAATTTTTTCCGAGGATTAATTACTGAAGATGTTGAACTATTTGCTAACTTGTGTTTTTGAGATTGCTGTCTAAAAAGTGGAGGAACGGGACAGTTTATAATCTTTTGTTTTTTATGGCACACATAGTCTGATGTATTTGTCATTGCTCTCTTATTTTTATTATCATACTTTGCTATCGGTTTGATAGATTTTCTACTTTCAATAACAGTTTTTGGAGCTGTTTGACCAAATTTTCTTTTTGCATACTGATGAAAAGAATTAGATAAGGAAGTGCTGGACTCGGGACACTCATTGGATCGGGAATTTTGCGAAACACCACTCGACACATGAGAACCTTCACTACCATTTTCTCTAAACTTATAAACTCTAACCTGATCCAGATTAACAGTCATTCTTTCGCCATTGACATTAACAATCAAATTATTATTTCGAACTTCCAAAACCTCAAACGGACCTACAAACTTTGGCCCAAACTTAGCTACTCTCTTCTGACGACTTGAACT
Organism: Maratus speculifer; assembly: GCA_964019185.1. NCBI lineage: Eukaryota > Metazoa > Arthropoda > Arachnida > Araneae > Salticidae > Maratus > Maratus speculifer. The sequence goes on along the minus strand of OZ025293.1, from coordinate 248,619,222 downwards.
TAACCAATGCTTTTCTACTAACACAAAATCTCCAACTTTCACTTCTAACTCCCTCCTACGCATATTATAATACTGAGTTTGCTTTTCTTGCGCTTTTCTCATCTGAACTTGAGCCTCCTTAACCAACCTCTCAATATCCTGACACATGTACTGACTTTCCGCATCCGACACCATAACTAGCCTTTGAAATGGAGTAATGACTTTTCTACCCAAAAACAATTCAGCGGGCGTTTTCCCCGTCGACTCATGAACTGCTGTACGAAGTGCGTACGCAAAATGCTGAAGAAACTGGTCCCAATTTGCATGATGAGAACCAACATAAGAAGAAATCATTTGAATTAATGTACGATTTACACGTTCAGCCATATTAGACTGAGGACGATACGGAACAGTAAAAGAATGATCGATCTCCAGCTTCTCACACAGAGCCTTAAATATATCAGAAATAAAACAAGGGCCATGATCGCTAACTACCCTAATTGGTGCACCATATTTAGAAATATAATTATCAAAAAACGCATCAGCAACTGCAGGTGCAGAAGCCTTCCTGAGGGGGACTAACTCTACCCATTTACTAAAATAATCATCTATAACTAGTACAAATCTATATATTTTAGGATTAGACAATGGATAAGGACCGATTAAATCTACACCTTCACATTCATTAGGAAAATTTACTTTAATAGGAATTAATTTGCCAGCTGGACTTACATTTTTATAATTATAACGTTGGCATGTGCTACAGCTGGAGACATAAGCGCGCACTGCTTCCCGCATTTTAGGGAAGTAGCAGGATTCACAAATTCGAGCATAAGTTTTCCTGATTCCTAAGTGACCTGCTAATGGATTATCATGAAATTCTTTCAAGATGGCCTTACGAAGACTAGCGGGAATAAAAACTCTTAATTCACCACGTGAATTTACAATTTTAGAATAAAAAAGAAGACTATCGATAAGCTTAAAAGATTGGGACCATTTCTCAAACATAGGCACATTTGCGCTCGGGACATCATCAGGATTTTCCAAATAACGATATAAACTACCAAACTCTTCATCTTGCTTCTGCTCCCTTATCAACTGCTCTCGTGACCTTAACACCAACGAAGACAATGCACAACACTTAACTTCCTCCGTGACCTCTAAACCAACATGCGGGTTTCGAGACAAAGCGTCCGCTACCGCATTTTCCTTGCCAACCCTATGTTCTATAATCACATTATACTCTGCTAACTTCAAACACCATCTGACCATGCGAGAAGACAAACCCTTTCCATTAGTTAACTTTGTTAAAGCTGAATGATCCGTAATGACTTTAACCGGTATATTAGTGAAAAAACAACGAAATTTATTCAAAGCCCAAATTACTGCAAGGCACTCCCTTTCTGTAATCGAATAATTCCTTTCCGCTGCATTTTAAATTCTCGACGCAAACGCTATAGGTCGACCTCTCTGTGCTAACATAGCTCCAACTCCCACTGCACTTGCATCGCAATACACTTCAAACTGAGACGAATAATCGGGGTGAGCCAAAACAGGAGGGGAAACTACTGCCTCTTTTAATAACTCAAACGATCTCTGAGCCACCGATGACCATACAAACTTCACCCTTTTCCTTTTTAAATTATACAACGGTTCACATAACTCTGAAAAACGTGGAATGAACTTGGCGAACCAAGCCACCATCCCTAAAAATGTCGCCACTTCCTTACTATTTTTGGGGGGATTCATTGACGTAATTGCCTCAATTTTCTCATTATCTATATTAATACCTTCACGCGTAATTTTAACTCCTAAATACTTTATCTCTTTTCTCAAAAATTTAAATTTTTCCAACTTAACTGTTAACCCAGCATCTCTTAACAACGTAAACACTTCCCTCAATAATCTTAAATGCTCTTCAAAAGTAGCTGCCATTATAATTATATCATCCAGGTAGACCAGGACACCCTTACCAAGCAAAGGTTTAAGGATATTATTCATGGCCTTCTGGAACGTTGCCGGTGCCCCCGATAAACCAAAATTCATTCTCTTAAAAGCGAAACAACCGTCCCGAGTAATAAACGCAGTTTTAGGTATGTCCTCAGGCTTCATTGCAATCTGAAAATAATCTGACGTAAGATCTAACGTTGACATATAATTCGTACTCGTTATATTAGCAAAAATGTCATGAATTACTGGAATAGGATACTGAGGGTAGTGCGTTATCGCATTTAACTTTCTATAATCTACTGCAAATCTATATGCCTCTGGATTATCTAAACTTTTCCCATTATTTTTACGACATAACACTACTGGAGATGGAAAAGGAGACTCAATTGGCATTATAATATCGCCCGCTAGCATTTTCTGAATATGATAATCAATTATACCTTGTTTAAATTTGTCATAACGATATGGTTTATTAGCAACAGGTGCTTTCAAACCAGTATCAATCTAGTGCCACGCAACATGCGTTAAACCCGGTTTATCAGAAAAAACCTCTCCAAACTCATTCAAAACTTATTAAATTCCTCCTTCTCGATTTCACTTAACCCCGACTCTCCCAAATCAACTGACACTGAAACAGGCTCTCTCTTACTCACATTCTCATCATTATTCACGATTAACGACTTTTTAAAGAAATCCAGACTAATTCCTCTATCCTTCATATAATCCACACCAACTATACAATGCACCGTTAATCCATCTAACACACAAAACTCCCAACACGTCTTAACCGAACGAATTTCCACTTCCAACTCTACTGAACCTTTATTATCACAAGCTACTCCCTGTGACGACTGAACCACCAGACTTGATCTCTTTAACTTCTCATACGAAAAATATTTCCGATAACAATCAAAAGAAATGAACGACTTATCTGCCCCTGTATCGAAGACACTTTTAACGACAATACCATCCAACACAATTAACACTTCAGGTAACTCAACCGGATTAATAGTAACTTTATTCAAACTTACAGAAGACTTTTCCGACCTCTGAACACATCTCTTTTGCATTGACCTATTTTCCAAATTCTCATCCGAAGTTAATCTCCTTACTTGCGAAGAAACATTCTTGTCCCGTACTCCCCCTCTCCGATCAAACTCACTATTCTGCCTATTTCCATACATATATCTATCCCCACTTCTAAAATTATTACCACCACCACAATTCCTATTACTATTACCAGTATTCGACATATTATGACCAAATCCATAATTTCTATTACTCAAATTATCATGCATAAATCGCTGTCCCCCTCTCAAATTCATATCCCCCTCATTTCTCAAATTACTATCAGTGACAGGTCTTTGACTAGGGCTACGCGAATCCCGTTGATCCGAGCTATGCCGAGTCTCATACTTCGATAATATCTGGTGCATTTCTGAAAAAGTCTTATGTACTCTAATTTCAATATAGTCCTGTATATTCGGATTAAAACGAGGAAAAACAATGTCCAACAATTCCTCAAATGTGATATATAAATCCAATTTATTTTTTAGTTCAAGCTTACGTAGATAAAACTTTGATGCTGATTCATAAATATTCTGCTTATTGCAATAGAATTGTTTTCTTAAAATACTTTTATCTTTAACGGGGGGAAATGCCTTCTTTAACTCAATCACAGTCTGTTCAAATCTTTTCGCTTCATCATTAATCAGAAATTTTCCTATATTCTCTAACCACAAAAGTGCTTCGCCCTTCAATGAGCATTTAAGCACTACGTATCTATTTTTCTCAGGTATATTATTAAACAAAATATAATCATCTAGTTTGACTAAAAATTCATTAATGTTACCTTCACCGGTGAAATAAACACGTGGCACAATCTCACATTGTCCGACATTTCGTTGGGCGCCATTTCTAACGGTTGGGTGCTCGTGCGGGGAGTTAAATGCAGACATACTCAGGAATTAAGATAAAAACACAGTTTATTAAAAACGATAAGGGCTTAAGGGAAGTGGAGCAAGTCTTAATTTTCACAACTGAGAATACTACTAACAGATTAAATTCATACTCACAGCTCCGGATACTAGCTCAATCGGGCAACTCTGATTACTTCTCAGCTATCTTCGGCTAAACTACTAGATAAAATCTAATTAGACAGCCCGTGGCTGTAGATATCCTTTATTCACTTGAGATAATCAAATGCAATTAAATTTCTTACCACCGGCCCGCTTCTCTATTCGAATTCTCAAACTCCTTCACAACTCACTGGAGGCTCGATGCTACTTGCAATCAGCTAGATACCAGCGGGAAACACACTTCGCTGACTAATATTGCTCGAACACCACTGCTAGCTGGCTAATGCTCTGCTGGCTATCGCCAGAGACACCACTCTCGCTATCTAATGTCGCTAGTCACACTCCGTCTTGGCTGGCTAATGCCAGAGACACACCACACACACCCAAACTCCAAGACTTATATGCTGCAAACTGAGATACTTCAAATTTACATATTACTACTAACCACGAGCCCTAACTGTAGAATCCGAAAGAGACACACACACTCTAGAAAGTTAAAGTAAAAGAGAGGATAGATGTCGCTTTTACGCTTACACATGTTAAATTATTGACGTCACGATCTCAGAAATACTAGAGTGTCTTTATGCAAAGGTCATTCCCTCACAAATATAGTATTAAATAAATAAGTATTAATAAATATAGTATTAAATATATATTAATCTTTAAAAGTTCTACATAGTATTAGTAATGAATGATAGAATTGCAAATTATTATAAGATAGTAATAGTGATTTAATTAAAACTTTTTCTTAAAAATTAGTAACAATCAGGATTAAAGTTTCTTAAATTTTAACGCACTTGCAACTTGCGACAGCATACATACATGTTTAAAACATGACAGTACAATCTTTGAACTTTCCCTTAACAAGTCGTCACCTGAGAATAAGATGGTTCTATCTGGCCAAAAATCAATTTCGAGTTAGAAGACTTTGAAAATCAGAATGTTGTGTACGTGCAGCTGTTAAAGTTTGCAAAAAACTTTTGGCACTCATAGATTCATATTTAGGTATAGACAGTAATTCTACAAAATCAAAGTTTTTAAATAACATTTTCATGGATTTTTTTACATTTAAAAAACTTGATAGAACCATATTATTCTCAAACCTCGTGTTATCCTTGGAATAAGATGGTTCTATCATTAAAAAACAATATTTTTCTTAATTTGTGAAATTTTTTATAGTTTAACAAAGTAAAATTTCGTTGATTAATTCGAATGAACTTCACTGGACAGTAAAATATTTATTACTATCTATATTGTAGCACAATGACCTCAGATTACCGCTTCTACTTATTCATACTAATTAAATTATTTTCACAAAACTAATGAATATACGTAAGTTAACTGAACATAAAATAGCATAAATATTTAAGTTTATTAAATAGGAACCCAACAGTTTTGCTTTTTTATCATGTTTTTTCAGTGGGGGAGTATGAAAATTAATACAAAAAATTGTGATTATTTTGATAGATGAAATTTTCGTATTACAGTCAGGTATACTCTTGATCAAAAGAAAACACTTTATATCTCTAATGAAAAAACTTTCATGTTCTTTTTAAAACAACAAAACAAGTTTGATACTTTTTTGTTAATCGAAATTTTGGAATGTTCTATAAACCATACTTTATTTTATATTACAGTCAGGCTAATTTCTCTTAAACATATTTCGAAAATAGAACCTTTCATCTCCCGGAAACTACTTTAGCATGCTCTTCAGATCTTTTATTTTATCTTTGTTAATGCAGTCTTTCTTTCTCTGTGCTACTTTAGGATTTGGTAAAGTCCTTTGTGGAAATGATTTTGATACTCCTCGTCGTTTGGAGGGGATCCTTTGCAAATTCACCTCTGTGAAATTCTGGTCACAACAGTTACTTGTCTGAAACTCAATATTGTAAAGAAGTTGTGTGAATCAAAATTGTATCACCTTGGTCTACGGAACGAGATTATAGGCAATTTTTTTGCTACACGAGTGGAAATCTAAGAACTGTTCTGATTTCTTTCTCAGGGGTCTAAATGGATTACTGCGATTTACTCTCAGCAAGACTTATAAATGAAAGTGGCACAAAATATTCTGCTACATTCATTGCTCTTTCTATTTGTGCTCTGTATATTATCCACTTCTTGCAAACATGAATGTCCAGGTGTACAATATCTTAGAGTAATGTCCATAATATGTGGATGAGATTGTATAAGTATTCCAATTGCATAAGATATCATTTGGTTTCTATTCTGAGGAACAACTGATGTCACAATATAAAATTAAACTATCAGTATGTGGAAACTCTGTCAGTATCTTCTGAACGGTCGTTGATACAGCTGAGCTTATGTCATTCCCATCTCTGCCTGACATGTCGTCCGTCCACAAGCAACAATATGCTTTCTTTTCTTTCTTCCATGTTGCCTATACTGTCATGTTATACTAATTAATTTTCTTTATAGAAAAAGTTGCTGATATCACTTTTGGGACATGTGATAACTTTTCTAATACAAAACAAAAGACTGACTATCAGGGGAATTTCTGTTATGATTTCTGAGAATTCTGGTGGATTCAACTTCTTTTTTGTGCAGATCCTATTGAAATTGCATTTCATTATTAATTTCTCCCTGGGTTTCAGCATGTTTATACTCCTCACAGTGATCACACCTATCTTTCTTTGGTCCATTGTATTATATGTTGAACTGCGTACTAAATATGTGCCTATAACATGAAAGTTTCACAGACTCTACATTGGTTTCTCTGCATTTCTGAAAGTACAAGTCATGCATTTTCTGTAAGTTAAGCCCTGATTCTAAGTTTTTTTTTTTTTTTTTTTTTTTTTTTTTTTTAAGTGCTTGCTCTGTTGTAGTGTTTTTGGGGAAACTTTCAATATGAGCTTTTATTTTATTCTTGATATCATTTGAGATTATTCTGCTTGAAAATTTATCTCGGGTATTTTGTTCGCAGCTGGAGACAAGGTATTGCCAGTAAAATATGCATAACTACACAAAGGCACTTTTAACATACGAAAAACTCATAATCCTGCTACCAATTGGGTTTGTAGGAATTACCTTTACTGATTTTCTAAAGTGTTTTAGCATCAAGACTATCTAGAGCTGGTGCTTCACCTAAACTGTCATCCATTTTTCTCTTATGATTTTCTAATTATAAATGAATAAGAATTAATCCTTCATCCCGGTTTGGATCAAGTCCATTAATAAAATTAAACACAATTCGTTTTGCATATCGATGTGCTAAAGCAAATATTTAAAAAGATTTTTACTGATAAAAATTTCCTCTATATTTTACCGAAAAACGATTTAATTATCGAAATAAGATATTCTTTCACACAAGAAATAAAAGGTTGCCGGTTTTCATTATATATTGTAAAATAAAAAAAATATATATATTATCTTATATGCTGTCTGCGATTACTTTGCACATAGAACTCTGTTATTCTGACTGCTTTCAACAACTTCTGATGGAACTATATTATTGTCTTTGGCAAGCGGATGTAAATTATATATATCAAAATTTTAATGCAGAAATGCATTCATTGATACAAATGGAACATTCCTATGCCAAAAAGTCAATTTTTTTCAAAATGTCAGTTAGAACCTTATTATTTTCAGGTGACGAAGTAATTAAAAATAAAGCTGGAGGATGATATTCGAAATCAAAAATTTATTTAGAAGATGTCCACAAAAATGAAAATTCTGTGAACTATGCAAAAAATACCCTACTCATAAAAGTTACAAGAGACTGTATTCCTCTTCAAGAAAATCTGTTTTATCATCGTCTTTCTCTTATTTCTTTTAACCTTTTAATACACGACTTTTCTAATTTACAAAATTATTTCGAATCAATATATCAGTCTAATTATGGGAAAAATTATAAAAAAAAAATATATTTCAAATTTTCAGCTAAAATTTGATATTTTATGGCGTGTACCCTATGTACACAGTTACGGTTTTTAAATATTGTATTGCTATATTTTGCAATTAAATGGGCTTAAATTAATTAATTTTATCTGCTTAACACTCTGCAACTTTCTATGTATTAATATTTTTAAATATTCGCTAAAAATAATAAAAGTAAATTTTGCCTTAATAGCTTGATCAATTTTTTTTCCGAAGAACAAATTCTAATTTCTTGTCAAATGCATCCATCTGACATGGACAAAATAAGTATTATTCTTTCAATTGTTCTTGATCAGTTACAGCAATCATATTGGCCAAATTCATGACACACAATGTGAATTATAGTGTTTCTGGTTATGTACCAATTGTGGCACACGGTTCAGTGAAGGGCTAAATTATTTATTGTATAAATATGCGCATGCATATTAAGACTTCCATAAACAAGAGCTTTATTATCCAACAAGAGCTTTATTTCATTATTCGGGAAATTCCATACAAGAGTCAACTTTGGTCAACTTTTTTAAATATATTTTATAAATTAAGTTTTGAAATGTATGCCAATTTTTCTAATTGATGTTTTAGATTCAAAATTTTTATTTTATCTGCAACTGCTAACGGTCCCAATAAACAAAATGGCTGAGATATAAAATGCTTGCAGTTGTGTACAAATAGCATTCCTGAGGAACACTTGAAAAAACAGATAATTGTTGCCTACTTTAATTTTTTTTTTAAATAAATGAATGCATGTAGTATGATATTTAATGGTTTACAATTGCCTTAAAGCTATATTCTTGATAATAATACACGTAAATTAAAATATTTTATTGTATTCTCAAGTAATAGGTAATTGTGCTCGATATGTTTTTGAAAAAGCTATCAAATATTAATAGTTATGTAGAGTAATTTATTACAATCATTCTGGATGATAAAACAATTATTAAATTTATTAGTTTATTTATTTTTTTTAAATAAATGCTTAAAAAACTTTGTCATTCCGTCGGGTCAAATGTATTATTTAAATAATTCAAATTCTTATACCAAATTGTGTAAGGTCAATGTTAATAACTTCAACCTTAATACAGATACACTGCTCTAAATTATAATTCTGTACTGTTTATACATCATATTTAAGATACGTATTAGTTAAAAACCTAAATGGTTTCTTAATTGACAAAAGTTTAAAATTTTAAAGTAACAGGATAGCGTCTTGGTTTACATAATATCATTCCGTTGCACAATAAAAAATTACTCAAACATGCAAGAAATATGTAAAAAAACTATATACGATATTTTGTTAAAATTTTTAATCAGTAACAGTCATTTTTAAACTGAAAAGGCATTTTTTAATAGCTTCAGGCTAATTGCTTAAACTTTATTCTACAACTCAAAATGTCATTCCGTCACACATGGAATTGCCCATTTAAAATAATATCATATACAAGAACAAATGTGAAATGTCATTTTTATAAAAAATATAATACATATCTGTAACTTCTATAACTTAAAATAGCGAATATTTCTTTTGAATATGTCAAAAGCGATTTATTAAACTTAAACTGTATTCAGCTGCAAAAGAAAACATTTTCTGCATAAATAAATGAACTTGTGAACGTCTATCGTTATTCGTCTTTTCTTTAAAAGATACATATAAAATAAACAAGGAGGAAAAATCATACACTACTCATATAATATGAAATACATTTCAACATTTTAATGTGTATGAAATAAAAATGATATTATAATATAATGACATAACATAAAAATGATTTATTCTAATAAATCATTTTTTACATGATGAAAGGAAAAAAGTAAATAAACAATTAAAAGATCACAGCCAAATACCCATTCTTCGGAATTACCAACCATACATGACATTAAATTCTGTATAATATATTTTCGCATAAAACACAAAGTGTATTAAAATTTAATTCAGCTGGAAAGTGTTTAACCAAACTATAAATATTTTTGGCAGTTAAAATTTATGTTCTTTTATGTAGTCATGCATGTGAATTTATTAATTATTATACGTAATCAGTTAAATTTAATAAAATTTAGTCCAACTGTTGGGGAAGATAGAAGTTACAAAAACTTGTAGGGGAGATCGGGGCAGATTTTCCCAAATTTTTAGAAAATCATTCTTGTAATTTTTATTTTTTTATATTTTGATGTCAACAGGTTATCATTATATTCCCTAGACTTTTATTTACAAATTGACATAATTGTTTTTTAAAGATCTAAATATAGCTTTTAACAGAAAATGGTAAAGACTGATCATGTAATGTTGTAAAATGTGCCCCGTATGTGGGGCAAGTTTTTTAGCCTACTAAAAATGATGTATAAGAGTAAATTTTCCTACTATGCTGTAAATGGTAACAAATTGTTAACTATTATAAATTCTTCACGAGTAGCCTGTCAAGTATATTTGTTTTCTTAATGCCGAAGTAATATTTATTTTAAATTTTTTCAGTTATTGAAGTAGTAGTGATGAGACTTAACATTTAACGTAGTAATAAGCTTTACATTTTCCCGCAAAATGGTATAATTTTTTATTAAATATTATTTAAATTAACAATCTCAGATCATAACGTATATTGTTCCAGATTACGGGTTTCAAAACTTTTATTAAATGCGAAACTTTATGATACTTCTGCAATAATTACAATTTTTTTAAGCTATTGCATAGCTTTTATCACGGGCTTTGAGCGCGGCGACCGAAACCAAAAATTCCGTAACGCGAAAAATCCTAACACATCCGTAACGAAAAAACCTAACACTCGGCTAACGACGTTTAAGTTCGGCAAACTTCGGCACGGTATCCTTCGGTAGATTTCGGCAGACATTGACGCGGTATTTTTCAGATATTAGGATATCAAGTCTCAAACTTATGTTACTTATGATCTAATTTTCATAGCGCGGCCAAATTTTGTTTGGTAATTTATTATGTGACAGTGTTAAATTATGGTGACAGGAGACCCCACAGGGTGAGGATCGAAAAATTTAAAATGCTTATAACTCGCGATCTAATTTTCGTAGCGCGGCCAAATTTTCTTTGGTAATTTGTTATAAGACAGAGTTAATTTCTGGTGACAAGAGACCCCCCCCCCCCCACGGTGAGGGTAGAAAAATTTAAAAATGCTTATAACTCGCGTTCTAAGTTCCGTAGCGCGGCCAAATTTTGTTTGGTAATTTATTATGAGGCAGTGTTAATTTTTGATGACAAGAGACCCCCCCCCCCCCACGATGAGGGTCGAAAATTCTAAAATGCTTATAACACGCGATCGCGATTTCGTAGCGCGGCCAAATTTTGTTTGGTAATTTATTATGAGGCAGTGTTAATTTTTGGTGACAAGAAACCCCCCCCACGGTGAGGGTCGAAAATTCTAAAATGCTTATAACTCGCGATCTAATTTTCGTAGCGCGGCCAAATTTTGTTTGGTAATTTATTATGAGACAGTGTTAATTTTTGGTGACAGGAGACCCCCCCCCCTCCCCACGGTGAGGATCGAAAAATTTAAAATGCTCACAACTGGCGATCTAATTTTAGTAGCGCGGCCAAATTTTTTTTGGTAATTTATTATGAGACATTTTTAATTTTTGGTGACAGGAGACACTCCACAGTGAGAGTCGAAAAATTTAAAATGCTTATAACTCGCGATCTAATTTTGGTAGCTTGGCAAAATTTTGTTTGGTAATTTATTATGAGACAGTATTAATTTTTGGTGACAGGAGACCCCCCCACGGTGAGGGTTGAAAAATTAAAAATGCTTATAACTCGGGATCTAAGTTTCTTAGCGCGGCCAAATTTTGTTTGGTAATTTATTATGAGGCAGTGTTAATTTTTGGTGACAAGAGACCCCCCACGGTGAGGGTCGAAAAATCTAGAATGCTTATAACTCGCGATATAATTTTCGTTGCGCGGCCAAATTTTTTTTGGTAATTTATTATGAGACATTGTTAATTTTTGGTGACATGAGACCCCCACGGTGAGGGTCGAAAAATTTAAAATGCTTATAACTCGCGATCTAAATTTCGTAGCGCGGCCAAATTTTATTTGTTAATTTATTATGCGACAGTGTTAATTTTTGCTGACAGTAGACCCCCATGGTGAGGGTCGAAAAAATTAAAATGCTTATAACTCGCGATCTAATTTTCGTAGCGCGGCCAAATTTTGTTTGGTAATTTATAATGAGGGAGTGTTACTTTTTGGTGACGTGAGCGCCCCTCCCCCCCACGGTGAGGGTAGAAAAATTAAAAATGCTTATAACTTACGATCTAATTTTCGTAGCGCGGCCAAATTGTGTTTGATAATTTATTATGATACTGTTAATTTTTGGTGACAGGAGACATCCCCCCCCCCGCACGGTAAGGGTCGAAAAATTTAAAATGCTTATAACTCGCGATCTAATTTTCGTACCGCGGCCAATTTTTTTTTGGTAATTTATAATAAGGCAGCGTTACTTTTTGGTGACGGGAGCCAACCACACGGTGAGGGTCGAAAAATTAAAAATGATTATAACTCACGATCTATTTTTCGTAGCGCGGCCAAATTTTGTTTGGTAATTTATTATGAGACATTTTTAATTTTTGGTGACATGAGACCCTCACGGTGAGAGTCGAAAAATTTAAAATGCTTATTACTCGCGATCTACTTTTCATAGCGCGGCCAAATTTTGTTTAGTAATTTATTATGAGACAGTGTTAATTTTTGGTGACAGGAGACCCCCCCCCCCCCACCGAGAGGGTCGAAAAATTTAAAATGCTTATAACTAGCGATCTAAATTTCGTAGCGCGCCCAAATATTGTTTCGTAATTTATTATGAGGCATTGTTAATTTTTGGTGACATGAGACCCTCACGATGAGGGCCGAAAAATTTAAAATGCTTATAACTCTCGATCTAATTTTCGTAGCGCGGCCAAATTTTGTTTGGTAATTTATAATGAGGGAGTGTTACTTTTTGGTGACGTGAGCGCCCCTCCCCCCCACGGTGAGGGTAGAAAAATTAAAAATGCTTATAACTTACGATCTAATTTTCGTAGCCCGGCCAAATTTTTGATAATTTATTATGAGACATTGTTAATTTTTGGTGACATGAGACCCCCACGGTGAGGGTCGAAAAATTTAAAATGCTTACAACTCGCGATCTAATTTTCGTAGCGCCGCCGAATTTTGTTTGTTAATTTATTATGAGACAGCTTTAATTTTTGGTGACAGGAGACCCCCCCCCCCACGGTGAGGGTAGAAAAATTTAAAATGCTTATAACTCGCGATCTACTTTTCGTAGCGCGGCCAAATTTTGTTTGGTAATTTATTGAGACAGTGTTAATTTTTGGTGACAGGAGACCCCCATACCGTGCGGTTCTAAAAATTTAAAATGCTTATAACTCGCGATCTAATTTTCGTAGCGCGACGAAATTTTGTTTGGTAATTTATTAAGCTATTGCATAGCTTTTATCGCGGGCTTTGAACGCGGCGATCGAATCTAGAAATTCCGTAACGAGAAAAAATCCTAACACTCGTTTCAGTTCGGCAGACTTCGGCACGGTATCCTTCGGTAGACTTCGGCAGACATTGACGCTGTATTTTTTATATTGATGATTTTGTAAGTTGATAAAAAATGCTATGCAATAGCTTTACCGTGGCAGTCCCCGAGTGCCACACGTATTTTTTTTCTTTCCCTGTGTTATTCAGTTGGCTTTGAGATGCCCCACGGTTATAATATCTGGGCTCAAAATTTATATTTTTTGATTATTCCTTTAGAAGCTAAAAAAAACCACTCTTTTTCTGCTTTCTGAAATTTCTCAAAAATGTTTTTATACATTTTCTTTTAAATTTGAAAAAAAAAAATGCTTATTTAAAAAATAAAAAAAAATAAAAAATAAAAACAGAGAAGCAGCAAAGAAAGTGTTTTTCTTCTAATGCAAAAGAAATGATTAGAAAAAAATGAACACTGGTGAGATATTTTTATAACTGTGAGGCATCTCAAAACCAACTAACATGCGGAAGATTAGAAGCGGCTTCTGACAGAAAAAGGCCTTAATATTCTAATTTATAGATTTTTGGACTTTCCAGACTTGTGTAACTTTCCAAACATATTTTTGGTAAAGTTCATGGGAAACCTGTGGCAGAGTTGCTGCCACTGGCTTTACCTAGAACGTTACCGTTTTCCATATAATATTTCAGATCATTGTATAATGAAGAAACACGTTGAGAATTTATGTGTAACTTTCCAGACTGTAGGTTGCTGAGTATTTCAGAATTGAGGAACATAGTTGAGATTTCATGAGTAATGTTCCTGATTTTAAGTTTCAGAATAATGAAACTAGCTGAGATTTCCTAATTAACATACCTGATTAAAGGTTTCAGAGCTTTTCAGAATGGTGGAACCTAACTGGTATTTCATGAGTAACGTTTTAGATTGTAAGTTTCAGAAGGGTGGGACATCACTAAAATGTAATGCTTAACATTACAGATTACAGGTTTCTAGACTTTTCAGAATGGTCGAACCTAACTGAGACTTTATGAATAACATTCCAGTTTATAGTTTTCTGGACTTTCCTGACTTGCGTTAAGTTTCCTGGCATTTCTTTTGTGAAATTCCAGGGAAAACATGTGGCAGAATAGCTCACACAGGTTTTCTCAGGAGCTTTATACCAAATGTTTTACAGTGCAGCCTACCGTGATGTTGCGTTTGTATTAATTGTGTTTAGGTCAGTCTTAATATAAATGTACCTTTAACAAATAATTAAATTCAGAAGTTACTTTACGTGTTATTTAATTTTTAATAATTTAAAAATGCGCTTTTAGTAATTCCCATCAATAGAAATTAAGTAACTCGAAATTTTTGGACAGTCTTGAATATGATCTGTAGATATTATAAGCACACTATAATGTAGTAAAATTTTATTAAACTTGAGAACGCATGAAACAACTATTATTAAATAATTAATATTTTTTATCTCAAAATCTAAAACAATTCTGACTCGAAAGGGTTAAGCGCACTTTCACACAATTACCGCGTAGAGATACAATGCAAGCAACTCTTTTTTGCTTCCTTATAAATGAAAAGCACGTATAAAATTTACTATAAGCAGAATCAGCTAATTGCTCCCATTTCCAAGTTTTAAGTACTGTAATATGTCTAAAATATACTTAATACAATTATTGGCTATTCAATATAAAGTATTCATAGTCTGTTGATATTTTTTCAGCAGATGAAGAAGGTAGTAAAATGCTTATACACTGGATTTTCCTTAAGAACATGCTGTACTGAATCACATTAATTTGTAACAAATTTGAGACAATCCATGCATATTTACGAAAGTTAGAGAACAGATAAATGAAATGAATTCATGGAGAAATTTGTAAACGATTGAAAAATGTACAAATCAAATTAGAACCTTATAATTTTACAATCGATATATTTAAATCTTGTTAAATATTGCACCTGATAATCGGCTACTAACAAATATTCGACATATAAGAATTCAGTTTAATATAATCATCTTTCCCATATCCATTTTTTTTTCAATTTGATCTTTAACTACAAAAAAAAAAGAAATTGCAAAATGAAATACCCTTGTACAGCTAACATGTCTCCAATCATTTTAGTAACAAAAATTTTCATGCATAATATTTTGCTTTATTTGAGCAGACAATTCAAAGACAAAACAGAGTTAAATTTTCTGGCCACAACTACTGATACTAAAAAATCCGGGGACTTGGCATCTCTGCTGTAGTTAAACGACATACTTAATGGACTTCGCAGTTTTCTTACAGAAATCGCCCCTTTTATTGTGTCTTTTAAATGAGCACTACATGGTATAGAATATTTCCAAAATTTTCTAGCTTATAAATGCTTTGACAAAGAAAAAGTGATAAATATTTTTTTAACTCTTTTAAAACTCTTTTTTTTTTAGCATTTTTAAATCTTAATAATTCACTTTTAATTCATAATATACCAACAACCGCTCATATGATCAGTATCAAATTAAAATATTTCGATACGAACCAAAAATTTCTTCATAAAGTAAGTAAATATAAATCACACAGAAATAAGTAAATAAAAAATTAAGTAGTTTAAATAAAAATTCGGGTATGAAATATATTTATAAAGCTTGAGTAAAAGTCCCAATATGTTTAGTGTTAATACTACGATAATATGATATTATTATTAAGGGGCCGTTTCACTCGAATGAAAAGACCCGTTTGCTAATGCTAATCCTATGGAAGAAATTTATAAAGATATCTCGGTTGCATTTTAATATTTTTAAATGATTCTTTTTGCATTGGATAGCTGAAATCGATCTGGATGTAGGCCGAATTTTACTTTTTTTGATTTTGTTTACAGATATTTTTTACGAGAACGCTTTCATTTTCAGAACCCGTTTTGGAAAGCGAAATCACCCTCCCAAAAAATATCTGTAAACAAAATAGAAAAGTAAAAAACGGCCTGCATTTAGATCAATCTCAACTATCCAATGCAAAAAGAATCATTTAAAAATATTAAAATGCAACCAAGATATCTTCATAAATTTCTTCCATAGGATTAGCATTAGCGAACGGGTCTTTTCATTTCAGTGAAGCGTCCCCTTAAGAATTTACTCTATATCTGCCTAATTTAATGGGTTTTTGAAATCAAATATATTTATATTTAATCAAAGATTTTATTTAATAAATGCAATTTAATAAATATTGCATTGAAACAAGACGCATTGGCATTCTACTAAATAATTCTTCTTTTTCCACTTGACTCGGAGAAAAATGAAAGATTGGCAGCTATGGAAATTATTTTCATAACTCATTCTGAAGCCGAAAGGAAAGTGTTTTATAAAGAAACAGAATCCTTTAAATTGCATGAATTAAAGAAGAAAGTTTAAATACATGTAAAAAATAAATAAAAATTATAATAAAAATAATTTTTATACAAATTATTCTATAAAAATTCTATCCATGATATAATTTCAGCTCTAAAATCTAAAAACTAAAACAGCACTAAATATGTCAGTTTATTCAAAAAATATGTGTCAAAAAATAATGCACGAGATAATCTCTTATATATATAAAAAAAAAAAAAAAATTACATGTGAAATTATCTTAGTTAATACATTTTTTCTCATATATATTTAAAATTATTAAATCAAAAATAGTTCTTTTACCTGTTTTTTTATCTGGCATATTTTTTGTTTTGTCATAAATAACAATCTATTTTTAAACTTGCAAGTGAGAAATAATTTGTGAAATAATATTCAGTTCCTAATCGTCTGACTTTAATTGGGCAGTTCAAAAGAATATTCTAAAAATGTAACATTTAATAAAAATTCCGATAGCAAAGTCTATATCATATAATAGCTTTGACAAAAGATTGCATTACGTGTGAATGACAGTTCGGATAAAATGTGTCAAAATAGAGACCACCCATCTAACATTAACCCCCTGCGTTCGACGGTATTCTTTAAGGAAACATTGGCGGGAACGGAGTTTCCACAGACAAAGGTTCTGCCATCGAATTCTGTGAAATTTCTCTGTACAGGAAAATAATCACTTCTTTTATTTTTCTTAGCAATAGTACAAAAGTGTGAATGGAAAATCGATATTAATTCATAAAATGATAAATAGCGGAATTCCATTACGATTTCGCTGCCATTCAGTATCTGTTATAGGGAAATAAAAATATACAAGGAAAAGTATGGTTCAATTTATAGAGTGAAAATTACTTTTTTTTAAGGTGATAATAAAATAACATTATTTTTATTTCTATTTTTAAAATACTATTCATATTTAATTTAAAATGCATAATGATGTCGTGTGAAATATTTATATCTTGAGATTATCTCGAATGATGCATTTAATAACACCATGATTTAATTTAAATTAAACATGAACTTCCAAGTAAAAACCATTGCCTTTATTAAAAATAAAATTTGAAAAACTTAGTCACAAAAAGATGCTGTTTCTTTTCCTTTGTTTTAACTATAAAGGCTGTTATACGATTCATTTATTTATATATATACCTATAAATGCATAATAAGATATATAACATATTTTTGAAATAAAAATTAATAACTTATAAGAAACATAAAAAATATGAGAAAATCACTTATTTAAATATTGGATGTAATAATTATTTACATTAATTTTATATGAAAATATTTCGATGTAGAAAAGAACTTAATAAATAAAACCCACCAACTTATCTCAAAATACTAAAATTAAAAATGTATTCAAAGACATATGATGCCAAACAAAACACACACAAAAAAGTTTAATCTTAAGTTTGATCAGAAATGGGATACAGAAGTGATATCATGGTGAAAAATGAAAAACATCATCAAATGGAACATCATCATGAAATACAATCATCAAATGGCAAAAAACAACCACGTGTCGCAAAATTGTAATTTTTAATGTAATATGCAAATAACTGAGCTAACCTACAACTGTTGATATAATGAATTAAATTTAAGTAAGAAATGAAAATAGAAGAGAAAGAAAACCTAATTAAAACATCATATAGAAACAGACAATATAAAAAAAAGATTTTTTTAAAATATTTTTATAAATGAATTCATATCAAATAATAATAAAAAGAATTATATTCACAACCTTTCACTCAATGTGAGAATTACTAATAAATGAATCCAACAGTTATAGATGAAAGACGAAGTGAAGAATCACAATTATAACTGTAATTATAACTGAATCAATTATAACTGTACTAATGAATTTTAAATACATCATGTATACATATATATGTATGTATAGACATGAGGACTAAGCTGATTTATTCATTAATATGGTGCCAAATATTGATACATTAAATGTCACAATAACAATATCAAAGCTCTGACTCAAAGAATATATACCAATACCGATATCTGAACTCTTAAACAGACGACACAACGGAGGCAAGCAACAAAAAATCCTGGGTCAAAAGACATTTCACCCGGTTGGTGGTAAAATAATTAACTTGGGGGCATCAGCTACTGACTGTGATAGGTATTCCAGTTCTCCCAATTATCTCTAAAGTATACAGGAGATTCATTATGAACTTTTAACATACATGTTAATTACTGTGGTAATCATAAATTCTAATATTCTATGTTTTATTTCAATTTCAATAAATTTAAAGTGATTAATCAGATAACGGTATAATAGTACTTTTATACAAATATATTTTTATTTCGGTACTCATTCTTTCAATAATAAAGCTAATATTTGTCTTTTAGAATGTAGAAAAATTTTAGTTCAAATTCTCATTACACAGTAACATTTAATTTCATTTATGAAAACTTGGAAATTGGTTACCAAATGTTATGCTCACCAAGGATTATGATCATTGTCAATGGAAGTGGAGCTTCTGCCCCTCCATAGATTTTAAAATGTTATTAATTAAATTGTTCTTGATGATTTCTAAATTTTTCGAATGATTTAAAAAGCAATAATATTTTATCTACTTAAAATAATTAAACTGTCAGTGAAAAGCAAGTAAAAAAATGTGTATTTATGCTTGTGTGTGTGTGTGTGGGGGGGGGGGGGGGATAGCGATCTGCTCTACTAGATCTCTTGTGCAACTTTTATTTTTTTTTATGTTAATGTACGGTGATATCTTACCTCATAAATTATGCTTCCCGGTTATTTGACTAAAAAAGTAGATTCGGCTTACGAAACTTTTTCTTGATGCAGCATTTTAATTATCTATTTAATCAAATATTGGGTTAGAAATGTCGGCAAAAATGTTCAGTTAATGAATATTTAGGCTAAAAAATATAATTCCAGAATGAATTATATTAGTTAACTAAAGTAACACTGTAACTAAACATGATAATAAATGGAGTGTTTAGGGGGAGAGCTTCCCCTAATACTGAAAAAAATAGTTCATTACTTTTCGTGTTCTCCCTCCACAAACACAAAAAGAGATGAAAAAGATTAACATTGCGTCATCGTTAACCTTGTATATCACATTTTATGATGACATGTTTAAATATCGTCGTATATCTGATTATAACAAAAAAGACTTATTTTAACATATTTTATGTCTATATTCTCCATATATTCTAAAATGTAGGATAATTGGTTTTTTTTTTTTTTTTTTTTAATTTTAATTTGACAGAAAACTTTTGTTTGATTTGTGAAAAATTGGCAATGAGATATCAAGTTTTCAAGTATCATGTCCACTGGCAGGATAAGTGCCCATGTGTGGAGGCGGGGGAGATATATTTTGCCTCTTTGGTTTTAAAATTTATCTCAATTTTTGTTATTTTAAATGTATATTTAAAATGTATTCTTTCCAAGAGACTTTAATCATGTCGTGTCTTTAATCAAGCCTCCTAATCATGTGCTACAATTTCAACGCTTTTGACAAATTTCTTTTTTGCAGTGCATTCGTTTTTCCGCGTTTCAATTCCAAAAGGTATCCTTTTTTTTTACTTTGTTTATTGTCTTTTATGGCGTTTTATTGAAAAAAAATCCTCGCGAAAATATATGATATCTACTATGCTGTGTACACAACTAAAGTTTCAGGTTAAGTGACCAGTCGTCCTTAGTCACATGGTGTGTAAGCCAATTATTTTCGTAGCGTTATTATGCATACAGAACATTTTTAAAAAATCATCCGTTTTCGTCAGGTGCAATATTACTGGAAAGGTCTTGCCATGAAAATAAAGAAAACTGCACATAAACTATAACGTCCGAGTTCATTCCTTCACGAGGTATGGGACCATTCCTTCGCTGACATTTTGCGGAAACAAGTAAGCAAGTGAGAAGTTTTGTTCATTTATATACCTTCTTTCTTTTGTACCATCTTTTGTACCATTCGTGCTTACGTTTATCTTATTGATAGGATCTGTATTGTCCCTCCATCGATACTTTCTTATCACTTATGAATTAGTCTTTTTTCTCACATTTGTTTTTTCTTTATAGAAAACGTCACAGAAAAAATGGACTCATATCTTGTAAAAAGTAAGACTCGAAGAGGTAAAGTCAATCAGGGTAACTTTGCACCAAATCATGTTAACTTTGCTCCATCTTTACGAGACATTGATCCATTCTGTCATGGTGGAATCGATGAATTATTTTCTACTCACATAAGTGCTGCTATCTATATTTTGACCCCAAAATTTTGCCTTTAACTCAGGTGATGTAGCAGATATAATCTTATCTCTCTCTTGCCCCAAAGTTATCCTCATAGGTTAAAATTACCATGATTAGATCTAGTTTTTATGCGGTTCTCGATCCTCTTGGCTAAAACATTCCTATAACATTGCCTTTGGTGAAATAGGACTTGTTAATTTTGTCTATGACATCACGGAAAACATTGGGTCGTATCTCGTAATTGGTCGATTTTGGCCGTATATTTTTTTCCTTTTTTCTCATGGCAAGAATTTTCCTATATTGCTCTTCTTGTCAAAATCAAAAACTAATATCTGAGTATCCTTATTGAGATATTAGGGGAAAGTGATTTTTAATGTGCCATTATAAAATTGTATAGATACTACTCTCTTAATTTATGAAACTACAGATGTCAGGTAATTAATAGTTCCATATCATAAAGACATGATCTATTAAAATGAGACCGCCATAGAAATGAAATTTCTTTTCAAAATTGCTTCTTATTTTCATAAAGCATCCGTAAAAAGAAAAACAATTTTCTATTAATACTCTCAAATGCCTGCTATTACAATATTATACATATGTTATTTCATTATTTCTTAGCTATTTTTCAGTAGAAAAAGTGGATATTTTTTTCAGTATACCGTGAAAAATGTCTACATTATATATTTTCTCGCAAAAGGTATTTTGAATTTGATATAATACAATACATTGTTTTAAAATAAATTTTTAATCCTTCTTTATCTGAAAAAAAAATAAAGCACTCTAAATATTTTATTTTCTTATTAATTAACATAATCACATTTTGTATAATAAGTGAAATGCAGTATGAATAAAAGCAAAGTGTTTCTTTTTTTAATATATTCTATTGTATAAATATGTTTCACAAGATACATTTCATGTATTTTTTTAATTTAAATGTTTTTATGATCAATTACATGTCTTTATACTACATCTTTCAAAGACATTGTTTCAACTTTTAAAGAAAATATTATTTCATATTCAATGCACATTTCTTACAAAAATCATAATCCGAAAAGGATATTTTCTAAATTAATCTTTCTAACACAGCCCAACTTCTAAAAACAACTCCTTTGAAATGAAATTATGATGCTAGAAGGAATATAACAATTTAGAAAAATTTTCCAGTCAAAACAGATTTATTTATTTTATTGTTCCAAATAACTCTTACGAACAACAAGGGGCCTATTTTTAATTTTAGCCTTGAGCAACAGCTTGTAATGATTACGATGTTATGATAAAATATCAAAATTAGAATTGTGCCGTGCTGAAGTACTAAAATATTAAAAACAATGAATATAATTTAATCTTGTTCATCGTTCCGATTCATGGATTTTAAATTAAAAGAGGAACAATTTTCTCACTATTTTAAGTTTTTATGCTTATTTGATTTTTTTCTATTTTATTATGCAATATTAAATGAATAACGTTGAGTTGTTTTAGAAGAGTAGAAGAATGAGACGTTATTAAATAATTCATAAATGTACGCATATTTCCCTTAAAGCTAATATAGAGAAGTGATAATGCACTTAAGCGTGCCAAATGTAAAGAAAAAAATCTTGTTATTTTTCATATAATCATTGCTTAGAACTGATGATATAACATTCAAATTTGAGGTGAAATCAAGATATTTTAAAGCAGCTTTTGCTTAAATTCTTAATACGAGAAGATAGAGGATATTAGGAGACAGATAATTCATCATTAGAATTTGTGAATGTGTCTCGTTTCATTAAATAAAATTATATCGATGGAAACCGATTGTTAACACGTAACAGTCTTGGGGGGGGGGGGGAACGCATCACAGTGTACTAACAATGTAACAAATAATCCAATAAAATGTTGCTAGTATCTAATGGGAATAACATCTACTGATTATTATTATGCTTAAATCTTACTTAGGGAGTCGTCTACATATAGAATTTTTTTTATCAAACTTCAATATTTTAAGCACAAAAACACAATTTTTATATCACCCTCGCAGTTTCAGGTACATTTTGTAATCGGACATTGAAAGAAATTCGGCAAAGTATTTTTTGCATTATGCAGGTTTAAAATTTAGAAGACCAAATTAATAAAATTTAGTAATCGTTCTAAAACAGATTACACCCTTTGGGTAGATTAAAAAAATAAATAAAAACAAGCTGGGGAAAGGATCTTTAATTTTATATTTCTATGTTTGAAGTTGTTGAAAAATTGTTTTCGCTTCAGTTAATAGTGTTTTCAAAAAATAATTTAAAAGAATTATCCTTTCATTTATTTTTAGATATAAATTAAATTTTAGAAACTTTAAACGTAGAAATCCAAAATTACAGATCATTCAGCATACTAATCTGAAAGTGAATTTTCTTAACTACTCAAACTGCAATTTATTTTCCAACAATTAAGTATAAATTTTTAATTATAAGTTCTAAACTATAAACTTGTATTATACATAAACTGCCTGACCGAATTTCGGTTGGTATCGGTATCCGATAGTAAAATCTACCAAAAATTCCAAATTTGTTGTCAAAATTGGGTGCTTGTATTGACCGTTTTTCAAGTTTAGTAGAATTGCTACTAATAGACTACTCCGCATTATTTAAAAAATGTCTTACCAGTCCATTTTAATACGAACTGAGGCAGCGTCAGTAGGGGGTGCCTTTTTTTTCTTTTTCTTTTTTTTATATTATTCTGGACTGTACTTCAAAAAGAAATTTATTTCAAAAACTATTTCGTCAAAAAGCACAGTTCATCCAGAACTGGGTGAATTTCATTGAAGCAAATTTGTTTTTCTAAAATCAGAAATGTTCTAAACATCTATGGTAGTGCTTTGAATATCAAATCCTTTTTGCATCTGTAATCACAGATAAAGCGTAGAGTGGGAGGGATTTACAGAATCAATGCTTCACTTTAATGAGGATAAATAGCTAGAATTATCAATTTCTTACGCATATTTTATTTATACTTTGCATTGAAGGAAAGTATTTTATTTATATATTGATAAAAGAACAAATGAACTTGTAACTATTGTTCTGAAATTAATATGCAGCCTGATTTTTAAAAAAAGGCTTAAGCATAAACCCTCGCTTTTTCTGATACCGGATGTACATTGCTAAAAATTCTAAGCTTTTGCTGCATCCTCATTCCACCACTTTTATAGAAAATGATTACTTCACTGTATTATGGAGCAGTCTCATCGGTCAAAATAGAGATATTCTATAAAAGCAGTGAAGTGACGATGCAGCAAAAGGTTAAAATATTTAGCAGTGAATTGCTAAAGATAATTTTAGGAAATTATTCCAATCAATAGCCTGAAAATCCTTTTATTTATGATTTGAACGATTTGATGGTCTCGGCTTTTCCAATTTGGGATTCCATGTGATCACACCATTAAACAATAGGGAATGCCGTTTAAGATGGGGGTAGTTTAAGATATGACCTCGCGAATAATTTGAACAATCGAGCTGCCATGCTGAAGGAAATATGTGCAAAATTTTAAAATTTTGGAATAGCAACTTTTTTCACGTTCTATCTACAAATTATTCCTGCAGTTAAAAATTAAAAATGGTGCTCAAATGGTATAAAAATAAATAGCAGCTTCAAATAAACACAAAGAATATCAATTAGTGTATCACGTGTCCTGAAAGAAAAATTTGATGACGCTATCGTCTATCGTCGGTTAGTATTTTCGTGGTCCCCATGATCATAGAACATACTAACGGTTTTCTGTCTCTTATTCTATTAAAAATTTAAAGCATGCACGCAATGATATGAGAAGATATGTATTTATTTTGGGGGTACATACCGAGGCATTTACTCAAAATTGGGATAAATGCCTAAAAGTGCATATTTTCAAATTTCACTTTATATTTTCATATTTCATTACATTCAAAATCATAATATTCATAGAAATTTCATGAAATCATAGGTTGCAATGTTTCAAATATAATAGAAGCTTTCACTTCAGAAAAATAAAAATATCTGGATGTTGACCGATTGAGTGGCGTTGCCCATCTTATAAATTTACCAAGTTCTGGTATTTTAAGATACCAGTCAATTAAGCATTTTCCTTTTTCAAATGTAATTGATATATTGAGAACCATCAAACGAAATAACCCTTTGCATACAATGTTTAATCAAAACATTGTTCAAGATGAATAACATATGAAAACGTATTCCTTGAAATTCCCAGGAAAAACAAATTTTGTGGGTTATTTTTATTTTTGTTGTATTTTGTCTTAAACCGTTAATGCTCAAGCTAATTTAAATGTTTTATTTAAACACAATTTTTTTCTAAATTTTTTGAACATGAAAGATGTAGGGACTTCTAAGGTTTTAAATCATATTGTCAAAGAAAGAAACTTTTTTAATACGCAATCAAAAGAAGCAGATAAATTGTGTTTAGAAATTTTTTCTTCAACAATCACAAAAAAGTAATTTTAAGAATTAGTATAAATGCATAAAATTTTTTCATTCCGTTCTCTTAGAGAAAGTATGTAAAACAAACAGGATGCACATCATTTCAATTGTAAGCACTTTGTAAAGAGAAACGGCGATTTACTTCTAAAACAGAATGATAGTTCTGTTTATGCTTCATCAGGAGACGAAGCTAAAACGTAGGCTATACTAGTACGAAGCCTTATGGAGAAATAAGTAGAAAATTAACCAATAATAGGGAACTATTATTTCAAAAAACTATAATGGGCTAAATTATGCTTAAATATTTCACATATACAGGCAGAGTCATTAATTAGTGAAACAATAGATTATCTCCTTAATTATTGTTCCTAGGTAAATACTTCCAAATGCAAAGTTTCATGAAAAAAATTGCAAAATTTGATGAGATATATTGCAACTATATGGTTGTTTACTTGAAAAAATACGAAAATTAAATTTTTGTACGGCATCCGTATGGCAAAATTCTCAATAAGGAAGCTACTCCTTGTCCATGCCTGAAAAAAACAACAACAAAAAAATCATCCCATATATAAAAACTTTACAGAGATATTAAAATCCAAAACTCTCCAAAATTCGTGATTTACATCACTTAACCATGCCTCTAAATGAGAGCCTTTGTCTTAGTTTGAAAGCAAGTTCGGGATCATCCACAAATTGCCCGTTATAAAATGTAGATTTAAGACAGTGCCTCTCATTTGGGTATAAAAAAGCAGCGTACAGATTTAACGCTAAACTTACTTTCAAAATATGCTCGTAGTCTGCATTAGAGGTCTGCATGGGTCGAAATATCTAGGTCAGGTCCCGAAAGGATCCATAAAGAAAAAGTTCAGCCCGACCTAGAAAAATGTAAAATCATAAACCGGCGCCAAAAGTAGTGATATATTTATTTTATTAATGAATCGCTATTCATATGTAAATGTTTCCCTTATATTTTAATATCGTTAACACATATTCCATGCGTTGAGACTTTCAAAAATTTTATATAGTCCGTCTTTTAAGACGGAATCACATAGGAAGGAAAAAATACGTTATAGACAAATTCGCTACTTAGGATGTATAAATATAGTTCTTTTTTCAGGTAATATTATATTTATTTTGCATGTCTCAATAGATTTTACGTTTAGGTCAGGATTCCATCATAGGCAGATTTTTTTCACTGGTTTTATTGTATTTATTTACTTATTTATTTTATTTTTTATTTTTGAATATACTATTCTCTTTAAAAATGAATTTTAAAGTGGATTTTTTTTTAAATAAAAGCGATTTTAAAATGTATGTTTTTTTTAAAAGTTTTATTCGGCCAAATTTTACTTATTTTATGCACGTATTAGGTATGTCAGAGATAGTGATTTTAATACGGGTTGTGTCGAGACCTGGATTAAAAATTTCATTCCTTGCAAACCTAGGAAGAAGGAAGCAGTCTCCTCCAGTATGAAAAATACGTTAGGCCTGGCCATTTGAGTCTTCTGAAAAATGTAACGTCCGGGTCCGTGCCCCCATAATGCAGATTTTTTTAACTGCCTCTCCAGGATGATAGAAAGTCTGAAGTTGTGAGAGCTAAATTTATAAAAAAAAGTTTTAGTTATAAAAAGCATTGTTTTAAATAATTGACCGATATTTAAACAGTATAGAATGAAGGTAGAAATGGGAATAGTTAAACTGAATGGGAAGTTTGAGCCACACAAAAGAGTTACTTTACACTTTCAATTTTTTAAAAAGCATTTAAACATTTTATTTGGAGCCAGCAACGCATTTAAAACTTTAAATGCGTTTTTCTGCATGATGAGTTTTTTCCCCACTATTTCTCCTCTTTAAGTTATTAAAAGACAAGTATCGTTAAAGTACAAACTTGAAACATGTCTTTTTTTTATTATTTTACATTAGTATCGTTTCGGGAAATTTGAAAAAATATTTACTTTTAAAAATATGATTTTTTAAAGAAATATGTTATATCATTTAAAAAAATTATATTTTTAACAGTTTTAAAATTAATATGAAAAAACCCTGGAACAAACTAAAATCAGATTTTTATCTTCAATTATATGGAAAAAAATTGAAATCCGATAAATAATGTTTCAAGTTATAACGATTTTAATACATCCCATTGAAAACAGAACTAATCATTTGAAAATTTGATAAGTTTTATGAGGAATTTTAGGATATGATTTTGTTAGCAAATTACATGGCCATTACCAAAACAAAAAAAAAAATCAAAATTTTAACTCAAAAGATATATATTTTTTACATATTTCCTAGAACTGTTAAAGTAACATTGTTTCTTAAATTGCGCGCATTTCAATTTTTGTCTAATCCCATAAAACCTGATGAAATATTTAAACGGCTATAACTTCCCGAGTTTTGCAGATATGAAGATGCAATTTTTTGTGTGTAATTCAGGACTGGATAAGAAAAGTTTTCCTTATTGGAATTTTTAACCTATGGGCGCTGTATAAAATTTCTTTTTTCGTATTTTTTCAAATACCCCCCCCCCCCCCCATGGAGATGCAACTTATCTTATCAAAAATATCCCCTTTTTTAAGAAACTTTGCAATTGGAAGCATTGTATCTAGGGGCAATATTTAAGGCGATAGACTATTGTTTCGACAATTATGACTCACCATGTATATATATAAAAATATTTATTAGGTGTAATTTTTTTTATCCATTTGTGTATAATGAATTAAAAAATCAACTACATTTTGGTTATTTATACACATGTACACATATCAATACAAAAAAATGTAATTTTTTAATTAATTTTCATTTTTGCGTTTTTAGATATTTTTGCTATTTTTCATAAATAATGTTTCTCTTCGACTATTGAAAAATGTATTTCTGTTAAAATAAAAACAATAAAAAAATTACAAACTTAAAAACTTAAATTAATTTTAACTATAGGTTCTGTCTTATGCGAACTACGCTCGCAAATCCTCTTTTGGACTTTGAAGTCTCTAAAAACATAGTAATATATTACACTATTTTTGAAAGATTACCCGATTACGGATAATTGAATGATGTACCACGAAAAGATAACTGAATGATGTTATCTTTTATAATCAGGATGCTTTGCTTTTATATTTGAATGGGGCATTTTTCGGTTATGATGGCCACCGCTGTCACGACAACTTATGCTTGTTTTGTCTATGCTTGTTTTGCTTGTTTTGCTTTGTTTATATACGTATTGTCAATAAAAAGTTAGTTTTAAATATCTATGTTTAATATACAGGGTGGTCATAAAAAAACTTTGTCGATATATGGAGCTCTAGCGGCCAGTCCGCTCAACCGATCGAAATGAAATTTCAGATATAGCTATTCAGAGGTATGAGCTCGAGATTCTGTGAACGAGAACAAAATGGCGCTCACGGTTACGGTTATAGTTACAGAAACTCGAAAATTTCCAATAGCAACACCCATTTTTTTCATCGCAAAATGCTCAGCGTATGCGAAAACCCTAAAGAGCGTTGGAACCGTACGTGTATTGCAAGAAACAGACATATTATGCACACACAAAAAAACGTTCTGGAAATCCTCCCCCTCACAGAAAAAAACTCGATTGGGGCGCAAGGAGGAAATTTGCATATGACGCAGAGTTTTTACACTAATCTCTGATTACAATACAGATCGGAGAAACTAAAAATTTTATTTTGATTACACATTTTCCATGCCATTTACCACATGGGTGCCATGCCAGTGATGGCACCCATGTGGAAAATGTTTAATGAAAATAAAATTTTTAGTTTCTCCGATCTGTATTGTAATCAGAGATTAGTGTACTGACTCTGCGTCATATGCAAATTTCCTCCTTCCGCCCCAATCGAGTTTTTTCTATGAGGGGGAGGATTCCCAGAACGGTTTTTCGTGCGTGCATAATATGTCTGTTTTCGCATGCGCTGAGCATTTTGCGATGAAAAAAATGGGTGTTGCCATTGGAATTTTTCGAGTTTCTGTAACTATAACCGTAACCGTGAGCGCCATTTTATTGCCGTTCACAGAATCTCGAGCTCATACCTCTGAATAGCTATATCTGAAATTTCATCTCGATCAGTTGAGCGGACTGGCCGCTAGAGCTCCATATATCGGCAAAGTTTTTTTATGACCACCCTGTACTTTAAGTACGCTTCACATGAATAATTTAATTATTCTTAGGTATTTTTCCTACTTTAAGATTCGCGTGTAAGTATATTATTCAATTTAAAAGC
The DNA here is from genome assembly GCA_964019185.1 of Maratus speculifer. Classification (NCBI taxonomy): domain Eukaryota; kingdom Metazoa; phylum Arthropoda; class Arachnida; order Araneae; family Salticidae; genus Maratus; species Maratus speculifer. The sequence continues at coordinate 248,589,556 of OZ025293.1, read as the reverse complement.
GTTTCATAAAATTAATATTTGAGCTTTTTAAATAAGAAAAACTTTTCCCCATTTTAAAGTTTTGTAAATAATAATTTAATTCTTTTACACTGTAAAAAAAAATCTGTAAAGGTACTACACTTTATCTAGGAAACTGGGATTCCAGGAACTTTTCCTGTAACGGTAACAACAAAAACTCAAGTTTTAGAATCGGTTACATGGATTTTTCCTGTTATCGTTACATGAAAAGTTCTTGGAATCCCAGTTTCCTAGAAAATGTTTAGTACCTTTACAGATTTTTTTTTACAGTGTAGACATTTTTCATATGACGATATTTAATATATGGACATTTGACACATGATGTAACTATTAACATAAAAGGCTTTTCGAGAGTATTGATTTAATTATTTTAAGCTTACGTTTTTACTTTTTTTAATAGTCACGTGCAAATATAATTTTTATGACGTAATTTTTCCTATCTCCTTCTTTTAATCCATGCTCATTTAACTATTATTTAAAACTTTCATTTATGATTGTAATAGTCACGTGTAAGTAAATTTTTTTAGAGGAAATACAATGAAATTTTTACAGATAGCATCAATATAAAAAATACTTTTTTTAAGTATGAAAAAAAATGGTCTCTTGAAATGATGAAAAATTGAATACAAAATTGAGAGAAAACCGTAAAAAAAATTAATCAGATAAAAAAAGCTCACTCTGCACACCACAAGTTTATATATCCGTCGCAAAAGATAATTAAATTGCTATATATAGTTCTTATCACTATAAAACTTTTTTTAAATGATTTTGACCGACTTTAACATTAAATATCTGTTAAAATAATTATTTTATTTTATTTGGTTAAATAATAATTTGATTTGATTTAAAAGTGCTTCAGCACGTTTATCAAACATTTGTCTATAATACTACCAATTTTCAAATTTTTTATGCAATATTCTCTGAAAGTACTATAATACTACAGATGTAAAATTACAAAAGTCTTCACTGTTAAAAAATTCTGTGAAGGTACTAAACATTTTCTAGGAAACTGGGATTCCAAGAACTTTTCCTGTAACGGTAACAGCAAAAATTCAAGTTTTAGAATCGATTACATGGGTTTTTCCTGTTACCGTTACATGAAAAGTTCTTGGAATCCCAGTTTCCTAGAAAATGTTTAGTACCTTTACAGAATTTTTTTTACAGTGTTGTTGCTATAAAATTACAGATTACTAGATTTTTATCTGTACACTGTGCAAGAAAAAAAAATGTATATTTACAAAACTAGTTTTTGTAAAGCTCCATTTACAAAAGAACTTACTAAAATTACAATAATCTTACTAAAATGTTATCTGTAACCCGGATTAAACTTACATGAAAATCTCTAGGCACCTCCGTTTTCTAAAAAAAATTCTTAGTAGCTTTACAGATTATTTTTATTTACAGTACAAATGTGTATCTGTTACATGAATTTTTCTTCTTGCCGTTACATAAAATGTACCTGGAACCCAGTTTAATAGAAAGGTTTTACTAACTTTACAGATTTTTTACAGTGTGGTTTTCATAATATTAACAAAAAAAGACCTCCGGAGAAAAAAAATCATTTACGGAAACGTAGACAATGTCAGTTACTTTTTTTTCGGAATAGAATGATACGCATATACAGTGCGTGTAAAAAGTATAAGGACAGCAAAAAATATTAATTTTTTTCATAAATTAAAAAAAAATGAAACTTTTCCCCTAATAATATGTATTTGTAAGCTGAAAAGCTAATAAAATAATAAAAAAAAATCAACCTGGAGAATTTTATTACAAAAATTAAGTAATTGTACAAAAAATCACTATTTTTGCCTGTGTAAAAACTTTAAAGACAATAAAATATGTTCAATGTAGTAATCGAATAAACTAATATTTAATGTATTATGCACCCATGAGTTTAATGATTGCAAATATTCCTTCATTCCTCCACATTATTAATATTTGGTAGCGTTCGGGATTCTTTTTTGTATTATGCATCTTCAAATGTAGATCTAGTTTTGATGCTGAAGAAAAATGCCTTCCATTTTTATAAACTTTTCTTGCTAGATTTCCCCAATAGTTATCGGTAGGTTTTAAATCAGGATTTCTGAGCGGCCATTGCAAAACTTCAATATTTTTCTTATAGAACTAAAGTTTTTTATCAGGAATTGTGTGGATAGGCGCATTATCTCGCTGTTAAATTTGTTTTTTCCAGTCAGAAATGCTGAAACAAAGAAGGATGGTCAGAAACAGTTTGTATAGGTATTTTTGAATTAAATTTTCCTGAAAGATATGCCAATGAACCCACATCGTTGAACGAAAAAAAGCCTCATTTTGTAATGAATCCGCCACCTAACAAATATTTTAATAAAATCTCTTTTTCTTTTCTTAAATCATCCCAATAATATTTCTAGTCATCAAAATTCTGTTAATTTCACTACTTTTCATTGGATAAAATTACTTGCAGCCATTTTTTGTGCCATCACTTGTGTTAGAAACTGTAAACTTTGTCTTTGTAGCTAGTCAGTAATGGGGGTGCGGGAGGGAGGGTTACATGATTTTGTCGCATATTTTATATTCCCACATTGATTAACTGAATTGTATAGAATATTTTATTGCACATTTCGAACTCAATCTTTTGTAAAATTTCTTAACTCAAACTTTTTCCAATAGATGCTATATTTAAAATTCTCCTTCCATCACTGGATAACAAGGCTTTTGGCCTGCCTTCAGCGGCTTTTTTTCCATATCCGCATTTTAATTTTAAAAAATTGTTAATGACGGTATTAGATTTCTCTATCCTTTTTTAAACAGACCCACAACTTATTACTGCACAACGCAAAAGACTCAATAGCACCTTTTTAATATTCAGTCTGTTTTCTTGCTTTTGTCATTATTACAAAATTAACCAGTCATAAATCCGAGTGTTTATAGTTCGTAGGACAAGTGATTACATGGGGAGACAAATGGCTGCAGGTAATTTTCTCGGATGAAATGAAATGAAACTTAAATGGTCCTGATTGCTGGAAATATTATTGGGATGATATCAGAAAAGAAAAAGAGATTTTATTGAAACATCAGTTATGCGGCGGATTCATTGCGACATGGGGCTGCTTTTCATTGAATGGCGTGGTATAACTTGTATAACTCCCAGGAAAATGTAATTCAAAGACACATATACAAACTGTTTCTGGTCAGTTTTCATTTGTTGTAACACTACTGGCAGGATAAAAAGTGGGATTAACAGCGAGATAATGCACCCACACTATTAAAACTAATGGTGACACATTGCACCTTTTAGGGGTGAAAGGCTTGTCTCACTGGTGACCCCCTAGAGGAGCTAAAATGACACCCTTAACTAGGGTGAAAGGATGGCACCCCTAATCCAGGGTGTTTCAGGGGGTGAAAGGACGGCACCTCAGGGAAGAATAATGGCACCCCTTATCCAGGGTGTTTCAGGGGGTGAAATTACGGCACCTCAGGGAAGAATAATGGCACCCCTTATCCACAGTGTTCAATAGGGTGAAACGATGGCACCACAGGGGAGAATAATCTCACCCCTTATCCAGGGTGCCCCAGGAGGTGAAAGGATGGCATCTCAGGGGAGAGTAATGGCACCCCTTAACCAGGGTGCCCCAGGGGGTGAAAAGATGGTGCCTCAGGGGAGAGTAACGGCACCCCTTATCCAGGGTGCCCCAGAGGGTGAAAGGATCGCATCTGAGGGGAGGGTAATGGCACCCCTCATCCAGGGTACCTTAAGGGGTGAAAGAATGGCATCTCTGGGTAGAATAATGATACCACTTATCCAGGGTGCCCCAGAGGGTGAACGGATGAAACACATAATCCAGTGTGCCCTGTGGCATCCTACAAGAAATAGCACTCACAATCTATGGCCCACAGTTGCAACCCCCCCTCCCCCCTGCTTGTCAAAAAATTGTATTGGTTTGAATCATGAAATACAAAGTGTTTACCCATTTTTAAATTGAATTCTGCAGAGAAAATTATCATGATCAGTCAATATTTTGAGCCTTTTTTTTCTTTTAGATTTATGGAATATTATATTTTTAAACTCATTATCAGGTGTCCAAAGAAAAATTGTAGCATATTTTTGTAACTCAGAGAGGGATAATATGAACTACAAAAATAATCATAGAAAGGCAGAGAATTCAAATTTTACTTTCATTTACATGGAGAGTATTTTAAGAAAAATTCAAAATTTTAACTTTTATACAGTCTTTGCATTTCAAAATCACCAATCATAAGTCATCACTATTGCATTGTTAGTCATACCCAAAAGGTTTTGTTAGAATAAATCGCAAAATTTACACAACCTCTACACCTCTTTTCTGCCTCTAAAAATCACTGAGTTAGAGTCAAATATTGTGACTTTGTCATACAATTTGAAGCCTGATTTTCAATTTTATGTTTTGAAGTTTTTGTAAAATGAAATAAATCATGATTTTGACTGTCTCTAACTCATATGTTTGGATCAAACTTTTTGGGTATGTTTAAGAAAGGGCCAGTAACTATTTTTGTGACTGGGCATTTTTAGATGCAGGAACATTATAAAAATTTGATGTTTTTTGACTCCAAAATAAGAGAAAGTACAAATTGAATTATCTATCTTCATATGAATATTTTTATAATTTTCTTATAGTTTCAGAAATAATCCGTAACCATCTTTTTTGACATATAGTATATTGCTTGACATGTATTTTCATTATTTTATATACAGGGCAACTGAAAAGTATGGGGACACAGAAAAATGCTATATCCTGTAAAATATATGCCATAATTTAATAATAAAAAAATAAAAGAAATAACAATATTTTAACAAATTGTTCACTGGCTTGATATTTATTTTTTACACAAGTTTGAAAACGCAGTAATTCTGATTTAAATCCTTCTATGCCTTGATAATTTCGCATCACATACAACGCAAACTGGGGATTTTCTATTTCTAGCTTTTCTACAGAAGTCAAGTGAATTAAGATCTGATTGTTCGAAGACAATACACCTGTTATTAAATATCCACGCAGATGGGTTTTGAAGGTCAATGTTGTTTTTGCTGTTGTTTTGTTGTTGTTGAAGGCCTCAATACTGCTGGAAGTTCCATTAAAATTATTTTGCTTCCATGAGGCAAACACTTCGTTGAACATATTAGTTGCTGATCATTTTGACGGTTGTGAACTTTTCGGAGGATTAAGATTTTCATATAATAGAAGAAATGCTACAAAATTTTAAAATAAGCATTTCTCAGAATTTAGTTTTGAAATATATGTCAAACAACGCACCAATATTTTTTCAGCTACTCTGCTGTATCTAATTAAAAAAATGTAAAACACAAATTAGAAAAGAATACGTAATAAATGCTGTGTAACTTTTAAATTAGTAAGAATACTTCATATTCTTTAAAATTCTTCCAGAAAGTTAGCCATCAAGCTATGAAATGAATTATAGAAAATAAGTTCATTTTATGGTTGTGGTAAAATCACAGATAAAATTGAGTAAAAAAAAAAATCATTATTACAATATATGTAGTACTTACCTTTATAGTGAACTTATGCAAATCCATATTTTATAGCATATATCCACACAGGATTAGAAATTAAGAACTGTATTTAAGGTGTCAAAATAATGCCTACAATTTTGTTTCGATGTGCCAACTGCATTTCACATTTTCTTATTTCTTTTCACAATCATGTTAATAGTAATAATATTGCATTGCATATTTAATTTTAATGTACTGAAGGGAAGTGGGGAGGAAACTATATATATTAAACACTTTTTCTTACTAAACAAAATAAAAACTGACTTTCCATAAGTATGAAACCTGATTAAACTACAATATTTGGATTCTGCAAAAACTTATTCTTTTTATAAAGCTAATATGCATACAAAACAGATAATCAAGCAAATATGTCCACAGAGAGAAAATATGAGCTATAGATCTAACTAGGGATAAGCTAATTTTTTAAAAATCTGAGAGTAACAGTACATCAGAAAATAAAAAGTTAGCAAATAAATGAATCTTTGGTTGCCAATTATGGTGTGGCATTTAAAACATTTCCAAATCACACATATTTTTTTGTTTGTTTGAGGAAGGGAATACAAAAATTTTAAAACAATTTTAATACAGTTTCTTATTTTAGGAACATATAAAGATGCAGAAATATCTCATAATAAAAGAAAATCTTGTTTACAGGGGTGTAATATCCAAGGACCAGTTTTATCAGTCATTGGTGAAAGTGAAGTTAACTTAAGCGTCATTTAGAATGTCCAATCGAATCCTGATTCAATTCGCATCCATTCCATCTTTGTATTTGCGTACCCATTTACAATGTACAATCCGGATTAAAGTAAAAACCAACCTAGATCATTTCTTTCGCGAAATCGCACCTGCTAGCTCCTAGGGCAGTAATCCAGCTTTTACCCATGATTCCTTTCGGGTAAACAAACAACCAGTGCCACTTCATCGAAATTACTGTGCGTGTTCAGCGGCTACTCTGAGCTCGCGCGCTCAGGAGTCACGGACATGGAGTGGGTTATTATCGTGGACGCGATATCCGTTTAGTACTCGTTACTGTGCTATAAGTACTGTGAATGTGCGCTCAATAGCAGGTGGAGAACAGATCACGGACTTGATTAATTACGGTGCTAATTATAAAGATAATCTGTTGCAAACGAAGGTAAGCTCAATGTCCGAATCAGTTGAGTTTGCTGTCAGACTTTATTGCAATCAAACGTTATTCGAGTTCGAATCCTTCGCGGGCCGAAAGTTGGTTTATAATTTCTTTGTATTATTATTCGTTGTTTTTTATTAATAAATAAGAAATTTTTATTAAAGATAAATTTTATAATAATAACACAAAAGCACGTGTATTTATATTATAATAATAAAATACTTATTTAAATGAGACAAAATGAGATGTTTTGCGGAAAAAGTTTTATATTTGAACCCTTTTAATATTCTAAGTATCGTTCCAAAGTGATTTATAATGACATTATATATGAATTTATAATGATATTTATAACTCCAAGTGATTTAAGCAAATGAAAAAAAAATGTATTCTGCGAAAATATCCGCATACGCGTAAAATAATTTCTTAATGTTTTTCTTTTCTTTTTCTTTCTTTCTTTCTTTTTTTTAAATTTTAGAAGTGAATTTTTATCGAGATTAAGATGCAAATATTATGCATGCGTGGATCAAAATGGGAAATATAAAAGCAAAATGTAAAAGATATACATTTTTTTAAACTAAAAATATCTGCACACATATTTTTAAAGAGATGAAATATTTGGGTTTACCTTTTAGTTTTGTAATGAATAAAGTGTGATTAAAATGTTTATGAATTTTCTATTGAAAGTATAGATAAGTGTTTTGCTTATACTAACATGATTTCGGATGTCGTTTGCCTCTCATATTTTACAATATATTTTGGCCTGTTATCCACAGGGTATTAAAATATACAATCATTAAATAAGAAATATATGCATACTAAAACTTTCTCTGAAAAATTGTCTAATTAACAGTGCAAATTCCATTGAAATCTTATAATATGTGGATATCTTAACCTTGATTTTTAAACAGCATTCTATTTAGCACGAAAGATATAAAGCAATTGATGAATGATTTTTAAATATATAAAAAGAAAATTATTAAAAAATTAAATCACCAATTGAATTGTTAAATTATATCAGTCAACCTACCAAACAAAGTGCAACAATAACAGATAAGCACAAAACGCACAATCACGTGATCAAATCGCCCAGCAGTTTTTTTGGGTCGCGCGCGCGAGCTTTGACCAGGGTTGGTGGTCATATTTTAAATGCTCATAGGGCTTAATTAGATGAATTAAGGCACGTGATACTTTTTCGGAATATTTTGGATTTTATTTGAGTGACCACAGGTATGTATTTCCGTTACGAGAAAGATGTTTTGGAAGGGTAAAGGGATATATTATTTGTATTTACCAATTTTGAACCATAAAAATAATGCAATAATTGAATAACTTTAAAATTCCCTTCTTCGATAATACCTACTCCATGCAGAATCTTCTGAGCGCGCGCGCAAAAAAAGATATCTCCTGAACCCGCCCATAGCAAACGGGTTCTGTTTATGTTTACACTGGAAGCTCTATTCTAGTTCACTAAGCAACCAATCAAAATTCAGAAGAAAAAACTACGCAGTTTCCGGATGTTTAAAAGGGGTTGGCTTTACGCTTGGGTTTGTAAATGGGTACAAAATTAAAGCAGGAATGATAGCGGAGTAGTTCCACTTCGTATGAATCCGGTTTCATTTCTCTAGACATTCTAAATGAGGCTTTTCAAGACAAGAAACATTAACACAAAGATCAACCTATAGGTGGCACTGGAATTCGGAAGTCATTGGAAACATACGCAAATAAGGCACAGAATGCTTCCAAATCGTTTGTCATAGTTGCATGCAGTGTGACCGTTTTTGGATTGTTGTAGGACTTAAACAAGCTAAATCAAGCTAAAAACCCAGGCTAAAAGATAGCTATCAGTCTATTGATTAGAAATTAACAGATTCTCGTATAACGAAATTCAGAAATGATTGCGAATGATTTAAACAATTGCTTTGAGTGCTTTTTGCTCCTACGGGTTATATTTTTCTGTCTGTCGATCTGTCTATCTATTCTATAGTATTTTTTTCTCATGGAATATGCATATAGTATTTATAATATTTTACAGGGTTATATAAAAGAAAACGAAAGTATGAAACGAATGTATGTTAAATGAGGGATTTGTAAATCACCGATTGTAATATAATTATGTAAATACGTAGCAACTATAGTTGTCGTTCAATCCGCCCGTCTCTCTGTCCGTCTGTCCGCATATAACAATGAAAAAACTACCTAAAGGAATCGTTTGAAATTTATAATATATAATTATTACATAATTTTGTCGAGTCATTTCAATTTTTGGGAACACACAGTTCAATTAGGGTCATTCCACACCAAATGAGCAAATCAGGTGTGGCTGACATGTCACAGATTTTATTGAAAATCATCATGTAAGTAGATCACAATCATTTACGAGGAAACGCAAAGTAGTAGAGTTCAGACTAGTTTATTTCAGTATAAAAATTTACATTAAAGTTGAGACGAAATCGAGGTCTTGTGTACATGCTTGAAATTTCAAGTTTGATTATTTGCCATAGAAATGGAAAGATTGTAATAAAAATTATTTACACTTAAGAATGAACTATAAGTAACAGATTGGCATAATTTAGTAATTGTATTTTTATTTTATAATTTAAAAATAAATAAATAATAAAAAAAAATCGTGGAAAAAATAAAATATTTCAGTTATATGTTTTAAAATGAAGGACACTTTTTCCAAATTCAAATTTTTTTTGCCATTATAGCTAATTGAATATATTTAATACATCTGTAATTTAATTCATGCCTTTTTCATTCCTTTATGAGAAAAAAAAATAAGTAGTGAAAACTGCTGATTAAAAAGTCAACATTTTTTTCATTTTTTTGGAGACGAATAAAAGCTTTTAAAAGTTTTAAACTCTTTGATATTACAGATAAAAGTGTATATTTTAAGTATACGGAGTTTTATTCTTTCTTTCAGTTTATTTTTGCCTCAAGAATATTTTAATTTGTATAGAAGAAAAACTATTTTTTTCTTAAAATAACTGTATTTTAATCTTAAATTCAATTAACAAACATAGATGGCAGCATACGTCTATTTTTAGCAAGATATTTCCAAAAAAGCGCGTGTTTTCAAAGAAAGATTGTCTTTAGAATGTCTCAAATGTTAGTTTTTTGAACCCATTTTTGTTATGTTAGAAATTAAAAAGGCAGAAACTTTATTGAAACTTTTTTAGTGTGTCATGGACTTATTAATTCTTATGTACGTGTAATATTGTTGATGTAGGAGTTGTCCTTTAATTGTTTTTTGAGGTAACATAAGAGGAATAATTATGATTTTGTCATTTTTTTTAAAGTTTCTAAGTTTTTTTGAAGATGAAGGAAATAAATAACAACTTTGAAACTTTTAGAATTCGATCTTCATACATAGTACTACATCTTGCATCAATTTCAGAGATGTTTTTTAAATCCTTTGATTTTTATAACATTTCAAAATTTTTAAAAAATTACAAAATTTCAATATTTACAACCAATTTTTGATTAATTATGATATTACCAAATTATTGTTACTCAATAAATATAAAGATTGATATCCAGAGATTTCAATATCATAAAAAAACTTCATTTTTGTTAAATATTTTTCAAAATATAGAACTTGAAACTTGCAACTTTCGACGATTATCCGCAAGCCATTCTATATCACAAGTTTTTTAAATGTCCAAAATTGATAAAATAAATAATTTTTCGTGAAAATATTGTGCACACATACATTTGAATATGAAATGAATACTTACCTCAAATTTTATTAAAATCGGATTCTATGCAGCCACGGCTTTTTTTACATTTTTGCTCATTTGACATGGAATGACCCATTACAGGGACAGTGAAAACATTACATTACGGTCAATGGGAAAAAAAGTTTCATATGCGTTTTAATGGTGATTCTCTCAACTCTTTCGAACATAATAAAATTGAAATGAAACTATGAAGTATATACTAAAATATATACATTCTGTACAATCTGGGGTACAAAAAAAAACTTATTGAAATACAGGGCCACACAAAAGTATTCCATTACATAATGGTATAGACAGAAAATTTTTTGGTACGCGTTTTAATTGTATTAAACTATTTAACATTTTAAGAAATTGATATACGTTGCTGAGGAATAAAAGTTAATTCCTGTGTAATAGAAAGCAGATAGTATTTACAGGAACACACAAAAGATTTCGGCTGCTACTCTATTCGAAATACAGTATACTATTACATCAAGATCTGAATATTTTTAAGTGCGTTCGTAATTATATAAATATGTAGCACCTATAATCGTCATTCAGTCTGTCCGTCCGCCTGTTTGTCTGCCCACATATAACAGAGTAAAAACTAATTAACCAAATCGTTTGAAATTTAAAATATATAATTTTTGCATGATTTTGTCGAGTCATTTCAAATTTTATGAAAATCAGATGTGTAATTTCAATACAGGAAAAATCAAAAGTATTCCATTACATTATGGTCAGCAGGAAAAAATCGTTTCAAGTGCATTTTAATGAAGGTACACTCTTTTGAATATAATAGAATTGACATGAATCTATATTTTGTTAAAAACATATAATAATGCACAAAGTACATTAATTTCGCAATTTTAGGCACCATAATTAAAATATGGGACTTCTAACAATTATGGACCTTAGAAAGTAGTTGTTCTGATGACTTTTGTGGAGCCCTGTACATGAATAATAAATATTCATTAATCATATTTGATTTGGACATGGTAGAGTGAAGCTAGATGCCATATATCGGATTTGTTTCCCAAAATGCGATTGTTTTTATATTTAATTATGCTGACCATCAATAAATGGCAGGACCATCGAAGTTATTTTTAGCTTGTTGTCAGTCCAAATCTAGCCTGCTTTTAGCTTGAAAAAACGGTCACACTGGTTTCATTGGTTCTGCGTGATTAACATCACAGGGAACATCATGTTGAAGAGGAGTCATAAATCTTGTAACGATAAAGTATAGCAGGTCTGGATGTACACACACAGGGGCCTGCCAGCAGTATTCGGCGCCTGTGTGCAGAACTGCATTTGGCGCCCCCCCCCAAAAAAAAAACTATGAATATTTAAAAATGTATAGTTGCCATTCTTTTGGAATATTTTTAACTAGAAAATTTATTTAATAAAATATGTCTTGTTTCTTTACAATTCGTACTTTATTTCATTAAATAAATAAATTTCTGTTTCCGCACATGCTTAAATTACTTGAAAAATAAAGAAGGATGGCAGCTATGTAAATAAAATCCGTAACACAGTAAAAGATGTGTAAATGGAAGCACTCTCTATCAGAATCCTGCTTTACAGTAAAATTTCATTATCCCGAAGAAAGTAATTTAATGCAATAACAATAGATTGCATCTAAAAGAAAGAAGTATTGCGATGCCTAGGAAAATCTACTACACATAGAGATATGAAAATTTGGATAAGGATAGATAATGGTAGATGCACCGTGCACCTGACACTCATTTTTTTTATTTTTTGTTAATTACCCGAAATATTAATTAAAAACCCTTAATGATAATCGCAAAATGGCGAACTTTTATTCCTCTACGAGATTATGCGTGTGTGCTTCCCCAAGCAGTCCTTCCCACTGACGAAAAGCGTAACGTTTGATTTCTTCTGCATTTTCAAATTGGGATATAGTGAGATCCCGGTAGAATTAAAAATAAATAAATAATAAAGAAAGAAGGAAATAGTATTTTTCAATGGTATTTTTAATTACTATTTTAAAAAATCTTTTTACTTGGCAGCAATTCGCATCAGTTTTCAAGTTTTCTATTTCTGTGAAGTTTCAAACGTAAAAAAACAAACAAACAACAACAACAATAAAAACTGTTGATACATTCACGGATACTAATTCAAGATTATACACTGCTAACAATGTAATGTTCGTTCGAAAATATTTTTATTCAAAATTATAAAGTCAAATCAACATGCTGCTGAAGACATTTCCCTCCCCACACCCCATCTCTACATTCGTTTGGGAAAAAATAACATTTAATATTTGACTGAAGGTTACTTAAGGTTATTATAATTGGTCTACGCTACGTGATCCAAGGTGGTTGGTTAGTATTAGGACATAAAGTGCACAGGATTTTAAAACACCTTTTACATAAATCTATATTTTTCCATTCATATTAACAGCCATCATTGTAGTTTCTAATTTATTTATGTCTAAATTGAATTTTTTTTTGTCATTTTAGTCTCTGTAACGTCTACGGTTATGTGTAATGCTAATAAGTGCTCTTATTTCAAAAATTCAATTTTATGTTCGGATATGAAATGTACAAATCTTACAATCATTACAATAATTTATGCAGTATTTGAATAGACATGAGTGTACGCAGGGAGTGCAGGGAAAGGCTCCCCCTTCAACCTTCGAAAAGATTAGAAAATTTGGACATCTATGGCCAAATTTAGTCTATCTTCATCAACTCTCCCCCTTTTTCGCTATCATGATAATTCCAGAGTACTAGATCGAAATAAATTAGAAAATTTGGACATCTATGGCCAAATTTAGTCTATCTTCATCAACTCTCCCCCTTTTTCGCTATCAAGATAATTCCAGAGTACTAGATAGGTAAAAGATAGATAAAAGGTATTTATTTCGCTCAGAAATCTATGGTGTGGAAAAAAAACACTTTTGTTCAATACATAAGTTTCCACCAGAAATGATCATTAGTAGAAGTGCTGAACAAAATTATTGCTTTGGCCGCTTAAAGTAAGCTTTACTCTTTAAGTGCGAAAACCAGTGTTAAACCTACTGCACGGAATGCCAACATCTTCACAAACGGCTGATGCTCCATTTTTACCATTAAAATTTGTTACATAGCTGACGCCAGTATCTCCAATCAAAAATCTGTACACTGAACAGAACAGAGAACACTAACATACAAAAGGCTATACAAATGTAATGAACGTTATCAATTTTTTGGCAATTTCTGGACCTCCGCTACCCCTTACGATATCATACGTTATCATTCCTCAATAACATTGTCTTTTCTTTACTGATAAACACAAGTATTATTTCAAACATACTTTAGACCTGCTTTCTTAAACGCAGATTATATATATGCATACACATAAGATGGAGGGATAGGAATACCAAACATTGAGATATTCAATATTTTGAAAAAAAAATTTATTTTATAGTGATTTAATTATTTTAACTTTCATAAAAATAGTTAACAAACTAATATACACACACACACACACACATATATATATATATATATATATATATATATATATATATATATATATATATATATATATATATATATATATTGCAGACTATTTTGATATAATGAACAAGTTATAAATGAATTAAAGAAATTTATATTAAAAAAAGAAAGAAAAAAAAAGGAAACAGAAAGAGAAAATTTTGGTTGCATCATTCAAAAATGATAAATACATCAAGACACCCCATCCCTCACTAGACATATCTTCCGTTATCATATGCTAGATTCTCTCCCCCCTTCCCCCTAAAGTAATAACGTTATGTATGCATAGCCAGTGCCGTAGCTAGAAGTGAATAATGGGAAAGGGGGGGGGGTCATATTTTCTCTCTTTCTCTCTATGACGCAGAAAGATAAATTAGTACATGTTCACTCTGCAGTTACTATGTTTCTCATTAAACTGTTGTAATAGTTTCATTTTATGCTAAGAATAGGATGATGAAAAATTCGAGTGTAAAACGAGTGAAATCTTAAACAACTTGTTAGCTTCATATGTGTAAATAGGATGAGCAAGTGTTGAAACACCTATTTTTGTACCAATTTAGTATTTTTGCAAAAGCTGTGAAAGGTCCTCAAAACTTAATTAGATTTTTAAACAGAATTTCATTTGAATTTTTGGAATAGAAATCAATTTAGTGACTTTGGAATCTTTTCCAGGGAGGCTCAAAAAGTTTTAGGGGAAGCTGAGCCGCCCATAGCAGCCCTTAGCTACGGCCCTGTGCATAGCCCCCAAGTTCTGGTTTTACATTGCTTCTCTATTCATGATTCTCCAAAGCTTTCCCCGTGGACGCCGCGATTGCGCCCTTAGGTTTTCTTGGCACCCATTCGAATGTATCCTCTTATACTACCTATTTTTAAGATTAAAAATCCATTTCAAGGGATGCATTTTTAAAAGTAAAAAATATTTAAATATTTTTCTTGTAATACTTATCGATGACCTTAAATAAGTTTTAATTATTAAATGCTATTAAGTTGTTATTCAGTGATTAAGGTTTCTATAGCTTCTTCATCTACAAAACTTTTGAAGATAGACTGTCCTCTGAAAATCTAATTTTAAATTTATTCTGAATTAAATTATTGTTGCAAATTATGTTAAAATAGTTTCTGAATCATAGGGGACTTATAGCTATCAGCGTGAGATGTACGCGCATCATATAAGACGTTTCTAACATATAAGTCTACCTCTATTCATGGACTGATATTGTAGGAGAAACTTTTACCAGTATTTCCGAATGGTAATTTTCTTCTTCTTTATGATAAATTCTGAAGTAAAGTGATTATTGTTTCTTATAAATAATAATAAAAAAAAAAACAAGTGAAATTTAGCTCCTACGGTAACAAAACTGTATATTATGCTTTTCCACCGCAGTCAGATAATAGTGTTGCATATTTTCAGCTATGTGGCGCCTTTTATTATTTATAACTTTATGAAGTGCGCCTCTGTTTATAAAGGTTGGGCAAGTCTTGTCTAAATGATTTATTAGAGGACTCATAAGTAGAATAAAATAAAATTTTGAAGAAAGAAATGAATATTTATAAATAATTTCTATAAGGTAAATCTACAAAAGATAATTCATATGCCAAGAAAATATAATACATTTTAGTATAAATAAATTAAAGATTTTTTTTTTAATATTTGCTTTTCAACTGAAATCTTTTGGCGCCTTTACTGCTTCGGCGCCTGTGTGCACCGCACACTTTGCACACTGGGTCGGAACGCCCCTGTACACACAATACGCATTACACCTCTCAGCAGATCATATCTTTCAGTTCCGACAGATTAGATGGACGGTACTGATATAAAAGGAGTTCAAAATATCCCCACAACAAGAAGTCTGTCAGTGTCAAATCTGGAAGCCTGTAAGCGGCCACGGGAACGAACTAACATCTAGTATTCCAGTTTCTTCTAACCACCGAACAAGTTTTATAAAGTCTGTCTCTATTAACCCTTTCCGGCGCAAGCAAATTCTATTAGTAAAATGAGAAATTGTCGATTCACACCGGAATTTATAAAGGACTTGTCTAGATATTACGAATTCCTTAATTTAAGCTTTCATTGTAAAAGCAAAATTATATTAAAATATTACTGGTGCCGTTTGTAAGTTTGGAATTAAAATTAGGTGTTGCCGGCCCGGCAACACTGCGCAAGAGAGGGTTAATGGGTCATTTACAGTCCTGACACTCTACGAATTTGGAATTTATGCAAGGAAATGGTCACTGAATCCCTATTCCCGTAAAATAACTACAATAACAAAGCTTTCTCCTTCACACTCAACATGCTTGTTGACGTACATGCTTACAATGGTGAACTGGTATTGGATTAGTATAGAAAATTCTTATAACAGATTCAGTTGTATATTTCCACAAAATTCGCTTCACCAACGGCACCTATCTTCTGTTTTTTTTAATTATCGTTTTACCCGTCTTAAAAAATTCCCGCGACCTAGCAAAGCAGGACCTGCAAACCGTTTTTTATTTCAGTTATTTTTCAGATTTTTATGAATTTTTGAAGTTTTTACGGAATTTTTGCCCATAGTATTCTCATTAACTACTGCATTAAAGCAGATTAGTAATTTTGCTAAATTTATTTTAAACGAAATGGGATATATTTGTTGTATTTATTGAATTTAGAAAATAAGGTGATAAGACAAACTTTATGACTGGGTAGTTCTTTATGCAATCTAACATTTAGCATATGTTAAATCGCTTGTAAATGGAGAATAATTTCTTGTGAATTGGCTTTTATAACTTCGAAGACTTTTCGAGTTTGCTGTCATACTGCCCTACATTAAGTACTTAGCGGTAAAATATTTTACTCTTTACTATTACAATACATGCAGTCAAATCTACCTTATCAAAAATTTAAAAAAAGAAGAACCGTAACTTTCTCTTTTCATTCTTTTAAATATATAGCATATTCTCCTGAATAAAATTAGTTTTGAAGAGGATTTAATGTACTCAATAAGCAATAAGATATTTAATATCCGTCTTTAGTTAAAAACAATTTTATAATTTAATAAAAATAATCTATTTCAGGAATTGTACAAAGAACAAATTGATTGTATTTGATTACGCAAAATTCCCTTGTGCAAGTCCAATATCACGAGTTGCCCTGAAGGCCGGGTATTAAATGAATGTTTTCCCAATGGAACGAGTGAATAGGATGGTGAGGACAATCTCAATATATATAATATGCTCTATTTATCATCCACTGGGAATAAAATTTAATAAAGTTACCAATAGATAGTACCTTCAATCATTAAAGAACATTATTTGTGCTGGATTTCAAGCATACGATTATTTTTAGGAAATATTTATGGAAATAAATGGTTCAAAATATAGGAATAGAAATATGTCATAAAACAATGAAAGAAATTAGCACTAAAATTAGAAATAGGAAAAAAAAAGACCATGCCAATCAAACCTTAATTTTTAAAGAATCAAAACGTAAATTCATTATTTGAAATTAAATTTCATTATAATGATATAGATAAAAAAATGCTTATATATAAAATTCAGTATGATTAGAATTACTATTGTAATTACATTTCAATATATACAGGGTGAGTCATAAATATCGAAACAATAGGCTATATCCTTAACTATTGCCCCTAGACCCATACTTCCAATTGCAAAGATTCATAAAAAAGGGTGAAATTTCTGAAAAGATAAGTAGAAACTCCACTGGGGGTCTATTTGAAAAAATACAAAAACTAATTTTTTATACGACCCCCTTAGGTCAAAATTCCCAATTAGATAATTATTCCATATCCATTCCTAAATTGAACAAAAAAAAAATCATCTCGATACCTAATAACCTGACAGAGATATTAAAATCCAAAATTCTCCGAAATTCGTGACTTGCACCACTTTACCATGCCTGTAAACGAAGAATTTTTGGCTAATTTTCAAAGCAAGTGAGGGATCGTCCATAAATTGTCCATTATTAAATGTCGATTTAAGACAGTGCCTCTCATTTGGACACAAAGAAGCAGTGCATTGAATTAAACCTAAACTTGTTTTCAAAATATGTTGGTAGTCTGCACTGGAGGTCTGCATGGATCGAAATATGTAGTTCCGGTCCCAAACCGACCCATAGAGGAAAAAGTTCGGCCCGGCCTGAAAAAATTTTAAAATCATAACCCGGACCGATCTGGAAAATAGTTTAAATCATAGCCTAGTTCAGCCGGAAATTTCTACATAGTTTTTTATTTCGGTGTGGGAAAAAAATGTTTCGTATGGAGGAGCTGAAAAAATTTTAAAATCATAACCCGGACCGATCTGGAAAATAGTTTAAATCATAGCCTAGTTCAGCCGGAAATTTCTACATACTTTTTTATTTCAATGTGGGAAAAAAATGTTTCGTATGGAGGAGCTCTAACCAAAAATTCCTTTTATAGCTTTTCGTATTTTATATTTATATTTTTTTATTATTAAAGAAGTGCCAAAGGCTGTAATATATTTATTTTATCAATGAATCTCTATTTATATCTAAATGTTTCACTTATATTTTAATATCGTTAATCCATATCCCATGAGTGGGAGACTCGAAAAATGTTATACAGTAAAACCTTTAAAGACGGTATCACATAGGAAAGAAAATATACGTTGTAGACAGCAGGTGTAGTGGTTACTCCCTAGGAGGTGTAATTGGAGTTTATTTTTTTAGGTATTATTGTATTTATTTTGCATGGCATTTGCATTAAGCATATTTCCCGTTTAAGACAGAATTCCGTCATAGGCAGTTTTTTCATTAGTTTTAGTTCATTTAATTTTTTAGCCTTTGAATATACTATTCTTTAAAAAAATGAATTTTAAAGTTTTTTTTTTCAAAATAAAGGTTTTAAAATCTATGTGTTTTTCGTAAAAATTTCGATTGTGCCGAATTTTATTTATTTTATGTACATATTAAGTCAGTCAGAGACAGTGATTTTAATACGGGTTTTGTCGAGACCGGGTTGAAAATTTCGTCCAGTGTACACTTAGGAAGAAGGAAACAGTTCACTCCTTTATGAAAAGTACGTTAGGCCCGGCCTGGCGAGTCTTCATATAAAAGTAACTTCTCGGTTCTGGCCCGGCCTGGGACCAGAATACAGATTCTTTAATATCCTCTTCAGGACGATAAAAAAGCCTGAAGTTGTCAGAGCTAAAAAAAACTTAATTTGCATCTTAGAAAAAGCATTCTTTTAAATAACTGACGGACATTTAAACAGTACATTTCGTTTTTCTGCATGATGATTTTTCCCCCACTATTTCTTGTCTTTAAACTATTAAATGTTAAGAATTTTTAAAGAAAAAAAGAACTTGAAACAGGTCATTTTTGATTTTTTTACATTAGTTTTGTTTCGGCAAATTAAAAAAAAATATTTACTTTTGAAAATGTGATTTTTTTAAAGTTATATTATTTTTTCAATAATCATTTTTAATAGTTTTTAAATTAATATAAAAAAAACCCTGGAACAAAACAAAATCAGATTTTCAACTTTAAGTAAATGGAAAGAAATTGAAAGCTTATAAATAATGTTACGAGTTATAACGATTTTTAATTATCCCATTTAAAGCAGTACTAACCACATGAAACTTTTATAAATTGTATGTGAAATTTTAGGATGTGATTTTCTTTGCAAATTATAAGGCTAACCATCACAAAAAAAGTAAAAAATCAAAATTCTAACTCAAAAAATAGATTTTTTACGCTTAAGTAAAATTGTTTTTTGAATTGTGCACACTTCAGTTTGTGTCTAATCCCTTAAAATCTGATGAATTTTTTAAACGGCTATAACTTTGCGAGTTTTGAAGATATGTAGATGCAACTTTTTGTGTCTTATTCTGAACTGAATAAGGAAAATTTTCCTATTTGGAATTTTTCTCCTACGGTGGCCGTATAAAAATTTAATTTTCGTATTTTTTCAATTAGATCCCCCCATGGAGTCGCAATTTATCTTATCGACAATTTCAACTTTTTTTTATGAACTTTTGCAATTGGAAGTATGGGTCTAAGGACAATATTTAAGGAGATAGCCTATTATGTCGATATTTATAACTCACCCTGTATACACTGCTGTACAAAAGTTAAGCAAAATTCGTAAAATGCTAAAAACTTGGAGTAAATATTCGTGAAATTATTCCAAATTACTTGCGGAGGTTGAAGAAGAAACATTAAGTTTATGCAAAAATTTTCAATCGACTACGTCATGCGCGAAATACCTACGCATGTCGAAACACTTATAAACCGGTTCACGCGGTATAGGTAGTTCAGACGAATTTCGTACAACTCATGTGCCAGGAAACATTTTTTGATGAAACAGGAATAATGATGACACAAAAACGCCAACTGGACGTGTTTGCAAAATGAAGAATCGTCGGAATGCTGGAATTCGGACGATCACAAACCGAAGTGTTTCGAATTCCGAACGTGGATCAGTTTGTGATCTCAAAACTGTGGCAGAGGTTTCAAAGTACGGGAGATGTTACCCGACGACCAGTACCAGGTCGACCAAGAGTCACAACCATTCGCCAAGACCGATATCTGGCAATACGTGCGCGACGTCAGAGAGGCAGTACTGCCAGAGAACTGGGTTCGGCACTTACAGTCGCACAGGAACACGAATTTCAAGACAAACTGTTTACAGGAGACTCAATCATGCTGGCCTGTATGCCAGAATACCAGCAGTTTGCATTCTCCTCACGTCTGCGCATAAACGTGCTCGTTTAAACTGGAGTTTGAAACATCAACATTGGAGTGAGGGAGTGTAGGCCAGTGTGATGTTCAGTGACGAGTCCCGATACAGTCTGAGTAGTGATTCCCGTAAGGGAATGATATGGAGAGAGCGTGGGATACGTTTTGAATCAAGAAACATAACGGAAAGACATCTTTTTTCATCAGGGGGAGTAATGGTATGGGCAGGCATCATTTTGGACGGTCGCAGAGACCTCCATATCTTTGACTGGTAAAAGGTACAGAGACGAAGTTCTTGAGCCTTATGTTCGCTTGTTTCGAGGTGCTGTCGATCCAGACTTCATATTCATGGATGATGATGCGCCTTGTCACCGTGCGTTACTGGTTGACGACTTCCTATAAACTGAAAACATCCAGCGCATGTCGTGGCCTGTGAACTAACTGGATTTAAATCCTATCGAGCATGTATGGGATATGTTCGGGAGACAACTTGCAGCGTTTTCGCACCCAGCACGCTCCGTTCAAGAACTGAAAGGAGCTTTCAAAGAAGCTTGGAACTGTTTGAACTGACAACTCATTCCTAATCACATAGCAGATATGGGAAATCGCTGTGCAACGTGCCTGGCTGTCAGAGGTGACCATACGCCTTATTAAATTGCAGCATCACTATTTTATTTAATGTTTTCTTTCTTTTTTCATTTAAAGTGTGAACTCTTACTATGCTCAGTTTTCTTTCAAACTGCGTCTTTGGATAATAAAAGTAAATATTATCGTTCTTCTGAATTGTTTTCTTACTTTATAACCATTTTACACTCACATATCACGTTTCACTACATTCCGATTTACATTTCTTTCATTACTTACTTAATTATCAATTATGCTTAACTTTTGGACACCAGTGTAGTATAGACACGTACAAAACTCAAGACATGGTGCCTTGCGAGATCGATAGAGCATATATATATATATATATATACAGGGTGTCCGAAAAGTCTGGAAACGGTCGAATAACTCGAAAAATACATATGAGATTGAAAAACGTATATATACGTGTTAAATATTTTTAAATAAGCTACTCAGTGGTACCAAATTTGACCTTCGTAACCGACCCCCTGGGGGTCAGAGGGGGTCCAACTTTGAAATCTTAAATTATAACCCCCATTTTTTATTGCAGATTCGGATTCTATGGACAAAAATACGTAACTTTTGTATTTGATGTTTATTTCGAATCCTCGTTTATCACGGTGTAATTGAGCATATTAAATCGATACATATTTCGGCTTTTCCAACGGGATTTTCCCTAATCGAAACTAATTGGGGAGAATTTATGACATCAAATTCCTCGTCTTTTGCAATAATAGCGTTTCCTGAAAATCACCCGTGCCGATTATTTCGGTAGTGCTGCACAGTTAAAAATTTGATCCATTTGCTGTAGCGTCACTCCACAGCTTTTATAGAATATATCTTTCATGACCAATGAGAATGTTCCATAACACAGTAAAGTACATTGTAAAAAAATTGTCCCTTTTGCTGCATCGTCACTCCACCGCTTTTATAGAAAACGATTACTTTACTGTGTTATGGAGCATTCTAATTGGTCACAAATGAGATATTCTATAATAGCTGTGGAGTGACGCTGCAGCAAATGGGTCAAAATTTTAACAGTGTAGCACTGTTGAAATAATCGCCACGGGTGATTTTCAGGAAACGCTATTCCTACAAAAGACGAGAAATTTGACGTCAAAAATTCTGCCCAATCAGTTTCGATTAGGGAAAATCCTGTTGAAAAAGCGGGAATATGTATCGATTTAATATGCTCGATTACACCGTGATAAACGAAGATTTGAAATAAACATCAAATACAAAAGTTACGTATTTTTGTCCGTAGAATCCGAATCTGCAATAAAAAATGGGGGTTATAATTTAAGATTTCAAAGTTGGACCCCCTCAGACCCCCAGGGGGTCGGTTTCGAAGGTCAAATTTGGTATCACAGAGTAGCTTATTTAAAAATATTTAACACGTATATTTACGTTTTTCAATCTGATATGTATTTCTCGAGTTATTCGGCCGTTTCCAGACTTTTCGGACACCCTGTATATATATATATATATATATATATATAGATTGAATAATAGATGTGTGTGTGTGTATGCATGTGTGTATGTACGGGGGGGTATCGAAAATTTTCAATTACAGGCGAATATTTTTTAATGTTACATATTGCACCAAAAAAAACTTTTTCAAAACAAATATCTTCCACATACGCTTTGAGAAAATTTGCAAGAGAAATATACTACGAAATGCATTTTTTTAATAGTGTTGCGAATATAATATAAATATAGTATCGTGTAATTGAAACTTTACGTTATCCCCTCGCATATATTTATATACACTTGTTCAATACATACGTATAACTATATTATTCTTCAGAAATTTTAAGAAAAATGAAGATTAAAAAAAAAACTTTTATCGTCCTTTATGTAAAATGTAAAAGCATTCCAAGTGGTGCTCGTAGTCAGATTTTGTGCAGGCAGCGCAGAACTAGGGCACTCCATATTTCGAAATACAACAAATAATACTACATACAATGTCAATATCCAAATTTCTTTTCAGTAAATACATTTTAGTGATTTCAATGCATGTTTTATAAAGAAAATTAGAACTGATTCTGTGATAATTGGTAATGCACAATTCATCAAGATACAATTCTTAAACACATTACTTCGCGGTGTCAGTTTGTCGTGATGTCAATTGATCGGGCATCAATCTATCATAGCGAAAATGTTTTTAAAAGCGATGGTGATAAAGACAATTTATAAGGTATTCTGGTGTAATAACGTCAGGTTGGGTAATAATGCGAAGTGCTAATATTAGGAATATTTAAAAAGTAATCCTGTAAATGGGACCTATGTGTTCTACGTAAAAGGGCCGTGAATCATAAAATACAAACAACAACTTAAAGTTAATTTGCTCCATTTGTAGGCCTTATCGCTTTTAGAAGCAAGTAAAATTAATGCTTGATCTGTAATTTGCGAGGTAAGTTCTGTGATGTGATGCCGATATATTTATCTGGAAATACTTTATTACATAAATTTGTAGTGCATTTCATGTAAATTCAAAGTATTGTAGAAGATTTTGAATATGTTCGTTAGATAGTTTCTAGTTTAAAATGTACTGCGCAATAAGTTTACTGGGGTAATAACGCCATTCTTTGGCGTTGTTGCCCCAATTTATTCCTTACAGTGGAACAGAACTACATACAGAACTACATCCAAAGCGAGTTTATTTTTTACTTTATGTATGAGGCAGCATTATTGTCAAGGTTGAAATGGCTTAGGGGGATCCGATACCCAAAACTGCCCTTTTTTTACATTTGTTTTCGGTATTCTAATTCAAACATTTTCAAAATCAGGTGTCTATTAAATTCCCACTTGATTGCTCAATTGAGTTCTAAATTTTAACTGTTCCCAATCTCAGCGTTTTGTTTTTCAAAATTTTACAAATTTGACCTTTACCTGATATGACAGAAATTGTAACATAACTAGTCTGAAGTGGCCTGTGAGACCGCAAGATCGAAAGATGTATAGTCTGTCTCAAAAGTCTGCACTCTGCAAATCTGGTTTAAAGTAATTGAAGAAAATATTTTATGCTAATTTACAATAAAAACTCGACATTTAATCAAAATAAAATAAAATAAGCCATTCTGAGTGGTTAAAATAGAAAATATATTTATTTTTATTTAATTTTTCTTTTATCTTGAAGAAACGCTGGCTCAAAAGTTTAAGCATTTTTTGAAACTTTTTTTTAGAAACACAGAGTTGGCCGTGTGTAATGACGCTGTATGACATTATATTGCACTTTTATAAAAGTATAAAATGTGGAGAAATTATTTTCACTCGTTTTAAAAATTCCAAAGAGTAAAGAATTCACAAAATGTGATATTTTGAAAGTTTAAAAATTGAAATCGCAAATTAAAACTGTTTCTGAAATTGCAAAATTTTTAAATCGATCAAAGTGAGGTATATGCCAAGTGTTCTCTAGAAAAATTAATTTTAAGTCGAAATCAAGATGTAAACGACCACGTATGACGACTGTTCACACTGATCGGAGAATACGGAGATTGGTATGTAGACAAAATATGTCGATAGGGCAAATTAAAAATAATCTCAGTGTAAAGGTGTCCAAATACAGTGTACATAGACATAATAGACAGTGTGAATATATCATACTAAAGAAAATGACTCGCAAAAACCGTCTCTCAAATTACATTACAAACAGACAAGAATGGACTGGGCAAAAAAAAACACATGTCCTACGGGGAAAAAAGGCTCACTGTTTTATTCAGCAATGAGAAAAAGTGAAACTTAGATGACGCTGGTGGTTGGAACGCGTATTGGCATGATTTGCAAAAGGAACCAAGTGCATTTTTCAGCGGGCAGCAAATATGTTGTGGTTTGGGGACGTTTGAATGGCCAGATCTCTCTAGCTTTTCTAAAAGGAAGAGAAGATTCATAAAGTATCAAGAAACGCTAAACCAACATTTGCTTCAATTCAGTGACATTTTGGGGGGTCCTGAATGGACTTTTCAACAAGACGATGCCTCAATCCACGTATCACATTCTACAAAACTTTTGCTTTATCAGAAAAATGTTAAAGTGCTTGACTGGCCAGCTTAAAGTCCACACTTAAACACGATTGAGAATGTCTGGGGTATTTTAATCCGTTAGGTTTAAGGCAATGTAAAGCAGTATGACTCTATTGAAGAACTCCATGAAGCCATTGAGAAAGCATAGTACTATTTGCCACAAGAAACCCTACAAAAACTGATAATTTTGATGTACGCACGTTTATTTGAACTATTCCAAAATCTCTAAAAAATAATTTATAAGTAAAAGTTATGTAAAAATAATAAACCTTGTTTTTGACATTGTGCATAAATTTTTGAGACAGTTTTTAACTTTGTTTAATTATATTTTTTACAATTATAGAATTTATCTTTTTCCACTTTTGATATGATCTATTTAAATAATGTTGCAAAATCTGCAAATAAAAATTATTATTCATTCTAACTTTTTATAATTCTTTGAAAATTACCATTTTATGCTCGTGAATAGCTTTTGAAACAGACATTATAAAAGGCATGATTAACTAATAGGATGGTGTGTTTGTGTTTTTTGTTCAAGACTATTATAATTAACATTCATATATTTAAAAGTCTCTAATGATTGTACAAAAATTGCAGACGAAACAAAATTTCGGTAGTGTTTATAGTGAAGCTGAAAATCACAAGTTAAACTTTAAAAATTGATATAAAATAAGCTTTTAAAAAATATATCAATCGACTTCAAAAAAGGGCTAAAAAGAATAAAATATATTTTTTAAATTCTCTAATGACAAAATGTTATCCAATAAGCACACATCGGATATCAGGTACCGGCATAAAAGCGGTTAAATTTAATATATATAATTTAATATCCACCAAACACAATTTTAGAGAGAATATATTTTACAAGAGATGAATTTAAAATTTATGATTTAATTTATGAATATATACATACAAAAAGTAATGAATTGCTTTTTGAAGTCGGTGCCTAACAGTCACAATTGATAATGATCGCCATTTTCATCAGGGTACTAAGCACAATATATTCACAATTCTTATTAAGACTGTTTGGTCAAAAATTTCGTACTTTGAAGTAAAAAAATCGCATATCGGTATTAGAGTAAAATCCTGAAAAATGAATGCTTATAATTGCACGACTGCTTCAAAAAGAATTTGAATTTTTAATGTTTTTATATTTTTAACACATTCGCTGCCGGTCACGCGCTAGTGCGTGAAATTATCAATCATTTAACACAGAGGGCGGAGTTATTGGCAGCAAACGTGTTAAAAGCTCTAATCACGAGAGTTTGATAAAAGGGTCATTCCACACCAAATGAGCAAATCAGGTGTGGCTGACATGTCACAGATTTTATTGAAAATCATCATGTAAGTAGATCACAAACATTTACAAGGAAACGCAAAGTAGTAAAGTTCAGACTAGTTTATTTCAGTATAAAAATTTACATTAAAGTTGAGACGAAATCGAGGTCTTGTGTACATGCTTGAAATTTCAAGTTTGATTATTTGCCATAGAAATGGAAAGATTGTAATAAAAATTATTTACACTTAAGAATGAACTATAAGTAACAGATTGGCATAATTTAGTAATTGTATTTTTATTTTATAATTTAAAAATAAATAAATAATAAAAAAAATCGTGGAAAAAATAAAACATTTCAGTTATATGTTTTAAAATGAAGGACACTTTTTCCAAATTCAAATTTTTTAACCATTATAGCTAATTGAATATATTTAATACATCTATAATTTAATTCTTGCCTTTTTCATTCCTTTATGAGAAAAAATAAATAAATAATGAAAACTGATGATTTAAAAGTCAACATTTTTTTCATTTTTTTGGAGACGAATAAAAGCTTTTAAAAGTGTTAAACTCTTTGATATTACAGATAAAAGTGTATATTTTAAGTATACGGAGTTTTATTCTTGCTTTCAGTTTATTTTTGCCTCAAGAATATTTTTTAATTTGTATAGAAGAAAAACGATTTTCTTCATAAAATAACTGTATTTTAATCTTAAAATCATAGATGGCAGCACAGGTCTATTTTTAACAAGAAAACTGCAAAAAAGCGCGTGTTTTCAAAGAAAGATTGTCTTTAGAATGTATCGAATATTAGTTTTTTGAACCCATTTTTGTTATGTTAGAAATTAAAAAGGCAGTATTGAAACTTTTTTAGTGTATCATGGACTTATTGATTCTTATATATGTGCAATATTGTTGATGTCGGAGCTGTCCTTTAATTATTTTTTGAGATTAAATAAGAGGAATAATTGTGATTTTGTCATTTTTTAAAAAGTTTCTAAGTTTTTTTTAAGATGAAGGAAATAAATAACAACTTTGAAACTTGGAGAATTCGATCTTCATATATAATACTACATCTTGCATGAATTTCAAAGATGTTTTTTAAATCCTTTAATTTTTATAGCGTTTAAAATTTTTCAAAAATTTACGAAATTTCAATATTTACAACCAATTTATGATTAGTTATAGTATTACCAGATTATTATTAATCAATAAATATAAAGATTGATTTCCAGAGATTTCAATATTATAAAAAAACTTCATTTTTGTTAAATAGTTTTCAAAATATAGAACTTGAAACTTGCAACTTTGGACGATTATCCGCAAGCCATTCTATATCAAAAGTTTTTTAAATGTCTAAAATTGATAAAATAATTTATTTTTCGTCAAAATATTGTGCACACATACATTTGAATATGAAATGAACACGTATCTCAATTTTTATTAAAATCGGATTCTATACAGCCACGGCTTTTTTTACATTTTTGCTCATTTGACATGGAATGACCCAAAATTGAAATGGGACTACACGGGTATCTTCTACTTTCAAACAAAAAAGAATTATCAAAATTGGTTCATATTTAGGGAAGTTATGAGTGAACAAGAAATACATACAGGTCGAATTCATAACCTCCTTCTTGAAGTCGATTAAAAAGCCGTGGTCTATGAGACCGGTAACATTAGTTAAAGGTTAAAAGGTTATATAAAATTATATATATATATATTAAAACACATAGAGTAATGTTTGTGCACTAAACTTTTTTGTACAGAATTAATTCTAATTAAATATAATCCATTCAAATGTTTCTCACAATAGTACAAGAACCCCAAACGAAAGAGAATTTCAGTTATAACTATAGTTAAACTTGATATGTAGAACCCCGATAATCCGGATCGGTTTTTTCATTTTTTTTTTCAAGTTTGAGAAGCGATTGGGGAAAAAGTTTTTTTTTTATTATTCAGAATACGACGATGCAACAAGTTAATGTTATGGAAATTAGCCAATCGCTTCTCAAACTTGAAAAAAAATGAAAAAACCGAGGTTAATTTTGTTATAATAATATAGAGATATTTATAATACAATGATATAATATAATGATATAATTTTAATATAGATTTTCAAATATAACCACATGAATCATGTACAAAATTTAATAAGGGATCTCACATGTATATTGATTTTTATCAAAAATGTTATTTAACCTTTAACTGATGTGATCAAAATTGTAACGTAACTAGTGTGGAACTGTCTGTCAGACCTCAAAATCGAAATGTAAATAAAAGACATGAATAACTCAGGATGGTGTTTTTATACTAAACGTTTTGTGTACTAAACGTTTGGACTATTATAATTAACGTTCACCTATTTTAAAGTCACTGGTGATGGTATCAAAGTTCCTAATGAAACAAAATTTCGGTAGTATTTGTAGTTGAACAGAAAATTATAAGTTTAACTATAAAAATTAAAAATAAAACAGTGGTCTGTGAGATCAGCAATACTGATTAAAAGTTAATTAATTAAAAATACAAAATTATTAAAGCATGTTTTATATAATGCCGACATTTTAACTTTAGGTTTGCGCGAGTCCGTATTAACCCTCTCGTGCATACGGGCCTCATATGAGGACAGATAATTCTTGCATTATTAAGCCAAAAAAATTCGAGCATTCATTTATGGAGACCTGATTTTTGGAAAGATAATAGATAGCATGCAGCACAATAATAAAACTATTTTAGAATGGGTCCTTCTTTCACCATAAATAGATTTTTTGTGAATAATGAAAAATAATGAAAAATAATTTATGCATGAGAGGGTTAATGTGAAGTTTACAGGTTAAAATGTATTTGCAAGACTTCTATTACAGTATTAACAAAAATATTTATTGCAAATAACTCTAATTATTATAAAATTTTACATGATAAAAATATTACATTAAAAATCGTTAAAACCGTGTAATGTTTTTTATAATTATATGTAAGCGTGACTTTTTAAGCAAAAAGAAGCTCAGGGTCTGATATTTTTTTGCCTTCCCCCTCCTTCTTTTTCTTACAATTTCACAAAAAAATGAACATTTTCTATAGCTTAGAATGCAATGTGTTAAATTCAAGGGCTGTAGAGTTTGTATTTTTAGAATTATTCCATCTCATTTTATTGTTTTGTTTGCATGGCGTTATTACCCACAAAGGTGGATAATAATGTCAAATATCATTGGGAAAGTAATCACGCCATTACATTTTATGAATACATATCTGTTAAATTATTCTTTTATATATATAGTAAATGAGTTGCTGTATCGAATCCTTTATTTCCTTGAAAAATACAATCTAAAATTAAGCCGTGAACATTAATAGAACCTTAACGTAGAGTTATTACTCCGAGATAAGTGAAGTTGTTATGACAAATAACATTTTACATGGCAGTTTTAAATGGAAGTATATTTTAAATTATTTTCAGAAATTGCTTCACTTTTTGCTGATTTAGTCTAAAATTATCAATTAAAATGGAGAGAATATATTTTCTTTTATATGTGAATATTTTGAAATTCACAATTGAGAACATGAATATTTAAGGAACAAGAACAAATGATTTCTTATTTAAAGTAGATTTTTCTTTTCATAACCGGGAAAAAGGCAAGTCATTTATGCTAAAAGTACTCCAATCATAGAATAGTCCGTGTGCCCCCCTCCCCGGATCATGGAAAGTAACATTACAATATCTTCATTATTTTTAAAGCGAATAATCCTGTATTGCAGTCAAATTAGTGGATGATTGTCCCAAGATTAATAGAAATTGTGAATTATCTCTCATAATGCCAGATTTCCATGGCGCTTTGTAAATATGTATTGTGTTAGAGTATTTATATAATAGGTCTTATGATTTTTAATGATTCATTTACAGAATAATTTAAATCTTTTGATATAAAAATTGATAATGAAGTTAAAAAGTCATTTCACTGAGGGAGAACAGCATCTTAATACCATGAAAAATCTTCCGAATTTCTTCCGAAAAACATCTGTTTACTAGAGCCACCGATAATGATAAGAAAACACAAAAAAATATTTTTATCGATTCAGAAACTTAAAAACATTGAGCAATTTCGTAAATGTGTACTTCTTAATTATGTTTCCTATGTCTGGCACTTTTACTCCCTCTTTAATATAAAACCATATATTTTCAAAATGTGTATGAAAAGAATCAATTTTAACGTAAAAATTGATTTAAAATAGAAGTTAGAAAGTCATTTCACTGTGGGAGAACAGCATCTGTTTATGATATAGACTGATGCGAGACCAGCAAGCCATCCTTTCATCAAATTACCACTATACAGTATAAATTGGCTGAAAGAAATACGAATGTTATAATTTATGATAGAAATCATCCAGTTGATATCTTTTTAATAAATACAGGCATTAAATATGATTGATTAATTCTAATTAAGACAATATATTTCATCAAAAGGGTGAAACTAATTTTATAGGAGCATTTCGATATATTTTTTGTCCTTTTATTGAGATACGGATTTTAATGAAGAGAAAAAATAGTGGTTAAATATATGTGTAATCCATAGAAAATTTGTACTGACTTGAAATAATTCAACTTTAAATATTCAAATATAGAATGTTAAAGCTTTATTTTGAAAAAATAAAAAAAATGTTAAAAAGGTTACATTTAAAATATTTATCTTTAATAATTGCATATAAAAACAGAAATAATTTTTTTTATTTATGTAGTTTCTTTCTCTTATTTGAAAAAATGAAAAAATGTTTAAAAATATTTAATACTAAATTTTAAGTAACTGAAATTCATATAAAATAGACAGCTGAAAACGTGAAGATATTGATGTAAATACTAAACATGGGATAAAAAAAGCCAAAATGGCGAGAGATTTTTTTTCTGGAAAATGATTTTTACCATAAAGATTTGTAATATTTCTAGAAGGCAAAGTTTTTATTACTATACAATTAAATAGAAAAGCAGTAGCAAAAAGTTAGATTTTTCAAAGACAAACACCAAATAAATAGCATTATGGAGTAAAAAATATATATTTTAATTAATCGGAATAGGTTTACAAAGCATATTGCTAATTAAAATCCTTTAATGGTACATTATTTTCCATAAAAATTTTGATACTAATATTTAGAAAAAGGTTGTGGTAGGGAAGAGGGGGGGGAGCACATGTGAACTATTTTTACATTTTTGATTAGTTTTCAAAAATGTTATGCGTTATTGAAACAAAAAATTTGAATATTTACACTTTGTTCTTTTGGGAAATTTTTGAATGCATTTATCAAGAACGTCTAACGTATATCATCATTTTAAAAACTTTCTATATTCCCCAGTGGAAAGATATTTCTGAACATACCATAGGCACATGTAAACCTATGCATAAATCGGACAAAAGTAATTCATTGTGAATAAAAACTGTGATAACAAGTAATTAGATGATCTCTTTCTAGTAGTGTGAATAAATAGATGTTTCAACATAGATAATTATTAATTATTATAATTATTATAAATTATTCTTAAATTATTCAACAATATACTTACTTTTTTTGAGTCAAGCATAGCAAAACTGTGTTACTTAATAAGTTATTGAATAATACTGTTATTGTGTTTTTACATTTTTCTAAATGTTATGCAATGTGTATCACAGAATTGTGCTTCATCATTTTAAAAATTGGTAAAATTAATAAATAATATAAATGATATATATGATATAAAAAATTGGTGATTATCACAGTACTACTTATAACTTTTTATATACCTAAATTTTACTTTCATAAAATAAATTATCTTAAAATTACCTAATATAGGCTAAGAAAAAATAAATACGTTCTTAAGTTGGAAATCATTAAAAAATAAGAAATAAAGATATTGTTTTTTACAGAAAGCCACCACTTTTAATTGTTATCAAACTTTCAATAATTTAAAGCTGTGAAGAAATGGTAGAAACATTGAATTTGTAGCTCAATATTCAGGGTGCGTAGTCATCAAGAATCTCAGGGGATTTTAAATCTTTTAGTATCAGAAATTCTTTAAAGTACTGGTTGTTACATCTGAAAAAGGATTTCTTTTTCGTTAAATAAAACAAATATTACATTATAAAAATTCTGGTAAAAGGTCCTTACAAGGTGCTTCCAGACTACGCACCCTGAATATCTGACAAGGGTAGTTAAATTTTAAACTAAAAAAAGCGGTCAAAAACTTAAAAAATAAACTTGTGAACTGTTTACATCTGCTCACATATATTCTGTTCACAAGTGCCCCATCTACTAACTTAATCCCAACTTACATAGAAAAGATATTTTTTATTGAAAACAAAACTTTTTTATAGGCCTACCTAATTAATGTCAGTATAAAATATAATGCTGATAATCTACTTTATAAATAAGTCTTGAATGAATTTTTACTTTAATAACTTTGGAAGACTTTTTACTTAACGCCTTCTAAAACAAAAAAATTACAACCAGAAAACAAAATGGCTGATTGTAATGAAAATTCAGCCAAAATATTGTACTAGTACTGCCATTTATTGGAATTTTTTTAAATTGTTTTGTTTCAGATTAACTTAGTGAAATATGTGCTATTCAAATGTGCCTCCTTCTCTCCAACCTATTATTACTTGTCAGTATTCCTACATAAAAAACAGGGTGGATTAATTTGTTGGCTCTGCTTCCACACCACAGAGACATAGAAAATCACTACTGATGGTTTACTTCACGAATGAAAAAGGGATTCCTATTGTTTATGTAATTTTCAGTACGGCAGCTGAAAGTTCAGTCTTTTGTGAGGAAAAACAAAATCTGACCAAATAATATTTCATACGAACGATTCACAAAATATGTACTAAAAGCCAATTGCAAAAATTTTCATGACATGCATAATTGAAAGTGTTAAGTGTTTCTATCTTATTTGTACTCCACATCCTCCTTATAGACCGAGAGGTGGCAGCACAGACAATCACCTCATCGAGTTCACGGATAGAAATCCAGGATTAGTTAAATCTCGAGTCCCATATTAAAACACAATCGTTCTGCCAAGTCATATCTTGGTGAAAAACACTGAAAAACACGATTTTAGCAATTTACTCATAGGTTTACTACACTGCTCAAAACAATAAAAGGATATTGCAGTTTTAGGTGGATTTTGTATCTGGGAAACTTTTTAGCTGATTGATACATGTTCGACAGGCATAGTAGGTTATATGAGAATAAATTACACATGTTTGGCAGAAAAAAATGCATTTTATTGCGCATTTGTGTACAAAAGGAAAAAAACACAATTTGTGTATATGAGAAAAAAAGAATAAGAAAAGGTGTTTTCTTCAAAGAAAATCATTTTCAGTAGGGGGTATGGTTTCCACGGGCGGCCAGCAACGTTGAACACCTTTGAGGCATGGACTCAATGAGGCTATTAATGACGAGTTGGAGTCCCACTCTTCCAGAAGAGCTCTTTCCAGTTCTTGGAGAGTTTGTGGGGGTTGTTGGCGGCCAGAAACTCGTCTTCCTAGAGCGTCCCAAACGTGCTCGATTGGATTCATGTCTGGAGAACACGCTGGTCATTCCATTCGAACGATTCCTTCCTCGAAAAGGAAATCCTCTACCAGGTTCGCACGATGTGGCCTGCAGTTATCGTCCATTAAAATGAAGTTATCTCCGAATGCTGCAGCGTAAGGGACTACAATAGGTCTGAGGATCTCATCCCTATATCGGCGACCAGTCAGAGCGCCATCTCGAATGATGTAGAGGTCAGTGCGCCCGTCAATGGAGATGCCACTATACACCAACACTCCTCCACCGCCAAATCTGATACTTTCGTCCACGAACGCAGGATTATTCCTACTGCCACGGTCCCTAAAGATGAAAATACGCCTATTATCCGGATGCACAGAAAAACGGGACTCGTCAGAAAACAGAATATTGCTCCATTCATTTCTCCTCCAGTTGACATGCTCGGTTGCCCACTCCCTGCGGTCGCGACGATGCCTTGATGTTAATCTAACACATACCATCGGTCGGCGAGCATACAGACCTACAGCATGGAGCCGGTTTCGGACAGTCTGAGTTGAAATCGTGGTGCCTGTAGCCGAGCGAAGGTGTTGTTGGAGAAGAGTAGCGTTCATGTTTCGGTGTCTCCGAGCTGTTAACGCTGAATACCGATCTTCATTGGGCGTTGTTGCCCGTCTACGACCTTGCCCTGGTCTTCGGCCTGCACATCCACTCTCCCAAAAACGGTTCCAGATCCTGGAAATGACACTTTGTGACACTCCAATAGCTTGCGCTACTTCGGCTTGAGTTTGGCCCCCTTCTAACCTACCAACAATTCTCCAAGCTTCTGAATCTGTCAAATGACTTCGCTGAGACATCGTACTCATCGAAACAAAGCAATCACTGAATGTCGATCATCCTTGTCTTCATTCTCTTTTATCCAGTTGAAAGTCAAATTTCATTCGCTGCCGCTGAAGCGACGTTTTTGACGTCGAACTCAAAATTTGCATACTCCTCAGTTTGAAAACCAGAAAAATTTGCATTTGTGATTCTCTTCTTCTATTTTCGGCAAAAAAATTTCGTTTATATCTTTATTTTATATAAAACTTCAAATATCCTTTAATTGTTTTGAGCAGTGTATTATGCTTTCCTGCTTTCAATCCTCCATGTTTTATTACTTTTGAGTGCAGGAAAGCACAATGATAAACCTACGAGTCAATTGCTAAAATCGGATTTTCAGGTGTTTTCCACCAAGATATGACTTGGCAAAACGATTGCGTTTTAATTTGCGGATCGAGATTTAACCCTTAACTGCTATGACAAAAATTGTCGCATAACTACTATGAACGGTCTGTCAGACCGCTTAATCTAAAGATGAATAAAATGTTAAATTAATTCTCAGAATACTATTTTTGTATTAAACTTTATATACAGTACTATTGTAAATAAAATTCAGCTATTCAAAAGTCTCTGGAGATAGTAATAGACGAAAAACGAAACATAATTTGACCAGTATCTATAGTTAAATTAAAAATTCCGAGTTAAACTCCAAAACTTGAAAAACTCAGCGGTCTGTGAGACCGCTAACTGTAGTTAAGGGTTAACTAATTCTAGATTTTCATCCGTGAACTCGATGAAGTAATTGTCTGTGCTGCCATCTCCCGGTCTATTATGTACCACATAAAAAGTATGCCACTACAGTATTTTCACGAAGCATTTTTTCAAATTGTAGCGCGTGAAACATAATTTACATATTGTGGGATGCTCACATGTTTATTTTTTTTTAGCAAAATCGGTTAAAATATAAATCGTGTCATTTTCACTAGTCTTGGACGAAGTTGTAACGATCCCGACGTTTTCAAACGTCTAATTAACGTATAAATATACATTCGATAGGCATCGCCCAGTTGGGAAATCAACGTCCAAACTCTCGTGTCATCTAAGGATTGTTTATGTTGCACTTAGCATATATCATAATCATTTCAAAAGCTCCTCATTATTGAATGCAGTTATTATTTCAGTTCAAGGTTCTGCTTTCAAAACTGGTAGACAGGAAGTGCTGGGTTCGAAACCAATTGTGCCCGTCAGCCTAATCATTCGAAGTTTTTCTTGATTTTCTTCGAACCACGGGTTTCTTCGCGTACATATGGGTAAGATTCCCTTAGAAAGACTCCCAAGGAGGACACTCCCCCTTCCTTTTGGGCTTATATCCCTCGTGTTGATAAATGCCTGTCATAAACACAACCAACCAACCAATGTGAAAACTTCTGATTCCAAAAAACTAGAATGTAATTTCAAATGACTGTACCGGCTTCTACAGAATAGAGATATCAAATTGTGGTCCATGGGATACCACTAATTTTTAATAGTTAAATGTTTCCTTTTTTTAATTACATATTTTCTACGATTATATAAGGCAAACATAATTGTTTAAATAAAAATATCAATTTATCAAAAATTACCTTTCAAAATGCTTTGTTAACCTAACAATGTTAATCTAATTCAAATGCTCTTAGTGAATATTTATTTTTATACCAATACAATCAAAAATCAAAAGTTTAAATTTTCCTTTCAAAGTAAAGTATTTTATGAATTTAAACAACGTTATTTTACTGTAATAATAAACTTTACAAACATGCTGAATAAAGTTATTTTTTTTTCCTAAAAACAAGCTATCAAAATAAATATTATAAATAAATAAATATCTTTCAGAGAAAAATAAATTTTTTTACGTAAATGTACAAGCTTAGCGTGAATACTTTTTATTTTATGGGATCACTTTTTATTCTACATACACTGAGAGAACAAAATGAAAACATTTTGGCTTATAAAACATTAACAATTTTTCAAAGTTATTCTAGAATGTGTTGTATCCCAAAAAGATAAAGTATTTTTCTACTGTAGTTTGCATTGAAAAAATGTTTATGATCGCTAAAGGGTTGTTCAAAAATGTCCCACCTAAGAAAAAGGGAAGTAAATAAACAGAGCCTCGAGTGATTCAAAAAATTAATCTTAATTAAGTGCAGTACTATAATACTTACAAATTAGTTGTATTTATGACAAAATCATTTACAAATACACTAGAATTTCCATTAACACTAGAACCGCGGGAAATTTTATTCAAGTTTTAACAAAATATTTTGCATCAGAATTTTTATATAATACTGCTTAACTTATTTATTTAAATCACTTTTGCGCTGCTTATGTTTATCTTATTTTATAAGGAGTTTTCTGGTTCGAATCGCCATATTTTTATTTGATACGGGTCAAAATGACCCGTCACCGCTGTTCTAGTGTTAACCTTTTCTGCATTTTTTATCTTCTTGTACTGATTGTTAACAGACTCCCAAGAAGGATAATTATAGGGTAAGTCAGTAATCATTTCCGGGCGGAATAAATCTGTTTGAATTAATAAACTTACACCAAAATTTGTAAATGAATTTATTAAAAAATAGAAACTTGCTTATTTTCATGTATGTTATAAAAGGAAAATTTTAATTAAATATTATGGGTGCCGTAAAATAAAAATTAGGTGTCCTTTTATAAGGACACCGCCCTAAAAATGAGTAAGTAAGTCACCAATGTATATGACATGATATTAGTGATAGAAATGATGATAAAAATGGCAATAGATTGTAGCACCATACAGCTTTATGATATTGCATTCATATTGAGTAGGTAGCATTCAGACGCATACGTAATGCAGTTTCAAAAATGGCGCTGGTTCTGAATAATTTTACAATAGAAGATCAGCGTGCTGTGGTCAAATTTTTGCGGGTGAAAGGACTTGAGTAAAAAATATTCATAATAAAATGTTACCAGTTTATGGAGAGAAGTGTTTATCACATACACTGGGTTTCAAAATGATACGGACGCCCATTTTTTCAAGCATAAAAAAAAAGACGTGTGGCACTCAGGGACTGCCGCGGTAAAGCTATTGCATAGCATTTTTTATCAACTTATGCCATCATAATTATTTATTTACTTTTTATTTATGCAGTTTTTTTGTCTTTGATATTAATTCAAGTTATACTTTTTGAGCGTGATCACCGATAACAAAACATTTTTTTTCTCTTTTATTGAATAAATGAGAAATTAATATCGTTTAAAATATTTTTATTATCTTAAAACACATGTAGGTTAATCAGGAATTTTTATAATTGAAAATATACGTTTATGGTAGCTGAAATAAAAAACATAAGTTTGAGTCTTGATATTCTCAAGATATCTGAAAAATACCGCTTTAATGTCTGCCGAAGTCTACCGAAGGATACCGTGCTGAAGTCTGTCAAACTCAAGCGACGTTAGCCGGAGTGTTAGGATTTTCTCGTTACGGAATTTCTAGATTCTTTCGCCGCGCTCAAAACCCGCGATAAAAGATATGCCAAACAAAATTTACCAAACAAAATTTGGCCGCGCTACGAAAATTAGATCAAGAGTTACAAGCATTATAAATTTTCCGATCCTCACCGTGGGGGTCTCCTGTCACCAAAAATTAACATTGTCTTATTAAAATTACCAAACGAAATTTGGCCGCGCTTAAAAAATTAGATCGCGAATTATAAGCATTTTAAATTTTGCGACCTTCACCGTGGGGAGGGGGGGTCTCCTATCACCAAAAGTAACACTGTCTCCTAATAAATTATCAAACAAAATTTGGCCGCGCTACGAAAATTAGATCGCGAGTTATAAGCGTTTTAAATTTTTCGACCCTCACCATGGGAGTTCTCCTGTCACTAAAATTAACATTGTCTCATTATAAATTATCAAACAAAATTTGGCCGCGATACGAAAATTAGATCGCGAGTTATAAGCATTTTAAATTTTTCGACCCTCACGGTGGGGGGTCTCCTGTCAACAAAAGTAACACTGTCTCATAATAAATTGCCAAGCAAAATTTGGCCGGGCTACGAAAATTAGATCACGAGTTATAAGCATTTTAACTTTTTCGACCCTCACCGTGGGGGGGTCTCCTGTCACGAAAAATTAACACTCTCTCATAATAAATTACCAAACAAAATTTAGCCGCGCTACGAAAATTAGATCATGAGTCATAAGCATTTTAACTTTTTCGACCCTCACCGTGGGAGGTCTCCTGTCGCCAAAATTTAACACTGTTTCATAAAAAAATAATTAAACAAAATTTGGACTCTACGAAATTGATCGCGAGTTATAAGCATTTTAAATTTTTCGACCCTCACCGTGGGGGGTCTCCTGACACCAAAAATTAACAATCTCTCATAATAAATTACCGAACAAAATTTGGCCGCGATACGAAAATTAGATCGCGAGTTATAAGCATTTTAAAATTTTCGATCCCCAAGGTGGGAGGTCGCCTATCACCAAAAGTAACAGTGTCTTTTAATAAATTACCAAACAAAATTTGGCCGCGCTTTGACCTCGAGTTATAAGCATTTAAAATTTTTCGACCCTCACCGTGGGAGGTCTCCTGTCACCAAAAATTAACACTCTCATATAATAAATTACCAAACAAAATTTGGCCGCGGTACAAAAATTAGATTGCGAGTTATAAGCATTTTAAATTTTTCGACCCTCACCCGGGGGGGGGGGTCTCCTGTCACCAAAAGTAACACTGTCTCATAATAAATTGCCAAGCAAAATTTGGTCGCGCTACGAAAATTAGATCACGAGTTGTAAGCATTTTAAAATTTTCAACCCTCACCATGGGGGATCTACTGTCACCATAAATTAACACTGTCTCATAATAAATTACGATAGAAAATTTGGCAGTGCTACGAAAGTTAGATCACGAGTTATAAGCATTTTAAATTTTTCGATCCTCACCGTTGGGAGTCTCCTGTAACCAAAAGTAACACTGTCTCATAATAAATTACCAAACAAAATTTGGCCGCGCTATGAAAATTAGATCACGAGTTATAAGCATTTTATCTTTTTCGACCCTCACCGTGGGAGGTCTCCTGTCGCCAAAATTTAACACTGTTTCATAAAAAAATCATTAAACAAAATTTGGCTGCGCTACGAAAATTGATCGCGAGTTATAAGCATTTTAAATTTTTGGACCCTCACCGTGGGGGGGGGGGGTCTCCTGTAACCAAAAATTAACAATCTCTCATAATAAATTACCGAACAAAATTTGGCAGCGATACGAAAATTAGATTGCGAGCATTTTAAATATTTCGACCCTCACCGTGTGGGGGTTCCTGTCACCAAAAATTAAAACTGTCTCATAATAAATTACCAAACAAAATATGGCCGCGCTACGAAAATTAGATCGCGAGTTATAAGCATTTTAAATTTTTCGATCCCCAAGGTGGAAGGTCACCTGTCACCAAAAGTAACAGTGTCTCTTAATAAATTACCAAACAAAATTTGGCCGCGCTTTGATCTCGAGTTATAAGCATTTAATTTTTTCGACCCTCACCGTGGGAGGTCTCCTGTCACCAAAAATTAACACTCTCATATAATAAATTACCAAACAAAATTTGGCCGCGATACGAAAATTAGATTGCGAGTTATAAGCATTTTAAATTTTTCGACCCTCACCCGGGGGGGGAGGGTCTCCTGTCACCAAAAGTAACACTGTCTCATAATAAATTGCCAAGCAAAATTTGGCCGCGCTACGAAAATTAGATCACGAGTTATAAGCATTTTAAAATTTTCAACCCTCACCATGGGGGATCTACTGTCACCATAAATTAACACTGTCTCATAATAAATTACGATAGAAAATTTGGCAGTGCTACGAAAGTTAGATCACGAGTTATAAGCATTTTAAATTTTTCGATCCTCACCGTTGGGAGTCTCCTGTAACCAAAAGTAACACTGTCTCATAATAAATTACCAAACAAAATTTGGCCGCGCTATGAAAATTAGATCACGAGTTATAAGCATTTTATCTTTTTCGACCCTCACCGTGGGGGGTCTCCTGTCACCAAAATTTAACACTGTTTCATAATAAATCATTAAACAAAATTTGGCCGCGCTGCGAAAATTGATCGCGAGTTATAAGCATTTTAAATTTTTCGACCCTCACAGTGGGAGGTCTCCTGTCGCCAAAATTTAACACTGTTTCATAAAAAAATCATTAAACAAAATTTGGCTGCGCTACGAAAATTGATCGCGAGTTATAAGCATTTTAAATTTTTCGACCCTCACCGTGGGGGGGGGGGGTATCCTGTCACGAAAAATTAACACTCTCTCATAATAAATTACCAAACAAAATTTGGCCGCGATACGAAAATTAGATCGCGAGTTATAAGCATTTTAAATTTTTCGACCCTCACCGAGGGGAGTGTCCTGTCACCGACAGTAACACTGTCTCATAATAAATTACCAAACAAAATTTGGCCACGCTACGAAAATTGATCGCGAGTTATAAGCATTTTAAATTTTTCGACCCTCACCGTGGGGGGGTCTCCTGTCACCAAAAATTAACAATCTCTCATAATAAATTACCGAACAAAATTTGGCAGCGATACGAAAATTAGATTGCGAGCATTTTAAATATTTCGACCCTCACCGTGTGGGGGTCCCTGTCACCAAAAATTAAAACTGTCTCATAATAAATTACCAAACAAAATATGGCCGCGCTACGAAAATTAGATCGCGAGTTATAAGCATTTTAAATTTTTCGATCCCCAAGGCGGAAGGTCACCTGTCACCAAAAGTAACAGTGTCTCTTAATAAATTA
The DNA here is from genome assembly GCA_964019185.1 of Maratus speculifer. Taxonomy (NCBI): domain Eukaryota; kingdom Metazoa; phylum Arthropoda; class Arachnida; order Araneae; family Salticidae; genus Maratus; species Maratus speculifer. The sequence goes on along the minus strand of OZ025293.1, from coordinate 248,547,878 downwards.
CCAAACAAAATTTGGCCGCGCTTTGATCTCGAGTTATAAGCATTTAATTTTTTCGACCCTCACCGTGGGAGGTCTCCTGTCACCAAAAATTAACACTCTCATATAATAAATTACCAAACAAAATTTGGCCGCGATACGAAAATTAGATTGCGAGTTATAAGCATTTTAAATTTTTCGACCCTCACCCGGGGGGGGGGTCTCCTCTCACCAAAAGTAACACTGTCTCATAATAAATTGCCAAGCAAAATTTGGCCGCGCTACGAAAATTAGATCACGAGTTATAAGCATTTTAACTTTTTCGACCCTCTCCGTGTGGGGGGTCTCCTGTCGCCAAAATTAACCACTGTTTCATAAAAAATCATTAAACAAAATTTGGCCGCGCTACGAAAATTGATCGCGAGTCATAAGCATTTTAACTTTTTCGACCCTCACCGTGGGAGGTCTCCTGTCGCCAAAATTTAACACTGTTTCATAAAAAAATCATTAAACAAAATTTGGCCGCGCTACGAATATTGATCACGAGTTATAAGAATTGTAAATTTTTCGACCCTCACCGTGGGGGGTCTCCTGTCACGAAAAATTAACACTCTCTCATAATAAATTACCAAAAAAAAATTGGCCCCGATACGAAAATTAGATCGCGAGTTATAAGCATTTTAAATTTTTCGACCCTCACCAAGGGGAATGTCCTGTCACCGACAGTAACACTGTCTCATAAAAAATTACTAAACAAAATTTTGCCACGCTACGAAAATTGATCGCGAGTTATAAGCATTTTAAATTTTTCGACCCTCACCGTAGTGGGTCTCCTGTCACCAAAAATTAACAATCTCTCATAATAAATTACCGAACAAAATTTGGCCGCGATACGAAAATTAGATTGCGAGCATTTTAAATATTTCGACCCTCACCGTGGGGGGGGGGGTTCCTGTCACCAAAAATTAAAACTGTCTCATAGTAAATTACCAAACAAAATATGGCCGCGCTACGAAAATTAGATCGCGAGTTATAAGCATTTTAAATTTTTCGATCCCCAAGGTGGGAGGTCACCTGTTACCAAAAGTACCAGTGTCTCTTAATAAATTACCAAACAAAATTTGGCCGCGCTTTGATCTCGAGTTATAAGCATTTTAAATTTTTCGGCCCTCACCGTGGGAGGTCTCCTGTCACCAAAAATTAACACTCTCATATAATAAATTACCAAACAAAATTTGGCCGCGATACGAAAATTAGATTTCGAATTATAAGCATTTTAAATTTTTCGACCCTCACCGGGGGGGGGGTCTCCTGTCACCAAAAATTAAAACTGTCTCATAATAAATTACCAAACAAAATATGGCCGCGCTACGAAAATTAGATCACGAGTTATAAGCATTTTAACTTTTTCGACCCTCACCGTGGGGGGGTCTCCTGTCGCCAAAAGTAACACTGTCTCATAATAAATTGCCAAGCAAAATTTGGCCGCGCTACGAAAATTAGATCACGAGTTATAAGCATTTTAACTTTTTCGACCCTCACCGTGGGGGGGTCTCCTGTCGCCAAAATTAACCACTGTTTCATAAAAAATCATTAAACAAAATTTGGCCGCGCTACGAAAATTGATCGCGAGTCATAAGCATTTTAACTTTTTCGACCCTCACCGTGGGAGGTCTCCTGTCGCCAAAATTTAACACTGTTTCATAAAAAAATCATTAAACAAAATTTGGCCGCGCTACGAAAATTGATCGCGAGTTATAAGAATTGTAAATTTTTCGACCCTCACCGTGGGGGGTCTCCTGTCACGAAAAATTAACACTCTCTCATAATAAATTACCAAAAAAAATTGGCCGCGATACGAAAATTAGATCGCGAGTTATAAGCATTTTAAATTTTTCGACCCCCACCAAGGGGAATGTCCTGTCACCGACAGTAACACTGTCTCATAACAAATTACCAAACAAAATTTTGCCACGCTACGAAAATTGATCGCGAGTTATAAGCATTTTAAATTTTTCGACCCTCACCGTAGTGGGTCTCCTGTCACCAAAAATTAACAATCTCTCATAATAAATTACCGAACAAAATTTGGCCGCGATACGAAAATTAGATTGCGAGCATTTTAAATATTTCGACCCTCACCGTGGGGGGGGGTTCCTGTCACCAAAAATTAAAACTGTCTCATAGTAAATTACCAAACAAAATATGGCCGCGCTACGAAAATTAGATCGCGAGTTATAAGCATTTTAAATTTTTCGATCCCCAAGGTGGGAGGTCACCTGTTACCAAAAGTACCAGTGTCCTTTAATAAATTACCAAACAAAATTTGGCTGCGCTTTGATCTCGAGTTATAAGCATTTTAAATTTTTCGGCCCTCACCGTGGGAGGTCTCCTGTCACCAAAAATTAACACTCTCATATAATAAATTACCAAACAAAATTTGGCCGCGATACGAAAATTAGATTTCGAATTATAAGCATTTTAAATTTTTCGACCCTCACCGGGAGGGGGTCTCCTGTCACCAAAAATTAAAACTGTCTCATAATAAATTACCAAACAAAATATGGCCGCGCTACGAAAATTAGATCGCGAGTTTTAAGCATTTTAAATTTTTCGACCCTCACCGTGGGGGGTCTCTTGTCACCAAAAATTAACACTCTCTTATAATAAATTACCAAACAAAATTTGGCCGCGCTACGAAATTTAGATCGCGAGTTATAAGCATTTGAAATTTTTCGATCCTCACCGTTGGGCGGGTCTCCAATCACCAAAAGCTACATTATCCTACCTTATTTTATTTTAAGACGATTTTTTTCTATACACATTCTATCAGGAGTTTTCATCATTGAAACTATAGATTTATGGTAACTGAAATAAGAAACATAAGTTTAAGATTTGATATTCTCTAAATATCTGAAAAATACCGCGTCAATGTCTACCGAAGTCTACCGAACGATACCATGCCGAAGTCTGCCGAGCTGAAACGACGTTACCCGAGTGTTAGGTTTTTTTCGTTACCGATGTGTTAGGATTTTTCGCGTTACGGAATTTTTGGATTCGGTCGCCGCGCTCAAAGCCCGTGATAAAAGCTATGCAATAGCTTAATAAGAAACTGTTTCAAAACAAACTGAAGTCTAATCAATGGTAGTCCTAGAACAAATCACTTTATTTTACAACAAAATATAATTCAAAAAACAATCTATACAGAAAATGAACAAAATTTTCTATATTGAAGTGTTTCATAATGATATGAAGATTGGCCAAAAATGTAGAGTAATAGCCAGTGTATGTGCCAGATCTTTGAATTAATGTAAAAACACAATCAGGCTTGGAGTGGACTAAGTTTTTACATATATTTTGATTAATTTCATTCCAGTGGAAGATGATAGTAGCTTTTAATTCTGAAATCGTGGCATATTATTTTCCATTTGTTTAAACAATTCTAACCAATAGCCTCCAATCATTTTAATCAGGAGAAACAAATGACCATGGAATTATATGTAGGGGGAACTGGGGGACATTGATACAGCTTTTTTCAAAAAAAATTTTTGGTGTATAGAAAGCAGAAATTTTAAGTTATTTTTCTATGTGATGTCAGCAAAACCTGTCTAGTGTGTTACAAAAATGTACAATCGTTGTTTTATATATTATTTTTGCATGAAATTTTAAAAAAATCAAAAAAAGTAATTTGTATCAAAGTGCCCCATCCCCGGGGCAGATTGATACACTTTGAAACGTCTGGGGAAAATGGAGACAAAAGAACACCAATGCATATTTTTCGCAGAAAAATAGTTAGCAAACCATTTTATATATATTTATAGACATTAAAATAGCACACAATTTATTTGTAAGCGATATTAAAGCAATCAAAATGAAATGTATAATGACCTGATGTTCTGGTTGTTCCTTGTCTGTTTGTTAGCTGTGGTAACTTTGTCATATCTGGCATTTTAACCCCAGAATTCTCTTCTTTCTTAGGAAAGGTGAAAGAATTACTAGGTTTTCTGTTAATAAATCGGTTTACAAACAGAAAATAAAGGATAATTATATTAAAAATTATGTTTATAATATAATTATCATGTACTGTTCTGCAGCTTGTTTCTCTTACTTAACATTTCTCATGTCGATAATACTTTTTTCTCTGGAGAATCGATATAAATTTGAGATTTGCCAGGCTGCAGTCCATTTCTTTTGTTAATTCTACTAGCACTAGATATTGTATAAGTTTGTACGTCTTCGGTTTGCAAAAATACTATAAATTATTCTAATATAAAGAAATTAGAACTATTTCACTTCAATAAAAACTAATAGTAGAAATTTTTGACGAAAAATGGTGGAATTAAGGAGTGTATGGTAAAAATAAAAATAAAAGATAATGAAAAAATGAACTAGAAAAGGATTTATGTTGTATCAATGTGCCCCGACAAAGACTGTATCATTGCGCCCCATGCAGTCATTTTAAATAAAATGAGTCGCAAATCCAATACATCATAATTTAACTAACAATAAAGAATGAGGAACTGATAAAGATTAGCGTTACTTGCCAGGGAGGGTATTCTTTTCGGTTGAAAATACTGGAACAGTTGTATAATACCATTTCAATTGTACAACTCAAATTTACTTTTGACCTACAAAAACAATTAATCACCCATCCCATTTCATCAAACTATTGAATCATTCCAAAACTTTCTGTATGTTGTTAATTTCACTAGTATCACCTATTGGAACTGTTATGAAACTTCCTATAATGACCCAGTGTGCTGTACAGGGGGTGTATCAATGTGGCCCATGTATCAATGTACCCCAGTTCCCCTACACCATTATCAAGAAACCATTTCCAAGTGTTGCTTACCGAGTAAATGGATGCATTGTTTTCTTCCAAAAATCCAAACATTCCAAAGAGAGACATCAAAAAAGGACCACAAGTTCCTCAGAAAATGGCAGCAAATTTTCTTCAGTTTACTGCACTCATTCTGCCAGAGGGAAACGCAACATTGATTTTACCATAAAATCCAAACGTATCCCAAACCATGAGTGAACCTCCACCCTGCTACCGTTTTAAAAATGTTTCTGTTTTTTGCGCAAATCACGCTGGTATTAACCAAAAGCCATCGAGACCATCCAAATTGATTTTTTTACCAGAAAATATTACTTTTTCACATTCTAACTTCCTAGAAATGTGATGTTTTGCTCAATCAAGGCGATTCTGATGATGCATTTTAGTGATACATGGTTCCGGATTTTTTTTTCTCATTATCTTAGGGTTCTTGACTATTCTAGACAAGGTACTTTTTGACACTGTTATCGGTGAATCTCTTGAAAATTTGCCTAAAGTTATTATCCCATTCATCTTTCTTTTTATAATGGCTTCTTTTCCTCTTTTGGACAGCTTATGCGAATGTTCCAGAAACTTGTTTCCACCATAATCCTCTTTTAATCAAAGAATATTACTCCTGTAGTTTTTTTACGGTAGCTCTGGCTGAAAGTTCTTGATCCTTAAAAGCGACAATTTTCCATTTCTCGAAACCCCTTAAAGTACTTATATGACCCATACCTCTAAAACTCTCTTTGCGATAAGATTTGGAAATTTTCTAATTTACAAAGAATGTTTATAAAGAAGCTTTTTATTATTCGGTTTCTTCTTCTAGGAGTGGTATCCAATATTCCTGTTTAGTTTCCATGTTCGTTTAGTGATAATTTCTATCAATGTTGTGTGACGTCGTAACTAAATATACTTCGACTCTCTGTAGAATTTCACAATTCACTTTAATGAAACCAACACACAGAATACACGATGAAAACTATATACATAACCACACTGCGCTATTTACAATTATGTACAGGTATATCCATTAGGAAAATGCACTTGAAAATATACTGCCCCTTCCCGGCATGAGCTTTCGAACACCCTTTTCCGATGTTCTTTAAAACCAGAACCATACACGGCTCACACCCGAGCCCGCCGAAAGAAAACGTTCTTTCTTTGCTGCGCACCAGGCAACAACTGACTCCCTTCGTTTCAGTTCCATTTCAAACAGAAAAGATACTTTCAAAAAGTCTCTTTCAAAATGAAAAAATCACGGTGCGGACAGTTTTCAGACCTCATGGCACTAGGCATGGAACGTCATCGTAGACTTATTGGCGTCGACATCCCGGAGCCGGCCGATATCACAGCTCCTTCCCCCTAAAGAGATTTTCATAGGGTGCATACACCTATGAAAATTGAAGATTGGGAAGACGGCATTGAGCCCCTCGTCACTCCCGACACGCCAAACCTGAGAGGCCACAATACCAGAACACTATTAAAGTAAATGCATATTAATAATTAAAAAAAACTTATGATTAAAATTCACTAAACACAATGAGCTACTCATCTGAGATATCCATCTGAGCCGAAAGAATGGCACAGTACCATTCTCGAATATACAACATAAAGTTCTATACTAAATAACACACAAAATTAATACAATAAAATAAAATTCAATATATGTAAAATAAATATAAATGAGTGAATTCAATGATTGATTTTAATATTTACACACACCATTACTCAGTTCTACTCAGTCCATCGGCATTCCCGTGAAGCCTTCCCGGTTTGTGCTTAATCTCAAAATTGAATGCCTGTAAATATAATGCCCATCTAGTCAATCTAGCATTTTCCCCCATCATTGTTTTAAGATAGGTCAACGGATTGTGGTCTGTTTGTATAACAAACCGCTGCCCATCCAGATAATGATTCAGCTTTTTAAGACCATATACAATCGCCGCTAATTCGCGTTCAATAGTGCTGTAGTTCTGCTCTGCTTTAGAAAATTTCTTACTTAAATATAAAATGGGATGCTCTTCCCCATCTCGAATCTGTGACAGAACTATACCAGCACCATATAAACTTGCGTCGGTCTGCACAATAAACTCTTGGCTATAATCAGGGGCATATAAAACCGGACTCTGGGTCAACCTCCTTTTTAATTCCTGAAAAGCCTTTTCACAATCCTCATTCCACTCTATCTTTTCTTTTTTTACTTTCCCTTTCAAGATATTAGTTAGAGGAACCGCAATTATTGCATAATCTTTTATATAGCGAGAATAGTAGCCCGTAATTCCCTGAAATGACCTTACTTGAGTTTTAGTTGAGGGTGTTGGAAAATCTAAAATTGCTTTAATTTTTACGTCACTGGGGGACCTCTTTCCAGAACCTACCTCATGACCTAAAAACTTCACGCTGTCTTGTGCAAATCTGCATTTTGTGGGTTTCACTGTTAAACCGGCCTCTAATAAGCGCTTTAGGACCTCGGCTATATCCTTCATGTGACTTTCCCAAGTAAGTGAAAACACCGCAATATCATCAATGTACGGCAAGGCAAATGATTCCAGACCTCCCAGAACCATAGAAATTAATTTACAGATGTAGAAAGGAGCGTTCACGAGACCAAACATCATGACCTTAGGCAAAAATACCCCAAAAGGTGTCACAAATGCAGCGTACCTTTGGGCCCTTTTGGTCAGTGGTATTTGGAAATAACCTTTGGTTAAATCCATCACCGTAATAAAGGTCGCAGAACTCACCTTTTCTACTACCTCCTCTATATTCGGGAGTGGGAAAAATTCCGTTCGAGTCTTGGAATTTAGTATTCTATAGTCCACACAAGGACGAGGATCTTTTCCCGGAACCTCTACCAAAATCATGGGGGACGTAAAATCGGACTGCCCTACCTCAACTACTCCTAAGTATAATAATCTTCTTATCTCCTCCCTTAAAATTTCTATCTGCCTCGGCGACATTCTATAAGATTTGGCTCTCACCGGCGTTTCATCAACTAATTCTATATCCATCTCTACTAAATGAGTACGTCCTGGGTCCGAAGAAAACACTTTCTTATTTCGCTCTATGACTTCCTTAAAATTATTAATTTGAATTTCTGTCGCCCCTTTCTCTAGCCCACTGTTGTCCACGATTTCCCAAAAATCAATTTGTGTGGGGTTTGGCATGGGGTACGGTATTTCGGCATCTTCTTCCACCTCTTCCGAATCGATATCAATTACCAGATTAACAAATTCCGGCCGCTTATAATAAGGTTTCAATAAATTAACGTGATAGAATGTCGCCTTATTTCGGTTCTCTGGTAAGTCAACGGTGTAATTCGTTTCTGAAATTACTCCCGTGACCGTACCTGGTCCGATCCAATTTGCAGCCATCTTATGAGATTTAGAGGTTGCCAAAACAAACACCTGGTCCCCAACCTTGAACTTTCTTATCACTGCATTCCGGTCATACCATAATTTCCGCTTGTCCTGACATTCCTCAATGCGCTTGACTGCCAACTCCTGACATCTTTTCAACCTATTTGTCAGGTTCAAAATATAATCTACCACATTTTGGTCCGTACTCTCGTCACCCATCCAATTTTCATACACCAAAGTGTGTGGCATACGCAAATTCTTCCCGTGAACGAGTTCAGCGGGACTAAACCCCGTGCTTTCATGCGTTACTGTTCTTAAAGCGAACAGTGCCATAGGCAAAACTTCTTCCCAATCACGACCTGATTCGAGACATAAGGCTTTAATGGCTTTCTTTAATGTAGAATGTAATCTTTCCACACAATTGGACTCCGGATGGCAGACTGAGCTATGGGACACTTTTATGCCAAATTTTTGAAAGAATTCGGTCGTTAACTCGCTCGTAAAAGACCTTCCTAAGTCAGATTGTACCTCTCTGGGAAAGCTCGTTTTAGCAAAAATCTGCAACATAGCATCAATAACGGAAGTGGAAGTGATATCTACCCCCGGTATGGCATCCGGATACTTAGAAGCAAGGCAAATGGATGTAATTAAGTATTTGTTATTTCTATTACTAGTTTGTAAGGGACCTACCGCATCCAGTTTTATGTTAGAAAAACATTCGGAAATTATTGGTACCAGTTTTAAAGAGGTCTTACGCTTATTTTTATTACTACCCACCTTTTGGCATGGATCACACGTTTTTACGTAATTTTCAATATCTTGATAACAATTTGGCCAAAAGTAATACCTAAGGACTCTATCCTTTGTCTTTGTCGTACCTAAATGTCCTGATACCTGCTCATGACACAATGCTAAAATTTCTCTTCGATAAATTTCCGGTACGCATAATTGTATTTTCTCCTCACCTGTCCTTGATAGCGACACCCGTACAAGCTTATCTTCCCTAATACAAAATTCTTTATCATTAGAGTTTATAGCTTTCTCCCACAACTGCTTAAGTGAAGGGCAATTTTTCTGCTCTTCTTTAAACTTCTCCGCTGATACATTAACCAAACCTGTCTCCGTCTCTAACTTTTCCGGTATAACCATCCCTTCCTCCTCTTCTTTAAACTCCACCTCATCTTTATCTCCATCCTCCAAATCCAATCCATTCTCAACTTCAACCACGGATATCTCCCTTTCACGTTCCCGCTTCTGACTGCGCGTCATTACAGCATTTACCAACACAGGATTACCTTTTGATTCCTCAATAAGTTCAGCTGTCTTGTTTCCCAGCAAATAATAGCCTTGCTCTAATTCTGTCGGTATCACAGCTGCCTTAGTAATACCATTCCAAAATCCCCCTTAATTGTAATTCTCGCCAAGGGCAAACATTTACACGCATTATCCAAGGGTTGCTTTATCCACGTTACTTCCCCAATTAAATCATCATTATCTATCCAACTACGGTCACAAAGATCAATTCCAGCCCCTGTATCCCTTAAATAATTTCGTTCTATCCCATTAATTTCTACTTTTTTCAAATAAGGTGTAAAACACTGTCCTAAACGTACACCTACGTCCACGTGACTGACTAAATCTCCAGAACTTTTGCGTTCTAAATCCGGACAATCTGGCCTAATGTGCCCTGAACGATTACATTGAAAACAGATAATTGGCTTTTTTCTATCAAATTTATCTTTATTTCCAAAATCTCTACGCACATTATCTCTTTTATCAACCCCACCTGATTTAACTACCTGATCCCCTTTACTTCTAGCACTATCTTGCCCATTCCTTTCCCTAAAGTATGGTTTATTATTCCACGTTTTGTTATCAAACTTCCTAACATTCCCTCTCACACTTTCAAATTTATCACATTTTTCTGCTAAATATGACGCTGTCTTAATCTCATCCCATTCATCGAGGAATTTATCCTTAATCGCGAAAGGAACTCTACGCTTAACCTGCTGTGTGAGCATAAGTTCTTTGAGTGATTCAAAATCATTTACTTCAACAGTTTCTAACCAGTATTCTAAATACCCTCTTAATTCATAAACAAACTCAGTCCATAACGCACCTGCCTTCCTTTGATGAGTCTCAAATTTTGTTTTCAGGGCCCCTGCTCCTAATCTGAATCTCTTTAACAAAACATTCTTGATATGCTGGTAATCATCCCTTTTTTCTAAGGGTTCTTTTACAATAATTTCAGCTACCTCTACAGGTAACAAAGGTATAAGTTGGGAAACGTAATTTAATTCTCCTAAATTTTCTTTTGACGCCTGACTCTCAAAAATCATAAAAAACAAGGTAATATCAATTAATTTAGGGTCAAATTTTGGAACTAAATCCTTTAAACTCACTCTTTTATCTTTATTTTCAGCCGTCACAGAATCAGGGGAAACTAATGAGCTACTATCTGCACTGCATTGTAATCGCAGCTTCTCTAATTCCAATTGTCTATCTTTCTCTCTTTCTAACCTTTCCTGTTCCGCTAATTTATTTAATTTTTCCTGTTCTGCTAATTTTTCCCTTTCTTCTAAAATCCCTTCTAACATATCTTTTGCAATTTGTTCATCATAATCAGAAGCTTTCAAAATTGCCTGAATTAAAGGCACTTTTTTAATGTCAGCAGATATTTCGGTATCAAATTCTGCTGCGAGCAAAAGCAATACATCTTTATTTTGCCTATTCAAGAATGAAGCCATAATCAAACTCAGAAAAATATCTCACTACAAAAAAGTAAATACAATTACAAAATATTTCTATAACTTTCCTGAGCACAATAGCATTAAAATACCCAAGAAAAACAAGATTTATATTTTTTTTTCAACTGAGTAACACTTTTCTCTAATCACAGTAAATAATTAAAACCGTAACTAAAGTATTCATAAAAAATGCACAATAAAATAATAAAGACTCAATACATTACTTTACTAAATCTGCTTTAATGCACTAAGAAAAAGTAAATAATAATTTCAGTAAATTTCAACTTTCTAATTTAATAAACTTTACACTGCAACTTAAACAATTAAGTTACTTAATATATTCTACTTTAACACTTCTTATTTTGTTTTACTTTTAAAACAAAACAGCAATTAGCAAAGAATAATAATAATAATAAATCACGAAAATACTCTTGTGCAATAACCTTAAAAAAAAAGAAAACAAAACGAAACACGCTATTTTAATTTTCCAACATAAGCGTATGGTATTGAGACCTCCCCAAAATTCAGCGCGCAAGAGAAACAATAGGGACTCACCGTTCGATCCTTTGATATTCCGAGCTGAAATTCACAATCTTTGAACGCTGATTTCAATGACCGACACAGCTTTTCAGTCCACATTCAAAGTAATACAGAAGAGACGATGAGTTTTCAGTCCACATTCGAAATAATACAACAGAGATGATGAGTTCGCGGAACTTTTTATTTCAGTTCCTATATCCCGCAGCAAGCCACCAATAATTTTATATATTACTAGCTGTGACGTCGTAACTAAATATACTTCGACTCTCTGTAGAATTTCACAATTCACTTTAATGAAACCAACACACAGAATACACGATGAAAACTATATACATAACCACACTGCGCTATTTACAATTATGTACAGGTATATCCATTAGGAAAATGCACTTGAAAATATACTGCCCCTTCCCGGCATGAGCTTTCGAACACCCTTTTCCGATGTTCTTTAAAACCAGAACCATACACGGCTCACAACGGAGCCCGCCGAAAGAAAACGTTCTTTCTTTGCTGCGCACCAGGCAACAACTGACTCCCTTCGTTTCAGTTCCATTTCAAACAGAAAAGATACTTTCAAAAAGTCTCTTTCAAAATGAAAAAATCACGGTGCGGACAGTTTTCAGACCTCATGGCACTAGGCATGGAACGTCATCGTAGACTTATTGGGGTCGACATCCCGGAGCCGGCCGATATCACAGTTGATATAATTTTGCAACACCATTTTTTCAGATAATTCACATAATCAATGAATTTAAAGTTTAATATTTCTTTTGCACCAATGTATTATGTAAAATTACTGTATATGTTTCGAGACTAGAGTTTGCCGATAATTATTTATGAATTTTTGCTAGGATATCACAAAATTACTAGGTGTTAATATCATTATGAAACCCAGTGTAAAGCAGTGTACAATAGGCGGACAATTTTTCGCAAAGCTTGAAGGCAAACAATTTGCAAATGGTGACGACGTTCAACATGAAGTCCTATTGTGGATTAGAAATCAACCCAAAAAATTTATACAGCTGAAATTGGGGATCTGATAAAACGATGGGATCAGTACATCAACGTTGCTGGAGATTACATGGAAAAATATAAATTTTTTCCAAGTGATTATTATGTTAAATTATTTTTTATTATCTTTAGTGAATTATGTAATTACTCTCCCTCGTACAATCAGATTGTGTATAAATGTATACATACATATATACAGTAGAAGACAAAAAACTGCATCACATGAAAAAACCCGGAAAAATACAGAAAAAATGCTTTATGCTTGTGTTTCCTCTATGTACATACTTCCAATTGCAAAGTTTCATAAAAAAAGGTGAAATTTTTGATAAGATAAATTGCATGTCCATGGAAGATCTATTTGAAAAAATACGAAAATTAATTTTTTGTACGGTCCCCGTTGGATAAATATTCCAATTAGGAAAACTTTCCTTATACAGTCCTGAATTAGAAACAAGAAATTGCATCTTCATATCTGCTAAACTCGGGGAGTTATAGTCGTTTAAATAATTCATCGGCTATTAAGAAATTAGACAAAATTGAAATGCTCACAATTTAAGAAACAATGTTACTTTAACAGCTCTGGAAAAATGTAAAAAATACATTTATTAAGTTGGATTTTTTTCTAGTATGGTTTCATCATTCATCGGAGTTCTTTTTTTTTCTTCACTTAATTAAAGAGGAAAATCTAATTTATTTTTGTTTCGGGAGTTTTTTCAATATTAATTTTAAAACTAAAAATATTTATTTAAAAAAATCATGTAACTTATTTTAAAAGAAATCATATTTTTAAAGTAAATATTTTTTCAAATTTTCCGAAACAAAAGACTGTAATATAATAAAAAAAGACATGTTTCAAGTTTGTACTTTTTTCTTTACCGATTTTTGACTTTTAAAATTTAAAAAAGAGAAATTGTGGGAAAAAGTCCATCATGCAGAAAATCGCATTTAAGCACTTGAACAAAATTTGGCTCCTTGTAAAATATTTAAATTAAAAAAAAATAAAAGTGAAAAGCAACTCCTTTCTATAGCTTAAACTTCCGATTCAGTTTGACTTTTGCTATTTCTATCTTTTTTCTGTTACTCTGTTTAAATGTCCGTCAGTTACACTGCTCAAAACAATTAAAGGATATTTAAAGTTTTATATAAAATAAAGATATAGACGAAATTTTTTTTGCCGAAAATAGAAGAAAAGAATCACAAATGCAAATTTTTCTGGATTTCAAACTGTGGAGTATGCAAATTTTGAGTTCGACGTCAAAAACGTCGCTTCAGCGGCAGCGAATGAAATTTGACTTTCAACTGGATAAAAGAGAATGAAGACAAGAATGATCGGCATTCAGTGATTGCTTTGTTTCGATGAGTACGATGTCTCAGCGAAGTCATTTGACAGATTCAGAAGCTTGGAGAATTGTTGGTAGGTTAGAAGGGGACCAAACTCAAGCCGAAGTAGCGCAAGCCATTGGAGTGTCACAAAGTGTCATTTCCAGGATCTGGAATCGTTTTTTGGAGAGTCGATGTGCAGGCCGAAGACCTGGGCAAGGTCGTAGACGGGCAACAACGCCCAATGAAGATCGGTATTTAGCGTTAACAGCTCGGAGACACCGAAACATGAACGCTACTCTTCTCCAACAACACCTTCGCTCGGCTACAGGCACCACGAATTCAACTCAGACTGTCCGAAACCGGCTCCATGCTGTAGGTCTGTATGTTCGCCGAGCGATGGTATGTGTTAGATTAACATCAAGGCATCGTCGCGACCGCAGGGAGTGGGCAACCCAGCACGTCAACTGGAGGAGAAATGAATGGAGCAATATTCTGTTTTCTGACGAGACCCGTTTTTCTGTGCATCTGGATAATAGGCGTATTTTCATCTGGAGGGACCGTGACAGTATGAATAATCCTGCGTTCGTGCACGAAAGTGTCAGATTTGGCGGTGGAGGAGTGTTGGTGTATGGTGGCATCTCCATTGACGGCCGCACTGACCTCTACATCATTCGAGATGGAGCTCTGACTGGTCGCCGATATAGGGATGAGATCCTCAGACCTATTGTAGTCCCTTACGCTGCAGCAATCGGAGATAACTTCATTTTAATGGACGATAACTGCAGGCCACATCGTACAAACCTGGTGGAGGATTTCCTTTTCGAGGAAGGAATCGTTCGAATGGAATGGCCAGCGTGTTCTCCAGACATGAATCCAATCGAGCATGTTTGGGACGCTCTAGGAAGACGAGTTTCTGGCAGCCAACAACCCTCACAAACTCTCCAAGAACTGAAAAGAGCTCTTCTGGAAGAGTGAGGCAGAATACCCCAACTCGTCATTAATAGTCTCATTGAGTCCATGCCTCAAAGGTGTTTAACGTTGCTGGCCGCCTGAGGAAACCATACCCCCTACTGAAAATGATTTTCTTTGAAGAAAACACCTTTTCTTATTCTTTTTTTCTCATATGCACAAACTGTGTTTTTTTCCTTTTGTACACAAATGCGCAATAAAATGCATTTTTTTTCTGCCAAACATGTGTAATTTATTCTCATATAACCTACTATGTCTGTCGACCATGTATCAATCAGCTAAAAAGTTTCCCAGATACAAAATCTACCTAAAACTGCAGTATCCTTTAATTGTTTTGAGCAGTGTGTTTAAAATAATGCTTTTTCAAACAAGCGGATTAAGAGCATTTTCAGAATTTTAGCTCTCGCAATTTCAGCCTTTTTATCTTCCTGACGAGACTGTTAAAAAATTCTGTATTCTTGGCCCATGCTGGGCCAAGACCCGGACGTTACTTTTTTCTGAAAACTCGCCTGGCCGGGCCTAATGTATTTTTTCGTACCGGGTATTGCACAGGACGAAATTTTCCATTCCGGTCTCGACACAACCAGTATAAAAGTCATGGTCTCTGACTGACCCAATCTGTGCATAAAATAAGTAAAATTTGGCTCATTAAAAATTTTTACGAAAAACACATGTATTTTAAAATTACCTTCATTTTACAAAAAATAAAAATAAAAATAAAATAAAAAACTTTAAATTTATTTTTTTAAAGAATTGTGGATTCAAAGGCAAAAGAATTAAAATACAATAAAATCAGTGAAATTTTTTTTTATGAGGGTATACTGTCTAAAACGTACAATGTGCTGATTCATGGAAAATAAATGTAATAATACCTGGGAAAAAAATTAATTACATTTATTCATTATAAGTAGGAAAGTTGTTTATAACGCATTTATTTCTATCCTATGTGATTCGGTCTTAAAAGATTTTATTGTCTAGCATTTTTCAAAGTGTCCAACAAATTGAATATGAATTAACAATATTAAAGCACAAATGAAACATTTGCATATAAAAAAAGATTCATTGATAAAATAAATACATCACAGACTTTGGTCTTTTTTAATTATAAAATGTAAAAATATAAAAAACGAAAAGCTCTAATAAATATCTTTGGTCAATATCAACTCCTCCATACGAAACAATTTTTAACCATATCGATATAAAAAACTATGTAGAAATTCAAGTCTGAGCCGGGCTATTATTAAAACTTTTTCAGGTAAAGCTGGGTTATGATTTCAACATTTTTCTAGACCGGGCCGAACCTTTTTCTTTATTGTTCGGTTTGGGACCGGTCTTCGAAACTTTTACCCGTGCATACCTCTAGTTCAGATGCCACCAGTATATATTTAAAGTAGGTTTAGTGTAAAATCTATACGCTGCTATTTTACGTCCCAAGCAGAAGCGCTGTCTTAAATAATTTTTTATTAAAGTACAATTTGTGAATGATTCCTATCTTGCATTGAAATTGTGTCAAGAATTTAAAGCTCAGAGGCAGGGGAAAATGGTATAAGTCACGAATTTTGGAGAAATTCGGATTAAAATATCTCTGTGGGATTCCCGGATATCGGGATGATTTTTTTTGTTTAATTCAGTAATGGATAAGGAAAAATTTCCTAATTAGAAATTTTATCCAACAGGGGCCGTATAAAAATTTATTTATTTTCTAAAATAGATCCCCCATAGATTTGCGACATACCTCATAAAATTTTGCATCTTTTTTTATGAAACTTTGCAATTGGATGTATGGGCCTAAGGGCAATATTTAAAAAGATAGCCTATTTGTAGTAATAATTAATGGGATTTTCCACAGGGAGAATATATACGACGTACTTTCTCTTATTTCTCTTTAGAGTGTGCGCGCATATGCTGGGTGCAACGCTTCAAGGAAAGAAATCTGTATACGATCAACGACAATGTCTCATAAAATGCTGGAGGATTATGTAGGACACCGTAACATATATGTCCGGTACATTATAAGGAAGGGAAATAGGACAAGTTATACCACAAATTTCGAACTGCAAATTTTATAGCATACTAAAGAAAATGGCAAAAGTGATACAACTTGAAAATTCAATGTTGAGGATTCTTGTTAAAAATTATTGAAGAAGGTAGAAAAGAGACTGAAGAAGATCTCCATCCCAAAACCGACTCTTGTAAATCGAATCTTCCACAAAATTTTTCCACATTCGCACATTTGTTGGAGTTTTTAAAATGATAACAAATACACACTTACTTTCATAACCTAGAGTCACATAGAAAGGTTTTTAAATTATCAGAAATATAATAGAAAGTGTTTCATTATATAATGGATTTGCGACGCTGAGCTTATGTTATTTCAACCTAAAATGCTTACATTCCAAACATATAAAATAACTTGAAAAAAAAGAACAGAGTAGACTTCAAAGCAAGCTTTTGCCAGGTTCAAAGCTTTATGAAAAGAGATTGGGTGTGATCAGATAACAACAATGTCTCATAAAATGCCTCAGGAATAAGAAGAGCAGCCTACCAAACACATCCGTAACGTTATAAGTCTGCTTGTTGTCACAAATATGCATTATAGAGAAATTCCATTATGGCTTGGTATGCCAAAATAAATGACCATTTATAAAACTGGAAATAACTTTGTGCAAGTGCGACTAATAGGACCAGATAAACAACTATGCATTTCAATGTTGTCCATTATGACTAAAACATAATACAAAACATGTAAATTTTCATTTAAATTGTATACATTTTATTTGAAGTATGTAATTTTATGCATTGTAAACAACTATGCATTTCAATGTTGTCCATTATGACTAAAACATAATACAAAACATGTAAATTTTCATTTAAATTGTATACATTTTATTTGAAGTATGTAATTTTATGAATTTACATACTTGTCAGCTTGTACATATAATTATGTTTAAATTAGTTAACTGACCGATTCGTGTAAATCGCAGCATTTTTCCAAATTTACACATTTGTTGGAGGTTTTCAAGTGATGACAAATTATAAATTCACTTTCATAAGCTGAATACACAAAACATATGTATATTTCTGAAAAAAGTATAAATTTTGCGACAAGTGTGTAGTTTTAGAAATTTACGCATGTACGCGGGTAAAATTAGCTAATTTACACATTTATTTTTTAGAATGTGGCGGATATTTTTGCGTGGATTATCAAAGTATGGAATTAGTCCTTGTTGAGATCTTCACTAAACATTTCAAAGAAACAAGAGTTCTAATTATGATGATTGGAAGTGAGGATGATATAAAGAATATATGAAGTTATTAAGTGTGTTTGTAAATTAATTTTAGCAACTCTAGATACATTGATGGTAACAGATGTGGTTTTGATAGCTTTAGTTGTTTATGTGCTGCATGTAAGGAATTCGAAGAGTTTTGAGTATTTGGATTTTCGGCTGTTTTATTCATGACGTATTTTGTTTTGAGGAGCACTTTTTCCAGCTATGCCAATTTAAGATGATATAAAAATATTTCTCTTTCCCCTCCTTTCGGCATAAAGTGCGGAAATGATTAATAATTACTGTGTATTTTTTTCATAATAAATTAATATCCTTCTTAAAAGTGTGATTATTTCATTTATATTACATAACATTTTTTATTGGCACACTTTTTAATGCTGTGTATTCGTGTTGTCTTCAATGATTTAGTGAAAGTATATATGATTTCATATAGTTCTGAGAAACATTTCGTATATCATACACATCCTTCTTTTTGGAACTAAAATTTAAAAAAAAGCTCATTATACGTGATTAATTGAGGCAAATGTGTTTTTAAGCAGAAGAAATGACCCTAAAAATACTTTGAAGTATTACAGTTATCCACCTGTTAGAAATATAATTACATTTTCTAATTCTTAAATCGTCATTAAATCTACCCAGGCCAAAACTATGGAGGATTCTTATCACTGAACGTATAAACTTACACAAGAAATTTTGAAGCTTCTCTTTTTTAATCTTTATTTACAAACACACACACATATACGAGTATATACAGGTTGATTCATAAATACAAAAATGTGTTTCCTTAAATTTTACCCCTAGACCCATACTTCCAATTGCAATTCGTATCCCCCATGGGGGGATACGAAAAAATACGAAAATTAAATTTTTATACGGCCCTCCTAGGGGCCATATAAAAATTGGCCTCTTAGGGGCAATTTTAAGGGGTTACACACAAAATGAAATGCGCACAATTCAAGAAACATTGTTACTTTAACAGTTCTAAGAATCATATAAAAAATATATCTTCTGAACTAAAATTTTGATTTTTTTTCTTTTCTTGTGATTGTCAACTGTATAATTTGCAAACAGAATCTCATGTCTCTGAAAGTTTATAAAAATTTTAAATGATTACTATTTTTTACGTGGGAAGTATAAATCCTTATAACTAGAAACATTATTCATCGGATTTCATTTTTTTTCAGTTAATTAAACAGGGAAATTTTTATTTTGTTTCAAATAATTTTTTACATTAATTTTAAAAATATTAAAAATATTTATATCAAAATTTTTGTAATTTATTTAAAAAAAACTTATTTTCAAAAGTATTTTTTTTTTCAAATTTGCTGAAGTAATGTAGAATATTTATAAAATACATGGTTCAAGATTGCACATGTTTTCTTTAACAATTCTTGAATTTTAACAATTTAAAGATGAGAATTGCTGGAAAAAATCACCATACAGAAAAACACATTGAAAATCTTGAACGCGAATTGGCTACTAATAAAACGTTTAAATGTTTTTCTTAAAAATAGCAAACGGAAAAAAATTCTTTCTGTTGTTTGAATTTCCGATTCAGTTTAACTTTTGCCGTTTCCATCTCTTTTCTGTACTATTTAAATGTTCATCAGTTCTTTAAAACAAGGCTTTTTTATATGGCATGCATGGTCGCAGTGACGTCACAATGACGTCACTGTGAGTCACTTTGGTCACATCACATCTGCGACGAAAATGCCACCACTCAGTGACGTCAAATTGTGACTGAGATTTGACTTTCTTAAAAATTTTTAGAAAATTACAAATATTCTTCAAAACATGTTATTTACTTTAAAAAACATGTTTCTGGCAATTTAACTATCGTCGCTTTTGTCACAGTTTCGTCACAATGTTAATGTCAAAGTAGTCACAAATGACACATTTTTCACAAATTTGTCACACCGTGACTTCACAAAGTGGTCACAATGGGACATCACAAAAAACTCTAAAACGGCCATAACGACTTCACATTTTAGTCACTGTGACTTCACATCGACGTCACTTGACGTCACATCGACAATCGATGGTCACAAAGTCACAATGTGACTTCACAACGACGTCGCAGTGACGACACCATGTCTTACGGGTATTTAGACTCGTGCAAACTACAGCATATTTGGAAAGCAGGTTTAACGTGAAATGAATTTGCTGCTATTTTATGTCCAATGGAAACGCACTGTCTTAAATCTATTTTTAATAATTTACAGTTTGTAGATGATCCCTATCTTGAATTCGAAATAAGTTAATAACTCATCGCTGAGAGGCGGGATTAAGTGGTGTAAGTCACGAATTTTGGTGATTATTTGATTTTAATATTCTTGTGAGATTTTTAGATATGTAGATGGAATTGTTTTGTTCAATTTATGAATGGATAAAGAAAAATTTCTTAATTAGAAATTTTACTTTACGAGGGCCGTATAATGTTTAATTTTTGTATTTTTTAAGAGACTCTGGATGGAGTTGCAACTTATCTCATCAAATTTTGCACCTTTTTCATGAAACTCTGCAATTGGAAGTATGTGCCTAGGGGCAATATTTAAGGAGATAGCCTATTGTTTCGATATTTATGAATCATCGTGTATAATATATAACACGTTAATATACACACACATATATATATATATATATATGGTATTTCATGCCTAACTTTAAAATTCAATAATTAATTATGATGATTAAAAATAAGGGATATATTACTTGCTTATCAGGCCGCTGATAAATTTTCTATAATATGATAAAAAAATATTTTTAACCCCTTGGGGACGTGCGACACGTATACATGCCGCAAAAAGGCTTAAGAAATCTTGTTTATATCCACCAGTAAAATTTTACTGCACAATTTGCCTTATTTAATCGGAGCATTTTCTAGATTTAATAAGGCACACATTTTTGTTTTTAAAAACCGATGACAAAACATTACAAATTTCGTAAAAGACTTTTGTCTCGAAGTATTTAAATGCTTGAGAATTGATGGTACTGCGTAGCTAAAACCATAAAAGTTCTAATTTGAATGGTTCAAAATATAAACATTGTTCTAATATGATTAGTTAAATAAAATGCAAAGTAAACAATGGAGATATCCTTGATGCAGTTTCATATGTTAGTTTGGATATTCATACAATTTGAGATGTACCAGTGCCATCTACTAAGGAAATTTGAACCATTTCAATAGTTACTACATAAAAAAGTTAGGAGCTTTCTGATAAACATTTTGCTTATTTAATCTTTGTATTTATTTAGTTAAGAAATTGTTGAATTTTAAAGTAGGGTGATTCTTTCTGAAACACCCTATCTACAGAGAATTATAGGAAAAGATTGGATACATAGAAGACCTCTGTAATCTTTCGCAGTCCTGAGTATTCTCTGAAGATCAGAGTTGCGAAACAGTTACATCGGATAAATCTTTATAAATTATCACGTATTTTCGAAGAAAATTATTTCTCCTCTATGATTGCTTTTAATATTATGTTTTTTTTAAATATCTTATTAAAAAAATTCATATACTCTTAATAAAATTATCTGCATTTTGTCCTACCTTTGTTTATGACTCTATGGTATTGAGCTGTAATAATTTGGCGAGTGAAATATGCTGATTAATACAAACTCATCAGTTTATTAAAGAGGCGCTTACATTAAAAAATGTATAAAATTACTTCCATTTAAAGTTTGTAGTTTCATATTTTGTTACTGAAATTTTTTTCCCGTATGTCGTCATCTTTTAAAAAATATTAGCTACTTTTTCGCATTTTCTAAGTGTATGTGACAATGCAAAAAGAGAAAATATATTATTTTAGTATAATAGAAGCAATATCCGCAGTGATTAACTTGTTAATAAAGATTTTATTAGCTAGCACGTATAAAGTTTTTTGAATTTAATGCATGAAATGGAATATCATAATTTAATCTCTAATTCTCTAAAATATTTGTTTGCAGAAAGTTTTAACTTTTTACTTATCATGTTGGAGTGATTATTTACTGTTTCCTAGACATTTTTTTAATAGTTGGAAATACATATAAATGTTTTCATACTGTGTGACTATTTATCACTTCTTCATGAAAGTCAAACAAAACATTAATTTCTCACAGATAAATTTGCTTCAACTCCCCTAATCATCATTACAAGTGCGAAATTAATTAGGATACGCGAGGAAAGTCTCCTGAGTATAAAGTCGTATGCAGTCATTAATTAGATTCGATCTTCATATTTGTGACAAAACCTTATGAACTTGTCCACATCAAGGCATCGGATCACCTGGATAAGGTACAATAAATTTCTGTTGAAACACTACTTTTCATAAAGTATGTAAGAATTTTAAAACTTTAGGATATTTGTAACAAGGATAATTTCTATTTATAAATATACTTTATACTTTGTCTATTGGATACATATATGATTTTTTTAAATATTTTAGTTATACATCTGCATAAAAGTATTTGATTTGGAAGTCAAAATAAAGTCAATCATAAACTATTTTTAACATTGAACATTTCCTTTGAAATTTTGTTTTAATAAATGCATTTGTTGCTTTTTAAAAACATGAACTGCATAATAACTCTAATACATACATATACATACACATATACTTACTCATTTATATATATACATATATATGTGTATATATGTATTTGATTTGGAAATAAAGACAAACAGTAACTAATTTTAATACTGAACATTTCCTTCGATAAATTTGTTCTAATAAATGTATGTGTTGCATTTTAAAAGTATGAACTGCATAAGCACTCTGTTGCATGCATATACATACACACATACTTACTCATTTATATATATATATATATATATATAGCACTTGAAGAATAATGTGTATCGGCAGATCCAGAGTCCCGTTCCATAATGAAAAATGAAATCAAACTATTAAACTTTAAAGGAAATAAAAATAGAGCAAGAAAAACAAAATAAAGACAATATAAAGACAATATAAAGAGGCTGTGGATCTCATCAGCGGTGGGCAGTTTTAAAACCCAGCAAACACATATGAATGGATATGGAAAAGGACTATTATAATGTAGTGGCAGTGGGTTTCGATCAGAGTGTTACAATTTAAAAAATCAAATGTGCAAAAACATTTGATATCATAACACTCCCCCACCGGACCCAAACGCCACAGAAAACAGCATAAAACACATTTAAAAATTATACTGCCGAAATAAACAAGTGTGTAAATTAAATTAAAATAGAAATAAAGTTGTATTACCCAAGCTTCAGAGACACAGCCACGCAAAACACGGCAGCTAATCTCTTTTTATTTTTTTATGAATATCAGTTTTCTAGTGAAAATAAAGATCTTAACTTTCTGGCTTTCAGATACATCGATGATTTAA
The DNA here is from genome assembly GCA_964019185.1 of Maratus speculifer. Lineage (NCBI taxonomy): Eukaryota > Metazoa > Arthropoda > Arachnida > Araneae > Salticidae > Maratus > Maratus speculifer. The sequence continues at coordinate 248,524,486 of OZ025293.1, read as the reverse complement.
TTATTTTGAACTGTGATCGTAATTTTTTGGAAATTTCATCTGATATTTATCCTGATATGCTGTCCTGAAAAAAACTAATGAAAACAATAACGCTGCTGACTATCTCGATTTAAAAATCCACATTTCAAATGATTTGCAAATTTCAATATATAATAAGAGAGATAATTTTAGTTTTGAAGTTAATCAGTTGGTTAATTGGACTTCAAATATTCATAAACGTGTTTACATAAATATAATTATTGGTCAAGTTTTTCGTTACTACAAGCTCTGTTCAAATAAAAATTTATTTTTAAATGAATTTCATCATTTAATTAATATTTTACAATATAAGAATAATTTACCTCTAAAATTTATTAATAAATATACTAGTTTTACTGACAGTCTGCATTTTAAAGTAATTGCTATACAGTTAATGATTTTGTATAACTTAAAGCCTTTTGGACGGTTTCACAAGGATGTCTGCAATCGTGTGGCAACGACATGGAAACGAATACGGATTGATTTTGGATGCTGGTTTTTAGTTGTTTTGCGTGGCTGTGTCTCTGAAGCTTGGGTAATACAACTTCATTTCTATTTTAATTTATTTTACACACTTGTTTATTTCGGCAGTATAATTTTTAAATGTGTTATATGCTGTTTTCTGTGGCGTTTGAGTCCGGTGGGGGAGTGTTATGATATCAAATGTTTTTGCACATTTGATTTTTTAAATTGTAACACTCTGATCGAAACCCACTGCCACTAAGAACTTTTTGGACTATATATATATATATATATATATATATATATATGTATATATATAGGGTTTGATGAATCTTCTATGGTTTTGCATATTTTGAATATTCCTTTTAATTCATTTTTTCATGTTCTATTGATATATATTGTTTTACAATTAACGGTTATATATATATGAATGTGTATACGTCTGTACAAAATAAACTAAAAGCCCTTGAGAGATATTTTAAAATTAATTAAAAATCAATTAATTGCTTTACAAGAGAGCGGTTTAGATTAAAATGCATACCATGATTTTATTTTATCAATTTAACAAAATTAGTTCAAAATTTCCGCATACATGGAGTTACTTTCAGGGTCTCAAAAACACCGAAATTCTAATTTTAGTTAATAAGATAGACGAAAATAGGAAATTAACACTTAATAAAATGCTTGGTAACTCGTTTTTGTCCAGAATAGTTTGATCCAATCATTTACTGTGCTGAATGTGTCGTCATATTCATATCGAGGAATTCTACCTGAACAAAATCTGTAATTATTCTGTCTAATCCGGTTACCAAATCTGAATCTAAAGATAATTTTGTTACACATAGCTATCCGCTTTATTGTGCAATGGCATGTAGAAATATTTTTTTCCTCCGGAACAACATATATACTAAAGGATTTTCATTTATTCAACAACTATTTCCGATGTCGATTGGTATCGATGTCAATTTCCGCTTTAGTGGATGTGAGAACTTGTCCAGTTAAGATTTAACATTTCGGAAATTTGCCGCATCTAACAAACTGTAATGTCCATGTTGAAATCTACAGACATCGGAAATGGGCGTTGAAAAGCTGACAAACTATCAGTACACCGTTAAAAATTACCTTTGTTTTTAAAGCTATCTGTTTTCTGACTAGTGAAGACGATCTAAAAACGCCTATGGAGTGATGCTGGCCAACGAACTTGGTTGAGACATTAGTATGTACTATGTACACAGCATGTGTCATTTAAATCGGTTCATTAAAACGATATTTACTTTATGACAAATGTCAGATATATATATATATATATATATATATATATATATATATATACACAAATATCAACAATTGAACAGAGCGTGGTTTTGGTGTCTGGGGGGGGGGGTCATGATCGATGAAAATATACTAGAATTTCCCGGAAGTGCTTTCCTCCGGATGGCTGCAATAGGTAGCTGTTTACTTTTTCTTATGAAAGCTACCTAATAAGAAAGAACGTTCACTAAAATATCAACTCTTCCCTACCGAGAGCCCGCACACGCCTAGAACGCTTTTCACCTAGCGGGAGAAAAATGAAGAACGGAAAGCAGGAATTTCTGTAATATTTTGTCATTCTTGTTTATTTAATCTTATTTGGTCAAACCGCTGAGTAAAGTTAAAAACGAAAGAGATAGTCTGAAAAAAGTAACATTACATCTTAAAATCCGTAATCCATTAAAAAAAATGAAGTTTAAGTGTCTGCAAAGACACCAATCACCTTTGAAAATTCAAATAATAAGAATAATTAAAAGTAAAGTGCTTTTTTTTTTTTTTTTTTTTTAACCGACTTCAAAAAGGAGGTTATGATTTCGGCCTGTATGTATTTGTTGTTCACTTATAACTTCTTTAAATATGAACCGATTTTGATAATTCTTTTTTTGTTTGAAAGTGTAAGATGCCCATGTGGTTCCATTTCAATTTCATCAAATTTTGGTGATTAGAACTTTTTAAAAATAAAAAAAGTAAAATCTTTTGAAGCAGTCATCCAATTATAAGCGTTCATTTTTCAGATATTCGCAGGCTTTCATGTCGAGCACACAAGTCAGATGTGTGTGTACAATCTATACTAATAAAAGAACAAAACGCTCTGTCTGTCTGTGTGTGCGTGTGTGTGTCTGTCTGTGTGTCTGCGATGGCTAGCAAAATCTATGGGATGTACGAAGCTCAAAATTTGTATGAGAGTAGCCCTATATGACTCCTGATGCACCTGAAGATCAGAATTTCAAAATTCTATTTTTTAACTGAGTTATTTATTAAATTCCAAAGCTCACTCTCATAAAAAATCGCCTTTTTTTCGCTTATTTTCCTTTCATTTTCTTATGGTTGGTTGGTTGCATAAAATTTTCGCAGAAATAATTAAAAAAGCTGGGACAGACCTTTAAAATTCATAGCCTGACAAACTGTCAGTTTAAATGAGGATTTTTTGTTTTTTTTGTTTTTTTAATCACAGCTGCCGTACGCCATGGAGGAAAAAGATAGGTGGAGGTGAAGTAATCCGAAAAAAAAGTTTGCAATATGAAACCATTTATCGCTGAAATTTTAATGTTCTCAAACAAAAGCACGAGGAAGGAATTTTCTATTAATAAGACAAATTGAAAGAAATGAATTACAGCTGAAGCATATTTTACGAAGAAATGGTAATTTATTAAAATGTTTTTTTCTATTATATTATTTATTAAAATAAATATTTGCTTTTAAGATAATTGAAACTGGAAAATTAGAAATAATTAAATGTCAAAATAAAATAAAATAAAATATTGAAAACCTTTGATTTGAACTAAAAATTGTATTACTAAAAGTTTACTTTTTTTTCAGAACTTTTTAATACTTTATAACTTAGATGAAAAATGTTTATGATTTAACAACATATTAATAATTCCATGTCAATATATAAAATATATTGATGAAAACATTCTTTTAAAATCATGCATGAAAACTTAAATAACAAATATTAATCTAAAATCTAGATTTCAGAGTGCAGACGATTTTAAGACATTAACGAAAGAATGTTAACTTTTCAAGCAAAATCTTAAATGATGCTTCTATACTGATATTTCAAAGTCATATGATAAAAATAATCAAATAATTCTTGCCTATGATTGATCTATTTGTATATTTTGTGCATTCCGATCACGTATTATAGCCAATAATGGCACAAAACGTTATTTTTTAAAAGGAATTTTAGTCATCTATTCAATAACAGTTTAGAAGGTAAAAAACAAAAACAAAGAAATACGGGTTTAAACCAGTTTGAATTGATCGGAGTATCAAAGCACATGGTTTTGTTGGTGCTTATTTGGACTTAATGTAGCGGATTTTAGAGTACATTTTTGGCTTCACCCCAAGACATTATACTGCCACTCTATTAATTTCTTTTTGCTGTATGGTTGTACGCAGATTTTTGGCATTTCGAACATTAGAATGTATGAGTCATTAGCTGTGTTGCAGTAAAAAATTACACAACACTTTTCTAGGAGTTTATTTTTTTAATCATTGATTAAATTTAAATGTGTTGTATTCAATTTAAAATTGTAATATGGCTTTAATTTTTTTTAAAACAAAAATAAAACAGCTGTTTGGGTTACAATTGTTTGAATCTGTAAACGATTCATATATCATAATAAATTATCAAATAGCAAAGTAAATTATTTATCAGAAATAGCCATAAAAAGAATAGTAGCAAATCTGATTATAATCTTAATGTTCAGACTAATTTAAACATAACCCGATCTCAACCAGAAAAAAAAAAACAGACCACACTCCGATCTATGATAGACAAACTTTCCGTGGATATAAACTCGACCCGAATCTAAAAATTCTCTTTGAAAAAAACTATGGATTTGATAACTGACCCGAACCAAATCTGAATCCCGCAAAAATGTTCAAATGAAACATAACCCGATCCAAACAAGGAAAAATAATTTTCGTGGGCATGAAACTCACCCGAAACCAAATATTTTCTTTAAAAAAACCCGAAATATGACCCGAACGAAATCTGAAACCAATAAAAATATTCCAGAAAACTACAACCCGATCCCAACAAGAGAAAATACTTTCCGTGGTCATAAACCCGACTCAAACCTAAAAAATTCCATTTGAAAAATCATGAACTTTGACCCAGACCCCATCTAAATCTGACCAAAATATTCGAAAGAACCATAACTGGATTCGAGTAAGGCAAAATAATTTCCGTGGACATGAACCCGATACGAACCTGAAACTTCCATTCGAAAAAATACCTGAAATTTGAATCGAACCAAATCTAAATCTAACAAAACTATTTCAAAGAAACGCAACCGAATCCAAACAAGACAAAATATTTCCATGGACATGAACCCAATCTGAACCCAAAAAATTTCTTTGAAAAAATCGCGAAATCTGAACTTGGCAAAAATATTCCAGTGAAGCATGTCCTTATTCGAACAAGAGAGAATAATTTCCGTGAACATGTAAGAAGACCCGAATCCAACAGTTATATTTGAAGAAAAACCCGAAATCTGAATTGAACCAAATCTGAACCCGACAAAAATATTCAAAAGAACTATAACCCAATCCAACCAAGACGAAATAATTTCCATGGACATAAACCCGACTCGATCCTAAAAAATTCGATTTGAAAAAAACCTGAAATTTGACCCAAATCACATCTGAATCCGACCAAAATATTCGAAAGAATCATAACTGGATTTGAGAATAACAAAATAATTTCCGTGTATATGAACGAGATTTTATTTGAAAGAATTCTATTTGAAAAAATACCTGAAATTTGAATCGAACCAAATCTGAATCTGATAAAAAATATTCCAAAGAACCGTAACCGGATCTGAATAAGACAAAAAATTTCCATGCACATGAACTGAATCTGAATCTAAAAAATTTCTTTGAAAAAATCACGAAATCTGAACTGAACCAAATCTGAAGTTGAAAAAAAAATATTCCAGTGAAGCATGTTCTTATTCGAATAAGGCAGAATAATTTCCGTGAACACGCAAGAAAAACCGAACCCAAAAATTCCATTTGAAGAAAAAGCCAAAATCTGAATTGAACCAAATCTGTTCCCGACAAAAATATTCCACAGAACCATAACTGGATCCGAGGAAGGCAAAATAATTTCCATAGACATAAATCCGACCCCAACATAAAAAAATTCAATTTCAAAAAATTCCTCAAACCTGAATCGAACGAAATCTGAACCCAACGAAAATATTCTACTGAATCATAACCAGATCCAAACAAGACAAAATTATTTCCATGGATATGAACCCAATATAGGGTTAGATAACATTTAAGTTGCAATTACATTACGGTAAGTCTTTGATTATGTTTAATATCCCGTTTATGTTTAATTTACAGTTAGGTCACGGTTAAGTTAGGTTAAAGTTAAATTGCATTTATGTTACGGTTAGAATAAGGATAGGTTACAATAAAGTGAAGGCTAGGTTACATTTATGTTATATTTAATTTACGGTAGGGTACTGTTAAGTCGCAGTTAGGTTACAGGCAGGTTATGGTTACGGTACAAAAGTTTACGGTTAGGAATTTATCCACATAGTGAACATTACGCATGATTTGATTAAAAATAACACTTACTTTTGTTAAATGGCTCTGAAATCATAATACTATATACCAAACTTTTAGCTACCATCGAGTATCGATTTCATTCATGGTATAGTCGGTCATGGTATAATTAGTTTGAAATTCAAAATATTTCACTTGGGATTTCTAAGTGAAAAAAATAATTAGTTACGTGACTTAACAGTGATTTTTACGGGTAAATATCAACACTTTAACACGAAAATCACGCAATCGTTGGATATATATTCCCTCCCGCGTTTCTCATTGGTCATTTTGAGTATTTTTAGAGCTTAATATTAGTTGTTTTTTTAAACCGATTTTTCACACAGTCAGTGGCCACGTATTTCAGAAAATGCATTTCTGCATGTTTCGAGTTAATGATAATTATAAATAATGATAATGATAATCATGCAAATTTCAAGTTCCTTTAATATTGTTAATACGGACCCGGGCAACGCCGGACGTGTCAGCTAGTGAATAAATAAAATTTCAGGCTATCACTCTTTCACCGATACGAGATATTTTTTCTAGGAAGTGCGAAATCTTGACTGACAAGGGCCGAGATCTAGATAGATTTTGCACTGTTAGCAAAATAAGATTGATCAATGTGAAAATTTTCACTGATAGAAATCTTCATGTGTTGCTGCATAATGACTCCATCGTCTGTGTAGATCTCTATTTTCACCAATGAAAATGCTACATCCCTCTGTTGATTAGAAGTTTTTAAAAATAAAAATAAAAATTCAGATTTTTTTTTACAAGCAGTCGTTCAATTAGAAGCATCCGTTTTTCATGCTGTTACTCTTACGCAGATACATAATCTTGCGAGATTAAGACTAGACCGGATTCAGATAGATTTTGCGCTATTGCGAAATGAGATTGACCAATAAGATAAATAATACTTTCTTTAAGTAGCGACAATTTCACAAAAAATGCAGGCTTCTAATTGGTCAATCTGGTTTAGTTGATAGCGCAAAATCTTCTGGATCGCAGCCAACGCAATGCGAAAGGCGGTGAAGGGGACGGTCACCATGGACTCAGAAATTTAGGGGGCGCCAAACTTATAGTACCAACATCATTTTGGGGTTCTTATAAGAGAAAGTTGGGGGAGGGGGTGCCAAATTGACACTTTGCCCCGGGCGCAGTTTTCTATGCGCACTCCCCTGATCGCAGCCAACTTCTCTTTTGCTGTTATCAAAATCAGTATGGCCAATTAGAAGCTTACATTTTTGAGAATTTTTTGCTATTTACTTTAACAGTGAAAAGTTTGGAAAAATGTAGGCTTCTGATTAGTCAATCTAAATATTGGGAAAAAATGTACATATGGATCATAGCCACTTTTGCAGAGATGCGAGTCCTTTGCAAAGTGCGAAATCTTTACTAGATCAATTCTTGTATACGCCAAAATGGAAGGTCTGCATCGATGCTTGCCGATATCGGAAATAGGTGTCAAAAAGCTAAAATTCCACCTTTAAAGTACCTTTATATGTCAGAGCACAAGTGCCAGTGTATCAGGATGCTTTTTATGCCAGATGCACAAAGAAATTAAAGAACATAGCTATGTTTACCGATACTGTCTTGAGATTCAGATTCAGTTATCGAGTTAAATATCGAGATGCTTTCAGATTTTCTTCTGACAGAATTCCTCGATATCAAAGGCGTAATTTTTTTTTTCCGAGCACCTTCGTCGTTCCAAGCCCTAGCTCACACTCTGATTGGTTGTTGCTCTCGGCACTGTTTTCATGTAACTTGGCGATAATTATACTTGGCGTAGCGATAGATGCTTCCGTCGAGGAGTTTGATTTCCTTCCGAACCGAGTACAAAGTAACGTTTTCCGTTTATTAATAAGTAAAGCATTAGCCATTTTATAAAATAACACAAGATAATAATACACAAGAGCACAAGACCACGAGGATAAGAATGAAGGAAGAATAAGAATGAGTAGGTTAGGTTTTAGATTTACTCGTTCACTTACAAGCGAAGTATTTTTCGCCAAGTATGGTTATCGCCAAGTTAGTGAAAGGAGTGCCTAAGCAACAACCAATCAGAGTGCGAGCTTGGGCTTGGAACAACGGAGATGCTCGGAAAAAAATTTCGCATATCAAAGTGGTAATATACGGGGACATTTGATAGGTTGAGACGAATCTAGACAAAAGAAAATAGGAAAGCATTTTGATGAGTTTGCCCTTAAAGTGGAGCTAGTTAACTTCTTGCACTCGGGGCCTCCGTCGCTGAGTGGTCAAGACACCACGCCACTTTGCGCGAACTTTGCGAGCGTTGGAGGTTGTGGGCTCGAATCCTGCTGGTTCCATTGCACACGTTGCATGGAGTTCCTGGCTGTACATCCTTCGTCTTATAAAAATTTCTTTGCGCTATTTTGTCCCTGTACACTTTTAAAATTTTGAAACTTTTGCTGTGTCGTCACTGCACCTTTTTTATAGAATATCTCTATTTTGACCAATGAGAATGCTTTTTAAAAGAGTGAAGTAATCGTTTTCTGTAAAGGCAGTGGAGTGACGATTAAGCAAATGTTTCAAGTTATTTAACAGTGTATATTAACGATGACTTATAAGCAGGCTTTCATGTAGAGCACACAAGTCAGATATATGTAAGTTGTCCTTGCACTCGTATAATCGCACTCTTTAGGCGACTACCGTCAAGTTTTGGAAGTTTGGAATTTCCTACTTTTTGTGTAGTTTGGAAAACCGTGTCTGTCGATACCCATTTCTGAGGTCTTTAAGAATAGATGTGGACCTTAAAGTTTGATGAATGCGGCAACTTTTCGAAGAGTGAGATCTTATCGAAACAAGACACCACATCCGAAAAACCTAAAGATCCACAATGATACTAACTGACATTGTAAGTTGCTTTCGAATAGCTGAAAATGAAATAGCAAATTGACCGGCATATTTAATACTTCAAAGCTCAGCGAAGTACATCAATTAGTTGGTTGGTTGGTTGGTTGGTTGGCAAATACTGAGACGTATGCTACTACCCGTTAGGGAGGCTTTTGTCTCGAAACTCCAGGGGAAACACTAAGATAAACAGCCAGGGTCAAATCATGTACGACGCAGGCAAACGAAAGAAAAAAATCAATAACAGTAGGCCCACACAGGCTGTCAGGTAGAGCGGTCAAAAAAGATGGGGAAGAGCCACACGTGAAAATCGGATTAGGGCCGCACCACCATGAGGAGATGAGAGAGCTACTGACATGATCTCGCTGTAGCTCGAGGAGGCAATCAATTAGTCAATGCATTGCAAACAGACATCACCTATCACTACACATAGTTGAGTATTACTGAATGAATAACTAAAAAGTAAGAAATAAAATAAGCTTTAAAAAATATCAACCGACTTTAAAAAAAGCGCTAAAAAGAATTAAATAATTCTTTAAAATTCTCTAAAGACAAAGCGTTACTGAAAAATTAGACATCGAATATCAGGTACCGGTATAAAAACGGTTAAATTTAATTTATATAATTTAATATCCACCAAACATGGATTTTAGAGAGAATATTTTTTACAAGAGATGAATTTGCATATTTATGATTTAATTTATGAATATATACATATAAAAAAAGGAATTACTTTTCTAAGTTGGTGCCAAACTATATTAAATATAATAAAAATTGTGAATTTATTGACCCTAGTACCATAACTAAAATGGTGATGATCATTGTCGATTCTGATTGTTTGGCACCGACTTCAAAATTTTATTATTATTTTATATGTATATATTAGCATTCATTATTTTATATGTATATATTCATAAATTAAATCATAAATATGCAAATTCATCTCTTGTAAAAAATATTCTCTCTAAAATCCATGTTTGGTGGATATTAAATTTTATAAATTAAATTTAACCGTTTTTATGCCGGTACCTGATATTCGATGTCTGATTTTTCAGTAACGCTTTGTCATTAGAGAATTTTAAAGAATTATTTAATTCTTTTTAGCCCTTTTTTTTGAAGTCGGTTGATATATATTTTTTCAAAACTTATTTTATTAGTGATTTGACACTTAACTATACATTTTTCGGTGATAATTCTTATTTTAATTTAACTTATTTAACTAGATTAAATGCTATAACATAATAGATAAAGATTTTAATATTAGAAATAGAATGAGTATGCCAACTCAAAGAAAATGAGATTAAGAATACAATTGGAAATTCCAATTTCAACATTAAAAGATCATTTTCATGTCAGTAATGAACAAGTCGGAAATTGCACGTCGAACGTAGCAAATAAGATGCGTTCTTTCTATGACCTAGTTTTAAAAATATTCAGATCTTGGTGTAAGCAATATACAGTATTTCGGATACAGTACAGAAGGCGAAATCTTTTGAGCTTCCCTGTAAATACTATCTGCTTTCTATTATACAAGAAGTAACTTGTAGTAAACCTCAGCAAGGAAAATCAATTCACTATATGTGAAATAAGTTCCCCCTATATCATTATGTAATGGAATACTTTTATGTGGTCCTGTATAATAAATTACGAATATTCTTTGCTCCACAAGCTGTACAGAATGTATATTTTAGCATCTGCTTCATAGATGCATATCAATTTTATTGTGTTCGAAAAAGTGTAACATCATTAAAATGATTTTGAAACTATTTTTCCCCGTTGTCAATAATGTAACGGAATACTTTTGATTGTCCCTGTAATTAAACTATGCATTCAATTTTCATAAAATTTGAAATGGCTCTAGAAAGCTACGTAACAATTATATATTTTCAATTTCAAACTATTCGGTTCGGTAGTTTTTGTTATGTTATATGCGGACGGACGGACGGACGGGCTGAAAGACGACTATAGACGATATGTATTTCAATATTTGGGTGATTCTACGACAAGAGGATACAGCATACATAGAGGATACGGCCAAAAAAGAATAGTTTGAGTTTTATCAAAAACCTTTAAATTATGATTTTTGCTCCGTTTATTTACCTTTTCCTATAAGGGCAAGTCACTTTATACATATTTTATAATTTTTTCTGGTCAGTGACTCTCTCCCTTGGCAGTTATCTTGACAGGGGAAATATGACAGGGGAGAGACATTTTCATGATAAATTCAAATTTTTTAAATGACTGAATTAGTTTTTGGGTTAATTGTATATTTCAATTTAATTATTACTGTATTGTTTAATTAGGGCAGTAAATGCAATTGAATTAAATGATTATAATAAGTTTTATGACTTAACAGGGGAGATACACGATCACCTTGCGAAATCACTACACCGCACGGTCGCGTCGCAACAACTAAAAATGGCGACACTTAAATGGCTTGCGCGTTTCATATTGCTAACTTCAAGCCGATAGATGTCCTTAAGCGCTACTTCCAATATAGCCATCCTTGAATTTATATTTGTTTCATCGGAACGAAATTTGACAGAGTAGATACACAAAAAAAGCGGGACAAAAGTTAATTCTAAAGATTATTTGAAATTAACAAAATTATTTTATTTTTTATTTTATAATACGTAAGTATAATTACTTAAATTCCAATTAAACATACTTTAGTTAAGCATCTGAAGGAAAAAAATATATGTATTGTTTGAAAGTTAAATTGAAACCAGCAAGGGGATATGCCAGGGTAGAGACTTTTTTAGACTTTGTAAGTAATTTCAGAAAAATGTGTTTTAATTAGGCATTCAATCGAGATGTAATTTAATAAATATATTAAAATGATGCGATCGATTCATCTCAAAAAATAGCAACATATAGAAAAAAAAACCTGTTTTAAACGGATTACCGTACAAATTACCTCTTATCGTAGAATCACCCATTTATGAACGCACTTAAAAAGAATTTTTTTGGCGGTTCGTATGGGCTGTTTGTCTTGTGCATTCATTTATTTTCATCTTAAGGGTTTTGAGTTGGTATTGACTAAGATCTGACAATTCTTGAATATTTTCAATTATTGTATTCATTTATATTGTATCATTCATATTTAACAACGATAAGGTTGTTAAATATTTTTTTTAACTTGATAGTGAATAATGTGTTGCTTTCTGTCTAGATTTTGCAATGACATCGAATTTACTCACTTTTAAGTCCCTTGTTGACATAGTTCTTGTTTATTAGATTGTTCTTTTGACATTGTTCCTTTGACATATGGGGTATTTTCAGGCGCTTAAGTTCGGGTAGATTAAAATGGACTTTACTTGCTTTAGTTTGGAGTACATGCATTTTCAGATGGTTAATTAACAGACGGAAAAAACACCGGTCTCAAAACTCAAACGTCACAAATTATCACAAGTGCAATAGTTACAACTGTAACCAAAACGTGATATATTTATATAACCCCATTATTGTTCTTAGGCCACCGTCACTCATTGGCTGTAGTGGTGATAAATTTCTGAATCACTATCACCTCCTCACAAAATAGACCAAATAGTGCATATTCTTTACACATTGACGTCATGGTGGCTTTTCTATGCCACGTGATAACAATGTGGAACGTAAGAGTTACATTTATGTAACTCTACTTTCAGATTTCGATTGACTTTGATTCACAGTGCTGTTAGGGTCAAAAATCTTGATGATCATAAAACGAAGAGCTGAAAGTTGAAGCTGTTTAGCTCTATAAGTTTGAAGGTTCTTCCTCGCACGGCAATATGAATTCGGAATCATCTTTGCTTTAAAATCTTTTTCAAACTTTCCTTATTATAACACTATAGCAAAGTACTGTTGATGCCTATTAAGGATTATTAATTTTTCTTTGGAGTAACTGTCTAGAAACTTTATAATTTAATAGCAAACCAATAGACCTTGCCCCGATCCGATCCGTCTCCGTTTTAGTGTTACGAGAAAAATGATTCCGATAATTGGCATGGTCTCAGTACATTGAGACTAGAAATGAAATAAATAATGACATTAAAATGCATAAAATAAATAATAAGAGAAGAATAAAAGACCACTCTGGCTCGAGCCCGGTTAACACTTTTTTAAATTAAAGATTTTTGATATTTTAAATAAAAAATATAACAAGAGAAACAAACCTCATATGTAAAGACAGGCATCCTTATTTTCCCCTTATAATACCATCCTGGCTTCCACGATTGCAGTAAAAAGAAAGGATGTTTGTCTTTTTTTCTGTGTTAAGAGGTCACGACACTGTCAAACTGAGAACAATCAAAGCTCGTTCGTTAGTGTTCGATGAGGGCTAATATTTTAGGCAATTAAAAATAATCAAATGAATTCCGGAAACAATGTCCTTTGCTTTTATTCGATTATCCTTATCCAAATTTGAAGATCTTTATGTTCAATAGATTTGTTTAATTATTGCTAACAATCAAACAGACACAAATACAAATACAAATATCTTTATTTTACTATTATTTATTTATGTAAAAACAATTTTTATTTAAAGATTACTTTTTCAGCCGCAATATTAACGTAAAGTTATGCTTAAATATCGCCCACTTCTCGTATTAATTTGATTTTCGGGCATCCTATCATGTTAAACACAAATGAAATAATAGTAAAAATGCTGTATTTTCTGGTTTTAATGACACGTGTCATATGAAAAATACATTAAGGATGGAGTGTCTATAGATTAGATGTGTGTTTCAAATGCTTGTTTTTAACAAAAGAGGTTTGCGTGAGGGTATGAAAATGGAAAGGATTTTAGGTAATATTTTCTCAATATTTTTAATATTAATTATACATATACATCACATGGGGATATCTAATTTACATTTGACTGATTTAAAATAGATTTAGGCTGCTTTTAAGCATGTGAAAATCTGACTATTACGTATTAAATAAAGGATCTTTTACATTTTCAATTTCGGTACGTATTAAGGGTTTTTGAACGATTTGTTTGGTATTTAAATGATTCTGTTGTTGAAAGGCATTGTTTAGATATTTTGAATGTACACGAAACCACTTTTGAAAATTTCTCATATTTGTTATACAGATTTGAATAGGATACAGATTATAACTTATCTGATTACAAAAAGATCTTTATATATCTTTGATAAAAGTGAGATCTTCCTTTTATTATTATCTTTGCATTTATTTTTATTTCTTTAACTTCTTCCATATCAGGAAAAACATTTTTCTTAAAAAGTTTTCTTGGTATATTAAATCTGAATATGATTTAGGCTATTCTCAAGACTCTGATTAAACTTTTTGTTTTTAGGGAAAAAATCACGAAAAGATATTTAATCCCTCATGCATAAATTTTGAAATGTTTTAATTTAATAAATTCTAAATAAACGAACCAATATTTTTCATCTTCCAATTAATGTAATGCATTAATTATACATTTAAAAAACGTTACCTTTTAAACTAATTTGCTTTACATGAAAATCATCGACAGTAATGAAATAGAATGTGTAATATCGAGAAATATAGAATCTGACATTTATACGCTCTGCTACATTTCAGGATTAATCTATTGGATTTATTTTTCCCTTTTACATAAAACAAACTTCTGTATGACACCCAAATAAAAAAAAATCTAAATTTTATCTACGCAGTAATAAATATGACATTGTTATTATGATAGAAAGATTAAGTAAAATAACGTTCAAAGGTAATAAACAACACAACGTATAAAAAAAAAAATTATCGTGTGACTTTAAAGATTAACGAGTAGCAGAAGGTGAGTATTTGTGGAACTTAATCTTTAAAATAATCCAGTTCATTTAAGTAGATAAAATTGCTTATTTCAATACTTTTTGTATTGTATGTAATGTCAAGTAAAACTTACAATCTTTAATATTTTACTTGGCGCAGCATGTCCATGAAGGGACTTCGCGCCATAAAACCCCAGTCAACCAACTTTAGCATTCTAGAATATGTTTTCATTTTCTTCTACAAGGCAAGACGGTATTGTTGCAAGGCAAGGCAACAAGGTATTGTTTTTTTTTAATTTTTTTCCTTACTGCTGCTTAGCTGCTTTTTATAAAAGATATGCACTAAGGTGATTTTTTTTAATTAATGAAATGGACAATTGAGATGCAAAAATTATTTAACACTAAAACCGCCATTAGGGGTCAATATGACCCCTGCCAAATTGAAAATAGCAGATTTGAACCAGAAATTTCTTAATAAGATTTGTTAAATATTTGCAGCACAAAAAATAAACTAATTAAATAAGTTAAATAGTTTTAAATACAAATTTTGGTGTCAAACATTTTTTATAAAACTAGTCGACGGTTCTAGTGTTAATTAAGAAATCTGCAAATGAAAAAACCATATATAAAATGAAAAGATGTATAAGCAAATAGTGGAATTTTGAGAGTAATTGCAGAAACTAAGTTTTCAGTGGCGTCCATCAAACTGTCGATTTGTGGAGCATAAACGATTCTACCCAAGATTTCCCATCAATAGTAATTCGTAATTCTTACTGTTGGAATCAATATGACATTTTGACGTCAAATGGTTAATTACAAACAGATTTTTAAAATTCTACGGGGCAAATGATGTTCTTCGATGCAAGAAGATTTTAGAATCGTAAAACATGTGCTCAGAGTGTGCATACCTTCGCGGTGATAGAAGTAGTGGATTGAAGAAAGCGAATAAATTAAATGTTTTTGTAATGCACCATGAAGTGAACAACAGCAGTCGCATGTTAACGATATTAATATAAAGTTCTTATCTTTCTTAAATGAGAAAAAACGGTGAAAAATAACAGTATAACACAGATATATGCTTTTATAATTCAACAGCGTTTCCTCCACAGAAAGGAATATTTTGCGGAAACATAAAATAGTTTTTTTTTTTTAACGAAACTGTGTTGTTTTAATAAAACTCAATTGACATTTTTACTTCATAAATCTGGAAACTCAAACTGTATAGCTGTGAAAAGCTTTAACATCATTAGATTTGCAGCAATAAATACAATAAATTCTGCACATAAGCGATTAATTTGAAATATATTTATAAATATCAAAATGTAACAGTTGTAAAGGCAAAGTAGTCGTTGGGGCCCCCGTTATACTTAGTGGATATGTATAATATAAAATATAAATAAATAAATGGATAAAATATATAAAATGCATTGCAATTCCAAAATAAAATTTAAACATATATTTAAATATTTTTAACAATTCCGAACTCTATTGTACTACGATGGGAGTTAATAGCAAATACCAGAAATAACGTCAAGTTGGTGTCACTTTTTGCAAGTAATTTTTGTCGC
This sequence comes from Maratus speculifer, assembly GCA_964019185.1. Classification (NCBI taxonomy): domain Eukaryota; kingdom Metazoa; phylum Arthropoda; class Arachnida; order Araneae; family Salticidae; genus Maratus; species Maratus speculifer. The sequence goes on along the minus strand of OZ025293.1, from coordinate 248,508,234 downwards.
CTTATTTGGCGATATAGCGACAAGTTAGCGACAAATTTGGTGACTTTTTTTGGTCGACAGGATAATCAAGTAGTACCTAATTTAATCATATATTTAAATATTTTTAACAATTCCGAACTCTATTGTACTACGATGGGAGTTAATAGCAAATACCAGAAATAACGTCAAGTTGGTGTCACTTTTTGCAAGTAATTTTTGTCGCCTTATTTGGCGATATAGCGACAAGTTAGCGACAAATTTGGTGACTTTTTTTGGTCGACAGGATAATCAAGTAGTACCTAATTTCGTAAAAGAAATATCCTTATAACTCCAAAAATGATAATCATATTAACTAACAGTTTACTGCGTTAGATAAAACCTCTCACTTCCAATTAAAATATATTTTTGAATTGAAATTTGAATGAAATACAAAGTCATGAAAAATCGAAGAGTGTGAAAAAAAAAAGGATTACATATATCTTGGCAACTAATCATCATATTGACTTCCTTCTTTATGAAAAATTTATGTTTTTGTATTGTATTTTATTGTCACTCCCTGAAAAAACACCTTCGAATTTTTTATATTTACCTTATATTAGAACAAATATTTTGAGAGTCCGAAAAAAAAGTTCCGGATAATCGAGGCCACCGATATTCGATAGCCTTCTTTCTATTATCACATACTAAATGCACACCAAATTTAAAGTTTCTCTTTCAATTTGTTCGGGATATAGAGCGTTTACAGACACGTACAGACAGACGGCAATTTTTTTTTTCTAAAAAAATGTTTTTCAGAATCTCCAGTGCCTGAAACGCGTAAATCCATCGATTTTTTATTCATTTTTTAAAACAATTACAAGACTTAACCTATATTATGTATGATGGATAAGTAAAAAAGAAGAACAATCATATAGGTAGTATACAGATGTTCCATATTATTATCAAGCGGAAAGAACAATCGGATTTCAAACAATGAAAATGGAAACATTTTAACACGTTTAAATAATGGGAATTTTTGGTCAAGGAAAATTTTAGAGTGGTAAGCGTACACTCTTAATATGAAATAAATAATTTGTCGTTCAAGCAATTCAAACACAAATTCATTTTCATCCCTCAGCCGAATAATGTATTTCTGGACCGTTCTTGTTTTTATAATTACTTTTTTATTAATTAATTTCCTTACTGTGACGCTAAAAATAATCATCGTCTCCGTGTTCCGTATTTCTGTTTGAAAAGAACTCTAAAGATGAAGAAAAAAAATTAAAGCTTTGCTTTCGAAAAACAGAAGCAAAGTGAATTTAAGCCAAAATTTTCAGTAATGAAAATTTACTTCGCTCTATCTTCTCTGGAATCTATTAGTTGAAGTTGAAAACTTCTGAAAATGTTGAAGGAAAAAATAGTGTTTGCATTATATAGCTGAAAGAAAATACAGTTAGACATTTTTTATCGCAATAAGTCATTAACATCTGCTTTTTTAAAATTAAAAAATCACTGTCATAAATCTACTTACGTGAAAAAAATTAAGAGAAAATAATGTTACCTCATGGTACATTTTTGTAGATTTTAACGAGATATGGAATGTTTGATTAAATAATATGTAGTTCCATGATTTTTACAAGTGTCTAAAAATTTAACAGTGAGGTTAAAATTTAAATGTTTTCAACGCGAGAAGTTTTTATTCCTAACAATAATTTTCTTTAGTGTAAGATTCTTTTAAAGTATTTGTACTAATGCAAAATCGTTTGATGAAATTACGTCGTTTGAATTCTTTTTGATACATTTTAATTAAGTTTATAGATTTTTATTCAGTAAACTGAAAATTGCTCTAATATTTTTCTCCGGATAAGTGTATTCTGTATTCTAAAATACATAAGGTATTCTTATCAAGGATTGAATAGTTGGTACGGTAAAAGTCATCTTTCGTAGACAAGGGGCAAACAGATAGGTACTTCCTGTAAAAAACAAAATTCCGGCATATTGCGACATCGAAGCTAAAAGCGTTTAAACGCAATCACAGCTGATATATGAGTTAATCGTTAGGCTGGACGTAAATCATTTGAACTGCGACTGTTGCTTGAAAAAATCCCCATAACTTTATTGCTATTGAATAGTATTTATTACTTCGTAATACATACTCTTGCAATTTCATCGACTACGCGTATGAAATGCATATGTGCCTCATTTAATTTCACGAATTAAGAGCACACACTAGTCACGCGGTAAAAGCCGAGCGCTAATGTAAAGTCTATGGGGCCATTCTTTTCGAATATCTCGCTTAATTTTTAATATTTTTAAATGATTTTTTTTTCACAGGATAGCTGAGGACATTCTATTACCGGGCTAGTTTGTACTTTTCTGATTTTCGTTGTAGTTTAATTCTGAGGACCCTCTAAATTTTGGATTCAGTGAAATTCGAGGTGTTGTGCCCTTTTTACTCTTATAAAATCTACTTCAGCGAAATTCAGAAAAAATTAAAAACGCTTCACGGAATATTAGTGTTTAAGCTTTCCAATGATATGCTTTCCACATTTCTACTGCAATTAGGCTGAGCAAAATTTGGAAATATTTTGATCCGAAAAGGAACAAAAAAAAGCGTTTTAATTATATGCGCTGTCTCAGCCAGTCTCCGCCTCTCCTGCCCTTTTGAAAATTTAATTGGTTAACACCAATCCACTTTAGCAAATGAAAGTAACTTTTTTCCTTTCCTTGTATTTCCTTTCTGTTACTGGTGTATAGTAACGTGTTAAAATAACCTCCCTTATTTCAAAGTTTGGATTTATTTTTTCTACAATTATTGATAAATTTTAACTAAAATAGTCTTGAAAAAAATCAACGACTTCTAATTTTTTGTTTTTATAAAACTAACGCTATTTTTAAGTTATAACTAACTTCCAGAGAAGAAAATTATACATTTTTTTGTATATATATATATTTTTTTCAAGTCCATACAAAACAAGGTAGATTTGATACAAATTACAGTAAGCTCCTTTTTAGCAAAAAGGAAATTCTGATAATTTAAAAATATAATTGGAACTTTTGTGAAATACATAGGTAGCATTAGAAGGACAAGGAGCTATATTTGGAATTTATAAATTTCCTTATACAGCTTGCAAAATACATGAAACAGGGGGGGGGGCAGGGGTGTGCAAAGAGAAAACTGCGCCCGTAGTAAAGTTCAGTTTGGCGCCCCATTCCCTAAACTTTTTCTTGTGACAGACTAAAAATTACGTAAGTAGTAAAAATTTGGCGCCCCCTAAATTTCGCACCCGGAGCAAAAACCCCCTTCGTCCCCCTCTTTTTCGCACGGCGCTGCAAGGAGTACATTTTGAGGAGGCTTATTCAACACAGCGCCGTCCGAAGGGGGGGGGGTGGCGCCACATTTATACTATCAACATCATTCTTGGGCTGTTACAAGAAAAAGTTGGGAAAGGGGGCGCCAAATTGAAACTTTGCCCCGGGCGCAGTTTTCTCTTCCCTGTGTTTGTTTTTGGTACTATACGATACTAGGCAGCCCAATTTCAGTCCAGTATTATTAAGTAAAACAGAGAAAAAAAAATCATTTTCAGTTCGAAAAACAGTTTTACCAAAAATAAGCAGAAATTAAAGTTAGAAAGTTTTAAAGATTGGTACTTTTAAAATTGTTGATCAACTTGTTTCAAACTTTTTTAATATTTATTACTTTTGAGGAAAACGATACACTTTTAACAGTCGTTAAAAATGGGGAATTTATCCTGCGTAATACATTTTATTTTAATACAACATAAAGTTATATTTGCAAAGATAACGAATTGCAAATATTTATCTATACTAATATTATAAAGAGGAAAGATTTGATTGTTTGTTTGAATTGAATAGGCTCCGAAACTACTTGACGGATTTGAAAAATTCTTTCGCCGTTGGAAAGCTACACTATTTCCGGTGAACATAGGCTATAGTCGCCGCTTAAAAGGATAAAAATAAAACGCCGGATAAACGAATCAAAAGCAATTTGAGAAACTAAAGGTTACCTTACCCACTAGACACATGACAATCACTGAAACACATATGAAAATAGTAACTATGCAACCCCCTCCTCCCCCCCCCAAAAAAAAAATAAACATTTTAAACTTTTTAGCCCGACCTGAAATAAAACCGTGTTTTTTAATTTTTAAAACTATTTAGCAATTACTAAAAAAAGGAAAAGAAATGCTGAAACGCAAATTAATTAAAGTTAAAAACAAATCACGAAACGATTGTTTTGGAATTTTCAAAAAAGTTATAACAGATAGTAAATATTTTAAAGAGTAGTGAGCATCAAATATGGGGAGGGAGGATTTTTTTTAAAGAGGAGCAGTCAAATATTTAAAATTGTAACGTTTTCTACAATTTCAAATGTGGACTTTTCCAATAAGCCTAGGGATAAATATTGCTTATTTAATTTAATATAAAATTATAAAGTGGAAAGATTTGTTTGTTTGTTTGAATTGAATTGAATTGAATAGGTTCCGAAACTACTTGACGGATTTGAAAAATTCTTTCACCGTATGAAAGCTACACTATTTCCTGTGAACATAGGCTATATTAGATTTTCAAAAAAATTAGGGATCCTTATTAAAATGCCAATATTGTAACCCAAGGTGTAGAAAAATGAACTTAAAAATTTTTTACATCGCGTGCGTTGCGAATACTATTGATTTTAGAACAAAATAATGTACTACGACTTTGTTAACATGTAATTATCTACAAAAAATGTCGCAACAGCATATGTCTAACTGTTATAGTTATGTCACAATAAGTGTTTTTTATTTAAAAAAATAATTAAAATGCCGTTTCTGTAAAAGCTCTTTATTGTTACTTTGGTATTGATTCTTATCAAAATAAATTACTTCAAAATCAAGACTGATTTAATGGTTGCCGTTTACCCCGCTCGACTACGCTGCATCATATTGTGTGAAGGCGTCACTGGGGCACGGGAGGGGAGTCAATGTCAGAGACGGCATTTTAATTATTAGGTTATGAGTGTGTGTGTAAAAATTTATAACTTGAAATTTTTCTTAAATATCCGTGAGAAGTCGAGGCGGGCTGCTATAATCTATATACATAAAGCAAAATCGTGTTAGTTACACCATTTATAACTCAAGAACGGATGGATCGATTTTTATGAAATTTTGTATGGAGGTATCTGACACCTTAGATTAACATATAAGCTATTTTTTATCCGACTACCTAAAATGAGGGTAATGTTTTTAGTAGTTGAATTTAATGAGATGAAGTGGTAGAAACAATTTGCGGTGTCAGTAGTGGCGGGGGACTGGGCGACTTGCTCTACCCGAAGAAAAGCGAGGGCGGGCCGCTAACTATATAAAAGTAAAAATAATGAAACTGTAAGGCAAAATATATCATTTTTTTTTAAAGTCTGCTATTCAGCAAATTTTACTCTCTAATACTTTTCAGAATTGTTTCTTCTTTGGAGTTTTTTGTCGACGTTCAACTAATACAGCTTCTATCAAGCAGAAGGCTTTTGCATGTTCCAAAACATCATAGTACAAAGTATCGTAGACAAGATTTGTCGAGATATTTACAAACTTTACAAGTTCGTATATATTTAATGGGTGACAATTCAATATAACATTGTAAAACTTTTAGACGATTTTGCAGTTTTTAGCAGTTTTTGTTTGTCCTGGTACAAGGGCAGATCTGGAGACTCCTAAAAAAAGGGGGGGGGGGACTTTTCAGAAATTTGGAGATTCCAATCGCACCTGCAGCTCGTGTCGGGACAATTTTTTTCATCGTGAGTAGGATCGGGGCTAATTTTTTTCGTTGCAGATCGGGTTTCGGTCCAGTTTACTTTCATTTTTTGCCGTTGTTCTGGTTAAATACTTTCTTTTGCGAGTCGTGTTTGGGTAAGGTTCAATTCTATTTTGCCGCTGCGGGTTGGGTTGGGGTCCGGTTCTCTTTCTTTATTGCTGCTGGTTGGTATTGGGTCTGGTTGATTTCTATTTTCTATGTGGTGTGTGTGTGTGTGGGGGGGGGGTTGAGTTGAGTACTATTTTATTGACGCTGGTTTGGTTTCGGCCAAGATGACTTCTTACATTTTTGCTACTGGACGAGTAGATTTTTTTACGTTTTTCTTGCGGACCGAGTGGAATTCTACTTTTTATCTGCTTTTCTCTGCATTCTTTTTTGTTGCTGTAGTTCTTTTGGGGTGAAATTAATTTACACTATTTTGGGTTCTGATCTGATTCATAGTGGATTTTCAATCTCGCAAGCAGGATTCGATTCGACCCCATATTTCAAATGAAAGTCTAAATATTTTCTCCGTTATGGAAGAAAATAGTTAAAAGGAGTATTATAAAAGAAAATATCGAAGACACTATAAAATGAAACTATATAAATGCCATAACAAACATTTCCAAATAGTTAATTATGAATAATTAAGATTTTACATTTCAATTTAAATGTTAACACTGCTATTCGCAAGTGTTAACATGTACATTAAAACATCCATACGGAATGTCTCGAATAGAAGATACCTCTATTTAACGAACACTTTTCAACAATTTAGCCATCTCTCTTTGGTTGATTCCGTTATGAGTACATATTAGATATTTATTTTCTATATAAAAGATAAAATTGATATTAGAAATATAAATGTCGAAATTTAATAAGTCCATTAAAACATGGATTGTTTTTCTTTCATTTCGATTCTAAATTGGCAAAAAAATTTTGGTCGGGTTTTGATTTGATTTCCAATGGTATTTTCGGTTTCGGATCGGAAGCAGGGCAATACTATATGCTCAGGGGTCAAATAAATTTTTTTGTCGAATATTTGAAAAATGAAATTATTTTAAGTGCAATTCTTAGAGGAACGCTGTGATGTAACACACATTCTATTATATATATTCCTATTAATTTTTCAAATGTGAGTTCCCCCCCTCTTTTAAAATTTAATTTTAAAAGAAAAGCATTTTTAATAGTTATTGTTATTGCGCGTTCGTCTCCAAGTGCATATAAAATAATAATAATAAATAAAAAAAAACAAATGATAAATTAGTTTTAAAATATCCTTCCATTTCTAGATTTTTCTTTCTTGATCTTCAGTTGATTAAATATCAAACGACTGTTTTAAAAAACTGCTATTTTTATTTCCCAATCATTTCATTTTGTCTTGTATAAAGAACTTAATTTGTTACCGATTGAATAATTCTGTTTAGGGTTGCCGGCTGTTTCACGTTCTCGCCACGAGCGATAAAGACTATATTCTTGGCAACGCTCTTTTTTTTAAATTTCCCCTTTGCTTATCATGTAACGGTCCTTTTTACCTGCACATTTTTTGCTCGGATTGGGAATCTATTCTATGCCAAAATACTTTTTTGGCGTTTGCATAGGCGTAGCCAGCCTTTTGAACGGGGGGGTGCCCAAATTTTTTAACCTGAACATGTTGGGTACAAACAACATCTTATGTACTAAAACCTAATAAAACGGAACCCCATAAAACTTACCAAATTTCCGTTTTAGACATGTTTTTTGCGGAAGGTATAATTGCGTGGAACTTCTTTTAAAAAGGACCCAAACGCAATTTTTCATTGCGTGAAGAAGGATGAGAAGTTGCTTAAAACTTAATCTAATGGACAGGGGCGTGCGAAGAGAAAACTGCGTCCGCGGCAAAGTTACAATTTGGCGCCCCCTGCACCCAACTTTTTCTTGTAACAGGCCAAAAATGACGTTGGTAGTATAAATTTGGCGCCCCCTAAAATTCCACCCAGGGCAGCTGCCCCCTACGCTCCCCCCTTCGCACGACGCTGCTAATGGATAAGAAAAAGATATATAAACATAGGTAAAACATGATAAATATAAAATAAAGATATCCGTAAACATAAATCTGTAATTATCACAAGTTTTCATTTCAAACAGCAATGAAATACTAAAATAAAGAAGCACGACTTTAGTTCCCCACGTCATTTTGATCAAAATAGCATTAAAATAACTTGTAGTATGCAATTTAAAGTGAAAAATAGCTCTTATATTTTCTACTCATGAATAAATAAATTTTCCCCGTTAAAAAAAAAAAAAAAAAAAAAAAAAAAAGAAAGAAAGAACTCGTAAGAATGTCAAAATATGATCCCAAAAAACGAAATTTAGCAAACCAACAAACCAACCTCCATATTAATTTGAATTTTGCGTAGCATCATTTCTTATTTTCAGAGGAAGCACAGATTTGTACTAGAGATGAGTTCGGGCTCGATTTTTGAAACCGCGCCCGAAAGATTTTTAGTACATTGGAGCCCGAGCCCGATACAAAAAGTATAAAAAAATAAATAAATAAATAAATAAAAGATTTAATGATATTTAAAAATTGTTTCAAATGTGATATCCCATTTAAAAAAAAATCTTATAAAATTTACTGTTAAATGAAAATTTTAATTCAAGCTTATGAAAAGAGCAATTTGGTATCAAATGAAAATATCTTTCATACCTAAAATGATTCCCATTTTTCTTGTCCTTTAAGAAGAAAATTTGATGGACTTGTTAAAGAAGTGTAATGAATAAATGGATAGTGTTTATAGAAATTACTATTTGTATGCTGAAGAATCAAAAAACGTTTTCAATTTCCTATAAAAAGAGCGCATCTTCAGGGGTGTAGTCGTAAAAAAATCACAGGTTACACGATCGACGCAGAGGGTATATGCTAAAGGCACAGAGTATACTCTATAGAGTACATCCTATGGGTTTCATGAGAAACTGAGGGTTATACGGTGTTCCTTAAAAAAATCCAGAAGGTATACGGCGTATACCCCAGTATACCCTCCACTACATCCCTGTACATTTATCTATAATCAATTCATTTCTCTTAACAATTCCCCATGACTGACGAGAACCTTAAAATCAACGCAAATTAAAACATTGATACAGTTATCTTAAAGTTCCGTTGTTTTTATGGGGAAAGAAGAAACATTAATCGAATGTTTTCAATCGGAATAACATGTAAAATATGTTTACTTACGAAGGGAAATCCTCAGCATAAGAAAATTTATGATGACAAACAGAAAAAAAAAATCACAATGCTGTTATCATATGAAGAACGTTTATGATTCGTGCACAATCAAATAATTTGCAAACCTCAAGCATCTAGTCTGCATCAAAAACGAAGGAATCATTCTCCAACAAAATAAATAAATAAACGATCGAATTAAATAATATCCTCTGCCTCAAACGAAAATCCAACCAGAAGCTAATTTATTATTTATGAATATTTTGATAGGCGCCTTATCAATTAATCGTCAACGGAAATGCAGTAGACATAAATCTCCATACATCACAAATTTTCTTTTGAAGCAACAATCAACTATAGAAATAAAAAAAACTATTTTTATTTTTCTTTCGTTTTGATCAAGATAACACTGAAAAAGAATAAATAATTTTAAAAGGAAAATAGTAGTTCTTTCAATCTCTTCTACACATAAATGTTTTTTAATTCTCAGAAAGAATGAGCCCGAGCCCTCCCCCGAGCCCGAACACTAAAATGAAAATAGAGCGCGAGCCCCCCCCCCCCCCGGGTCCGAACACTAAAATGAAAATAGAGCCCACGCCCGCTTCGTACCCGGGTTTGGGCTCGGGCTTTCGTGCTGTGGCTGAGCCTGTCTAATCTCTAATTTGTACAACCTTCCACCCCCTCCGTTCTCCAGGCTAATCACCTGGTGGAATTATCGTTTCACATCTGTATTTCCTTTCAATTTTTTTTTTGCTCCCATCTAGAATTTAGATAACAAAAGCAAAGATATAAATAGTAGTTTCTATCCTTGTCGAGAATTTACTCTAATTTTCTATGGAAATATGTATGCAATCGAAAGGTGTTAAAAAAATTCCATAAAGAAACGACACCAAATTGGGATTATAAAACCAACTTTTTTGATTTACTGTGATTAATACAGATTCTAGTAAATATTGTAGTTTTAAAAAAGATGAATAAAATAATTTTCTTAAAAAGAAAAAAAGAAAGAATCAAGGTCTCTTCTTTTATCACATTTCAAAACATAGACTGTTAGTTTTGATTAACTAATTGAACTAACTTTGCTTAAATTTTTCTTCTTTTTTCTTTTATAAATTTTGATTTTTTAAAATAATCAATCTTGGATCTGCGCGAGCGGGGGGGGGGGGTGCCCGGGCACCCAGGGCACCCCCCCCTGGCTACGCGCATGCGTTTGTTAAAATGTGAAATTTTTGTCAGTTTTATGTTTTGACTTGGTGAAGGAAACACGCTTGATCGCTGTTGTCAAATTGACAAATATTTTCTTTATTATGTTCTATGCGTGCTGCACTAGTGCACCTTTGAGTGAATAAGCTATTTTACCGATGTTTGATGTGCTCAAAATTTCAAGTGTTCTTCAAAAATAAAGACAATTTAGTTATGAAATTTGTGAACTGAGTTTTCTTCATCAAAGTAATGCCTTATGCACTTCGTTCCAGAAAAAAAGTAAAACATGAACCTGGGTCTCTCTACGATATTGCCATACGATCCGGCCTAACACATAAAAAACGTGCCTTTTATGTATTTCATTTTTTTGCTGCGATCTCGGCCTACTCATAAAATGTGCGCTATTTTTCAAACTTCGTCACCACAGAACTATTTTGCCATCATAAACGCTCTTTTCTGATTCAAGGGGGGAACACGAGAATCCTCAAGGGGGAGCGATTTCAAGATTTGGAGGTTCGGGCAGGAGGTGATGTTTTTCATTACTGGTGGAGATTACTTCTAAATTTTGCAGTGAGTCGTGTTCGAATCCGCTTGACATTTTTGCTGTGGGTCGGATTTGGGTCAGTTTGACTTACATTTTTTCAAATTCGGTTCTGTTCTGGATAAAATTTCACTTCTGAGAGTAGCACTCAGGTTGATTGATTTGTTGGTTGAATGGGGTTTTATGGCGAAACGTTACATCAGGATATGCTGCGCAAAGAAGAAGGTGAGGATTCGAGTTAATTAGAAAGTTTGGTTAGGGATTTTTTTTTTAGTTTGTTTTTTGTAGTAGGCCGGATAGATTTATACTTTTTTGCTACGGACCAAGTTTGAGCAGGCTGACTTAGGAATAGGTTTTGCACTAAAGAGCAAATACTTGATTTTTTTTCTCTATAAATTATAACATTCAAGTTGAAGATGTAAAACATATTTTTTAATTCTGTTAAAATACATGAACTCATTTTCTTTCATTTCAGTTTCAGATCTTCGGATAAGGGCTCGATTTGACATAATTTGTAATTTTTGGATTCGGATTGATATATTATGGGTCGGGTTGACTTTAAACGTTTCGGATTCGGGACATTTTTTCTTTTGGATTTTGACAAATTCGGATCTAGTATAAACTGGTTGATGACTGGATTTTTCAATAGATCAGACAATTTTTTATATGAAAAACTATATGTTTCAATATTGACGAGTACATTATATATATATTCATTTTTCTACTTAAACAAAAATAAAAATTATTGATATAATTATATGGGATACCTTTCTCAATTTCCTTCAAATATTAGATTGATTTTGTTTCATTTTGGATTTGTTGATCTGTTTTGTATCAGGCTATTCGGTACTGAATCAGATTTTTTTCTTTTATTTATTTATTTATTTATTTTTTTTTTAGCGAGCTTGGGTTGGGTTAAAATTTAATTGCTTTTTGAGCCTGGGCATGGAAATTTAGGTTCGGGCAGACCTCTAAAAGAACAAAGTCCACGCCAGCTCCGAAGTGGAAGAAAAAATATAGTGTGGTCAAGTTTTGCTGAAAAAAAAAAATAAGATCCGAACTCGGAACGGTTTCCGAAAGAGTGAAGACTTGACTAGAGGCCTGGACGGGCTGGATTTTCCAGTCTCGCCCCGGCCCGGACCGAATGAATGTTATTTTGTCCCGGCCCGGTATAAAACAAAATATTCGGCCCGAGCCTGGCCCGTACAGAAATCAGTGAAAACAGTCCAGGCCGAAATCGGCCTGCATCTTTATTTCGAAACAAAATCAGATTTTTATCATACAATTAAGATTTTTTGAAGATTACTGCATTCATATTTATTAGATGATTTTGTAAAAAATTTTTACTGACAATACACAATAAGAACATTAATGATTACTTAGGTTCTTAGACTTTTAACATTCAAATAAAGATGCGCTGAAAAATTAATATGGTTTAGAATAAAAGAAAAAAAAGGAAGTTAAAATTATCATAACTTTTGAAGCTGTGTAATAAAACGTACATTTATGAAAATACTTCTTTATCATTTTATCAAAGATTTTCTCAAATTTAGAGGAGCTATTTTTTATGCATTTCTGATTTCATTTCTTTTTGGAAACACATGAGTTTATCAGGTGTTTTTTTATTCAGAAACAATGTAATGGAATGGCGTTGTCCATTTTTTGGTACAAGCAAATGCAATGCGCAACACACTATAAAAAACGCTAATTTTCATGATATTTATGAAAATATTGTGAAAATTAGCTGTTAAGGCGTTTCAAATTGGACTTGTATGTGGGAATTCCATGAGAGCGAGTCTCAAATCTCTTCCCAGGCAATAGTTGTCAAAATATTTTATGGGGGGTGTTATTGCCCATTTTATGCGAGGCCCAGATGTGAAAAGTATTTTTACAAGTGCCCCTTGTTAGAAATAAAATAAAGAGATAGATAGGATGGGATGTTTTTACGATCGTAGGAATTAGTGCGACACCCCTCTGCGACAGTGGGTAATATATATTGAAATCGGACATAAAGATAAGAAGGCGTAGATTGTTTATATCAGAAAACACCGGGCGGTGCCTAAGTGATGGAAATTTTTTGTGCTATTATTCTTACTGACTAAGACAATTGCTCGGAGTGTATCTTAGTACAGGCAAGTTGTCAATTTTTGCCCAGTGAGAACGTGGATAGTGTGTAATAGACTGTGTGTCTGTGTTATTTCCATTGCGTCTTTTATTACGGCAACGAGTGTTACCGTTTGCTGCTCTTACCTGTGTATTCTCGTGATTCACGATGTCTCTGACTAGTGAAGTGGAGGATGAGGCACCGTCGCGGAGTGGTGGGACTCCTACTAACTCCTCCACGACGAGTAGCCCAGGTTACGCCCGAGGCTTGGAGTCATCCAAGCGGGCAACCGTCGGCCCTCAGCTGACGGATATAGGTTGTCAAACAGGAAGTCGGCTGGGAAATGTTGACCTATCCCTTCCGGATATGGTTGACCTCTCGGCCTTCTTCACCGAGGAAGCGCACTCTTTAGGTGCGAGAATTCTCGAGTAGCTGAACAAGGTCAGGGGTCTGTCGGCCCCCAAGAAATCCTTTTTTGGGGAATCTATATCTCGGATAGAAGATTTCATAGTCCGACAGCAAGCTTGGTTCGTTCTGCTCTATGGGAAAGCCTCACAGAGGGGAAGCTCTACAACTGGCAAGAAGGCGTCCAAGGCTGAAAAGCGGAAGGATGCCTCGAGGCCGGATGACACCCCGAAGGAGGTGGCACCACCTGACAGGTCCTATTCCAACGTCGCCAGTGGTGCGACAGAGGAATGGCAGACTGTCACCAGTAAGAGTACAAGGAGGAGACGGTTGAGGAAGGGACGTGTGGAACCGGCAGGAACTCAGCCTGCGGCCCGAAGCGGACCTGGAAGCGGGGGCGCCGTTGGCGCCAAGGGGGCCGGCTCAGTTGCGCCTCCACGCTACCAGGAACGACACGTTCTTCGAATCCTTCCAAACGACGATACTGTCTCCTCCGATGGCACTCGTAAGTTAGTAGCCAGCACGATAGATCCAATGAAAGCAGGGCTGGCTTTGAGAGGAATGCGGAACACCTCCAAGGGAGGGGTGCTGGTCTTCGCGGACAGCGCTGCGGACCTCGAGAAGCTGGTGGCGGAAGTGGAGAAATCGGACCTGGTGAATAATCACTCGGCTTCCAAACCGACCAGGCGCAATCCAGAGATTGTAATCTTCGGCGTCGGCGAGGATTCTACGGGAGACGGGATCATTGCAGCCCTGAAAAATCAGAACACAGCGTTGCGTGACGCTGACATTTCCTTCAAAAAGTTTTTTGAGGGGAAGAGGGGACGTAATGGCGTGGTCTCTCTGGATCCAGAGTCGTACAGGCGACTTGGACGAGTGAGGAAGCTGAACGTTGGCTGGGACACTCTGTTCTTCTCACGAAGACGGCGTCCTCTCCAATGTTATAAGTGCTGGAAATTCGGCTACATGGCAAGAGATTGCCACGGCAAGAGCTGCTGTGGAAAGTGTGGTAGTCAGGACCACATACTCAGCGATTGCACCAGTGAACCTGCGTGCGTTAATTGTATGAAGGTCAACTCTTTGAACTTGGCGTGTGAGGCTCTCCCTACCAATCACGCGGCGAATTCGCAGGAGTGTAGCATCTTCCGCAAAGAACTGGCTTTGACTGAGAAACGAAACAATGGCCGATAGTCCAAAGTTTCTTCACCTCAATGTCAACCGCAGTACGGCGGCTTTGTACCAGTTGCAGAAGACAGTGCTCTCGCAGAGCATTGACGTGATCTCCTTGAATGAGCAGCGTGTGAAGGAGGGAAGGACCGTCGGATTACCCGAGGGTTTTTCCGAAGTCATCTCTTCGGAGCGCAGCCGAGCCGCCTTCTGGATAAGTTCGCGACTGAAATACTGCGTGGTTCTGAATACTGTTGACATAGTGGCGATTCGATGCACTGTTTCGGGGGAGAATGTGTTGATAGTGTCGTGCTATTGCTCTCCGTCTGAGGACATTGTCCCGATCCTTACTCGGATGGGCGACTTGCTACTGGAGTTCCCTCAGGACAATGTTCAGATTGTCGGGGACTTCAACGCGAAGTCGTACATTTGGGGGGATAGGCCAACGGACGACAGGGGTGAGGAGGTTATCTCCTTCGCCCTTGGTTACGATCTGGAAATCGTCAACAGTCCAGACAGTGCGGCGACCTTTGATAGCCATCAAGGTCAAAGCTGGATCGATTTACTTCTGGTCCGTAAGTGCGCAGATCGCATAACTGACTGGACTCTTCAAGACGGGGTGACAACCAGCGATCACAACGCCATGACCTGGACCTACCAAGGCAGGCCAAGGGCTCGAAATCCTAGGGGAGTCCGCCGTCGGTGGAAACCCAAGGACCTTGCCTGGGACGATTTCCTCCAGGATCTGCAGAAGGCAGATTTGGACGTTTATGATTCGAACGCACCAGACTCGGGAGTTGAACATCTTGATTCAGTCCTGGTAGATCTGTGCTTGAAACACCGAAAGCGTCGTCCTGCCGCAGGCAAGGAGACGTGTTGGTGGACTCCAGAGTTGGAGGCTCAGAGGTCTAGAGTGCGTGCACTGAGGAGGTTGTACAAGCGGACGATTGACCCAACTCAGAGAAAGAGACGTGAGGCTCTCTTTAAGCGTACGCGGGCGGAATACAAGCGAGCAATTCTGCAAGCTAAGCGTCGTTCGTTCCGAAAGTTCCTTTCGGACAAGCTTTCTACCGACAAAATCGGTCAGGTCTGTGCAGTGGTGCGAGGCAGGTGGCGTCCTGAAGCTCCAGCTATTCTGGAGCTTCCCGACGGGGTGGTGGCATCCACGTGGGATGACATCCAGGCAGCCCTTGCGACACACCACTTCAGACAGGTCGATGAGGTAGTGCAGACAGCGATCGAAGGGCCTGATGACCCGGACTTGTTTGACATCGGGGAGCTAGAGTTGGCTATCGACTCGATGGCGCTCGATAAGGCGCTAGGCCACGATGGTTTCAGTCTGGGAATCATCCGTGAGGTCTTTCGCTGGCACCCTCAGTGGTTGCTCGGTTTGTTTAATCACTGCCTTAGAGAGTCCGTGTTTCCGAGAAGTTGGAAGCGGGCTGTCGCCATCTACTTTCCCAAGGAAGGTAGAAGTAAGAGCGATCCGGCTTCTTATCGTCCTATCTGTTTACTTCCCGTCGTGGGGAAGATCTTGGACAAGCTGTGCGCAACTCGACTGATGACCTTCCTCGAGTCTAACGGCGTACTTGTTTCAGGCGTACTTGTTTGACACTGACTGTATCATTTAAAAAACAGTTTTCAGAACCCACCTCCTCCCTCCTATAGACTTTACTGCTATGTCAGTGCTCAAAATTAAAAATTGTCAGAGCTCCTTGCGGTATTTATATAATGCTTGTAAAAATCAAGAATCTAAATTTTCTTCCACCTGAAATATTGACAAAATATTTTGCTTTATTGATTTAACATCACACAAACTTTTTAAAATTTGCTACACTTTTTCTGTCACATTTGTCACTACAAACAATAATAAATTATGTATTATGTCTATAAACGACTAGGCTGGGATTAATACCTATTTCTCCTTTCTTCAAAATTTCTATTTCCTTTTCGTCTTTGCTTGCTTGCTTCTCCGCAAAAAATAAACAATTTTTAAATATTTAAATTTGTCTAAATATTTTTCTCATAATTTTATGAAGTATTTATGACTTTAACCTTCAGTGCTATTTATCTTGATAAGTTTTGTATTCTAAAAAGAATCCCTCCCCCTTACCCCCCCCCAAAAAAAAATAGTTATTTAAACTACTTGTACCTGATATCCCCCCCCCCCCTCATTCAATATTTATTTATTTATTTATTTACTTATTTTTTGTGATTGCGTTAAGTAAATAAAATAGTTTTTATTTTATAGTAATCTATCTAAATTAATTATTCGTTTATTTTCTGAAAATCAAACCATTTTAATTTTGGAACGCTAATCATAAAGAGATTGAAATTCTTTTGAAGCTCGACATCATTGCATTTACCCAAAGTAATGGGAAATCAGTTGAAAAAAATCCTTTAAACATGAAATCGGCTAGAATTGCGCACCTTTGAAGAGAAAAATCGTCGCAGATAATTGGTTAAGAGCATGCTATTTTCTAATTGGATGATTGCATGTCAATCAAAGTAATTTTAGCCCATCCTTCGAATCCGCTGGAAAATCGAGTCGCCATCTTGAATTGTCTTGTCTTGTGACTAGCGTGTCCTCTTAAGGTAATTCGAAAGCTTTGGAATTTAAGAATGCTGCCAAACCATGTTTAGTTTCGTCAGTTTCCGCAGTCTGTTTGGATACTCAGTTATGTGAATTTTTCAATGATTCACTTAGCAACCTTTCTTCACCTCACTTCTCCTCTCATTCTTAAAAAAGATTCATGTAGAGCTTTATAATTTCTACCTTTTCAGTATGACTAAGCTATTTGTTAGCCACTGTTAAGTAGTGGCGCACTCTTATCAGTGCTGCATCAAGTGGCTGTTGTCAAATGTACGTTTTTTTTACAAGAACCCTGTTAAAACTAATGGTGACGCATTGCACCTTTTAAGGATGAAAGGCTTGTCTCACTGGTGACATCCCTAAAGGAGCCAGAATGGCACCTTTAATTAGGGAGAAAAGATGGCACCCTGAATCCAGAATGCCCAATAATAAAAAATTAGATGTATACAAACCGACTTTTGGCACTCGAATGATTCGAACCCACAACGTCTAATTACAATCTTAGCGCTCTAACCACTCGGCCATCAAGCTCACTTTCAAAGTCTCCCTGAAATATTCAAATGTCCTGAAATTCAAAGCTTTATATGAAAAAGCTTGCCAAAAGTTAGGCATCCGAAGTTCTAAACGAAATTGGGATATCGTATAGCGGTAATAGTCATCGTAGGAAGAAATTGCTGTGTTGAACAACGGCAAGTTGAAGGGCAAAGGTACACGTCACAGAGCATGCGCAAATGACTAAGGGGTGAAAATCTTCCAAAGGATAAGCGTTGCGTGGCACTCTAATTAGCGTGAAACAGACAGTGAGAAATGAAACGGCACCCCAAATACATTTTCAAGCCCGCGGGTGTCAAATGGTAACACCTTTTCACCCCTGGGCGCCAAATGCAACCGGTTTGTCACCTTTATTTTTAACAGTGAATAGTAGATAAATTATAATAAGTATATATAAGATATAGTACATTATAATAAGATTTCTGAGATTCTTTTCAATTTACGTAAGCTTGGAAGGACTAGAATTGTTTTGTTATTTAGTAAATTACACCAGATATAAGCTTT
Source organism: Maratus speculifer (assembly GCA_964019185.1). Taxonomy (NCBI): domain Eukaryota; kingdom Metazoa; phylum Arthropoda; class Arachnida; order Araneae; family Salticidae; genus Maratus; species Maratus speculifer. Next base: position 248,490,215 of record OZ025293.1, on the reverse strand, counting down.
ATTAAGAATTTTCCATGATTTTCAGTTAAGAACCCTTATTTTGTAATTCAGACAAATAAGTGATGTTTTGATAGTTGTATTTTTTAATTGCCTTGATAATTTTTTATGTTGAAGTAAATCATATTTAATGATTAATCAGCAATTTTGAAGCCCTGAAAAGTTTTTCTCTTTCCTATAGAAAATATCAAAGTTCACGTTTGTAAATGCCGTTTTTATGAAAAATGAAATACCAATATGTTTGGAGTGGTATATCTCTGGCAAGCAACAACATCCCAAAATTCTTTTGGCATAAACGTATAGTATAACACTACCTGCTTATTAAAATTTATTTTTTTCCATGGGGCATTGTTATTTTACATTGTTATGTTGCCACAAAGTACAGTCAAAATGACGTTTTTTCTATTTTCCGCTCTTAATAATTTATTTAAACTATAATACCCCCAAAGTTTTTCTTATAGAATATCAAAGTGCACTACTAGGACAAGCTAAATAATATAGTACTGCACGGAGATATTGTTGCTGTTAGTAGCTATAACCTGTTAAATATTCAAAATTTCCAAAATCTGCAACATTTAAAGTAGATTATTTCAAAAAAGCGCCACAGTTGAATGAAAAAAAAATATGTCATGCAATAGTTGAACAAAACCATGGCTTCGTGATATTTTTTAGTAAAAAAAAAAAAATATGACAAAATTTATCAGAAAAGCAATGTCTATCATTACATTTTTTAACTAAAAGAAAATGGAACATTCCGTTTCTCTATCGGTAGAGGGGACAAAAAAGGGATATTTCATTTACTCATAGGGAAAAATCATAGAAAGACAAAAGAAAATATGGCCCATCATTTAAAATGCCCACTTTGAGGGTATTTTTAAAAATATACCTTCAAAAATATCTTTTTTGAAAAATTAATCTATACGCCATATTTTATAATTTTTAAATAAGAAAATCTGCCATTTGAATGCGTTTGAGATGAAAAATGAATTTAAAAAGAAATTTGAAAGTAGACAGTTCGTAGTTCAGAATAACCTTAATGCGATATTTTTTTTTCTTCAATCATGTATTTTCAATTTGTTTTTGCTGTAAGAATTGGTCCTATCTAAAACTGGTTCATATAAAAGTTGTAGTAAGTACTTCTCAAAAATATCTAAAACTTTTATACTGACAAGTTTTTAATAGGACCAATTTTTATATCAAAAATAAATTAAACAAAAATAACAGTTAAAGAAAAAATCTCGAATCCAAACTGAATATACTTTGACTCATTTCCATTTTTGCTCTCAAACGCTTTCAAGTGACAGGTTTTTGACGTGACAACGTCTTGTAAATTGGCTTGCCGGGAGACACTTCAAGAAACTGCGTTACGTTACGTTACGCTCCGCTCACGATACGCGCTCACTTTTCTCTTAACTTTTTCCGGTCACTTGTGGGACCATTTTCTGAACGTGAATGTGAATTCGCTGCAAGGAAGGGGCGGTGCTTAATAGGAATTTTAGATAGTATCAAACTAAGACGAAATACGTTATGTATTAGTTATTAGTATAAAGTACAAAGAAAATAAGTGTAGTTTATTTCGTAATTCGGTGGTATATTATGGAAAACTAATGATATGTGATTAGTGAAAGCCATTTTACTTTAGTTATATTCTGCTCATTGAAAAATTCTTTAATATGCTGTTTACAAAATTCAACATTTGACATCAATAAACATGAAGTAAAATGTGTTTAACAAACACAGTGTATTGCAAGTTATTGTATGTATATTTGTATATAAATACGTATGTATGTGTAAAGGTAAAATTAAAATTTTGTTAATATGAAATTCAGTGCGAGATTCTTTGTATAAATTAATGTTTTAAATATAATTCTTTGTATAAATAAATGTTTTAAATTGTTACTATTATTTCATCCTTCTTCCTACTATACGAATGAATATTCACATTAAAATTATTTTACAACTCAAAGTCGTTGTCACGTAAAACTTTCGCCCGTATACCGACTTTACAGGCAACCAATTTTTTTTTAAATTTAAGAACTGTATCATGTGCCGTGTTGGTCAGATTTTTGATAAAGACAGAATATATTTAAATAAAATCTGTCAAAGGGGACATTTCGAACAAAGTTTCCCGAAGCGATCGTGATTGAAGAATTGAGTATGTATTAAAATAAAAAATTGTTCATTTTATGACTCATTTTTAAATTCAATTTGCTCTAAAAACATTAAATTGGGAGTTTCTGTTATTAAGTGCGCCATGTTGGTAGATTTTTTTCGTGAAGTCAGAATATATTTCAAAAAATGCTGCCAAAGTGGGCATTTGATCCGGTTTTCGCTTAAGATGATTCTAATAAAACCAGCTCTACCACAAAAATGAATTTAAAAATGCTTGAAAAGCGGACAAATGCAGACTGGGTCTCTATTCATATTTTATTTTTTTGTTGTTGAAAAGAGCACTAAACTTTGAAATCTACCTCCTCCAATAGGCGAAGCCGACTGGGATTGTTTTAGATAAATTTTTAATCCCTGTATTTTTACGGTTTTATTCATCTGATGAAACTCTAATAGTGTCTGCCATCTGTCTGTCTGTCCCAGAATCCGTACACAAAAACTGTATAAGTGAGACACTTCAAATTTTGTGTACTTTCAGCTGATTACCTCTTGTCACTCAGCTAATCATAAAATTTTGAAAAAGTCTAATAATTTAATTAGACCAATTTTATCAATATCATAACTTCGTTTTGTGGTTATATATTGTAAAAGAGAACCTTTATTTCAACGCTTTCGTATAGAAATCATAGCTTGGACTCAAAGCATTTCGCTTATAAACGGAAGTTCCTGAGATCGAGTCATCGGTGCTGAAATTTGAAATTTTCTGACTGTGTTGGATTTAGTTTTATAAATTTCGCATTTAAGGGTTTTATTTAGGGTTTATTTAAGGGTTTATTTTTTTATCACTGACATTCATAATATTTTTTGGAATTCAATTTTCTTGTTATATTAAAAAATATTGCGATTTATTAATTATTAAGCATTGTAAATTTCGTTAAACTTTTTTTTTTAATTTTTAGAAATTTAGAAATTTATTTACATCTCCGCTAATTTTTTTTAATTAATTTTCAAAAAACTTGGAATTTCGGATTTCATTTATTTATTTTGATTTGAACATTTTAAATTTGATTAAAATAAATCACTTTCTTTTAATAATTATTTTAAAATTGAATATATTGGTGTTACCATCGATGTAAAATGTTAATAATTATAAATTAACAATTTGGTTTTATTAATTAAAGAATAAGTTATTTTGAAAGAAATTTTAAACGAAATCCTCTTTGACGCTTGCGATCACACATAACCAGTTTTTTCTTCATATCAAACAATAATAGAAATTCTACATTAAAATAATAAGTAATGAGTTTTTAAAGCAACTTGTCTAAAACATTTTAAATATTTTACCAATAATGTTAATTCTTTAGTAATAGCAAAATATTAAACTTTCCAAATGTAAAAATGACGTTTTTCAAAATACTTTTGGATTACTACACCTTCAAGATCAAATATCTTTAGAAAGAAGAATTTCTCTTCATTTTTAATTTCGTGATATCGTTATCTTGTTTAAAAAAAAATGTTACCCTTATCTAGTAATGGAGATTGAAGATATCGGCAGTCACTATGGACTTCTGGAATGTAGATTCCGTTAACTTGACACGAAATACTTTTTAAGTAGGAAAAATAGATTCCTGTCAATATTTTTAGGTTGTGCCGATTTATAGTTTCGAATTTGTAACATTTTGGGTGGCTATATACTAAACATGAAGCTTTTTAAACTGAGGTGCTTTACACTAAAAATGCAATTTTATCATAATTGGAGTCATTGACTAATTTGTAACTGCATTCGAAGAGATTTAGGTTTTGTTTAAGTTGATATAACTAACGCAATTTTGATCGCAGCATTCTTATTCATTGTAAATCATGCATTGAGTGAAAAGGATAAGATATAGTAGATTTTGCTAGAATCACAAAAAGCAGGTAGTTCAGCTCAAGGCATTTCTTATAGTAGTCACATCTTACAAATTTGACGAAAAGTCTCTCAATACCAAAAATAGGAATTTTACTTCAGCATATTAAAATTTTCTAAATATTTCAAATACAATTCTGCATAAGTCTATAACTTCTTCATGAATCTACAATTGCTCCGTTATACGAGTACTACAATTTTCTATGATTCTATAATTTTTCGTAACTAGCATATGACAGATTTCAGAGCTTCATGATGACCCGTAAGACAAGGTGACGTCACTGCGACGTCGTTGTAAAGTCAAACTGGGACTTTGTGACCATCGATTGTCAATGTGACGTCACGTGACGTCGATCTAAAGTCACAGTGATTAAAATGTGAAGTCGTTTTGGCCGTTAGAGCTCTTTTGTGACGTCACATTGTGACCCCTTTGTGAAGTCACGGCGTGACAATTTGTGAAAAATGTGTCATTTGTGAATAATTTGACATTAAAATCGTGACGAAACTGTGACAAAAACGGCGTTGTGACAAAAGTGTTTTTTAAAGTAAATAACATGTTTTGAAGAATTTTTGTAATTTTCTAAAGATTTTTAAGAAAGTCACATCTCAGTCACAATGTGATGTCACTTAGTGGTGGCATTTTAATCACAGATGTGATGTGACCACAATGACTCACAGTGACGTCATTGTGACGTCACTGTGACCATGCATGCTATCAGGGGAATGCATGGCTGTAAACAAAAAAAGAAAAACAGAAAAGAATTTTTCTCTGACGACGTACATCTGTTTTTATCAGTGAGTGCATAAAAACACACAGGCCCAAAAAATCGCATTGCATAGAATGGCGTAATGAAACCAATATTCTTGTCAGTCTTCTTATCTTTTCATTTTGAATAGTTATAATGAAGTTTTTCCTATTGTGGTACCTTATATATAATTTATATATAACATCCGTTGCTAATCAGCAATTTTATAAATATGGTGCGCATAGGTAAATGCTGCTATCCGCATAACCTTTGTGTATTGTCTGTGAGATTTCTACAATGCAGTTTTCAGTTACCACTTAATAGAATTTCCATTAAGAGTTGCAAATCGTTTCATCATGTATATTATATGTTATATTTATAATATTTTAACTGTTAATTTTGCTATTATGTTTAATTCATTGTCTTGATATATGGTATATTAAAAATCAATATTCATTATTTACTATTTTTTAATATTAAAGTAATGCTTTGAAATTATCATTATTCATTATTTTTTAATATTTAATAAATACATTGAAATTATGATTATTTAAGCCTATGTGAAATGTAGTAACAATGTGAGGATTGTGCTGAGATGTTAATTGGATAAGTTTGTGGTTTATGATGTACGGTGATTATTTCACTTTTGAATGAGTCGATTTTGTGATATTGCATTTATTGTACTGTGAGTACTATGATTCTTATTATTTGTGGGGTGGGATGGTATTATTATGGTCGTGTATTGTTTATTTTTGGAGGTTTGAGTACTGCTTTAAAGCTTTGTACATATTGTATCTATTTTCATTTTATAGTTGTATTATTCTAGATCCTTTTCTTTAGTAAATTATATTAGTCAAGATACTAGATTGTTTAATTGTAATTTTTCTATTTTTCTATTTTTATTATATTTGTAATATCTCTTATTTTATGGCAGTTCTTCGTAAAAATCTCGATCCTGGCAAGATACACAATGCCTCTTTGCAGGGTAGTGCCCGGTACAGGAGCAATAATAGGGTTGCTCCTGGATCGTCATCCAGTTTCCATATACATGCTCCTCCTCCTCAATTATATTTTCAGAAATGTTCTGATATACGATGTAAAACTTGTCCATCTGCTTCTCAGTCACAAATCGTATCAGATCCTCATATTTCTATTTTTTGTAAGGCTTTTAATGTAATTTATAGTATAAAGTGTAACATTTGCAATTTGAAATATATTGGTGAAACTTCTGGTCCTCATATACGCATTAATCAACATCGGTCAGATTCTGATAAAAATTTAGCAAAAAATATACAGTCTACCGTTGAAATACAGCATTTTCATAAACATAAATTTAAAAATACTACTATTGAAATAATACAAATTCAGAAAAATAAATCTGAGCGTCTATATTTAGAGTCTTCATATATGAAATATTATAATACAATTTATCCTTATGGTCTTAATAGTGAGGTTTTTAAAAGATCTGTTAAAGTTTTTTCATCTATAAATGATACTACAGATTATTCTCCCATTTATCATAGTTTAAATCATCTTATAAATCCTAAAACTACACGTAACAATAGAGGAAAAGGTTCGTCTTCTAGTATTACTCCTAAAAACATTATAATTCAACAAATTAATAATCTGCATCGTAATTATTTAAAAAATTACAATTGGTTTCTAATACATAAATATATTTTTGGAATAAAAAAGAAACATATAGTACAATATTTAAATATTTTTCTCAGTAAAACTTACTCTAAACATTTTTCAGATGTTTTTTATGATCTCATTATGACTCGTGTCAACCTTTACAATATAAATTTACTAAAAAAACCTAAAAATCTACAAACTAATACTCAAATGGTAATTACTTTTTCTAATCCAATATTTAATAAAAATCAATATTAATTCCATATTAAATGATAAAAACTGTCAATTTCCTATTAATAATATTCATATATCTAAAACCTGTATCCCATATCTATCGGATGAACGATTTTTAACTATAATTCTTTCTCTAAATCTTCTTTTGATGCTAGTACATTACCCTGTAAATGTAATGACCCTTCTCTACAAAAATATATAAATAAGGATCATGGACATTTTATTACTGGTAATCTTAATCTAGTAGATGATTTACAACTTAGAAAAATTATGGGTTATGGGACCAAGTACAGAATTCCATCCAAATTAAACATTAAATCTATCATAAAACAATTTACTTATGATATAGATATATTTATTTATAAAATTGCAATTTATTATAATAAACCCATTGAATATTTCGATCAATGGAAATTATTAGTTATCGATAAATTAACCAGGTCCTTAAAATATAATATTTCACACCTAGAATATGTAAATACAGCATCTGCTTAAGCAAACCAATAAATTACTACAAAACTTTGTAATAACTGATGTTGATAAATCTCCAAATAATTATGCAATATTATTTGTAAATCTTATTATCATCAGCTGCTTAAATCTAGTATATCTAATAATAACACATTCCAAAAAATTAATGATAACTTACTTGCCAATAATCGTAAAATTAAAGGATTCTATAAATTATTAGACCCTACTAACTTTAAATACCCTTATCTAGTCCTTATACCCAAATTTCATAAGCATCCTGTTAAATTCAGAACTGTTACAATTAGTTGCAATACTTATAATAATGCTGTTAACAAACTTCTATTAGTAATTCTTAATCAAGTATATAAAATTACAAAAAAAAATGATAATACACATTGCATAAAAAATAGTTATGAACTGGTCCATATTATGAAAAATCTTAAATGTATAAAAAATATCACTACTTATGATTTTAAAGGTTTATTTAATAATATCGATTTATCGGATTTACATAATATCATTAATGAGCTTTTTAAAAAATATCAACACGAGTTGGATATATCACATAATATCGATTCTGATTATTTTCACACCTTAACCAATTTCATTATCTATAATAATTTTATCATGCATGATAACAATATATATATTCAAAATGTTGGTATACCACAAGGTGGTAGTACATCTACTGTATTATCTGACTTATACTTATATTACTATGAACGTCATTATTTAAATAATAAAATACATTTATATCGATATATAGATGATGTAATATTAATTGATACTGATAACACCTGTATATCTCAATTCCCTGTTGATTATCCTTCTAATCTAGAACTTTCAAAAAAAATACTTTTTAATAATACAATCAATTTCTTAGACATTAAAATTATATTAAAAGCGAACAAATTTATAACTGATATTTATGACAAAAGGAAAGAATTTAATTTTAAAGTTATAACCTTTACTAATTTTAAATCATGTCTTCATAATTCTGTATATCGTAATATAATACTTAACCATTTATACAGAATAAAATGTCTATGTTCTTCCCATTTAATTAATACTAATATTAAAAAGCTTATATATGATGCTATAAATAATGGTTATCCTAAAAAATTCATATATTCTTTAATTTATAATTAGAGATTACATGATCTTATAATTAGCTATTACATGATCTTATAATTAATTCTTTGCGTAAAAAATGTATAAAAAATTATAAAACATAAAAATAATAATAAAAATGTAAAAATGTTATAAAAGTAATAAAAAAAATATATATAGGTTGGTTGGGAGGGTAGGTGTTAGAGTACGGCGGAGGGTGGTGTTGCCTGGATAAAAACGCAAAGGTTACTTATTAATATATATATATACATATAATTGAGAGTGGGTTATTTATTTTTACATTATTTTAACATAATTTTTAAACTGTTTAATTGACACCAATATATGGATATTTGTCTAGTTATATCTATAGTTAAATAGCTATATTTTAATTATCAAATTAATTTTAATGTTATTGATATAATTTTTCGTATTATTATTAATAATATTATTACTATTATTATTATTTATTTATTTTTTTTTTAAATATTTATTTATTTTTATTTTATTTTATATTTTTTATATTTTTTAAATTTTTATTTATTTATTAATTTATTTATTTTTTTAATTTTTATTATCCTATATTAAGATAATGAGTTTTTACCATGTAAAGTCACAATAAATGTTACTGATTAAAGTAACAATATGGTATTTTAAGTTATAAGTTAATATGAATGTTATCACTTAATTCTAATTTTAATTATTTTTTTAATTTAATTTTATGTTAATATCGATCATTAATTATTTTTCTCCGATTCAATTATATTTCCATTCAGCTTTATCTTTTTGCTTGTTATGGATACTACTTAATCTACATGTGGATTTAACTATTATTTTTACTTACTTTCAACTCCTTTTTGTAAAATAACAATATATATACTGCTACTATTATTAAGTTTCTTTATTGTTTTCAACATATTGTATCACTTTAAATCATAGCAAGTTTTTTTTTTCAAATCATTTATCTTGCCATTTGGCGCGCTTGGCATTCTTAATTTAAAAAGAGCAACCCTACTGATCTTGCGAAGATCCGTTGCGTGCATTTCTAACGAACTGGTTTTTCAACAGTGTTACTATTTCAGCTTGTATAATTAACTATTGCTTCCTGCATTTATAATTTATTAATAATTTTATTGCGCAGTCTTCTACATTAATGGTGATAACCAGATAAGTTTTTTTGTTCTCAATATTTTGTTTTCTCACTTTTTATCCAAATTATATATGAATGTAAAGTTTATCAATTTCCACGTGCAAAAATAGGGTTAGTTTTTGCTCATGTTACTGACACTATTTGCTGCACGCTATTGTTTTAATATATATATATATATATATTCATTTTTTCAACTATTTATTTCTCTGTTCCTTGTTTAATAATTTGGTTTTTATGTGCTGGTAGCCCCAAATACGTATTACTTTGCTATTTCATGGCTAATACGTGGATGAAACCACACACTTCATTTGTAGTTCCAGAGCATTTGTGGCCTGATGATTCTGCTCTGGGGACTACAAATTACATTTGCATTCATTTTATTTATTTATTTATTCAGATATACTCGTTTCACTTTTTTTTTTTTTTTTTTTTTTTTTTTTTTTTTTTTTTATAATTCAATTTAATTCAAATTCTTCGTTTTGGTTTGTTGTTTTATTGATAAAATCCATTGGTGAATCTTGTCTACTTTTAATGGTATAGTAGTAGACTAGTTAATATATATATATATATATATATATATTCACTAGTCATCAAAATTAAAGGAAAAAGATAAAAAAATGTGCTGTCTAAGTTGACGTTGCAATTGGTGTTCAGTTCTGCAATTTTTTATGTTAATTAAATGTTATTGAACTCATAATAGCACTTCCGACGTCGGAAATATGCAAATCAGGTGATTAACAATGCGGTGTGCAATGGACGTATGTTGGATTTCTGGTCTGTATTGATGTTTAACGTAGATGAGGAGTCTGATTGTGATCAATATTAATTAGTTATGGTTCAAAGGTATCGTTTAAGTTCAGATTAAAAATGGCGAATAATTGGTAAAATCGAGGAAGGTCAAACACATCTGGAGATTTCTCAAGATTTGAATATCCCACAAAGTGTCATATCAAAAGCTTCGAAGTGCTTTTTAAGCTCTGGATCTGTTGATATGTAGCCTGGTCAAGGGAGACCAAGAGCAAATAACGCATCCGAAGACCTCTTTCTGTCATTGTGGCTCGAAGAAACCGCTAAGAGGTTACAAGATAAATGTTTTCAGACGTTCAGGCTGCCACAAGAAATATAATTAGCCGTTGTACTGCTGCGCAAAGGCTTAATAAGGATGCACTATATGCGAAAAAACGAATAGTTTGTGTTAGAGATCTGCACGGGTGGGCCTCACCCCAAAGCCCGAGCCCAGCCCGGCCCGTGGGCTGGGTTCGGGTCGATTTCCATTAACGGCATTTGGACCGGGCCGGGCTCGGGCCTTACTTCTGAAGACAGGGACCGGGCCTTAATTTTTTCCTGGAGTATCGGGCCGGACCTAACATATTTTTTCCGTACGAAGCCGAGACTGATTTGATTCTTCCTGGTCTTTACGGGCCAAAATAATCAGTTCCTGTTGAATCATCTCGTGTGAAAGTCCTTTTCTCGACATGGCCAAGTCTGTTTATAAATCTGTAAAATTTGGCCTGGTCCAAAAATTATTGCAAAAAAGGCATATATTTTTTAGTCGTCATTATTCTACAATTAAACATTAGAATTTATTCTCTTTAAAGAATCGTAGATTACTAGGCGTTTTAAAATAGAATCAAACACATGACAAAAAAAAAAAAAAAAAAAAACATGATTATGACGGAGTTTTCTTTTAAACTGAAAACTTCAAATTTCTTTTGAACTGTTCATCCATGCAAACTGAATACAACAATACGCGATAAAAAAATATATTAAACATTTACATTTGCTATGAAGGAACGTGTATTTTTTTTTCTTTCCAAAGCGATTTCATTTTAGAAGATTTTACTTTTACTATATAGCATTTTTTAGATTTTTATGTCTCCATTACATGGAATATGGATTAATCATACTGATGATTATTGAAACATTTACATGCAACAAACAAAGTCTCATTAAAAGCGTAAACAACGCAGCCTACGGCACTTCTGCATAAATGGACTTTATAAAAATGAAAAAAAACTAAGATAAGTTTTTTAGTTCTGAACTTTTCCATAAGAATAAAGATCAATGTTCTGTAGAAATTCACTCGTGCCGGGCCAGGTTCGGGACGAATTTTTAACTTTTTTCCTGGTCGGGCCGAAATTATAACTTTTAGGCCGGGATCGAGACTGGAAATTTTGGCCCGTGCAGATCTCTAGTTCGTGTCTCACTCACTCCTAGCTTCCAAAGAGGCCCGTTTAAACTGTTCTTCTTGTCTCTTTCAATGGTGCCAAGAAGACTGGGCTCATGCATTTTTTACTGACGAGTCCATATACAGTCTGAACACTGATTTTAGACGTGTTTTGATCTGCAGAGAGGAAGAAACATACATCTTGCCATCGCTTGTTTCGAAATATCCCATCCCATTCGAGCCTATTCTTCTCGGCTCCATTGAACATGCCGACGGCAACTGTTTAACCGGGCTACTTTGGAAGCTGGAGTGAGTGGGATACAAACTATTGTTATTCTCGCATACAGTCCATCACCGATAAGCCATCATCCAACAGAAGAACGGCTAATTCGAGTTCCTGTGGCAGCTTGAAGATCTGAAACCAAATCCCTTCGTATAGGTTTGCGGTTTCTTCGATCCGATGACGACAGAAAACGGTCTTCGTATGAAGTTGTTCCTCTTCGTCTCTCTTGACCAGGTTACCTATAAACGGATCAAGTGTTTAAAAAGTAGTTTGTAGAAGCTCTTAAGAGCCCACAATAGTCACAGAAAAAGTACGCAAAAAGACCCGGATGATTATGTAAAGTCTATGGGAGCGTTCTTTTCTAATATCTCGCTCAAATTTTAATATTTTTACATGATTTTTTTGCATAGGCTAGCTTAGGACGATCTACAACCGGGCTAGTTTTTACTTTTAGGTAGATTTCGTAAGAAATACTAACTATTGCAATCGCACCAGTTTATATATCTATCTATCTATCTATATATATATCTCACTTTTTTATGGACACGATAACTTCTATAATTCTTCACCAATCTCCACCAAACTTGTACATAAAATCAAAGGAGATAAAATCTTGGCTAAGTTCGTTAATGGGCAAAATCGGACCATGGGGGTCGGAATAGGGGGCGTTTTTGTGAAAACCGAAAAAACGCCATAACTTCTTAATTAAAGTAGATATCGAATCGGTTTAAAATTTATATTACTTCTTAAAAATGGGCCAAAAGTATATGCATGACAAATTTTTGATAAATTTAGAAGTGGACTCAAGGGGCGAAAAAAACAGGGATTTTGAGAGAAAAAAATTCATAACTTCGTCAATTTTCAAGATATCAAGTCCAACTAAATTTTTTGTAAATGTTCTTAAAATTATCTAAAACTTTTGTATTTACAAGTTTTTGATAGGGCCAAGTTTTATCGATGAAAAAAAACGAAAAGAAAAAAGGCGTTGAAAAAAGAGAAAAATCCATAACTCCGTCAATTTTTAAGATATCAAATCTGATTAAATTTATTTTGCATCTTCTCAATAGTATCTACAATTTTATATTTACAAGTTTTTTATAGGACTAACTCGTATAGCAAAAAGAAATTAAACAAAAATAGGACTTGGAGAAAAAAATCTCAAATCCAAACGGCTTATATTCTGACTCATTTTTAAATTCATTTTTGATTTTAAACGCATCCAAATGGTAGATCCTCTTATTTAGAAACTGTATAAAGTGACGCATTGGTCAATTTTCTGATAAAGACAGAATATATTTCAAAAAAGGCTACCAAAAAGGGTATTTTGAACAGAATTTCCGAAAGTCATCGGGACTGAAAATTGAAGCAAGTATTCAAATAAGAAATTGCGTTTTTTTCCAACTCGTTTTTAAATTCATTTTTGTTCTCAAACGCTTCCAATTTACAGATCTTCTTATTTAGGAACTATATAATGTGATACATTGGTCAGTTTTTTGATAAAGACTGAATATATTTCAAAAAAGGCTACCAAAAAGGGTATTTTGAACAGAATTTTCAGAAATCATCGGGGCTGAAAATTGAAGGAAGTATTCAAATAAGAAATTGCGTTTTTTTCTGACTCGTTTTTAAATCCATTTTTGTTCTCAAACTCATCCAATTTACAGATCCTCTTATTTAGGAACTATATAATGTGATGCATTGGTCAGCTTTTTGATAAAGACGGAATATATTTCAAAAAAGGCTACCAAAAAGGGTATTTTGAACAGAATTTTCAGAAATCATCTGTGACTGAAAATTTAAGGAAGTGTTCAAATAAGAAATTGCGTTTTTTTCTGACTCGTTTTTAAATCCATTTTTGCTCTCAAATGCATCCAATTTACAGATCCTCTTATTTAGGAACTATATAATGTGATGCATTGATCGATTTTTTGATAAAGACAGAATATATTTTGAAAAAGGCTACCAAAAAGGGTATTTTGAACAGAATTTCCCGAAGTCTTCGTGATTTGAAAATGTTAAGGAGAAGTTGAAAAGGAAGTTTTCACATAGCAAAATGCGTTTTTTATGACTCGTTTTAAAATCCATTTTCGCTCTCAAACGCATCCAATTTACAGATCCTCTTATTTAGGAACTATATACTGTGTCGCATTGGCCAGTTTTTTGATAAAGATAGAATATATTTTTTAAAATGCTGTCAAAGTGAGTATTTCGTACAAAATTTTCCGAAGCAATCATGATTAAAGAACTAAGGATGTATTCAAACAACAAATCGGTTATTTTATGACTCATTTTTAAATTCAATTTTTTTTTCTCAAATGCATTCAACTGACATTTTTTTTGTTATTTAGGAACTGTATAATGTACTGTTTTGGTCGATTTTTTAATAAATTCAGAATCTATTTCAAAATATATTGTCAAAATGGGCATTTGAGCTGAATTTTTCTTAAGATGATTTTGATAAAACCAGTTTTTGCAGAAAAATGAAATTAAAAATTCTTCATAAACGGCCAAATGAAGTTATTAAACTGGGTTTATCTCTAATCATATTTTTTTTTTTGTTGTTGTTGTTGAAATGAGCACTCTTCGAAATCTACCTCCGCCTATAGGCCCAGCCGACAGGGATTTTTTTCGATTTTGCTCATATATTTTTTTATATTATGATAGTTTCAATTTCAGAACCGGTTTAAACCGGTTTTGAAAGTTAAAATATTTAAAAAAAAAATCTGAAACCAAAATCGAAAAAGTAAAAACTAGCCCGGTTGTAGATCGTCCTAAGCTAGCCTATGCAAAAAAAATTATGTAAAAACATTTAAATTTGAGCGAGATATTAGAAAAGAACGCTCCCATAGACTTTACATAATCATCCGGGTCTTTTTGCGTACTTTTTCTGTGACTATTGTGGGCTCTTAATAGGACATTATGAGAGTTATTCAAATCTTGGGCAACCTCCATTTGTGTTTGGTCTCCTTTGATTCAACCAATTATTCGCCATTTTTAACCTTCACTTAAATGATGCCTTTGATCCATAACTAATGAATACTGATCACTCTGAGACACCGCAGTCACTTCTAAGAACACTATAGACATACACCCGTCTTACAACATACAACCGTTGCGTACTATATTGTCAATCACATAATTTGCATATTTCCAACGCAAATGTATGCATTGAAGTGCAATTTTATATTTAATAATATTGAATTAACATAAATAATTGCAGCATTGGGCATTGGTTGCAACATTACCCTAGTGAGCATCATATTTCTCATTATACACTGATTTTGATGACCAGTATATAATAAGGTACAGAAATTGGTGCAAATATTTTTGGAACGCTTTCCCCTTTAATAAGGAAATGAGGCTTTTGATAGAAAAAAATGAACTAAATGAATTTTGATTCGTAAAAACTAAGAAAATATTTGCATACATACATAAAATGCGCGAATTCACATTACCCAATTTCTTAACACGATCATGTATCCAATTTTACATCCCTAGTTAGATTCCTTTTTTTTGTCCATAAATATTTCTACATACATCCTGTCCCAAAAGTTTAGACAATCAATAAAATTTGAATTAACATAAAAAATAATAAGGTACAATTGAAATTCGTGCGATAGATAATAAATAAAAGCAGTTTTACTGACATACACAAATAAATTATGCTCAAAGATTTGAAATTATAAAATATACATTAAATTATGTAACAAATTGCTGTCACAAATGTATAGACACAATATAGACACATTTTTTTAACCTATTAAAGATTTTTTAACACCAACAGTTCTGCATCAAATCAGCTTATTGACAAGGTCGAGTGACTTATTTGAGCAATATTTTCATTCCGCAAATCGCGGGATATTTCAAAGGCATTTTTATGCGGGTCATCAATTATTTTTCTCCTGAAAATTCCTTCCCCAAGAAATGTCATTTTTCCGGGGTCTTCTGGACCTCAGAAAGTTCTGAAGGCCATGGCATCTTTATACAATTTTTAAGTATCGTTCACAGTCAGTTTCTCGATCGATGACTTTGCCGCAATATCTCAAGAAAATAGGCCCTTTTGCGACAAACTAATCACTCATTTACGAACAATAATTGTTGAATTTTTCATTTTTAAATTTAAACAGTGCTATTCACTTTGATTCCTTCACAAACAGGACCAAAAACACTTTATCGATAGAAAAAGCTAAGGAATGACAAGTGGCCGGAAACTTTTGCACATGCGAATGTCAAGTTCTGCCTCTTTGAATGAAGTGTCTTTAGAATCTAATCAAAATTATCACGTTGTCAGAGGTTATTCACATATTCTTAACTTTTGAAACAATTGTGCTTCTTCTTCGCTGAAACCTTCTGGTAAATAAATCAAAGAAACCAACATTTGACCGCCACTGTATATTTGACATTAGAAAGTGTCGTGGTAATACAATTAAATATTAAAAGTAAGTTTTTAGTTACTTTTATAAATATAAAACCAAAAAAAAAATACAGGTGTCTATTCTTTTGAGTCAGTACATTAATATATAATTTAATGTATATTTTATGATTTCAAATCTTTGATCATAATTTATGTGTGAATATCAAGAAAACTGCTTTTATTTATTATTTATCTCACGAAATTTTATTATACTTTATTACTTTTTATGTTAATGCAAATTTCATTGATTGTCTAAACTTTTGGGACAAGATGCACATACAGGGTGAGTCATAAATATCGAAACAATAGGCTATCTCCTTAAATATTGCCCTTAGACCCATACTTCCAATTGCAAAAATTCATTAAAAAAGGTAAACTTTTTGATAAGATAAGTTGCAACTCCATAGGGGGTCTATTTGAAAAAGTACGAAAATTAACTTTTTATACGGCCCCCGTAGGACAAAAACCCCAATTAGGAAAACTTTCCTAATCCAATCCTGAATATTACACAAAAAGTTGTATCTTCATATCTTCAAAACTCGAAGAGTTATAGCCGTTTCAATAATTCATCAGGTTTTAAGGGATTAGACACAAACTGAAATGTGCGCAATTTAAAAGGCAATGTTAGTTTAATAGTTCTAGGAAACGTGTAAAAAATCGTTTAAAAAACGTGTAAAAGAAGTAATCTTTTTAGTTGAATTTTGATTTTTTTTCTTTTTTTTTGTGATGGTTATCCATATAATTTGCTAAGGAAATCACATCTTAAAATTTATCATAAAATTTCTAAAAAATTCATATGATTAGTACTGGTTTAAATGGGATAGTTAAAAATCGTTATAACTCAAAACATTATTTATCAGATTTCTATTTCTTTCCATTTAATTAAAGATGAAAATCTGATTTTAGTTTTTTTGGGGGGTTTTTGTTTTTCAATATTAATTTTAGAACTATTAAAAATATTTATTGAAATAATTATATAACTTAAAAAAAATTCTTATTTTCAAAAGTAAATAATTTTTCCGGAAACAAAACTAATATAAAATAATTAAAAAAGACATGTTTCAAGTTTTTACTTTTTTCCTTTAACAATTCTTAACTTTTAATAAGGTCTGCACTGGACGAAATTTTCAATCCCGGACTTGAACAATCCGTATTAAAACCACTGTCTCTGACTGACCTAATACGTGCATGAAATAAGTAAAATTTGGTTCAATCAAAATTTTTACCAAAACCACATAGATTTTAAAATCACTTTTATTTTACAAAAATAAAATAAAATAAAATAAAATAAAATAATTAAAATTAAATAAATTAAAAAAATAAAAACTTTAAAATTTATGTTTTTTTTAAGAATAGTATATTTAAATGCTAAAAAATTAAACCAGGAAAAAACTATGCCTATGACGGAATTCTGTCTTAAACAGATAATGTGTTGATCCGTGCAAAATGAATACAATAATATCTGAGAAAAAATAAACTCCATTTAACCCTTCTAGGAAGGGCATTTGTCTATTACGTATTTTTTCTTTCGTATGTGATTCCGTCTTAAAGGGTTTTACTGTATAACATTTTTCAAAGTCTCCAATGCACGGGATATGGATTAGCGATATTAAAATATATGTGAAACATTTAGATATAAACAGAGATTCATTGATAAAATAAATATATAACAGTCTTTGGCGCATCTTTAATAATAAAAAGTATAAATAAATATAAAAAACGAAAATCTATACTAAGTATTTTTGGGCAGAACTCTTCCCCGCGAAACAATTTTTAACCACACTGAAGTAAAAAACTGTGTAGAAATTCAAGGCTGAGCCGAGCTATCATTTAGACTTTTTTCCAGGCTGGTCCGGATTATGATTTTAACATTTTTCCATGCCGGGCAGCGATCCATGCAGACTTCCAGAGCTAACGATCAACATATTTTGAAAACAAATTTTGATTTAAATTAATACGCTGCTTTATTATGTCCAAATAAGAGGCACGTTCTGAATCGACATTTAATAAAGACAATTTGTGGACGATCCCTCATTTCCTTTGAAAATCAGTCAACAATGCATCGTTTACAGGCATGGTAAAGTGGTGTAAGTCACGAATTTCGGAGAATTTTGGATTTTAATATCTCTGTCAAATTTTTAGATACGGAGATGAAATTTTTTTGTTCAATTTAGGAATGGATAAGGAATAATTTTCTAATTGGGAATTTTGCTCTACGGAGGCCGTATAAAAATTTAATTTTTGTATTTTTTCAAATAGACCCCCCCATGGAGTTGCAAATTATCATATCAGAAATTTCACCTTTTTTTATGAATTTTTGCAATTGGAAGTATGGGTCTAGAGGCAATATTTAACGAGATAGCCTATTGTTTCGATATTTATGACTCACCCTGTATAATAAAAAACATAACACATATATTTCTAAATGAATGAATAAATCAATATATGCATATAAAAAGACGAGAAAGGATAGATACTTAAAATACATGTGTACACCGTTAAAAATTTTGTTTTAGTTTCAACCAAATTTTGGTGCTTAGTAGCTGCCACCAGAAGATGGTGAAATCTCGTACCAACATTTGGAGATTCGTATTTCAAACTTGTTCCAATTATTGGAACTATGCTTTAACAGGAGCTCCAAATATTCGTTCAAGATTTCACCATCTTACAGTGGCAGCTACTGAGCACCAAAATTTGGTTCAAACTAAAACAAAATTTTTAACATTGTACATACTACAGTGCCCCGAATGCAAATTATTCAAATAGAATCATGCATCGAATTTTCCATTTGTGGTTACCAATATTGTTACATTCTTACGTGTATGTACATAAAAAACATATAAACTACCTTACATATGTATACACATGCTATCTCATAAATTCTATTCGAATAAATAAATAAATCGTTGTCTGAAAACATTACTTTCTAAAGGAAATTTTGGCAAATTTACACTAAAGTAAAGTATCAATATGATTTAATAGAAAAAAAATTAAAATATTTTACAAAAGAAATTTATTCTCTTTCACATAGATAAGTTTATTGAGCAATTAAAAATTTTGTTATTTCAAGCATACAAGCACTTCTTTAATCGAAAAAAAATGATTTATATCGAAGAAAGTAAATATAATAACAGCCTACTTTTAAATTCTGTTATTTTTATAGCACTAGACAGCTGAACTAGGAATAGATTTTTCCGCTATATGACAACACATTTAAAATTATATTTAATCTTATGCTAAAGACCGTAGAGAAATGTTTTAGATTTGGAATATAAAGTCTTTTCTTTGGCGCCAGTACCGAAAGCAGTTTGGCTACTTTTAAATGCATGATCTAATATTTAGTGTTTGAAATGGATCTATTTTCTTCCATTTATTTACTCATTCATTCAGCATCTTATGCACATATAAAGAAATCATTCACTGTAAAAAAATCTGCTTAATTTTCTTGACGTTTACTGTGTAACATTCCTCGGTTCTCTCGGGTTATTTCTGTTGATCCGAGTATACCGAGAAATTTGATGCAATATCTTCCACAATATTGTGTAATTTTTCGAAATACTTAAGAAGGGGGAATTTACTGATAAACTGTGAAACAATTCAAATGTTTTTTGGGTAATATTCTTTAGTTTTTTCAAGCATACTTTTGAACTTTTTGTGTAAGTTTTCGGAATTATTGTAAAAGAAAAATTGACGGTGATCTGTGTAATGTTTCACACAGTTTGTGTGTAATTTTCCTTAGATTGTGGTGGGTATGTTGACTACAGTAAGATCATTATTTTTCATGAGTCTTATTTTGTTGCTTTAGTTGTGAACAGAATATAAAACCCAAAGACACCAAATTTGGTACGAAGCTGTACTTACACGTCTAATTGTTTACCTCGAATTAATTTTTTTCGATTCAGATCATGAATGACACTGGACCTTATTATCTTACATGAACTACTATTTGTGTGTGGATTATTTTGCGGTCTCAGTTGGAAAAATACTATGTGATCTAGAGCCACCTAGTTTGGTATGCCTAACTTATTGTGCATCTTGAAGCCCTTTTTTTCAATTTCGGTCCTGGACGGCCTATTTATATGGAAAATTATACTTTTTGTATTTGTTTCTACTCGTGGCCTCACGTTTGAACAGATAATGAGACAAGAGCCACCAAAGTTAAAATGAAAATGCAACTACACATTTAATTGTATATTTCGAAGCCGTTTTTACAAATTTCAGAACTGTACTCTATTTTTGTGTAAAAATCTACATTCTGCATGCATGTCTGTTTATAGTTTCAGATATAAAGAGATTGAAGTATGTAAGAGCCACCGAATTTGGCATGAGACTGCGCAGTACGTATACATATAATTGTGCTCTCACTTCCACGTCCTTTTTTCGAATTTCGGCCCTGAAGTGCCCTTGGTTCCTCTTTTCTATTAATTGTTTAAGCGGTCAAATTTGGTATGTCAAACTCGAAAGTGACCACGTAAATGATATTAATTTTTTTGCGAGACACTAAAAAAGAATCACTGGGCTAAAGATTAATTTGTTTAGTGTCCTTAACACTTGGAAGGTAGCCGGGCCATTTGCATTGCACAAACGCTAAAAATTTGCTCAAAAAGCTCAAATTTATCACCAGTATTTGCATGAGTAATTTTTTGTTTTTGTATTATGAAGATTGAGAATGTAAATTACTGATGGCAAAAAAAAAAAAAAAAAAAAAAAAAAAATACTTTGTGTGGTCACGTTTTATACAGCTCATTTTGTAGGACGCGAAAA
Organism: Maratus speculifer; assembly: GCA_964019185.1. Taxonomy (NCBI): domain Eukaryota; kingdom Metazoa; phylum Arthropoda; class Arachnida; order Araneae; family Salticidae; genus Maratus; species Maratus speculifer. The sequence continues at coordinate 248,469,229 of OZ025293.1, read as the reverse complement.
TGTATATTTAAAACTTTTCACGGCAGAATAAAAAGGGGTCTTTAGATACCAAAATCTTATTTCAGCTTCAAATAATCCTATTTCTATAAAAATGGTAATCTGTATAAAGAGCTAAATTTTCTGTTATAATACAATATTCCATTAAAAATTAGTCTAACATTTTCTACATGGAATTAATGCCCTACTACAGGTCCGTGTAATAAAATTACACGGACTGTAATATGTCAGTAACGCAAATATAACAAGCGATTAACCCTTTCCGGCGCAGTGTTACCACTCCGGCAACACCTAATTTTAATTCCAAACTTACAAACGGCACCAATATTATTTTAGTAAAATTTTAATTTTACCATGACAGCTTAAATTAGGGAATTCTTAATTTCTAAAAAAGTCTTTTGTAAATTCCGGTGTCAGTCAACAATTTCTCCTTTTACGAACAGAATTTGTCTGCGCCGGAAAGGGTTAAGTGTGAGCTTTGACCGCACATAGGCTATCCTATTTAATTACTCCATTAGAAACCATTAGAAAAACAAAATGTTTGTAATGGGGGTGGTATGCGCGGATTTAATAAGGGCTTTTTTATTCATTTGAGCGAGATTTGAAACCGGGAAATTAACCTGTTATGTTTGATTTTTTTTATTTACTTTGTTAGTAACATTAAACGCTTCTGGAGGCGGAAAAATGCATATGTGCATTTATTTAATACTTATCTTTCTCATAATCATTAGGCCTGGCAAAGTCGGACGGATCAGTTATTTTTATAGGTTTATTTTTTCATTTAACAGTACAGAATTCTAATGCGCATGAAATTTTACTTTGTTATATTTATTAATAGCTGATTTGACTGTGTTGCCCGAATATAACTTTATTTCAAAAAAAAAAAAAAGTTACCTAAGTGTGGTAGAACTTTGTGCGTGCTTCATATGCGGAAAGTTCACAGCAGAAAGAATTAGAAATCATTATAAAAATACATATTATAAAAATTATAAAAATGTGTTATGAAAATACCATTAGCCATAATAGACATAGTAAGTCGAATGCATCACATGAGCAAATGAATCACTGAAAGGCAATAAATGACAGCGTTTCCCACAAACTTTTCACTTGATCAATTAAAAAAAAAATTAAATTAAAAGTAGCCCCCACCATTTACGAGTTGATTATTTTCGCCAGCACAGACGTTAGTTTTTTGTTAATTTTACCGTTATTTAGCAGACCTCAATGAACATATTTTATTTCACCGTAGAAAAATAATGTAAGACCCCTATAATAATTTAATCGACATCAACTAATACATTTGCTGTTCCAAGATCCGCCCCCCTCCATCGGGACAAAGAAACTTTCTGAAACACATTTTAAGAATGAAATATATATTAAATTCTTTCAAATTTACCACTAGCTCAAAGATGAGAATATTTCTGGGTTTAAAACACTACTTAAATCCAAAACAGGTAATTTCTGACACATCCAGGAGGTCATTCTCAATCACAGATGTAAGAACTTTGCAAGTGCATTTTATCAGAAAAAATGTGATGAATTATCGTTTTCCATTTCTCGTTAAAAGCAAAGGATCTTTCGTGAAATCTACATAATATGTGGGGGTAAACAAAAATACCAACCAACTGTTCCTTCATGACGGCATTTTTGTAACTGTATTAACAAAAAATTGGCCAAGTCCTTTCCGGCATGGGCGATTCTGTTAGCAAAATGAAAAATTATCCACTGTCACCGGAATTTACAAGCGACTTTTTATGAAATCTAGAATCCCTTAATTTAAGCTTTCATTGTAAAAGAAAAATTTTAATAAAATATTATTGGTGCCGTTTGAACATTTGGAATTAAAATTAAGTATCCCAGACTGGACACAGTGTGCCGGAAAGGGTTAAAATGCTCAGTTTCTTAATAATTTCTTTTTTTTTCTAATATAAGAAAAAGGGAAATTCTTCCATTTTTTTATTTAATAAAATGTATAATTATTATATTTCTAGGAATGGTAATATATTTTTTTATATTTACAAATGAATTCACAAAAGTATCATAAAGGTAGCCATTTTGGCTGTGGGAACAGCTTTCAATATAAAAATTGACTGTTAAATTATGTCATCCCCGCCCCCCCCTTAATAAAAGGATCCATGACCCCCCCCCCCTTTAAATGTAAGGCTGGATCTGCCCTTGTGTCTACCGTCGATAAATTGAACATAGTTAAGGTAAACTAAAACCGAATTCACAAAAACAGGTTTAAACCTTCGATCATGGAACTACCTATTCGCAACTCAGGATTAAAAATACGTCATATTCACCAACTGCGGATTAATTCACCCTGGTGCTAATCCAGTGAATTTTTAAGAAATGTTGTGAATAACCGGTAAGACAGACACCACATACTTTCAGAAAGGTAAACAAGAGTCATGTGTATATTATCATCAATTTGCTCGTCGATTGTCAAATGTTGATCTGCAAAAACTTGTTAGAAGTAAATAGATATATTTATTTCAATTTTGATAATTTCGGCATATGTTGTATTATGATTACAATCAGGATAGATTAATTTTATTACAGATGTTTTCCGATTTCTTTTATGCTGTTGTTATTAGGTGCGTTCGTAATTTATAAAAACGTAGCACATATAGTCGTCTTTCAGTCCGTTCGTTCATCTGTCCACATGTCTGTCCGTCTGTCTGTCAATCCGCATGTAACAGAGAAGAGAAAAAACTACCCAACTAAATGCTGTGAAATTTTAAATATATAATTATTGTAAAATTTTGTCGTGTCATTTGAAATTTTATGAAAATCGGATGTATAGTTTAATTACAGGGACAGTCAAAATTTCTCGTTACATTACGGCCAATGGGGAAAATGTTTCAAGTGCATTTTAATGGTATTACAGAATTTCAAATGAAATCGATATGCATTTATTGAAATATACTAAAATATACAATCTGTTAAAATATGTGGTGCGAAAAATATTTATTATTCATTTACAGGGCCACACAAAAGAATTCCATTGCATAAACTTATACGGTGAAAATTTGTTTTCTGCGTACGTTAATCATGTTAAATTATTTCCCATATAAGGAAATTCATTTATGATACTGCGGTTTACTATGCGTTATAATCTGTATCATAGAAAGAGTATAGTATTTACAGGGTCATACAAAATATTTCGGATACTATATTGCACAGAAATTGTGTATATTAGATATGATTGCTAGAAATGCATTTTTAGTTGTGATATGAATTTAAGTTCAACCAAATTATGCATATTCTGTTGTGTGTATAAAAACTGTAGATAATTTACAGGGTAAGACAACAGAAACTACAAAATTGCAGGTACACAGCACAAGTATCCAAAAATTTGTATTCTACTGCGTCAGATCATTTTGTGCATTTTAATGTACAGGGTGATCCCGAATATTATTACTTTTCTTTGATTTTTTTTGTCGGTCCCCTAATTTCTTTCCTTATCAAATGGACATTGATAAATATGAGGTCAAGCATAATCTTTATAATCCGGAAATTCCAGAAGAATCCGACAAGCATATTTTTACATATTCGACAGAATGTCTCAAATTGAAAGTGTCCGGTTATTAATGGTCATATAGATCGACAGATAGATAGATATAGATATAGATATATAATAATTTGAATTTTAACACATGTACATATTTCTTTAAAATATGTCACTTATTTTATGTTTTCTTACAATGATTTTTCTAAAAGTAATTATTAAAATATTTTATGATTCTTTCCGCATGAATTATTATTTAAGACGTGTTGATAAAGAGCCCATTCCTTTTAAAAGATATCTATCTAGCTGTGTCCACTAAAATGACAAACTAAGGGTTATTATTAGGCTTCTTCCTAAAAAATAGTAATAGTACTTTATTTAGATCTGAAACTCTTTAAAAGTTTCTCATTTTGATATAATAATAAAAGAAAAAGAAACTTAGCACTTCGTAACTATTTTGCATCTATGCATTTTATGAATTTTTGAAACATTAATGGCTTGAATGATAAGTTTCACTGAGTTTAACTAAGGAGAAAAGCACACTAAAATTATAAAACAATGTTAGAAAGAAAATTTAACCAAAAATTTTTGGCCGGAAGAAAACGAATTCAAGAGCTTTTCCACGGTATTTTTTTTTTTTTTTTTTTTTTTTTATGCGGGCCAGTAATCCCTCTAAGATACTTCAAATAGCTTTTAAGCTAAATAACTAATTTGGCTAGACTCCAGTAGTTTGTTGCTTTCCACTGGAAAGAATTTTCTTTAAAAGGACGTATCTTCTGCATTTGAGAATTTTACAGTTTGCTGCCTTTATTTCTCTACTGAAAATGTAATGTTTAACATTTTACGGACTAATTTATTTAACACAAAAGGTTAAACTGGAAACCTAAAAAGTGTTTTGAAGCGTGTGCGTATTCAAACGTACATTAATATTTCCTAGATTTCAGTCTTAAGAAAAAACAAATTCTTACGAATTTTCAGTTAAACAAAATAACAAGTTCATCTAGCTGTAAATGCTTGAAAAAAATCAATTTTTCTGGAATAATTGACTTTTTATGCCTTCAAAGTAAACAAAAAATTTTGCAAAAATGAGAAGAAAATATGGCAGAAAAAATTATAATGAATTTTTGTATGTAGGGGAGACTAGGAATGGTTGATCCACTTTTTACTAAATTATTTTCAAATTTTTAAATATTGAACCTGGAGCAAAGTTTTAAATATCATTTTATTCGTTATACAATCAGCTATCTGAATAAACTTGCAACATATAAATTGTGTAATGTAAAAAAAATCGTAATAATAAACATATAAAAAAGATCAATTTTAATAATGAGAAAATGATGGGTCAAGGCACGCTACTTACGAGAGGCATGGCCCACTATATAGGAGGCTTCACCCACTGTATTTTATATTAAAATATTGATAATAATAAATAAATATACAAACAAAATTGGTTTAAAAATGCAGAATATCTCTATTTTATGAGGCTTAATCAAATAAGATAAGTTTTAAAACTCCAGAATACTTTTATGCTATAAAGTTTAAATAAATAGAATAAGTTTAAAAACTGCAGAATACCTTTATGCTACAAGGTTTAATCAACAAAAATAAGTTTAAAAAGCGCAGAATACCTTAAAGATCAAGGTTAACACACAAAAATTAAGTTAAAAAACCCAGAATACTTTTAAGCTACACTGTAAAAAAAATCTGTAACCTTAGTAATCTAAATTAACCGAAATCTCTTATGCTTACTAAAATTTTATGTGTACACTGTACAAGAAAACGATGTCAATCTACAAAACTTGTAAGCAAAACTAAAACCATCTGTAACTTTACAAAAGAATTTACTAAAATTTTGGTAACTTTACTAAAATTTTATCTATAATGCTCGTTATCGTTACTTAAAAAGTTCTTGGAATACGATTTCCCAAAAAAATTCTTAGTAACCTTAAAATTTGTTTGATTCAAAGTGCAAATCTGTATCTGTTACATGAATTTTTATTGTTGCCGTTACATAAAATGTTCTTGGAATACAATTCTACTAGAAAATTTTTTGTAATTATCCAAATTTTTTTTTACAGTGTACAAGGTTTAAATAAAATAAAATAAGCTTAAAAAACCCTGAATATCTTCAAGCTACAAGATTTTAACAAATAAAATGAGTCTAAAAATCCTCAATAACTTTAAGTTACACGGCTTAAAAAATAATATAAATTTAACCCTTTCTGGGCCCCACACTGTGCCCAGTCCGGGATACCTAATTTTAATTCCAAACTTGCAAATGGCACCAATAATATTTTAGTAAAATTTTATTTGTAAGCTATTGGATAGCGTTTATCGCGGACTTTGAGCGCGGTGACCGAATCCAAAAATTCCGTAACGCGAAAAATCTTAACACATCCGTAACGAAAAAACCTAACACTCGGCTAACGTCGTTTCCGTTCGGAAAACTTCGGGACGGTATCCTTCGGTAGACTTCGGCAGACATTGACGTGATATTTTTCAGATATTAGGATATCAAGTCTCAAACTTATGTTTCTTATGATCTAATTTTCATAGCGCGGCCAAATTTTGTTTGGTAATTTATTATGAGACAGTGTTTATTTTGGTGGTCTTATTTATTTTGGTGACAGGAGACCCACCACCGTGAGGGTCGAAAAATTTAAAATGCTTATAACTCGCGATCTAACTTTCGTAGCGCGGCCAAACTTTGTTTGGTAATTTATTATGAGACATTGTTAATTTCTGGTGACAAGAGACACCCCACGGTGAGAGTCAAAAAATTTAAAATGCTTATAAATCGCGATCTAATTTTCGTAGCGCGGCCAAACTTGTTTGGTAATTTATTATGAGACAGTGTTAATTTTTGGTGACAGGAGACCCCCCACGGTGAGGGTCGAAATATTTTAAATGCTTATAACTCGCGATCTAATTTTTTCGCGCGGCCAAATTTTGTTTGGTAATTTATTATGAGGCAGTGTTAATTTTTGGGGACATTAGAAATCCCACGATGAGGGTCGAAAAATTAAAAATGCTTATAACTCACGATCTAATTTTCGTAGCTTGGCCAAATTTTGTTTGGTAATTCAATATGAGACTGTTAATTTTTGGTGACAGGAGACCCCCCCCTACGGTGAGGGTTGAAAAATTTAAAATGCTTATAACTCGCGATCTAATTTTTTTAGCGCGGCCAAATTTTGTTTGGTAATTTATCATGAGGCAGTGTTAATTTTTGGGGACATTAGAACCCCCAAGGTGAGGGTAGAAAAATTTAAAATGCTTATAACTCGCGATCTAATTTTCGTAGCGCGGCCAAATTTTGTTTGGTAATTTATTATGAGGCAGTGTTAATTTTTGGGGACATTAGACCCCCCACGGTGAGGGTCGAAACATTTAAAATGCTTATAACTCGCGATCTAATTTTCGTAGCGCGGCCAAATTTTGTTTGGTAATTTATTATGAGTCAGTGTTAATTTTTGGGGACATTAGACCCCCCCACGGTGAGGGTCGAAAAATTTAAAATGCTCATAACTCACGATCTAATTTTCGTAGCGCGGCCAAATTTTGTTTGATAATTTAATATGAGACAGTTAAATTTTGATGACAGGAGACCCCCTACGGTGAGGGTCGAAAAATTTGAAATGCTTATAACTCGCGATCTAATTTTCGTAGCGCGGCCAAATTTTGTTTGGTAATTTACTATGAGACAGTGTTAATTTTTGGGGACATTAGACCCCCCACGGTGAGGGTCGAAAAATTTAAAATGCTTATAACTCGCGATCTAACTTTCGTAGCGCGGCCAAACTTTGTTTGGTAATTTATTATGAGTCAGTGTTAATTTTTGGCGACAAGAGACCCCCCACGGTGAGGGTCAAAAAATTTAAAATGCTTATAACTCGCGATCTAATTTTCGTAGCACGGCCAAATTTTGTTTGGTAATTTATTAAGAGATATTGTTAATTTTTGGTGACAGGAGACCCCCCACCGTTAGGGTCGAAAAATTTAAAATGCTTATAACTCTCGATCTAATTTTTGTAGCGCGACCAAATTTTGTTTGGTAATTTATTAAGCTATTGCATAACTATTATCGCGGGCTTTGAGCGCGGCGACCGAATCTAGGAATTCCGTAACGAGAAAAAATCCTAACACTCCGGCTAACGACGTTTGAGTTTGGCAGACTTCGGCGCGGTATCCTTCGATAGACTTTAGCAGACATTGACGCGGTATTTTTGCATAAGTTGATAAAAAATGCTATGCAATAGCTTTACCGCGGCAGTCCCCGAGTGCCACACATATTTTTTTTTTTTTTATAATGAAAGCTTAAATTAGGGGATTATTATTTTCTAAAAAAGTCGTCTGTAAATTCTGCTGATAATTGATAATTTCTCATTTTACTAACAGAATTTCTCCGTGCCGGAAAGGGTTAACAAAAGCAGAATACCTTCATGCTACAAAATTTTGAAGTTTGAAAATTCCAGAATATCTAATCTATAACTGATATTACCGGTGTCACAGACCGCTGTTTTCAGTTTTTATAATTTTTTTTATAACTTTCAGTTTAACCACAAACACTACTGAAATTTTGTTTCATTTCGAGCTTTAGTACTGTCACCAGAGATATTTGAATAAGTACATTTTAATTATAACAGCTCTGTACAAAATGTTAAGTATAAAAGCACTATCTAATAAGTTAATCTCGCCTTTTATTCATCTATCTATAGAGCGGTCTGACAGACCGCTTCACAGTAGTTATGTGCAAAGTTCTATCACATCAGTTCAAGGATAGTTTCAAAAGTTTTCTTTTGCATCGCCAGTATAGCTTTACATAATAAATCTACATTCTTTTATAAATATAAAAATCATCTCCCTACAAATTGCAAAATAACAGCATTTGACTGTGTTATTTTGCTTGATATTTGTGGTTATTTGTGTAAGACTATCATTTATATTCAATTTTGGTTGGTTGGTTGTATGTATGTCGGCCAATTATCTACGCTGTGGGATAGAGGCCCTAAGGGGTGGGATGCCCTCCGTGGGGGTCTTTCTTAGGGAACCTAACCCGTATTTACGCAAGGTTCGAAGAAAACCACGGAATACTCCGAACGGTTAGGCCGACGGTCGCGATTGGGTTCGAACCCAGCACCTACCGTCTACCAGTTTGAGGTCAGAACATCTCGGCTACTGGTAGGGCTTTATATTCAAGGATAAGGGAAAACTTTATATTAAAATTTCTTTAAATTTTCGCATATTTTTTAAAAAACTTAAACAAATTTTTAACATTTGAAACTGATATTAAACATTGATAAAATATGAGTATTTGTATGAAATAACTTTTAATTGTAGAGACTCTAATGATAGTAGAATTGTTTTTGCATAATTTAGAAGCCATCTACACAGTGCATCTCACATGAAAAGATCAATTAAATATCGTGAAAATTGAAAAATATAGAGACAATATACAGGATGTCCCAGAACTTCGTGTACAAACTTGGACGGGTGGTAGAGAACATCGTTAGGAACCCTAATTCCATATGATTGCTTAGGCAGAAATCAATAGGTGGCACTGTACGCGAGTTTTCAAGATCAGCAGTGACTTCCTCATTTAGACGCCGATTGCGTACGATTAAGATGAATCGTTTCACAAACGTCGAGTTGACGGACATCCACTTCATCTACGACCAAGCCGACGTAAATGGACGCGCTGCTGTTTGGTTGTATCGAAAAAGATATCCAACGAGGCGCCAACCAAATCATCAAATGCAATTATTCAAATGCAAAAAAATATATTTTCCATTTCTTAAACATATTATACCAAACGCTACAGCGTTTGCTATGATGAAGGCGCATTCTGAGATTTTATGTATAGCATTCCAGACTGTAGGTTTTTGGGGTTTTCAGAATGGAGGAACATAATTGAGATTTCATGAGTAATGTTCCAGATTCTAGGTTTCAGAGTATGGATCCTAACTGAGATGTCATGAGTAACGTACCAGATTAGAAGTTTCAAAGCCTTTCAGAATGGTGGAACCATAACTGAGATTTCATGAGTAACGTATTAGATTGTAGATTTCAGAATGGTGGAACCTCACTAAAATTTAATGAGTAAGGTTTCTAGACTTTTTTGAATGGTGGAACCTAACTGAGATTTCATGAGTAACATCCCAGAATATAGGTTTCTGGATTTTCCTGATATGTTTAAGTTTCTTGCAATTTCTTTGGTAAAATTTTTGGGAAAACCTGTGGCAGAATAGCTTCCACAGTTTTTTTTTCAGGAACTTTACACCTAAATTTTTACAGTGCCAATAACCGTCGCGAAATAATCTCAGCCGTGTGCAAAGCGAGACGAAATAAAAAATGTGCAAATAAATAAATAAATAAATAAATAAAACTATTATATTTACATGGAAGTTAAATACATTAGTTCAGGTGATAAATGGAGAAAATCTTCATATCATTAAATAATAATTTTTGATTCCAAGAAAAACATGATTACTGCTGAAACATTAGGAAAATGAATCGTTAGACAAACTGGCGAGCAACAGCTTTTATTAGATTGCAGACGTCTGAAGACAATGTATTAATTGTTTAAAGTAATTTTCTTTTCACTGTGTAAATGATATAAGGAAGTAAATGCTTCACCAGGGTTTAGTTATTTTTTAAGCGTAATAATTATAACATATTTGATTTATCCTTTAAGCCATTTGTAGAACTAATAAAAAGATCGATCTAAAAACCACTTTAAATAATAGAATTAAAAGTTGCTTGTAATGATTTTCCTTTTTATGGCTAATAAAAGAAATCAATAAACTATGTAAGACATTATATTCTTAAAAATGCTTTAGATCGCATAGTGATTTATTAGAAAATAATAACAGCTAACAGTTCTTTGTGTTTAACTTCTTTAATGTTTGAAAAGATTTTTTATAGTTTTGTAGGATACATAATTCAAAACCATCGTTTAAGAAGCTATTACATCTAAAAGAAATGTTTGATAAAAAAGAAATTAACGATGACGTTATTGTTGTTCATAAATAACAAATCTTCTCAAATTTTTATTTGAAGAAATTGGTTCTTTTTCCGAGAATTTTCTATAACTATGTAAAGGTTTAATGTGTCATTATACTTATATATATTTTTTTATCATACCATATGTATTAAGAGATTTGTTTAAGACTTTAATTTAATGTCTGATTTAATTGATAACTATTTCATCAGGGTATTCTTTTATAATATATATATATATATATATATATATATATATATATATATATATATATATATATATATATATAACATTATATAAAATTCTTTTCGTATATGCTGAGTGAATCACTTTTTCAAATTCTTTATCATTTTGTCAGAATAGTCATTTTGGAAGATCTTACCAAACGAACCATAGCTTTATAGAGTGGACGTGTGCCAAATGATTGCAAAAGTCTCTTTTGCGTATCGAAAATGCATTCATTTTGATTTATATGTAATTTTGCGGTCAAGTTAAATTGGAAAGAATGAAATAAGTAACCTTTTACTTGAAGATTTGAAATAAGTTTAAACTAAATTCGTTAAAGATATTTTCTTCCTCATTGAATTGAAAAATAACATAGACGGTAGATTACTTACTGTGGTGATGTGTGATTACTTAATCTAAAGTATACTTTATAATATTGCTTTATATGAACATTTGTATTAAAGAACTTTAATTTCCCTTAAAAGTCTGAAAAAAAGACTTCTTGTCATTGATGATGATATTTATTTATTACTGAAGTATAATTGATTATTTTTTGTTATAATTTTGATTTATATGTAATTTTGCGGTTAAGTTAAATTTGAAAGAATGGAATAAGTAGCATTTTTTTTGAAGATTTGAAATAAGTTTAAACTAAATTCGTTAAGCATATTTTCTTCTTCATTGAATTGAAAAATAACTTAGACAGTCGATTACTTACTGTGGTGATGTGAGGTTATTTAATCTAAAATATCCTTTGTAATATCGGTTTATATCAACGTTTGTATAAAAAAATTTAATTTTCCTTAAAAGTGTAAAAAATACTTCTTGTCATTGATGAAGATATTTATTTATTATTTAATTATAGTTGACTATTTTTGATTATCATTTAAATTAAAAAAATATTTTCTCCTTCATGAAATTGAAAAATAACTTAAACCGCTTTATATCATGATTTTTTTAAGTTTAATTTCCCTTAATAGTTAGAAATAAATGACTTTTTATCATTGAGGATGATATTTATTTATTATTTAATGCATTCATATTTATACAAATTTAACTATACTAATACCAGGTTTTAATTTTTGATGAGAGTTTTTAGTTTTGCATGATTTGAACGAAAGGATTAATTTTATTAAGTTCTGTTCCTTCCTACGAGGCACCTATTTAATTTTATTTATCAAGTTTAAAGCATTATTAATTTTTCTAATTAATCTTTCGAAACATGTAAAACTTCAAAACAAAAATAATGTTGTAGCGAAGATTCCTATGCCACTAGGAAGTTAAATTACATTCAAACTAAGAAGCTAAGTACAACGTTCTTTTTCACGTTTCTTTGTCTTTGTATGTTTCATAAAAAATAATTTTAGTAATTAAATTTTATATACGATTTTTCTCAGTTAACCTGATCAATTGTTTTCTTCATACACATTACTGGACTTGAATATCTGTTGCTTGTTAAATGTAACATCATTCCTAAATTTGTAAAGAAAAAAAAAACTTAAATTTTAAAATCATACTATTTTGAATTATAATATTTTCCAAAAATTTAGGATTTTTGATCGCTTAAAAAAGAAATCTTTTTATTGTAAGATGAGGATATTAAAAAAATAATAAAGTCTTTTTCTGTATAACCCAACTGTAATTTGACATTCTTTTACTGGGAAAAACGGGATTCTAACAGCACCTGCCTCTAATTTTTGAAAAAAAGAATGTTCATAAAAATTTCATTTTTTCATTATACAACTTAGAAGTTAGATATTTATCAAAGTCTCAAATTCACGAAATAGTAGAATGCGATTTCTACCAACTGAAATTGTCAGCAAAATTAAAGACATCTAAAGGATAACGCTCGGTTGTATTAGCATATTTTGTTAGTTATAAATTTGGTTTATTTAAAGCAAATTATTTATTTCAAGCAAAACATTATAACAGGGTACTGATATTACATAAGTATCAAAACACAATAAGGAGAATTTTTACGAACAAAACACAACCGATTAACTTCCCAGTGCCGGTGGTGGTCTACGAGTCTAAGGAAATTTCAGAACATTTATCCTGATAAAACAAAAGCACTCGATTATAATTTTTAATCATATAAATCCTGTTTCCTACTTATATCAATTGTATCAATTGAATGATAATAATTTATTTGACAATCCATGTACGTTTGTAGACATAGGGATATGAGGGATTTTGAATTGCGTTTAAAATGAATGATACATTCATTTCATTTTAAGCGAACAAATTTTAGCAAAAAACAAAATTGACTTCAAGGAATTGCTTCTTACCTTTGATGTTTTTGTGGCGATTCTGTATTGTTTTTTATATTACAGTTCCCAACGGGTCGGATTATATCATGGCGACACAAACCCAAAAATGTGATAACGGCTTTTTCAATTTATATTCGTAAGCATTGTGAGTTTTGATTTGATAGAAAATATGGTTGATTTGCTCAATTTCATTCTCTAATTTTCACTTCACTAATGAAAAATAATATGATAGAAATAAAGCGTAATTAAAGATGCAATTTGTCATTTCTCTTTTGTCAATGCCATCATTACATTAATGAAATGTTTGAATATTGATGCAATTATGGTAACACAATGCATAGCTGCAAAGAGATCGTTAATAACATATGTTGCAGTCTTGAAATGTCACAAATTGAAAAGGAACGCATGAGTTAACATTAAAAATGTAATCGTAATTAACGGCTAATGTAGGTTATACTTGTATAAACATAAATAAGAATGTGTAAAATCATATTATATGAGTTAAGTGTATTGTTGCATGCAGTATCGTGCGGAATGATTATTTAATTCAGTTATGAGATATAGAATATAAATACTTAATTTGGATGTTTATTCAGAATGTAATTAAGTATAATCTTTGAGAGCGGAAACCAAATAAGGATTAGAAAATTTAAATGGTCATTTAGCAAAATAAAGAAAACGAAATTGACATGTTACTACTGATGTTTTTCAATTTAGATTATGAATTCTCGTAAGATTTTTTCAATTTAAATTTTTTTTTCCTTATTATGATGTATAATAAATGAAATATACTAAGTTTTATTTAAATCCCTAATACGTTTTGCAAGAACGGGTAAAAAAATTCCAAACCAGAAATATCAATTTTTTTTCAAAATGAAATCAGATTACAAATACTATAATCTTTTATTATTATGAAATTATAAATACGCTTACCTTTTCCTTCTGAAATTCGAAAGTGTCCTATAGATGGAATATGGCCAGAAGGGTGTAATGTAGCCTTAAATGCTAGTAATTTTAAAATAAATTAAAAACTGTAACACATACAGCTCATATTCAAAATATTAGAATAATTGAGAAAAAGTAATAAGAAAAAATTATTTGTCATTTACTTATTTTTTATACTAAGTAAATGCAATTAAATTTCTTATAAATTAAATCTGGAATGTTAAGATAAGATTTTAACATTTATAAAATATAAAATACAGCATAATAAATTAGGTATACAGCTTCCTTAAACACACCAGAATATTAGAATAAAATTTAGTTTGGTTCAAAATATTAGAATTTTTATTTTACGCAACAATATTACCTTATGAATATGAAGTAAATGGTAGTTAATATTTTGTAGCATCCCCTTTAGCTTTCATAACAGCGTACAATCGATCTTGCATACTATATACAAGGTGTTTACAAACATTTCTATCAATATTAGCCCAAATAGACTTTATACGTGCCACTAACTCAGTTTTACTTGAAGAAGGATTTTCTTGAAGTTTTTTCTTCATTATACACCATAAGTTTTCGATGGGATTAAGATATGGTGAATTTGGTGGCCAAGGAAGTACCTTAATGTTGCGTTGGCGGAACCAATTCTTAGTTGACACCGAGGTATGCGGGGACGCTAAATCTTGTTGAAAGATGAAATCATCTTCAAATAAATCTTCTGATGATGGAATCATGTAATGCGATGTTCTAAAATTTCTTGATATATCAGAGAGTTAACCTTTTCGTAGACGATGCATAACTTTCCAGGTCCTTCTGCACTCATACAACCCCAAACCATGACACTAGCAGCAAATTTTACGGAACGTTTAAGGCATTCTTTATCAAATGCTTCTTGCTTCATTCTCCAAACTCGAATACCTTGATTACCATATGAAACACAAAACATACTTTCATCATTAAATAATATATTTTTCCAATCTTCATTGCTCCATAAACGTCTTGATTTACACCAACTCAATCTTATACGCTTTTGTCTTGCAGTCATGAGAGGTTTTGTTTTCGGTACACGAGATTCAAATTTAAATTTATGGAGACGTTTTAATGTTGTCGATGTAGAAATTTCAACTCCTTCTTCTTTCCATTTTCGGTGCAAGAATCGCAAACTTTTAAAACGGTTTTTCTTAACTATACGCTTCAGTTTCCTGTCCTCTATAGCAGATGTTTTTGGTTTTCGGCCACCATTTCGGCGATTATTTTGAAATTTTCCAATTTTTGAATATTGTGTTAGTATTTTACTAACGCTCGATTGCGAACAATGTAAATAATTCGCTATAAAACATTGATTTTTACCGTGCCGATACAAATCAACCATACGAAGTTTAGTAGATTCAGGAATATAACTCACACGGCCCATTTTAAGACGAAAAAGAAACAAACTGCAAAAAAGAATACTGATTTTAAATAAAATAGTCTGAATTTAATCAATGATGCCACCAGTTAAGAATTGGTAATAATTAAAGGAGAATTAATGTGAAATATTCTAATATTTTGAACCACTTGAATAAATATTCTAATATTTTGACTTTTCAAAATAATTTTTTTTTGCAATTAATCTTTTCAAAAATGATATTAAATTTAAGATAACAAGTAAGTTTAATCAACAATAAGTTCTTAATAAAAATATCGTTTGCATATTTTCATTAAAAGACATTAAATTACCAAACGATATTTTCAATTTCTAAAAAAAGGTAATTATTCTAATATTTTGAATATGAGCTGTATATTTTTATTTTATTTTCATAATTTTATATCCTGATACTTTTTTTGAGCTTTATCATGTAAAAAATAGAATTGAACGAACATTAGAATCCGGAATCTTTTAGCTGTAGTCGATCATTTTTTATTTTTTACAAAGTTTTGAAGAGCTATGTTTTTAAGTTTATGAATTAGCATAACATTCTTTTTGGTATAAGTATTAAATACTGATAAACATCATTATACAGAAAGAATATGGAGTTAGAGTAACCTTCTCGACTGCGTGCATCAAGAAATGCCAATGACACTGTGGGCTTAAGAAATAACATTTTAAATAATTTTACCATCTTAAAAATGGTGTTCGGTGCTGATCCTGATGTTATTTCACCAGGAAGTAAAAGGCATAAAGTTCACAAAGTCTGCCCGAGACCAAAAATTGTCCACTGAAATCACCATTAAATATTTCTAAAAGTTAATGTACTCCATAACAAGCGAAATCAATATTCCATATGCAGTGATTCACAAGATTATTGCTAAAAATACACAGATCGTATGTTTTCATAAAAGATTAAACTTTTGAATATATCAAATGTTTTGAAAATTTATTGCGTATTTAAAGAAGTATGTATAGTTATAGCGAAGGCAATTTTTAGTGGTGTAAAGTCAAAATAAAGTCAATTTGTATGACATAAAATGACGTCGACAGTAGTTGCTCAAATAAAGTAATTACTACGGTGTTTTAGGTAGATTACGTGAAAAATTGTACCTCTATTACATCCTCCTCTATGTTGCAATTTCTAAAATTTTTGCAGATCTACACCGATCATGATCCGTAGAACCACAAACGACACTCAGTTTTAAAAAAAAATTCTCTCTCTCTCTCTCTCTGTATATATATATATACATATATATATAATACCATTAAAAGTAGACAAAATTCACCAATAGATTTTATAAATAAAACAATAAACCAAAACGAAGGATTTGAATCAAGACAATGAATTAAACATAATAGCAATATAGAAAGAAATATTATAAATATAATATATATAATATTCATGATGAAACGATTTGCAACTCTTAATGGAAATCCTACAAAGTGGTAACAGAAAACTACATTGTAAAAATCTCACAGACAATGCACAAAGGTTATGCGGATAGCAGCAATTACCTATGCGCACCATATTTATAAAATTGCTGATTAGCAACGAATGTTATATATAAATTATATATAAGATACCACAATAGGAAAAAATTCATTATGACTATTCAAAATGAAAAGATATCAATTAAATATCAAATTGTATACATTCATAATTGCACGCGCAGAGCAGCATGATAATTTGAATGCTAATATAGTACCATTAAAAGAAGACAAAATTCACCAATAGATTTTATCAATAAAACAATAAACCAAAACGAAGGATTTGAATCAAGACAATGAATTAAACATAATAGCAATATAGAAAGAAATATTATAAATATAATATATATAATATTCATGATGAAACGATTTGCAACTCTTAATGGAAATCCTATAAAGTGGTAACAGAAAACTACATTGTAAAAATCTCACAGACAATACACAAAGGTTATGCGGATAGCAGCAATTACCTATGCGCACCATATTTATAAAATTGCTGATTAGCAACAGATGTTATATATAAATTATATATAAGATACCACAATAGGAAAAAATTCATTATGACTATTCAAAATGAAAAGATATCAATTATATATATACATATATATTGTGACACTTCCCGCCTCACACAGAGAGAACTGAAAGCAACACCGAAGGTGGCACTGTCACTACTAAGTGGCAATCGAAATATATAGCAATTAGCGCATCCCTTTGATACAACGGCGTGTCAAATGTGATGATAGCTCGACCACCCATCGAAATAGATGTATCAATTAGCGCATCCCTTTGGGATAACGGGGTGTCAAATTGACTATCGTTCGACCACCCGGAGCACAGCTTTCAAGTACCGAAAGAGGTAAGATCTTCCCACGAACGGAGAAAGAGGGGTGCAGTGCGCAAAGAAGAGTGCAATGCACAGGTGCTCTCAAGAGGAGGATAAAAGAGGGAGAAGGGTGAGAGAGAGGGACTTGACTTGTTGCCTTGGAGAGAAGAGCGTAGAGCACAGGGTTGCGTGGTGCTCGGAAGATGCGAGACGCTGAAAAGTCTGCGGAGAATGCGCAGACTGTATGCATCAGGTTAATCTGGCTGCCACCTCTTGATTAATTCCCAAACTGGACTAATGAACTTTATGTTGTGATTAAAATACTATGATTGAATAATCTGTTTACAGATGTACTTAAAATGTAAATAAATTACAATTAGATTACTAAAGCAGAGTAGTTCATGATCATAAGCCTCGGAAGTAGCCTCACCGCTTTTCGCTACCAAAATCTACTAGAGGCTTCACAACTGGTGGCAGCGCAAGAAACGAACCCACTGGGAAAAGAGTCAACAGCAGTGAGACAACAGGCGAAGGAAGGACGGTAGAAAATAAGCCGAGGACCGAGCAGCAGAGGGCCGGACGGCAGTTCCTTCAAGACAGACCTCGCTGGAGAGTGACAGACCAGCCTGCGGAAACAGAGGAGCAGATCTTTGGACGACAGTTCCCCCAGCAAAAGAATCGCCAGAGAGGAATAGACCACCCCGCAGAAACTGTTCCGGAAAACACCGGGAGCGAAAGAGCACAGCGTCAGAGGAGAATTCCCCCGACAAGGCTTCAAAGGGAGCAGCTGACAGGCCTAGTGACAGCAGATCACCGTCGAGTTCTACGCGATGAGACACCACAAAAACAAAGGTAAGCTCATTAATTTTTTGAATGGCTCTCAGTAGAAAATTTTATTGTTAAACTAAGATCTAAAAATTTAGTGTTCCCGAGTGTTATTCTAAGTAGAAAATAAAGATAAACATAAAGGCATCACGCCGAGTAGGACTAAAAAGGAATTTTTTTTCGGAAGCATAAATTTGTGATCAGATTAAAATCTGGGGTATATTTGAGGAGAATATATGTAAATAAAGCGGAAAAAATTGCTTTAAAAAAAAATTAAGGATAGAAGGCTTTGCAAAGAAAATTGCAGTCTTTGGGTCAAATAGAAAAAAGAATCTTTTCGTTCTTTTCTGTCATATTATAAGGAGGTTAATTCTAAAAGATAAATGTTTTAACCTAAAAGATTGAAATTAACCTAAAGATTAGATAAATAAACATCTATATATCCTCTGAAAGGTTATGGTTTAAGTAATTGCAGCACTGGAAAGGCTTGCGAAAAAAAAAAAAAGGCCGAAAATTGAGACATACAGAAAGGTATGCCGATGTATATGTATAATCGTGGAAAAAATATATTACATACAGTATTGACTTTGTGTACAGGGACTATACCTGAAATATGTGCATAATTGTATAGCGTTTTTTTGTGTTTTTGTTCTTTGTTCTTTTTAAACAAAAAGATACAGTCAGCAGTTGATGCTGGGCAAAGTGTGTAATACCTGCAAGATATTTGGTATTGAAAAATACTTAGAATTAGTATAAAAGAAAATTTTCTTTCTTGAAAAATATCAAAGAGTGCTCAATGTTTGAGGGAGGTTTAAAAATAAAAACATAAGTATAGGTAGTGATGAGGTACTACGTATGAAATTAAATTTTTTCACTGTGCATATATGTGTATAGGGCATTAAAATCGGAGTGAAATTTTTACATAAGAGTGATAATTTTCATAAAGAGTGAAAAAAAAATAAGAAAGTGTCTATATGTTATTGCTAATTTATGTATTTACCTAAGATTTATTTATTTTATATGTAACCTTATTTAATTGGATAGTGTTCCAAAAGTTGCATATTAAAGTACTTTAAAATTAAAATATTTTAGGAAACGAAGTAAAATCTAAAATTAGATATCAGCTGACAAAAGTATTAGTTTTTGTGTGTTATTTAAATTATTTGGGGAGGAGTTAAAATAAGTAAATATGGCAAAGGTTACTTCACTGAAGTACTGCAGAAGAATTGATCTGGTACATTTAGCAGACGTGCTAGACGTAAAAATTGCAGAACATGACAAAATAGCGATAATTATCGAGAAAATACAAAGTTCGGATAGTTATGATGAGCAATTTGTGCTTACGCAAGTCGGGTTCATAATAAAAGACAGGGAGGATCAGCTGGCGCAGGAAAAAGAGAGGGAAAGATTAGAAATGGAAAGAGAAGAAAAACAAAAAGAAAGAGAGTTTCAGTTAGAACAAATTAGGTTAACGCAAAACGCGGACAGAAGAAGCTCCATTTCGAGTAATAGATCAGAAAGAGCGCCTAAAATTTCATTAAAGGGAATTATGCAAAAATTCGATCCAGAAAAGTCCGATATCACTTTATTTCTTAATTTATTTGAAAGACAAGCCGAGAGATCCGGGATAGAAAGCGACGATCTTGTGACACACTTGTTGGCATTACTGCCCATAGAGATTGCAGAATTAATATTACGCGAACAAAAAGAACTAGTGGACAACTTTGAGCATGTAAAATCAGTTTTATTGGCAAGATACAGACTTAGCCCAGAAGTGTATCGGCAAAAACTAAACAAACATGCGAAAAATCCAAACGGCCCTTGGAAAGATCTAATTTTCGAATTAAATAGCTTTCAAAACGGGTGGTTAAATGGTATAGGTATCACAAAATTTGAAGAGCTAAAGGATTTATTAATAACGGAACAGATTAAAAGGCGTGTGCCGGCGGAGATAAGGGAACACTTCATTGATTCGTGGGCGTCGTATAAAAATCCGGAAACTCTAGTGAAAGATCTGGACGGCTACGAAGAAATAAAAAGCGTGCAAAAACGGACATGGAAAGATAGGTATTGGGCGGAAAAAAAGTTCGAATGGTCGAGAGATGAGGAAAAAGAACCGGAAAAAAATCAGGAAATAAAACCAAATTGGCGAGAAAAAAATGATAAAGAGGACAGGCAGAGAACTTTCGAAAAAACGACGAAAAACACTTGTTTCGTTTGCGGAGATCCGAGCCACTGGAAGCGAAATTGCCCAGAAAATAAGAGAAATATAACAAACATTGCGAATGTTCATCACATTCAGGAGGGGACAAATTTCAAAGAGAATTTTAAACCTTATCTAGGTCAGGCGCATATAAATGGAAAAAAATGCACGACGCTACGAGATACAGGAAGTCAGTATGACGTGATTCCCGAAAGATTAATTAAACCCAATCAATTAGATGGTAGGGAAATTTACGTAAAACAACCGCTAATAAACGATGTAAGAAGGTTACCTACGGCGGACATTACATTAAATATTAAAGGGTTAGGAAGCTTAAAGACGAAAGCTATAGTGGCGGATAAAAGCACAGACTTGTCATATTATATTTTGGGTAACGACACTCAAAAAGAAATCGATAAAATTAAAAGAAACACCTCCCATAATAGCTTCAAAACGAAACCAGAACTAAAAGGCTCTTTTGCTGAGAGAAGAGGAGAAAAAGAGAATAGCTCCCAGTCAAATATGACAGGAAAGATTTCAGATGTGAATTCGAAGGGAAGGGGTGTAAAAATGACACAAGAAAATAAATATGTGAATTTCGGATTAGGAAAATCTGTGTCACGGAAGGAAAGAAAAGAAAAAAAAGCAGAACAGACCAGACAATGGTTTAAAGAACGTTTTAAAAATCATAATTCGGGCTACTCAAACGGTAAAGTCAGGGAAAAGCCGCAAAATAAACAGAAGGAATCGGAAAACACCGAATACAAAGCCAGTAGACAGGGAAAATTTGGAAAGATGCCAGCAAAAAGTGATCAGGCTAAAAGCGACAGAAACATGGGATTTAACAGATACGTTAACAAAAGGGATGCATCGACGTGGGACAAAGGGTCAGGTTTAAAAGAAGATAAGTCATACGACCAAGCAAGTAGTACGATGCGAAAAAGAGTTAATGCTATAAGTACCGAGAAAGATTACTCGGAAAAAGTAGCGGGGAGAGTTGAAAATTCCCACAATCAGAGTAAATATATTGTTAAATCCCCTGAAAAAAGCAATGAACAACAGCATGGCAGAGCGAATCCATATATAAATACACTGGTCAAAGTTAAACTGTTGTAAAAATTGAACAAGTTAAACTCTAGAATAAGCTAGGTGTAATATATTAATTTCTATTTTTTTTGTGTGTAAAAATTAAAGTACTAGATTTAGTATGTGGTTTATTTTTATAAAGTGTAAATTCTTAATGTGCCTAGAATGGTAGGTACAAAAGGATATGATAATAATAATAAAAACAAAAGGTTTAAAAATAAAAGGTGGTTGAGGTAGGTTGCGAAGATAGACATTAACTGTGCAGCCTTACCAGAATGCTATTACTACTAAACCTGGAAAAGATATCAAGCAGGCAAATGTTAGGTGTAGGGCGAAATAACGCCTTGAAAAAAAAAAAAAAAAGGTATTAAAATGTATATATTTTTCTTTATTTTCCTAGTAATATGTTTTGTTAGAGGGTAGCGAACTAAATGGATGTCTTATACCAGAATAAAATGTGTATATATACAAATATTGTTGTAAACTAATAAGTGAAAAAAAAAAGGAGTAGAATGGTAAGTAATGATTTTCTTTTTGATTTTTTTTCGTGTGTGAGCCATTCATTAGATTTTGAGCTACCTTATTGTCATGAATATTTCGTCTTGCAGCCAAAATATTCACTTGAGGAGGGGGGTAGTTGTGACACTTCCCGCCTCACACAGAGAGAACTGAAAGCAACACCGAAGGTGGCACTGTCACTACTAAGTGGCAATCGAAATATATAGCAATTAGCGCATCCCTTTGATAGAACGGCGTGTCAAATGTGATGATAGCTCGACCACCCATCGAAATAGATGTATCAATTAGCGTATCCCTTTGGGATAACGGGGTGTCAAATTGACTATCGTTCGACCACCCGGAGCACAGCTTTCAAGTACCGAAAGAGGTAAGATCTTCCCACGAACGGAGAAAGAGGGGTGCAGTGCGCAAAGAAGAGTGGAATGCACAGGTGCTCTCAAGAGGAGGATAAAAGAGGGAGAAGGGTGAGAGAGAGGGACTTGACTTGTTGCCTTGGAGAGAAGAGCGTAGAGCACAGGGTTGCGTGGTGCTCGGAAGATGCGAGACTCTGAAAAGTCTGCGGAGAATGCGCAGACTGTATGCATCAGGTTAAGCTGGCTGCCACCTCTTGATTAATTCCCAAACTGGACTAATGAACTTTATGTTGTGATTAAAATACTATGATTGAATAATCTGTTTACAGATGTACTTAAAATGTAAATAAATTACAATTAGATTACTAAAGCAGAGTAGTTCATGATCATAAGCCTCGGAAGTAGCCTCACCGCTTTTCGCTACCAAAATCTACTAGAGGCTTCACAATATATATATATATATATATATGTATATATATATATATATATATATATATATATATATATAACTTTTTGTGTACTAACATGACTATGACTAATCATGCTAGTTACATGACATGTAACTAACATGATTCTGCACAAATATCTTCCAAACTGATACATAAAATCAAGGGGTAGGAAATCTCAGTCATTTTCGTTGATGGGGAAAATCGTAAATAGGGAAGGGATTCTGAAAACCGTAAAACTCCCGTAACTTTTTACTTATAATACATATCGAATCAGTTTAAAGTTATTATTATTTCCAGAAAAAGAGCCGAAATTTCTTTATGACAGATTTTTGATAAAATTAAAAATGGGCTAAAGGGGCGAAAAAAAAGAGTTTTAGGGAGAAATAAATTCATAACTTTAGAAATTCTCAAGATATCAAATCGAATTAAATTTATTATAATTTTTCTTCATATTATCTATAACCTTTATATTGGCATGTTTTTCATAAAAAACACTTCCCTCCCCCCCCCCTCCAAAAAAAAAAGAAAAACGAAAACAAAAAAGGGGGACTTGAAGAAAAAATAGTCCTCCCGGCAATGCCGGCAGGAAGAGGTAGCTTTCATATTATTTATTTTATATTAATTTATATAAATCAAATATACGAAGATCAAAATAGTGAAACACGATTATGTAAGACTGAATACTAGTGTTTGTCAATACTGAATATTAATAGGAATTTTTAGAAATTAGTCATCTTTTATTTAACCTGGTTTTATTTTAAGCGATTTGTAGGGTCGCCAAATAAGGAAAGGGCAGCTGACGTCACTGTGGAAAAAATTACTGTGGATTCACAGTAATTTCTTGCCCGTCTTTAATACTCCTACGATACCCAAGAAGTCAAAGTGATCTGATTGGTCTAGGATTGGTCTGATTTGTCTGAGATTAAAAGCTCTGTTGTATGATTAGTCAACATCGCCATGATCATTCCTGTAATGATCGCGAAAGCGAAAATGTAACTGGTAGATTGGTTGAAGGAAGCGTTTGTTTGTAAACATGCCCTTTCCTTATACCACGATATCCATTTTAAAGAAGCACGATGGATAAAAAAACCCAATGAGCTTGATCGAAATCTTAATTCATGTGAACAAGTACTAGAGGTCTGCACGGGCCGGAATTTCCAGGCCCGAGCCTGGCCCGTAAGAAATTTTTTTCGGCCCGGCCGTTGTAAAACTTAAAAGTTCAGCCCGAGCCCGGCCCGGCCCGTAGAGAAATCAGGAAAAACAGGCCCGGCCCGGCCCGTTTTGGCCCGTTACAATTTCTACGATTTCTAAAAAATTCAGATTTTTATCATATAATTAAGATTTTTTAAAGAGTACTGCATACATATCTATGGAATGATTTTACAGTGTATTTTACAGGAAATTATATTTTTAGATATATTAGTAACATTAGTAACATTAATGATTACTAAGGTTCTTAGGCTTTCAACATTCGAATAAAGATTCATTAAAAAATTAATATGGCTTAGAATAAAAGAAAAAAAAAGAAAATTAAAAACATCGTAACTTTTGAACTGTTTAATAAAAGAAGATTTATAAAAATATTTCTATATCATTTCATTAAAGATTTTAAATCCAAATTCATACGTTAATTCAAAGAAGCTCCTTTCTGATACATTTCTAAATTCATTTTTTTCTCAGAAATGCATAAGATTAGCAGATGTCTTTATTCAGAGACTATATAATCGAATAGAGTTATCCATTTTTTGATACAAACAATTTAAGAACACTGCAAGCAAATAAAATATTGTCATAGTTGGCGTTTTAAATAGAATTTCCTGAAGCGATAGCATGGGAAGGGAGAAAAACCTGCAACCATTTGAGAAACAATTGTATCTCAACAAGGTTATACAAGTATTTTATTTACCAAACATGAAAAACTATTCTATTCCAAATCCCTTCAATAGTCAGGCTTATCACTTTTATATTTTTACAATTAAAAATTAATGTAAAAATGTGTCAAACTTTCGCGTTATTGAAAAATTAATTTAAAAGCCATCAAGAAGTATATATCCAGAGATTAAGCTGACATAAGTTCTTTATCGCTGTTCATAATTTTATAAATTATGTTGTCTGCCCTACAGATCTTGAGAACAATTAAGTCTTCTTTCGGTCTGGCAAGTCTATATGTAGAAAAATAATGCCTTGATCTTCAATTTTCATCTTTGCCCTGCACGAGTCAGTTTAAAAAAATATTAAAACGGGTTACACACAATGTAACTGTCCGATGCCGATCTCTAGACTGCACCAGTTACATTTTTATATTGATTCTGTCAAACTAGTATGGCTCGTGACGCACATTTTTATTTATTCGCGTTAAAACCATTTTCGTTGAAAATAGGTTTATATTTTATCGTTTACGTTTAAATCTTCAAAACGGGCCGGTATGCCCGTAAATTTTTTTATCGGCCCGTACGGCCCGTTCAATTTTTTTGCCGGCCCGGCCCGTTAGCAAATTCGAAACGATTCCGCCGGGCCGGGCCGGGTACGGGACACGGGCCAAGCCCGGGCCCGTGCAGACCTCTAACAAGCACACTCACATCGAAATCCATTAATATATACGAGTGCTGTCGCGGGCAAATTGATTTTTTAAAAAAAATGTCACCCACATTAGAAATTCAAACTGCTGTATCCCAGGCGTTTTTCAAGGTAAAGACAAAGCAAAAAATACTCCGGAATTCATTATTAAGATAAATAGTTTAGAAAGAACCTTTTTTCGATTTATAATTTTTTGTTTATACATTTAAACGATTTTTGACAAATTTAAGTGGAAGCCAATTTGAAACAAGATGGCGGATAAAGTTGGCCGTGAACTCGGTCAACACATTGGTATGTACAATGAACACACGGAGTTATATAGAAATCAGTTTATAAATATGCGTATTAACGAGTGACAAATTTCAGACCGTTTCACAATATCAATCTCACTGGAAATTGAAAGTGCTAAAACTCAGCCATTTTTCAAGATATTGATGAAACAAAAAATGTTCTGGAATCTTTGTATCAAGGTCAAAACACACAAAAAAAAATCTTTTTCAATTTCTTTCTTCTTTGCTTCTAATTTTAAAATTTAAATTAAAAAAAATAATATTCCGCCATTTTGAAACAAGAAGGCTGATGGAACTGGCAAACGAACCGGTCCAGGCATATGTATGTCCTACCTACGCACCACGTTTCATCTAAATCGTGTATAAATATTCGTGTTATCACGTGACGAAAACCAGATCATTTCAAAATGTGAGCAACACTAGAAATTAAAAGTACTATAACTCAGACATTTTTTAAGATACAGACGAAACAAAAAGTGCTTTGAAATCTTTGTATCAAGGTCAAATGCATAAAAGAAAAATCTTTTTCAATTTCTCAGTTTTTTGTACCTAATTTCAAATTTTAAATTTCTTTAAAAAAAATTTAAATGGCCGCCATTTTTAAACAAGATGGCGGATGGAACTCGTTAACAAACTCGGTCCAGGCTTTATTAAGTACTATGTACACACCAAGTTACATCCAAATTGATTTATAAATACGAGTGTTATCACGTGACAAAATCAGATCGTTTCAAAATGTCAGCCATAAGAAAAATTCAAAGTGCTATAACTCAATCATTTTTAAGATATAGGCAAAATAAAAAGTGTTCTAGAATCAGTGTTTTAGGATCTAACACATAAAATAAAAATATTTTTCAACTTTTAATTTTTTCGCATTTATTTTTAAATTTTAAATTTTTTTAAAAAATTTAAATGACCGCCATTTCGAAACAAGATGGCGGATGATGCTGGCCAACGAACTTGTTCGAGATATTTGTATGTACTATGTACATACCGAGTTTCATTCAAATCGGTTCATAAATACGTTAGTTATAGCATGACAAAAATAAGATCGTTTCAAAATGTCAGCCATAAGAAAAATTCAAAGTGCTATAACTCAATAATTTTTTAAGATACAGACAAAGTAAAAAGTGTTCTGTATATGGAGTATTAAGATCTAACACATATAATAAAAATATTTTTCAACTTTTAATTTTTCGCATTTAATTTTAAATTTAAAAATTTTTTTTAAATTTTAAATGGCCGCCATTTTGAAACAAGATGGTGGATGATGCTGGCCAACGAAGTCAGTCGAGATATTTGTATGTGCTATGTACATACCAAGTTTCATTCAAATCGGTTCATAAATACGTTAGTTATCGCATGACAAAAATCAGATATATATATATATATATATATACACGGTGTCCGAAAAGTCTGGAAACGGTCGAATAACTCGAGAAATACATATGAGATTGAAAAACGTAAATATACGTGTTAAATATTTTTAAATAAGCTACTCAGTGATACCAAATTTGACCTTCGTAACCGACCCCCTGGGGTTCAGAGGGGGTCCAACTTTGAAATCTTAAATTATAACCCCCATTTTTTATTGCAGATTCGGATTCTACGGACAAAAATATGCAACTTTTGTATTTAATGTTTATTTCGAATCCTCGTTTATCACGGTGTATTCGAGCATATTAAATCGATACATATTTCGGCTTTTCCAACGGATTTTCCCTAATCGAAACTAATTGGGGAGAATTTATGACATCAAATTCCTCGTCTTTTGCAATAATAGCGTTTCCTGAAAATCACCCGTGCCGATTATTTCGGTAGTGCTACACAGTTAAAAATTTGATCCATTTGCTGTAGCGTCACTCCACAGCTTTTATAGAATATCTCTTTCATGATCAATGAGAATGTTCCATAACACAGTAAAGTACTGTAAAAAAATTGACTCTTTTGCTGCATCGTCACTCCAACGCTTTTATAGAAAACGATTACTTTACTGTGTTATGGAGCATTCTCATTGGTCACAAAAGAGATATTCTATAATAGCTGTGGAGTGACGCTGCAGCAAATGGATAAAATTTTTAACAGCACTATTGAAATAATCGCCACGGGTGATTTTCAGGAAACGCT
The DNA here is from genome assembly GCA_964019185.1 of Maratus speculifer. Lineage (NCBI taxonomy): Eukaryota > Metazoa > Arthropoda > Arachnida > Araneae > Salticidae > Maratus > Maratus speculifer. Next base: position 248,441,130 of record OZ025293.1, on the reverse strand, counting down.
ATTCCTACAAAAGACGAGGAATTTGACGTCAAAAATTCTGCCCAATCAGTTTCGATTAGGGAAAATCCCGTTGGAAAAGCGGGAATATGTATCGATTTAATATGCTCGATTACACCGTGATAAACGAAGATTTGAAATAAACATCAAATACAAAAGTTACGTATTTTTGTCCTTAAAATCCGAATCTGCAATAAAAAATGGGGGTTATAATTTAAGATTTCAAAGTTGGACCCCCTCTGACCCCCAGGGGGTCGGTTTCGAAGGTCAAATTTGGTATCACAGAGTAGCTTATTTAAAAATATTTAACACGTATATTTACGTTTTTCAATCTGATATGTATTTCTCGAGTTATTCGGCCGTTTCCAGACTTTTCGGACACCCTGTATATATATATATATATATGTCAACATTTGAACGGAGGGTGGTTTTAGGGTCTGGGGGTCATGATCAGTGAAAATATACCAAAATTTTCAGGAAGTGCTTTCCTCCGGACGGCTGCAATAGGTAGCTTTTTACTTTTTGTAATGAAAGCTACCTAAAAAAACTCCATATCTTCGTCAATTCCCAAGATATCATATCCACATGAATTTATTATAAATTTTCTTAATATTATCTACAATTTTCATACTGGCACGTTTTTGATAGGACCGAATCTTAGAGCAAAATAATAATAATAATAATAATAATAACAAAAATAACAACAATAATAATAACAATAATAATAATGATAATAATATCAATAATAGATAGCGATTGAAGAAAACATTGTCGTATAAAGGGTGTACTCAGGTCCAAACTGGTTATTTTCTGACTCATTTTTAAAAAATCAATTTTGCTCTCAAACGTATTCAATTGGCAGACTCTCTTGTTCAGAAATTACATAATGTGCCTTATTGGTAGATTTTTTGTTAAAGGCAGAACATATTTCAAAAAATGATGTGAAAATGAACATTATGAACCCAAATCTCCGGTAGTGACAGTGTTGGAAATGAAAAATGTGCTCGTACTGGGAAAATAATTGTTTTTACAAGTTCTTATTAACTGAACTAAAAATAAAAATACATGTCGTGTATAAGTTTTGTATAACCGTGGTATATCCTTTTGAGCTGTATGAGATAACGCACCTTATGCTATTGCCAAAAATGTTGTCTGAGTGAATTGGTCAGCTGATTGTTGATCCAGGTAGCTCAATAGGGAGAGCATTGACAGTTTAAGCCATACGTTCTAAACTCTTATGCGTTCAGTTGGGAAAATGTCAATTTGAATCGAGAATAAAACACTATACCCTTATTATGTATTCTTATTATTATACTTTTTTTTTTATAATATACATTTGTGCGATTTTCCGAATTACCATTTTATGATTTGTTAAAATTAAGATATTTATTAAGAAATTTTCTTCAAATTTCTTGAAAAGTCAAATTTTAACCTGAAACTAAGCCCATTACGATTATCTTCTAGCCTGTCTTCCCAACTTATAATTAAAATGTTTATGGGATACATTTTTTAGCACTAAAGCATTATTTAGCTTTTGCTGCTTTAGCTTTCCAATTCACGTTTCTTAATATGAATCATTAGAGTAGGTGCTGCTAGCAAAAATAAATAATTATCGAGATTTCTTTGAAAGTAGAACTGTGTTTGTTCTAAAAATGTAAGCTAAGTTATTCACAATTCTTTTTATGTCACATGCAGCATTAATCATCGTTCAGAGTTTTTCAATCTGGTTCTTCTTTCCTTAGCTATTAAAGTTTTGTGTAACAATTTATTTACTTAAAAAGGCATTATGTGAAAGAGATTTGGAGAATAATAATTTTACTTAGTTTATTCCTAGGTTGAAAAGATAGATTATTAAGTATTTTCTGTATACATGTTTAGTAAAGGTTCAATACAAGCAATGGCATTTATTTATGTTAGGGGTATAAAAGTAAGGTTTAAATTTTATGTAAGAACATATAATATCTACTGCATGTAAAAAGTTTATTGGAAAACACAAACAAAAACAGGAAAATGAAATAAATCTTTTAAATTTTAGCAATTTCATAACTCAGAATTAATTTTAAAATGTTAAATTAACGAACAAACAAAGTTTAGATTAGTCCATTAAATCTTTTACAGATAATTGTTTCCACTTTTATTATTTAAAAACATTTATATCACATCTTATGACGTAAAAAACTTTAATTAAATTCTCGCTTTTTTACAATAATTTTCAATATAAGTAATTTGTAACATTTCTTTGTTAAATAGGATTAATAGTATTCAGACTTAAAAATTTAAATGAATGAATTAAATGAATGAATGAATTATTTAATTTTCTAATTATAACTACTTATCTAATTGTACATTTCTACTGACGCATGCCACTTAAAAAAATATCTGACTAAATCTTTAAGATAAAAAGCATATTCATATGATAAAACATTGGGCCCACGTGGTCCAGTGGTTAATGTGATGAGTTAAAAATGAGAAGTTTGGTCATATGTTTGTGGGTTCAAAACCCTTTCTAAAAATTTAACCCCTAAAAAAGTTTAAGTCCTTTCCTGTATGATACGTTCTCTCAAATAGACTTTCTAATGCTATAGTATGATATTATCATTTAATTTCCATTGCTATTGGAATTAGATTCAGAAAAAAACTCTTTCTCTAAAAGTTAATTCCCCTCAAAAAGTTTAGACCTATAATATACTTTCTCTCAAAAGGACACTCGTATGTTAAAGCATGAGATTACCATCTATCTAATTTCCTTTGACACTCTAAGTCGATTCTAAAAATTAAAAAAAGATCCCTTCATACTATGAGACGATTAAAACATTCTCTCCCCATCTCACTTAACCCAGAGATAATGGTGATCCCCCTTTTCCGCCGACGGCTGGTGGATTCCTACCTCCTACTTTATCACCTATCACTCCAGGAATCGAATACTCTTTTTCTCACTACTAATGAACAATATCAAATTATAATTAAATAGTTAATAATTTGGTCTATATAAACACAGAAATAAACTAACGTTTCTTTTACTATACTTATAGTACATGTATTAACTTCTACTGCTCCATATATGTTGTAATTAGACTTAACTATGGGCTCTATAAATCAGTCATGCACCAAATATTTCACTCCTAGTTTTTATAGATATTCACCACTAACGACAGAGTTCCATAGTTTTAAATGCAAAATCTATCAATAATCTATTAGTAATTTTTGCTAATTTATTGGCAATTAGAGTTTTGTAATTTTTTTCTACCTTTTTATTGGTCTCATGTGTCCGTGGAAAAAAACAGTAATTACAAAATTACATTGACAATTATTTTTCGAAAATGTTTAAGTCGGAAATTATTTTTCAATATTTTTCTGGGATTTTTTCTTTAAAGCCAAAAAACTTCGGAGGCTAAAATTATTATTATTTTTATTTAAAAAAATGACTGGGGGGGGGGGGTAAGTGTCACACACACACACAAAATATGTGGTCGCATGATTAAATGAATCGTAATAAAATAAAACAAGAATTTTATTCAGAAAATTTCCACTGCAGCGTGATGAATCAATCCTTACATTCAGTACCAGACAAAATAATGTTTTAAATTACAAAATTTTCTAAATATGCAGCAGAAATGTTTAGATAAATTGCTTCATTTAATACTCGACCATAACTGAACATGTTAATCTGTTTGCGAAAATTCCCATATTCGATCACAATTTTTCAATTACATCTTACTAGAACCTTAATTCTCAATTTAAGGCTAAGTGATTGGGTGGAAAGCCTTATATTTATAAGACTGATGCATTACAATCTTTAGATAAGTAGTTTATTCATTAGTTGGGAAAATTTCGGCATTACTTGTTTCATCATGTTGCATCCTTTCATTTCAACGTTCGTTATTGGATGTAATCATTTGTTTCATCGTCACATAACTGCAATGGATCACGAACGAAAGTCTAAAAGAGTTGATTTTACTTTCCTAATATTTACATTAATAGGTTGAAAATCTTCACTTATTTTTCTCTTTATTGAATACATTAAATTTAAAATAAAAACATCTTATTTATTTGAATGAATATATATATATATATATTATTTTTTCAGAAAGTCTGTCGATTAGACTGATAATGTATCTAATATATTTTAATCAGATATTTAATTTTGGTTCTAAAATTAAAAAAAAAAACAGTATTCTTAATGTTAATTGAAAATATGCAGAATATCTCTTTAAATTGTATTTCAACATGAAAAATTTAGGAAATATTTTTCATAGACGTATTTTAAAAATTAAATATTTATTTACCTTTATTCAATATATTTATTTTCCTCTGAAATTTTTATGTATGTGTAAGATATATCTTTAGTAATTGCAATAAACCTTTAATAAAGAAATAATTTTAATAAAGTTTGTAAATTCCAATATTTTATTTGATTTAACGGAGTATATAATGTCTTTCTACAAATATTTTCACTTAAAATGCAACTTTGATATTCTAAAGACATTTCAAAAGTGAAAATAAAAATACTATAGAATGTGAAGAAATTATTATTAATCTACTCTACTGAATGTTATATTGTTTATGAAAAGCTTAAAAAAAGTTGCGAGATAAAATTAAGGGGGCTCAGGGCTTGATGGATACGGAAAAACATGTAAACAGAGCTCTCGCTTCGAGTCCACTAAAAACAGAAGTATTCAGTGTAATTAATTTAAACATTCTGATATTTTAAAGGTATATTTGTAGTCTTATAAAATTGTAAAATGAAGAACTTAAATGTAATATAATAAGAAATATAGCAAAATTTATTAACACAAGTTTCGAAAAAAAATTATGTGTTATATCACCATCTGCAAGATATCTTAACGTTGAATTGACATAAGAACCTAATTTTTTCTTTAAAATGATCCGGAAACTTTATTCTATAGAATGAATTAAGGATATAACTATCACTCAAAAAACATTATTAAAAAAATACATGTGGCACTCGGGGACTGCCTCGGTAAAGCTATTGCATAACATTTTTTGCAATTATAATTATTTATTTATTTTTTATTTATGCAGATTTTTTTGTCTTTGATATTAATTCAAGTTTTTTCTTTTTCTTTGATATTAATTCAAGTTACACTTTTGAGCGTGCTGACCGATAAGAAAACAATTTTTTTTCTTTTATGGAATAAATGAGAAGTCTGCCGAACTGAAACGACGTTAGCCGGAGTGTTAGTTTTTTTTTCTCGTTACGGAATTTCTAGATTCGGTCGCCGCGCTCAAAGCTCGCGGTAAAAGCTATGCAATAGCTTAAAACTCTCAAATTTGAAAAATTAAAAAAACCCTAAAAAATACAACTTTTTTTCTTTAAAAATACACAAAAGATTAAAATATCTAAAATATATTAATTCATTCTATAGATAATAATGTTATACCCATGAAAAAAAATTAAGCCATTCTATCAAATAGTTTTTTTTAAAATCTTGGTGTTAGTCGTCAAAAATCAAGTTTTGAGAAAACGAGACTTAGTTGAAATTATATGGGTGCGGCTTTGAAAGTGTTGATGCATAAATGCTTATAACTCCGTTAAAAATGCAAATATTTTTATGCTGTTTTATACATTGAGTTCAGAATTAATTGAATAATCAAACTAGATCATAAAAAATCGATTTTTTGAAAAGTTTTCAAGCCCTGAGCCCCCTTAAATGGAAATACTATTAAAATTTATATAATTCGATAAGTAAATAAGTTAGCCCTTTCTTTTAAAAACTAGTTGTTGGGGGACACCGTAATACATATCCATCATAGCAATGCATAATATAAAATTTGAAAATAAAACATATGTGTAAACTCTTAATAATATGCATTGCGATTCCAAAATAAAATGTAAACTTATATTTAAATATTCTTAATGCATAGTAATGTTCTATTATGGTATTGCGGGTACTAGTTGATTATACCATCGACCAATTTCGATAAATTATTTAAATCGCCAAATTATTTGTAAATTATACCAATTAGCATAACCTTTAATTTAACCAACAAAAACATATAAATTAGTAAAATAATAATAAAGATGCAAATTAAACGACAAATTAAAAATGACTTGATGACGTAACAAATGCATGTAACATGTGTTTAATGTGAAGTTAATGTGACGTAAACGATAAGCCATCATTGGTATTTAATAGCTTGGAATGTAATTTTATAGTTTGGCGATAGTTTTTTCGGTCGACGGGATAATCAGTTAGTACCTAATCGCGTAATACAAAAATCCTTATAATTCAAAAACTGATAATTCTATTAATTAAAAGTTTACTGCGTCAGATTCAGCGTCTCATTTCCAATTAAATTACATCTTTGAATTGAATTTTGAAAGAAACACAGGGTCATGAATAATCGAAGAGGGGAAAATTGAATTACAAATATCTTGGCACCTAGTTATTTTATCGACTTCACTCTTTAAGCAATTTTTTTTGTTTTTTTATTGTCTTTTATATTCATTCCTTAAAATAAACAATTACAAAAAATTTCATGTACTTTTAATCAGAACGAATACTTCCAGAGTCCAAAACAAACATTTACGTATAATCGAGGCTACTGATATTCAATGGGCTGCTTTCCATTAATATATACTAAGTACACACCAACTTTCAAGTTTCTATCTCAATTTGTTTGGGAGATAAGACGTTTACGACACATAGCCGACATTCAGTCTGTCAGATTTTTTTTCTTTCTAACATTTTTTTCGGAATCTTCAGTGTCTGAAACTTGCAAATCAGTCAAAAAAAATTAAATTTTCAAAATGATTTATTTAAACCGTTATTTTCCAGGTAAAATACTAGTATTTTTTGATAGAAAAGTAAATTTAGTTCAAACACGCGAGTTTTTGGTACCGTAAAATGGAGTGAATCGGAACACTTTTCAACTTTAACGTTAAAAAAAGCAACAACTGATTTTTTATTTTTCTACTAGAAACTTCGGTCTTTGTTTTGTTCTTTACTTTTTAAACAAAAACGAAACAATTTTACTGTTTATATATATGTTATTTATTTCTTTAATGGTGTTCCGATTCACCCCGCAGATAGGAGTGAATCGGAACAAATGATATAATCTTTATTTATTCCGATTCAAACTTTAATAGGGTTAACAAAACAGGTAATAATGATAAGGGAAGAATAGGAACACGTCGTTACTGTGAAACCAAGCCTTTATTTTATATACAAGTAAAGATATGCCTTTTTAAAAATTAGAAAACAACTTTTAAATAAAAAAAAATAAAATTTATTTTAAGAAATTATATTTGAATTGCAGAAGTAGAATTTAATATAAATTTATCCCTGTTCTGTGTTATCTTTTACTAGTAGTCATTGCGTAAGTGGATCTATTGAGTAGCCCCAATCGCTGCATGTATTAATACGATCTACTAATACACCCTCATCCCCAGCCCTTAGTACTGTTTGCATCTCTCTCTTTTTTAATTGGTTTTTCATTTTGAGATGTTTGTGTAATGTTGTGGATGTCAGAGAATAATTCTGTGCAGTTTTTCTAACTAATTTTCTAGTTTTAAATTCTTTTATTGTGTGTTCCATGCCTGTTGGATTGGGGGTTGACTTTTTTGTTTAACCAAGTAATTCCTTGGCCCCTTTAAACTCTTCAAGTAATTAGAACAAACAAAATATTATTACAATATATATTCATACATATGTTTTCATATATTACATAAAAATATTACTGCATAGAAAAATAAACCATGAGAGAAAACGTGTTCCAATTCACCCCGTAAATCTTAAACCTCTAATGTTACAAGCCATTTTTCATTATGTAGTTTAGAAATAAGTAGAATTTAATACAGAATATCGTTTACAGGTCTATAATTAATTAAAAATGCCCTCTCTTAGGTTTAGAATACGAAAAATACTGTAATTACATACAAAGTTTTGAAGACATTGAAAAAATGAGGTTTTTGATGATCCTCTTGAAAATTTTTTATATATCCCAGTAGTTGAGCAAACATGTCAAACCTGAATTTCCCAGCTCTTAATGTTATTACCTTCTTATAAAAAATGGCAACAAAAAATATCATCACTTATATTTATAATAAATTTATTTGTAAGGAAGTTTCGTTCCTATTCACCCCAATTTACGGTACTGAAGAATTCCCTGAACATCAAATTCCAGAACCTGTACGAACCCTGGTATGGTCATACTATACACGGAGATTACTTTACTCAACACTACACCAGAACTGCTGTGATAGGTCCGATAACAGAAGATATCTTTTTTTAAATTCCAAAGCTAAAATCAAGAAATTTACTGCTTCAAACAGTGCGTTAGGTCGGGCCTGAGAGTTTAATAATTGGGAAATCACTGCGGTTTCCAATCAGTTATGATGTATTAAATTCATATAAAAAATTGGGAAAATCTTATAAATAAGTATGGATATTAAAAGAAGGATTGTACTTAAAATATATGAGAGGAATACGTATGCAAAATAAAACATACATAAATAAAACACACACACATATACAGGGTGTCCGAAAAGTCTGGAAACGGTCGAATAACTCGAGAAATACATATGAGATTGAAAAACGTAAATATACGTGTTAAATATTTTTAAATAAGCTACTCAGTGATACCAAATTTGACCTTCGTAACCGACCCCCTGGGGTTCAGAGGGGGTCCAACTTTGAAATCTTAAATTATAACCCCCAATTTTTATTGCAGATTCGGATTCTACGGACAAAAATACGCAACTTTTGTATTTAATGTTTATTTCGAATCCTCGTTTATCACGGTGTATTCGAGCATATTAAATCGATACATTTTTCGGCTTTTCCAACGGGATTTTCCCTAATCGAAACTAATTAGGGAGAATTTATGACATCAAATTCCTCGTCTTTTGCAATAATAGCGTTTCCTGAAAATCGCCCGTGCCGATTATTTCGGTAGTGCTACACAGTTAAAAATTTGATCCATATGCTGTAGCGTCACTCCACAGCTTTTATAGAATATCTCTTTCATGACCAATGAGAATGTTCCATAACACAGTAAAGTACACTGTAAAAAAATTGACTCTTTTGCTGCATCGTCACTCCAACGCTTTTATAGAAAACGATTACTTTACTGTGTTATGGAGCATTCTCATTGGTCACAAAAGAGATATTCTATAATAGCTGTGGAGTGACGCTGCAGCAAATGGGTCAAATTTTTAACAGCACTATTGAAATAATCGCCACGGGTGATTTTCAGGAAACGCTATTCCTACAAAAGACGAGGAATTTGACGTCAAAAATTCTGCCCAATCAGTTTCGATTAGGGAAAATCCCGTTGGAAAAGCGGAAATATGTATCGATTTAATATGCTCGATTACACCGTGATAAACGAAGATTTGAAATAAACATGAAATACAAAAGTTACGTATTTTTGTCCGTAGAATCCGAATCTGCAATAAAAAATGGGGGTTATAATTTAAGATTTCAAAGTTGGACCCCCTCTGACCCCCAGGGGGTCGGTTTCGAAGGTCAAATTTGGCGTCACAGAGTAGCTTATTTAAAAATATTTAACACGTATATTTACGTTTTTCAATCTCATATGTATTTCTCGAGTTATTCGGCCGTTTCCAGACTTTTCGGACACCCTGTATATATATGGTATTGTCTGAATAACTTTGGATGTATTTATAAAAGTATTTATATATATATATATATATATACTATATATATATATATATATATTATGATAATCATGATAATTCGGTACTTTTTCACAATTCGATCACTTGATTACTCCTTTTTTAGTGTATTAAGACTATTTGCCCTCTTTAATGACAGATTAAATAAGATTAAAATAAAGACAATTATAATATTTCAAAAAGTAGAAGCAATTAAGCAATTTGAATAAAAATATTTGCCAAATTGGTAACATAGAAATAGCAATGAAATATTATTAGGTTAATTGCAAATTGGACGAAATAAAAGTACATGAAACCTCTGGCTGAGCTTTTAAAATTTAGTACAAAATTAAGCATTTATTGCTGTTCCTTAAGATCATTGAACTGTAATAGTATTATAGAAAATCACAAAACTAACATATTTAGCCTGAAAATTGCAACATTTGAACTATACCTTATGTTGTTTTATTTTCTGTGTGAATTTTACGTGTTTTTAAGAAAAAAATAATTATCGGAGACATTTAAACTGTTTAATTTATGTTTTATTATTTATGATATTTTCTGACTGAAAATATTTAGAATATACTCTATTTTTTTTTTAATTCAGTTCTGAAGTTTTCTTTAATTTTCTTATGTTATTTTGTTTTGATCGTTAATCACAAATAAAATATTATTTTGTGTCAATCTTGAAAAAATTAATGCTTTAAGTCAATATTGTTTTGAAACTGAGCCAAAGCTTAAAATTAGTATCTCTAAACTTTGAGATATCTTTGAAAAATGAAGAGGTTATTTTGTACATTTTAAACTTAAAAAAAAAGATATGAAATTGGAAAAAATATTATTAAATAAGTTTACAATTGGCATAGAAAATATATATTAGATATTGGTCAACTTAATCCATAATATTATGTGAAAAATTCACCTACGAAGAACGTTCATAGAGAAACTGTTTAGAGTTTTAATTGCAGGTAAGAAAAGTCACTGCCGCTGGAAATTAAGTGGTTATTAATCACAACTTCTGGTTAAGAGAAAAACTGAATTTCCAGTGTATTTTCATGTATATTGGTTAAAGATTATTTTGTTTCTTTCTGTTAATAACAACATATAGCGAAAGTTTTGTCAAAACAATGCTTGAATAATTTCTTAAAGTATACCGTGAATTTCTTAATTTCAGAAAAAAAATGCACACCCCAATTTTTAGAAGCTAGATTTACAGCTTAAACACAGCATGTCATATGCGTCGAAAGGAAGTGGATTGCATTGTATTTCTATTTAAAAATGAGTTGTTCAAGTCGCATTTTCAGATAATGTTTCTAATACGTTTTTGAAATCAATATCCATATTTTTAAAAATCCTTTCGATAGCCTGGGAAACTGCTGTCAGCGAATTGATGTTAATTGTCTCAAATAATAAAAAAAATTGGGGACATACGAAATAAATGATATTATTTATTCTAAATGATTTTATATAAATTTATATTTATATTAATTATATTTTTATAAATTTACATTTATACTATTTATACGCTGTAAGTAATAACTCCATTCCAGAATAAATCTTATATTAAGTAATTTCTATAAAGAAATATTTTCCAAATATTTGATTTAATAGTGTTTCATTATTCATTTGTTGTTCGTGCAAACAAAGGTGCTTTTGTGGAGGTCTTCAAGCATCATTAAAAAAATTTAGAATTTCCTGTTCCTCATACAATATACATATTTTTGTTATCTACTTTAGTTAAATGTTTCAGGAGGATCAAAGTTGTAAAAAAAAATTTGTATCACTCTATACTTTCACGCTATATTATTTTCTAATTAAATCTATTACAGTAACTTAACACCTTACAGTAAGCTTGCCTTTTTGTCCCATTCATTCTGAATTACCTTGTAAGTGACACTTTATATGCATATTCATTTGTATGTTACTTTATTTGTCACGAAAAATGCCTTTTAAAAATCATTATTTTTAATTATTTTAAAATGGATATACACTATTCATGTACAAGTAAAATGTATACGTATATAAAGTGTACGCGTAAGATTTCTTTTTTAAAGTATGCTTTTTATAATCTTTTAAAGTATGCTTTTTAATTATTTTGATAATCTTGTATATTTTGGAATTACATTGCAATAAGAAGTTGAATTCAACTCACTTTTCGAATCAATACGTATAGTAGTCGAAGCAATTAATGAGTTGTAATAAAGCTTTAGCTGTGTGTCGAATTAACAGAATTTGCCAGCTAGCTATTCACTGCGCTGGCTATAATATCAATGTCGCAACCCCAAAGACTAATTACCTTTCACTGGGCGAATGGTAACCATGTTAGAGTTCAGTATCGTTTAATATGTTTAACAACTGTGAGAATGCTTGACGTTGTGTGATTTTAGCAATCATATTTTAACGAAAAACGGAACAAAACATGTAGATTGGGAAATGTGTTTAATTGATTTACACAAATTAATCTTTTCCGATATACTATTGACATTTTATCCTAAGATAAGGAAAAATTAATGTACGTGTTTTATTATTTGTTACTCTTAAAAACAACTATTTTATACTTGTTTCTAAAAATTTCTTTATAAGTACCAATTGTAAATGTATGAATATGTGAACTGTAATAAATTTATCTACAAAACTAACATAAAGAGATTTTGAAAAATGTATTTATGAAGTAAATCTTTTCGTTATAAAATTTATATTTACAAAATTCTATTGCACCACATGATTTCAGTATTTCGTTTAATAATACCAACATAAATTAATTTGTTACTTTATAGAAATTTGATTTCGTCTATCAAAATTAAAAACTGCGAAATACAAAAATTGAAAGTTGTTACATTTTTATTTGATGATGTTATGCATTAATATTATTACATCAAATGACATAGATTTACAGCTTGAAAAAGAATATAATCGGCATTATATAGGCGTTAAATACATAAGTACAATGAGTTCATTCCTTACAATCACTTTCTTTACTTTAAAATAGTACATTACAGCGAAATAGATTTATAATAGTGTATATAGAAAGTAAAATATTCTCAAAATTCTAAAATAACTTATACAGTTTTTATATGTACGATGTATATGTAAAAATATATATGATATGTTATGTATTATAAACTAAGGTGGTCTGGTGTAATAACGCCAAGTGCTAATATTTTGCATAATTATGAAATAATCTGGTAAATGACACCCATGTGCTCTGCGCAGAAGGGTTTTGAGTCATATAAATCGCAACAGCTTCAAGTTAATTTGTTTCATTTTTAGGTCTTATTGTTTTTACAAGCAACTAAAATTAACGCTTGATCTAAAATTTGCGAGATACGTTTTGTGATGTGAAGACTATTTTTTTTTATCCGGAAACACTTTGTTAATTACATAAATTTGTAGCACATTTCATGGACTATTAAAATGTTGTTGAAGATTTTGGATATCTTCTCGAGATAATTTGTAATTTAAAATGTACAGCGCAATAACTATAATGGGGTAATAACGCCAATCCTTGGCATTAATACCCCGGTTGATTCCCTACAGTGGCCGAGCTACATCCTAAATACTCATTCAAATAAACACAGTTAAAACTGTGCAATGTTTCTAATAATTCTATTTAAGCGGTCCTTTTTAAGCAAAAAGAAGCTCACGGTCTGATATTCTTTTGCCTCCTCCCCCCCCCCCCCCCACCAGACCTTTATTTTCTTACACTTTCACAAAAAATTGAACATTTTCAATAGCTTAGAATGCAATTCGTAAATTTCTAAGTTTGTAGAGTTTGTATTTTTAGAATTGGGCAATCTACATGCAATTATTCCATCTTATTTCATAGTTTTGTTTGTATGGCGCTATTACCCATATAGGTGGGTAATAACGCCAAATAGCATTGGTCAAGAAATCACGCCATTACATTTTATGAATACATATCTGTTAAATTATTTTTTTTATATAGATAGTCAATGAGTTGCTGTATCAAATCACATATTTGTTTGAAAAATACCAACTGAAACTGAGCCGTGAAAATTGGTAGAACCTTAACGTGGCGTTATTACCCAAGGGTACCTTATAAAATAACACAGCCTTGTGTTTTAGATGTATTATTTTCGGAATAAAATGCAATGTAGGTCATAAAGCATAGTTGTTTTTAATATCAATTTTTATTAGTTTTCGTAATTAAAATTATGTTTTTAAAAAATATATATGCTTTCTCTTCTTGGACTTCTATGCATTTCTTGACTTTTTCAAATAAAATAAACTGATTTGTTTTTGGAAAATGCATTTTCACTTTGATATAGAAAAATGTGTTTGTTTTTAAAGGAATATATAAATGGCAACACAGTTACCGATATCCTTATAATTTAAATGTTCCTTTCATCTGATCATGCTTTGCAAAATTTTGGCCAAGGAATTAGATTTTTTTAATAACTGAAATGGGTCAAATCTATAAAATATTATCCAGAGATATTCTGAAGTAAATTTAATTGGCTTAATAGCATATCATTGGAGATCCTAGGGGACTGGTGCCATTTGTTTCGCACGTTGTCAATCTAGGATTTACTTTATTACGGTACCGAGCAGTTTATTATTTATATAGAAAGAAATAATCTTAATCTCGGTTAGACAGAAAAAATATAACTTGTGCCCCTTTGATTCTGACCGCCTCAATTATTCATTTGAGACACAATACATATTGAATCTTTTAAATGATTAACGGGGTAATATTATTAAATAATGTATTGTGTGAATTTAGGAAATTGATAATAAATTTTATATTTTGGAAAACTTATAATATTAGACACACAAATGTGAACATATTATTATTATTTTAGACTTCTAAAATAACAATTTCAGAAAAATGATTTTTTCCCCTGTAATATATAATACCATTATTAATGTGAAAAAATATTAAATGAATATTTATAATATTAGCCTAACGAATATTTTTAATATTATTTTCATCTACGGGAGGTTTGTTTTTGAAGTGACTGGGTGTCACTTGGTGGATTTAGGTATTAGGGAGATTGCTACGCAATCTCCTTAGAAGGACCGCATAGAGCCGCTAAGTTCTGAATTAGGTAACTATTTACATTTTACCGAAGAGGCTATACAAAATTCACGCGTGAAATAAAAAATGGTAACTTCTATTCATTTTGCTTCAAACAATAGTATAAGAAATATAGATAAAAATCTACAAGGAATAATGTTTATGTTTAAATGCTGTGCATAAATTATGTCCTGGGGATGAAAGAAATATTTAAAATTATATCAAAATTCATTTTTCAAAAAGTAACGCACACTTTTAAGCAGTTTATTCGAGTCCTTTCTTTCGAATTGTCATGAAAAAAACTGTCTTTTTTGGCAACTATTCTTAAATCTTTATACAGTTCTTAAAGAAAATATTTTCAATAAATTTAGAAAATTAAATTTAAAATCCTATACATATATACCAGGCTAAATACGTTATATACTACAGTTTTTCAGTATGTAACCTTAAAAAATAGACATGCATGTTAAATATTAATTAAAATTTTTAAAAAGTTCCAATTACTTTCTGATGTTTTTTTTATGTGGATGAAAGTGATAGCAGAAGACAGTCTCATCAGACACATAGAAAAGTAATGTTTCTCTATATCTTGAAACTTAATTTTTTGGATGAGCTTTAAATTCACATAGATGCAGGATTTTTAGATATAGGAATTTTTGCATCAAAACTAATGTAGGTCATAATTCATAATTTTTTTTGCATGAGATTTCATAATTAAGAAATATATTTTGAATAAAAATATTCCTTGATTATATTTGGTCCTTGTCATTGCATAATATCTCATTAAAAGAAACATTTCAACCAGATGTTTTGTTAGATATAAATTAAAGTCAATCACTTAGATTAACATTACCATATAAAAATCTTGACTTCTTTCAGTTGCATGAATAGTTAAGTAAACTAGTCGGATGTTGCAATCCCAAAACTTGCTTCTATCTCCACCATATTAAAATTTCAAAATTCGTTATCTCAGTACAAAAATTAAATTACAATCTATGCCCATATTGTGAATCCTAATGATATGAAATTCCGTGCATTAGTTCTTGTGATATGATTATCACTAAAATAACGTAAATCATGCAAAATGCAGCAAAGTAGCGCCACTTGTTGGGTAATTTACACCGAAACCTGATTTGCAACAACTTATATCAGCATCTAACTGATCTAAAGTTTCATGAAAATCCGTGCATTAGTTATTGAGAGAGAATAACTGCGGAAATCATGAAAACTGCAGCATAGCAGCGCTACCTGTTGACCTATTTACATGAAAAGGTAGAAAATGTGAATTCATGTCAAGGACTAACATAATCTGAAGTTTGATGAAAATCTGTGAGAATTAAGTCCGTGTTCTCGAGATTGAGCTATTACAGAAATCGTGAAAAATAGTGCATAGCAGCGCCTCTTGTTGAGCAATTTAAACCCAAATGTAGAAAATATCAAATCATGTCATGGACTAACTGAGTCTGAAGTTTATAGAAAGTCCGTGCCTTGGTTTTTGAGGTAGAGCGCCACCTGTTGAGCGATTATCACCCAAAACTAATCAGCACCAATTTATATCAGGGACTTACTGCATGTAAATTTTCATTAAATTCCGTGCATTAGTTCTTGAGATAGAGCGCCCACAATATTTGTGACATATACAGACAGACAGACTCAAAGACAGACATTTTGTAAAAACATGTTTTTTGGTATCTCTGACCCCTAAAACGTGTAAATCCGTGGAAAACCGGAAGTCGAAAATTTTTAGGAATCCAATACTTTTTTCTTATAAAGATAGAAGAATGTAAAATTATAAATTTCTTACTTTTCCGAGCATATTTAAACCAAGGGAATCGAATAGAGTGCAAAATAAAGGACCATTTAAAAAGGAATGGTTGTACACTTTTTAACACGTAGGCGACCCCTAAACGTAATTTATTCCTAATACTAAGTAACAGATATTGTTCAAAGTCCCTATAAATGCATCTTTAAATAAAGTTAATTTACGGTAAAATTAGAAGAAGTGATCGCTTTTTTCCTTCTTTCCTCTTTTGAGACCTTTTCTAAATCTGCCGTAAATTGTAGTGGATGTAATGTGACAGTTGCCAAACGATTAAGTAATACAGTGCGTGTCAAAAGTTTAAGCACAAAAGAAAATTTCAAAATAAAATTTTATTAATTAGTGAAAGTTACTTCCCTTTTCACATAGCCTACAAATTGTTTCATGAATTGTTCAAACAGATTCATGCTATAAAATTTATTTTAAATAATAAAATTTATCAAAACAGCAAAAATGAGTGTGCCAAAAGTTTAAGCACAGTAGTTTTTTAGTCTTTAGCAGAACAAGAAAAAAGAAAATTAATACTTGAATATTGCTCCTTTCTGCTGAATTACTTTAAATATACTGTCTTTCATCGTTAAAATGAGGATCTATATTGTTTCTGGTTCATTTTTAAACCAAGCGTTCTCAATGGCATCTTAAAATCTTTAACTGAAGAATACTGCTTTCCATTTGGATAAACTGCATGATTGAGAATACCCCACATATTTTTTATAAAGTTTAAATCAGGACTAATTGCCGGCCATTTCAATACAGACACTGTTTTCGACTTAAGCCACGATGAAGTTGAGTTTGAGGTATGGATGGAAGCATTATCATGTTGAAATAACCATTTTTCTCCCCCTAAAAACCCCGGCAACAGGAAGCAAATGATTGTCAAGTGTCTCTTGGTAGTTTTCAAAGTTTTCACGACCACTGATGAATGCTAGAGATGTCTGACCATTGAAAGAAATAGCCCCCCATACCATTACAGAACTACCATTATGTTATCGGCTAAATACACTGCTAGGTTCTTTGCGGAGATCATGCCAATAGTACTTAAATCCATCAGGGCCAACGAGGTTCCATTTTTTTTTCATCATTGAATATGACATTCAGCCACTTTTCACCAAATGACATATGCTCTTTGACCCATTGTAATCTAACTTCTTTATGGTATCGTTTGAAACACGGTAATCGAGCCATTTTACGGTATTTGATATATTTGAATTCTAAAACTCTTCTATAGACAGTTTTTTTCGATATTTATTCTCTAACTGCATATTTTATTTTCGAAAGGGAGTAATTACCAGTTGAAACCAAATTTCTGATGCGGCTATCTTCGCTCAAACTAGTCACTCGCGGCCTTCCTGAACGAAATTTTCGTTTAAAATCATTATCACGAGCCAAAATTTGATGAATACCTTGTTTTGACTTTTTTAATGTACTTGCAATTTCAGAAACAGAATTACATTTTGCTCTCATACTCCAAATTTTTATCATCTCCTCCTCTGAAAATTCTTTCGACTTGGGCATTTTGTACTAACTCAAAAACAACAGCGGACTGCTTCTTATACACCCAGAAATTATTTGCGTGCGCAACCATTTACGTCAGACTGTAAAATTTGCATAAAAAAGATTTTGTGCTTAAACTTTTGACACGGTCATTTTTCTTCTATTCTTAAACTCCATGGTTTGAAATAAAATTTAAAAGTTAATTTAAATGAATATGGTGTAAAAATAAATAATATTAACATATACAAGACAGATATTGAAATTTAAGGTAATATTTGAAGTGTTATTTTAAAATTGCTATTGTGCTTAAACTTTTGACACGCACTGTTAAACCTATGATTGAATGCTATACTTTTAATTTACACAGGTGGTTTTTTACACATAAAAGTTGTAACAAACAACTTCAATATCTTCTTTCAAACACTCAATATTAACCTCTGATCTTGATATGATTGGAATATTCCGATATCAACAGGAAACCTTCGGACGAATCCTTTATGAATTATGAAGTTTAAAATTTGAAAATACTAATGCTCAGTTCAATTCTACTTGCTTCAAAATGGATTTCAAGGTTGGTGCTTTTGAAATCATTATTCAAAAACTTCGTTGCCGAATGAGCTGTAAGTTTGGATTTTAAAACGTCTATAAATACGAATTATAGTTTTGATTATAAGATGTGTATTTACTGTGCATATTTAAATGTTTTAATATTATGCAGTTTTTTATATCGTATACGTATAGTATAAAGCGGTTTAGATATAATGTCTGACCTAGTTTTGAATGATTTTAGTGTGACTATATAAAGTAAAATCCAGTTCTTTTGCTAATTAGAATGTTATGCTTTTTAGTTAAAATAAATTAGTAAAAAATTAGTTCTGAGCTTCACTTTTACTACAATTCTTATCAGAATTTTTTAGCCTTATTCAGTTGCTGTAAAATAACACATATCCTGCAGTTAAATATGCTGTTTATGAATTCTGCTTTAGGAAATATGAAACAGTAATTTTCTAATCAGAAATAGTAAGTTGTGCCATATTCCTTCAAATTCCAAAGCGTATATGCACCTTAAAATTGATATTTTTTATGTATTTTTTAAATAACTTACAATCCGTTCGATGTATAGAGTTCGACGTATAGATTTCTCTTAAGTGCCAGGACATAACTGCGTACCTCATAAAATTTTCCTTTACAATACATGCACGTATATGCGTGCGCTCTCATTTAAGACCAGATTCTGGTATTTTAAGCATCTTTTTCGTTTGGTTAATTGCTATTGTGATTCGTTTTTACAGCATAAACATACAAAACTTATTTTTTATTTCTAACTTTTTGTGCTTTATTGTAATTTAACAATAATTTGAAAAACCTACGAACTTTACCTATGTAATCGTTATTTATATCGAACCTTGCATCTAATTGTATAATATAAATAAACCTTTATTTCATCCCCTCACGTTAAATGTAATTAAATAATTCACTTGTAATTAAAAATAATCACATTAATTGCTTTTTGAAGAAATTTAATGTCTCTAGTATTCAGCATACTATCAGTAAAATAAATCTGGTTCTTAAGGGGTTAAGCGCTTAATCCGCAGTTGACACTATCACTATTGATATGTTGGTAGATTTCGTGTTTAACCACATATTAAATGGTTAACTTGTGATGCAGATAAAGGAATAATCATCACTTAAGAGAACTAATACCAAATAATGTATTTGTATGAAAGTCTAAACAATCGCTATACTCACATATATAATCGAAAGGGAAATTTGGAACTTTCAAGAAAATTAGAATTTATCATTGAAGTGTGCATTTTCGAAGAAAAAGCAGAAGCGTTCCTTCATGCGTCAGAAGCGTTTACGAAAATTTAATGTAGCTTCGAAAAATTACCCACAATTTTTGAAATTTTTTAGTACTATAGAAGATGTAACCAGAAAGCTCAGATGTTCATATGCTATTTAGATTTATGGAAAAATTGTGGAAGAGTACTTAGTTACATTTTGCGAAAGATTTTGGTGGACAAGTGAATTTTGAAGATTTTATGTGTGATCGGATTCACTGCGATTATATGCGAGTATGGAAACACTAAATGTGCGCACATTGTTCGTGCGTGAGAAGTTTTTTCTGTATCTCTGTAACTTTCATAATATATCTCCGGAATCGGGTTGTCACAATTATTTTGCAATGATATGTAACTGTGGTTGTATTGGATTATAGATAGTATAATGATGTATTAGTTGGAATAAGTGGATGTGGAATGAATTTCATTTAACGGCAATCATGTTTACTGTTGCTATCTACATATAACACTTGGAGTTATGTTTTAAATAGAGAATGATAGTTCACTGGATAAACGTGTTTGATACACCAGTGTTGTGACACTAGGATAAAACTAGTTGATAAGAAGTTGATTTTCTTACTTCACTAAAGAGGTAATGATACTCGCGGAGTCTACATATTTATTTAGAATTTAGTTAGGATTATGCTTTTTAGTAAATATAATTATTTTAATAAAATTAACTACAGGAATATTAATTTAATGCTTGAAGAGGAGTCTGATTATTTTTAAAATTTATGCTGCTTGTCTCACTGCTCATTTCCAATTTTAAATGTTTTAATAAAATGTTATTATAAGTTGTCCTCATGACCTTTTTTCAAATGAATACCCGTAAAAGTGTTGTTACAAATGACACCCTATAAAATATTGAATCCAGGCCAAAGGGCATTGTTCCGGGTGTTTATTGCTGTTTTATGGAGGATGTGGATCTCTTTACTTTATTATGATTTAAAGTATATAATCTATTAATGCTTCTGCCAAGAAATACCTTTGTTAAAATGTTTATTTGAAGATGATACACTCCTATGGTTTGAGAAGAATTTTTTTTTTTTTTGCCTCTGATCAAGCAAACCTTATGAACAACCAGTTATTGAGCTTAAAATGGCATTTCCATTTATACATGGTAAGGATAATTTATAGAAAGAAATCTATTTTAGTCAGCAGAGTATCTCACAGAAAGAATTTAATTTTTTTTCTTCTATAAATAAAAGTTCAAAAGTAAACTAGTGCTAGACTCTACTTTTGAAGAAGTTTTAGATATTTTGTTGCCTTTTTCTATACCATGATACAGGATTATATTGAAATGCGTGGGCTTTTAAATCATTCTAAACTTTATTAATTGATATGACAATATGAAATTATCGTTATGAAGTATCGGGTATCCAAAGACAAAGGGGAATTCGCAGTAATGTATATACTTAATCCTCACTTGAGTTTGGAAATGAGAGTAAAATGAACAGTTTTTCGGAAGGAGTAGAGAAATCAAAAGCGGAAATTGAAATGGATATAGGAATGATGGAAATAATTTTCCGATTGGTCGTAATAACGATGATGATTTGTAAAGTGGTAGTGATAATTTTAGAGGAAATAAAGAAAATTTTTAAAATGAGCGTAGAGGCGAGCAAGGTATTGACATTAACTTTTTAGTTCAAGTAGTAAAAACAGGATTAGAATCCAATGTAGAAATCCCATTCCATTTTCCCTTTACCACAGCTGAGTGCAGTTGCATGCATAAAAGCAGGTAACTGATACGGAGGTAATCTATCAGAAATTGTGCATAATGACTATAGTCCTTAATGGCTGTAGTTCAAAATATATGCAGTCATCAGGGCTCCCATTTGGTCTGCTTTTTGAACACCACTTTTATTTTTAAGAAAATATTTATAAATTTCGTAGAAACATACCAGGCAGAGCGTTTTTCATGGAATTGTTGCAGAAACCTATTACGTATTTCTTTTAATATAAGTTACTGGTTTTCAAAAAACATACCAGTGGGAGCCCTGAATCATAGTAAAAACAGCAAAACTTACTGTAATTATAAATACTGTTAGTCTTAATCAAGTTGAATTACCTGAATTGTAAATAATATTGGAAAGTAATGTGTTAAAATAATATTAGAAGCAATGTCTAAGTGCTGCTTTGTTTATTATAAATTTATAAAAAGTATTTTTGATTTGGGAAGTTAAAATATTCAAATCCTTTCATTACGTCAATTCATGGTTTTGTATGCGTGAATAGAAGAAAAGTAAATTTATATGTTGAAATTCGATCTGTTAAAGCTGTATGGCTACCTTATGTAATTGAAGCGGTAAATGCATAATGTATATTTGGTGTCGATTTGATGAAGGATAGAGATATAAGTCGATATTTTGCAAAAATTTTGATTGTTAATCAAGATGAGAACACTCGTTAAGTCGAAACATCATAAGTTTCTGTTAATTAAGAAGAGATTAGTCTGACTGAGAATGAATATAAGAAGTTTAAACAGTTTATGGAGCAACTTTTTTCTAATCTGCCAGGATTCATTCATGTCATAAGCATGAAATTGATACTGGTAGTGCCACTTTTTGCTTAAAAAACGTTATATGTAATAACAGTTTAAACTGAGTAAGATACATTATCAAATGAAAATAACTTAGACGATGCTATTTAAAGCCTATTGATTTTGCTTTTGTGTAAATATTAGTGGCGGTTCGAAAGAAAAGCGGAAAAAATCTGATTATCCGAACCCATGGATATTTGTTATTTATTATAATAAATTAAAAGTTATTAACCAGTATATTTTGTTTTCAATTCTTGTAGTATATGAAATATTATGAATAATATATGAATCGTTTTAATACTTGTAATGTATGGCATCACGAATATTAATTGTATGCCCAATCATGTGAGTATATACAAATTCCAGTGGTACTTGAGGATATTGCTAAAATCCATTTTATTATTAAAAATAGTAGATTTGTCGATATATAGATGAGTTTTGGTTTAGCTGACAACTTCAAAAAAGAAAATAGCGAGACAACTATGTTTGCCATAAATTTATTAAAGCAACAAATATTTGATACGGAATATTTAATCCGAATCACAGTAACCGTGTCAGTTTAGTGCAACATAACTGTACGAACTCATCATAGGCTGCCGAATACCTTTGATTTCTGACAATGAGAAAGCGATGAATCTGTACATAAGGGATACGATTTTAAATAATACTAGTACCAAGAAAACCAGAGTTGAATCTTACGACTACTGAGAGGGAAGTGACATTTTGTACTTTTTTCATTCATTTTGGTGTAGCATTGCCATCAAATTCTACCAATCCATTCATATACAATTTTACTGCAATGCTGGCACAACATGCTTGAGTAAAAGATTGTCATACCGCTTTAGCTAATTGCTTTTACTTTTCCCAGACAGATGCTTGGCAGCGTGCTTCACAGAAAAAAAAAGAGTAAAGAGTAAAAAAAAGTGAAAACACAAAACTGTCGTTGCCAAGTAATGTAGTAATTTCGTCGGAATGTCACTGGGATCTGACGTCGACCGTATGCTGGTTTTAAGTGCATTGATCATCCAAAGGCAATAATAAGTATGCTTCTTCCTTCCAGAGCACGTTAAGCAAACACTGTAATTCATTTCAGTATTTTCAGAATTTAAGGGGTAAATGTTTTCTTTTCAGCGGAATCTGCCAGTAATAACTGATGTGTTAATACGAATGTAAATGTAACTTGATAAACGTATTTTGTGAAGGAATACATAGAAGCTATTATTCAGACACAGGTACAACTTTTCGAGCTTCTGAAGCAATGGTACTTCCCATCGATTAATTCGCTATCGTTTTCACTATAGCAATTTGAACAGTAGTGACACTTTCCTCCTTAAAAATGTGTCTTTTACTTTATACACGATTCTTTAAATGTTTTGTTTCTTCTGCGAGTCTGAGAAATTTCTGTATTTCTAGAGGTGGGAAAACTCTATATATTTTACATACTTTTTTAATCAAATTACTTGATTTCCGCTACATTTTCAAAATAGAAATTTTTGCTTTATTTTCGATTTACATAGTCCGTATTTTAAAAAGCGAAATATTTCTGTTGTGGAATTTTGGAATATGAAAAGGGTCTTTACTTCTCTTGAGTTCTTTCGCAAAATGAAAGTTCCTGATTCGCTATTCATGTAAAAGAGATTTAATCAACAGTGCTTTCGTCAAATGCTGCGATTGTCAAACGAGGAATCTATATATTTTACTGTATTGATGTGAAAAAATCTTCTTCATATATTCTGCACACCAATGTATAAAATTACGATGTCTCATATTAGTGTCTGTACCGTAAATGACATTTTTCAAAACAAATATACATATTTTTTCATTCATAGTTTTCAGAAATTCAGGATGTTGAATAATAAACTTATTTGTAAAAAACATTCAAACAATTTCCAAACAAAATGATATTTAAAAAAAGTGTTTAATTATCCGTAATATTAGCAGTTTATCGTATGCTTTCGCTACAGAAAAAATACATATTCAAATACGGTTCTAAGTACTTTTTAATAATAAAGTTGCCCTTTTTTCTCATTCTGTATTAAAGATAACTGAAAAACTTTGCTTAAAGATCGTTATTTGATCGTCAGTTGATTTTCCTTCTTTTCCTTAGAAGACTAATTGCTTAGAAATTAAAAGTATCTTAACAGAAGAAGTCAAAGGTGTGTAAATCATTTGAATCTATTTTCATTCGAAGTTACAGCGGTATTTCTTTAGATGTTCGTTAATTGCATCAAAAGAAAAAATATTCTCCGTGGTATTATTTTCTTGTAGAAAGGTTTAAGATAGTACTTTTTGCTATGAAAAATTCTGATTCTTTCGTATTTTCTATTAAAAATCAAACACATTCATGAATGATATTTTCTTTAAAAGAAAATATGTTAATGAAATGTATTACCCTTATTATTATTTTTTATTTAGTATAAAAAGCTCGAATTTAAGCTTGAATTTAATGCATATAATATCTTCATAAAAATAAAATACAATTGCTTCTAATTAAAAGCAATTGCTCTTAATTTTCTGTAATGCATTAACAATTATTGGCAAATATGTATTTATTTTGTTAGCTTACCTAAGCTGTTATGGTAATATATATATATATATATATATATATATATATATATATATATATATATATATATATATATATATATAGCACTTTAAGAATAATGTGTAACGGTGTTGTGTATGTGTTTTAGTAGAGTTCACTCAAAACTTTAAAATTTTTGGACTATATATATATATATATATATATATATATACATGTTTGATCGTAATAATTTTGAAAAATTTTTACTAATTAAAAGATGTAAAAGACACAATTTTACAGAACTTAACTTGATACAGAAATTATGTCAAATTTTACAGATGCTTAATGTATTTTCATGGTTTTGTCATTCATGTGGTGTGTCGGGGAGACAGAGGTCACAAAAGTTATTTTTTTTTTAATTGCAGTACTCTTCATTTAAAATTGTATCACTCCATCGAAAACTTTTATATCCTTTGCTTATTTTTGTTTCTGTAGATTCAAAAAATATATAATTTGTTTTTACAATTTATAAAATTTTAGGAACTTTGCGACAACTTTTCTCAGTTACAAATTTGTTATTACATACAATATCTATAAAATTTTGGCTGGAAAGTTTCTACACAAAATCTCTATTTCATGTAAAAAGTATAACATAGATGTAGATTTTTTTACATGATATAAAATAATAGATATGTAGTTGTTTAACAAAATTGAGAAAAATAAATTTAACTCTTCTGAGTCCGAACATTTTTTTTTTTTATTTGGACATTCATATTGTAACAAGGAGAGACAGAAGACACAAAAATTATTATTTTTTTAAACACTTCAGTAATCGTCGGTGTTCTTAGTTTTTTAGAATGCCAAATTTTTTAGTAGAAATTAGTTTTCCCTATTACTAAAATTTTAGGAATTTTGAGACTGCTTTTCTCAGTCATAGGTTCCTTATCACATTGAATAGCTATAAAGTTTTGGCTGGGAATTTTCAATATAAAAAGCCCGTGTCATATAAAATATATATGTATTTTTCATACGATATAAAATAGTAGATATGCAGTTACTCATGAATATTAAGAAAAGTAAATTAAATCTTTCGAAGTCCAAACTTTTTATTATTATTATTTAAGGCGAATTTAATGTTAGGCCTAAAAAAATAAAATTAGCACTCAAATGACAAAAATTAAGGTTTACTGAAATATCTATATATTTAAAAGTCCAGGCTAATTTTTTAGTCATCAGCCCTTGAGCTTTCTACTAGACCGATTTTGTTGATTCTTTTAAAATTTGAAGCTGTTCATAAGTACATGTGCTCATTCTAACTATTTTTTAAATTTATTTCCATTTTTATATTTTATTTTTAATTTTAAAAGCTTTTTAATATAATTTCTTCAAAATAATGGCAATTGGATACCTTTCATTGTTCCAGAGAAACGAAAAATAATGAAAAATATTTAGATACGTGGCTTTTTGAATGTGTTTTTTTAATTTGCAAGTTTAATTTTGGTAAATAATATTTCATACACGTGTACTATTTAAAAAGAGAATAAAAATTTTTATTTACTGCGACATCATGCGAATACTGCTTATTGGGCTTATTTTATATTCATGCAGTTTAATTTTATTGGTGCTCTTATTTTTTTTATTATAATGAAACAGAAAATATCACTTTACTATAATACATCATGATTAAGCATAAAAATATGGATATAAAGTACGTGTAAAAAGTTTGTTCTGATAAAAGTAGCTACATGCTTAGTTTAAAATGTAATTTTACCTTCACACATGTAAAGAGAAAAATGGATCTGATGGTGTCAAAATGACGCTCTTTTCACGTGCTCATTTCTGAATTGTAAATATTATAACTGGAGAATTTATTGATTATTTTCTCTTGATGACATGCTCTCTCTCACGTTAAAAATTTTTAATTTTAGATAAGATGCATTATTTAAAAAAAAAAAAAAGTAAAATAAAGAATTTCAGGAAAATTGAGATTAATAAAGAATGGTTGTAGAGAAAAAAAATTTGATTAAAGTATTATATTCTATTGAAATAATTTTTAAGATTTATTTTAAATTTATTTAAATTTTTCTTATTATCCAAAAAGTCATTGTGAAATTCTCTGTGGAACTCTGCTGTCGTCAAAAAATAGCAGTCTTCTTTTGAACAGCACTTAAAATCCAACTACATTTTTTAGAAATATATAACGATGATGACAAAGAACAGTGCTATCGTTTTCTCTTTTATCGTACTTGAATTAATTCAAATTTAAATACTGTACGATTTCAATTGTTGCATGATAAAACAGGATTAAATTTTTAAATTAACTTTAGGATGAAATTTGTAAGGAAAAACTGACACCGAATTTCTCGACATTTTAAATAATTTTTAAGCATGAATTATTTGTTAAATCTCTTTCAACGAACTTAAAGAATAAAGGCAGAAAGAAAAAAAAACGAAAAGAAAAGAAACTATTATTTATAAGATTAGATTATCTACAGATTGCACCATTTTGTCACTAAACTGAAATCTGCAAACTAAAAAGAAAGATATTCAGTTTACGTAGAAAACAATATCATGTCAAATTGCTTGAAATATGTTTTGAATGAGATTATGAAAGGAATTATATTTCAGTATTTTTTTAGGGATCCATTAAATAAGATACTTTATAACAAGGAAAATATCCCCGTTTGTGAAAATGGCTCAGCCATTCTGATTATGGAAAAGTAATGAGGAAACCATGCAAAGAAATTATCAGTCGAAAGCATTAAAATTCTGTTTCATCGGCAAATAGTCCTAATGTTATTGAAAAATAAACATTTTGGTTATTTTAACGTAAAAAATAATTATAAGTTAAAAACAATGAATGTGTTTCAGAGGGAATATAATTGAAACGAAGAATGATTGATGAGGACATTTTAAAACAACTAATTTCAACGAGCTCCGTCTCGTAAATGAATATAAAAGTTATTTTCTAACAGTACAAATCTGATAATAGGCTACGGAAAAGTTTTCTAACATATTTGGAAAATTTCCTGTTATACTAGAATTAAATAGAAATAAAACTTTACTGTATATGTCTTCCTTCTTTTATCAGAAATGATTGGTTTAAACCCGTAGCCCCTATTTTGAACTTTAATCCTTTAAGACGAAAGACTTTTGCTTAATTTTTTATCTTTCATCACTGGTTTTTCAAGCCAGAAATATTCCTCTATTCGAATCGCGAAAATACTCCAATTAAATAAGGTAAACTTTACAATAAAAATTAACTGATAAGAATAATGAACAATTCTAAGCGCCTTAAATGGTATGTATATCCGTCGCTCGTCTGCAAGGGGTTAAAGAATGAAATATGTGTTCGAAATAAATGTTTCAGCAAAGTGGTATAGTGCTTAAAACTTTTAGGTAGCTTTCATTACAAAAAGTAAAAAGCTACCTATTGCAGCCGTCCGGAGGAAAGCACTTCCGGAAAATTTTGGTATATTTTCACCGATCATGACCCCCAGACCCCAAAACCACCCTCCGTTCAAATGTTGACATATATATATATATATATATAACCATATATATATATATATATCTGATTTTTGTCATGCGATAACTAACGTATTTATGAACCGATTTGAATGAAACTTGGTATGTACATAGTACATACAAATGTCTCGACCGAGTTCGTTGGCCAGCATCATCCGCCATTTTGTTTAAAAATGGCGGCCATTTTAAATTTTTTAAAAAATTTAAAATTTAAAATTAAATTCGAAAAAATTAAAATTTGAAAAATATTTTTCTTTTACGTGTTAGAACTTAAAACAAAGATTCCAGAACACTTTTTATTTTGTCAATATCTTAAAAAATGATTGAGTTATAGCACTTTGAATTTTTCTTATGGCTGACATTTTGAAACGATCTGATTTTGTCACGTGATAACACGCGTATTCATGAACCGATTTCAATGAAACTTGGTATGTACATACTACATACAAATGTCTCAACCGAGTTCGTTGGCCAGCATCATCCACCATTTTGTTTCAAAATGGTGGCCATTTTAAATTTTTTAAAAAAATTAAAATTTAAAATTAAATGCGAAAAAATTAAAAGTTGAAAAATATTTTTATTTTACGTGTTAAAACTTAAAACAACGATCTCACTTTTTATTTTGTCTATATCTTAAAAAATGATTGAGTTATAGCACTTTGAATTTTGCTTATGGCTGACATTTTGAAACGGTCTGTTCTGAACGATTCATCATGTTGCTTTAAAATGGCATACACTTTATGATATCGTGGAATTTGGTGACTCTCTAAATCGCTTAAAATAAAACCAGGTTGAATAAAAGATGACTAATTTCTAAAAATTCCTATTAATATTCAGTCTTGACAAAAACTAGTATTCAATCTTATAAAATCACTAATTTTTAAAGATTATTTCCACTAATTTGAGCTTAGTATTTTTGAACAATGTAACTTACTTTAAAATAAATAAATAAATATATAAGTATATGAAAGCTACCTCTTCCTCCCGGCATTGCCGGAAGTACTTTTTTTCTTTATTTTCTACCTAAATGCTGAACATAAATGAAGTGGTAGCAGGTTATGTAGCAAACCCACTAGGAATAACCCACCAATGGCATAATCCTCCAGATCCCACATTGCTAATTTATTATACACACATACACACACACACACTGGTGTACAAAATTTAAGGACGAGTCCCAAAATGCCAATTTTCAAGGGATTTTCAAGCAATAATTTTCACGCGAATATTCAAAAGGAAGTAATGTAATTCGAATAATTACTATCCCTGCATAACAGCTAGTCTATATAGCATTTCATTCAGGCCACACATGGTCACAAGAGTCACAGTCACTACGACGAAACAAAAAATAGGAAATTCCATACGTCTCTTTTATGAGTCTCAAATGACTACTATATGTGACTCAACTGACAGGTCACTGCGACTGCTGCTTTGTGTCGAGTCACCAGGTGACTTTACAATGTCGTTTTATTGAGACTCTCATGGTACTGTCATTTAAAGACTCAATTTCAAAGTCATTGTGAATATCCAATTTAGATAAATCACCAAACAATGTAACAATAAAGTCACATGGTGACTTTCTATCACAAGACTTTGTCAAATGGTGACAGAGATCCTACTGTGAAGTAACCACTCCGAAAAGTGGTGAAACTTTAGATTGTGTTGAATCTAAAGTTTTGTGGATTTCCGTGCAGTTGTTCTTGAGATAGAGCGCCCGCAAAATTTTTTTCACATACAAACAGACAACAAACTGACTGACAGACAGACTTTTTGTAAGAAAATGTAAATCCGTTGAAAATCGGATTTCAAAAATTTTCACGAATCCTGTACGTTTCTCTTGTAAAGGAAGAAGAAAGTAAAAATGGTATAAATTGCATTTTTTTTTTTTTTTTTGTTCAACTGAAGTGCCTAACATTTTTAAATTTTGCATGATAATTCCATATGAGATGCAAATACTTCCTAAGAACTGCCGAAATAAAATTCAAATTTAAGAGGATGAAGTTAACGGAAAGATTTTTAAAAACATTCTAAATTAGGATTTTTATGCATATTATGAAATACCAATCCGATTTAAAAACATAATGGCTGCAAATTGGTGGTGACAGGACTTGTTCAAACATAAGCTAAATTTTATGTGCTTTCCACTACCACCAGAGGATTACAAGAGCAAAAAACATTCTAAATTGCGACTACTGTGATACTAAAGAGGCTGAAATTTAAAAATGGCATGATAGTTACTTATAAAATATAATTGTCTATAAGAGCAATTAAAAGTAAGTTCGACATTTAACAGTTGTAATGCGATGGGAAAGAACGAAAGGCGTTCTTAAAAATTGCGAAATTATGATTTCTATGCAATCTCAGTATATAATAAACTGATTATGAAAGTAATGGTTGCGAATCAATTTTGACAATCTATGATCCTTATACAGTCTATATTTTAAGCCTGTACCACTGCCACCTGGGGTTGGCAAAAGCAAAAAAATTTCTAAAAATCCCTTTGAAAATATTTTAAATTACGTTTATGTGGAATAATAGGGAATACTTAATCGATTTTAAAATTAACATTGACAAATTAATGGTGGCAATCCTTGCTTCAACATACTATCGAGATTGCAGACTGTTAGACAAGAAACTTGGGATTCGTCACGATGGTTAATTTCAAGATGTAAATGCGTACTAAGACGATGGTTTAAAAAAATTGAAAACTTCAAAAGAATACTGAAATAAATATATGGACTGAGAAAAAAATTTTCAAACTATTAATTTTTGAATTAGTCCTAAAAGTATAATTTCTTATAAAAAATTTTTAGATATAGAACTTGAGATCACTAGGCTTTTTCAAATATTACGCGAGAAAATCCGCGGGATTTAATAGTATTTAAATAAATTTGTTTAAGGTTTAAAAATTTTAGCCCATTTAACGTATCTGTTAATGGATATCGATCAAAAGAATTTTTAATGTCCAGGGAAATAAGCGATGTATACCTTGTTAAAAATAAAGGTGACAAACCAGTTACATTTGGCGCCCAGGTGTAAAAAGGAATTGCCATTTGACACCCGCGGGCTTGAAAATGTGTTTGGGGTGCCGTTTGATCCCGCAATGGGTGATTCACGCTAATTAGGGTGCCGCGCAATGTATACCGTTAGAAGATTTTCACCCCTTAGTCGTTTACGACTTCCCCTTCAACTCGCCATCACTGGTGGATCAAAACACGGCCTCCTTCAGCTCGTCTTTCTTCCTGAAGTAAGCCGTGATCAAAACAGCAATTTCTCCCTTCGAAGACTATCACCGATCGTTCGCTATCCCAATTTCGTTTAGAACTTCGGATGGCTAACTTTTGGCGAGCTTTTTATATAAAGAAACCTTTGAATTTCAGGACATTTGAACATTTCAAGGAGACCTTGAAGGTGAGCTCGATGGCCAAGTGGTTAGATCTCTGAGCTTGCAATGAGACGTTGTGGGTACAAATCTTTCGCTGGCCATTGTCGTTTTCATAATTTCTTTTTATTATTTAGCACTCTGGATTAAGGGTGCCATCTTTTCACCTTAATTAAAGGTGCCATTCTGGTTCTCGTAGGGGTGTCACCAGTGATACAAGCCTTTCACTCCTAAAAGGTGCAATGTGTCACCATTAGTTTTAGAAGTGTAGTTACTGTTGTCTTTGTTTAAATTTATGTATAAAAAGAGTTCTGCTGTCGCCGATTAGATGAAACTTCCTTCCTGGAATCCATACTGTGAATGTTGAGATTGTTTTAAATTATGTATTGAAAAAATTATGGTATTTTCAGACTTTTTTCCGAATATGTGTAATGAAGATACACTGTTAAAAATAAAGGTGACGAACCGGTTGCATTTGACGCACAGGGATGAAAAGGTTAAATCACTTGGCACCAGCGGGCTTGAAAATGTGTTTGGGGTGTCATTGGGTGTCTCACGCTAATTAGGGTGCCGCGCAATGCATACCGTTGGAAGATTTTCACCTCTTAGTCATTTGCGCATGCTCTGTAACGTGTATCCTTGCACTTCAACTCGCTGTCACTGGTGGATCAACACAGCAATTTTTTCCTACGATGACTATCACCGCTATACGCTATCCCAATTTTGTTTAGAACTTCGGATGGCTAACTTTTGGCGAGCTTTTTTATATAAAGCAGCCTTTGAATTTCAGGACATTATGAACATTTCAGGGAGACTTTGAAGGTGAGCTTGGTGGCCGAGTGGATAGGGCGCTGAGCTTGTAATCAGACGTTCTGCGTTCGAATCCATCGAGGGCCGAAAGTCGGTTAGTATATTTTTTAATTTTTTATCATTGGGCACTCTGGATTAAGGGTGCCATCTTTTCACCCTATTTAAAGGTGCTATTTTGGTTCTTTAAGGGATGTCACCAGTGAGACAAGCCTTTCACCCTTAAAAGGTGCAATATGTCACCATTAGTTTTAACAGTGTACTGGGCTATATGAGGAGGCTGTGTTAAGTGATTTTGAAGGTTTTGAAATAATAAACTACCTCACATACTTTCCATGTTTTTGGAAAGCAATTTTAGTTCAACAACACGTTAAACGTACTTAATAGAATTTGTTTCCGATTTTTATATAGTTGCCTTATTATGTTGTAGTCAAACTCATTAGGTACCGGAGTTTTTTCTCTTAAAGTTACAGATGTCCTTTTGTAATACTTTGACAGTAAAATCTTAAAACTTTTTCTTCTTTGCATGTAAGGATATTGGGCTGTTGGAGGCATTGATTCGCCAAAAATTTGAGTAGTTAATGTTTCGTAAAATAGTTCTACTGAGTTGGTTTCTTCTTCGAGAGTTGAAAATGTTCCTGTAATTGTGTTCTAACATTGTGTTAGCCGTAAAATCAAAAGCATGAAATGATTGTACGACAAACACAATGATAAACCTACGAATAAACCACTGATGGTATTAATTTTTGGTTTATACACAAAGTCACTTCCGGCAGACATGGATCATTAGATTCCCCTATAACCACTTTTCCTTAAAACAAAGGTTTTTTAGGGTTGTCAGTTCTGACAATGACAACCGTCATACAGCGAACGCGACCAAAGACATCATAAGCTAGTAAGTTTTGCCTCATCCATTTTATTCCCAGGATGTCGCTCCATCGGTCTATTATCTGTTTTTTGCCATAAATAATTAATTGTGGGAACATCAATTCCGAAATCGAGACGTAGTCACAATGGCTGTTACTCGACGTTTTCGACTCTAAATAATGGTTTTTATTATAAATGCTCTTACAAAAAAAGCATTCATAAGTTTCTTTGTCCTTGGGAATCTCCATACAATCGAATCAATCGAGGAATGTATCGAATGATAAAAAAATATTTAAGAGTTTTGTGGGTCATTTTTTATATCTGATATCATCGCACGAACTTTCTTGGTTACCTCATGTTTGATTAAATGCGTGAATTTCTAATGTGATACAGTTTATATGAAGGAAGAAGTGAGTTTTATTATACTCACATGATTATAATTAAATGGTTTTCAATTTATCAGAGTGTAAAGTGTCATACTTATTGTTATTTTTTGCCAATAATTATTTATTTTAGTTTAAAGTTCAGAGTATTTCTGTAATTCAGATAAATGAGAAAAAGGAATATTTTAAGTAACAGATTTAAATAAATGCATATAACAGAATAAATAATGAAGTGTCTTTCTTTTAATACATTATTCGCCAATTATAGCCAATTAAATATTCTTGTATTTCAAATGACAATATATGTATAGAATTGAAATCTTTCAATAGAAACAATTTTTTATAAATTTAAATATTTTCAAGTAAAAAATTGAAATTAATTTTAAAAACTTCCTCAACCAAATTCCGTGATGTAATTACATACTACGAAAATAATGTCGAACATTTGGATATTGTTATACAATGAATTCAGCTTCTTTAAAATGATAATTAATAACTTACCTGAAATGGTCTTTAAATGAATACTTCGAAGTAATATAAGCTTTAATTTTTACAATAGAATGTCCATATTTTTAGATTAATTATTCGAAATAGAAATCAATCTTCATAGCTAGTATTAAAAATAAATGTTTATTCCAAAATTTCAAATCCTGTTCCACCGTTTCTACAATTTGGATTTTAGAAGTTTTTAATGTTATTTAACAATTTAGATATTAATAGAAAAAAATATGGACAGAATTTCTCAGACGCAAACTTGGAGAAAATATTACCTTCAATAAGAGAAATCATCATTTATATTCTTGCACTGACGAACTCAACTGCAAACAATGGATTGGACTAGTCACGAACATTCAGTTTTCCTGCTGCGACATTCTTTGCTTTAGAGAAGACGTAAGTATCCATATCCTTAAATATCCCGTTGATATTCCGTTGTACCTGAAATTTGTTGTTTATTCAAATATCTGAGTAGACTAAAAGTGTTTCTTTTATGATATTGGCATACAAATTATACAAAATGGAAAACTTTATAATAGGGAAAAGATTTCTCAAAAAATATCTTTTAAAAAACGTTATTTCTAAAGAAAATGATTTATTATTGGAAATGTGTTATGAATTTTACTCGCTATATAGTATTATTCTTTAGGATTGGCTTTGTAAAATTATATTTTTTGGATTATTATTAAATGTAAGGTATCCTGGGTAATAACGCCACGTTAAAGTTCTACCAATTTTCAAGGTTTAGTTTTAGATTTTTTTTCAAACAAATGTAGGATTTGATACAGCAACTAATTAAATATCTCTATAAAAATAATTTAACAGACATGTATTCATAAAATGTAATGGCGTGATTTCTTGACCCATGCTATTTGGCGTTATTACCCTTCTATATGGGTAATAACGTCATGCAAACAAAACTATAAAATAAGATGGAATAATCCCATATAGATTGCCCGATTCTAAAAATACAAACACTACAATCCTAGAAACTTACAAAATGCATTCTAAACGATCGAAACTGTTAAATGTTTTGTAAAAGTGTAAGAAAAAGAAACAGGAAGAGGGAGGAGGCAAAATAATACCAGACCCTGAGCTTCTTTTGACTTAAAAAGGACTCCTTAAATAGAATTATTAGAAATATTGCACGGTTTTAACTAAGTTTTTCTAAATCAGTATTTATGTTTATATGTATGCATTCTATACAAGGGAAAATGTTCAAATTTTTTGTTAAAGTGAAAGAAAAAGGAGGGAGGGGGAGCTTCAACAGAATATAACTCTCTGATCTTATCTTTGCTTAAAATGTCCCGCTTAAATATAATTATAAGAAACCTTTTTTCGGTTTTAAAAATTTTTAATGTAATATTTTTACTATGGGAAAATTTATAATAACTAGAGTTAGGTGTAATAAATATTTTTGTTATCACTGTTATAGAAGTTTTGTAAATACTTTTTAACCGGTAAACTCCACATTGCACCCTTTTAATCTAACCGTTTCAACAATGACAATAATGCTGTCTCATAAATAAAGAAAAAAATAAACTCCCTTCGAGTGTAGTTCCACCACTGTAAGGAATCAAGCTGGGTAATAGCACCATTCCTTGGCGTTATCACCCCGGTATACTTATTGCGCAGTACATTTTAAATTACAAACTATCTCACTAAGATATTCAAAATATTCTACAACATTTTGAAAATACTTGAAATGCACTGCAAATTTATGTAATAAACAAAGTATTTCTTGATAAATATATAGTCTTCACATCACATAACTTATTTCGAAAATTTTAGATCAAGCATTAATTTTAGTTGCTTCTAAAAGCGATAAGGCCTATAAATGAAAAAATTAACTTCAAACTGTTGTTTCTGTTTTATATGACTCAGACACCTTCTTCGCAGAGCCCATAGTTGCCATTTGCAGGATTATTATATAATTATGCGTAATATTAGCACTTGGCGTTATTATCCCACCTGGCGTTATTAGACCAGAATACCTTATATAAGTTAATATTATTTACAATTATATTTTATCAGCATGATTGTTACATCATTTCTGCACATAATAAGAACATAAAATGTACAATGTATTCAAAAATGAATTAGCAGATTTTTAAATGCGCAAACAAATCGTGACATCTTTTACAGTTCTTGTTGCATGAGTGTAATGTGTGAAGTCTAACAGATTTATTGTACGATTCTTTATTTTATAACCAAATATCAACAACCGATGATGTTTTGCTTGCTGAAACAGTAAGAATGCTCAAACTAACATTTAAATATGAAAAAAAAAAATTAGCTGAGATTTTATTCATCATTCGTTAAACTACTGAAATGCAAAAAAACTTTTGTTGTTTGAGGTTGTGAGATTTAAAGATTAACAATGAGATAATTTAATGTTGTTCTTTTTTAAATTAGAATTCTTATTATCTTTTCAAATTAAATTATAACGAATTTTGTGCATCTAATTTCGAAAAATTACTAATTAGATACATTTATACAGGGTGTCCCAAAAGGTCATGTCCAAACGGCACACATGGTTGTGTCAGGTCATTAGGAAACAGAATTACATAGGAAAGGGGGGTCGGAAACGCGATTGTAATCCGCTAGAGGGCGATAAGCGATGTCAGACGAAAGCGCGGGCAGTCGGATCATTCGAAGCGCGGACGTTGCAGAGAAAGGATGAACCAGTACAGCAATGCAGAATTGACAGACATGCATTACGTGTATGGCGTTGTAGCATTTTTCTTTTTTATTTGGTACTGTTTTGTTGTAAAATAAAGATATTTTACACCGTTTGTTATCTTTTCTTTGCGTGACGGTTACGATGCAATTTCACTGTTTATATCGCGTTTCCGACCCCCCTTTCCTATGTAATTCTGTTTCCTCATGACCTGACACAACCATGTGTTCCGTTTGGACATGACCTTTTGGGACACCCTGTATACTTTTATACTACATTACATCATAATTTAAAAATATTTCTATTAAGTACTGGTATTGATATTTGCTCGGATAAAATACAATTTAATTTTATCATTTCTTTATTTTTAATAGAGTTGTCCTGACACAAATCCTTAACCTTTTTTAATGTTTTTTTCTCTTTACAAGAATTCTCTAAATTAAGAAACATTTTAGTACTAAAAGTATCGTAAGCGAAGTGAACTGAACCCGAAAATTAGAGTAATGAAAATTGTTTCCTTCTAGCATTTCCACAACTGATACAGTTGAAGCAAAAAAGATTACGAAAAGTACAAAACTATTTTTACGCTGGCATTGGCACTTTTTATTTGCTCACTAATTTCTTTTTCAGTAGTTTTTTTATTATGGAAGTGATCTATTAAAATGAAGCAATTAAGTATTTTATCGATTTTTTTTTCTTCAAAACTTTTAGAAACAAATCTATGTTCATTAACTGTTATATCAAGCGACTGAAAATTGATATTTTAAAAAAAAAGTTTTTAATTATTGTTTTTTTAAAGAAGATTTAACTATGTTGGATTTAAAGGCGATAAAATTTCTATTTTTTTTGTTTAAATTTGACTTTAGATATAAATCGATTTTAAATTCCTCTGGTAAAAACTGATAACTTTTCGCACATACATTTTTATACGCATTATTAAGATTATACATAGTAATACTAGGAGAAATTCTTCTTGAAATTTAAAGCGCATTTATAAAAAGTAACATATATATGCAACAAGCTAACATATTTTTGTATATTCTAAACTACTACTGTTTATCCATAAAAATAAGGAAACAAATTTAATATTTTCAGAGTGTATATAAGCTTTTTTACATTTAACGGATATTTTCAGTGTTTTCATTATTCACGAAGAACTACTGAATAACACTGAACAGAAAATTTATACATTTCATAATCTATAAGAAAGCTAAAAAAAAAGAAAAGGAAGAAATAATATTATTATAAAGAAAGAAATGTCAGCCGTGAAGCATAGATTATGAATTACTTTCAAACACATTAAGACTAGTGTAATAAAATCTACCGTTTATTAAAGTGAAATATGAAATCTAATCAAACACTTTGGAAAAAGCATAAGGCTTTTTAGAAACCAGTTCCAGCATTCACACGCACTAGTCGGAAAAATATTTGTACTCTTTTGTGAATCCCTATATAAGATCTATACATCTGTATTAAACTATACAGCTGAAATAAAATTTAGTTCTGTTACGAAAGGCATAAAAAATTAGAAAATTCCCCTTTAGCAATTTCCATCAACAAAAGGAAATGTATACGAATTGTTTTGTGCAACGGAATAAATGTCACATAGAATTTATACACACTCAATAATATGAAAAAGAATTGGTAAGTTCAAAGTGCATAATACAACTGAAAACACACTTGTAACAATTATTGTGCATAGATAGTACTGTAGCCGAATTATTTTATGGTACCTATTAAAGACTAATAAATGCTATCCGCAGCACATTGTACAATAAGCATCTAACCGTATAGTGCAATGCTGTATATCAATTTCAAAATGTTTGACATAAAGCAGCATTAAAATAGATTGCAAATGGTTTTTCCCAGTAAACATACTATAAAAAAATTCTATTGAATGTTTCTGTAAACCAACTGTAAATGCTAAACACACTCCATATTTTAATATCGAACATGCCATTGTAAATCTCAATCTCGTGTATGCATTACATTGTAATCGGAGTTCATTGACGCAAACTAGAGTACCCTGTCCCCTGAATACTATTCTTGAGTACTGACACAAACATGACGGCTGTTGTAGGAGGAGTTTTTTCAGCGCTTGTACAGTCCCTTAAATTTGAATACCATTAAGTCTAATTTTAGGTAGCTTTCATTACAAAAAGTAAAAAGCTACCTATTGCAGCCGTCCGGAGGAAAGCACTTCCGGAAAATTTTGGTATATTTTCACCGATCATGACCCCCAGACCCCAAAACCACCCTCCGTTCAAATGTTGACATATATATATATATATATATATATAACCATATATATATATATATATATATCTGATATTTGTCATGCGATAACTAACGTATTTATGAACCGATTTGAATGAAACTTGGTATGTACATAGTACATATAAATGTCTCGACCGAGTTCGTTGGTCAGCATCATCCGCCATTTTGTTTCAAAATGGCGGCCATTTTAAATTTTTAAAAAAATTTAAAATTTAAAATTAAATTCGAAAAAATCAAAATTTGAAAAATATTTTTCTTTTACATGTTAAAACTTAAAACAACGATTCCAGAACACTTTTTATTTTGTCTATATCTTAGAAAATGATTGAGTTATAGCACTTTGAAATTTTCTTATGGCTGACATTTTGAAACGATCTGATTTTTGTCACGTGATAACACGCGTATTTATGAACCGATTTCAATGAAACTTGGTATGTATATAGTGCATACAAATGTCTCGACCGAGTTCGTTGGCCAGCATCATCCGCCATTTTGTTTCAAAATGGTGGCCATTTTAAATTTTTAAAAAAATTTAAAATTTAAAATTAAATTTGAAAAAATCAAAATTTGAAAAATATTTTTCTTTTACGTGTTAGAACTTAAAACAAAAATTCCAGAACACTTTTTATTTTGTCTATATCTTACAAAATGATTGAGTTATAGCACTTTGAACTTTTCTTATGGCTGACATTTTGAAACGATCTGATGTTTGTCACGTGATAACACGCGTATTTATGAAACGATTTCAATGAAACTTGGTATGTACGTAGTACATACAAATGACTCGACCGAGTTCGTTGGCTAGCGTCATCCAACATTTTGTTTCAAAATTGTGGCCATTTTAAATTTTTAAAAAAAAATAAAATTTAAAATTAAATGCGAAAAAATTAAAAGTTGAAAAATATTTTTCTTTTACGTGTTAAAACTTAAAACAACAATTCCAGAACACTTTTTATTTTGTCTATATATTGAAAAATGATTGAGTTATAGCACTTTGAATTTTGCTTATGGCTGACATTTTGAAACGGTCTGATCTGAACGATCCATCATGTTGCTTTAAAATGGCATACACTTTATGATATCGTGGAGTTTGGCGACTCTCTAAATCGCTTAAAATAAAACCAGGTTGAATAAAAGATGACTAATTTCTAAAAATTCCTATTAATATTCAGTCTTGAGAAAAACTAGTATTCAATCTTATAAAATCACTAATTTTATAAGATTATTTCCACTAATTTGAGCTTAGTATTTTTGAACAATGTAACTTACTTTAAAATAAATAAATAAATATATAAGTATATGAAAGCTGCCTCTTCCTCCCGGCATTGCCGGAAGGACTTTTTTTATTTCTCTGAGATTAAAAAACCAAAAAAAAAAAAAATATTTGGAAAATACTGGTGTCTAAATTCTTTTAACGGTACAAATGGTTGAAAAAAAAACTTATGACAGCTGCCATTTTTGTGTTATCAGTCAGACGTATGTGGCGAACAGACGGGCAGAAGAAAGACTAATCAAGAAGAACCAACTCTGTAGTAAGTGAGTTGATAGGAAATATAAAATGCATGAAGTAAAATTTGTAAGTTCAGTCCGTCCTGATTCCCGAGTTTAAAGTTTTGAAACTTTCAGCGTTTAGTAAAAAAAAAAAAAAAAAAAAAAAAAAAAAAAAAAAAAAAAAAGAGAGAATTTAGCTCATTTGATCTTCAGAAGTTCTCCCGCTTTCTATTTTATTTTAATTTTTTTAATGGAAATACAGCCAAAATCAGACGACATTATATTTTCTTTCTCCGAATTAAAATCTGACATATTTCTATTTTATTTTGAAATTCGGGATAAAAAAATACACTTTCACGTATTTTTCACCAAATTTTTGCTCATGCACTGAGAAAAGAGACAGTATCGTTCAATCGGACACTCTCCTTTTGGAAATATGAATGCATTTTTTTAATGATGGTCATTTACATATTAAAAATTGCACCAACTTCTAATTTTCAAATTGTTTCCTCGAATGTACATTATTTTATAAAAAATTATTTCCCCCAAGTTTTAATCTTTTTCATGGGGGAGTAGATTGTGCCTCGCGATAATTTTCTAGTACGAGTATGTTGGTGAAAGTTTTCATAAAAATAGCATTTTTGTAATGAAGTATACAAGGACATAAATTTATTCTTTTGATCATTGTAACACATATGCAAAGTGTGTGCGTGAAAATGTTTGTAATCTTTTAAAAAAAAATTTTAACTTACCTTGTGTTCCGTTTGGCTTAAATATTTTATCCATTTTTAACACATTTCCTGTTCTACTATTGACCCATTTATCTGTGGTATGATGTATTGATGTTGCTAATAAAATAGTCTGTGAAAAGTAATTTGAAGTTACATAAGAACAAAAACATTTGTCCAAGTAGTGTACGTAAATTTCATCGGTTTTTTCACAAATAAGCCAATTCTCTTTTATTGAACCCTTGCATGGTTGGTAAATGTGCTATCTTGAGTTTCATACAGAATGTGAATGGATGGCCCCATAATCCTCACGAGGATGTTGTTGATCGATTTTTACTCAGGAAGCAGGATTTAGAATCTCAATTCAAAATCATTCTCAATTTATTACTTTTTTTTTTTTTTTTTTTTTTTTTTAAAGCATTTATTTTAATGAATTTTCCTTAAGCATTTTTTTTTGTTTTAGTACATTACAGCAAAAAAATGTCTTTAAAACGTTTTCTGACTTATATTTTTTGTTTATATGTAAATAAAGTATGTCCAGGTTTAACTTTTGATCTTCGACTTTAACAATTCTTCTTTTTTGAGGAAAGGAATAAGGTTTGCTTTGGTTAACTTTCTTAAAAATTATTTAATAGCCCTAAAAATCTAATAAATTTTACTGTATACGGTTTTACTTTGCTTCAAGTTATGAAATTATTCCTCTATCGCATAGTCCTTACATGGATATGTCAAAAGTTTTAATATATCGCCTCTTAGTGCGGCCAAAATGTGCAATATTTTCAACAATGAGATTAAAAGTGAATACTGTTAACAATATAGCATTTCCACAAGCACAATGTTGCATGAAGTAATGCTGTTACAATTAAATTCGCATAAGAATAAAGTTCTCAGAAATAAAAATTTTGTTGTGCTTAACTACTTTGGCTAAAAGAAGCCTAATGTTTTACATATTAAAAATAATTGCTTGTTCTAGTTTAGCAGTTGCATATTTTATTCGAATAGAATATTTATTTTGTTTCATTTAATTTAAATCATGAATTTCATTATTTTTTTTAAATGTCTTAGAAGTCGAATGTTTTAAGCATTTTATATTGTCAATGTTTTAAGAATATTAAGAAGCTCGGAACTGTTTTTAATTCAGCGGACCTCGCCATTTCTAATTGTGGTATTGTGTGTTCGAGTTAGAATATTTAATCAGAAAGTCAGTAGTTACTTTTAAAAATAGTAATTACAACCATTAATTACATAACGGAATTCAATAGTACTTTTATGAAATTAAAGGTTGATTGAGGATAATTGCATAAGGATAATTGTATGTTTTGTACTTGTATTTTAAAAGCA
Source organism: Maratus speculifer (assembly GCA_964019185.1). Lineage (NCBI taxonomy): Eukaryota > Metazoa > Arthropoda > Arachnida > Araneae > Salticidae > Maratus > Maratus speculifer. Next base: position 248,398,259 of record OZ025293.1, on the reverse strand, counting down.
TATGATGCGTGATGGTAGTTTTGCTATTAATGTAGAGGTTAAAGGTGGTTTTTGTTAATATAATATAGGAGGGGGTTGAAAATAATACTTCAAGATTTTAAATATATATATTTAGTCATTAAAATGTAAGATCATTCAAGTAATAAATTCATTTTTATTCTTATTTCTTGATTTGCTTAAAAAATATGTATTTACTTTGTCTTTGAAAATAAAATTTGGTATCTTTAGTATAAATATAAAAAAAAGGAAAAACCCCTCATATGTTATTTATTTTTAAAGTAGATTAAATTTCTCTATATAAGAATTATTTATAAGAAATACAACGTAGAATATATTTTGATTTTTACATAATTCAACATTTTTGCAACTCTGCTTTTAAGTTTTTTTTTTATAAAAAAAAAACAGACGAAATTTCTTGTCTACAAAGAACTAGAATGAAGGATGGTGGTGTCAAAATATATTTTTCGTAAGTGAAAAACTCTGAGTAGGTACTCTTTTTCATAAAAAATGCTGTCAGCAAATCATTTTTGATCGCTTTAAAATATAAACATATTATTCGATTACCTTGAAATGGTGTTATAGAAGAATGTTTTGAACAATGGCAATAAATTATAAGTGATCTTTTATAATTATAGTGCTGTTTTTTAAAAATAAAAGTTTCTATATATTTGGCCATTTGAGGTATAGAGAAATTTTAGGACAAGTTTCTATGAAAGCCCATAGATATTCATGAAGGATGAGTCGGAAAAATGATAAATCACAAACTTTAAGAATAATAAATGATATTGTATGGATATTCCATGTCTTATATTTTGAAAAATATATCATGAATTTCGTTTTCTTTTAGAGAGGTTTTAATGAAAAATATAGAAAATACGATCATTTTAAGATCTTGGTATAGACACTAAGTTACCGAAAATCAGCTACAAAGTTAACTTTAAAGCTCGAAAAAAAAAACTTTTCTGTTAAGTATATGTATGTCAAAGTTGGAACAAAAATGACTCTTTCTAGCTTGTAAACGTCACTGAAGTATGCCATTAATATTAAGAAATCTTTCTTTATAAAAAAAATAGCAGTGTATGTTTGAATTATTTTATTATATTAAAGCAAAAATTATTGAGAAAAATTTACTTAGTTTTAACAAGCTTATACACAAAAAAATTTTAAAAGCGTTATTTAGTAATAATAACAAGTCTAGTAGTAAAACTGCACCGAGCCAATGTTATTTTCAATGGATATATACCGAACAATTTTGGAAATATATTAGGAAATATTGCCCAAAATTGGTTTTACATTTTACCAGCCGCTGGCAAATACAGCACGGCACATAAATTTGCACAACCATCTTTAAAAAGTAAATTTTGTATTATATGTATATGCATGTCGTCAAAGTGCATGGTAAAGGATTTTTTTCTGACTATATGATGTGAGATAGAGTTTAAAAATAAGCGTGGCAGCACGACATGTAATGCTGTAACGAACTAGGTCCCATCAAAACATGAAAGTATGCAGCATTAGGAATGGTCACTTATTTGAAAGTTGACTTCTAAAAAGGGAAAGTTGCGCCGTTTTTATAATTGAGTCGATTCCACAGACCGACAATGTCCTTTCGTTGGCAGTTGATAGTTGGAGAATGGATATCTACCGTAAAATTTTTTCTCATTACAGTTATAATAAAAAGTAAGGCAAAACCTTTAAACCCATCTCAGACTTCCGTCTCTGTTATATTTCAAAAAATGGAAGTCGCCAAGTGCCTTCAGACCTGACTTCCCGTTTTAATAGGCCGAAGGTAATATCTATTAGCAACATTTTACTACTAATGCGTCAATATTGGGGCAAAATATTTCGATATTTTATAACTCATATTTCCAATGTAAATTCAATATTTCTGAAATATTTGCGTTTAAAATAATACAAACAAAATGCAAGTATTTTTGTAATAGAGTGCGTTATTGTTTAAGAAAAAGTGTGCAAGACATTTTTTATATTAAAAATTGATAAAAAACATTATTTGAGGATTAAAAATAAAAATAAAAAATAAAAAATAAAATTCAATTGAAAATCACTTATATTTTCTACAATCTAAATAACAGTTAATAAATTATAAGACTACCTGAGAAAATTTGCATATCACATGCTAATTCACAGTCATATAAAATGCATTTGTTAGTATTTTGTAAAGCCATTAAAAGGGAAGGCAAGTTTCAGTTTTTGTTTGTGATATTTACGAATTACTTGCTGATATCGCGAAAGAAAGGGTCATCTAAGTACAAGGTGAGAAACTTTTTATTTCATAAGGTTGCTGGGGAAATGTGGAAAAAAGATGAAGGCAGTAATGAATAGTTCCAAAATTTCAATTTACAGTGTCATAATTCAAAATTTTCTCAAAGTAAAATAAAACAACGTAAGGAAGAAGTTGACAGTAATTGACGAATCGTAAAATACAGTCGTAATTGACAAATTTTCAAAAATCTACGATGCAAAGTCTTTAGAATCATGAAATTTAAGCAAACAAGATCACATGATTTAGGATATTTTAAAATTAAATTCCGATGCAAAATTTAGGAGAAAAGAAAAGTTATTCATATATCACAAAAAAAAATGTCTGGAATAGGCTAAAAATTTCATGTTATGGGACGATGAGTCGAGAACTCAATGGAAGTTTCATAACGATTTGGGGAGTGTTTTCTCATGATGGATTGTGTGATTTACAGAAACTTTCCGGAAGAATGAGCTCTAAAAAATATTAGGCTATGCTACATAATCGTTGCATACTGATTGGGCATCAGTTAGGAGGAGCTGAATGGATGTTTCAGGAGGAAAATGATTCTTGCCACACATGTGAATATGTTAAGAAATTGTTTATAAAAGAAATGTTGCTGTTTTGCCATGGCCCAGTCAAAGTGTAGACTTGAACTCTATGGAAAATTTTTCAGATACTTCAAATTGCTTTATCATAAAAAATGAGGTTTTTTTCTGAGAATGAGCCGTAATTTGCATTAAAAGTGAATGGCTCAATATTTCTGAAACAAAACTTAAATTCACTTCAATGAAAGAGAGATTGTTTGAGGTTAAAAAGAAAAACGTGGGTAAACGAAGTTTCAATATCATATTTGTTTTCATATCATATTTGTTTAGGACGAATGATTTTATAATTTGTTAGCACCATGTTTTTTATTTATTTCGATTGCTTTCATAAATTTAATCAGTTATTACATTATTAAAATTTATTGAAAATTAATTGTTGTAATTCTGTTGTAATCCAAATTTTAAGTATTTAAATTACAACTACAACTCTTACTTCTTTAAAAATTTCTAAATTAAACTAACTTGTCTTATAATTTTTAAACCGACTACAGTATCATTTTATATAAAATATTTCAAATATCAAGCTTATAATTAAACAATATTGGTGTTTCATTCGAAGTCTTATTGGTGAATAACGTAGAAGTAAAATTTTGGGTTTCCATAAAATCAATATTGTTTGCTACCTCGGTGTTAGAAGTATTTAATTAAAAAGAGATAAAATAGCATTTTATTTTTTGAGCATTCGAATTATATTCGTTCAAAAAATAATTTAGTATCATTTTCAAGAAAATTGCATTAAAGATTAATACTGTTTTAGTTGTAACAAATGGAATACACAAAACATTACGATAAATGTTTACTAAAACGATTGTTTATGTTTTTGTCAGAGAGCTACTTTTTAAAATTCAGATTTCTTCATTGGCACCACTTTTTGAAAATGGTAAAATTCTCCTTATTAAATAACATATTAATTAAAGCAAAAATATGGAAATTTTGCAATTTTAAAAAACTGGTGCTAATCAAGAAATCTCATTGAAAAACTCACTTTTACAAAGTAGCAGAGAAAACGACACACACACCAAAACATTAATGGGACAAAAAACCTTTTATTGGAGGGTTGTGCTGCAGAAGGTGTTCGAAATTACGACCAGAAGCCATAAGGCATGTTTTACAGCGACACCGCATAGAATTCCTTACGTTCTGGAATATACCTTGTGTGTCCCGTATCCTGCCGACAGCTATAGATATTCCAGTGACAACGTATTCAACTGGAAGAAAAGCGGATCGCTGTAAAGCCTGTCTGACAACTTTTGGTCGTAATTTCGACGACCTTCTGTAGTAAAACCTTTTAATAAAACGTTTTCTATCACATTAATCTTTTACTATTCCTGTTCTTTTTCGCTGCTTTTTTATGCTAGTGTTGCCAGTGGGACACTTTTTTAAAATCCAAATTTCTTGATTGAAACCAGTTTTTTGAGATTGTAAAATTCTCCTTATTTTAGCCTTAATCACTATGTTAATTAATAAGGAAAAATTTACCATTTTCAAAAAGCGGTGACAATCAAGATATCTTAATTTAAAAAAATAACCCACTGGTACCATTGCTTTGTACCATAACTTGCAAAAAGGGATTTTTGAACTCTGTACCAACTCCATTTTTTTCATATGTTTCGGAGTTTTTTATCTCTGTGCTGCATTATTTTTTGTATAGACCTGGAAAAGGGTATGCTAATCACTAATAACTCTGCTTCAAAATATGCTCTAATTATTTGATTGGTGATAATTGAATTATAAATAACTACTAATTGCATTTAAATTTTGCTAAAGAGTCTTTTACAAAAAAAAAAAAAAAAATTGTACCAAACGTGACAATTATGAACCCTCAGTTGGAGGAGCTGGTGTAAGGATTATGCCAATCAGTTCTTTCTGGTTGTAGATAGCAGACAAACCAATCAAAAGCTTTCACCCTTCCTCTACCCTCCAATAAATATCGTGTTTACACCTAGCCAATTGGTTCAATCTGACTTCTGCTTTCACATTTAAACCTGTTCTTGTAAACGCTTCACGTTGGCAAAATCAGAGGGCTATCCATCTAAGTATTTCATGTAATGTTTTGGTGACTTCTGCAGATTATTTGCGTAATTTACAAGAAATTTCAGATGAAGTGTTCTTTAGCAGTGCATTTGATATCGATTGATTTCAGTTCATTGTACTTTCTGATCATGAAACGGACTCAGAAATTGATGAAGATGTTCTAGAACGTCAATAAGCTTTTCTTCTTCTATTCTTTCTTTATTTTTTCCTTAATTTATTTTTAATATGGTTCATGATCACATTAATAGTATAAACTAGTAAATGTATCTATAAATTTGAAACAGAGCATAGAGAAATGACCTAGTGTACTTCATACGCCGCCACTCCAAAATTCCACTGTACACAAACCCCTCAAACCAATAATTACTAAACATCTAATTTTTACATCATAGTTCGATTCTCTAGAAAAATTTACCTTACGTGCTCTTAAAGTTAATTTCTTTATAATTTTTTACAAATACATTGCAATGCGGATAGTGTTTTAAGCAAAACTTATAAAGCATATGTTAGCAAGAACTGTCAATTTTGATTCACATATATGAAATATCTAAAAATCGATTTCAGTTACAATATTTATGGATTACACCTCATATTTTTTAAAGAAGGTTAATTTTGTAATTATATTTATTTTGAAATTATTCTTTGAAAAGGAAATATGAATTACATCTGCACATTTTTTTAGAAATCAAAACTAGATCTCTTATAATTTCAGTACTCCGATCTAAAATTGCAGCTGATTTTGCCGAGTAGTTTTTAAGTTGAGACTTCAAAACTACCCAGTCGGTGATGTAACGATCAAAAATAAAATTGACATTAGGAGTTTAAAATTTCAAATTTGGACAATTCCTAAACTATTTGACAGAATGTTTACTCGCTAGGTATAAAACGGTAAAATTTACCAGAGAACCCAAATTGTATGTAAAAGTTATATGTTAGTATTCAAAATAAGTTTAGTCCAATTTTAATATGTAGACTATCTATTAAACAAAATTTAGGTATAAAATTTATTTGAAGATATTATTACTAATGTGTTAGAATCAGTCATATATTTTACGATAATGTGAGTCAGAGTTAGTAGATTTCATCTTTTTTTTTCAGGACTGTATATAACTGCAACAAAGATGTGAGATATTAGATGAACTATCAGAAACAGCAAGAGCGGTTTTCTACACTGTTTGTAGATATTCTTTCAATGTATCCAAACCTCCTCAATTTCTTTCAAAATATACTCCCCAGAAAAAAAAGATGTCTTTCTATACTTTTATTTTTAGTGCATTACGCATTTATCACTCTTCTGCTCTGAGTAATGAAATTAATTAAAACAAATCACTTGCTCTTGTTTATGGTTATAATCCCCTTTTAATTGGCAGAGCTCTGTATAAATTAAATATTCCGGAATGCCCTCTTCTTGACTCAAATAATCTCCCCAATTTTAATTATATGGTTCTGCCATTTTATTCTCCTTTCTGTTTGTTCATTTTTAGTATGCTTTCTTATTCCAATTGTAAAATTTTCTTTAAACCTATGAATAAAATAAAATTTTCTCCTACTGAAAACTAATGGAAAGTTTTTTTTATTCCTTGCTCCAGCAATTTTGGTTACATAGGTCAATTCAAAAGTATGTTACATTTCAGGTTAAGTCAGCATCAGAGGTATATTTAAAATCAAGAAATCTTTGAACCTTTGATTGTTACCACTGTTGGAGTTCCAGTCACTGATTTAATTTATCAGTGACCAAAATTATTTCTTTCCTTGTTCCTTCCACTTGAATTTTCGGTAAGACTATTTCATTTTTAAAATTTCTCGTAAACTTGTTAATGAACTCTCATCAACTTTTTTTCTCTGTTCACCTTGAAATTTACTTTTGTATTTTTTTCTTCTTCTCTCTTTTAATTTCATTGCATTAAAAAATATCTAAAAATATTATTTTTCTTGGTTAATTTTTAGTTGATTTATTTTATTTTGTTCTTTTATTGTTTTTTTATCTATCATTTTGGAAACACTTTTCTCTTTTCTTCTGTATATGCACCTCTGTGATTGGTACTTACATTTCAGCTACCAACATCTATCGTATTATTTGTAATCTCTACTTTGTACATTTTAGTTAATTTATGACATTGTCCTCTAGCAGACACGTGTGTGCATCGGCTGATAACGGGTTGTTATAACCTCCAGCTCGAAACAAGTCCTATATGTTTATTACATTACTAAGGTTAATTATAGAAAGTTTTATTACTTAAAGATGCAAGAACTTACACATAAAAGCTACCCCTAAATAATTTGAAAGACGTATACATAAAGTTCTTAATTAGGTAATAAGTCCCCTAAAGGCATATCAATTGTTTATCTGTCTTTTCCTTGAAAACAACACGCATCATTTTTGGACAACATATCAATCCAGAAAAGACATATTCCTGGCTTTTAAAATTACAAGTGTTTTAGTGAATTGGAAATCCTCTTAAACTTACGTTTTACAGATTGTTAAAAGATTATGAAAAGGCATTGAATCCGATGGATGAAAAATAGCGTAAAAGAATGGAACTATAAATGTATATAAATTAGCTCTAAGTAAAATCTTCTGTTCAATGAAAACAATGCTTTTCGAAGGACTAATTATCTTGAATATTTGTAACTTTATACAGAGAGATTTCGTGATTTTTTAAATGCATATGATTATTACAATATTTCTATCACATGAATATTAAACTGATAATTTGTTTATTGTTTAGATATAATATAAAGATGTCATTATGTACATAAACATTATACATTAAAATTTATTTATGCTGCTTCAAACCTCGTCATGTTTGACGGTCTTTCTTCTATTTTCTAAGTTTCCGTAAGTCTAAAATACTGCCATCATTTTTACGCTTATTTAAAACCACAGAAATACTTTAAATAATATTTATTGTTTTTGTTTTACTAAACATAAATCTCGTATTAATATTTATAGCTCATTAATTAGAGCTCTGCTTTCTTGGGTATTTTGAAAAATTCACTCTCAGAAAGATTTGCCAAATGATGCTCTGTACTAAATTTCAGACTTCCTTTCGATTCCCTTTTCCCACAGTGTAAAAAGGCAAAATAAAGGAAAGAAAGGAAGTTTGCAGAATAGAAAGATTTTGTTTAGTTAATATAAGGGAAATCCGTAACAGTAGGTTAACGACTTTGGAGAGAAATAGAAAAATAAAAAAAGACGAGAAAGAAGCGTCAGAGTAAAACTTTTCTTCGCTGTCTCTCAGAGGTACATTAATGGCTTTGCATTTTTATTTCAACTCGCTTTGCTGCGAGATCATTTTACATCATATATCACCTCACTTCTTTACACGATTCATATGGTGGAAGAAAGAATTATGATTAATCATGTTTCACAGCGAAGTTTCTCTGCTGACTGTGATGGTAAGGAAAAAACTTCTGCCTCTCACAAACTTAAGGGATCGTTCATACTTTACTAAGAGCAATTTCCCTCGTTTAGAACTTACATTGCGTATTAAGTCTTTGTCGTAAATGTAGGCTAGAGAAATAGATATGTGAGACAATTTTAAACCGAATTCATATGAAGTTTAATTTAGGATGGCATTAAAATCAACGTTTAAAATAAATGTAAATAAATTCTGTAAATTGTGGTAATTTAAATATAATATTGTAAAATACTAGATTTAAATGATTAATCAGAACTGCTTTAAATCTTCGTTTTAGATGAAAAAAAAAAAAAAAAAAAAAAAAAAAAGTCAAACATGGGCTAACTATAAAACGCATTTTTAGGAAACTTACGCATAGATGCGCATGCGGAATGTACTTTTGTTCAACAAGCAAATTATTTATTATATCTAACTATTTAAAAAAGTAAGTAAATGGGGATCAAATTAACATAATTCAAAATGAAATATATACGATTAGTAAATAGGGGGAAGCGGTCAATCTGAAATACCTAACGAGACGACAACAATCAAGAAATTCCATAGAGAAAATCTGATATTTATGAACTTTTTTCTAGGAAATTATTGAAGTGCTTTCAATATTTTGGTTTAGTTTTGGTTTGGGAAAACAAGGCTGATTAGTAAAGGGGTGAATTGTAATAATTATCATTTCTTTCCTCGTATGCGTTGTGTCCGATCACAAGCTCTATCAAATAAGTGTTTAATGATGTGTTTCAATGGATTATTAATTATATTCGGATTACTTAGTCTAATTGTCGTTTCTTTTCAAAAAATATTGCTCTGTGTCAAATTATTTTTTTATTGTGTTTGTTTTTATGCTGAATGAGTAGCTATTTTATATTGTTATAAATTTTAATTCCATATTATAAATGGTAAATTATTAGCTTCCCACTTTTATCTGAAGTTGTAACTGAAAAAATATAAATGCTCTAACGATAATCTCTATAAAGATGTTCTAAAGAAAAAGAAGAAAAGAAATTGCTTATGATACCATTAGTGGAGAAGAGTTTTTCTTGCGACAACCAACCTCAGCCTTAGAAATTCTATTTCATTTGAAAAAACAAATTCGCTTGTTCCTTGAGATGATAACGTTGAGGAATTTTTAAAAAAGCACAGAGCAGGTAAAATTCTTTGTGATGCTGTGATGAAAACAGTTAGGAGAATAATTTTTCAAGCCGCCTATGATTTTAAAATGAATTCTTTTCTGAAACACGTTCGTTAGTTAAATAGTAAATTTTAACGACAAGGTTAACGTACCATCAATAAATATATCGTATATAAAATATTGGAATGTATTTTCAGCTTCACCTTAACATGAGCTTGTAAGTTATTTCTTGCAAAAACCAAACATTTATCAAATAACCAAGAACGTTCGTGCGATTTCCGAGATCAGTTATATTTACCACAATTGTGTGGTCAAATATGACGTCGTATCTGCACATTCCCTTGAAGCCCCATTAAGTATAGAGTTTTTCAGCGCATCACCCGTTTTGCTATCCGTTTTATAGGAAATGAAATCTTCGGAAGAACAGATGACAAAAAAAATTTAAACATGTTAAGCTTTGCAAGTTCAAACTAGGAAATAAAATTGGAGAAGCCACTAGAATAATATGCAGGTGATTTTCCTCCGGAGACGAGAGTTTCGAAAACAAGCTCCGTGTTGGTCGTCCATCCCCCTAGAGAAAATCAGGCAGAATCCTCATAAAACCAGCTGGAAGATTGAATACAGGCTTGAAGTATCTAACGAAGCCATCCGATCGCAACTGTTTAAACTTGGTTTGACGAAAAAAATCAGATAGTGAGTTCCGCATGTTCTGTCGGGGGAAATGAGCCCCAACGATTGAACATCTGCTTGTCAATTCCGTTCACGCCAGAAAATTACCTGAAGTTTTATCTTACTAAATAAAAATAATAGTCTTACACTGTAAAACCTCTGAAAGCGGAATTGTAGGGAGCAAAACAGAAGAGACTTTCCAAAGGGTTTCGACTCGAGCAGTTAAATTGGTATGATATTACTTCACAAAGCAAAATGGAATTTTTAACAAGATTCGGTTAGAAACAGCATTCATTATTCCAGGCTTTACCGAACCACCTAAATTGAATCTTATAGTTACAGTATCGCTGAGGACCGTATTTTTTTTCAGAAAAATCGCATATAGATTTATATAGTATTCTTTTCGACATGACTGTAGAAATTCTACACTATAGACACATTCAGACCATTTACCAATCAGACCAGAGATTTACGTTTGATTGATGTTCACTGATAAATAGCATAGCACTAAAAGAAATTCAAGATAATTTATGTAACATGAAAAAACGGGATTTTTTTTTTTTTTTTTTGGGGGGGGGGGTTAGAAAGCCTCAAAATCGTAACGTCTCACATAAGTCGTGACACCTGAGAAATTTGAAACACACATTACTAAAATAAGGTGTTGCGCTGTTGTATAATGTATTTTATTTATTAAAAGTTGATATTAACAATGTCATTTTAATTAAAATCTATAAAAATATTTTTAGAATAGGTCATAACGGGAATAGAGAAAAAAGTAGCGTAAAACGCACATGCTTCTCAGAAGTGTGGGGGCAATGAGTCTGAAATAGACTATATTATAAAAAATATACTGAGAAAAAAATATGGTTCTGGCATATAGAATCTAAGTAATGGCTCTAGAAAAAATAATTCCATGTCATCCTTATTTTTAGTTCCATTTCTTAGAGAGTTCCAGAGTCTCTTACTAGAATTCAAGTACGTTTTCCGATAATTTTGTTGTCAAATTTATCTAAAAATCTCTTCAATTAGATGCGAACACAAGAGATTTGATATAGTAACTATAATTATAGCTTAAGAAATCATTCCTAAAATCAAGCGATAATTTCTCGCTACTGAAACGGTTCAATGTCGTTTCGTCTCCTAGAAAAGAAGAGACTAGAAATGTCAAGTCATTTCGCCTATTCAGCTTAGTTGTTTACCCTACTCGCATAGTTTGGACATCTATATTTCTAGTTTAGGTATTTAGAAAGTGACTAACTATTCGTTCTAGTTGAAGGTGGCGTATTTTTTTTCTAAGTGTATATAATGGTACGTTTTCAAAATTTTACTTCCAGGATCTTTTGTTACCAGTTTGCGGGTTCGTAAATTAGACTACGCCCTGATATAGAGGCCAAGATATATAAAGGGTGATTTTTTTTTAATATCATAAAAGTAAAACCCTTTAAAATATAAACTACTGGCCCAAATGACCTAAAATTTTACAAATACGCTACCAAAGTAATAGGATTTTTTACGTGTGGTTAAAAAAATCAAATAGACAGAGAGCGCTGTATATGCAGTAAAAATAGGAGATGAGCTTTTGCACGACACGTGCACATTGGCGATGAAAATGGGATATATGCATACCTCGTGTTCATTATTTGACAGATATCCTCCCAATGACTGTGCCAATGACGTTGAAAACGGTGGAGAGAACATTGAAAACCTTGCGTTACTTGCGCAGTTCCGTAAGATTGCATTACTGCATATTTTTATTTCGTTCTGTTTTTTCGTAGGTGCATTCTGTATGTTCTTGATATACGTAATAATGTTTTCTTTCTCTCAAAGTGCCGTCCATTGTTTTCCGGAATGCAATAATTTTGAAAAGTGGCTGCAAAAATATTCGTATTCGTATGGAGCTATGCAACTAACGCAAGAGATTTTCAATGTGCTGTCGACCATTTTCAGCGTCAATGGAAATTGCGAGAATATCTGTCAAATAATGAACACAAAGTATGCGTACTTCACATTTTTATCGCCAGTGTGCGTGTATGCAGCGCTATCTGTCGATTTGATCTTTTTTTATTATTATTATGCTTTAAAAATGACATTGCTTTGGTCGCATATTTGTGAAATTTTAGGTCATTTGGATCAGTGGTTCCTTTGTTTAACGGTTTTACTTTTACGACTTAATAAAAACACACAGTATGAGGCCCAAATAAGGTTAAATAATTTTATTTTATCTTTAAGGTAACGGAGAGCACCGACGATTTTCTGGCCATTGAGTTCTTATAAAAACAAAACGAAAAGTGCTTGTGATTTTAATGGAGTCATATTCTATCTACCGTGGAGGCAGCTAGACAGTTTCTAGTCTCCAGATTTGATTTGGAGCTCAAAACTTTTCACATTCTTCTTCTTCTTTCTGAATTTGTTCCCTTTTAAACAGTGATGGTTGATGCTAGCGCATTTCTAAAGTTCGTATTCTAAAAAGGAATTATTCTGGTTACATTATTTCTCTGGTTCTATTATTTGCTTTTCAAATAGAATTTTAGAGGCATATAATTACAAAAACATTCAAATCGTAATTTTAAATTTAATTTGTACTACAAATATTTTAATTTAGTTTTTTTTTAAATTTTAAATCGGTTTTACAAGGGAACAACTCCAAATGAGCCGCCCGCGCATAAAATGCATTAATAAAGTATCCATATTGGCACTTACTAGTTTTGGCAATCCGACCGCCAAAATTATTCAAACTCTGTATGCATTCTAACAATGTAACTAGTAAATTATGTATTACCTATTTGCATGGCTTAAGCTTCGCCTAAATGAAAAATATTAGATGTATTTACTTGACGAATAAATATTTTCATTCTCTTGAAATAAGTTTCCTTTTGCCTATTTTCAAAGGCGTATTAATCTTCATGTTTTTTAGGTTGTTAGTCCAATCGCATTCATAGAAATGAACAGTATAATAGTAAAACGGTCATTAGCGGTCATTTTGACCATTAATGACCACTTATTTCGGTTCAAGCGAGAAATTTCATTATAAAATAAGTTTAAAACATACAAAGCAGAAAAACTTTAAATAAAATTGATAAACTGTTTTAAATCAAAATTCTAGTTTGAAAAAAAATTATAAAATTTCACTACAATTTTTGTTTCTCTAGTGTTGAAATAAATTATGTATATGCTGATAAGATGGAATATCATGTGGTGCAATATTTGTGAAAAACTGTCTCTATAACTATGAGAATATTTGAAACATTGGACGGAATTATCGCTGTAGGTGCATATTACTCAAGTTATATTTTTTCGATAGTTTTTTTTTTTTTACAAATGTATTTTTACTCAAAAAACTACACACTCCTAAAAATGTTTCGAATAATAAGTACATAAGTCTTTATTTATAAAATGCAGAATTCATTAAGTTTCTTCGTACATATAGAACGATAAAAATCTAATATTTCTATTACTCTAGAATCTTTTTCTGTCATTTAAAAGTATTTTACATTCTAAAATTGAAGATGAAATCTTGCTTTTATTTTCAAATCTTGCATTTAAAATGACTCAAAATCTTTATATATGTTTGAAATAATTATTTTGTAAGTGATACATTCAATAGTTATTTTTATTCTTATTATGGGAAGTTAAATGATAAATATTAATACAAATGTCATTGAAAGCATTTTAAATTGTACTAAAACGTACTTAGACACATTGTTACGTTTTCATACGAAAATTTATTAAACTTTACAAAAGACTAACCGTTAATTATTAACTTTACTGTGAATATAAATTTATAACATGAATAATTTTTTTAAATGATAAAATATATTTTTTATGTAATGTTTTTTACATTAGGGAAAATAAACATGGGATGCATTTGCATTTAATATGATCAAACCTTTATGTATAGTAATTGTGTTAAAATATTTCAGAAGACTTATAAAATACAAGTTTTCAATCTCGATTCTACATAATGGACACATGACATTCCATTACTTTATCTCAGAAATACTTGCATTTGAAATTCATTGAATTATTTTGTGAAAGCCTAGTTTGCGCCTACAGTATTTTGTTCGATATGGATTTCGCTCTCAGAGACAAAGTACGCCTATGATATTCTAATGTTAGTATCTGAGAGTTAATGTTGTGACAATGTTTCACGACATAAGTTTGCACAGGCTATTAAAACTGGGACCATATTAATTCTGATAAGGTTTATCAGACTCATTGATGTATTGATTTTGTAATATTTGAGGAATTTTGCATATTTGTGAAGTGTTTAGTCACAAATATAGATTGATTCAATAAGAGGTAACCTTTTTTTTCAAACACACAGGTTTTCTATGCAGGAACCATATTTTTTTACAATTAATTTCCAAAATAGTTAAATATTTTTTAAGTCCCAAACTGAATAATTTTATAAATTTATTTATGTACTTAAAGTAATATTTTTCTATTCAAACAAAGATTACAAACAAATTTTACAAGTAAGTAAATAATAAAGTATAAAAAAAAATTAAAAAATCGTATTGTTTTATGTAACTGTATCAAAAATTTAATAAATTTCTAGAATTTTTTTAATGAATCGAATTTAAATATAAGATAATAATAATAATTGTTCTAAATATTTTGTTAATGTAATTGCTGTTATTCTTTTTAAAAATATTTTAATGTTCTCATCGCCATACAGTGAGTTGATATGATGATTTGTGTAGAAAAATAATTTCGTTGAAGTTTAATTAGTTTTTTTTCCGATTTTTCGAATATATTTCTAATGAAATAATAAAATAGTGATAAATATTTGGTATTTTTACTAATAGTGTCTCAAAATAGAAATATAATAAATTATAAAAAATTCGTTATGCATACCTATTTTAGTATTAAGTAAAAAACAATTTAATCCTTACTCGCAAATTAACATTTATTTATTTTTTTCATTTTTGTCTATTAAGATTTGCTCTAAAAATTTGTCTAATCATCTTGAAAAATAAAAATCTTAAAATAAAATCACATAAAATCTTATGTTCTGTGTGATCTTGTAAAAAATATAAATGCTACATAAATTATTTTCGATAAAAAAAATGATGCTGTTTGAATAAATAATCTATATAAATTCTATTTAATTTTAAATAAGTTTTCTGATTATGGACAGTAATGTATCCAAAATTGTTATGTGTCTCTGCAAAAGAAATACAATTGCTATGCACATTAATTTTAATTAAAAAATGTCATTGCGTATCACAATAACCTATAGTAATTTTGTTGAAATTTAATTAAAATTTCTGATTATTAGCAACAAACTTTCTGCGATCTCTTACGTGGCCCTGTAAAAAGTATTAATTTCGACGTTCGTCATATTATAGTTCAATCAAATTGTCATTGTAAAAACACATGTAAACAAAGTTTCAGCACAATCCGATGAAAATGGTTTGAAAATGGTTTAAAATTGCTTTGTAAGTTTTGAAACAATGTTTTATGTGGCTCTGTAAAAGAAGCCTAACTGCTACGTTTTGTAAATTATAATGATATAGCAACGGCATTAGAACTACATATACAAATAAAATTTCAGCTTAATCGGATCATTGAAAGGGTTTAAAATTATCTTGCAAAATTTAAACTAAATTTTTTCTAGCCCTGTATAAGAAACATAACTTCTACGGTCCTACACTCCTCAAATTATAATAACATTTTATTGTCATTAAAACTACACATATATTTAAATATTCAGCTCAATCAGAGGATTAAAAGTTGTTTAAAATTAACGTGCAAGATTTGAACGAAACATGTTGACTTAAACTGCAAGTAAATATAGAGCTTGTTTATTAAAAAGAACTTAATAATTTGCAGGCATTTGCTGGAGATATTTTTAGTTTCCAATAGTGCAGGAAATGCAGTTTAAGGTTAAAAAAAAAAAAAAAAAAATGCTGATTTCTGAATAATATGTTAAAAGTCAAGTTGAAATTTGTAACAACATCATGGATCATCTAGAACCACAATCTTTAAAAAAAGTAGATAAACGGGTAAATATTGATTATTTTGAAACAAAAATGGCTTAAATCTCATCGTGACAATGGTGCTTTCAAAATGAAACCGTATAGTCAGTACGTGCTTACAAATTTAGAGTAACCTAGTGCAACCTTTGAAATTCCCTTAAACCAACTATGCAAATGTGTTCTTTACAGCCATAAATAACCGACACCTCGGACTTTTTGGTCAAAATTTATGCGGATCTCGAAAACAGAGACTTTCAGCTGTATGCTGTATATGCGGTTTCGATAAATTCTGAGATAATCAGAAATTTGGATTTTGTTCACCTAGATTAGTGATGGGCGATTCTCGAAAATTTCCTGTTCGATAAAAATCGTAATCGTAAAAAAGCACATTCGATAAAGTCATCGATTAATTTCGAGAATCTACAATCGAGATGTTTTACAATCGATTATTAAAATCTTTGTTATTACATGTTTAAAAAGCATAATTTAATAAATACATGATAACTGAAAACAAATGAATTTAAAAAACAACAACAAAACAAAAGGATGTTATAATGGAGCCGCAATAGTAGAAAAGTCATCTAACGGCGTTCCTTGGTTTCAAAAAGTTGTAAAGTCGCGAGTAGCAAAATGGCCAAAGAAAAAATAATCAAAAGCACTCCTAGTGAAAGAACATGAACTAAAAGGATATTAAAAGGGATAAAAATCTTTTATTGATTTTTGTACAGCAATTGAGATAAGATCTACAATTCTCCCATTATTAGAAGACTATTGAAATTCATTAAACTGACCACCCAGGAGGCAAAGTAGTGCAGGAGCAATGAAAATGCATAATATGTGTAAATAGTCATTAGGCTTTCCAACAATACATCGCATGGTGGGTGTCGGTTAAATTTATTAAAGAGTTTCCCGAGGGGGCAAAGTGAGGGGGGATGAGCGTGGGAGGTACATAAAATAAAATGGTAATTACAGAGCTTTCTAATGATATATCGCGAAGGAGGAGTCAACAAAAGATATAAAAACACTCCCCTTAGAATTCCAACTATTGCAACACCCGGAATACAGCCTGTCCTCACTGTTTGTGAATTTTTCAAACATTATAACTTATATATTGGAAGTCTCCATAAAAAAAAATCAGATCTGAATTCTCAAAAACGAAATGATTTCAAAAAAGTTTGCAAAGCACTTCTGTAAGGAGGCCAAATTGAGGAAAGGAGAAGAAAGATTCATAATATGAAAGAGTGGTTTGAAAACTTTCCGATGATAGGTCATATGACGGGTCCATAAAAAGCTTGAAATTTACTCCTCACTACTCCGCTATTTTTTTTTCCTTCCCTGAATACAGCCGGAAATCACGCACCCTAGTTTTAAAATGTTTATATTTGATAAAATATTTTTACCAAAGGGGTCCATCAAAAAATCGCATTTAAATATAAATTTAATCTCAAAATAGCTACGATTTAAAAAATTCACCCCTCATCGCTCCCTTCCTTCCTGCGGAAATTCAACCCCAGGAGGAGAAACGTTCATAATATGAAAGAGTGGTTCGAAAAACATTCCAATTATCAATCACATGAAGGGTCCAAAAAATGTTTGGAATTTACTCCTCACCAACAGGTTTACTTTTTCTTAACAGAATACACCCGGAAATCACGCATCCCCCACTTTAAAATGTTTATAATTAGCAATTTTTATTAGAAGGTTGCATCAAGAAACCACTTCTAAAATGATAGTTATTCTCGAAATATCTACGATTAAAAAAATTCACTACCCGTCGCTCTCCCGTCCTGAAATTAAACTGCAAGAAGAGAAAGGTCCATAATATGAAAGAGTATTCTGAAATCTTTCCTATGACATATCACATGACGGGTCCAAAAAAAATTTGAAATTTACTCCTCACCCGTGGCCGTAATGTTACTTTTTCTTCCCAGAATGCACCCGGAAATCGCACAGTCCCCATTTTAAACTTTTGTATTTATGAAATAATGTTTACCGGAGCGCTCCTCTGAAAACCACATCTAAAATGATATTCATTGTCGGAATAGCTAAGATTGAAAAAAAAAATACCCTCTTATCGCTCCCACTCCCCCTCCTGAAATTCAATTCTAGGAGGAGAAATATTCGTAAAATGAAAGAGAGGTGATAAAATTTCGATGATATATACAGTAAAACCTCTAAATAACGGACACCTCTGGAACGCAGAAATTGTCCGCTATTCGGAGGTGTCCGCTATTGGGAAAAACCTCGGAGATTCAAAAATCGCTAACAAATGCTTAATGTTTCATTAATTGACTTTTATATGTCCTAAACTCTCTATTATATGGTTAATCAGAAGCTAAAATTATTTTTTAAGCAATGAAACTGAAAGAAAATTGTACTCACCTATATCCACTGTTTATTACATTCTTATGGAAAAAAATTGTTACAAAAGTTTGCTTGCGATTACATGTAATTTGATTTCAGTGTGACTTTAATGGACATTATAGAGTTCCGAATTGATAAGTGGGATTGCACTTTTTGACCATTAAAAACATAAAATCACAGAATCTTCCGGAAGGGGGGGGGTGAATGCTTTGGGAGATGTCTCTCCCAGGCAACCCCCTGAATTCAACACTGAACGTTTATGTGGGAGAGGGGAGGAGGATTTTTCATATCCCATCCTCTGCATTTATCTGTGATCACAAAATCTGTGGCACATTGCCTTGATAAATTTAGAGGACTTTTTATTTATTTTTTAATTTTTTTTCTCGTTAAAAAAATATTTTTTCATCCTTTATTGCCGAAAATAGTGTCCACTATTCGGAATGTCCGTTATTCAGAGGTTAAACATACAAAAATTTAGGTTTTGGAAATGGGGATTGGAAAACTGTCCGTTAAATAGAGGTGTCCGCTATTCGGGAGTGTCCGTTATGGAGGTTTTATGTATAAATATAACATGACGGGACCAAAAAAGAGGTTGAAATTTACATGCCACCTGTAGGTTCACTCATTTTTCCCAGAATACACCTAAAAATGACGCAGCCCCCACTTTAAAATCTTTATATTTAATAAGTTATATTTACCGAAGAGTTCCATAAATAAACTCAACATCTAAAATGATATTTATTGTCGAAATAGCTACGATTTAAAAAATTAACCCTCTTATCGCTTTTTCTCCCCCCACCCCTTCTGAAATTCAACTCCAGGAGGAGAAAGATTCGTAAAATGGAAAGGAGGTGCCAAACATTCCGATGATGCATATATAACATGACGGATTAAAAAAAAAAGTTTTAATTTACATGCCACCCGTGGGTTCACTCATTTTTCCCAAATACACCTAAAAATGATGCAGCTCCTACTTTAAAATCTTTATATTTAATAAAAAATATTTACTGGAGGGTTCCATAAAAAAATTCACACCAAAAATAACATTTATTGTCGAAATAGTTACAATTTAAAAAATTCACCCCCCTCATCGCTCCCCCCTCCCCTCCTCCCACCCCTTAAAATTCAACTCCAAAAGTAGAAAGATTCATAATATGAAAGAATGGTTAAAAGAGCCCCCCATATATCTGAATGAGCATATGCCTCTCATTTCAGCAAATCTCATTCTGATAAAGTCAGACATTTCGAGAAACTCTTTCTTCGCGATAAAAATGTTCTTCGATGAAATAAGTTTATCGAAGTATAGCGACGAAATTTAACCTTGAAAAAAGCGGCATTTCGAGAAGCTTGTGGTTTTCTGATGAAGGCCTTTTTCGATAAGGATGATTTTCGTTCTCGCTGAGAATAAAGATGAGTAGCTTTATCGAGCAGAGTTATTTCGATGAAGCTTTGTGAAATGAAAGTTTTTTCGTGAAACGAGGTACTGAAAGAAGCATGAGAATATGACGATAACTTATGAAATGAAGACCTAATTTTCAAAGTTTCTTGTATTTTAGTCTTACCATGCTGTCACGTAAAAAAATTTCAAAGAGGGGGCTGGAGAACATATGTTTAAAACTGTAGCGATTTCTACAATACCTATCAATTTAAGTGTGTTTTTTCATCGAATCATTCGGTAAACATTATTTATCAAATGTAAAAAAATTAAAATGTCTGCTGCAGGAAATTGAGGGCGATAGGGTGGACTGACGGGGGAGGCGGGGGAGGGGATAATTTTCACTTTTTTAAACCCGTCATATTGTGTATCATCTTGAAGATCTTGGATCACTCTTTCATATTATGATGCTTTCTTACCTCTCCTCTTCCGAATTTGGTTCCCACGGCGGGGGGGGGGGGGGCAGTTTTCGAAGCTTTTTCCGTTTTTATCATTTTAGATCGAATTCTCGAATTGAAAATGTCCTTAGGCGCATTGGAAAATTTTTTGGATGGGAAAAAAACCATTGAACTAGTCACATTGTTACCGTAACCTAGGCACATTGTTTTAAAGTTCCATCTTTGAGGGCCTCTTCCAAACGTGAGGAGCTTGACCCCCTCCCTCCCCCCGAACATACACTTTAAAATATCGCTCATTTTTTTCTCTACCAATTTTAACTTAAAAGTTTAAGCTATGTGGCACAACCGGGGTTGTTGCCTCCCCCCCCTATTGGTTATTCACCAACATAATTTTGCTCATTTCTTCACTTCATTTCAATTTTTAAAAGGCTATAACTTTGCTTCTATGGGAGCTACAACGGGAAGAAAAATTATAGCATATCTAACTTTTCTTCGCCGCTCTTTCTGCAGTTTTATGGTTTTCCCCATAGCACCGGGTTTTTTTGGGGGGGGTGAGGACAAGGGGGCCATTTTTCATTTTTTGATGTAATATGTTTATTGAAAGCTTATGCTTCATACACTACAAATTTAGCATAAAGAAGTTTCTCCCGTCATTCTGGATCACGTTACGGACTCATAATGGGTTGAAATTTAAATTTCTCAAACTTCTTCAAAGTTTTCACTAAATCGGCATCTGAAAAGCATCGTGACAATGTGGTGCATGTATGACATCTGTATCATATAAATATTGTTCACCACTGCTGGGACTCTGGCCTCCTCTCGCGTGTAGGCGTTAATTTACCGCGGTTACTTGGTCCTTGTATTTCCTACACAATAAAATATTTCCTGACGATTAAAAAAATACATAAGTAATTGTTCAAGTTTTCACTTCTGTCGGCACTACCAAAATGCCACTATATATTACGGAGTTTGCAGTAAATAATATTTATACTATGTATGGAATTTAGAAAAGCAGAAAGTTGTTGTTTGGCTAGGGACCCCTTACTGATCTTATGCACCTCGATCTTATATATCCCCCCCCCCCACTAGTTACCTTGGGTGGGGGGAGGGAGTTTTCAAAATTTAACGTTCGATTCGAGATTGCGTTCGGTTGTTCATTCAATTCGAGATTTATTTATTTATTTATTTATTTATTTTTTGTTTACAAGTTTTTGCTGTGCGTGCACACCGCGTTTGGTATATGATGCCATATACAATGAGGACCCAGTTCGAGATTTCATATTAGAAGATAGCCTATAAATTAGAGACAAAAATGAAAGGAGGTGCTCACTAGCGAGGGAATCCGTCGTGTCTTTATTAACACCGACTCCTTCACCTGTAGACGACTCTTGATAAAATATAACCCTGTATGGTATAAAAGCAATTGTAAACTGGAGTCATCGAGAAAAATTTTACACAATCGAAAGTTATCGAGATGTTCATACAATCGAGAAAATCGAGAAAAACTTCTCGTTATCGCCCATCACTAACCTAGATTATGAAAGTTCTTCACTGTGCGCTGTGAACTGATATCCTTTCACTAACAAGGAAGATATCCATACGGGCATACTCAGAAAATTGTGGAAAAATATTGAATATTCTTCTCATGTTGATGAATACGTTTATAAAAAAAATTCGGCGGAACCACGAAAGAACGTCCGAAAAAAATAATGACCATTTCGTTTATTTTGCGATTTATCACCGGTTGGTGATGGAGTAAAATTTCAAAAAATATTTTTTTTATAATCACATGTCAAATACTTTTTAAGGTAAAAATGTTTCATCTTGAACTTGTTTAAAAAATAAATAAAGAAATAACTTTAGTTTTGTCAGTTTTAGTTTGTTTTAACTATTGTTTTGCTATATAAATATTTATAATGAATGTTAACTGTTGGAATGTTATTCCATATGAAGGCATGAGCAGGTAGTTCCTTAATAATAAAAAAAAGGTTAAAAGCTTTACCTTTCTGTTG
Organism: Maratus speculifer; assembly: GCA_964019185.1. NCBI lineage: Eukaryota > Metazoa > Arthropoda > Arachnida > Araneae > Salticidae > Maratus > Maratus speculifer. The sequence continues at coordinate 248,375,953 of OZ025293.1, read as the reverse complement.
TGATGTATTCAGTGTGAATATATTCTTCTTATAATGAACAAAAAACATTTATTTGATAAAAATACAGTGGAATAATGTTGTACATAATATTAAAAAATGCCAACTGTTACTAGAGTCACTGCTTAACTGATTGATCTAAGCCCGTTCCAGTAAAACAGAAGAATTGTTTGGTTCTGCCATCTGGTGGCAAGTTCTGGTACAAAAGACCAATTCTCTAACATCTCTCCCGTTTTGTGATAGAATCTGACACCAGGTGGATAAGGTTTCTGAAAAGTTCAAATTTTGCCTTTGGCAACGGCTTTGTCATTCTGTCAGCTATCATTTCATTTGTTGTAGATATTTGACATCTATAATATTTATTGTTTTTAAATCCAGTATGTAATGATACTTTATATCAATATGTTTAGTTCGTGATTTAATTTTTTCACTTTCAAACAATTTAATTGTTGATTATCTTCAATAATTTTAATTGAAAAACGCTGTTGTAATTTAAGATCGTTACATAATTTTAAAATCCACAACATTTCTTGAGTTCCTTGCACAGTGCCACATATTCAGCTTCTGTTGATTATAATGTCACACATACTTTTCATTAATATTGTAGAACATTTATTGGTCCTTCATGTTGTTATATTTATTATAAACGAACATATTAAAAATTCTTATAACTAAATTTTGTTTATTTTGTTTTCTCGAGAACCAAAAAATAAAGCTATTGAATCAGAAGTTTACATTTTCTGAGGTGGATTTTTTATCTGTAGTATCTTGACCCCAGTTTGCATATGAGTATTCAACTATATTAGGATATTCTTTCGAAGAAAAGTGGCGATCAAGATCTTTCGTGGTTTTTAATTACCTCATTACCCTCTTAATAGCATTCCAGTCTTTTTGTCTTGGCTTACTGCATCTTCGATTTAGTATTTGTGTAGAAGCAGTAATGTCAGGATTTGTGCATGAAGAAATATATAAAAGACTTCCTATAGCTTGTCTATAGTTATTATTTGATGATAAAGGATTTTCTTCTTTATCTAAACTATAATAGTTCGTTTCCATTGGGGTATAAGTTAGTTTGGTTTCTTCAAGCTGGAAATCTTTAACTAATTGATTTATTTTACTTATTCGTGGCAGCAAATAACTTCCATCTTCTTTTCTTTGAATTTCTGTACCTAAGAGGTAGTTTGCTTCTCCTAAAGATGTTATGGTATAAGACTTCTTTAAATAATTTACTTCATTTTCATCTTCTGAGATTATCAACATATCATCTACATATAGTATGAGATGAATTGCCTTCTTTGATTTTTCTTTCGTAAACATACATGGATCTGATTCACTTTATTTAAACCCATATTCCTTTAGTGTGTTTTCTATTTTTTCATTCAAGCACTTGGCTGCTTGATTGAGACCATATATTGCTTTTTTCAATTTATAGACTTTATTTTCTTCATCTTGAAAGTTTTGTGTTTACAGCATGTATAATTCTTCATTATCTAATTTACCATGTAGAAAGGCTGTTTAACATCTACTTGGAATAGTTGGGCTTTGCGATAAGCTGCAGAGGTCAGAAAAGCTATAATAGTTGTATTTTTGACGACAGGAGAGAAGGTTTCATCATAATCAGTGCCTAGTTTTTGAGTGAAACCTTAGGCAACTAATTATGTTTTGTATTTTATTTCTTCTCCATTTTTATCAAATTTTGTTTTATGAACCCATTTATAGCCAATTTCGTACTTGCCTTTTGCTAAAGTAACAAGTTCAAATACTTCATTTTCCTTTAAAGAGTTAAATTCTTCTTTCATAGCTTGAGACCATTTCTTTTAATCTTTTACTGGTAATTTTAAAACATCTTTAGCACATTCGTTGCCGATCACGCGCCAGCACGTGATATGGCTTTTCAGTTGATTTTGTGGGTAATCGATTTTGTAAGTAAGCTGCTGTCGCTATGTATTTTGCCCAGAATGTTTTTGGTAATTTAGCATTTATAAGCATGGCTTTACACATTTCAATTAGTGAGCGATTCTTTTTTTCCGCGACTCTATTTTGAGACGGCGAAAATGGCGTCGTTATTTCATGATTTATTTCTAAGTTCTTTAGGTAGTCACTGACATATTCGTTACAATATTTTGCCCCATTATTAGTACGCAAGGATTTCATCTTCAATCTAAATTTGTTTGTTTTTGATGCAACATACTCTTTCAATTTATTAAATACTTCATCTTTAGAGGAAATAAAATATACTTGCGTATAACGAGAATAACTTTTAATAAATGTAACGAAATATCTTTTTGATCCCATACTATTTGTTTCAGCAGGACCGCATACGTCGCTGTAAATCAGATCAAGCGGTTTTCTACTTCTGTATCGCGTTTCTTTTAGAAATGATTTTTCTGTTAGCTTAGCTTTTATACAACTTGAACATTCATCATATGAGAACAATTACTCACAGTAATACCTATAGCTAAATCATCTTTTTGAATTTTCTCGATGGATTTCAAATTTCTATGACCCAGCCTTTGGTGCCTTTTTAGAATGCAGTTGACATTAGAACAAACTGGTAATATTTCTGAAGCGCTGTATACTTTTGAATTTGTGGGTATTACTTTTATATGTATAACCTCTCATCAACGTTTGCATCTGCAACTAATATGTTACCCTTTTTAATTAAACACACATCACCTTTAAATGTTACAACAATACCTTTCTCAGTGCAAGAGTGGACAGACAATAAATTACTGTCTAACTCGGGGACATAAAGCACATGATCTAGAGTAATTTTATTTGTTTGACCATTAAGTGTTTCAATATTAAAATTACATTTACCCTTTCCTTTTGCAGTTAACTTAGTTCCATCAGCAATTGTAATTATATCTTTACTCGAATTCTTTATTTATAAGAACAGTTCTAAAGAATTAGCTAAATGAAAAGATGCACCCGAATCAATAACAAAGTTAATTATTTGTTTTGATTTCCATTTTGTTGAGATTTCATAACAAAACTTGAACAATTTGATTCTTTCATTAATTCATGACAGTTTTGAGAATCTGATAGATTATTATTATGACTAGCTGTAGAAGCAGAGAAATTATTTCGTTTTTTAAATTATTGACGCGATCTCATATTGAGTAAAATTTGGCTTAGTTTTGTTTTTGTTGTTATTCTATAAGTGAAAACAATCTTCACGGTTGGGATTGTTTTTTTTTTGCAATGAGAAGAAAATTTTTCTTTATTCAAATATGCTTTAGTTTATCAAATATGCTTTACTCTTTAAAGCAATAGAATCAAGTTTTGTTGAAATTTGCTTAGTTTCAACTCTTCTAAGACATTCATCAATTAATTTGTTTTGAACATATTTTAATGATACTTCTGTTTCATATTTACTTTCAATAGCAGCTATAAAGGTACTATAAAAATTTGATAAAGAATAGAGCAAAATAGCTATTAAATTATCCTCTTGTATTACTTCACCCATACATTCTTAATTTTTCTGCCAATTCTAAGACAGAATTTATATGCTCCTGCATTTTTATACTTTCATTATAAAATAATGGAATACAATTTCCTAAGAAGATAAAGTTTATTTGTTAAATTTATCCTTTAATGCATAGATTACGATTGATCATGTGTTTCTTTAGAACTTTTAGCATGTCTAACATGAACAATTGGAGAATCTGAGATATTTAAACAAATTAATACTCTAACATTTCTATCATTTTTCACCCAATTATCATCATTTTCCTTTTAAGGTTCAAATACAACATCATACAGACATCTTTGATTAACAATTGTTCTATTTTGAAATTGCATACTGAAGGATTATCATCAGGTTATCAATATAAAGAGATTCTTTAAGACTAGACATTATTATATAATAATATTTACTTATTTCACAGAAAATAAAACTATTTATCTTATTAATATACAACAATAAAAAATTATAAACTCAAAAAATGCTAATGATGAAATAAGAATATAATAAAATTCTTGAGAATAATTTTTAAGGTTACTTTTGGTTTAAAAAAATATGTTTTCTTATATTCAAAATACTTTCTTTAAAGCATAAATTATTATTTTCAACTTGCATAGTAAAATTTCAATCAGAAACAAGCAAAATAATTTACTTTCATATCAATACAAAATACTTTTGGTTTTAAAACAAGAACATTTCTTTAAATTTTCTTTTATATCATTCACTTGCAAAAAATACAACATTCAGAAAATAATTATTTCTTTTGGATTTAAATATTATATTTTCTGTTTTCACATTATTGCATTTAAAATTTGAGATAATGTCAGTCTCATAATCAAAAATGTTAGAATATTATTCCATGTGAACGGATGAGCAGGTAGTTCCTCAATAATTAAAAAAGGGTTAAAAAAATTATCTTTCTGTTGTGATGAATTCAGTTGGAATATATTCTTCTTATATTGAAGAAAAAACATTTATTTAGTGAAAATATAGTGTTATGTTACACATAATATTGAAGCACTTCACAACATAAAAGAACAGATAAACATTCTTGACACTATTTACACAAACACTAAAAATAAAGAAAATAACTTTGAAACATATATTAGCTTCAGTTTGATGTAATTTTTATGAATAATAATTATTCCTTTGGAATAATAGTGGATTTTTGAATTTATGACGATATTTTGCTGCCAACTGCTACCTGAGTCACTGCTTAACTGATTGATCTAAGCCTGTTTCAGTAAAACAGAAGAATTGTGTAATGCTGCCATCTGGTGGCAAGTTCTGGTACAAAAGACCAATTCTCTAACTATGAAATTTCACATTTTAAAAGAAAATTTAGATTAATTAAAATCATTTCAATCTCAAAATTAAGTCCAGTTGAGAACTGTCGATTCAATTTTGTTGTTATGGAAACAAAAAATTCCCCAATATTGAAATGCATTACTACAGCTTTCTTTTGCCTGCTCTGACCTTTATTTTGGAATGCGCTTAAATATGTGAAAATATATTTTTCAGTATGAAAATATTTGTTATATGTGAAATCATTTTTAGAGTAATAAAATTAAATAACTGCAGCAACAAGCAACATAAATATGCAATACAAAAAATGTATTTATTAAGCTTTCTAATTATTTAAATTTATAATATTTAAATACTGTTTACAGGCATCTTAAAAATTAATTAATATGCAATTCTCATAGATGCATTAAAATCGTTTGTTTTTGGCGAGGAAAAGGTCGGCTCGCTAAATCGAGTGATGTTTCTGTCTTTTTCCTCGAAATATTCGAAAGTATTTTACATTTTTACAGACTTTCTACTGTAATTTCGCTGCTAAATTTGACTGATCCTTTATTACATACATAAGTAATTTACTGAGCATTTTCAAAATATTCTGAGCATGCCTAGTGATGAGACCTTCCTTGTAAGTTGTAGGTTACATTGCACTAGAAGCAATTAATAGTATTCTATTTATATATATAATGCAGTAAAACACTGTGCAGTGATTAATACACCCAAAAATTCATAATTATATTCGTATCTGTAATTAGCTTTTTATATGATTTGAAAAAAATTCTGTTAGAATTTTAAAAAATAAGAAAAAAAAACATTAAAATTATGCATTTTTCTAGTCAGTCAGGGGGGGGGGGGAAATAATATACAACGAAAGTTTTTTTTATCCCGTTTTGAATTTTTATAAATAAGTATAAATATTAAATATAAATATATATATATGTAATATTAAATTGTTGTCTCTTTTATAATTATTGGGTGACAGTTCATTATAAATTTTACATCTCAAATCTTGAACAAAATTTTGTGTAACTTCCAAATTTGTTTAGAAGCTTTTGTTATTATTAATAAAACATCTCAGATAGTCCACAGATTTTTGTAATATCACAGTTTATATGACAACAGATATGAGAATTTGAATTTTAATGTACATGTTTGTATAAATAACACGAATTCTTCCTTAGCTACGCTTATAATAATTTTAAAAATGCGACAATAAATCTTATTTGCACTTAATATTCTTCAATCGTCGTAAGAAGACGTTCCAAAGATATTTTATCGTAACACAACTGTATTGCGATATTTCAAGTGAACTTAACAACTAATTTGAATAGAAGCGTTCATGAATTAAGAATATAGGAAACATGGAGTATGACAATATATGAATTTCAGTGTAAATCATTTCCATTCAAAAATTTTATTTGCTTTGCTTTATTGTAGCTAAAATTTGAAGCATACTTTTCATTAATATTGTAGAACATTTATTAGTCCTTCATGTTGTTATATTCATTAAACGAACAAATTAAAAATTCTTATATCTAAATTTTGTTTATTTTGAAATTTTTTATAATACTTTGTTTCATTAATCGTATTTCAATTCCAGTTTTTATATTGTGACATATTTACTATGTTGCAAGTTAAACACATTTATTTTCAGAATGAACGTAAAGTTTATTTTTATGGAGCATTTTGAAGTAGAAAGTTCTGCGATATTTTTAATTAAAAAATAAAGACCTGTAAAATTATGCAGGTATAACCTTTCGATAAAGATATAGTTTAACCCTCTAAGCGTTTGGAACGTATTATTCCGTATACTAATCTGTAAATTATCTGTAAATAAAACTTAATATCCAGTTTTCACTGCAATATAAGCAATATTTAAAATACTATAATTCTATAGATTTAATGAATTTTCAATGCATCGAAGAATGATTCATACTCTGGAAGATTGCATTTATGCTTATAATAAAGTTTTTTTTTTATAATGTTGAAATAATTATATTTTCTTAACATTTAAAACAAAATGTTGAGAAAACAACGTTACAGTTTTACCCTTTTGCAAGACGCTTGGAGGGTTAAAAATGAAAAAAATATTTTAAATGCATAAAAAAGAACTTGAAAAGAGTTTCTATTGAAACAATTTCACTAAAAAATATATGAATGATCAAAAAATTGACCAAATGTTAAGAATAAATTCACGCATATGCATTGCAATAATAATTTTGGTTAGAAAATAATTAAAATATTTAATTAAAATTTGACAATTAAACAGGGATAAATTTACAAATTCAAATTTACGAATTCAAAATTTACATGGGACACAAAAAAGTAGCTTAGCTGCATTTCTTTTTAGCACTTGGTTTATTTCGATTGCTCCTAGTGGCACCTAACATTCCCGAGAAAACGTTTAACCGGGTTAGCGCCTGGTGCTAGAGATCTGTACTACTTATTTGCAATTGCAAAGAGGGTATTTTTAACATTGGACTGTTGGAGTATTTAATGTCATATAAAATAAACACAAGATGAAGAAATTCTCCAAAGTTCTGGTTAGGAGAATTTAAAAATTATGACTGTGGGATCTTCTACGTAGGGTAAAGTGGGGAAAGATGATGAACTTTTACTTTTTTGTGTAAAATGTACCTTAAAGCAAAAACCAACAAAGTAACAGAAATCATTAATAAAACTCTTTACACTCTAATTTCTATATTGAGTAATTTGAATTGCTTTTATTAAAGTTGACATAATTATTTTCTCAGGCGTCACCTTTTAGCATCATATTTTATGTACTCAGTCAGATGTTGCATGGAGTGTGGGACAGATACCGTATGGAGAAAAAAGCTGAACTGTTTATTTTTTTTAATTAAATCATATTTTTACTTTCTCAAATTATTTAAAATGAAAATAAATAGTAATAAATTTATAAAATCTATATATGTGTCTATAAATTGTAAAAAGTTAAAAAAAAATTAAAAGCGTCCAAGCGCACGAAATAAGATTTTAGACAAAAATAAATAAATAAATAAATAAATATATATATATATAAACATTTGAATTTATGGATGGCACATTACATGTGCCATCCACATTACATGGATAGCACAGTTAAAAAATATATAAATCACTGATTTACATTTAGGCAAACATTGCAGTTTTCTCTTAATTTAAATATGAATTCTATTTTATTTAGGTGCTTGTCTGTTTATTTTAGGATCTTCTTATCATTCTTTGATTTTATATTTCCATTTGTCCACAATCACACCACACTTTCCGTTGCAAAAATAAAGTGAGCCTGATGTATAAAGACTCCAGACTCCGCATTACTCCAAAATAAAGACTCCAGACACTCAGAACATTCAGGGTCATTAAATCCCCGTGCAATACTGCCATTAAAATTCACAAGAAAAACATTTTCGTCGCTGTCGGAAGATGGCACAAATTTCAAATTCTTCATCAAGTAAGGCGTTTTCAAGTTAATCGTCCCCTTCCCTTTTTTACCTGTTTTACTTATGCCAAGCTGACACATTATAGTTTAATTTGCTTCCTCCCTTTTTTTCTTGTTTATAAACTCTGTGCTTGTAACATTTGGATCCTTTTCCTTCATCTTACTTGGCTATATATATTTTTTGATCAAAATACCTTCTATACCATTGGAATAATAAGCATTATGTTTAACAATTTAGATGGTGCGAATTGTTAAATGTCATTTCTTTAAATGTTTTCATTACACGTTCGCTCAGAATATTTTGATAAGTAGCAGAATGCACTAATATAGGTTCAAAAAATGTAAATTCTGCTGAAATTATTGAACCGAAAAACAAAAAAATATTTTTAGGGATCTGTTCTTCAATCTCAGTGTGGCGGGTAAGAAACAAAGCCGAAATTTTGCGTCAGGTGAACAGCATGAGAGAAATACAAGCACATGTCTATATTCTACTAGGATCTGATCTACAATTTCAAACGGTTTTGGGATGAAATCTTTTTTATTAGGCATACCACGCAAGTTCCATGCTTAAAAACTTTCATAAATATGTAAATATTGACAATTAAGCTGTGAAAACGCATATAACAGGAACTCTAGAAACTTCTTAAATTGGTCTAGGGAGCCCTAGATCCCCAATCACCCATCCAATCTTGGCGGTTTCTGTCCCACCGCGGCGGCTGTCCCCACTTTACCATATTATCTTCTTCGTACTGTTATCCTCTACGTATGGCATATGATCATTATTCGTCTTTAAGACTATAAATATTAAATGACATTTATTTTAAAAGAAGCACTTTCTTTCCATAGAGCTACAAAAATTCATCTATGCTAATAAAACATTTTCACCATGTGTATGTCTGTGTATATGTGTGTGCATGACGTCCAGCGAAATCTACGACTCGTACCAGGTACAAAATTTTTCATATGTCAGTCCAAGGCCCCTCCTCGTGCACTGGAAACTCTGAATTCCAATTTCTAAATATAAAGGGAAACGTTAATTAACAGTTGCAATGCACACTCAATAAATCTCATTTTAGTAACTGCGAGAGGGACCTTATAAACACATCGTGTGAAAATGTAGATAGGAATGAAGGAATTCGTAGCAGTGGATGCAAGCCAAAAAATAACTTATTATAAATAATATTTCATCAAAATTAAATATAAAAAATAATAATATTTCAATATAGAATATTAAAATATATTTTAAATAGAAGGTATATTAATTTGTTTTTATTAAAAATTTACAACTTTTTGTTTTATAGAGACCCATGAAAAAAAAATGTGGGACATGTTGCTAAATTGAACCGCCAGGTAGAAATTTAAGACTCCTGAGACCCCTTAATCTTATTGCAGTTGATATCGCATTTCTCACGTTTTGATTTTTAGAATTTATCTGTTCTTAAATCCATTTCTTTTTTTACATGGGGAATCGTAGTTGATCTCGAAATTTGAATAAAGTAATATATACCTCACGTCTTCTTTTACTCAAACAGAAATCAACTGGAATTCACTTATATTGTGGAATACTGCCTTTGATAATATGTTTCGCAATAGTTTTCCATTTTCTTCTTGTAGTTTTTTCCCATTCTGCTCTTGAATTCTCCTCATACTGTTCCGTAATTTGTAGAGTATTCGATACACATTTTTTATATCATATTACAATTATTAGTTCATTTTTTATTGCCAATTTTCTTTCAATTTAATAGTTTGTGAGGAAGTTACCTTTGTCATAAAGGCACTCTAGTATTTCTGAGATCGTGACGTCAATAATTTAACATGTGTAAGCGTGAAAGCGACATCTATCCTCTCTTTTACTTTAACTTTCTACAGCGTGTGTGTCCCGTTCGGATTCTACAGTTAGGTCGCGGTTAGTAAATTTGAGTATATGTAAATTTGAAGTATCTCAGTTTGCAACATATAAAAGCTTGGAGTTTGAGTGTGTGTGGAGTGTCTCTGGCGGCGTTGGCCGATTGAGTGTGTCTCTGGCGGCATTGTCCGACTGAGTGTGTCTCTAGGTGCATGAGCCAGCTAGTGGCGTTTAGCAGAGTGTGTCTAGGTGCGTTGATTGATCCAGAGTGAGTAGTATCAAGTAGCATCGAGCCTCCAGTGAGTTGGGAAGGTGTTTTGGAATTCGACTCGAGAAGTTGGCCAGTGGTAAGAATTTAATAGTAATTACGTTGATCATCTCAAACTTAATAAAGAAATATACACAGCCACGGGCTGTCTAATAAGTTTTATCTAGCAGTTTAGCCGAAAGATAGCTGAGAAGTAATCTGAGGTGCCCTAATTGAGCTAGTTCCGGAGCTGTGAGTATGAGTTTAATCTTTTAGTAGTATTCTCAGTTGTGAAAATTACAGACTTGCTCCACTCCCCTTGAGCCCTTATCGTTTTAAATAAACTGTTTTTTATCTTATGTACTGAGTTATGTCTGCATTTAACACCCAGTACGAGCACCCAACCGTTACAAGTTAATATTTGCAAAAAGTTCTATTATTCATATAGACATACTATATATACTATATATAATGTATGTATATATATATATATGTGTGTAATTGAAAAATCCTTTCATGTTGATACGTTAAACATTTATTTAGGAAAAAAATAGATTTTCTGAATTATTAGAATAGCTTAACTGTATAATAAAAATAATTTTTTTTCTTTTGATTTTTTTAAGCAACATTACATATAAGTTTATTTAAAAAAGCAAATGTGAAACTTTCTCTAGATTTACTCTGGGGCTTGATGACTGTTTTAATCCTGTTATGAAAACGTCAGCTTCATTATGTTTCACATTTGCAAAGAGAAATATTTCATTAGAACCTAAAGAGTTTCTCATGTAATTTACTTTGTTATTTTAAATATGGTCATTGTGCAAATATTAGACGTGATTCTTCATAGTTTAGTCTTATTTAGAATATATATTTGGAATTTTATTAAATAAATCTGTATTTTATTAGGCAGGAATTTATTGAAAATTGTGCTTTTAGTTCAAAACTAACTTCTTTTGTAGAAATTGAATAAATATACGTAATATAATCTCACAATTGTAGCATTTAGGTGGTTTTTTGTACCTAGAGATTTAGGTGATTTTTTTTTTGCTGACTATTTTTGTTAAAATTTAACTGAGAAGTCTAAAATCCTAAATGTGGCAATGAATTTCATACTTGCCAATTTATCTGAAAATATTCATTTAATCTTTACTGCTGTGACAAAAAATCTCGCATAGGTACTGTGAACTGTCTCTGAGGCCACTTGATGAAAAATAAATAAAAAACTTTTATAAATCATAAGATATTGTTTCTGTACTAAACTTTATCTAAATTATTATCATAATTTAAAACCTCTTAATCAGAAGATTCTAGCACTAGTAGTAGAGCTCCAAAGGAAAAAAAATTGCAAATATTTATAATTAAAAGAAGAACTTCAAATTAATTCGTGGCAATTTTAAAAGAAAGTATTCTGTGTGATCGCTAACAGAAGTTAATTGTTACACTTGTCTCGGAAAACATCGTCTGGAATTCGCGGTTGTATATAAATCTGTAAACTGAATTGTAATGCAATTTGGGATTTCGTATCTTCAACTGCGTATGTTTTTATTTTAAATATAGTGATAATGAAATATAGCGAATGATTCCTATAACAAATTTAATCGAAATCGGATATTGATTGTTATCAAAAAACGTATTTTTTAGTGAAAAATATAAATTAGTTAAAGCCAAAAAAAAAAAAAAAAAACTCCAACATTTTAAAACTTTATGAGAGCGAATTTGTATTAGAGTAGAATTCATGGGTTAAAAGTTTTTTTTACAAGATATTTATAACATTGTGAATAATAAAATTTATTATATATAACTCGAGTGATTTTAAAGTGTCACATTATAAAAGTATTAGACTTATAAACAGAGTAAATTGTGGAATATTTCTAATAAGTCGATTTAAGCCGATCTGATTGAGCCAAAGAGATGGCCATATCCTGAAACTGAACTCTCTTCAACCCTCCTCCCATCCTTTTTTGTACACTTTCACGAAAAAGTGATCATTTTATATGCTTTAGAATACATATATGGGAATATAAATACTCATTTAGATTTTAAAAAATTCTTTTTTTTATATTATTCTAATGTAAAACTAGGAAATATTTATTATAATCAGTAAAAGTTCAAAACAGAATTAAAATGTCAAATTTAAGAAAAGTTTAAAAAATATTGGAGACATACAAACCAGGGTATAACTCAGTTGCATCATGCTTTAATCAGATTTGTACATTTATTACTGAAAGTTTTAATGTTTATAATTAACTTACTTAATCGCATTAACATAATTAAAATGCTTTCAATCTACACAATTTTTTTTCAGAATTTTCACAATATCAAAATATTGCGAATCCTGTAATCATGTATCTGTATTCTTTGTATCGAATATCCACCGCTATTCGTACGCCATTTCTTAAAATTAATAGTTTTAAAGAAAGGTTCATGCACTAAGATAGTAAGTACAAGGACTTAGTACGTAGTTACATTCTCAAAGTAACAGCTAATTTGGAGGCCTTAATATGTAAAAAAGGAGAGATAAATAAACAGTAAAATTTGATACCAAACGGATTATAAAACTTATCAAGCCAAATAAATAAATAAATAAAATTAAAAATACACACACATTTCAGCCTTTTTCGTGTCCGAAAATCTCCTTAAACAGGTTATAAGTTCACTGGATTAGACATCGTGTGATAATTTAGCACCTTCACTGAGCAACAGGAAGTTAGTTAGGCAACAAGTTATAGATTGTGACTATATTTAGGTGTACTATCTGATTAGTAAAAATTTTCGAAACTACTTCAAGTAAATCACGTGTATTTAAGCGCATCATAGGAATAAATCTTCCGTGTGGGCATGCGGCTGTAATAATTTTATGGAGAGATGTGGCTTAACCTATTTTGTTTTGAAATATTCAAAAAAAATAATTCATATCTAAAGAATTGATTTCGCAACTACAAAGTCTTAGTGAAAAAAAAAAACTTTTATACGGATCTTCTATAAAAGAAAAGTTGGAATGGGAGAACTTGGTTACACGAATACGCAAATTTATAATACTGTTTAAATTATACAGCACTGGCACACTTTAATAAATATGAAGTAAAGAATATAAATTTTGAAAGGTTTATTTTTTGCATCAATAACAACATAAAAATAACTTATATATACGCATAAAATAATCGCTATGGTTGTTACAAACTCGTATTTATAGTCAAAGTTCATTTATTGTTGTAACATTTGTACTGTGCTGATTTTTAAATACCACCGAGTATATAATATGCTAATATCATATGTGAACTGAGATACAGAAATGAAAAAAGATCTCTGGCATCTCAAACTACAGGTGCGGGTAAAGTGTGAAATTAAGTAATAATTTTACCTACAAACATTAAATCAAGCTTATAGATAAATCCAGTTTAACAATTTTATCTGGTTGATTTTAAGGAGTTTTTAATTTTATTTATTTCTAAAAGCTGTTTTCATCAAATCATGTTAAGGCGGTATTAAAAAAATACTTTTCTACACTCCACAACTAGAAATTTTCTGACACATTTTTTAGACCTTATTTTTAAAAGAACGTGAATTTTGCTAGCGAGATTTTTTGAGGAGATTTATAAGCAATCAAGTTTTTAATTTTTCGTTCAATTAATTAGAACTTGATTTACATATAATTTACAAACGATTATTTTAAAAACTTCTGCCAGCAAAATAGTTAGCATTAGCAATCAAATATTCATTATCTTATGTTAATGAATCATCACGAGTGCTAAAATCGAGATAAATATTGCCCTCCTTACTTGTAAAATTATTTATACTTTGACTGCTGGACAAAGTCTGGTAAAATTTTACATTGAATCGTCCACAATTAAATAAAAATGTGGTAAAATTATGGTTCTGTTTAAAATAACATATTATAAATATACATCGGAGATTATTTTTCAAAAACTGTTAGAGAGAATAAACAAATAGTTCATTAGGACGTGTATTTTCTGATACATAGTTAAAGTGTTAATAGTTTATTAATTTTAATTACTAACATCTGTAAAAGTAATTTTTTTTTTTGTAAAAAATATGTACAACACAAATTATTACTAATAGCTATATTCCCAACGGTTAAATTCATTGGTTTGCATGTCTCATCTAGAAGTATTTAATTCATCTTTATAGATTTATTATACTATACCTCGCTGAAGGGCATTTGTACTAGCTTAGAAAAGGATTCTTGAATAGCACCGGAATTGAACTCAATTATAAGCTCTAAATATTTTTAATAATTAAAAAAAATCTAATCGATTACAATTTATACAATATTTTTTCGAAACTCGATTCATGTAAAACTATTGAATACAATAGTTTAATTAAATAATGAAAATAAATAATGAAACAGAATTAAATAATGAAACAGACTTTTACAGATGTTATTCATGAAAATTAATAAACTATTAACACTTTAACTATGTATCAGAAAAGACACGTCCTAATAAACTATTTGTTTTATTCTCTCTAACAGTTTTTGAAAAATAATCTCCGATGTATACTTATAATATGATATTTTAAACAGAACCATAATTTTACCACATTTTTATTTAATTGTGGAGGATTGACTGCAAAATTTTACCAGACTTTGTTCAGCAGTCAGAGTATAAATAATTTTCCAAGTAAGGAGGGCAATATTTATCTCGGTTTTAGCACTCGTGATGATTCATTAACATAAGATAATGAATATTTGATTGCTAATGCTAACTAATTTGCTAGTATAAGCTTAGAAAAGGATTCTTGAATAGCACCGGAATTGAACTCAATTATAAACTCTAAATATTTTTAATAATTAAAAAAAATCTAATCGATTACAAGATTTTTTTCGAAACTCGATTCATGTAAAACTATTGAATAATCCAATGATTATATATCGCTATTCTTTTATTAAATGAACTTCAAACATACTCTATTAATCCTATATCTTTAACCTCTAATCTATTATATCTTTAACCTCTTGGGAGCGAGCGACATGTATACGTACCGCAAAAAACTTAAGAATCCTTGTTTATCCCCACCAGGAAAATTTTATTGTAAAATTTGAGTTACTTAATCGGAGCATTTTCTCGATTTAATAAGGCACAAATTTCTGTTTTTAAAAACCGGTGACAAAACATTAAAAATTTCGTAAAAGGATCCCGTCTCGAAGAGGTTAATAGAAAATTTTGAGGCAAATATTTTTCTGTTAAGGTAATTTGAAACAGATATTTGAGTACCAATTGAAAGATAAAGCACATGTGTGAATATGTAAAAATTAATAATTTATAATTCCCGCAATGGTTAATTAATTATTATTTCTACTTTAACCATAATTTCATTACAATAAATGACAAAACCACATAAAATTACCTCGGAAATTTCATAAATGGCTATTTGAGGGATTCAGTTTGCCCCAAACAGATTTCTGAAATAAATCAATCATTATAATACGCAAATTGATTTAGAACAGTTGTTTGGAAATTTGTCTCCTTTAAACTAGTTTCCACTTCAGGTAAATTATACAGGTGTTCAAGGTCTCGACGGTTATAAAGTTATTTAATTCTCAAAAGTAAAAAAGGGAAATTGTGATCCGTTTTGGGGATTATTCCCCCACATTGAGACAGTTATGGTGGCAATTGGTGATGAACGATACGTACTGTATTGTGATTCTTTTAGTAAACATTTTAAATACTGTAAAATCTTTTGCGTTGTATTCCTGAAATTTCGATGTTTCATTATATAAGGTATTTGTACCCTATATGGACAGGGCTGTCAATATGGACACCCCTAATATTTTTAAAGGTAATAATTTTGATCGAGAGATGAGTCAACATTTTCGCGAAGAAAAGCAGTTGAAAAGATAATTAAGTCTGGAAAGTGTAAAAAAGCGCGCTGTTCGCCATTTAGGAGGAAACTTGTTATTAGGAGATGTGCTGAACTTAATTACTTGTAAGCTTAAATTATTATTAGATATGGTAAAATTACATTAAATGTTGAAAAGTGGAGTATTTTATAAAGCTAATAAAATATATTTTCGATTGCTGTTGCATATTTTGCTTAAAATAATTTTCCTTATTCATTTGGTACAAGATTTAGTAAAACTACGCCCAGTTCCCAATATGGACAGCTTATGTCCCCATCGACTACAACTGTAAGAAAGAAGAAAATTCAGCGTTGCCAAGCAATAACTTGAAAAGTCATCAAAGTGGTAAAATCTTTGTTCAACAAGATGCTATTTGAACAATCTCCCAAAAACCTTCCTCTAAAAAACCTTTGCAGAAAAATAAAAAGAACCCCCCCTCCAGTAGGATATCTGTTGGCGAAATCGTAGGTACCAATGGCATGACTTCCGCAACAAAGGAGAGCCGGTACTGCATCTTTTGCTGTATAGATGCTTTTTCAAACATGCGGCCATGCATCACATGTGGCAGATATGTTCATGAGGATTATGTGGGACTTACTGCCCATGGTGAAAAAGTTTCTATTTTTCCATGCTGTGAGGACTGAGTAATAACAGAAGTAAATTCGCAGACCGATGCAATAAAGCTAAGAAAAACCAACAATATTACTTTATAATATTTACTAGTAACTAAGGGGCTTTGCATGAGTCTTCGAAGGGTAAAAACCGAGAATGCCCCCCCCCTTTCTAAAATGCATGTTCTGAAGATATTTACTGTCCCCCCTCCTCTTCGGAATACTTTAAGATACATTTTTTATTCCCTTTCCTCTAAAATCCCTTGGAAAAGTGGCTCTTCCATACACACTGTGAAAGTCAATAAGGAAACACCTGTCCATAATAGGGACAGGTAGTTCCTTATATGGACACTTGTAAAGATTTTTTTGTTTTTATCATTTAAATTAAACCATAATAATTACAAGGTCGCTAATTTTAATAATGATAGTCCATAGTCCAAGGATAGTGGTCACATATTTTTGGAGTCCTATGACTTGTGCATGGGGGTGAAAAAAATACATTTTCCTTAGGGTGTCCATATTGGGTACAGGTACCTTAGTATTTATATAATATTCTCGCATTGGATTTTTAAGCACAAGAACATAGCAGTATTTATGGTTGTCATATTTGGACACAATGACTTTTATTCTATTTCTTTATATCAACACTCAAGTATAACAAATATTGCATAACAAACTCAATCGTAATATAAGAAAAGAATGTGAAAATGCTTAAAACAAAGTTTTTTATTATCTCGTTTATTATAAGATCTAAAAGCTGTTTTTTATGTATTTTATTTCGAAATTTTACCTTTTTTGAGTTTAAATATTTGTAAGAGAACAAACGATATTTAACATAAAAAACTATTACTTCAAAGTTTAGATCATTAATTGTACATATGAAGAGAAAACAGGGAGAGTTGAAAAAAAAAAAAAAAAAAAAAAAAAACCAGAGTGAAAAAGAATAAAAGAAATCGTTTTCCAACTGAACGCTTGCCGATTGAAACTTTTCTTCGTTCTCTTTCTGCCAGCATTTACTGGTTGAAGGAAACAAGTGCAACCAAGCATTTCGTCAAGACGATCTCTAAATTTCTTTTTTAGACTCGCAGCAAAAGTGAAGGAGTAGAATATTCTATCATTTAGAGAACAAATGCAATATTCCGAACTAAGAATTACTATTCACTGCACAGAATTATCAAGAATTTGAATTAACATTGGTTCTGCGAACGTAGGCGGCCCATTTCAATTGCCTGTTGCCCAATTCCTGGGAGACAAGATGCTGTTCGTGCCCTCCCCCGACCATTCTCCCCTTGATAGTCTTTATTTACGCATTTCTTTATTTTTTTACGATTGCATTCGTTTTGTGATTTTTACAAAAGAGAAAAATAATAAGAATACACTTTCTGAATTTTAAACGGAATGTCCCCGTGCGGAATTCCAACCGTAAATGAGATTTATACACAGCTGTATTCCCTAACTGGTCGGAATTCAAGTTTACTTTTTTATTGTGGAATCTAGTGTTATTATTCTGCATGAAGTAAGAAAAATCTAGTCCCATTTATATTCACATGGCGACAAAATAGATGAATTCACTGCCATTCCTTTCCTAGATCTAGTTTCGTGTCGTGAGATTGCGCATGCAAAAACAGGAGCAAAAGAGGTTTTAATCGCAGACATGTATAGTTGTTTTAAGTTAAATGAAATAAAAGTAATGGAATCAAAATAATTAAAGTCTTGGATTATAAAAATTGGCTCATTATTTAATCGCTAATCTTTTAGTTTATTATTTAGGTACTTTGTAAAAAAAGAAATATAAAAGATATAGTTAAGATAATGAAAGGATAAAATTCTAAATTGCATTTAAAATGAAACGATTATTAAGTACTGCTTTTCTTTAAATATATGTTTCCATGTCGGATTTTTTTATTTTCACTTTCTCTTTTAAACATTATGAAGAATTTACAGTTTTAATTCAATTTTACTTTTTAAAGAAATCAAGGCATTCGTCTACTTATCTAGTTCTTTCTATGAAATTCTTAGGTAGCTTTCATTAAAAAAAAGTAAAAAGCTACCTACTGCAGCCGTCCGGAGAAAAGTACTTTCAGAAAATTTTGGTACATTTTCACCGATCATGACCCCCAGACCCCAAAACCACCCCCGTTCAAATGTTGACATACACACACATATATATATACAGGGTGAGATATAAATATCGAAACAATAGGCTATCTCCTTAACCTCCTGACTGCCGCCGGCTGATTTTTTCACGCACTAAGCTGCAGGTTTCACTGCAACATAAGCAATATTTAAATTAGTATAATTCCACAAATAAAATCCAGTTCTGAAAACTTAAGTTAGGATTGATACTATCAAAGATTATACACCGATACTAATAACAAATTTTGTATCAGGCTGGAAAAAACATCTTTTTTTAACAATAATAAATAATAAAATTTTTAACAATAATAAATAACAATAATAAAATTTCTTAATAAATTACAGAGAAAAAAACATTACAATATTACCCTTTGGCTGGGCAGTCAGGGGGTTAAATGTTGCTCCTAGACCCATACTTCCAATTGCAAAAATTCATAAAAAAAGGTGAAATTTCTGATACGATAAGTTGCAACTCCATGGGGGGGTCTATTTAAAAAAATACGAAAATTAAATTTTTATACGGCCTCCGTAGAGCAAAATTCCCAATTAGGAAGCTATTCCTAATCCATTCCTAAATTGAACAAAAAAAATTTCATCTCCGGAGAAAAAATTTCATTTCCTAGTGCAATAGCACTAGGGGCAATATTCAAGGAGATAGCCTATTGTTTCGATATTTATGATTCACCCTGTATATATATACAGGGTGTCCCTAAACTCATGGTATATACGCTAGGGAGTGGTGAAACATATGACGAGTAATAGTAAATAGGAAACTAAGGGTCTCTAACGTTTTCCAAAGGAGATAGCCGCCATTAAAGTTTGGGGTCCAAAATTTCAAATACACATAAAAAACGGAAAAATTGGTCGATTGATTTACGGTTTTCACTAAAACTATTCTTTATGTTGGTATTTTCTTGAAAATAAATTATAAAGATAAATTTCGAAAAATGCAGATAGAGGGCGCTTTAGACTTTGGAGTAACGAACAACTATTTTTTACGTTATTTTTTGCATCTGATTAAAAGTTTTCGTAAACTTAGACTTAAACTCAAATTTTGAGCTCAAAATCTGAATAGTTGGGAGTCGTTAAATAGCACAAACTGAACTGTGTACAGAGGGTTCAAATTTCAAATGATTATAAAAAACGGAAAAATTGGTCGATTGATTTTCGGTTTTAACTAAAACTATTCTTTATGTCGGTATTTTATTGAAATTGGATTATAAAGATAAATTTCAAAAAACGCCGATAGAGGGCGCTTTAGACTTTGGATTAACGAACAACTATTTTTTACGTTATTTTTTGCATCTGATTAAATGTTTTCGTAAACTTAGACTTAAACTTAAATTCTGAGCTCAAAGTCTGAATAGTTGGGAGTCGTTAAGTAGCACAAACTGAAGTGTGTTTAGAGGGTTTAAATTCCAAATGATTATAAAAAACGGAAAAATTGATCGATTCGTTTGCGGTTTAAAATAAAACTATTCTTTAAGTCAGTATCTTTTTGAAAATAAATTTTAAAGATAAATTTCAAAAAAATCCGTTAGAGGGCGCCTTAAACTTCAAAGTAACCAACAACTATAATTTTAATCGTTATTTTTTGTATCTAATTAAATGCTTTCCAAAAATTATTAAATATTTTCGAAATCTAAGATTTAAACTTAAATTTTGCACTCAAATTCTGAATCGTAGGAGGGGTTAAGAAGCGCAAACTGAAGCGTGTTCAAGAGTTGAAATTTAATCCCCCCCCCCTCGAACACAGTTCACTTTTGCGCTACTTAAACACTCGCAACAATTCAGAATGTGACCTCAAAATTTAAATCTAAGCATTTGAAACCATTTAATGAGATTTAAAAAAATAACGGTTAAATATACTTGTACGCTACTCCAATGTCTAAAACGCCCTCTATCGGCATTTTGTGAAATTTATCTTTAAAATTTATTTTCAAGAAAACACTGATTTAAAGAGTAGTTTTAGCAAAAACCGCAAACGAATCGACTAATTTTTCCGTTTTTTATAATCGTTTGAAATTAAAACTCTCTGAACGTAGTTCAGTTTGTGCTACTTAACCATGCCCAACTATTCAGATTTTGAGCTCAAAATTTAAGTTTAAGTCTAAGTTTACGAAAACATTTAATCAGATGCAAAAAACAACGTAAAAACTAGGTGTTCGTTACTCCAAAGTCTAAAGCGCCCTCTATCGGCAATTTTGAAATTTATCTTTATAATTCATTTTCAATAAAATACCGACATAAAGAATAGTTTTAGTGAAAACCGCAAATCAATCGATTTTTCCGTTTTTTATAATAATTTGAAATTTAAACCCGCTGAACACAGTTAAATTTGTGCTACTTAACCACTCCAACCTATTGAGATTTTGAGCTCAAAATTTAAGTCTAAGCTTACGAAACCATTTAATGAGATGCAAAAAAACAGTTTTTCATTACTTCAAAGTCTAAAGCGCCCTCTATCGGCATTTTTCGAAATTTATCTTTATAATTTATTTTCAAAAAAATACCAACATAAAGAATAGTTTTAGTGAAAACCGCAAATCAATCGACCAATTTTTCCGTTTTTTATGTGTATTTGAAATTTTGGACCCCAAACTTTAATGGCGGCTATCTCCTTTTGAAAACGTTTGGGACCCTTGGTTTCCTATTTACTATTTCTCGTCTTGATGTATTTTATCACCCCCTAGCGTATATATCATGAGTTTAGGGACACCCTGTATCTATTTGATTTTTGTCATGCTGTAACTAACGTATTTATGAACCGATTTGAATGAAACTTGGTATGTAAATAGTACATACAAATATCTCGATAGAGTTCGTTGCCCATCATCATTCGCCATCTTGTTTCATAATAGCGGCCATTTAAAATTTAAAAAGAAATAAAAAATTTGAAATTAAATGCGAAAAAATTAGAAGTTGATTTTTTTATGTATTAGATATACTTAAAATACTGATTATAGAACACTTTCTTTTTTGTCTATATCTTAAAAAATGATTTAGTTATGGCACTTTGAATTTTTCTTATGGCTGACATTTTGAAACGATCTGATTTTTGTCAAGTGATAACACACATATTTATAAATCTATTTGTATGTAACTTGGTGTGTACATAGTACATAATGAAGGCTGGAGGGTTAGCCAGTTCCATCCGCCATCTTGTTTCAAAATGGCGGCCATTTAAATTTTTTTTAAATGTAAAATTTAACATTAGGTACAAAAAAGTGAGAAATTGAAAAAGATTTTTCTTTTATGCATTTGACCTTGATACAAAGATTCCAAAGCATTTCTTGTTTCGTCTGTATCGTAAAAAATGGCTGAGTTATAGCACTTTTAATTTCTAGTGTTGCTCACATTTTGAAATGATCTGGTTTTCGTCACGTGATAACACGCGTATTTATGTACCGATTTGGATGAAACTTGGTGCGTAGATAGTACATACCGATGCGTGGACCGAGTTTGTTGGCCATTTCCAACCGTCGTCTTGTTTCAAAATGGCAGAATATTAAATTTTTAAAATTTAAATTTTAAAATTAGGTGCAAAAAGGTAAGAAATTGAAAAAGATTTTTCTTTTGTGTTTTGACCTTGATGCAAAGATTTCAGAGCATTTTTTGTTTCATCTATATCTTGAAAAATGGTTGAGTTTTAGCACTTTCAATTTCCATTGTGATTGACATTTTGAAACGGTCTGAAATTTGTCACGGGATAATACGCATATTTATAAACTGATTTCGATATAACTCCGTGTGTACATGGTACATACCAATTTCTTGACCGAGTTCATAGGCCAACTTTATCCGCCGTCTTGTTTCAAGATAGTGGCCATTTAAGTTTGTCAAAAATCTTTTAAATATATAATGATGTACAAACAAAAAATTAGAAATTGAAAAAAGGCTCTTTCTAAACTATTTATCTGAATAATGAATTCCGGAATATTTTTTGCTCTGTCTTCACCTTGAAAAACGCCAGGGATATAGCAGTTTGAATTTCTAATGTGGGTGACATTAAAAAAAAATCAATTTGCACGCGATAGCACTCGTATATATTAATCGATTTTGATGTGAGTGTGCTTGTTCACATGAATTAAGATTTTGACCAAGCTCATTGGTTAGTTTTATCCATCCTGTTGCTTTAAAATGGATATCGTGGAATTTGGCGACCCTATAAATCGCTTAAAATAAAACCAGGTTGAATAAAAGATGACTAATTTCTAAAAATTCCTATTAATGTTCAGTATTGACAAAAACTAATATTCAATCTTATACCATCGCGTTCCACTAATTTGAGCTTCGTATATCTGAATAATATAACTTAAGTTAAAATAAATTAATATGCATATGAAACCTACCTCTTCCTCCCAGCATTGCCGGAAGGACTTTTTAAAAGTTGAAATTATTTACATGAAAAGTGTGAAAATAATAAAAAATAAATATTTTTTCGATTTTAATTGTAGTTTTGATTGTTATAAAATACATGCTGTGGCATTATTGTAGACACTGGATAAGTATAATCGATTGAGTATATAGAAAGTACAATGATAGAAAATTGAGCCTTATAGAAGGCGCTGAAAATGTCAATCTACGAATGCGATTATTTCCTAACAGTCGACGTATACATACAGCTCTTATAGAAGGAAATTCTAAGTATTGAATTTTCTGCATTTTTCTTATCGGTGCTTAATTGAGAAGCTCTCTTTTCAGTAATTAGAGTGACGTTTTCAATTAAAAGATATTCAGCTGCCTATTTCATATATATGGCTATGCGCGTTCTTAGTGAAAGATTTGCCTATACTTAAAAAAAAAAAAAAGAGTATTAACGTGCTGAATTTAGATTTAAAAAGTGCAAAGAGTGGATTAAATTTACACTACATTTCGTGTTAAAATACACTTAATAAGTAAGTGTTATCGTACACTTGGAATGGTCTATCGCTACTCTTTAAAACAACGTGAGGGAGACAAACACCAATATCAGTGTACATTTTTACTTGCGATCCAGAGATATACAACTTTTTGCTGCTGTCCGCAGAAAGCAACCGGCATTTTAGTTAAGAAATTTCATTGTTTCGGATGAGAACGTCTGAATTTCAATTGGAAAACAATAAGGTAAGCAAAGTTATTATTCTTTATAGATATAAGAGGTAAGACTAAATAATATTATATTTTTATATAAAGTGTTTATATTTGACTTACATACATATGTTTGCCAGTATAAGATATAGAAAGCTCAGGAATAATTTTCACGTTTCGTTTTCTTCCGTCAATGAGGTTTTCCAAGTAATAGTGTCTCAGCATTATTGCCAAGTTTAATAATTTTCATTCATATAAAATGACAAATCTCTATTCACTTAAATATAAAGATATTCTAAGTTTCGTTTTAACACGTTATTTCTTATTATATCTTCATATTTTTCCTTTCAAATATTAATTTTACTAGGAAATATCAGTTTGTTGATATATTCTGCCATTTAATTCCTTAGCTCTTTGCATTTATTTACCACATATTGTTCAAATTTTACCATAGCAGCCAATTTTTACGCATTTTAGCTACCACTAAAATTGTACAAAAATTTTCCACTTATTTAATCATAAGATTTCGACGATTTAATAAGACAGTATTTACTTTAAAATTTTTGTGGTAGGAAAAATGCGTAAAAGTTGGCATCCATGGATTTATCAATGAAATTCTATGATTTCTATATAGGTTATTAATACAAGTATTCTTTTGAGTATCAGTTCTATATAGTAATATAATATGTATTTAGATTTTTTTTTAATTTAATAAATTGTAAAACCCTTATGCTCAAGACGGTACCGTATATCGGCAGCTTGTTTATCTCGGCGCAGTTCCAATTATTTAACTTGTTCTTAGAACTTTTAATGTCATATATATTTATTTGTTTAATTTGATATGAGTCCGAATTTCTGGGCTGTGCCTGGGTCATTTGGTCTAATTTTTTCGCAGTTTTATCTGTGTATATCTTTAAACACGCTCAAAAATTTCATAGCTAATTCCACAAGTTTTAGCAATAATTCAATTCAAAAAGCACGTTCATATCGCACAAAATGGTCAGCATTCCGGCACAGAAAGTTACTTCACAGCAATCTTTATTTTCGATTTCACAACTATTAATCTATGGTAACGATATTTTTCGGCTCGTCCATCTCAAATTCTAGTATTTTTATAGGTCCGTTCAAAAGATTCAAGTTTTAAAATGGGCGACATTGTTTTACACCCCCAATTTAACTCAGATTTCCTAAAGTGCGATGTAAATAGGTTGGTTTTGACATGCTTTAACTTTATTTAACACACTCCCATCTTCACGTGCCCTAGTCCCTTAAACTAAAATTCCACTACATTATTACATTAATTTAAAAATATATGCTATAAATGGCATTGTGTGTGTTTAGACATACGTTTTGGCATTGACAAAGTTTAGGTATATTGCTCTTGGCCCTTTAGTGCTCTAACTATGGTAGCCTCTGTTAAAAAAAAATTAACTGCTCAGTTTGTTTTTATAACGAATCTCTTAAATCAAAGTACAATACATAACAATTGAACTCCTGTAAACTAAAATCTCACTTAATTCCGGTATTGAGTCAAAAAATAATTTAAAGAGTTACACGTTACATCTAAATGAATTTATATAGATTCATAGAGACACATTGTAAAGATTTACTAAAAGGCAATAACAAACATTTGAGTTAGAATTATACAAGACTACTGAGCAAAACATCCGATTTTGCATAAAATATCAGTTTTGTCCAATTAGGTGCGACGCACAGTGGGGCAAAAACCCAAAAAGCTGGCCAAAAGTCGAAAAATGAAGTTACTATTTAGGGAATTTTGATTATATAGTTGGTTAGAAAAATGTTTGGAGAGTCAGAATCTGTATTTAAAAAAATATTTTTGCTTTGTCCTTACAAGCAGCATTATTTCAAAAATGATGCTTGAAGGAGTATCATTTAGAGCGAACAAAAACAGCAAAACAACAGTTCCTCTAAACGCGCGCTACATTTTATCATATTATTTGAATTTAATGATTTGAAATGGATTCACACTATGATAGTGTGTACTTTATTTGCATGTATTACAAAATTTATACTAAGCATATAAAAATTGAAAAAATCATAGTCATTTTTGATAAAATGTTTTAGAATTTTTTTTTCTTTTAAACATCAAAAAGTTTAAATGTTCCACAGTGTACCGCAACGAAACCTAGTGGAAATAATAATCTGGGCTATTGTCTAATGATTCATGAAAAACCAGCTGCCAAAAACTGCCATTCTGCATTTCACGCATATTTTAGTAACCGCAAGTAAAAATGCCACTTTTTCGGCTTCTTCAAAAATTCTGAAATTAAGTACTGTTCTCATTAATTTAGCTAATAAATGTTTTTCAAATTTTTGGATTATTTAATTTTGTAATAGTTTATTACCTATTATATTGTAAATAAGTATTATAATCATAAGATTAAATTAGTTTGATAAGTAAGCTTAGTAATGAAAAAATGAAAAAAAATCTATATTATTGATCCGATAGAATAACATTTTCTTATCTTTGTAGGTTGTAATTCTGTTTGTTCTATTGTAATTAGAAGAATTATTTTGTCAATGGCAATATTTGCTAGATCAAACTACTGAGCGTATTTCATTAATGCGAGTGAAAATCATTCTGAATATGACTTTCGCCTACATTAGCAATTTGGATTTGCTTTGCAAGTGAGGATGTGATGGTACATCTATTCTAAGTACATTTAAAGAAATATTTACCTATGAAAATGGAAGGAGGTCCTAATATATTTTTCACGTCTCCCGTACTACTAGAATACATAAATGTTGCGAATAATTCACGAATCGCCAATTTGAAAATTCCGTCATCTTCATTTCACTGATTTTATCGGGCCAATCAAGATCCACTTTTAGCACTTTCCAACAAAGTTGAAAAGTGCTTATGCATTCGGTTTGTCTGGCCGTATGTCCGGATGGCCGTCTGGCCGTCTGTCCGCGCTGTAACTCCCGTAAATATACTCGGATTGCAATGAAATTTTTATATGATATTGATGTTTACCCCAGCACAAACCCTATTGAAAATAAAGTTTCTACCATGATTAGTTTATCTACAGAGAGAATAAAAAGTTTCCCATTACATTACGGCCTATGGGGAAAAATCGTTAATATACTCGGATTGCCATGAAATTTTAGGATGTTATTGAGATTTATCCTAGCACAAACCCTATTGAAATTGAAGTATCTACCATGATTAGTTTATCTACAGAGAGAATCAAAAGTTTCCCATTACATTACGGCCTATGGGAAAAAATCGTTAATATTCTCGGATTGCCATGAAATTTTAGAACGTTATTGACGTTTACCTAGCACGAACCCTATTGAAAATGAAGTTCCTACTATGCTTAATTTACCTACAGGGCGAATCAAAAGTTTTCCATTACATTACGGTCCATCGGGAAATGATGGCAATACAATTGAACGATTCTTTATGCGCAACTATTTGCGCTTCTACAACGAGCGAATACGAAGATTTGATTAAACGATTCTATGTCATGAGTAATTTCTTGTAGCCATTTCATTTATTTGATCAATTTCGAAGATTTTTCTTTACAAACAGCTCGTAGATTTGAACTACATCCCTGGTTCTATAAGCCTACTTCAACACACAAACTACTTATTAATGACAGAGAAAGCTCATTATCTTCATTACTGCCAATTTGTCAAATGCTATACGATACTATACTCAAAAATCATGCAAAAAACTGTCAAAAGACATCGAGAAGATTTTGTCACAAACATGCAATAGCGCGAAAAAAGAAAGATATTTTAACGTTTTTTAATGTCATCAGATTCTTTCATTTCCAGTTTAGGTGAACAATCGTAGAAGAAATTAAAATCATTGATCCTAAGAGTCGTAGGATCTTCTAGTACCACCAACAATTTCGACATATTGACCTCTGAAGAATCTTTTTATTATACTACAGTTGATTCTAAAGGTGAATTTCTGGAATATATTTTCGTTTTTATTTTAATAATATAAAAATTTAATAATATAATATTTTACTTTCCATTAACGTACTTAAATTTCAATAAAACATATCTTGGTTCCTTGATAAATTCTTTTTAAGTTTAGCCTTGAAAATTTAAATTTTATTTAAATTTAATGGTTTTTACTTTTAATCTGTCATTTTATTTATTTATCTATTTTTAAAGTTTAACTTTTGAATCCTAATTAGCATCCTGAAAAGTTTACGAAATTTCATACAAATTAAAAAACTTTCGAGACATTTTAATTTTTGTTCTGCCATATTGTATCCGACATTTTTTTAAAATTTTAATTTTGTATTCTTACTTAACATCCTCAAAAACACCTGTATACGAATTTTCGTGCATTTTGAATAACATTTTCATATTTTGGCCAGCTTTTCGAGACTTTGCCCCACTGTGCGACGTCGATAACTCCACCAACTTACGTAACTCCGTTTTGTTAAAGAACAATATCATTCATCAGGTCTTAATTTAGATTAATAGGCTAATAAATATTATTATTAGTTTATTAGTTATTATTATCAGTAGCTAAAACTAAAAACAACTCCTGTTTTGAAATCATTGTCCTTTTGTATGAATGTCAAAAAATACCACGGGGCCAAAAATAACTAAAAATCGCATAAGAAATATTTGCTAAAAATGTTTTTAAAAAAAGACAAAAAAGGAATAAATAAATAAGTAAACCAGATTTCTTGTGCTAATGAAGAAAAATTGCTTAAAAATTATTATAACGTTAAAAATCGTATTCAAAAATTGCAAAAAAAAATTTTGGAGTATATAATTTTAAACCATTTCATTCATTTGATATCTTCTCACATAATACCGGCAAAATCAGGTAACTCTTCTTGAAGCGGTCTCTTCGGAAAAAACACAAACACCCATACAAATTTTTATTTTTTTTATTATATAGACTAAAACATTCCCTTTAACAAAATGAGGAATAAACCAAAATAGAAAATTTAGAATTTATTTTGATTCGAAACTTTCGATTTTGTTAGCAGGATGTGTTTAATGTTAATGAAAATGAAAATACCTAACCAAACGGTCCAACAGAGCGATTAATCATCATTTATTTCTTTGATAGCAATAATTTATTATTTGTGATTAAATAAGCAAACCTTCCTCCAGTGGACTTATTTGAATAAACTATTCTTACGACTTTTAAAGTTTTTAAAAAGATTTAAAATTTATTTTTGTAAAGAATGCCATTGGGTTAGAAATGTAAAAAATGAATCATGTTTTATGCTGATATTTTTAAAATACAAAAAGTACGTTTAAAATGTATGGATTATATTTTATTTATTTCTGAATCTAGTAATAAGGAGAGAGGCATTAAGCATATATGTAGAGGACTTTGAAAATCAAAAATTTGAATCAAACTTTGAATATTTTATTAAGAAAAATTGTTTATAGAATGTGCAAATTATTAACAAATAACTGTTCTTTTAAAAATACAATAATACGTACTTGCAATATTATTATTTTTTTTCTTGGTAACTCCCTTGCATTACTTTTTGTAAATTTTTTCCGATAATTTTTCTCAATTACTCTTTATACTCCCACCTTCTACTTATCTATACATATGGTTGTTAAAATATTTTAAACGAATAACTAGATATTATTTTTAATTATATATAATAATTAGATAATTTTAAAAATGTAATATTATTCTTGATGTGAAAAAAATTTACAACTCAGTCCCTTATGTTTGAAATGTGACCACCGTGATATTTTTTTCTTTGTTCAATGGCAATTACTCGTTCACAATAAGAAATATATTCACTGAAAATGTACGATATAACAGGTCGATCCTTTGCCTTCATTCCTCACACATAAACTCATCTGACGTAATCATACTGCGACGAAAACTGCATCTAACTTTCGAACCTTGATTTCGTGCGTTTTAATATGTTTAAGAGTGATTTAGTGATCAAACGGCTCCTCGGATCGGATAAACTGTGCTGTCGGTTTGCACTTAAAATACTGGTTAACTAAAACATAGAAGAATCATAAATAATGAACACACATAGGGAATTTTGTATTCAATAGTAATTTTCCTTTAGATTAGAAGTTAAATTAAATAAAAATTACGAGTTAGGAGAAAAGAAAATTCATGATATTAACGAAACGAATAGTACTCGACAAGACATATGTAATACTTATAGGAGACTCAGCTATCTCACTTTGTTCCGGTGTTTTAGGGAGAAGAATTTGGCAATTTTACACAGCAGAGAAATGCTGACATGATGATTATTTGTTCATCGCATTCCATATCATTTAACGATATTAAGACAAATTAACACCGCACAATCAGTGAAAATTAAAAAAAAAATACCAAGATAGATTGCAAAGACTCAAAAAATTTAATGAAAATCGGAGGAAGATATCAATAAACACGCATCTAGAAATTGTATTAACATGAGTCGGTGATATCAGCCACAAATGACATTTCAGACGAATCCAGCGCAGCTAAACAAGATGGATTCTATCTTTGAAACGACAAAGAAATCATCTATGACTTCATCAGAACGTTGCTGAACCTACCACGAATTGTATAAAAGAAGCGCAAGGTAATATTTATAGTGACGATAAATCATCTTCATCAAGTGCGGTAACCAGACAGGGATGACCACCCCGGGAACCCAGCTCTCACTTTAGAGTATAAGTTCAATCACTAGGAGAGGAAATTGTAGGTTTTAAACTTTATAATGTCATTGAATCCAAAAGCGTAATGTCTGCAGTAACGAAAGATATGAAAATTTAGCTGTATTAATTGAAACGACAAACCCACCTTTCAAGATTATTGACAAATGATACATCTGGTGTTCTGTTTGCGACCAATTGTAGTGTAGGAAATGTTTGTGTAAAGTTACAGCAAAAGACGTACAGAATGAGACAAAAATAATTAAAGAACATATAAACTAAAAATCTTAGCAAAAAAAAAAAATCCCTGTCGGCTTGGCCTATAGGCGGAGGTAGATTTCGAAGAGTTTTCATTTCAACAACAAAAAATAAAATATGATTAGAAATAAACCCAGTTTAACTACTTTATTTTTTTTACTTTAATTTTTCTACAAGAACTGGTTTTATCAAAATCATCTTAAGCCAAATTCGGCTCAAATGCCCATTTTGACAACATATATGGAAATATATTCTGACTTTATTAAAAAATCCTGTGAAGAATATGTGTTCCTTTTAAGAAAAACCGTACCTTCATATTATTTCGTGCCCAGCACTCAGTTAAGGCTCGCATTCGGAGAAATCACAGGTGGTCACACATCATCACTGGCGGACATCACATTCAGATCATAGGCGATCACACATCCTCATCGGCGGTCATCACTTTCGGATCATAGGCGATCACACATCCTCATCGGCGGTCATCACTTTCGGATCACAGGCGATCACACATCCTCATCGGTGGTCATCACTTTCGGATCACAGGCGATCACACATCCTCATCGGCGGTCATCATTTTCGGATCACAGGCTATGTTGGTAGGTCCTCCTTGGAATTATTAACGCTTCTCTTATAAATACATCTTCGCATCTCGGAGCGAACTTTTCATCTAAACTCCTCAAGAAAACAGTCTATATTCTTTTTTTTTCATGGCGGGCGTGGCTAATACTCCCCTTCGTTTCAATCTGCCCGAAAAAATGACCATTCAGTCTCTCCCCCGGCCTATTCCTGAAGCAGATTCGTTGGCTTCTTGTTCGAGCGTGTGGGGCTGGCCCCTCTTGTCTGCAACTCGCTCCTAGCCGGAAAATGACCGGGAGCCTCAACTAGAAAAACGTGTGCGGTCTCGCTTAATTGGCTTGTAAATCTACCAATAAACCGTTCTTGACGTAAATGTCAAGCGATTGTTATGCGAGAGCCCAAAACTGGTGCCTTCTAGATGCCAGCTGAGATAGGGGTCTGCCTTGCTCCTGACATGAATAGCGTTAAACATACACTAGTATTTACAATCACTATACAAAAAAATCAAAGGATACAATATGTATAATATACCATTTATATATATATCTATAAATCTCGGAAGATTGCTGGATGCTTATGTTCCCAGCAATTACATATAATGTACGTTATGTAACATGCGAACCAAAAAATCAACTGTAAAGTCACAGTCTGATAAAAATATGAATTTCAAATATGTTTGGAAATGAAGAGAAATATTTTAAACAGGCGGTCTTAATGCATTCGGGAGCTTGAATCAGATTGATTTTGTAGCATACTTTATTATAATAAATGAAGTTACTCTTATACTTTTGAAGAATGTTTTCCTTTTCTATTAATGTTTAAATGACTCTTAGAAAAATGTTGCTATTGTTTCTGACTTTTTAATAAATTTAGTATTTTCTGAATATAAAATAATGTATACAAAATGAATGTACAAAGTGTCCACTCTCAAGGGTGGTCATTGGCTAATTCCTAAACCGTTAGTCATAGACATACAGTTCCAGTTATAAAAATGTGTTAAATGAGATAAAGAAATATTTTAATAACGGTTTGTGTCAATAAAAACATTTCTTTAAAAAATACGAAATTTAACTTTGTATACGGTCCCCAGGTCCTATAAGTTATATTTAGTAAATTTTTCCTGTTACACTAACCAGTAAGACCTCGTTATTCTACGATAGAAATTGACCGAGTTATAGCTGTTTAAAGTTAGACCATATTTTTATAGCTAATTAGAATCATTCATAATTTTGGTAGAAATAAAATTTCATCAGAAATATTAAAAAATGGCTTAGAGTAAAATTAACATTGCAATATAAATTTGAATTTTTTAATCATTCTGACATATGAATGCAAAATATACAATTTGTATTATAGATATAAGGAGAAAAGAGGATTTTTCTTAAGTAAAATGATAAAAATTAACTGTCAACAAAATGATACATATTTTTAAATGTTATTAGATGACATTAGCCTGCTGAATTAACGAAGTTTTGTTAAAAGTTTTAAGAAGTGTTGGAAAGTGCTTCATAATCTATGCTTAACGTATGATTTTTCCTACTTGTATTGTATTTAAATAATTTAATGGCGCAACATGTTTCTTTTACGAGCCTTGTGCCTCTATAGTCTTACAATTAACCATTATAATGCAATTTCTGTCCACTTTCTCACGTTTTTCCAGCTTTCTTCCGATATGTATAATACTTACAGGATTAAATACTTATACATTTACATCTTACTGGATACATTGTGCATCACTTTGCTTAATTATGGTTGGTTGGTTGTATTTATGACGGCCAGTTATCAATACATAGGATATAGGCTCTAAACGATGGAGTGATTTCCGTGGAGGGTCTTTCTAAGGGAAATTAATCCATATTTAGGCAAGGAAATACAAACTTTGACGAAAACTACGGAAAACTCCGAACATTTAGGCTGACGTGCACCATTGGGTTCGAATTCAACGCTTCCCGTCTACCATCGAACCTCTCGATCACTGGTGCATTGTTAAAATAAATCTGAAATTCACGAATATATTTTTTTCTAAATTTCACAGATATAGTCCCTTTTCATGAGAAAAAAAGGCATTTTTCGTTAAAAATCGGAAAAATTCATCATATTTCCTGAAAATAAGAAAACAAACGGAATTGAAAGGAAACACAGAGAAACTCCGTTATCTGCAGGAGATTTATTTTACATGTTTATAAATCTGACACAGAAATGCTGCACAGAAATGAAAAAAAAACAAATTTCAACGAAAGAATCCTGTCTCTTTTGTATGACTTGTTTGGTGCTGTTGAATTGTATTGATCTTTGTCCTCAAGATTAAAGCTTATTATATTTCTTACCAACTTTATAATACTAACTGTATACCAAATATACCAGCTAGAAAACGTTTTCATTATTTTTCAAAAAAATAATGGATTGTTCACAATTTGAGCATAAATGTGAACATTTTTTAATATTTCAAAAGTATGCACTTTTTGTGCAGACTATCTGAATTTTTCATGCATATAAATAAATGTATATATTATATTTTTAAAAACTGTACATTTTTGCATAAAATAAGTAAATATTTGACTTCTGGAAAATATGTGCACATGTTTTTTAAAAAAAATAAGTGCATAATC
Organism: Maratus speculifer; assembly: GCA_964019185.1. Lineage (NCBI taxonomy): Eukaryota > Metazoa > Arthropoda > Arachnida > Araneae > Salticidae > Maratus > Maratus speculifer. Next base: position 248,341,906 of record OZ025293.1, on the reverse strand, counting down.
TATGTTTGCAAAAATTGTGCAATTTTTATGAACTAAACAGTCTGTAAAGTAAAATTTTTGAATAACTGACACCCCCAGAACGCGGAAATTATCCGCTATTCAGAGGTGTTCGCTATACGCAAATGAAAATGTCCAATTATCTATATGTTGAGAATGGAAAAATAGAAGTGTTCGCTAAATAGAGGTGTCTGCTATTGAGGACTTTCCGTTATGGAGGTTTTACTATTTGCTGTAATTTTGCAAGATGCTTAAAATAACTTCTGTTTTTTAATGAACTGCTGGTGTGTGTGTGGGGGGGGGATAAATTCTATGAGGGATTTAACTTCTATGGAAGGTTTCTAGAGGAAGAATCCCCTCACAAACACACATCTTTAAAAAAAAATTTTCTTTCTTCTTTTTTTTAGTAATTAAATATTTTAACTTACTCTAAAAAAAAAGTCTTTTAAAAACGTAGAAAAAGGCAATTTTGTTCATTAATATTTAAAATCTGCAGGGATTGGCGTTATAGCCTTCTTAAACAGCCAATTTAATATTAGTTTTTAAAACATAAACATCAAAAGAAACAAAACTAAACTTTAATTTTCATAGATTTAGAAGAATAACCTAGCTCTTTAATGGAAGATTTTTAACTGATCAGCCTCTCAATAATAAATTATTTTCATTTACGTGAAAATTATAAATTTTCTACGTCTTTAAAAATCGGAGAAAATAAAATTTCGTTTATTAAATTTCAAATCCTTGTAGAAGAGCTCTGCCACCATCTGAATTAAACACTGCCACTCGAACTCGGTTGAGATTATTTTTGAACACAAAACTTAAAAAATAATAATAATTAATTTCCAAGGTGGATTTAAATGGAACCGCCTTGCCTTCCAAAAAAGGAAGAAAATTTATAGCTGCACTTTCTTTTTACATTTAATTTTTTAGCTACTCGAAAAGATTAAATTTGGTCAAAGAACATTTAGAAAGATCAATTTCAAAATTAAAGGAATACTTTTCATTCAAGAAGTTTGTTCATAACAATAGAATGTATAATATGCGTAATTGATACCTCCCTCAAGTAAATAAAAAAAATTAAAATCTTAATCTCCACCTGAAATTGATAAACTCTATCCAAAATATACATGAAAATTGTGTATTTCTCTGCAAAAAATAATCAAGCACTTCATTACGCAAACGAAAAAAAAGAAAAGAAATCTAGTAATCACTTATATTAATTACGGCATTTTCTAATTATACATTAATCACAGAAAAACCCGAATAAATTAATCTTATTAAATGCAACTTGGAGGTATCATAGTAGCATATATAAATTTACCCTCTATCTTATAAAATTACTAGCTGATCCACCCGGCGGTGCTCGGGACCATAGATGTTTTCAAACACATTACGAATATTTAAATCTCCATTCATACTAAAATAGAAAAAAAATTAATTTTATTGGAAGAATATTTTAAATTTTAGAATATTTTAAATTTTGAGTGAACACATGTATGTATTTCTGTTACGAAAACCATGTTTTGAAAGGATAAAGAAATACAGTCTTTCATTTTAGCTGCTTTGAACCACAAAAATAATGTAATAATTGAATTTTTTCAATTTCTGAGACATTTAATGATACATATTCCATGCAAAATCTCCTGATCACGCTGCACATCTGAACAGACCGTAGGAAAACATAAAAGGACGCTCACTGGCTAGACGCTTCTGTGCCGCGGATTGATGGCCAGCTGCAACTAGCCTCAACTATCTGCTTCGTTGCCATGGATTGGTGGAAAGATACAAATATCCTCTTATCCAGTAAGTTTTAATTTTTAAAGAGCAATCTAAATTGAAATTTTAAAATCCGGCTGCGAAATGCACTTTCCGGTGTTAGCATCCACGCATGACAAACTTTTCAGAGACTTGGGTGTTGTAATTTCGGCGTTATCCGTGGTCAGTCAGGCAGACAGACATCTCTTATTTTATATATACAGATCAAGACGCCAGAATCAGCTTCATCACCCGTTACTCGCATTTAATATTGTTTACAATAGCGGTATCAGTAGCAAGTAAGAAGAACGCTAGCTTCGTACACAGTAGGCAGTGAGCTCTGTCCTCGTCGGTGGGGTAACAAAATCCGATACATATTTCCTAAACTAGTAAGTATTTTCGTAGCTCACCCAAGATGGCTCTACCAACATCATTTTTTCATTTTTTATGCACTTCACTCCGCTTGTTCCAACGGAGATTTTCCTTCTTTTATTTCCCAAAACGGAAATTCTACTAATGTAATGGAAAAAATATGGCAACTTTGTCGCCAGTAGTTTTACCGTGAATTCACAGATTTATTTTTAACAGTGTGGGATATTACTAGTGCTCTCGATTATACGTTTATACGAGTATACGTATAATACGTATTATACGAAATACGGATCTGCTATACGTATAATACGGCATCGGCGTTTATACGTATAGCACAAAAGAGCATATACGGTACATCGTATATACAGATCTTATGCAAGCGGTTAAACGTATAAACGTTTAAACGTTTTTCGTTCAAGGTGGGTCATTCCATGTCAAATGAGCAAAAATGTAAAAAAAGCCGTGGCTGTATAGAATCCGATTTTAATAAAAATTGAGATACGTGTTCATTTCATATTCAAATGTATGTGTGCACAGTATTTTGACGAAAAATAAATTATTTTATCAATTTTAGACATTTAAAAAACTTGTGATATAGAATGGCTTGCGGATAATCGTCCAAAGTTGCAAGTTTCAAGTTCTATATTTTGAAAACTATTTAACAAAAATGAAGTTTTTTTATAATATTGAAATCTCTGGAAATCAATCTTTATATTTATTGATTAATAATAATCTGGTAATACTATAACTAATCATAAATTGGTTGTAAATATTGAAATTTCGTAAATTTTTGAAAAGTTTTAAACGCTATAAAAATTAAAGGATTTAAAAAACATCTTTGAAATTCATGCAAGATGTAGTATTATATATGAAGATCGAATTCTCCAAGTTTCAAAGTTGTTATTTATTTCCTTCATCTTAAAAAAAACTTAGAAACTTTTTAAAAAATGACAAAATCACAATTATTCCTCTTATTTAACCTAAAAAAATAATGAAAGGACAGCTCCGACATCAACAATATTGCACATATATAAGAATCAATATGTCCATGATACACTAAAAAAGTTTCAATACTGCCTTTTTAATTTTTAACATAACAAAAATGGGTTCAAAAAACTAATATTCGATACATTCTAAAGACAATCTTTCTTTGAAAACACGCGCTTTTTTGCAGTTTTCTTGTTAAAAATAGACCTGTGCTACCATCTATGATTTTAAGATTAAAATACAGTTATTTTATGAAGAAAATCGTTTTTCTTCTATACAAATTAAAAAATATTCTTGAGGCAAAAATAAACTGAAAGCAAGAATAAAACTCCGTATACTTAAAATATACACTTTTATCTGGAATATCAAAGAGTTTAACACTTTTAAAAGCTTTTATTCGTCTCCAAAAAAATGAAAAAAATGTTGACTTTTAAATCATCAGTTTTCATTATTTATTTTTTTTCTCATAAAGGAATGAAAAAGGCAAGAATTAAATTATAGATGTATTAAATATATTCAATTAGCTATAATGGTTAAAATTTTTGAATTTGGAAAAAGTGTCCTTCATTTTAAAACATATAACTGAAATATTTTATTTTTTCCACGATTTTTTTTATTATTTATTTATTTTTAAATTATAAAATAAAAATACAATTACTAAATTATGCCAATCTGTTACTTATAGTTCATTCTTAAGTGTAAATAATTTTTATTACAATCTTTCCATTTCTATGGCAAATAATCAAACTTGAAATTTCAAGCATGTACACAAGACCTCGATTTCGTCTCAACTTTAATGTAAATTTTTATACTGAAATAAACTAGTCTGAACTCTACTACTTTGCGTTTCCTCGTAAATGATTGTGATCTACTTACATGATGATTTTCAATAAAATCTGTGACATGTCAGCCACACCTGATTTGCTCATTTGGTGTGGAATGACCCAGGTATGAAATTTGATTTTTTACTGTTTTTCTGCGGATTAACGACATTGAGAAATATCCGGTAGAGTATCCCCATCGCGTTTCTTTGTTCAAAGAACTACGATATGTTTACTTAACTACTACTTGTTTTGCAGGCACTTAAAAAAAATCTGAATACGTTCCTCAGTTTTGATTTTGGTTTTTTCCCCAAAAAACTAAGTTATTTATTATGAAATGTCTTACATTAGTTGTAGTAGAATCAAACTATTCTTTGGAAGATCTGTGGCGCAGTACTTACTTTTTTATATTTTCTTGTATCTTTACAAGAAGAAAGTATTTAATTAATAAGGGAAAACTTTCGACGGGCTTACACGTTTTAAGGGTAAGAGAGTCCGAAAACCATGTTTTTACAAAATATCTGCCTGTGAGTTTGTGACTTTGTCTGTCTGTGTGTGACATGAGATTTGTGGGCGCTCTATCTCAAAACCTAATACACAGAAATAAAAAACATATATGGGGGAGACTGGAGCACGCGTGAAAATGGGGCATATGAGAACATTGCTATTTTTCACAAGTTATTGTATGTTTTATTATTTCAAAAAATTGCCAAAGATAGTAGTACCTATAGACATTTGGGAAAAGATTGTTGAAACTCTTCGACATTTTGTTTGTCCCCAGGAGCCAAAATACTGCTTAACTGAACTCAAAAGTAAAATCTCCAACTTGCTAAGAGAATAATTTTATTTATTTATTCATTTTTTTAAAAAAAAAATAACGTTTTAACATATATTGTGGATACTAATAAATATTTACGATAATTTTTTTGCTAAAATTGAAAAATGTTAAAGATTTGTCATTTTAACTCTTGTGGCAGTGTGGGGCACTTATGAAGAGTGTAGTTGGAGCAGATCTGAACACGGCATTAAATTCTCCAATAATCATTCAGTTATTCTGTTCCTTTTAGATAACTTCATGAAAATAATGCCAGCTCCATTATTTATAATTTTATTGAAATACAAGACATGTCTGTCTTATAAACTTGATTTTGTATAGATACTTTTACAAACAAATCTGTCAGCAAATACATAAAAAGCAACAAGCTCGTTTATGTTCAATTGTAATTTAAATAAATTTAATGTTTTCTAAAATGCAATAAATGTTATATATTATTTTATTTAACGATTTTCAATACTATTTTTTATGCATCGTTAATGCAAAAAATATTACGTTTAACAACTTTGAGAATTTTTCTATTTCATTTGTTGCAAACTTGTAGTATTAGTTTACTTCCATTTCTTAAACAGCTATGTTATTTGGTGCTTTGAAAATAAAATTATATTTTAAGAAAATAAAATTTTTAAACTACTGTGAAATCTTAATTATTGACTTCCACCCCCCTTTCTTTTAAAAGCAAAATAAATTAAATTTGGAGGAAGCTTATAAACGGAAAACAATTTTTTATCCTTAATTTATAGGCAAATAAGGCAAATATAGGAATGTAAATCTTTCGCCTTTCGGTAGATTTCCGACAAATATTATCCAAATGCTCCCTCCCTAAAATCTCTCTCAAACAAAAAGCCCTAAGCAAAATTTAAATTCTATTATTTTCTCAAGTTTACTTCTTTAAGCTTTTATTTTATTGCAACAATATTTTATCAATTATCTAATCACCCCCCCCCCAAAAAAAAAAAAACACAATCTATTTATTTTTATTTTATAATATTTTGCTTAAACATATCACTCAGACACTAAATAAATATACATATATTTTTCTTTTTGGTGAATTTAACAGATAGTACAACTAATGATTATGGTAACATATGGAAAAGATAATAAAAAACGTGTCAATTAATTATTTTTCCTTGTGTTCACATGTTGCCCTTGTGTTTACAGCTACCCCTTCGTCGGGGTACATATGAACTTTTTTTTTTTTTTTGAATTCATAAAACTTTTAAGAAATGTAAGAAGAGGTATAAAAATAATTAAAAAAATTACCATGCGTAAAAAAGTACTGTTTACTATATTGGGTAGTTTTGCTTATAGAAATTAATTCAGTTATGAAAAAAAAGCTATGTTCACATGTGCCCTAGTCTCTCCTATATTTTCAGGTAGTGCCTGATAGAAATTGGTGCTGATTAGTTTTGTGTGTAAATCGTTCAACAGGTGGTGCTACTATGCTGTCTTTTTTACGATTTCTACACTCTTAGTCGGAATCCAGATAGATATTTCACTGTTAGTGAAACGAGATTGGCCAATCAGGAGTCTGATTTTTTGTGAACTTTTTGCAAAAGTTTTTATAAAGTATACGCTTTTTATTGCTTGATCTCTTATATATAAGACGTACTATGCGGATTCCTGTCGTAACACCACCGATTTCCAAATTATTCTCAATTCAGTGACATACGACTGATGAAGTCTACTATTTAAATTAGATACGATACGTGGAATGTACGTATACTTTAAATATACGTATTCTTAAATATACGTTTAGTTGATACGCGTCATACGTATCCTGATACGTTTAAACGTACATTCTAAAGTATCCGTATAGCAGAAAAGCGTATTATACGGATATACGTATATCGTTTAAAAGTATAGCTGCTATACGTATCCCATCGCGAGCACTAGATATTACTTAATTGTGAAACATTCCATGATTAATTTCTTTATGTACACTTTTGAAATTTTATAAACTAATCCTAATTTTTTTAGATTTACATCTCAAAAATGTAACTGCAAAACAAAATGAATGAGACAGAAATAATTTCGTTAATGATCTCATATCAATATTTAATTTAGTAATTATTTTAGTTCATTTATCATTTGCATGTTATTAATATTTTTATGTCTGAAACTAGATTACATTATTCTAAATAGCCTGAAAAACTTACAGTTTCTACCTAAAATCCTTTCTTTAAAACATTTCACTATATAAATATTTGCGCTATTTTATGAAATTAAGTTCAACTTTTCTATTTATTTGCTGTTAAATGTATTTTAACGGCGTAAAAGTGTTTTTACAGTTTATTTCTGAAGAAAAATAAATAAAAATTCCATTTAAATGTTAAAAAATATGTTGCAATGTATGAAATTTCAATGTTTTTATCGTTCTTTTGAATAACGTATGCAGCGTTTGGTCGCCCCAGTGGCGTGATCAATAGCGGCAGCTACTGCCACGCCAAGGGGTCCTGGTTCGAATCCGGGTAAGACATGGGTGGTGTGTTTGTCCTTTTATCATGTAATGGATATGCGAAATAAATTGTTCTGAATTGTCTTTGTTTCTGTGTGTAATGGATCATTCGAGGCGAAAGCCATATCTGCTATAGGCTTCAAAGCAATGTCAAGTCAAATGTCAAATGCAGCTTCCGTCATGATATATTGGCCCAACAATGACAACAGCAGTGTAACACGGAAAATCTGCCTGAATTTTTAATTAAACGTTCCAAATTCTCGCCAGAAAGTTTTAACATGTATTTTTGCATTACAATATAATCGATTTTCTAGAAATAAAATGAAGGAAAATTACAAATTAATTTTTTGTGGTGTGAATCCAAACTTTCTGAAAAAAATAAATATGCCAGATGGGGCAACACTGGTGGCTAGTGACATACATCCGCTAACAGCGCTAGAACTCAAGAGGTTAATATTCTGTAGTATTTTTTTAAGTTTTAATAAGCATACTTGCAAGTAACATTTTTAATACAGTTAATTAAATCTGATTTTGGAAACATTTCATTCAAATAACATAGTTTTAGATATATGGTGTTCGGATAATTCACGTGTATATGCATATCATTTTATTAAGCATACCAACAAGTAACATGTCTAATATAGTTGATTAATTCTTGTTTTAGAAACATTTCATACAAACAACATATGTATATCTACATGGAGTTCAGATAACCCCGCAGGAACTATACGGAACGAGAATCCTATCTGTTAGATCATTAAAGTTGACCAAAGAACCATATCCCAAATATGGATACATTTCTTAAAAATAAATAAATAAATAAATAAATAAATAAATAAATAAATAAAAATAAAAGCAAAAGTTAAAATGCGTCGGCGTGTATTCGTCAACAGTAATATTGAAAAAAAACATTTATGTATTTTGAAGTAAATTTGTTTTTAAATTCTGGTGTCATTCAATCATTTTAGCATTTTAATAATAGAAGAGCTTTACCCCTCAAAGGGTTAAAGCGAGTCGAATGGTGTTGCTCATTTTCATATTGGACAAATGCCTACCACCCATTTCTTTTTTAAATGCCTCTGTTTCACAAGCCTATTTTAAACTATTTTATATCATTGAATCTTTGTTTTGATTCACTTTACAATGTCATGAGATTCAATAAAGCTTACCTTCGGTCGTCCAGATTTCATATGATGCATTTTCTTGCACAATTTTATGAAAAATTATGCATTTTAAATGTATTTTTCCTTTGGCACTTTACATGTATGCGAAGATTTTAGTTCTGCTAAGTTTGTCCGGTAGTATCTAAACATCCGCAAATGTTTATTAAAGAAAAGCAAAAATTATTAGCTTAAGAAAAACATATTCCAAATATTTCAAATAAAATTAAGCAATACTAAAAATTATAAAAGTAAATTCTAAGAAATGTAAGAAGTTACAAAAAATTACAAAAATAACAAAAATGATATTTTCCTTAAAACCTAATTTCATGTTCTACACAAAAAGCTGAAAAAAGTATTTCGTGTGTAACCATTTAAAATATTTTATATGGCATTTTTCTCTAAATCAAGAGAAATAAATTCCGGACGAAGCATACGTAAAACATATATATCAGCGGTCAAAATATCTAAACAATCTGACATAAAATAATGTCCAGCATAAAAATGAGAACATTTGAATTTCTTTCAGATTCTCTTTTTATTCTATAAAAACTTTTACTAGATCTGAGTGTGATATAAGAATATTTCAAATTCATTTTTGCGTCTGCATCAGACATAGATACTGGAAATATAATTTAATATTTATATTAAATGTATTAAAATCTTTATTACTACTAAAACATCTAATGTTTTATTCATTATTTTTAATTTTTTTATTTTTGAACTGGCACGTTTCTGCATAATAGTAAAATAGAAATATGCGTTGTTTACAAAGAAGTGTATCTTTCTGAAATCTTATTATTTCTTGCTTTTGGCAAGTATACATTTTATAAGTGAATTATTAAAGAGGAAATGCAACAGACAATATCTTAAATGACTCTTAATTTATTTACAGTTGCTATAGTAAGCTCCGTCAAAAAAGACACTTATAATTTTCACTCGAGGCTAATTTAGTTAACTTTACTTGTCGATAACGCCATTTTTCTCACATGAATTTTTAGCGTGCGAATCGAGATTAAAATATTTGTGTATAGCCTCGAGCTATTTTATTTTATCAAGAAAATGTCAAATGTAACTTAATATTACTCAAACCATACGTCACATTATTATACAGCTGTATTCAAATGGTCTACCTTAAAATTTTAACTTTAAAAGAGAAACTAAGGGCCGTATGGGTTGATTAAATTATGGAATAAATGTCTACCAATAAAAAGTTTTACACAAAGATTCAAATAGAGATAGTCACTGTGGGTTCTTATTTTAATTTTAGATTCGTGTTTAATGAGGAACGTTAAGGTATTGAACAAAATATGTCAGTGTAAGCTATGTATTTTTAAATGAAATTTTTATAAAATATAAGTATGTTTTGGAAGCGTTAAAATCAGTTTAAACTTATACGATATTACACGGAAAGGTATTATTTATTTATAGGTGAGAACAAATGTCCATTAACTTTTCAAGATACTTTTTAGCGTTTTTGAAATAATAAATTTACATAAAATTAGAATATTATTTAAATGTATTTTAAAATTCGGTAGAATGTTTGTAATCCCATGAAAAAAATTAAAGTTTAATATTAAAACGCATCTCTAAACTTGTATCAGGAATAAAATACATATAAAATAATATCTTAACAGAACACTTAACAAAATAGCTTTTTATTTCAATAATTGCATATGATTACATACTTTTTTTTTGTTTTCGTCAACTTTCATTACGTCTTGTTTTTTAATATGTAAATTAATGTTATCTAAAAATAAAATTAAAGAAACAGAAGTTAGAAAGATAATATGCACTTATCACAAAACCTAAGAATATTGTTGTAGATTTTAAATATACGATGACTCGGTTAAAATAGCTCCAAGAAGTATTTTCTGTAATTTAAATTTTGGATTCAGTACTGTTTTTTTGGGCGAAGATTTTTGGAGTTAAATTTTTGAAATTTCGGAATTCCAAAAATTTAGTTCGAAATTTTTTTTTAAATATGGCACCGTACGACAAAAAACTCGTTCTCTGCAAGAAGTCTAAAACAAGAAAAATATTAAGCACCTTTTGCAACCAGAAAACAATCTTTTTAAAATATTCACCGTTCGAAACTTCTGTATAAAGTTTTTACTGCTTACCGTAAAACGCAGTAAACAAACCGTTTACTGCATAATTCTATCGATCTTCGTTTTTGAGAAATTCAATTTTGAAATCGGGGTCTTATTTGCTGGACACCCTGTATATGGACTGCGTAACTTGATAATTAAAAAACCGAGTGTGCAGATACTTAAACAAAATAATAAAATTTCAGACGCAATTAGCTTAAATTAAATACGATACTATCTTTTCTAAGAGAAGACAGTTAAACACTGTTGTTTACGCTTGAACATATTGAAAAAAAAATAAAGCTGTAGACACAAAAAGATCAAGTAAAGAAGGTGTGTTACTTATAAGGTTCACATTGTGTGCACATTCAAGCTAATCTAGCTATTCATGTGAGTTTGATTGCGAGCAAGTACTTGGCACTCGAAAAGCTGGATGTTCCATTTGAGGTAGGGGGAACTGGGGGACATTGATACAGCTTTTTTCAAAAAAAATTTTTGGTGTCTAGAAAGCAGAAATTTTAAGTTATTTTTCTATGTGATGTCAGCAAAACCTGTCTAGTGTGTTACAAAAATGTACAATCGTTGTTTTATATATTATTTTTGAATGTAATTTTTAAAAAATCAAAAAAGTAATTTGTATCAACGTGCCCCATCCCCGGGGCAGATTGATACACTTTGAAACGTCTGGGGAAAATGGAGACAAAATAACACCAATGCATATTTTTCACAGAAAAATAGTTAGCAAACCATTTTATATATATTTATAGACATTAAACTCGCATACAAGTTATTTGTAAGCGATATTAAACCAATCAAAATGAAATGTATAATGACCTGATTTTCTGTCTGTTCCTCGTCTGTTTGTTGGCTGTGATAACTTTGTCATATCTGGCACTTTAACCCCAGAATTCTCTTCTTTCTTAGGAAAGGTGAAAGAAATATCAAGTTCTCTGTTCATAAATCGGTTTACAAACAAAAAATAAAGGATAATTATATTAAAAATTATGTTAATAATATAATTATCATGTACTGTTCTGCAGCTTGTTTCTCTTACTTAACATTTCTCATGTCGATAATAGTTTTTTCTCTGGAGAATCGATATAAATTTGAGATTTTCCAGGCTGCCGTCCATTTCTTTTGTTAATTCTACTAGCACTAGCTGTTGTGTAAGTTTGTACGTCTTCTGTTTGCAAAAATACTATAAAATGTTCTAATATAAAGAAATTAGAGCTATATCACTTCAATAAAAACTAATAGTAGAAATTTTTGACGAAAAATGGTTGAATTAAGGAGTGTATGGTAAAAATAAAAATAAAAGGTAATGAAAAAATGAACTACAAAAGGATTTTGGTTGTATCAATGTGCTCCGACAAAGACTGTATCATTGTGCCCCATGCAGCCATTTTAAATAAAATGAGTCGCAAATCGAACACATCATAATTTATCTAACAATAAAGAATGAGAAACTGATAAAGATTAGCGTTACTTGCCAGCGAGGGTATTCTTTTCGGTTGAAAATACTGGAACAGTTGTATCATACCATTTCAATTGTACAACTCAAATTTACTTCTGACCTACAAAAACAATTAATCACTCATCCCATTTCATCAAACTATTGAATCATTCCAAAACTTTCTGTATGTTGTTAATTTCACTAGTATCACCTTTTGGAGCTTTTGTGAAACTTCCGGTAATGACCCTGTGTGCTGTACAGGAGGTGTATCAATGTGCCCCAAGTATCAATGTACCCCAGTTCCCCCTACTATTAAATTTCTGAAAATATCCCGTAATATGATAGCGAAGGTGTACTAACAGTATGCAAAATACCAGAAACCACGGTTGATTAGAAAAACTGTACAATTAAATGAGCTTGTTACTGACCGATCTCAAAGATTTCTCATCTAAAATACTTCAAACAGTAAAAGTGTCTCTGGAACAGGTCACTGCAGATTTTAATGAAGGCGCCTTCCCTAAGGTATGCATAGAAACTGGTCACTGAGTTTTGGTGAAATGTTTATATAATAGTTGCATGTTTTCCCTCTTCAAAAGAAAATAAATAACTGAGGCTATAATTTGTAAAATCATATAGGCATACACAATTGATAATTGCACAATCATTGTGTCATCATATCAGGTGAGTAAAGGTTTAACTTAGTCATGATTGAGAGTGAGTTTGTTTCTCAAATTTTAAAATCTGTTTGGTATAAAAGTAGGAAAATAAAGATATAAAAAAATAAATATATGATTATAATAAACTAGTAAAATGCATTTACAACCTCGAGGAAATGAACTTAAAAAAATGATAACTGTTATATGTATAACATTGCAACGCATGAAAAAAATGAGTCAATTTAAAAACTTTGTCGAATTTTAAGATTGTTGGAAATAATTTTTAAAGTAAAATCTCTAATAAAAAAGCCATAAAATAATTATATTTATCAAACTTGAAGCACGTCTTACATTATGAGATTAAAATCATAAAAAATATAGGAAAAGAATTATTTACTGCTTTAAAAATTCGTAATAGCCATTTTAAAAGCAAAAACATTTTCTGAAATCTGATTGATGGATCCCATCTTATACTTAAAGTAGAAACCTTCACCTACTATGCTGGTTGATTTCTCTAAAATGATCTTGAATGAAACGAACCTCCTATTTAACTCTCTTAGAGTGTACGTGCAATAGGGGATTTCCAAAATTACTGTAATAGGTGATTAATTTAGTAGATTTACTTTCTGGAATTTTACTCTCGTACCTAAAAGTGCTGCGATATCCGAAATGTTCTCAAATTTTCGACAGTTTTTAATCCCCTTATGACTGATGATAACTTTGTTTTACTAAATACTTTTTGAAGTCTATGATTCAAAATTTAGCCTTCAACGTTGGGTTCATACATAATGCTTAAAAAATTTAAAAAGTATGAAAGATTCCACTCATTATTGAAACTTTAAAACACTATGCTTGAGTTCAACAAAATATCATGTAACATATTCCATAGATGAACAAATAATACAATTCAATGGCCGTTGTTGACTCAAACACACTGCACAAAACAAAGTTTGATCCATTGGCCTTGAAGTTTTGTACTTTTGCGTAAGTAGGAGTAGTAATGGGTTTCAATAAGGGATCAGTTTTCAGTATCGCTCTCAGAGGGTTCCGTACGATAAATATGTAAATTATTAACTGTATTATTTAAAACAATCGTAGCAAAGAAATAATTAATTAAGAGTTTGTAAAATACGTACAACCTACTGCTGGTATAACTGTATATACAAGTAAATTATGAATGGTTATACCTTAAAATATCAAAAAGACATGAAACCTAAATAATATGAAATATTGCTATTATGCATAAGTCTTTTTAACCCTTTCCCATAAAATTAAAACGTGTTTATGACTTCAGTTTTTCATTTCCTCTGTTTTCATTTATCTGACGAAACTCTATTCGCCTCTGTCTTCTGCCTGTCTGTCACAGAGTCCGTACACAAACACTGTATAAGCCAGAGACTTTAAATTTTCTCTACTTAAAGTTGAATACTTTGTATCACACGAAAAATCATAAAATTTTGAAAAAGTATATTATTTTAATAAAATCAATTTTATCAGTGTCGCTCGTTCATCTTCGCGATTTAAATTTTTAAATAGTACCTTAATTTGATCGTATTTCGTTTAGCCATCATAGATTGGAGGAAGGGAGTCTTGCTAGAAAAGAAAAGGTTCTTAGTTTGAACCGCGATGCTGAAATTTGTAATTTTCATACTAAGATAGATTTAATTAAAAGAAAATTTCGAATTTTTTGCCAATTTAAGGGTTTATATTATTTTTTATCACCGATATTCATGATGTTGTTTGGAATTACAATATTCTTTCCATTTTAAAAAATTAATGTAATTTTTTAATGATTTAGAATTTTAAATTTCGTTTAAATATTTTTTCGTTTATAGAAATTTAAAATTTTATTTATATCTACTCTAATTTTTTTTTCTATTTTCGAATTTTCAGAAAATAATGAAATTCGAATTTTACTTAAATAATTTAATTTGAACACTTTCAATTTGATTAAAATAAATAATTTCCTATTATTTTAAAATTGAATTTGTTACTACTACCATCTATGTAAGAATTTAATAATTATAAATTAACAATTTTGATTTATTAATTAAAGAATGAGTTGTTTTAAAAGAAATATTAAACGAAACCCTGTGTGCGAACTGCGATCACACATACCCACTTGTTATTACTAATGTAACTGGTTAATAAATGGCAGCATTAGATAAATATGGTGCGTTTCTGTCCGATTGCGTCGATATACCATTTCATCCTGTGGAAAACCGCAATTGTACAAGAGGGTGCAAAGTTTTGTCTTTCTAATTATTTTTAAAAACTACAATGAAAAATTTATTTTTAAATTTCCAACAAATAAATTACTTTTCACGTATAAAGACACATATTACGTATTAATAACTATATTTCTGACACAAAACAAGTTTTTTGGCTTGATTATTTCTTTTCTTTGTCATTTTTACTATTTACTTGCATTACATTTTCCTGTCGGTAAATCGAGATAGTTTTGACACACTCAGACAAGCGAAGTGTCATTGTTAATAGTCTTCGATTTTATGCATTATGAATTAAGTAAAAAAATGTGTAATTAAGAGTGATAAATCAATTTTTGTTTTTATGCTAATTATAGAAAAAAGATAGCTATAATTACGCTGCGATCAAAACTTGTTTTAAAAAAAAAAGAAAAACTAGAAAAAATACATTGATATTTACATAACGTGCTAAATATTTGTTGTATATTTTTCGCTTCTGCCAGTATTTTTTCAAATAAATGTTGTTATTAATATTGATTATCAATAATAAAACCTTAATTAAAGTATTAATTAGTTCAATGTTCTTCTATTGACTATACACTCATCATAATTTAAGTCTTGATTACCACAGTTACAAATTTGGGAATAATTATTTTTTTTTGTTTTAAAAACATTCTTAAAGTGGGAGTTTTAAAAAGTGTATTTATTAAAAAGAAAGAAAAAAATCATGTGTCAAGCATATATTATGAAGCACTTTCCAACATATTCAGAATTATGTAAAAAAATTTTATCGTTTAAAAAAATAAAATATCACTTCACATTTCAACACATGGAAATGTATGCCCATTTCAAAATTGAATTTCAGCTGTTTCCACATACAATCGGAAAATTATGAGAAATTTTTAGCAGACCTGTATATGTTATAGAAATTTGTATCTATTAACAAAATTTATTACAAAATTCAGTTCACTTAAGCGATACACACATTTTAGTTTAGAACTCCCCTTCAGAAATTTCCTCTAATAAGGAGAATAGTATGTGAATACTTTTGTGCAGCCCTGTATATGAGGTTTAGAATTTATATATAAAGAGTAATATACAAAAAACTGATTAAATTTAAAAATGCGCAACGAATTTTAAAACGCGCGCTTCAGCAATTATTACACAAAGACTGCACCAGTCCTCTTATGTGTGTCCCTGTAAACTATTTAAAAAATTATATGAATGCTTTATTTTAAAGTAATCGTAGTGAAATTCAGTGATTTGTATCAGTTTCAATGCATGTGAAATAGCGTAATTTCATTAACACTAGAACCACGACGACGGGTCATTTTGACCCGTATTGTATGCAGAGATGTTGATTCAAACCAGAAAACTCCTTATGAAATTAGCTAAATATAAGCTGGGTAAAAGTAATTTCAATATATAATTTAAACAGATTTAAATGAAAATTCCGGTGGAAAACATTTTTATAAAACTTGAATCAATTTTCCCACGGTTCTAGTGTTAAAATACTCTCCAAATTATAATTACCCTTACAATGTCTGTTAAAGTTTCTATTTGTTTTTACTAGTGGCAGTTCTTTTAGTTAATTTAATCGTTTTCACAAAAACGAGTCAGTTTTTTTTATTATTACTGAAATTTTGTATTAATAAGTCTTTTAAATAAGGATAAATATTCTATTTAAATTTCCTGGTGGAAGTTTGCACTGGTTGCAGTCAACTCCCGCGAAAGAATTACTGTTGAAGCTTCACTATTTCAATAATAAGTTAGTTCCAATTTATTAATAGTTCCATGGTATGTACTGGTATATAAAAAATACTGACGAAATAATAAAATCCGAACAAGAGAAATGAAGGACTCAAAGATCAATAAAAAGATAGACCTGGGTAACGATGCAGTAGTGAATGCGCATATATGTCATATGACAAAATAGGAAGACGAGCACAGAGGCAGTGAACGCTCAGAAATTTGCAGAAACCTATTGCACGATGTACAGTAATTTTAACGACGGTTTGTTGCTACTACTGTGTGATATGGCCAAGAGGATATGTAATCTGAATGATTTTAAGAGGGTTTGCATCACTGAGAGGTTGAAAGAAAGTGGAATAGTGACAAGTGGGGCAAGAGACGTCAGGATCACTCGCAGCACCGTTTCACGAGCCTGGAGAGAATTTCAAATGATAGGATCAAGTTTTCAAGCTTTCAGCAGCCTTCGCTCACGATCAACAGCAACTGCGGACGACTGCTATATTGTACTAGAAGCGTAAAAAAGCAACGAGCAGACAGCTGGAGAAATTGAAGGTACAGACTAATGGACATCGGGTATCAGGTTTTACCGTGATCAAGAGACTGCATAAAAGGGGTCTATATACATGACGAATAGCCCAGTGGGTGCCACTATGTCTGCTCATTTGAGACACCAGTATCATGGATGCCAGGAACACAAAAACTGGGCAAAACAGGTGTGGGATCGAGTACTCTTTACGTATGAGATCCGATTTAGTCTGGTGAGTGATTCTTGACGTACACACATCTGAAGAGAGCAGAAAAGGCGCAACAACTCCAACATCCTCAAAAGGGATACTTTTGGAGGTGCCAGAGCTCTCATTTTGGGTAATATGATGCTTGATAACCGTACGATACTCACGTCTTCGAAGGAGGTTCAGTCACTGATGTCCGCTATTTTATCGAGGATATTTTGCATTGCGTACGTATCTTTAGATATGCAGTGGGTCTGAACTTTCTCTTCATGACGACAACACTACATCGCCTAATCACACAGTGGCTTTCTCAGAGGTCTTGGAGACTGAAGATACTTAGCGCATAAATTGGCCTGCAACGTCCCCGTACTTAAATCCTGTAGAATACGCGTGGGATCTACGCGGGAGCATATGACCATGTGCCAGAAACGATACCACAGATGCAATTAGCGTTACAAGAGGAATTTGAATCTGTTCACCAACAACTCCGTGGCAACCTCGTCATGAGTATAGACAGACATTATAAATCCTTTAATGCATCCAGGGGAGGTAAAATCCTCAATTAAAAATTGAATTGTCTTTACCAGGTGTATGTGAGGTAGACGTTTCGGTCGATATGGAAAACTTCTGCCAGACAGTGCATTCAAAAAATCATCTTGTCCTTAATTTTAATACACCACTGTATGTATATATTTATATTTCAGGTCAAATAAATATAAGTTCAATTTTGAGATATTTGTAAATTTCCGATATAAAATATTCTAATATCAAATTATTATTATTTTTTTTCTGCTTTCATATTTGTTAAATATTTTATATTTAAAATGTATATCCCAAAATTGAACTTAACTTTGATTTTCGATTTATTTTTGAAGAAAAAATATTTGATGACGTAATTGCGTAAAATCATTCGTTATTGATTAAAATTTTTGTACGGTAAACAAATTACTTTCGAATTAATTTAAAGTATTTATGAGATGAAATTTATTAGAAATTTGAAAATCATTTTAGTTATATTTTTAGATGTTGCTTTTTTATAAATGTATCTTTTGAAAATAAGATTGGTTTTTCCCTTTACGCTATGTCTGAAAGTGACATTTTGTAAATGATTTTGGTCAAATTGATTTCATCCCCTATTAAAATACATAGACATCATCCCAGTTTACAGAAGTTTTTCAATTCGATTGTCGAAATAAGGTGTCAATTGAAATCAGACTAAAGAAAAAAGATTAATGTACTATCGAGCCAATATATAAAGTTTTCACATTTGCAATGGCGTTCTTGCAAAAGCAATGCACTATATATAAAAATCTGTATCCAGAATAATTATGGAAAATATTAAAATTTCTATTATTTTTGCTATTATAAAATTGCTAGTTATATTACTAATATTTTTTGTAACCGCGAATTTTGATACTTTTTGATATTTTAAGTTACCTTGTAGTTTAAGGAATGAATTTAATCTGCCGCTTGGCATATTTTTCATTTTACAATTGAACTATATGTTCTTTATTTTTACGTCAGGGTTATTATGTATAATACTAATTATGCTGTTATTAAATAATTAGAAAGAAGTATTCTTATAACGTAATATTTTTTTTATTTTTTCATCATTAATGTTTCATTCATATAAATATATTGATTTTTATCCTTACTAATATCATTTATAGTAGCAAAAAATGTTTTAAAATCTAATAAACTTAAGTGTTGTAGTTTACATTCAATCTGGAAAAAATTCTTTAGTTTCCCATTAGGTTCTTTTCAGATAATTATCACAAAATATTCGATCAAATCACAAATAGGCAGGCTCAATTTAGCAAGCATAGCTTGTACATTTTTTCATACGAGCTGAAATTTTTGAAATCAAGAATGACTCATAATAAGATACTATATATTTCTTAATATTTGAAACTTTTGCATGTTTTAGGAACAATGTGCTTATGAAATTTAAATACTTATTACAATTCCATCATTTAAACTGCATAATTTTTTACGTTATTTAATAATAATCTGTGACTTAATTTCAAAAGTTTTTTACAGAAACATTCTTCAACAAATACTGCAAGAGATTCTTTAAAAGGAAACTTACTTATTTTACTCACTTCTCGAAGAATTTGAAATAAATTGCATTGGTGAAATTTAATTATGTTAGAGAGAGTGAAATTCATGTCTCTGATCTTTTTAAACTAATTCAGTTATTGACTACTTAACTCCTATTGTTACTAATAGCATTCACTTTTCAATCCATCACTGCTTCTTTTATTTTTCTTCAAATGAAAAACAAATCACGAAAGAGTAACACTGTCGTTCATTCTAGACACTTTAGAAGAATGGACTTTAAAAATAATTAAATATTATATTTCTAAAAAATACGCTGCTCAAATATTATTAAAAAAATATTTAATTTTTCGTAAAAAGTATAAGACTTTGCTTTATTAAAAATGTATAATAATTCTATGAAACAATATTATGAAACAATGTATGGAACAATGTATGTGTTTTGAAATAAAATAAAATTTTGGAAATTTGATTAATTCTATTTTACATAATGTAGAATACTATGTCAAAAACAATTTTATGCATATTTATGTACTCTGGAGTGTTGTAGCCGTTTCAAATGAGGTTCGCGTTTGAAGAACTTGTTAATGTTTAAGAAAATTTTACAGTACAAAATTAGGAATTTGCATTAACAACTCTATGTTACTTTTAATAAGAGCTGATTATATTTTTTGTATTAATAATGCAAATATGTTTAGTGAATTAATTTTTATTAAGAATAATCTTTGATAAAATTATAACTGAAAAAAATCGCTTAATTTTTTTCTAGTAACTGCAAAAACAAATAGTAGTAAAAATAAATAAATGAATTTTCTGTGGCTTTCAATGTTAACAAAATCAAATAGTTATATAGATAGAAAATTAATCTAAGGAAATGATAGTCATTGTGTATGATTTTGGATTCATTAAAAATATTGTTTTTAACATTGCCGAACATAAAATACCGTAGCATGTAAAATATTTTTTCAATAGAAAGCGTTGTTAAAAAGAATAGAAAACAAAATATGACTCGTTTATTTATTTTTTCCCATCAAATGGCAATTTCGATACTCCATAATACGTAATTTCAAGCTATGAATTATTAAAAATTGAAATATGACCAAATTTCTCAGTCATTAAAATTTATTTTCTTAATTGGACTCTGCGTGTGAATGTTTCGTTTTATGAAGTATTATAAAAATCAAAACATCTTAGAAATCAAAGTATAAAAAAGAGAAATCAACAAAGTAATGTGCATGAATTACTTTTCAAGTTTTATCAATTTGCCAACTTTTCATAACCATGTTGATTGTCTATATTTCAATCATTTATATTTCATTAACTAATATTTCAAGTTAGATGGCAATTTGTGTTTTCATATTTTCTCGCATGCTGAATTTAAATAGGCAATAGAATTAACCTGATTGCCAAAGGTTTTAAAAATTCGATTTCAATTGTAACATGTATTCTGCTTTTACGTAAAAATGTACCAGGTACAATTACTTTTTACGAATAAAAATATGTTTTTCTTTTCTTGAATTACATAAAACTGAAAATGCACCAAATATTAGTTTCTTTCACTTTGTACATGAAATTGAAATTCTATCACAATATTTAGCATACAATTCAAATTCCCCCAAAATTCAACCATGATGTTGTAATTGAAATTTTACGCTTTTAACCCTTTAAGCGTTCGGCCTATTTTTTCCTTTATGTTTAACGATTCATAACATAATACCTATGAAAAATATTTGTATGGGAATTTGTATATGACTACCTTACGTATTTATTTATCTTATGCACTGCAAAAAATAACATTAATAACAGTTTTGTAATTAATCAGCCCTTGATTTCAAAGATTATGTGACGGAAAAACCCGGTTAGATCTCTAAAAGGGTTAAATAACAATCAAAAATCTTATTAATCAATCTTAGTTTATTTATTATTTAATTTTGTGTGTAATACATTATTTATACTGAAATTATCTTTTTAAAAATATTTAATATTTATATAATGAAGGACGTCTAGACATATATACTCATAATAAAATGACATCAGATTTTATATTTATATCATTAGAGGTTCAAAACTAAAATAGAAAAAATCTATTTATTGTTGTTAAGCAGTAATTTATTTTTCGTATTTGATTTTAAAAAAGCCATTTGATTTTTTTATATGTTTTATCTTCGTTGAAAATAACATTTTATAAAACGATTTAAATATTCAAATTTCTTGCCAAATTGTAACACAATTGAAGTAGTTTCCAAACAAGCTTCCAAAACATAAAATAACAACTTTGTTTCCAGTAACATGCATATGAAGAAAAAGATTCAAAGTGAACACAAAAAACGCAGTTAAAGTTTTAAGATAAAATGCCAATTTCAGAGATACATAAAACAATCGCAGGATAGTTAATAAATGTAACATTCATTTATTATATTGATTTAAACCCAATGTTTATAAGTAATCTTATTTTAATTATAGTTTTTATAAAATTTCAACGCAGATTTCAGCGCCAAGTGTTTATTTTTACTTTATGCTTGGAGAGTATCCAGAGAACATAGACATTATTGGCAAAATTTTTACGCGGAATGGGAAAAATACTGATGAATGCCAAATAACAATTCGATTAGAAAAGACTTCATTATACGCATTTTAAGAAAATCTAATCTTATAAATTACTGTAACATAGGTCTCTTATTAAAAGCTATTTTTGCTATTTATTTAATAGTGAAAAAATATGAACAGTAGGAATAATGTCAGATTATTTATCAAATATCAGGGAAAGAAGGGTCAGATGAATGAAGTAGATAAGCTTATGAACTCAGATTTTCTCCTGCCTATTCATACATAGAGGCTTCTAGTCTGGTGCATTTTTAAATAAACTAAACATACTACTGACTTCGGTTTAAATAGAGATCGTTCTAGAATAAACGACAATAACATAAAAAAAATTCAGGGCAATCCAAGTATAATTACGGGATTTAGAGCGTTGATTGACGAACAGAAAAACCGAAGTCATAAACACATTTTAACTTTGTTGGATACATAATAGCATTATTTGATATTATTTAGGTTTCATATTTATTTTTTATTTTGTGGTATACCCGTTCATACTTTTCTAGTATATATTGCTGTACCAAAAGTACGTTGTATATTTTTTAACAAGTCTTCTTAGCATATTTTTAGCGATGATTTTTTTAAATAATATAGTTGATAATTTACATATTTATAGTACAAAACATTCTGAGCGCGAGTTATACTGGCACTTGACGGTTTATTAATTGGGCTTAACATGCGACACGAGTCACTCAAAAAGACCCAGATGATAATGTTAAGTATATGGGGCCGTTATTTTCAAATATCACGCTTAAATTTTAAAATTTTTACGTTTTTTTCATAGGTAATAGCTGAGGACGATCTGTAATCGGGCAAGTTTTTACCTTTTCGATTTTCGTTATATATATATTTTTTAATCTTAGGATAGTTTCAATTTCAGAACCGGTTCCTACCGGTTCCGAAATTTAAGGTATTTTTTTAAGGAAAACCTAAAACAAAAATCGAAAAAGTAAAAAGTTTGCCCTATTGTAGATCGTCCTTAACTATCCTGTACAAAAAAAAAAAAAAAAAAAAAAAAAAAAACATTTGTGTGAGATAGAGGTTTGCACGGGCCCGGGCCTGGCCGGGCCGGCAGATTTATAATAGTTTTTTCAACGGGCCGGGCCGACAAAAAATTGAACGGGCCAGACAAACCGGGCCGGGCTGATAAAAAAAAAATTATCGGAGAATTACATTATGTGTAACCCGTTTTAATATTTTTTTAGCTGATTCATGCCGATCCGAGATCACGCTTGCACTATTTTTCTACATATAGACTGGCCGGACCGGTACTAGACTTAATTATTGGCAGAAAACATTATTTGTAAAATTATTAACAGCGATAAAGAACTTAAGTTACACTCTCAAAAAAACTTCCGTCTTTTCACAGAAAATGCACTGGCAGCACTGCTGCCAGAAATTGTCTGTATATTGACGATTTTCTGTTTATTTTTTTCTCTGTCAAAAGAGGAAAAATATCCGTCACTTGAAAAAAGTTTGGAAAAAATCAATGCGGAAGAGGCGGGGATCGAACCAAGGACCCCAGGATTACCAGACCAACGCTAATCCACGGCGCTACGGCTGCTCATGATGATTGTGCGTTAAAATAGAACCCTTCATTTCATATGGTGTGGGTTGGTGTATTTCGTTAAAAAGCTTTTAATTATGCAGTTAATCTCGGAAAGATTTCATCTTTAATGAAACTGTGGCTGGGTTTTTTTTTACGTTTAGTATTAATATAGTATAAAAATGTGAATTTTAAATATATTACGTAGAATGTTAGAGAAAAAACATGGATGTTCTATTTGTGAGAATTTTTGAACGAATAAAGAAATTAATTGTTATTTATTTTTAAATTCGAAAACATTTTTGTCTTTTAAAACTAAATTAGACATTTTAATCAATAGAATATTTTTGTTTTTCATTTTAAAAATAAATTCGAACTTATTACTAACAGACCCAATGCGCATGCGTGCTGGATATAAACGGAAATTTTTCCTCATTTTTCGACGCTCGGAATGAACTCACAGAACAAATACGTTTTCTGGGAGAACAGAAATTATTTGTGAAAAAATAACGATAACTTAGTGTATATTGACGAATTTTTCTGACAGTGTAGCTTAGTCTTCGGATATATACTTCTTGATGATTTTTAAATTAATTTCTCAATAATGCGAAAGTTTGACACATTTTCTGATTAATTTTAAATTGTAAAAGTATAAAAGTGATAAGCCTAACTATTGAAGGGATTTGGAATCGAATAGCGTTTTTCATTTTTGGTAAATAAAATACTTGTATAACCTTGTTGAGTTATAATAGTTTCTCAAATGTTTGCAGGTTTTTCTCCCTTCCCTAGCTATTGCTTCCGGAAATTCTATTTAAAACACTAATTATCACAGTATTTTATTTGTTTGCAGTATTCTTAAATTGCTGGTATCAAAAAATGGATAACGCCATTCGATTATATAGTTTCTGAATAAAGATATCTGCTAATCTTATGCGTTTCTGAGAAAAAAAATGAATTTAGAAATGTATCAGAAAGGAGCTTCTTTGAATTTAAGAATGAATTTAGATTTGAAATCTATAATAAAATGATATAGAAATATATTTATAAATCTTCTTTTATGAAACATCTTCAAAATTAACCATGTTTTTAGCTTTCTTTCTTTTTTCTTTTATTCTAAGCCATATTAATTTTTTAATGAATCTTTATTCGAATGTTGAAAGCCTAAGAATCTAAGTAATCATTAATGTTGTTAATGTGTATTTGCTGTAAAATATACTGTAAAATCATTCCATAGATATGTATGCAGTATTCTTTAAAGGAATCTTAGTTATATGATAAAAATCTGAATTTTTTAGAAATCGTAGAAATTGTAACGGGCCAAAACGGGCCGGGCCTGTTTTCGCTGATTTTTGTACGGGCCGGTCCGGGTCCGGGCCGAACTTTTGAATTTTACAACGGGCCGGGCCGGACCGAAATAACTTTCCTACGGGCCGGCTTGGGAATTCCGGCCCGTGCAGACCTCTAGTGTGAGATATTTGAAAATAATGCCCTCATAGACTCAAAAAAAAATTTACTTTTAAAATAAATCGATAAATCACCATGAACATACTCGCTTTTTTTATACAAATGAATACACATATTGCACAATATTCATATATTTATAATCTATAGCGATAGATCATTTCGCGCATTTTATGTCACTAGTTGATTATTTTTCTTTGATTTTTTGGCCCTTAATTCTTCTTTTGTTCGCCTTTGATAAATATGAAGTCAAACACATTCTTCATAATCCTGCAGTTTTAGAAAAATCCGACATGTATATCTTTAAATATTCGACGAAATGTCTAAAATTGAAAAAGTCTGGCGATTAATAGCTATACAGTGCATAAAAAATATTTTTATCTATTACTCATCTTAACCCGTAAGTGAGGCAAAATAGCGATTATGACTTTTCTTAGAAAACGTATTTTTATCGTTTGAGCACAGATGAAAGCATTTTGTATCTTTCGTGTTTAAGAGAAGGATTCTAAGAAGAGCCCCGTATCTTTTACATGTTTTTAATTCATTTAATAGGAATGTTAATCCTGTCACCTTGCTCTTGTCCGTTAATAATAAGATATAATTATTAATATGATGGTAATGCTATAAAATTTTATTAAAATATATTAACAAAATATTCTTTTTATTATGCAAGGTTATTATTTTTTATGGGAATCTATTGAAAAATTGCCTTCTTAGATCTAATATAATAAATCTGTTTGAAATAAAATAAACACGTGCGGAATTCTTGCAAAATTATTAAGGCTCAGCCAGTTTCGGAGTCATGCCGAAACTATTAACGATTTTTGTTAAGATAGCCTGATTTGAAATTAATCACACATTCACAAAAATAGCAACCAACTTTGTAAAATCAAAATGCCATCTGACTTTATTTTACATGGTTTTAATTAAGCCTTTTCTATCAATGTTTAAAGAACCGCGCAGGTGCACATAAACAAAGCAATTGTTTAACACTTAACCAGAACATACATTTAACTTGGCTTGTTGTCAGTAGCCTCAGTTTAACGCGTGTTTTCTAAGAAAGAGGACCCTCAGAATGGGGAATCAAAATCAGAATTATTATGTCAAGCAATTAAGAAAAAGTGGCAGAATTAAAAAAATTGTCAGATTTGCACAAATTATTTACTGTATATATCGACAATGTGTAACAAAGCAAATGTTCCAGAAGTGGTATGCAAGTTTGAATTTAAATTTAGTTGAAATCATCCGTGTATCGTTGAAAAGGCATACAAAAGGATTGGCCAGATATAACGTGACTTTAACAATCTGGAAGATGGCAAATGTCTTAGGAATACCAAAATCATCACAAAGCGCTTTTTTTTTAACCAGCTTTGGTACATTAGTTGAGTCATCAACTCCAGTAGGCTAACATCATGCATATATCTAACATGGAAATGTCATTTTTAAAAAGATTGGTTACAGGCTATGAAATGCTGATTCTCTATTAAAAAAATTGCCGCAGAATAAGAAGGTGGAGAAAGCCTGCCGAATCCCTATAAAACATTTTAAAGACGCTAGTATACCCATCCAAAGTGATGTTATTAATATAATATTGATAGACACTGATATGACATGTAAGAGTATAGTGTTCTGGGAACTTACGTTAATTCCGATATTTACTATAAACACTTTAACAAATTAAATGCTATAAATCATAAAAAACGTACTGAATTTACAAATAAGAAGAGAATGATTTTCCATGACTATAAAGCCAAGTCGCATATGTATTTGAGGAAGCGGCAAAATTTATTGAATTTAGGTTGGTGTGCTTTATTCTATCCAGTATATTCGCCTGACCTTGCACACCGCTGACCATTCTGAGTTTCATTTATTCCAGAAATTTGAAAATTGCTTAAATGAATTATACTTTATCTCTGAAGAAAGTGTCAAACATCATTTCGATGCTTATTTTTTTTCCACAAAAGTGAACAACTTCAACGACAGCTGAATCCCGAATCTTTTTGAGCAGAAAGTAATTGAAGAAAATGGCAATTACATAGAACTATTAGCGGACTACTCTGGTATATCAAGGTACTCAAATAGTCACGCGTTTTTACTCAGAGGGTGGCAAGGTAAGGTTCAATCAATACTGGAATCAATGAAGTTTATCAACGATAGTGAGTTTTATTCGAAAAATATCGAATTCGGAGTGAATTTGTAATGAATTTGTGTAATACTTTCTGATGTATTTTGAGTAATGTGAATATGCTTCATATACCACATCAATCTGACGTCAACGGCATATCAGATTCGCCTATCAACTACAAATTTAATTTATACAAACCGACAGAGTTCAGAGTATATTAGATATACACTATACCGTCAAAATATCTTCCCATATGAAGCCAGTTGTCACTGAAATATCTGGCCCAAAAAAGATGAGCACTTGCAACAAATGCTGAACTCTTTCAACGGGAAGAGTTTTCAAACCGAGCTGAAAATGATTGAGCTGAATTGTGTACTATTTTAACCGATATCAGAGTGACATTTTAAGCATCACATTTATTCCCTCTCTATCTTTATCTTATCTTAATTCTCAGGGGTTTGCGTTAATCTAGTCTTAATAGCTGATACACGAAGTTGAGTGGCGTGTGACGTCATATGTGATTGGTACACCATATATTATCTTATTAAACACATTTTTAGATTGTACTTTTTCTTCGATAAACCTTCTAATTTTCAAAGTATGAATATGGTTGAAGAACATTCTTAATTCTCTGTAGTTTTACAAATGATTAGTCGTATTTTCGGCTATATTTTAGTATAAAGGCACATGCATTTTATAACAGTGTGTGCTTTTTGGATTCATCTCTGGATAAACATTCACCAGTTTTGTATGCTTTTAGAACTCATATGGAAGTCCGCAAGGCATTTTGGGACTTCTTGTCTTCGGATTGTGTTTCTGGAGCTACTTCCAGTTTAGGCTGTCGAGAGGAAAGTTCACTTAGAATTATCCGTTTGTATAAAGATTGTTTTACTGTCCATGGATCTCAAGTTATCAGATTAAATTGGTTTGGACAGTTTTTGAGGCAATCTAAGTAAAAAACTAAATTTTTTATGGTTTTTAAAATTGACTAAAATTAATGATTCCTTTTAGTAGAATCAAAATTTCTAGCTTTTATTATATAATATGAAAAAGCAGTTATTTATTAACTCGAGTTTTTTATAAAGATTATAAAATGTTTGTTTCCGTTGTACTTAGAGTATTTACAGTTGACGTTTCTCCTTTAAGCTATTTCCTGCCAAGCTTTTCATTTCTAATTTTAGTACAATAAAATTACTTTGTTTTATCGAAATTTCGTGCCTGTTCATTGTGTGATGTCAATGATCATGCGATCGTCTGACTAGTGAACATTCCCAGCTGTCAGTTCAAAATTTTGACGAGAGTAATATCGTTCAAAAGGTTTTGTCACAAGATTCAAAACATTTATATGAACTATATACCTGAATCCAATATTCACGAAATATTTGCGATGGAATATAGGAAAAAGAAAAGAAGGGTGCTAAACATTGCCTACTGAAAAATACAGCTTTTTGAAGTTCTTTTTAATGAGAAATACTCTTGTCTCGTCATATTCTTGGTTTCTTTTTCATTTTACAATTTGAAGGAATTTTTTATTATAAATTTCATTATGATTTACTATGTGTTTTTTTTTTTTTTTTTTTTTTTTTGAAGGAATAACTAGGAAACATCTTCAACTGTCAGTTGTGCATTTTGATGGGAGTAGTATCGTTAAAAAGCTCTTATCAAAAAGTTGAAGGAATTATAAAAAGTTAATTAAATCCAATTGATTTTTTAAATCATCAGATTTTAAAACCTTCACATTTTATATAAACATTTTAATGAATATTTTAATTTTATTTAAGAAAGGTGTTATAATAAAAATAAAAGACATTTACATGTTTCGGAACCGTCAAATAAGTTCCATAATCATAATATAAATAAAATAAAATTTCAAAATATTTCACGGTCAATACAAATGACAAGTGACAATGAGATATAAATAACAAAAAACACAAAAACACGCGCTCTATTGTAAAAAATTAAATTAAAATATAAACCATCATCTAAAATATAAATAAAAATAAAATTTCAAAATAATTCACGGTCAATACAAATGACACGCAACAATGAGATATAAAAAAATAAAAAAATATATTGCCCAGTTAAACTGATGGCATTGAGCTCACAGGCTACGCATAGTAATTGTACATTACAGCCTTGTATTTTCGTTAATTCCGTTCGAAAAAAAAATTAAGGAGGGGAAACAGCTCTCCCCTTTCTCCTTTTTTATACTCAATCATTGAACTTCCTAAACTATCAAGTACATGCTTTATCATATTAAAAAACCTATATCCAAAATTCAGAGCAAATCGGATAATTCTTAATAAAAACCCATTGAGCAGTTATATAATTTAAGAGGAGTTATTTCCCTCTTTTATACTTAACCATTAAACTTCCAAAACTATTCAGAGATTTGAACGAAATCTGACAATTCTGTTTGAAAAATCCATTTATGCAAGTTAAGGGGAAGGGCATTAGAACCCCCGTTCCCCCTGTTTATACATATTCAATGAACACCTAATAACAGCCACGGACTCGCCTCATCAGAATGATCCTATATCTAAATTTTGAACGAAAACTGTTAATTCTGCATGAAAATCCCGTTTATATCAATTAAGGGGAGGGGCATGAGCCCCCCGTTCCCCCTGTTTATACTTATTCAATGAACACCTAATAACAGCCACGGTATCGCCTCATCCGAATGATCCTATATCTAAATTTTGAACGAAAACTGTTAATTCTGCATGAAAATCCCGTTTATATCAATTACGTGGGGGGGGGCATGAGCCCCCCGTTCCCCCTGTTTATACTTATTCAATGAACACGTAATAACAGTCGCGGAATCGCCTCATCAGAATGATCCTATATCTAAATTTTGGACAAAAACTGTTAATTCTGCATGAAAAACCCATTTATATCCATTAAGAGGAGGGGCATGAGCCCCCCCGTTCCCCCTGTTTATACTTATTCAATGAACACCTAATAACAGCCACGGTATCGCCTCATCCGAATGATCCTATATCTAAATTTTGAACGAAAACTGTTAATTCTGCATGAAAATCCCGTTTATATCAATTAAGGGGGGGGCATGAGCTCCTCGTTCCCCCTGTTTATACTTATTCAATGAACACATAATAACAGTCACGGAATCACGTCATCAGAATGATCCTATATCTAAATTTTGGACAAAAACTTAATTCTGCATGAAAAACCCATTTATATCCATTAAGGGGAGGGGCATGAGCCCCCCGTTCCCCTCTTATACATATCGAATGAACTCCAAAAACTAATCAGGGAAGCGCCTTATCAGGATATACCTATATACAAAATTTCAAGTGGATCCGATATTTTTATCATGAGTTATCGCGTTACGCACGAACATACGAACATACGAACGTACATACAGAAAGGACGGGCACATAAGCTCTCAGGCTATGATAGCCTGTGAGCTA
Organism: Maratus speculifer; assembly: GCA_964019185.1. Taxonomy (NCBI): domain Eukaryota; kingdom Metazoa; phylum Arthropoda; class Arachnida; order Araneae; family Salticidae; genus Maratus; species Maratus speculifer. Next base: position 248,311,413 of record OZ025293.1, on the reverse strand, counting down.
AAAACCAAACCACGCGCTCTATTGTAAAAAATTAATGTAGATCATGGTCTATGTTTAAATTAATTTTTTACAATAGATCGCGTGGTTTGGATTTTTAGCTCAGGCTATCATAGCCTGAGAGCTTATGTGCCCGTCCGTTCTGTATGTACGTTCTTATGTTCGTATGTTCGTGCGTAACGCGATAACTCATGATAAAAATATCGGATCCACTTGAAATTTTGTATATAGGTATATCCTGATAAGGCGCTTCCCTGATTAGTTTTTGGAGTTCATTCGATATTTATAAGAGGGGGAACGGGGGGCTCATGCCCCCCCCATTGATATAAAAGAGATTTCCATGCAGAATTAACAGTTTTCGTTCAAAATTCAGATATAGGATCATTCTGATGAGGCGATTCCGTGACTGTTATTAGGTGTTCATTGAATAAGTATAAACGGGGGGAACGGGAGGCTCATGCCCCCCCCCCCTTAATTGATATAAACGGGATTTTCATGCAGAATTAACAGTTTTCGTTCAAAATTTAGATATAGGATCATTATGATGAGGCGATTCCGTGACTGTTATTAGGTGTTCATTGAATAAGTATAAGCAGGGGGAACGGGGGGCTCATGCCCCTCCCCTTAATTGATATAAACGGGATTTTCATGCAGAATTAACAGTTTTCGTTCAAAATTTAGATAAAGGATCATTCTGATGAGGCGATTCCGTGACTGTTATTAGGTGTACATTGAATAAGAATAAACAGGGGGAACGGGGGGGCTCATGCCCCCCCCCCCTTAATTGATATAAACGGGATTTTCATGCAGAATTAACAGTTTTCGTTCAAAATTCAGATATAGGATCATTCTGATGAGGCGATTCCGTGACTGTTATTAGGTGTTCATTGAATAAGTATAAACAGGGGGAACGGGGGTCTCATGCCCCTCCCCTTAATTGATATAAACGGGATTTTCATGCAAAATTAACAGTTTTCGTTGAAAATTTAGATATAGGATCATTCTGATGAGGCGAGTCCGTGGCTGTTATTAGGTGTTTATTGAATAAGTATAAACAGGGGGAACGTGGGTTCTAATGCCCCTCCCCTTAATTTGTATAAATGGATTTTTCAATCATAATTGTCAGATTTCGTTCAATTCTCTGAATAGTTTTGGAAGTTTAATGGATAAGAATAAAAGAGGGGAATAACTCCTCTTAAATTATATAAATGCTAAATGGGTTTTTATTAAGAATTATCCGATTTGCTCTGAATTTTGGATATAGATTTTGTAATATGATAAAGCATGTACTTGATAGTTTAGGAGGTTTAATGATTAAGTATAAAAAAGGAGAAAGGGGAGAGCTGTTTTCTCTTCTTAATTTTTTTTCGAACGATATTAACCCTTGAAAACATAAAACTGTAATGTACAATTAGTATGCGTAGCCTGTGAGCTCAATGCCATCAGTTTAACTGGGCAATATTCTTTTTATTCTTTATATCTCATTGTCGCGTGTCATTTGTATTGACCGTGAATTATTTTGAAATTTTATTTTTATTTATATTTTAGATCATGGTCTATATTTTAATTTAATTTTTTACAATAGAGCGCGTGTTTTTTGTGTTTTTTGTTATTTATATCTCATTGTCGCTTGTCATTTGTATTGACCGTGAATTATTTTGAAATTTTGTTTTTATTTATATTTTAGATCATGGTCTATATTTTAATTTAATTTTTTACAATAGAGCGCGTGTTTTTTGTGTTTTTTGTTATTTATATCTCATTGTCGCGTGTCATTTGTATTAACCGTGAAATATTTTGAAATTTTATTTTATTTATATTATGATTATGGAACTTATTTGACGGATCCGAAACATGTCAATGTCTTTTATTTTTATTATAACACCTTTCTCAAGTAAAATTAAAATTTTCATTAAAATGTTTCATAAAAAAGTTGAAGAAATATAAAGGAATTAAGCTCCCGAATCCAATAGTTCATGAAATATTCACAGCGTAAAATAGCAATAAAAATGGAAGAAGAAGAAAAGAATTGAAAGTCGTTTTACGAATTACTGGGTAGAAAATGCGAATTGCAAGCGTAGCATGATTAGTACAGGAATTAATTCCCCACATGATACTATGGGATGAAAAGAATTATTCATAGTCAGGACGAAGGTGGAAAGTTAAAGGAGCGGATCAATGCAGTGGTAACTAGTGCTCTTCATCGTTTGTGTTTTGTATAGAAAACACTTGTTTTCAGCTCTTTTTCGCAGATAATAACTGTTGTAATTAATTATAAACAAAATTCCGGCCTTCGAACTTTTTTGAAGAAATCTCATATTGTTTTCCATTTCTTTAATTCTTTTCTCTGAAGCAAAAAAAAAAGCCCATATCTCGTGAACAGTTAGATTCAAGAGCATGGATTTTTTGGTAACTTCATCGCATCAGGACCGCCCTTCCCGATTTTCAGTGTCTTTAATTTGTGTGATTTTGCTTTAAAATGTGGCCGATAACAATTTTTTCATTTTTCAATCCCTCTAAAGAGTCGTATTATTCGGGACGTAGTTAGGGATCGTAGACGAAGATTGGCCGCTCCAGCGGTGGTTCTACATCTTGTCTTATCTATGCCTACATCTTATCGTTCTTGCACATTTTTTAATCCTGCTGACAAGACCTTTCGAACGATACCATTCCTTTCAATATACATATCTGACAAATGGGGATATTCCTAAGTGAGACGGATGCTACAGTCAAGTAGGCAGTGGTAAAATCCAATTGATCTATTGGATTTAATTTTTGCTGATTAGGAAGAATCATTACTAAACATATTATTTTGATACCTGATTCTGAGGGATTTCATTGGAATTATTTCATATTTTGGTAAATAACAGATAAGGGATATATTTTTTATTTTTTCACCTATATATGATCAATTCTTCCCTTTTTCCATGTATCTTACAATTGTAACAACGTTGAAGCAACAAGAATAACGAAGGAATGCCCAACAAAATTGACAGTAAAGGAAAAGAACAATAAGAGATTTTTATCATTTAATAAATTCAATTTATTTCTTATTGTGAAAAAACGGTTTAAATATCGCTTACTCGACTGTTTTGAGAGGCATATCAAAAGTTCAAAACGAAATAAGAATAAATCATTGATACCATTATTGAAAGCAAATTCCAATTTACCAGAAACCTATATTATAAATTCATATTTTGAATAAAAAAATAGAACCTCCACCACTTTATTAATATTGATTTACAGCATATTTTCTTTAGAAATTTACCGCGGAAAATTATGTTTTTTTCTTTTAAAATAGCATCACCTTATATTACTATCTTAGTAAAATTAATCTACACAGTTATGTTTAGATGTAGAAGTACTTTGCATATTAACCCTCTGATCGCCGAGCAAAAGGGCATAATTGTATTTTTTAACACTACGCATATTTTTAACTTGCTTTACAAACTGACGATTAATTCACATTTATAGAATCTATTATTAAGAGGATACTGTATTTTATAAAACATTTCCATTAATTATGTTTTAAGAAGAAATTCTTCAAAGAAATTTTCGATATCACAAATTCAATAAACATTAAAAAAATAAATTTACTGTAGATTTAAATTTTTTAAAGGTGTTACTTATTTTAAAGAAAAACCTTTTTTAAAATTATTCTTTTTCCAATTTTCAATATACTTTCATTTTGTTATCTTATAAAAGATTTATTAAGTAAATTTTTTGCAACTATATACAATCCTATAGACAGTTATTTGGAATATAAATATAAAAATTAGATCGAATTTAAATTTTCGTTAAAAATTGTATTTGTTAATAGATTTTGTAACTACCTCTTTGTATGGTTTTAATAAGGCAACATTCCAAAACGATTTCATAGATTCGTTTTTTATGAATAACTCTTAGACATATTAAGAATTTTAAATAAAATCAAAGCTTATGTAAAATTGAAAAGATTTATATACTGCATGATATATGCTTAGAGAAATTTTTATTAGAAAAAATTTAGGATATAAATATAATCTTGACCAATTCATAAATAACCCTAAAGAAGCATACTTCCTTCCAAGTATATGGCAATGTCTATATTATAAAGCCAAAAAAAATGTCCGTGAGTAATTTTGACTTTATATTGATTGTGCCAATACTTACCACAAATTTCGCTTTTACTGCAAGTTTTTAACTATTAAAGTTCAAGTAAATTCAAGATTTGCATCGACAAAAAGGAAAAAAAATATCTTTAAAATGCAATTAGTTTAAAAAGTGTATCTTAGTTACTAGTTTTGTAGGGTTTTCATATAATTTCTAAATGTGAGTTCTCTTTAAAATATAGCTCTATCGCGTGCAGCTCGATTACAAAAGATTTGCCCGTTTGTGTTTTAATAGTTTAACATTGGTTTCCAATCAATATGCCATAACTAAATTGCAACTTCATCAATAAATTAAAAATATAAATATAACACAAATTTAACAATCATGTCATTGAATTACATGCTTAAACCATTGAGTTAATTAGAATGAAACAGACTAATTTCAGTGGCGAAATATTTCGCAATTTCTTTGTCATCTAAATTCTGGTAATACGAAAATTGTGCTTATTGTACATTTAAAAAATTTATTTGAAAACCTCATTTATTTCATATGATAATGTTATATGTAGTTTTTAATGAGCAATCTAAAACTATAGATTACATTTAAAAACGATTTTAGCTTTGGTAATAATCAATTTTATCTATGTTCTGTATTCCGTGAAACCTGGATTGGATTCCATGTTAAATTAGTAGCCTATAAAATTGTATTCGAAACTCCAAATGTGCCCAACATACTTGTATCTCTCCCGTTCAAGAAAAATATTTAAAGCAGAAACATTAGTTAATGAATGAAATGAAGTACATTTGAAATAACTACCATATTTTACACTAAAGCAAAACATATTTAATCCATTAATCATCTCTCCCGATACATTTACCGCAAATTGAACGAAAACCACGACAATGAAGCAGCTATTTAAATAAATTTTGTATTTCGGAGTATGCTTAAAAAGAAAACCAGCTGGTTTTGAAGTATGCGTATTGCATGCTTACAAATTTTTAGTAAATTCTCTATTCACTCAACTCTTTTTATAGAAAACGGTTACATGAATCTAATTTATGTTCATTCTAAAATCCTTTAAATTATAGTTAAATAACCATTTTCTATTAAAATAGTCGAATGAATGTACATGTTGTTGCAGATTTTGGATTGTATAAAATAAACCTGTATGTCGGTTTTGGAAGTTTGGTTTATTGACATCTCGAATTAATAAGATATTGTTAATGAGAATTTTAGATGAAAATCCAGTTTTAATCCAGTTATTTTTTTAAACAACTGTATGTCAAATTTTAAAAAGTTTATTCCTTATTTTAAAAAAGCCGGCTGATATTATTCAAGTACACGAACTCAAAGGAATCCGATTACGGAAGATCTGATACTAGTTTTTGACAATTCTGAATATGAGTGAAAATTTCGCGAAATTATACAGCTTTAAAGAAAATTATATTTGGTCGCCAAATTCGACGATATCTTGAAGTGACCGCCATTTTAAAACAACATGATGGATGAAGCTAACCAATAAACTTGACTGAGATCTTAATAAAATCTTGTGCAAATGCTCACTCATATCGAAATCTGTTGATATATACGAATGCTATCGCAGGCAAAAAAGTTACATTATTCAAAATGTCCCCCATATTAGAAATTTAAATTGCTATACTTCCGCAATTATTTAAGATTATAAAGAAAGAGCTGCTCCGGAATTTTTGTATCAAGGCCAAATACTTGAAAAGAAACCTTTTTTTGTATCTAATTTTAATTTTAAATTTATTTATAATTTAAATGACCGCCAATTTGAAACAAGATGGCAGATGTAGCTGTCCGATGAACATGGTCGAGATATTGCTATGTATCATACACATTCTTTCTAACATCCAAATCGTTTAATAAATAGACAGTAAAAATATTCGTATGACTTTACACCAAAAATGGTGGCAATTAAATTGCCACCAAAAGTAGAGTAAGAAAACACCACTAATAAGTTAGTGTAATAAACCCCTAACAATCGACTGATGTAAACATACACCATATTTGAAGTAAATTAAGTAATATGTTTAAAATGTATGTTATAATAAATTGTCTCAATTAAAAGGAAGTTTAGCAGCCTCTTTGCATGAAGCTTTTTATTTTAAATTATCGCTGTATTAAATTAAAAGAATTACCTTTAAAATATTCTTTATTTTGCTACCACTTATTAAAGAACACTAAATAAGTGGTAGTGTGAGATGGTAAAAAATTAAATTTCGTAATATGTACATGACTTTAACAGCAAAATAAAAAATAATTTAAAGATTACATTTTAAATTTAACACTGCCATAATCTAAAATAAATAGTTTAACAAATAACGTACATTTTAAACATAATACTTACTAAACAATGAAATTTTTTTATATTTACATGCTTAAAAATAACTTTATCATAGCTCCTATAGTGTATAAGGGGATGGTGGGGGGGGGGGAGGGAGCTGGGGCACCGCTAAATTCTAGTATAGTCTCATTTATATGTAAAATAAGTAGTTCTAGGGGGTTTTGTGAACACTGTTTATTACATGATCTTGGTTATATAAAAGCAGGTGAATTATTTACAAATGAAGTGATAAAGGTGGGGTTGGGGCGTTTCGTAGACCGGAACAAGAAAGAAATATTTTGTTTAATTGCAGTGTATTGCGAATGTACAACCATTTGCTGTGGTTGTAGTTTTAAGGGGGAAATTGTGTGCTGGCCCTACTGTCGTTCTGATTATGCTCAACGTCTGTTTCCGAAGCCGAAATATTCCCAAATGTTTCCTTAAAAGCAGCAATGTCTGATAATGCGACCAAAATGCGAGTCGCTATCTCATCTTTATTTCCATTTATATCGATCGACAGCAGATTAGCGACTGTTATCAATTGCAAATGATCAAAAGTATCAGTAACTTCTTTCAATTTGTTGGCGAATTCAGGGCTACCTTCTTTAAACGGTAATCCGGTATATATTCTTAAATTAGAACGATTTCGCCTCGCTTCGTCTTTTCCAAAAATAAACAAATGTAGGAGCTGTATTTGATCAGCTTTGGCAGTTTTTAACTGCTGTCTGATCGCTGGGATCGCTTGCAGCTCCATTACTCACAGCAAAGAAATCAGGTATAGTAAAAAAAAATATCACTTACTGCTATTTAAGTGTAATCCACTCCGACTTATGCAGCTTTTACAATGAGAAAAATAAATTTACTGTAACACCACAAATCACTGCGACCGACACTACTGGCACAATTTTCTTCATTTTCTTTTTCTCCCTTCTTAGTGAGATGTGAAGCCGCGTTGATAAGCCGAAAGTGTAAACATCATCTCGCTGTCGGACGGACTGGGGAAAATATAATAAATATAATCTTTCCTCTTGCACACTGCACAACTGCACATTAATCCATATGCACAAATAAGAACTTGTACCTTAGGTTTTTTTGGCCGTTGCCCCATGTGTAAAATAAGTAGTTCTAGGGGGTTTTGTGAACACTGTTTATTACATGATCTTGGTTATATAAAAGCAGGTGAATTATTTACAAATGAAGTGATAAAGGTGGGGTTAGGGCGTTTCGTAGAGCGGAACATTAGGCGATGCTCCGCAGCAGGTCCAAAAGCACGTCTTCATAGCATCGCTGCGAGATTCAATCTGTTTTCCTTTTTTTGCTATCAGGCTAATTGGATAAAACTTGATAGTCAGCAGATAAACAAATGTGGGCGAGTCACTCGGTTCTCATGGGAGAATGCTTAGTACAGCAATAATACTAATTGGATATTTTGGGAGGCAAACTGCAACGTACACTCGGGCATTCTGACGGTGAACGACCTCGTTCTACACTCGGTCTAGATTAGCGAATGCCGAGCAAAACAAATCTTTAAAAAAAATAATAAAAATAATTTTCCTTAGCTGAGGAGCAATAAGTGTATCCAGCCTGATGAAACAGAAAAACTGAGTTGAGGAGGGGGCGGGGGACATAATAATATACATATACATAAAACATTGTAAACCTGGAAAGTACGAAAAAAACACAATATCTAAATATGCATATACATAATATGAATTGACATACATAATAATCGTATAGTAAAATTTGTTATCTTAATACACTGTTGAAAACAGAAATCATAACAAACAAAAAAAATACTGTTGAAGAAAAAAAAATTGTTGGTCAACTAAAAAACAAAGACTAAAAATAATCAAAACAATAACCAAAATACAGAAAGATGTTGGTGGTTATTGCCGGCAATAATGGGAGTCACGAACTGTTCATCTGCACTAAAAAGTTAATAGTCAGTACAGTTTCTAATTGTCCACGCGACGCAACATAAAAAAAAACACCTCTTGCGTATGCAAAAGAAATATAAGTAAAGCAAAAAAAACTGCTTTGTATCGTTAAAATGTTATGAAGTTTGTAAATATCCACGTGACGCAACATAAAAAAGCACCTGTTGCGTATGTAAAAAAAATATAGGCAAAGCATAAAAAATAAAACACTACTTTGCATACCGGAAAATAATAATAATAGAAAATATTTTATGTCAAGCTAAAAAAATAAAGCACAGCTTGCATTGTTAGAAAAAAGATAAACACACACGTAAACACTTGTAACTCTTTTTCCACAATTTATAAAATCTTGCCACACCAAACATGAAATTGAGAAAAAGCAAAATAAATCTTCATCACAAAAGTCTTGAACTGTAAGATCACAATAGGAAAAAGAAAACTTGGGAAAAAGAAAAAAAATAAAAGCACTGTAATGATGTAACTCTGTATACTTGAAAAAAAACAAGAGGTTTCTTTCTGGAGAATTTCCGTATCAAGTCGTATTTTGCTTTCATATGACACACGTGTGAATAAGGTGTAGATACGAAGGATCCCTGGGATAAACAACTCGTTATCACGATAACAAGCGTGTCCAGGCTATACTTTTCAATTTTAATTGGAGGCTGTTTTGCAATTATATAGTTCGGCTCTTTTTGCGGCGTTACTGGTGCTAAACACATTGCTACCCAAAAATAAACAAGGAGTCGAATTATGACGTCGAGTTGGCATCTCAAATCTGGACGATGGTGTGATAGCGAAAAAGTAGAGGTCATTAACAGATGACCCTTAGTATCTGGAGCCAACTTTTTAATTTTACTCTGCAGCTGTTCTACGGGAGTAATACAATTTACGAAAGCTGTCTGTTTCCTGTCTGTCATAGTTTCGTTTTCCACAACACCGGCGTTAGGTTCATTTTTAGAAGAAACAGTAGTTGACGTCATTTCGTTGACAAGGGGAAAGTTAGCAGCAGAATGAACATGCGAGGGCGAATTTTTTTCAGAAATGTTTGGTAACGAATTTCGTTCTACGAGCTTTTTGTTTTTACCGTAAGCGAATATTACGGAATATTGCATAGAAGATAAATTTAAGTAAAAAAAATCTTCGAACTTATTACCATTAAACTCAGTCTGTGCAACAAAATATTGAAGTGGCTTTAATTGGGATATTTCGGCATCGAAAATAGTTACATATGAATCATTTAAAGGGGGGTATCCCAACCGTTGATACGTTTCTTTACTGACAAAATTTAAGTTATGTACTGGGTTCGCATCCGCTACAAAAGAAATATTATGGATTTTTACGATCGCAGCCGTACTACACACTGTGGAAGGGATATGTATCGTATTGATGTGTACGACAGTTTCTGAAACAGTGTTAATGTCTTCGTGGGAAGGCATATTTTCGGGATTTCGCCCCGTCGAATGGGACAAATGGTAGTTGGGGCGAGAATATTTAGAGCCGTTCGGACTTCGTTCCGCGCGTTTACACTGAAATTGTTTATGACCTATTTCCGAACATTTATAACAGATAATTTCATTGTATTTTCCACTAGTGTGGGTTATCCGAGAGTCTTTTTGAACATATCCTCGTGTTGCTTTGAAATTCGGGACCGAATCGCAAATTTCTTCATAGATTAGCAATTTTTTCTTAAACTCTACTAAATCGGAACAGCCATATAAGATGGATTTATTTTGGGGTGTATGTCTAACACCTTGTATCGTGTAATGAATTAAAGAGATGTCACCCACATTCCCTCGTTGCGCGATTTCTTTCATTTTCAAAAAATATTCCAATAATTGTTCGTTTGGTTGACATCCGCGGCTTGCTAATATTTGATGTATTTGTGCGGGCGAAGCCGTTTGATGAAATTCGCGGAATAAAGCTTCCTTTAGTGTTGAATAGGAATTAATATTAATTTCAGCTCTAATTACTAGCAATGCTAAACCTTTTAAACTCCGTTCTGCGAAAACAAATTTTTGAATATTTGAGAGGTTCAATGATTCCGAAAGTGTTTCGAATCGTGTAAACCATGTTTGGATGTTTTCCGATTTATCCCCGCTAAACGGCGGAATTAATTGTTCTATGTCGGTGAAAGAAATATTTTGTTTACTTGCAGTGTATTGCGAATGTACAACCATTTGCTGTGGTTGTAGTTTTAAGGGGGAAATTGTGTGCTGGCCCTACTGTCGTTCTGATTATGCTCAACGTCTGTTTCCGAAGCCGAAATATTCCCAAATGTTTCCTTAAAAGCAGCAATGTCTGATAATGCGACCAAAATGCGAGTCGCTATCTCATCTTTATTTCCATTTATATCGATCAACAGCAGATTAGCGACTGTTATCAATTGCAAATGATCAAAAGTATCAGTAACTTCTTTCAATTTGTTGGCGAATTCAGGGCTACCTTCTTTAAACGGTAATCCGGTATATATTCTTAAATTAGAACGATTTAGCCTCGCTTCGTCTTTTCCAAAAATAAACAAATGTAGGAGCTGTATTTTATCAGCTTTGGCAGTTTTTAACTGCTGTCTGATCGCTGGGATCGCTTGCAGCTCCATTACTCACAGCAAAGAAATCAGGTATAGTAAAAAAATATCACTTACTGCTATTTAAGTGTAATCCACTCCGACTTATGTAGCTTTTACAATGAGAAAAATAAATTTACTGTAACACCACAAATCACTGCGCCCGACACTACTGACACACTTTTCTTCATTTTCTTTTTCTCCCTTCTTAGTGAGATGTGAAGCCGCGCTGATAAGCCGAAAGTGTAAACATCATCTCGCTGTCGGACGGACTGGGGAAAATATAATAAATATAATCTTTCCTCTTGCACACTGCACAACTGCATATTAATCCATATGCACAAATAAGAACTTGTAGCTTAGGTTTTTTTGGCCGTTGCCCCCATGTGTAAAATAAGTAGTTCTAGGGGGTTTTGTGAACACTGTTTATTACATGATCTTGGTTATATAAAAGCAGGTGAATTATTTACAAATGAAGTGATAAAGGTGGGGTTTGGGCGTTTCGTAGAGCGGAACATTAGGCGATGCTCCGCAGCAGGTCCAAAAGCACGTCTTCATAGCATCGCTGCGAGATTCAACCTGTTTTCCTAGAGTTTCCGAGAATTTAAAGTGATTGTATAACCATAAAATAAACAGAAAATAAATATGCGTCATTTACTGTATTTTAAGAAAATCCAAAACTTTCTTTAACATAAAAAAATTCAACACAATGCAGAATAACAGTTTTTTTCACTTCATGAATCATTCGTTTATTATATCTCGTATTTATTGTCACGTGTATTCTCTTTTTTTTTTCTTTTTGTAAACAGAACACTATGCGGCAGCTGCCATCATAGTACATTTGTCTTTGATTGTTTACCTTTGATTTTGAGTTGTCCAAGCAAATTAAATTAATCACAGCTGTAAGTCGATATAAAGGGCAATAAGAACTATGGCTACAGTTTTTTATTCATTCATCATTGCTGGAAATTTATAGGAAAATCAGATAAACTTTTTACCCGAGAAACATGACAATTATCAGAACATTTCAAAATGGCACATTTTTTCGTTTACTAATAGTGGTTCACTATTTTACACTAGAACCAGTGTAAAGCTTGTAAAATTTGTTTAAAGAGGTAAAATCAAAACATATTTAATATTTTAAACCACTTAAACGTGTGTTGACACAAGAAAAAGAGCATATTTTAACTTTTTTAGGCATTTTATAAATCGAAATTAAGTGCAACAATACTTTCTTTTTTTACAGTGTACGCTTGCGATCACGTGACAAGAATCTGTTCGTTTCATCATGTCAGCCACACTAGAAATTTAAAGTGCTATAATTCAGCCATTTTTTAAGATATAGACGAAACAAAAAATGCTTCGAACATTATATCAAGGTCAAACACATAAGAAAAAAATGTTTTTCGATTACTAATGTTTTAGTATCTCATTTTAAATAAAAAATTTTCAAAATAGTTTTAGATGGCCGTCAAACAAGTTCGATTGAGACATTCGTATGCACTATGTAAACATTATGTTAAATCCAAAATGGTTCTTAAATGCGCGTGTTATCATTTGACAAAAATCAGACCGTTTCAAAATTTCAGCCACGTTAGACATTCAAAGAATCATACTTCAGCCATTTTTTTAAATACAGAAGAAACAAAAAAGGCTTTGAAATATTTGTAATATAGGTTTAAAAAGTTTAAGCATAAGCATAAATTTTCGTTTTTCAAAGAATTATAAAAAGTTAGAATGTATAGCATTATTTTATTTGCAGATTTCGAAACATTATTTAAATAAATGATATCAAAAGTAGAAAAAAATAAATTACATAATTGTAAAAAATATAATTGAAAAATGAAAAAAAAAATCTGAAAAGGTCTATGCACAATGTCGAAAACAACGAGATTTATAATTTTTGAGACATAAATTAAAAAAAAAAAAAAAAAAAAAATCCATATTTCAATAAAATTTTAGAGTCCAATATGATCATTAAGCTCGGGCCACGAGATTGTAACGATCATTTATCACATTCCATTCATAAAATCTGCCATAATATGCTATAATTAATTAAAAATCAGGTTTGCTAACTCTCAACTCAACTAAGTCCTTGGACGCATGTGTTTTTATTTTGAAACTTTAAATTGCATTTAACATCTTTCTATTTTATCCTGAGAACAATCGCAGAAGCGAATGAAACGTTGTTAAATTTTTAAGCGTATTTTAAATATATTCTTTTTGTAAGTGTACCATTTAGAAATCTGTATTTATTTTAGTTCATATTTTTAACATCTGACGAAATTATGTTTCTACTAAATTTATGAATGACCCTAATAAACAGAAAACAATATGCTCCAAATTTAAACAGCGATTACTAGGTCAATTTTAATTGTAAATTAAAGGGACTCCTTTTTCTTACTTGTCATTTTAACATGGAAATTTTACTAAATATAAGTTATAGGACTGAGGGACCATACAAAAATATAGATTTTTGTATAAATTTAAAAAAAATCATATTAAAAAAATGTTTTTATTGAATCAAATCGCTTTTAAAATATGTCTTTTCCTAATTTAAAACATATTTGTAAGTGGAACTATATGTCTATGATTAACGGTCAAGGAATTAGCCATTGGCCACTCTTCAGAGTGGACATCCTATATATACACTATATGGCCAAAGGTGACCAGCTACTTGCAATTATAGACATTTTCTTAAATGCCTACAAATATATATGATAAATTATCAAGAAATTCTAAGTATATACAGGTCATATATTTTCGTGATGACTTTTTCTGAAAACTCCATAGGGGACAGTCAACAAATTAAAAAAGAACGAATATCTTTTGGATAACTCTGTCGAAACTAATGTAGCAAAAGTTCTGAAACTGTAGCTTATATTTAAGTGGTCTCAAAATTATAGCTTGAAAATTCTGAAAGTGACCGTCGATAGAATAAGCTCAAAATTCGTTTTTCCCAAAATGAAGCAAAAAGATAAGGCTCTGTATAAATTTATATATTGATTAGTGTCCTATAGAATACACAATGTGGTACATTTACTATATTTGGATACAACCATTCATTTTTTTATATTGCTTTATTTTTGGAACAATAATTTAGCTAACTGAATATGTAAATGAAATTTTGATAGCGTTCACACATGCACAATGAAAAATTATTTAGTATACTTTCTCTTTTTTTCATACAATTATTATTTTTTTTATTCTGATTATGGCGTATTGTGTACAATGTTGTTTGCCATATTTTCGGAAAATAACTTTATTTTATATTATGAACTCTGCAAATTATAAGCAAAAATCTTGGGAAAAAATTAGGACTGTTTTTATAAAAAGGTTGATTTCTCTATGAGTATACATACTATCCACATAAAAATGAACACAGTTCATTACAATAAACCACTTAATCACAATCTACAATTTGAACGCTTTTGCTACAAAAGTTTTGACAGGGTTATCGAAGAGATATTCATTCTTTTTCGATTTGTTGACGGTCCCCTATATGGTTTCGTGAAAAAAATCTTCACGGAAATGTATGACCTGTACTACTACGATTAAGCACTTAGAGTTTCAGGGTAATTCTTCATGTATTTTTCTAGATATTTAACAAAATGTCTAAAGTCGCAAGTGGCCGGCCACCTTGGCCATATTCGATATGTATATTTACATATATTTGAACTGAGTGTGGTTTTGGGGTCTGGGGATCATGATTGACGATAATATACCAACATTTTCTACAAGTGATTTCTTAAGAAGTGATTTCCTGAAAGCTACCTAAAAAATGGATGAATATTTTTAAATTATTTTAATAAAAGAGATAGTTTGAAAAGTGGAACAAATGAAATATCTAAAATTAAAAGAATATTTTAATAGCTTGAATTTTTTTATATATTCAGTAGATAATTCTACTTGTTTTCATAGATTCATGCCACAGCACACATGTTTTCTTGAATAATATAAATAATAGAAATAAACTTTTTAATTACTGTTCGCTTAATAATTACAGAAAATTGAAATTTCACGAAATCTCTAATTTAAAAAAATCATTAATTACGCATCGAGGAAATTATCGCTAGAAAATATTTCATAGGTCACACCTTTATAGAATAAGATTATAACTATCATTTTTATCGTAAATGTTTGCCGTTATGATATAGAATGAATATCATTTTGTGCCCCCATTTTCCTTTGCTGTCTTTTAATAAAATGCGAATTTTTTTTTTGTCCATTTTAACATCAATAAATTTATATTTACGGCCCCATTTGCTGGCATTCAGACCGAAGTTATTTGCCGTCTTCCTTTATATATTATTATGAATTGTTATGTAGATTTATATTCAGTTCGCTTTATGACAGGCAATAAACTTGTTATCTGTCTCAGTAGTATATTTGATTCATGTGCAACAGTGACTTTTCCTTTTTAAATTAAACTAATATTTTTGAAATTTTTACAGAAAATAGTATTTAAATGGTAAATAAAGATGCAATTTTAATTTTTTTTTTAAATTGAAGTATTATGAGTGATATTCAATTTGTATGCAGGTTATATTAATCTAAAAAAAAAAAGTAATTTTCTATTTGTAATTATCCAATGTTTGCAGAAGTGTTTGAATTCCTTTATTAGTATTTTCGGATACTAAGCAACATTGCTTATTATGCAGGATTTCAGTATAATGATATCGAAATGTAAACAAATCTACGCACTCTTTAAACACTAATAAAGAACTAGCTGAAGCCAAAGTGGCAGCTATATTATTCCATTTATTTCTATAAAATTTTTCCCAGATATTTATTATATTTCAGCAATAACTAATACTGGATTTTGTGGATACTATTTCAAATGCTGAGTATTTCAATAATATTGCCTAAATATTACTTATAAATTCCGACTTTATAGTTTAAAAAATTAGACTATCGAAGAAAAGTTTATTTTGCAAAATAAATCCAATATTTTTAAATACTTTGTTATCATAAGTTGCATAGGGGGAACTGGGGCACATTGATACACCCCCTCTACTGCTCACAGGGTCATTACAGGAAGTTTCACAATAGCTCCAAAAGGTGATGCTGGTGCACTCAACTACATACAGAAAGTCTTGGCATGATTCAGTAGTTTGATGAAATGGGACGGGTGTTTTATTGTTTTTGTAGGTCAAAAGTAAATTTGAGTTCTACATATGAAATGGTATTATACAACTTCTCCAGTATTTTCAACGGAAAAACTCTCCCTTGCAAGTAAAACGACACTTTATCAGTTCCTCATTCTTTATTGTTAGATAAATTATGTGTTGGACTTGAGACACAGTTTATTCAAAATAGCTGTATGGGGCAGATTGATACAGTCTATGTCGGGGCACATTGAT
The DNA here is from genome assembly GCA_964019185.1 of Maratus speculifer. Lineage (NCBI taxonomy): Eukaryota > Metazoa > Arthropoda > Arachnida > Araneae > Salticidae > Maratus > Maratus speculifer. Next base: position 248,295,114 of record OZ025293.1, on the reverse strand, counting down.
ACAACCTGAATCCTTTTCTAATTCATTTTTTATTACCTTTTATTATTATTATTTTTTACCATACACTCCCCAATCCAACCATTTTTTGCCGAAATTCCTAATATTAGTTTTTATTGAAGTGAAATAGCTCTAATTTCTTTATCCTAGAGCATTTTATAGTATTTTTGCAAACAGAAGACGTACGAAATTACCCAAAATCTAGTGCTAGTAGAACTAACAAATAAAAAGGACGGGAGCCGGGAAAATCTCAAATTTATATCAATTCTTCACAGAAAAAAGTATTTTTGACATGAGAAATGCTATGTAAGAGAAACAAGCTGCAGAACTGCACAGGATAATTATGTTATAAACAGAATTTTTATTATAATTTCCCTTTATTTTCTGTTTATAAACCGATTTATAAACAGAAAATCTGGTAATTTTTTCATCTTTCCTAAGAAAGAAAATAATGCTGGGGTTGAAGTGCCAGATATGACATCGTTACCACAGCCAACAATCAGACAAGGAACAGCCAGAACATCAGGTCATTATACATTTAATTTTCATTGCTTTAATATTGCTTACAAATAAATTGTGGGTGATTTGAATTTATATAAATAAATATAAAATGGTTTGCTAACTATTTTTCTATGAAAAATATGCATTGGTGTTACTTTATCTCCATTTTTCCCATGTGTATCAAAGTGCCCCATGAGGCGTATCAATCTGCCCCGGGGATGGGGCACATTGATACAAATGGCTTTCTTTATTTTTTTTTTAAACTACATGAAAAAATAATATATAAAAGAACGATTGTAAACTTTTATAACACACTGCGCAAGTTTTGCTGACACCACATGGAAAAATAACTTGAAATTTCTGCTTTCTGGACACCAAAAGAAAAAAAAAATTCTTAGAAAAAAGCTGTATCAATGTGCCCCAGTTCCCCCTACTGTTAGAGAACTCATCTTAATTCCACTTAGCACTAGTATGTTTTACATCCATCTTTTAATTTGCAATTTATTTTCAAAAATTAAGGGTCAGTTATCTGTTGTAATTTTTTTCTTCTAAGCTAAAACTGATATTTAAAAATGTACAAAAATAACATTAAGACAAGGGAAAAAAGAAGAAGAAAGAAAGAAAGAAAGAAAGGTAATAGCAAATTTAATTTCTATGTTTAAAAATATACAGTGAATTTCTATGTACTTTCATTTTGGAGATTCATCTTAATAAATGAAAATATGAAGAACAACCATTAATAATAAGAATAATAACATGTGGCAACGTCTATGTACCACAATACCAAGACATGTATAGGATGATTTTTTAAGAAATTTAGGTAAGCATTTCTTCTAAGTTAAAACTGGCTTAAAAATAGCAAAAATGCAGGCATAAAAAAGATAATTTCAAATGCACTTTCAATAGTAATAAAAATACAACAAATTTCTCTGTATTTTCATTTTGGATATTTATCTTAAAAACGAAAGTATGAAGAATGATCGTAAATAAATAAAATAATCATGTATGGAAACGTCCATCTGCAACAGTACCAAGACATATATATAGAATGAATTTTTCAAGATATGGAGAGAGGGGTAGTATATGCAGTAACATTCCTAGTTTTTTTCCAACGAGTTTGTTTTTGTTTGTCACCTCGTATTTTATATTCAGCGATGCGTCTTTAAAGAATGTATCCAGTTTTCTAAATTCATGTCCATTCCAATAATTACTTTTACTTGTAGTTGCTTTTCAACATTCATTGACCGATGAAAGAAGATACTATCTATAATACAAAATCTATAATATATTTATAAATACGAAAGAACTTCTGATAGCACTTTCTTAACAGCAAATTTGGAACATAATAGATAAATACCATCTGGAACAATCATAAACCATCCTTCCGCCATATATATACTGGTCAACTTAACTTTGAATATATTACGCTCGTTTTGAGTACTATGATGTTCGATTGAAAACAAAGTACACTCGCATTAAATAATTACAGTCTTATTTTTCCACCAAATATCTTCGGTTTGTATTGAGGTCTTTAGAATATATGTTTAATAATTTTTCGAGAATGTAGTATTATGTGTTTTGAGGTCTAGAAGCAATTTGTCACGATAATCAAAAATTATGAAATCTATGCAAATGTAAAATACAAAATAAGTGACATAACTATTCGTATACAGGGTGGTTCAGAGGATGAAGTCTTATAGAATACTATAAAGTATGAGGCGATATGTCCAACATGATACACATGATACGGGTGATCTTGTTAATGGACAACAAACATAAAAATGTAAATAAACTGCCTGAATAACAAATGTAAATCATACTTTTGCTCATATCTAAATTCTAACCATTACACACTCAGACACTTTGTAAGACAATTTATTTCCGTATTTACCAATAGGGTAGGGGTCTTCAGCAGGGGTCATTGAATTTTATTGTCAACCATTGTATTCTATAGTAATTTATTAGGCTATGATTTCCACATATTTCATGTAAATTTTTTTTTAAATTGTAAATAATTCAAATTTTATTATTCTAATTTGGCACTTACCTCAACATTCATGTTATCATCTCTCTTTTGTGTTTTCATTTTTTCACAACTCAATTAAAACTTTATAAACTTCATAAAGCATTATAAATTTAAGAATTTAAAGTCCTCAGTTTATACTTCCTCTTAAATACGTCGAACCCAACGATCTTATCTTATTTCGCTTTTTCAGAGTTGGTTATTAAAGTAGTATCGTTCAATATATATCGTTCAATAATTGTATGAGAGGACATTTGCATTTGTTTTTAGATTTAGTTTTTAGATTCCAATTTATTTACAGAGCAAGAAATCTTTCCATACAAAAATGAAATGAGAAGTATATTAAAGCTGTGAAAATACTTGACGGATTTTCAATTTATTCTTTCAGAGATAAAATTAATAGGTAAAATTGGTAACTCTATATTTTTAACATAATTCTTAACAGAATAAATGAATTAATTAATACACAAATACTTTCTTAGTACGAATTCATGAAATTTTGAATGACTATTATAAGATATATTTTCTTTATAAGATATATTATGCATTCAGTTTCATTGTGTTTCCTAGTTTAGAAGCAAAATAACTGAATTATTAAAAAAAGGATTACCACACGAACTAAAAACATATTAATATCCAAATAATCATTTTTCTGGAAGAAATAGTTATCAGAATATTATATGCTTAAGTCTTTAAAATGTATTATCTCATAAATTTTCCGAATTCACATTTAAGTTTCAACTAAATAAAGTAAGAAATTTTTTATTTCATTTTAATTTTTTACTGTGGAAATAAATTCAATTAATGATGATTAAAAATTAAAACTTTTTACTCAGCAAAAATTTATTTATTTACGCAATAAGAGAAAATAATATTGCAAAATTTTAAAGCACCGGAGGACATTTATAAAGCACTTTATGAAACAATTCCCTTTTATTTTTTATTTCCAGAAAAAAAAAAGTATCTAATGCTATAAGATACTATAAATGAAATTCAGAGAAACGATTATAAATTGAAAGGAAAAACGTGTTTAAATCTCAGATAAGCATTCAACATTTAAATGTTCACTCTTTTAAAACTCTGAAAATACTTTTAATCTTCAACTAAGTAAAGGGGCATTATTCTGATGGTACACATTTTCTTAATTATATGAAATTATACGAGTAATTATTTTAAATTTAAAAATTGTATCTTGATAAGAATAAAGATCACATGAGAGGCTATTTAATGTCTGCTATTCTCCTAAGATTCATTTTTTTTGCTAATATGTGAATTATTTAATTATTTTGTTGTTCTCTTTGGGTGGTTCCAACTTTCTACCCATTTTCTTAACCAATAGGATTTTAATTGAAAGTCTACACTTTTAACGCTGTCTAATTACCCAAGATTAAAAGAAGGAAAAAATTAAACTTCTGTCAATAAAATTACGTTGAGAGATGGCAGATGAAAAACAAAGCAAAAAACAGAAATTAATCAAGTAAAAATATTTGAAACTTGTTATTGATGAAGTAATTTCAACTTATTCAGGCTTCATTCAAGCAAATAATTAAATGCATGGCAAGGGAAAATGCATTTCTTAATTACTTTAAACTTTTTCGTGGAAAGAGAAGCAAGGGAAAAAATGTAGTTTTTACGATAATCCGTTAGCTACGTATCATTACGGGAAGGAAAAGCCGAGCTCAATCGATTTCACTGCGCTTTTAATGAAATACCTTGAAACAGAAAACACAAATTGTATTAAGCACAAAAACGCCTGTTTTGCATTCTAATCACTGAAGAAGTTAGATTAGACCAAACGCAGGGTAACTGAAATTTTTTTCTCTTTCGTTTTAAGGATAGACGATTAATTTCTTTCCGGATATGTTTTGCAGAGATTATGATGAAGAAATGATTTGTTTAATTCGATGCAACTTTACTGTTTGCTATTGCTTGCTTAGTTAGATATTAAACTAGCGAATGAGATGTTTTAGGAATTAATTATTTACATTTTAATTGGAAGGAATGCCAATCTGTAGAATCCTATTCATTAAATTCCAATTAATTTTTTTATTTTTTTACATCGAAGATGATACTGTTTGTATACTTTGCTTGTAGTTATTTTTAAGATTTATCTTGACATGTATAAGATATAACAGGTGACAAGTATTTTGTTAAATATTATCTCGGACTGCTAGGCTAGTATCTATCCGAAAGTATTTCCGTTTTCGGTACTAAATAGTTCATTTGATTTCTTCGCAGCTTCTGTGATAGAAATGTTAGATTAGTTAATTTGAAAAAAAGTCCTTACATAGGTGAAAAAGTGATAGAGAATTATTATATATTGTTTTTATATCAGATATTTATTTTCAGCTTCAGACATCAATGAAAATTTAATCATATACATTGGTTTTTAAAGATAGATTACGTCAGTAATAAATACATATTCTCATTTGTTATATTATACAGGGTGTTTGGAATCAGTTATTACACAGTTTGAAGGGTAATAACAACTAACAAAATGGAATAAGTTTATATATATTACTATATATTATAGAATGTAATATATATAGTTTTATAATAGTTATATATAGCTTTATAACTGTTACAGTTGTAATAGTTCAAAGTAGCTAGCTGTGTAAATGAAATTTCCCATCTGCGCAATGTAAAGTTTAAATTGTTGAAGAACGATGTTGCTACGATTTTCACGAGAGTAGAGTTACAAGTGTACAACACCATCTCTCATGACATCAAAGCCAAAGCTTTGTAGTTTATATATTTTTCTTCTACATAATTTTTTATTAATGTCAGATTTAAATACGAGCAATCCCGTAACGTTATTTTATATATTTTCTATTATACTCACGTTGAAAAAAGTTAAAATATTAATCAGAAATTGCATTTTATAAGTAAAATTTCTTTGTTTGATAAACTGCAACTGGAAACATTACATGACGTAACATAATGAAATTAAAAGAAGTAAAACTATTTAATAAATACGTAAATTTTTGACACAATGTAATCAATATAAAACGCAATTATTAGAATAAGGTCGGAATCACATTAATGATCTGTATGAAAATGCAAGCTTCACGAAAATATTTAGTCGTGATTTATGTCAAAATTTTAACAGAAATTTACCATATTTTCGGGTGTATCCACCGCAACTTATATAATTCAGTTTCCTACCAGAATTTATTTTAAATGAAATGTAACTTAGTGAAAATGGTGCTTAGAACTTGTTTAATCTATTTTTTTTTTTCAAAAACAAATTTCGGTTAGAAAAACACTTAACTGAGCCACGGCGTATACGTTGGAAATTACGGTAATTTTATTAAATAATGAAATATAGAATGTATTCATCTACGAATCTTATAATATATTAAGCATAATATCGTTTTAATGTAACACGATCCTTAATTAAAAGTAATTACAATTTTATTTAAACAAAATTTAAAGCTCAGTTTTATTGAAAAAGACTGTTTTGGAATACATAAATCTAGTTTTCTTAAATCTACTTTAAATACATAAATCTACTATACTAAAATAAATATAAGCGTATATAATAGATATTACAGCACTATATCTTAAAAAGTTTTGCATGTACAAACTGCTTGTAGGATTTTAATGAATGCATTAACTGTCAACGATCGAATACATCATTTAGATATTTTATATTTTACCAACATATCATTCGCATAGCCCGAAATATATGTTAAAATATAAACGAATTTGATTTATGTGAGCATGTTTGTAGTCTAAAAGCCATTTTGATCTGACATGAAAGCTATTCATATTCATTTTTCTGCTAAATGAATTTCATTTTTTATAAAATAATATTCTGATGCGTATTTTGTAAGTTTCTTTTATGTTGTATCATATTTCTTCATTTAAATGTAGACATAAGCTTTGTTTTTCACTAAGATTTTAATGCAGTTCAATAAAAAGAAAATTTTGTAAAGGGACTGTAATCAATCTCGGTTTATTAAGGTTATTGAACTTATTTTAGAAAAATATTATTATAATATTGTTATGTATTTTAGAATTATATGTATAAGTATATAAAACTTCTGTACTTACACAAAATATATCCTGTGTTATCAAGGTTTTTTATGCAATTCTCTTTAAAATCCTTTCTAAAGCATCTAATTAATTTAAGAAATGCTAGCCGAAACGTGTTAATGAACGAATCACGGTGATTTTTCTATTCAGATTATAAGTTTTATTTTTGATAAGGAATGCATTCATATTACATTTAATTTCATTATACACAAACTTGTATGTATATTACATAAACACCAATGTTCCATTAATTCAACCCATATTTTCTAATATTTATGATTTTTCTATCTTTATCCTAATAAATTAAATAGCAGAGCTTCAAACTTTAGAGATTTATTTCTATTTGTCAAAAATTATGCAATTAATATATTAAACTCTTATTCACCCACAGATTTTTCAATATGCAAAATATTAGTAGCTGTTATCTGTGATTTGATTGATTGCCTAAGAGGGACTGTTCAGATAAAGCAACTAAGTCTGTTTAAATCGTATAATTTCGTATTAAAGTCTAGTCTTCTTATTATATTTTCTAATATATTTTCTCAACTCTTAATATCACGCATAGATATGACGGAATTAAGAAAAATTGATTAAGAGTTCTTCGCTGAATATATCTCAGGCATAAACAACCGCTAAAAATTATTTTTCTTTTACATTTGTAGACCTCATCGTTGCAACTAGTGCTCGCGATAGGATACTTATAGCAGCTATACGTTTAAACGATATACGTATATCCGTATAATACGTTTTTCTGCTATACGGATACTTTCAAATATACGTTTAAACGTATCCGGATACGTATAAGGCGTACCAATTAAACGTATTGTTGGGATCTTGCTACAAATTTTAGTAACTTCACTATGAAATCCTATTCTTAATTTACTACTTAACATTAAGCATAAATTTCAGTTAAAAAATAGTCACTTTCATATATTACTGATTCATTAATTTGATTACTTCATCTATTTAATTACTAAATTAATTGAGATCTGGACTAGGTTTCCACCTACGTGAATTTTGTTGTTATAAGACAATTAAATTTAAAGTAAACTCCATAATAATTTGAAAAAGAAAAGAGGAATTAAAGAATTAATCTGAAATCACAAGACAATAGTAGACAAAGTGCAAACTAATTATAATGTTCTTATTTTGCATAATTATATAGTATTAGAGACAACTTAAAAAAGGTACAACAAAATTCTCAACCTGTTCAGATCTCAGATTCACTGTAAGCTTGTAGCAATGATCCCAACCTTACCACTACTGTTTCGTAGGATGTTAAGTGCATTTCAATGATTAAAGGAGAGCTAAAAGTACTTATTAATTACATTTTAGGAAGAGAGGGGGAAACCTGAAATCTCTCAGATATTCAGAGAGCCAAGAAAGACAAATTTTCAAAATGAACTAAGGTATCAATAATATTAAAACAAACATCCTACAACACAAGCAATGGCATTTGACCTCGAAAGAAATAGTGGTAGTACTTTTATATCTCCTTCCAATTGCATTAAGAATTATCAACTCATTTTATTTCATTTAAATTCATCAGAATGTCTTAGTATGAGATTTAACTATAAAATTCCTGGGTATTCCTTTTTTTTTTTTTTTTTTTTTTTTTTTTTTGAAGAGAAAATCAATTGAATATTTCCATTTTAAATTAAAATTAAGAAAAGAATTCTATAGAATAGGCATAAAGCAAGTTCATCTATATCTATTTAAAATTGTTAAGAAGATATAAGAATTTGAGTAAATATTTCATTTAGGTTTTGAACTTCAGATAAATTATTGAAATGAAAATTATCTCACTTTAATCTAAGGATAAGGTGAAATTATACCCAGGTAAATTTTAACTACTAAACAAAAAAAAATTAATCTGAATTGTAGTTTCTCAAACTTCATTATTATGTAAATAAAAAGCAAGTAGGATAAAACTACAAGAAATTCATATGCATTTTTAACAAGTAATTCTTGTTTATTATATATATTTATATTAAATCGATAACACCTTTTTTTATATATATACTCAATTACTATAGAATTATTTAACAAAACAATAAGGATTTCATCCCATAATTTTCAATAACCTTTTGTAATCAATAGCAAATCATATGTATATGCAAAAGACATAAATTGTTTTACAAATCAAAGTAGCAGAAAATGCTTACCTTCAATGAAACTGACATGTCATCATATCCAAATATTGTTCGCTATTGCGAGATATTTTCCTGCATTCATACAGTAATTTACAAGTACCCTCTAATTGTTTAGTCCAACTGATGGGATTATTTAGATTTCACTCGTCATTTCATCTCCTCAGACGACGCTACTGGAAACTTTAGGTGTTCTCATACTGCTATCCAGGGAATCTCTCGGAGCACCTTCCGGAAATGTTGAGGATCAGGACAATCCTTGGGTTCCCTAAGTCTCCATTCTAATTCACTCACTTGCCTGGGTGATCTTCTGATTCGAGTTCTGCGTATATTTTATCTCATATGCAGCGCATGAAGTCCTTCTAGGAAGGCCACTTGTGGCTCAAGTTTCCGTAAGTAAAGAGTCGGGAAGGGTAAGAATCTCAAGAGAAAAACTATCTTCTCACAGACATTTGGGTTTTTCAGTGAAGTGAAGCATTAAAACATACAGATGCCATCTTAGGCTAACATGAACGGTGCCCCAATATCTTCTCACGTCAGAAGTTGCTTTCTAAATAGTGACTGGTCCTTATCAACTAATACATGCCTATATTCATTTCAGCCTGGGAGACACGAGTCAGCATCGATTTTCCACACACTATCCTGATACCAGGACCTTCCTCTGCAAAGTTAGGAAGCTGAATGATGAATTCTTGATGCCTTTTCCATACACCTCCCCCCTCTTCCCAAAAAAGGGGGGGGAAACAACAGCTACATTTTTTTACGTCCTCATAGTAAAACGGAATTTTCTAAAACTAAAAACCTATATTCCAACTCCCAGGAATAGACTTATCTGCGGGGTCTCTTTTCTAAACCAAGGGCATCCTTTCCTCCTAGTGCGTACACAGGGATGGACTATGATTGGCTAATAGTTATTTCTCTCTCCCCTTTACCATATAAGGAGATTCAAGGCAACACTAAACCCACGTGATGCAAACACACCCCTTCTGAAAGGGGCCTGGTGTGTGGACCTTTCTGCCCGCGATTCTCACGGAAAAGGAAGAATAACAACATTTTAGCTTCATGTTTTATGACTGCAATAAAAATTTCTCTGCCGGGAGGTCACTAGAGTTGCAAAAAGTCGGTTTATTCCCGGGTTTATTTCCAATAGACCAGGTTTATTCCCAAAAAACCGAATTATTCCAAAAAATCCCGGGTGTTTTCCAGGTTTATTCCCGGGTTTAAACCGGGTTTTTTCTAACCTTTGCAACGCTAGAGGTCACCTTATTCAACGCTAGGCATATAGTCAGGGGAAATTTTAAAGTCTGTTGCTCTCTTTCTTAAAAACGGCATTGTTACCATATTCTCAGGCAATAAAATTACCCTAATAAATTTTTAACAAGGCAAGTTTGCAGATAGCATACGGGTGGTCTGTTTAAGTGGACACTTGTCGCCTTTTAGAACGTCACTTGCAGGCAGCATGCATTTATTTATTTATTTATTGGGACAGGGATTGTCCTCTGTTTAAATTTTAAGTGTGGGAACATTGGGGGATGTTTTATTACCTACAGAGCTGAGATCAGAGGATGGGAAAATAAACGAAAGAAAAAAAATAATAATGTGGGAGCATATGTTTTAATTTAGAAAAAATAAAGAGGGAATTTTAATTTGGAAAAATTTAATTTTAATGAAAGACAATAGGCATACGGGCTCTAACAAGAAACTCCCCCACGTTGAAAAAAAAATAAACATTATTCGTTTTGGTAAAAAAAAAAAACAAGAATTTTATTTTTTTAAATTCGATGACCCCAGAAGGTCAGTGGAAGAAAGTCCTAACCAAAAGTAAACTAGAGGTAAATCCAAAATTAATGGAAAGGTGAAATGCTAAATTACTGTTGTACCCCGGTTGATCAGTAGAGTTAAGAATATCCACTAGAGCAGATCAAACAACGACCCGAAAAAGTTGACAACTTCACCCTACTAACTCACCACACCAACTATGCACTCCGGAATGCAATGCTGGGGCTTGGATATAACACATGAAATTAAAACGTAAAATAGGACTTAAGTTACTATTGCTATTACCAAAGTACAAGTTTCTTATCAAAGGATTCTGACCTACTACTTTTATTCGGCTTAACTTATTAAACTTTTGAGTTCCCAATAGCCACTCTAGTTGCCCATAACATCTGGAACATTATCAAGCTGCAATTTCCCTATATGCTACTATCTCTGGACATATGAAGCCACTTTTGTAAACAGTCGAATGCAAGGAAATGTTGTATAAAATTTAAAAATTTCCAAAATTTTGAATTCTGAAAGCATTAATAAGCCAAAAGGGCCTAAACTACTAAAATTTTGAAAATTCAAAATAGATATACCATGTCAGCTGAAGGTATCATAGATATGTACACACATAAGTAAAAATAACATTTTGTACACATGTAAAAAAAAAGTAAATACAAATGAACATAAAAAACAGCTTGCATTGCATAAAAAAATGTACATACAAATATGACATTTAGATCTGACTGTATGCAGTGGGAATAAATATACATAACACACCATCACATTAACATAACAGTTTCTTCGTGTAAAATAGATTGATATTTGCACCTCTGTATTACCACAGATCAGCAATAACCATTGCATAAACAAAAATTATAAAGGCCAGAATATTTCACCAAAAAAAAAAACAATGTGTAGTAATATTTACTTCACAAGAAATCTTGCCAATCATTTTGACAAGGGATAAGAATTTTCCTAACATACCCAAATAAAAATAAAAAGGGGTGGGTAGATGGCTATAAAAAAAACAAGACTAAAATATATATATAAAATGTATATAAACCAGATAAGTATATACGTGAGGCGTATATACCTGGCATTAGATAGTCTCTACCCCAAAAAGTTTACAAAACTAAAATTTTCAGATAATTTTCAAAGATACATTAAAAATTTTAAAATTACCTAAAATGCTAAACATTCATTAAAAGAATGAACTATTTACATTAAAAACCATAATATATACAAAAAGAGATGCATTTAGAGATTCCAAGCAATCTATATACTGCTATCACATTCATTTTCCTAAAGCTTCATAACCATAAAATTTTCAAAGTCCTCAAAATTCGTGGAAGAATTCGTTAAAAAATCCCAGAAATGTAAACAAACAAGGGGCGGAGCACTCACCTGGTAGTAATATGCTGTAATATTACTAAAACTTTTGAGAGTAAATTTGGGAAGGTCTAAAATTCATTGTAAACAAGTGCGCAACAGAATCAAAACAAACCCACTTTTGGCTCGAATATTTTCTAAGTTTCCCTATCTCGGACCAAAAGTTACTCAAAATATCTAAAATTACCCATATCTAGAACCTATTTACAAATCATATAATCAAATACAAAAAGAACTATAATAAACAATTCTAAATTTTATAATTTGGTCGTGAAATTCTATCCCTTAAGGAATATTCACTTGAGGACATCGCACGCCCTTTGTTTTGATTCGACCTGGAGCTAACTCGCTCTCGTGAACGACTCACACGGCTTGAATCATTCGACGTTCCCATCTGCCGCACTTCCGCTTCGCGAGTATCCGAAGTAGATACTTCCGTTTTTCCCTGAGCGCACTGAAACCTTTCTCCACTTCCCATAACGGGATTATCTTGCGAGGGAAAGTCAGGGGGAAAATCAGCGCTAGTTGTCTGATTACAAGTTTCGTTTTGCACTGCAGTTTCGTTTTCGGTATCGTCTATCTCTTGAAGTCTGCTGCTATCCTGGTGACCCTGAGTTTTAGGTTGGTTGGTTGCTGTCTGAGCGAGGGATGGAGGGAACCAATTTATAAACCGATTATGCGTCCGTCGCTTAGGAAAATCGAATTGAAGATTCGATTCATTTGTTGTCATCCGATCATGAGTTTTGTTTTGGTCCAAACGAGTCAATCCATCCTGTTTATTTGCGTTTACAATGCATCTATCTTTGAACAACGTGAGGCGATCTACATGTACAACCTGAATTTTAGAGGGATTAGCAATTAATGCAATTTTAAAATTGACATCACTCAGCTTTTCAGTGATTGTAAAAAGTCCGTTGTTTAATTTTGACAATTTTCTCGTAGTACCAGTAGCGATAGATGGATTAAATAGCCATACTCTATCACCTACTTTTAAATCTTTAACGACCGCTGTTTTTTCTCTGTATTTTTCTTGGTTGCTGACACTTTTACCAAATTATCATATATTTCAGCATATACTTTTTGGAGGGCTGGAATCAACAGTTCATAGAAGGATGGGGCTCCATTATAACTAAACCTAGGTGACTGAGAAAATAGGGTATATGGTAAATTTAAATTTCTGCCATATAAAATTGCAGCGGGTGTTAATTTTGTAGCGGAATGCACAGCTGAGCGCATCGCTAACAGGGCAAATTTAAGCTTAGTATCCCAGTCTGATTGGTTCTCATTCACTATATGACTAAGGGCGTTTTTTAACGATAGATTCTGTCGCTCGATCTGCCCATTCGACGCCGGATGAAAGGCAGACGTTGTGATATGTTTAATGCCAAACATTTTGTAGACATGTTTGATAGCTTCGGATATCAGATTTTTCTCATTGTCCGTTGTTATGAACACCGGCGCGCCATAACGCGAAATGAAATCAGCTAGCGTATCCGCGATAACGTCTGATGTGGTTGAACTAACTGCATATGCTTCTGGCCATTTAGTAAAAGAGTCGATATACGTGACAATGAAAGTGTTACCTGAAAATGTAACTGGTAGGGGGCCTATTAAATCCAAATGTACCTTATTCATAGGGAATTGGGGTGTTGGCATCCGTTGAAGGGGTGCTTGCTGATTAGGTTTATATGCTCTCTTTTGTTGGCAGCTAACACACGATTCTACTAGGTGCCTGATATCCACCGACATTCCAGGCCAGTAAAAGTGCTCCCGGATGCGGTCAATTGTTTTCTTAAAACCTTGATGACAAGCCACTAAAGAATCGTGTGTTAGAGCGAACACTTGCTCAATCATATCCCTAAGCACTACCAATTTAATTGGATTATTTATTATACTCGAATCTCTGGTGTCCTCACACACAAGAATATCATCTCTGAAAAAAAATTTCATATATTTAGGTGCGATATCTAAATTTTGGTCTAACTTCCTGGCTATTTCACAGCACTATTTATCGATTTTTTGTGACTCAATAATTTTATCAATTAAATTTGAATGCGGTACAAAAGTAGTTTCTTTTTCTACTTGTATACAGAAATTACTATTGCTAATTTCTGGTGTCTCATTAATTTTAGCAAATCAAGAGAGAAAGTCTGCTACACTATTACATTTACCTTTTATATACTTAATTGTAAAGTCAAAATCGGATAAAGTACAAATCCATTTTGCCATACGTGATGTAGGATCATGAATTTTCAACATAATTGTAAGGGGGGTATGGTCAGTAAATATGTGAAAATGGGTGTTAGCTAGGTAGCTTTTAAAATGATTCGTTGCCCACACTAGAGCGAGAAGTTCTCTCTCAGTAGCAGAGTATCTTGTCTCTGCATCTTTGAGTCGTCTGCTAGCAAACGCTACAGGGTGAATTTTATTTTCCTCATCTAGTTGTGACAAAACAGCACCCAATGCTTCTCCACTCGCATCGGTATAAACATAAAATTCTTTATTAAAGTCAGGCAAAGCTAGGCATGGTTTAGAAATTAATGCTTTCTTTAAATCCTCAAATTCTTCCTGGGCTTCCTGCGTCCAGGCAAAGTGCCCAGTTTCCTTTGTTAAATCAATTAAATTTAATGCTCTTTTTGTGAAGTCAGGTATAAAACGCCTGTAAAATGAGAGGGTTCCAATGAATGATCTGACACCTTTACGGGTAGTAGGTGGTTGCAATTTTTCGATAACTTCAATGTTTTTTTTAATGGGGGATACTTGCCCGCTATGAATTTCGAAGCCAAGATATTGAATTTTGTCAGTTAAAAAGGTGCATTTACTGGGTTTAAGTTTCAATTTATTTTGTCGGAGACGTTCGAATACTAAATTTAGTTTATTTAGGTGGGATTCTATGTCAGAAGATGAAATTACTTCATCATCGATATAAGATCTGTTAAGTCTCCTAAAATGGCATTCATTAATCTTTGAAAACTATTGCCCGAATTTGCTAGCCCAAAACAGTTACGTGTCCATTCAAATAACCCTTTATGTGTAATAATGGCAGTTTTATGTCTGTCTTCTTGTCTAATAACTTGTTGAAAAAACCCACTAGTTAAGTCTAGTGTTGAAAAGTATTTGGATCCTGCTAAAGAGTCGACAGATTCTGTAATATTGGGTATAGGGAAAGCATCTTTAACTAAATTTTTATTAAGTTTTCTGAAATCTACTGCCAATCGATAAGATTTATCTGCTTTTTCAACCAAAATAACTGGGGATGCATATTCAGACATGGACGGTGTTAAAATGTTTGCTTCAAGTAAAATATTAAGTTGGTCTTCCATTTCTTTTCTTAATCTGTATGGTACTCTATATGCTTTACAGCGAACAGGTTTATCAGAAGTTAAATTTACAGTATGGGGTATCGTGTCACATCCAGGCAATTCTAGTACTGAGGCTGCAAACACATCCTTGTTTTTATTTAAAAAATCTTGCATTTTAGCTTTAAGGGGGGCATCAAGATGGTCTAAGTTAATTTCAGAGCTCCATTCCGGATCAGCATGATCAAAGTCAGGAATTTGGTTCTCACTATTGATATTACAAACTAAGTTACATTCGCATGAAGTTAAATTAGAGTCATTTGGAGTTAGGTTAGGATTATGAGAATCTAAATTAGAATTCTCAGAAATACAATTACAATTAGGAGTTGAATTATCATTATTAGGAAGTAGGTTAGTTAAATTCGCTATCTACACATTTTAAGATTTTAGCTATGGAAGTTCCTTTATTTAAGTTAATAATATTATCCGAAAACTTTGCAAATGACATAAATAATCCATGTTGCTGCGTGCATATAGTTCTGGCAATCAAAAGTCCCTGGTTTAAGTTTCTAGCTAGGGGTTCTAATATTAACGGTTCATTTTCTAAAATACTCAACTTTTTAGTACATTTCACATCTGCTAACATTTTTGTCATCGGGGGATTACAAGCTTATGGCTTAAAACAGCAATTCCTGCAATAGTTTTATCTATATCATCGTTTTTATCTACATTACCTTCTAAATTAGATTGAATTTCCCCATTTACTTCATGCTCAACATTTAAATTCTCCTCACTCTGCATGAGATGGAAGACATGATTATCTTGTGACACCTTACTCTTATTTTCCTCAATTTTACCTAAAACAGGGGTCTCTACATTTTTCGCAATTTTATCACTCAATTCCTGCTCATTACTTCTAACCTTAATTTGAAAAATTTCATTGTTATTGCTAAAACTAAGACCCTGAACTGCCTCTTCAGTACTACTTTCTTTTTCACATTTTCCATCATTCTTAGTGTGAGAATTTTCATGTACATTGGATTTTGACATTTCGATACTTACTTGAGCACAATTACACACACTGTTACAATTATTATTACATTTATGACTATTTACAAAATTATATACACTACTTTTCGTGTGACCGTTCTGCTGGACATTATTTACAGTATCTGAATTCCTCACAATTTTGTCCCCATTCATGACTGAGTCTCTGTTCTGAGTTTTACTTTCTACAGGTGTTTTGACTAAAGTTTGCTCAGGTGGGCTAAATGTTATCGAATTATCAGAAAAATTTAACAAAACATTGTATTTGTTTAGAAAAGGCATACCAAGAATTGCTTCAAACTCATTGGCCAATTTACTTGGTACAATATAAAAATCTGCTTCACAAAAAATTCCCAAAAATTTAAATTTTAAGTTTATTTTATTATTAAGATAGACCTTCTGCCCTGTGACAGTAACTATGGGAGTGCAACAATCTTCAGTTTTAAAAATTTGGCCCAAATTAAGGATACTGTTACTTATTAAATTAATGGCACTACCAGTATCACATAGTATAGGAATTTCAGTGTCGTTAATATAAATATTTTTTATTGGGAGCCCACATGACTTCTGCACAAACATAGTGCATACAGGATGGAAGTCGCTTGGCCTTTCATGGGTCGGTCCGACTATCTCTGACCCGGCCTCGTAGAGTTTAAAGACTCAGGTTGGTTATTTACATTGCTATTCGGATTTTCAATAGTTTCGCTTTCATTTCTTTCATCATTTCCTCTCCTACCACTTCTCTGATCCCATCTACCTCTCTGATTTGTGTAACCTCCCCTGCGATTGGTATGAAAATGGGAGTTATTTCCTCTCCCTCTGCCTCTAAAATTTTGAAAATTACCTCTACTGCTATTAGAGTTTTGTGGGCAATTTCTAGCAAAATGGTCAGTCTGGGAACAAATGTAGCAAGCTAAATCCCTGTATTGACGTCTTTCTGCAGTGTTAAAATTCCTCTGCTAGTTGCTACATTCTAATAATTGGTCTAATTTAATGGTGAGTGCTTCCACCTGTTCTCGCAATTTAGTTACTTCCTGCTGGGACTGATTAGAGGGGCCTGGTTCAATAGCTGCACATGCAACATTTTGTTGGCTTTTGAATTTGAGTTTGAATGAACAATGCTTTTGAGGTCTGTAGCTACAGTGGCTGTTACCTCGAATGATCCATAATACACAGAAACTAATACAGAACACTTTATTATTACAGGAAATACAGTACATACATTTTAATACACATCACAGGGACAACACAGACAACCATGCCGCTAGCTGGATTCGAACCAGGGTCCAGCGGTGTGGGAGGAGCTGACGCTACCGACCACGCCACTGGATCGGCCTTTTTTTTGTTGGCTATTCTGGGGATAAAAAGGGTTGATATTTTCAACCTGCACGTTGTAGAAAGGGTTTACACTTTTGCACGCCTTCTCTTCGAGGAGGGCAAAATCCAAAATTTCCTCTGGCGTTTTTGGGCATTTAGTAATTACTCCTTTTCTAATTTCGGGTGCTAAGTTGCTTAATAGCATGGAATGTAAAAGAGCAGTTCTACTCTTATTCGCTACCTCTTGTTCTAGGCCCTCTACTACTAATGCCTTAAGTGAAAGATCATACGCTTTATCATAGAATTCCTGGACAGGCATCTGGGGGGTTTGCTGAAAGTTTAAAAAACGGGTTAAGGCTACATCCGGGGTCAGTTCGTGGGTATACCTTTCTTTTAAGATTTTTATTATATCCTCGGTTTGTTTTGTTCGGTGCAGTTTGTACAATCTAGCAGCACTGCCATTTAAACGGCTCAATAAGGCAAACTTCTTTCCTTCCTCAGACCACCCAAAAAATTCTGATAATTGCTCATATTTTTCCAAAAAATCAATGAATGAGCAAGAATTTCCTTCACCGCTAAATGGAGGAATAACACTAACATTCTCAATTAAGGCACTTTTCTTTTGGATTAACCCTTTGACGGTTAAAGCACTTCTATTCATAAAATACTAAAATGATTGAATGACACCGGAATTTAAAAACAAATTTATTTCATAATATATATATATATATATATATATATATATATATATATATATATTACGTTCTTTGTAAAATTAAAATTTTCATTTAAAAATTTCGGTGTCAGTATGGCATTTCGCAATTGAAATTAAGTGGTATTCTGGGCGCGTATACGCGCTTATAACCACGAAAGGGTTAAAGCTAAATCCTTGAAATGCTGATTGCCGACCATTTTTAGACAAACTACACTCTGATTTAAAAAAAATAACACAAAATGGGGGTAATTTAAATGCTAACTAAAAATGAGTGAGAACAAGGAAGAAGGAAAAAGAGAAGAAAAAAAATAAATAAACATAAAAAAAATACATGCCCTAAATAATTTAGTGAGTAATTAGTTTTTTGAAGATGACCAGCAGGTGCAAAAATCATTTACATCACTTATTCTATTAGGCATAGTTACTTCCCAATTTTAAATTATAAACAATTTCAAAATGCCTTGTTTAACCTTAGAGCCCTACTACACATAATATAAAATAAAATAAACACACAATCCTAAATGACACTGCATATCCCTACTATATAAAATATCATACAAAATGAATACTTAAAACAAAATAATAATTCATGTAAACTTCATTTTCAAAATTTATTAAACAATATACAGGCTCAACGTCATGGCACCATTTCTTGTTGGGATCTTGCTACAAATTTTAGTAACTTCACTATGAAGTCCTATTCAATTTACTACTTAACATTAAGCATAAATTGCAGTTAAAAAAATAGTCACTTTCATATATTACTGATTCATTAATTTGATTACTTCATCTATTTAATTACTAAAGTAATTGAGATCTGGACTAGGTTTCCACCTACGTGAATCTTGTTGTTATAAGACAATTAAATTTAAAGTAAACTCCATAATAATTTGAAAAAGAAAAGAGGAATTAAAGAATTAATCTGAAATCACAAGACAATACTAGACAAAGTGCAAAATAATTATAATGTTCTTATTTTGCATAATTATAAAGTATTAGAGACATCTTAAAAAAGGTACAACAAAATTCTCAACCTGTTCAGATCTCAGATTCACTGTAAGCTTGTAGCAATGATCCCAACCTTACCAGTACTGTTTTGTAGGATGTTAAGTGCATTTCAATGATTAAGGGAGAGCTAAAAGTACTTATTAATTAAATTTTAGGAAGAGAGGGGGAAACCTGAAATCTCTCAGATATTCAGAGAGCCAAGAAAGACAAATTTTCAAAATGAACTAAGGTATCAATAATATTAAAACAAACATCCTACAACACAAGCAATGGCATTTGACCTCGAGAGAAATAGTGGTAGTACTTTTATATCTCCTTCCAATTGCATTGTGAATTATCAACTCATTTTATTTCATTTAAATTCATCAGAATGTCTTAGTATGAGATTTAAATATAAAATTCCTGGGTATTCCTTTTTTTTTTTTTTTTTTTTTTTTTTTTGAAGAGAAAATCAATTGAATATTTCCATTTTAAATTAAAATTAAGAAAAGAATTCTCTAGAATAGGCATAAAGCAAGTTCATCTATATCTATTTTAAATTGTTAAGAAGATATAAGAATTTGAGTAAATATTTCATTTAGGTTTTGAACTTCAGATAAATTATTGAAATGAAAATTATCTCACTTTAATCTAAGGATAAGGTGAAATTATACCCAGGTAAATTTTAACTACTAAACAAAAAAAATTTTAATCTGAATTGTAGTTACTCAAACTTCATTATTATGTAAATAAAAAGCAAGTAGGATAAATCTACAAGAAATTCATATGCATATTTAACAAGTAATTCTTGTTTATTATACCGGGTGATCCAGAAGTTTCGGGACTTTTGAAATGTTAATAATTAAGAAACTATGTATAATACAAAGGTCCGGTTTTCAGATATGTGCTCAGAAACATGTGGGATTTTTGTTTAGAATGAATTTTTTTAAATATATATAGCTACAATTTTTAGCAACAGGTGGCGCTGCTGTTCAAGACTGAATGTACCTATACCATGCGTTATATAAACACATGAGTTCATTGCAAAGCATCTTTACTAGGATATTGATGAGATTTCATTTTAAGGGTGGCTTATGTTCAAACCCTTTTTTTAAATTTGTTGAAATTGTATTGAAAGGGAATTTTGATAGAAAATTTGATGAGTAACTGCTATGTTTAGACATGCTTTCTTTGCATGCCAAGCTGTATTCTTGTCGTACAACACGTGAAGTTAAAACTGCAAAAGATTCGATGCCATTACAAATGTGAAATCTTATATTAAGCAAAGTTTGAGAAAATGGGTCATTAGAAGATCGTAATAGAAGCAGGAGGTCCTAAATGTCTGAATGAGGTAGAATTCGTTGCCAATACACAATGGAAATCATCAGCTCATTGTGAGTGCGAGTGCTGTACAATTATAATATCACGATGAACAGAAATTTCTCACGGAATTTCTTTCTGCTCTGAAGATACTGTGAACGCTGTTTTGCATCGGCTCACAGCGGTACTTATAAGCCATGGGCGTCATAATGAAAATTTGTAACCCTTGGACACTAATTATTCCTTTTTAGTGAGCTGTAGCATACCATAAAAAATAATACTATCAATTTTAGCGCCACCTGTTGGCAAAAAGTGTAACTAACATAATATGTTTGTTTCACCGAAAAAACAAATCCCATAAGTTTCTAAGCATTTCTGTGAAAATCGCATACTTCTATTGCTTATTGTTTCTTAATTATTAACATTTCAAAACTCCCGAAACTTCTGGATCACCCGGTATATGTTTATATTAAATCGATAACACCTTTCTTTTTTACATATATACTCAATTACTATAGAATTATTTAACAAGACAATAAGGATTTCATCCTATAATTTTCAATAACCATTTGTAATCAATAGCAAATCATATGTATATGCAAAAGACATAAATTGTTTTACAAATCAAAGTAGCAGAAAATGCTTACCTTCAATGAAACTGACATGTCATCATATCCAAATATTGTTCGCTATTGCGAGATATTTTCCTGCATTCATACATTAGTTTACAAGTACCCTCTAATTGTTTAGTCCAACTGATGGGATTATTTAGATTTCACTCGTCATTTCATCTCCTCAGACGACGCTACTGGAAACTTTCCGTGTTCTCATACTGCTATCCAGGGAATCTCTCGGAGCACCTTCCGGAAATGTTGAGGATCAGGACAATCCTTGGGTTCCCTAAGTCTCCATTCTAATTCACTCACTTGCCTGGGTAATCTTCTGATTCGAGTTCTGCGTATATTTTATCTCATATGCAGCGCATGAAGTCCTTCTGGGAAGGCCACTTGTGGCTCAAGTTTCCGTAAGTAAAGAGTCGGGAAGGGTAAGAATCTCAAGAGAAAAACTATCTTCTCACAGACATTTGGGTTTTTCAGTGAAGTGAAGCATTAAAACATACAGATGCCATCTTAGGCTAACATGAACGGCGCCCCAATATCTTCTCACGTCAGAAGTTGCTTTCTAAATAGTGACTGGTCCTTATCAACTAGTACGTGCCTATATTCATTTCAGCCTGGGAGACACGAGTCAGCATCGATTTTCCACACACTATCCTGATACCAGGACCTTCCTCTACAAAGTTAGGAAGCTGAATGATGAATTCTTGATGCCTTTTCCATACACCTCCCTCCTCTTCCCAAAAAGGGGGGGGGGGGACAATAGCTACATTTTTTTACGTCCTCATAGTAAAACGGACTTTTCTAAAACTAAAAACCTATATTCCAACTCCCAGGAATAGACTTATCTGCGGTGTCTCTTTTCTAACACCAAGGGCATCCTTTCCTCCTAGTTATTTCTCTCTCCCCTTTACCATATAAGGAGATTCAAGGCAACACTAAACCCACGTGATGCAAACACACCCCTTCTGAAAGGGGCCAGGTGTGTGGACCTTTCTGCCCGCGATTCTCACGGAAAAGGAAGAATAACAACATTTTAGCTTCATGTTTTATGAGTGCAATAAAAATTTCTTTACCGGGAGGTCTCCCTCTTCAACGCTTGGCATATAGTCAGGGGACATTTTAAAGTTTGTTGCTCTCTTTCTTAAAAACGGCATTGTTACCATATTCTCAGGCAATAAAATTACCCTAATAAATTTTTAACAAGGCAAGTTTGCAGATAGCATACGGGTGGTCTGTTTAAGTGGACACTTGTCGCCTTTTAGAACGTCACTTGCAGGCAGCATGCATTTATTTATTTATTTATTGGGACAGGGATTGTCCTCTGTTTAATTTTAAGTGTGGGAACATTGGGGGATGTTTTATTACCTACAGAGCTGAGATCAGAGGATGGGAAAATAAACGAAAGAAAAAAAATAATAATGTGGGAGCATATGTTTTAATTTAGAAAAAATAAAGAGGGAATTTTAATTTGGAAAAATTTAATTTTAATGAAAGACAATAGGCATACGGGCTCTAACAGTATAATTTAGAATACGTATATTTAATGTATACGTATATTCCACGTATCGTATCTAATTTAAATATTGGACATCAGTCTTATGTCAGTGAATGAAGAATAATTTGGAAATCGGTGTCGTTCCGGCAGGAATCCGTATAGTATGTCTTATATATACAAGATCAAGCAATGAAAAGCGTCTATTTTTTAAAACCGTTTGCAAAAATTTCACAAAATATCAGACTCCTGATTGGCCAATCACGTTTCACTAACAGTGAAATATCTATTTTCAAAATATCGAGTTATTACCGTGAATTGCAAAAGTATTTTGCAACATTGTACTTTAAATTTATTTAGATTTTTTTGTTCATCTCGAGGTAATGAGCTCAGATACCCCGTTATTTTACATTTTGTGTAGGTAATGTATACAAATTGTATCCATTGTAAATAACCAGCAAAATTAAACACTTTTTGAGGAAAGAATGAGAGTATAAATGTTTCAGATTTATTGTGAATCCTTGTTAAATTTAGTTTTTTCTTTTTAATTATTTAAAAATTCTTTATTCACTTATTGTTTTACACTCCAGATTGCACCCGAGCGTAAATGCTATTCTTTTCATGGAGCTAATATTTTCTAACTCTGCTAATGTATAATGAAATTTCATTTTTTTAATCTTGACATTATCACCAAAACATACATAGAATCACTTCATATCAAGCATTAACTGAATCTGTAGTTTGATGAAAATCCGTGCATTAATTCTAGAGATAGAGCTATTGCAGAAATCGTAAATAAAATACAGCAAAGTAGAGCCACCTGTTGAACGATTTACATACAAAATTAGTCAGCAACAATTTCTACCAGGGACTACTTGAATATATAGGAGAGACTGGGATGCATGTGAACAGTTCACATAAACATAGCTTTTTGTTATAACTGGGTTAATTTCTATAAGCAAAACTACTCTATATAGTAAACAGAATTTTTTTACGCATCGTATTTTTTAAAAATTAACTTTACAGTTCTTCTTACTTTTCTTAATAATTTATTGAATTAAAAAAAAATTCACATGTGCCCCAACGAAAGAGCAGTTGTAAACACATAACGAAAACATGTAAACAGAAGGAAAAAAATTGACATGTTTTTATTACCTTTTTCATATGCTACCTTAATCATTAATTGTATTATTTTTTAAACTCACCATAAAGAAAAATATACGTATATTTATTTAGTTTCTGAGTTATATGTTTAAGCAAAATATTATAAAATAAAATTAAGTAGATTTGGGGGGGAGGCTTAGATAATTGATAAAGTGTTGTTGCAGTATAACAAAAAAAAAGTAAATAAAGAAGTAAACTTAAAATAATTAAAGAATTTAAATTTTGCTTAGGGCTTTTTTTTTTTTTTTTTTTTTTTTGAGGGAGATTTTAGGGAGGGGGCATTTGGATAATATTTATAGGAAACCTATCAAAAGGCGAACGATTCTCTTTCCTATATTTGCCTTATTTGCCTGTAAATTAAGGATAAAAAATTGTTTTACATTTATAAGCTTCCTCCAAATTTAATTTCTTTTGCTTTTAAAAGAAAGGGGGGAGTCAATAATGGAGATTTCTCGGTAGTTATAAGATTAAAAATTTTATTTTCTTAGTATATAAAACTATTTTCAAAACACCAAATAAAATAGCTGTTTTAGAAATAGAAGTAAAATAATACTACAAGTTTGCAACTAATGAAACAGAAAAATTTGCAAAGTTGTTAAATTTAATATTTTTTGCATTAATGATGCATAAAAAATAGTATTGAAAACTGTTAAATAAAATAATTTATAGCATTTATTGCAATTTAGAAAACATGAAATTTATTTAAATTACAATTGAACGTAAAGAGCTCGTTGCTTTTTATGTATTTGCAGACAGTTGTGTTTGTAGAAGTTTCTATTACACAAAATCAACTTTATATGATAGAAATGTCTTCTATTTCTATAAAAATATAGATAATTGATCTGGCATTATTTTCAGGAAGTTAACTAAAAGGAATAGAATCACTGAATGATTATTGGGCAATTTAATGACATATTCAGATCTGCCCCAACTAGACTCTTCATAAGTGTCCCACATTCCCACAAGAGTTAAAATGACAAATCATTAGCATTTCTCAATTTTAAAAATAAAAAATATTATAAATATTTATTAGTATCCATAGTACATGTTAAATAAAGAAAAAAAAGAATAAATAAATAAAATTATTCTTTTATCAAGCTGGAGATTTTACTTTTAAGTACAGTAAGCAGTATTTTGGCTCCTGGGGACAAACAAAATGTCGAAGAGTTTCAAAAAATTTTTCCATATGTCTATAGGTGCTCCCATCTTTGATAATTTTTTTAAATAAAAAAACATATAATAACTAGTGAAAAATGGCAATGTTCTTATATGCCCCATTTTCACATGTGCCCTAGTCTCCCCCATATATGTTACTTAATTCTGTGTATTAGGTCTTGAGATAGAAAACTCACAAAATCCATGTCACATACAGACAGACAAAGTCACAGACTCATAAACTGACAGGCAGATATTTTGTAAAAACATGTTTTTCGGACTCTCTTACTCTTAAAACGTGTAAACCCGTCTAAAGTATTCCCGAATCCAATACTTTCTTCTTCTAAAGATACAAGAAAATATAAAAACTAAGTACTGCGTAGCAGATTTTCCAAAGATTAGTTTGATTCTACCCACAACTAATGTAAGACATTTTAATAATAAATAACTTAGTTTTTTTGGGGAAAAAAACCAAAATCTAAACTGAGGAAGTATTCAGATTTTTTTTTAAGTACCTGCATAACAAGTAGTAGTTAAGTAAACACATCGTATTTCTTTGAGCAAAGAATCGCGATGGGGATACTCTACCGGATATTTCTCAATTCTCTAATCCGCAAAAAAATATTGAAACATCAAATTTCACACATTGAATGAAAAACGTTTAAACGTTTATACGTTTAACCGCTTGGGTAAAATCCGTATATACGATGTACCGTATATGCTGTTTCGTGTAATACGTATAACTGCCGATGCCGAATTATACGTATAGCAAATACGTATTTCGTATTATACGTATTATACGTATACTCGTATAAACGTATAATCGGGAGCTCTAGTTGCAACAAACATGTAAGAATCAACACCGACCTCAAATTTGCCAGGTAAATTCCCACATAACATGCATGGTCACAGCAACGTCATTGTGACGTTACTGTGAGTCACTGTGGTTACTGTGGTCATCTGTGACCAAAAATCCACCATTCAGTGACGTCACATTGTGACTGAGATGTGACTTTCTTAGAAAACTTTAAAAGATACAAAAATTCTTCAAAACATGTTATTTACTGCAAAAAACATGTTTCTGGCAATATTAATGAAATTGTAACGTCACTGTTATGTCACTGCATGCAACTTACGTCACGTAACATATGAGAAAAAAAAACTCCATCATATTGTAAAATCACGGTATAAATTTCAAAAAAATTTTAAAATGAAGATCTTTGAATGAATCTTTAAAAATATTTTTAGCAGAGTGTCGTATTGTATTTGGCAGTTTGGTTCTTATTGATTTTGTATTATATTTTATTACAATATATAAAATCATTTTTATACTTTCAATGAAATTGTCCTTTTCTGTTAATGTTTAAAACTAATTTAAGTGAACCTTTAAAAATAAATCTGGCTATGCATTTCTGATTTTTTGAATAAATTTAATATTTTTTGAATATAAAATAAAATATGCAAAATATTTGCAAACCACATACATTATATAAAATTAGTTTGTGCGGATCTCTTTTAAAAACATAGTGTTCATAAAAACTTTCGCACTTTTTTAAGAATCCAAACAATGCACGTATAACATTTTCGTGAAACTGGGATCCAGTGTTAAATTCAGGAGGTAGCCCTGCGGGTAATCCCCCCCCCCGGGAGCTATCAAATGTCCCCACCGGAAACTTTGAGATTTTGTGTTTTCAATGGTAAAAAAGTGTAATTCCCCCTCCCCGAAACTCTATTGTATCCCCCACGAAGCCACAGAAGGGCCTCCCGGAGGAAAGTGTCTGAATTCAACACTGCTGGGATCCCCTTCTTAGCGCATAGAAAACTTTTTGCATTTCTTCGTTTAATTCCACCAGATTAAATAAATAAATATTTTATTTTTCGCTGAAATAAATTAATCCATCCATCTGAACAACAACCTCTCTTTTTGAACATTGTATACGCACGGAAGTGCAATAAACTGAGTAAAATAGAATATATTTTTGGTAATATGGATATTAATTTCAATGTTAATAGCGTTCTAAGTCAATTTCCAGTAGGAAACTTTGTTAAGTAGAAAACTTCGTTAAATAGGGGCTTCGTCAAAACGAAGTTTCATTGTATTTTGAAACTAATTGAAAGCAAAAATGAGATGCATGAAAAAATATTCGAACTGAAAATTTTAGTTATTGTTACTCTATTAAAACTAATAAGCATTTAACTTCAGAAACGAGACCAAATAAACGAAATAAAATTTTACCTCCTCTTCAATTAAAAAAATCGTCTGCTTCTACCAGAATAAGTTTAGTGCGTATATTCTTTCAGCTATTGGCAACCGCTGTACAATAAATTGTAGCTGCGTTATGTTGTTATGAAAGTGCATGGTTCCGGTGTTTTATGGAATTAGATAATTTAAAAAATCTATACAGGAATGCGATCAAGAGACATATAACATGAAATATCGGTCCGAAAATATACAATGCCAGTGGCGTAGTTATTATGAGCTCGTCAATGTCATTGTACTAGATTCGGATATTCGAACTTCGAAATCTTCTTACTTATTTGCATTATTACGATGGAATTACCGACGATAATGTCGATAAAAATAGGTAGGAAATTATTAATTTTTCTGCTTTTTTTTAATTACGATTTTTGTTGATTTCGTATAAAAATATGTTATAAAAGCAACAAATATCTTTAACTTACTTTTAAGAATTCAATAAACTTATTAGATTCAATAAATGCCATGTTTATTTTGTTGAAATAAAAAAAAACAGTATGCATGTTATTTTAATTAGATGGTTAATATCATTCATTTAAATTGCATTTTAATCACATTTATTTTCCTTTTTTAAAACTACATGGATAAAATCCTATTTTCATAAATTAATATATATAATCAACAGTTCACATTATTAGTAATATATCAAGTAGTTTCGGTATTAAACTGTTGTAAATGATGTAGAATACAGGGTGGTCATAAAAAAACTTTGCCGATATACGTAGCTCTAGCGGCCATTCCGCTCAACCGATCAAAATGAAATTTCAGGTATAGCTATTCAAAGGTATGAGCTCGAGATTCTGTGAGCGACAACAAAATGGCACTCACGGTTACGGTTATAGTTACAGAAACTCGAAAATTTCCAATGGCAACACCCACTTTTTTTCATCGCAAAATGCTCAGCGCATGCGAAAACCCTAAAGAGCGTTGGAACCGTACGTGTATCGCAAGAAGCGGACATGTTATGCACGCACAAAAAACCATTCTGGGAATCCTCCCCCCCATAGAAAAAACTCGATTGGGGCGCAAGGAGGAAATTTGCATATGACACAGAGTCAGTACACTAATCTCTGATTACAATACAGATCGGAGAAACTAAAACTTTTATTTTGATTACACATTTTCCACATGGGTTCCGTAATTGCCTGTGATGGTGACGCTCTTTAGGGTTTTCGCATGCGCTGAGCATTTTGCGATGAAAAAAGTGGGTGTTGCCATTGGAAATTTTCGAGTTTCTGTAACTATAACCGTAACCGTGAGAGCCATTTTGTTGTCGTTCACAAAATCTCGAGCTCATACCTCTGAATAGCTATATCTGAAATTTCATTTCGATCGGTTGAGCGGACTGGCCGCTAGAGCTCCGGATATCGGCAAAGTTTTTTTATGACCACCCTGTATATTAATTTATGCACTAATATTACAAAATATATACTTTTTTTTAGATTTTCTTTGTTACTTTTCTAAATCCCTCGCAGTCTCAGTAATATGATAATTGTAATTCCCTGACCTTTATTATTTAAAACCATGTATCTAAAATAATCGAAATATTGATCTTGTGATAATTACAATTGATTTAAAAAAAAAGTAATACTCTCATATATTTTTAATATCCTAACTGTAAAATTGTTTTGAATATAATTATTTTGTTTCTTTAGTATGTGTTCTTTCAGTTCTGGGTTTAAATCATCCTAAAACAATTATATGTACTGCTTCTTATGGTGTGTCCAATACTTTAATTTTGGGTGTTTTGATATATTTCTATTATTTACAAGAATATTTTATTTAATATTGGGAAGAGAGACTATGAGAATACTAAAATATTATTGACAGATTCATATAATATTTTAAAAAATGGAATCTAATAATTATCATTTTAAATAAGGAATTAGTTTTTTTTTTAATTCCAGAAGAATGCCCTTTACCAGAACATCTACCCTATATGACATATAAAACATATATAAGATCTGTACATTATATCTATAAATATATATACAGTAGAACCCCGCAAATTCGGACCCCGATAATCCGGATCTACGGATAATTCGGATCGATTTGGTCATTTTTTTTTCAAGTTTGAGAAGTGATTGGCTGATTTCCATAACATTAACTTGTTTCATCGTCGTATTCTGAATAAAAAGAACTTTTTGTGAAATCTTTTCGGAAGAATTAAGCAAAGTGAACATTTTTTCTGTCTGTAAATATTCAATAAGTTTAACATTAAGGTGATTTTCTGTAAGTATGTACTGTTTTATTTCATTTTTTTTCTAATTCTCCGGATAATCCGGACTGGGTCCGATCCCAATTAATCCGAATTATCGGGATTTTACTGTAAATATATGAGCTTAATTACGAACTGAAACCTTGATCTAATCAAAAATGCACAGGCCACTATAATAAGGAAGTACCAAACGTAATACCAGAAATATTTGAATCGTCTTTATTTGTACTCAAGATTTTCAAATTAAATTTGTTTTAACAATTATTTCGTATAAACTTCATGTAGTTTATCAAATGATAATTCTATATTAACTTTAAGAGAATGAAAATGATTTTAATGGGTAAATTAATCAAACGAGTTTTAATTTTACGAAATGCGTGAAAAAGTATTTAGGTTAGGATTCGAACCAGAGACTGTTGATGTACGCAGCTAATTCTCTGCTAAATGAGCTATCCTGGACAAATTTGGCACATACAAATCATCCGGAGAAATATTATTATATATTTATATAAATAGAATGCGTTTATCATACGGGTAGTATGAAAAATAATTTAAACATTATTACATCGGTTTATACATAATAATGCTAAGTATAGATTCATATTCACTGGGTGGATTGTGTCCGTCAGATTTATCCAGAATAGTTCATTCGACATATCATTATCAGCTTCCGCGAAAGGTCCCTAGTTCGAATCCTGATCTGGACGCTTTCACTCAGTGCTAAAAATCACAACGAAAGATAATCAAAAATAATATTTATAAACATAGCGTTGTTGGTCAGAAATATGGGTAAGCTGTAGAATTTTACATATGTTCTGAAACCTTTGGATTGTAAAGCAAGTAAAAGCTTTTAAAGAGAGCACAAAAATACTAAGCATTTTCAATAGCATATTATGAAATGAAAGAAATAAAAAAAATCGCCTGTCACAAAACAGCAAAAGAAAATAGTTATTGTGTGTTAGTCATAAAATTTAAGTTGTGCAGTATTCAGCATTTGGAGGAAAATGTATAAATATTTTTGCAAGTAAATATTCTTCAAACATTGAAAAACACAAGCTGTTAGATTTGTAAGGCATTTAAGGTAAATTAAATTTTTAACTTTAATTTATAAGAAAGTCTTTTTACTGTATGTGACTATTTACATTTACTATGCAATATTAGTTCATAAACTGTGAGCATATGATTTTAGGACTCAGAACCAATTCTAAAAGAAACATATCATACAGTTATTTTAAGTGCAGTATAACTTCAGATGATCCTGCTTCTTTCAAATTGTTGGAGACTCGTCAAGCAAAGTTAAATCGTCACAGAATCATCACAGTGATAATTACAATTTCGTTATAAATGATATATGCAGGGTAAGTCTAAAATCATGGGTCAAACTTTGAGGGATGATAAAGCTCACTACAACGAACAATAATTGTGTGTAATATATGACCGGAAGTGACGCGTTGAGATACAAATATCAGGAGATCAATTCGACCCTTTAGTTTATTGAAAATTTTCTCATTCACACCAAAAACTTCTATACTATCATTTCCTTTATTTACGAAACACATTTCATGATTTCACAAAGTAGAAATTCTTCTTTGAAAATTTCCGCTATGAAATTTAAAAAATAATGCAAAATTGGCAAATCAGTAAAACACAAGAAATGAATGAAATTACGTTTATTCCAATTAAAAAATTTCGATGTCAAGAAGGAAATTTTCAAAGAAGAATTTTTTCTTTATGCAATCAGAAATGTCTGTCTTAAATAAAGAAAAGAACTGTATAGAAATTTTCTGGTATGTATGCGAAATTTTGAAATAAACTAAAGAGCCAAATTGATCCCCTGTTTTTGTACCTCAACGAGTCATTTCCGGTCATATATTCCTATACAATAATTGTATGTTATAGTGAGCTGCGCTATCACCCCTCAAAGTTTGTCCTATGATTTTAGACTCACCCTGTATTTCAAAAATTGGTCACAATGTGACTTGAAAACATCGTCACTTTTGTCACAATTTCGTCACAATGCTAATGCCAAAGTAGTCACAAATGACACATTTTTCACAAATTGGTCACACCGTGACGTCACAAAATGGTCACAATGGGACGTCACAAATGAGCTCTAAAACGGCCATAACGACTTCACATTTTAGTCACTGACGACGTCATGTGACGTCACATCGACGGTCACAAAGTCACAATGTGACTTCACAACGACGTCACTGTGACGTCACCATGTCTTACGGGTTCTGTGACGTGAAGACTCCCGTAAGACATGGTGACGTCACTGCAACGTCGTTGTGAAGTCACATTGTGACTTTGTGACCATCGATTGTCGATGTGACGTCACGTGACGTCGATGTGAAGTCACAGTGACTAAAATGTGAAGTTGTTATGGCCGTTTTAGAGCTTTTTTGTGACGTCACATTGTGACCACTATATGACGTCACAATGTGACCAATTTGTGAAAAGTGTGTCATTTGTGACTACTTTGACATTAACATAGTGACGAACTGTGAAAATTTTTTAAGAAAGTCACATCTTAGTCACATTGTGACGTCACTGAGTGGTGGCATTTTCGTCACAGATGTGATGTGACCAAAGTGACTCACAGTGACGTCATTGTGACGTCACTGTGAACATGCATGTTATGAGGGCTATATATTTATTGCGAAATATTTTATTTATTACATAAATTTGAAGTGTATATTTAATGTACTTTCAAGATGTACAGTGAATGCCATCCACTGGTGTTTTTACACCGGTTCATTATTTTCGATGGCAGAACTACATTTTTTTATTTTTTAATGCATGAGAGACCTCTATTGTTATTGTTGAAAACTAAAATTGGCAAAGAGTAACTTCTATATCCTAAATGCTGTTATTTTTTTTTTTCAAGTCAGAAGAATAAAATATCAAATGATTATTATAGCATCCTGAATCGTAATTAATAGTAAGTAAAATTAATTTGTCAATTTCTAGGTCTGTAGAGTTTATATCTTTGAAATAGGACAATTTACATGCCATTATTCCATCTTATTTAATAGTTTTATTTGCATGTGGCTTTATTACCCGCAGATATGGGTTATAATGCCAAATAGGATTTGTAGACAAATACCACCACTACATTTTATTAATTCATATCTGCTAAAATATACTTTCTTTTATGCATAGTCAAGAAGTTGCTAAATGAAATCTTACATCATTTTGTAAGAAAAAATTAAAGCTAAGCTGTGAAAAAGGATGGAACCTTAACGTGGCATTATTACCCCAGGACAGCTTACACTGATCCTTCCAGAGTGGTGAATAAAATTGCATCTACAACACTTTGGAAATATTTTTAGACAGTTTTTAAAATGCTTCGCTTTAACCCTTTATCTACCGCATTATGAATTCATGAAAATTTTACATTCTAAAGCATTTTACGTAAATTGTTTAAACTAAATTAAATAACATATTCATTTAATACATTTTTTAAGGATATAGAAGGATTAAATTTGAATTTACAGGAATTGTGTGCAATATTTATAACCCCACCCAAATCTTTTATTTCAAATTGTTTTCTTAGTATTTTGTAGAATTATAAAATGTACAAATATGACGTTCTTACAATACAAATAAAGAAATAATTCTAAATTGAAAAATCCCCATCTCCTTCCCAAGAAATCTGAAAATATACAATGGCAAAATAAATCATTCTTTTAAAAATACTTTTGTTTTGTGTAACGAATAATGCTTTGGAAACAAAATAAAGTAATCCATCTATAACTCATTCTAAACAGTATTACAGCTAGTTGACGTATCAAAAGAATTTTATATTAAGTGATTTTTATGGCATTTATAAGTAACATAGGTAGATTGAGGGTTAAATACGGTTTGGATCGATTTTAGAAAAAGTTTTAAAAATGCTTTGCAGTTACAGCAAGTTATATTACTATGCAACAAAATATTTATTTGTCAAATCTATATTCTCTAGCAAACAAAATAAAAACCACAATAAAAATTCTTCTTTAGCCAAAAAATTCGCAAACCCAGGTACGCATTTGTAAGGTATTCACTGTACTGATGATTCAACTTATCTACATAAAGTTTCATTTTTCGAAGAATGTATGAAGAGAAATAATTTTGAAGTGAATAACTTTGAAGCAGGAAAATTTTGTCTTGCTTTTTTATTGATGCACAATTTAAAAAAATTCCTGCGAAATTACAGAGAATCTACGGTTAATCCATCATGCGAGATTCTGTTAAATAATAGAGAAGTTATTCGATAAATTTATGATAGACTTTGTAAATTAACATTCTTTAAAATGCACAAGATTCTGTAAATTTGTTTTAATGATAATAATGTAATTTAATTTTCGAAATTAGTGAATCCCTCAAACTTCGGTGAGTTTCTAAGAATTAGAATTTTTCAGGTAAATGTGAAGTGCTGTATCACTTAATTTTTAAACATTTTGTTTCTTACCGCCCTGGGGCTTGAAACAGAAACCTTTGGACACTGGAAGAACATCTCAGCTGACTAAGCTGTAGGAGCTAATGATTTGGTGTACGAAGTATAAGTCTTAGATGATTTCGTGGGAAGAAATCTATCGTATTTGAGTTTTTCAACAATTTCGCTTCGAAAATATTCTTTAGAAAATTCGTGAAAAGATTATTTTAATTTATTTTAGAGCAATACCTAAAACCTACCATTTTAAAAAATTAATTTAATATTTTTAACTAGTTTATATAATAAATTAAAATTTCAATATATATATATATATATTGAATCATATACAGTGCGTGTCAAAAGTTTAAGCACAACAGAAAATTTTAAAATAAAATTTTAATAATGAGTGAAAGTTACTTTCCTTTTCACATAACCTACAAATTATTGTTTTAAAAAGATAGTTAAGAGATTTATGTTATAAAATTTATCTTAAATAATAAAATTTATCAAAACAACAAAGATGAGTGTGTCATAAGTTTAAGCACAGTAGTTTTTTAGTCTTTAGCAGAACAAGAATAAAAAAATAATAATTGATTATTGCTCCTTTCTGTTGAATTATTTTAAATATATAGTCTTCCATCGATAAAATGAGGTTCTGTATTATTTCTAGTTCAATTTTAAACCAAGCATTCTCAATGGCATCTTTCAAATCTTTAACTGAAGAATATTGCTTTCCATTTAGATAAACTGCATGTGTGAGAGTACCCTATATATTTTCTACAGGGTTTTAATCAGGACTAATTGCCGGGTATTTCAAAACAGATACTTTTTTCGAATTAAGCCACGATGAAGTTGAGTTTGAGATATGGATCGAAACACTATCATGTTAAAATAACCATTTACTCCCCCCAAAACCTCGGCAACAGGAAGCAAATGATTGGCAAGTGTCTCTCGGTAGTTTTCAGAGTTTTCACGATCACTGAAAAGTATCATGATCACTGATCAGGCTAGTAATGCCTGACCATTGAAATAAATAGCCCCCCATGCCATTACAGAATCGCCATTATGTTGTCGACTAAATACACTCCTAGATTCTTTGCGGAGATCATCTCAATAGTACTTAAACCCATCAAAGCCATCGAGGTTTCATTTTTTTTTTCATTACTGAATACGACATTTAGCCACTTTTTACCAAATAACATATGCTCTTTGGTCCATTGTTATCTAGCTGCTTTATGGTGTTGTTTGAGTCACGGTAATCGAGCCATTCCATGGTATTTGATGTATTTGAATTCCAAAACTCTTCTATGATCAGTTTTTTTCGATATTTGTCCTCCAACTGCTATTTTTATTTGCGAAAAGGAAATTAGGAGTAGAGAAAAAAAAGGGAAAAAGAAAAAGGAGTAATTACCCGTTGAAGCGAAATTTCTGATGCGACTATCTTCGCGCAAACTAGTCACTAACGGCCTTTCTGAACGAAATTTTCGTTTGAAATCATTACCACGAGCTAAAATTTGATGAATACCTCGTTTTGATCTTTTTAATGCCCTTGCTATTTTAGAAACAGATTTATATTATGCTCTCATACTCCACATTTTTATCACCTCCTCCTCTAAAAATTCTTTTGTTTTAGGCATTTTGTACTAACTCGAAAACAACAACTGACTGCTTCTTATACACCCAGAAATTGTTTGCGTGCGCAACCGCTTACGTCAAAATGTAAAATTTGCACAAAAACGATTTTGTGCTTAAACTTTTGACATTGTTATTTTTGTTCTATTCTTAAACTTCATGGTTTGGAAAAAAAATTTGAACGTTAATTTCAATGAATATATTGTTAAAATAGATATTATTAACATATACAAGACAAATATTGAAATAAAGTTAGTATTTAAAATTTTATTTTAAGATTGCTATGTATATCAATATCATGTATGCATATCAATTGCACTGTATATCAATATATATATATATAGAATGGAAAAACTTTAATTACATTTATTTTTTACAACAATAATGCTATTGAGAATTTTTTTAAATTATCGCACAGTATTTATTTTTTAATGCACTAATATTATTTAAAAGAAGATTTTTACTAAAAAATGAGAAAAATAAACAGAAAAAATTGTAAATTATAATTTAAAAGTTTTTCCTTTTTACGTTTTCACAATTTTATTCATTTTGTGTAATATGTTTTAAAAAGGTTAATATATTTTTTAAATACGCATCTACCAAGGAAATAATAATAATAACAATAGCACTGTAATAAAAATAGCAGGTTTGAAATAATATTACGCCATTTACTTTCAATATTATCAAGCTTCTGACATATGAAGGAAACAACTGCAAGCTGATTGTCGATAACAATCCCCACTAATTCCGAGGAGATTGACTTTTCCTTTTCTAAAGTACTCTAATTTTTAAAAAAATCAAGTTTCCTTCTTTAATACTTCTAAAAAATTGCGAAAGAATTTTATAAATACGTATTTTGAATTACAAGTTTTAACAAAGATAGAAATATTTTTAAATAAAAGCATGGTGTTGCCTACAGGATATTATATGTAATATAAGGGAAATATCTGTAAAATAATGACCGAGAAACTCAATCGAATGCTTTGAAAATTTTCGAAGAAGACTGAATGCTTTTACTTTCGAACAGGAACTAGTGTAAGTTTATAGAGAATCTGACTTTTTTTCCTGTGTTTTTGCAGACATTTTTAACAGTGTACATTTTAAACTATGAAATCAAGTGATTCTGACTGATGAGATTAAAGTCCCTTTCCCCTACTTATTTTAATATGAAAGAAGATCTGGAGTGAACAGAATATGATAAAATACGAGATATGACATTTGGGAAGTATACGGGTATTGCGCAGTATCTGTGTGTGCATCATTATTCGCATAATTGAGAATTATATTCCTCCACTTTCGATATGAAATTATACACAGCATTCATGAGTGATCATAACAAATACGTTCCGAACGATTCCTTTATGTTGGTCAGTTTGAGGAAGCAGTTTCTTGCGCATTTCCGATACACATAAGCAGTAATGCAGCCTTTGTCTCACTTCGTACTTCTCATTTAAAAAAATCCACTATCAATGATAAAATATATTTAATCATCGCATATTTTGCTTTTATTTCTGATACACTTTCCAAGTTTAAAATATTTTATGGATTTGAAAATACTTAGCCGTTAAAATTATTGCTCCATTAGAGGTATTAAAATATCAGTCCAAGCAAAGCCCAATGATACTTCTTTTTTAAAGTTTTTTTTTCCATACGTTCGAAAAAAGATTTTAATGTATGGAATGTAAAAACTACAAATGTATCAAAAATTACGTAAGACATAATTGTAAAAGACTGTTACTAAACTCTTAATTTTAAAAATGCAAGAAAATATAAAATAATTTAAAAAGTCCTCCACAATAGCTGTAAGATTTAATCAGTAAATGCTTTCGTTATTATTTTAAAAGAATACAAGCAGTAAACTACATTAAATAAAAAGGTATTTAAGAAAAGAATGTGTTTAAATAATAGCAAAAATATTAATTTCCTACAACATTTTAAAATTAATATTTAAAAAAATATATCACACGTTACCTTACATTACAGAAATAATGTATATATACACTTTCTCATAAAGAATAAAAGACAGCAAAATAATAATTATCAAAACCACAGTAGGTATCGTTTTGAAATAAATTTAATAAGACTTTCTTAAAAAGGGTTGATACAAACATAGAAAAAATGAGTTTTATTTGGAATATTACGAAATAAAGTTTAATTAAGAATATTTTTAATTTAGAGTCGTCTTTTAAATTTACGCGTATTGGAATAAATGTTTTTTAAGGCGAATTAAAAATTTATGTCGTCTCCATAAAGATTAACAGATTAGATCGAGAAACAAGATTTTAATTTAATAATTTGAAGTAAGTACGGAATATTATTATAAGAAAATTAAGATAGCATAAAGGTTAGTTTTGGCGAAAAAAAAATTAAAATTTGTAATATTATCCCCCTCCCCAAAACTTTGTATGAAATTGATAGTTAAATAAAACTACAAGTTCAGACAACAGAAATATAATAATTTAGAAAAGCTAAATTTTGGAATAAAACTGTCAAACTCAGGAAGCCAAGTGATGGAAGAAAAGAAAATTAACGCAATATAAAAAATATTAGCGATTAAAAAAATAGTTAAGAGAAAATTAATTTGAATTAAATTTAGGTAGGAGCATTTCCCTGAAAGAAATACAATAATGTTACAATATCACTTACTATTTGTAAGTGCATAGGAGATAATGCATACAATTAAAGTAAATAAGTTATAAATATTAATAAGTAAGAAAAATTAAGACTATAATAAAAACAATAAGAAATCTCCTTCATGAGAGTTCATAGAATTTCAATAACTTAATCAATAGTCCACTAAAGAAAGTTCCCTTAATAAAAGTCCTTCGGATCCAGTCTATTAAACAGTATCTCTTCAATAGTCAACTAAATTTTTTCAGTGATATAGTTCATTAAATAAGTCTTTTGTTGGATTCCAACATCTTTTCATAATATATCAAATTTTCAATAATAAATAGTATCACTTCAAAACATTAATAACAAATAATATAGAAAAATTTAAATAATAATAATAACAAAAATAATAAGTAGCATAATAAGACTCCATATCCTAATATTTCTCAATAAGCGTATAATTAATACTAAACTTCATTATAGAAATCATAATAATAATAATGATAGTAAAACAAGAGTATAATCAAAAGAAAATATTACAATTTGTTTATTATTGATAGGGAAAATATTGGTTGAGGATAAAAATAATTACATAGCAACTAAATAATTTTCTTATCTTCTAATAGCATAAGAAAGTATTTTTTGCTAGCCGAAAGTATACATAAAAAAATTATAATAATTCCAAAATCCAAATAAAATTAAACCTAACTATTTAGAAAATGGACTCTCAACCAGTATTTCCTTACAATAATTCCTCTCTGATACTCTTTTACAAAATTGTCAAATTTGGTTATAAGTTTTCAAATGCCAAATGTAGAATAATGTTTTATCTACACATGGTTTATAAACTTTAATAATAAAATACAAATAGGAATAAAAGGTGTCATTCTTAATTGAGAAATGGAAATAAAAATAGTGTGCTTTTTTGAAAAACTCTTAATATCTGTAGTTTTCACAATCACTGAAAATCACATATTATGTTATAGGTTTGAGTAGAATCATCAGATTTTATAACTGTTATAACATAAATATCTGCTGAATAAATAGATTAATACTAATGTCAAATACATGAGTAAATATAGTTAGACTTAAACACACTTAAAATTAATTTATCAACATCAATTTGAAAGCTTTTACAATCAAAGTGTACACCTTATGCCTGCATAAGGAGCCCAATTTAACCCCAAAAACTCCCAAAAACAAGTAATATTCTTGTTGCGCACCAGGAACATACCTGCTAATGTTGAAAATTATGGTGATAAAATATTTAAAGAATAAGAATTAAAATTTAATCTACTGTCTTGACTTTAGTTTGATCTAGTGATTGTGATTGTATCTGAGGATTTGTTTGTTTTTTGGGTTGCTCATGAAACAGTTTAAAATCTTCGGGTGAAAAATAGGGTCTTAATTTAGAAACATGCACAATAACGGAATTCTGTCCTGTCTCATAATTAAATTTATCTATTTCATAAGTTACATCAGAAATTTTATTTATACTTTTGTATGGTCGAGAGAAAGTAGGTTCTAATTTTCGTGTGTTAGGATATTTAAATTCTTCATAAATTACAGAATCTTGTATTTTTAATGGGGATTCGACAAAATTTCGATCATAGAGTCTTTTACTTTTAAGGTGAAATTCATGAGTTCGCGCTTTCGCAATTTTGAGGGCTTTGTCTACTGGAGTTGTATACATTTTAACTGCCTCACACAGAACCATTACCCTCCCTTTTAAAAATCTGAATCAAAATTATCGAGAAAATTATAACTATCTTTAGCTGCTAACTTTAACCAGAAATCTTACTAATAAAAATAGAAATTGTAAATATCATAGCTATACCTTAAATTGGGATCAACTTTTTAATTTTTTTATTTTTATAAATCATAAACATATACAAAAATTTTAATTATATTTATCAGTCAAAACTCTAGCAACAGATTTGTACAGTTCCATCTTTCTTACTGAATTTAGATAAATTATAAGAATCCGGGAACCAAAGCTCATCGTCACCATAAATTCTAACAAATAAAGGAGAAAACGTAAATGCTAACTTAGTTTTCTAGTTCAAATGTCTAATAATGGGAACATCATCATAAAAATACTGCATTCTAAGAATAGTTCTTGATAACAAACAAATATCAATAAATTAGAAAATGTACTTTTATATTTCATTATTATTACAAGCTTATCTTTAAAAATGCATAAAAATATCACAATAGTCTTTTATATGCAACAGTAATTATCTTAAGAACATCATACTCTTCAATTAAATCCTTAAGAACAAAAATGTTTCAATCTCCAACAAATAATAATGATAATAATAATACTCATAAAAAGATTAATAAATAAGACTCAAAGAAAAACAAATTGATAAATAAATAAATAAACCTCACAAACAGAGAATAAATAATCTACACAAATACATAAAAAGGATACAAATAACACTTAATTAATTCTGAAAATAACTCACTGATAAGAAGAAATTCTCAAGATAATTCTAGGGTGGACAAGAACCTTGAAATTATCCAAGTAATCAGCAGCCGACGTTCAGTTGTCCCTGTAAGTTTTTTTTTCTTTTTCTTGTCAACACTACCAGAAATACTTAAAATCATTGATGCAATATTTGGGCGGCAACAAGATGAATGTCAGTCATCGTGGAACTTCTTTAATAAAGCTAACAAAATCTCTCAGAGTAGTGTCTTTCCAAGCATAGATTTGAAGAACTTTAGAAAGAACATTTTCTTTTACTTTAAGTATGAAATTACGGCGATTTTGGCACAAGAACATTCACGAGAAGTCGATTTTTGGCGATTCGCAAACCTATCATCATTTCGTTACACAGCAGACTCGATTAGCGAGCCGAAACTACCATATAGAATGCCCTTCAGAACATAGAATTTAATCGAACTTCGGCGATAGCATGTTCTTCTTCGTTCCATAGCAAATTTCTTTAAAATACGAAAAAGGCAGCACAGGCATTAGCGATCCACAGTTTTTATTATCGCTTTGTTCCATAGCAAATTTTTTTAAAATCCGAAAAAGGCAGCACGGGCATAAGCTATAATGTCGGACTTTTGAATAGATTGTGAAATTTAAAGTTAGGGGGCAGAAACATCATCGCCAGGTTTCCCTCTCTCCGCACCGAAGTCATGGCCAGCGAGAAAAAAACAGAATAAATAAATGTAGAAGGTCCAAATAATCACTCCTTGGCTGCTGCAAGTTCATTTTATTAAACTGTAGCTATAATAGAGGGAAAATCTCCTGTGTTGCAGACGATATTTTACCGAAAATTCCATCATTATTTCAGCGAGCCGTACTCATGCAAGAGCGCACCCAAGAATCCTTCTTCTCATCTCTCTTACCACCTCTAGAGGCTTCCTCTTTTAAATCTAAAAAGAAAATTCTAGAACATTCTCTAGTCTCAAACCCTTATTCTTTTATGTAAACATAACTCATGCCCAGATACGAGACTATTTTCCACAGACGATAATTTTATTTAAAAAAAGTACTATTTAACCAATTTATAATCGACGCAGAATTTTAAATATCTAAGGCAGACGATTTTTATAGGCGATTAATTTTAAGAGAAAAAGAAAAGAAATGAATTTATGGATATGCACACTATCAAATGTTGACTGAGGGAAAATAAATAAATAGATAAGATAAAATAATGATATTTTTTGAAAGGTATCGTTTTGGAATAAATTTAATAAGACTTTCTTAAAAATGGTTGAAAAAAACATAGAAAAAATTAGTTTTATTTGGAATATTACGAAATAAAGTTTAATTAAGAATATTTTTAATTTAGAGCCATCTTTTAAATTACGCGTATTGAAAAGTGCAAGACCTCTCTTTTAGCACCTGAGGCTCAGAATTTGATTGTTTTATAATGAGCAAAATTATCAATTGAAATTATTATTATTATATTATTACTCAAAAACTCACCAAAGACTAAACTTTATCAGAAAATTAAAAGCATGATCTCGCATGCTCAGTTCGATGCAGTATTTTTTTAATCTAATAATAAAACACATGCTTTTCTTTAAAATCACGGAAGATGGATTTTCTGATTTTCACTGATTTCAGAAAATTTGCAACAGCATTTAAGAAATCAATTTAAAACTCTGCATACATGCGTATTTTTTTTTTTTTTTTTTTTTTTCTTTTTTTGTTAAATAAAAAATCGGTCTGTAATTTTTCTTGATTTTATTGAAAAACTGATAAGAAAATTGAAAAATGATCCAGACACGGATCGCCATTCATTAAAAATCTAAATAAAAAGAGATATTCTTTCGACTAATCAATCCCTTTGGTTTCCGAAAATGAAAGAAAATAATTGCAAGCTAATAAAGGAAAATTAAAATAAATAAGTCATAGATTTAAAAATCGTTAAACATAGAGGAAACCGGGGCACATTTTCCATAAGGGCAGGTTTTTCAACTCGCTTTATATTTTAAATGAGCCGCTAAATGATGCGAGTAGGTGAAATATGTGAAATGAAAACATTGTATACGGTCTTTAAAAAATTTATAGTTTAATGTCTGATGTCACTTAGTCAGAAGAGCAGTTTTTTTCTTTTTTCAGCACTAAATAAAATTTCAGCTCTTTATTAAAACAGAAAAAAGTACCAGTGTTCAAGTTATTGTCCTGACATTGCACGCACTAAAAATTGTTTATTTCTTCATGTAACTATGAATTTGTTTCGACCTTCTATTTGCTCCGTCCTCGAGGGTACTTTCTAAAATTTTTCCAACCTGCTCATGTGATATATCATTGGGCTGCTCTTTGATCATTATTTCATGTTATGAATCTTCTGTATTACTTCCCCATAATTTCCCTTTTGGAAGGAATTTTCCGACGTCCACATGTAATATGTCATTGGATAGCCCTTTGACTACTCTTTCACATCATGCATCTCCCATCGCTATAACCCCAATTTGTTGCCTTTTCTCTTATTTCGTTCTTCACCCTCTCGATTGTTATATCTACTGACAGGTTGAATAAAGTAGTTTCGTTCGGTTATAGTTTTTTTAGAAACGAACACACCCATTGGGAGTGTAAAGTGGAAGTAAGAGATTTTATAGGC
Source organism: Maratus speculifer (assembly GCA_964019185.1). Taxonomy (NCBI): domain Eukaryota; kingdom Metazoa; phylum Arthropoda; class Arachnida; order Araneae; family Salticidae; genus Maratus; species Maratus speculifer. Next base: position 248,251,909 of record OZ025293.1, on the reverse strand, counting down.
GCCTGATGTATTCTGAAGCCAGCAGGGACTTTTGTCAGATGTTCGTATAGAACATATTGTTCCATTTCCGTTAAGGTTATAGTTAAGTTACAATTAAATTACAATAATGGTAAAGTAGAGTAAGGTTACGGGTTGGTTACAGCTAGGCTACTGTTATATTACTATTAGGTTACACTTATGCTACGTTTAGGTTCACTTAGGTTATTTTTAGGCTGCAGTTAGGTTTCAGTTTGGGTTAAGTTATGTTTCGGATGTATTACGTTTTAGTCACATTCAAGTTACGTTTAATTTGCTGTCAGTCTACATTTCGACTACTATTAGTTTACAGACATGTTACGGTTTCATTACAGATAGTTTAGTGTTAAATTATGTCTTGGTGACAAAAGTTGGAACTAAAGGTTTTTGCTGTGCGTGCGTTACACGCCCACTAAGCGACACCGGAGATAAAAGGGATATGTGTGGGAGCTTTGTTCTGTAGGTGATTTGTTTAGAACAGTGTGCTTTCCTTGGTGTTTAAAGATAAAACTAAAAGACCTAGCAACGAGTACTCAGTACGCCGTCTGTATGGTGTCGGAGGCAATGGGGGCACATGCCGGTTGTCCGAATAGGATAAAAAATTCAATATGTTAATAATTTAGAAATAAATTATTTTAAATGACATAAATAATAATTATTTTAACAACTGACCTTATTCTAGTCATCAACTGTCTTCTGGCGGTATTCACAAGCCCAGGAAAGACGTTTCTTCATCACCACTTCTGTCAACCAGGGTTTCTTGGCTGGAAAATGACCTTGCAACCCTTACTCCGCTAACCTCTACTACACAGTTTTCTTAGAACTGGTATTCCAGATTCTTGAACGATCTGAGTAAGGAGTTCCACACTTTTCTTTCTGTTTTCTAATGAGATATCCCGGATTTTCCAATCGGTATGTGGAGTTATGCATTTTCTTCTCCTTTTACCTTTTCATTTGGGCGAAAGTGGCTGGTTTTTGTCCAGATTTATTTTTATCCTATTGACTAGGAAACTCCATCAATTTCTGGTACCTTCCTTTGTGTATGACTCGTATGCAGAAGAAGGGTTTTAACCTCAGATTTTGTCGTGGGGGATAAATCAACCCATCGACCCATACTGAAAGCCATAAAAATAAAAAATAAATTAAAAGCGTAAATAATTTCGCAAGAAACAAATATTTAATCAATAAAAGAAAGATAATTAGGTAAAGTGCCCATACTTCGCCCTTCCCTAATTTCGTCCCCATTCATTTCTCCGCTTCTCTGAAAGTGGCGCCACTGATCCCGCAAGGCAAAACGAACGGAAGATAAAAGGATTAAGAATTGAAAATTTCACACGCCAAGATGAATCCGTGTATTATTAATGTCGGATTTCCTATTTTTAGAAGATCTAAGTTTTTGCTACGTCATTTGTAGAACGATATTTATTTTACCATAAGTATTTATTTCCTATTCATTGCATGTATTCTACGTAGGGAAGATGTTAACAGTACTATGTAGTGAGTTTTACAATGTTCAACTCATTTTACAAGTACTGAAACAGCGCCATATCGGGAAGTAGCGTTGTTCCAGTTTCGTCCCTCTTTCAGTTCTTATTTTCGTACCGGGAACGAAATTAAAAACTTTTTTCAGGGCTGTCAAATCATGAAAAATAACGTGCCTGCAAATTTGTATGTAGGTATGTATCGACTTAATCTTGATGATTTTGTAAATAACTTCATTCTAATAAGAGATCGGGGAAGTGCCACAAATCACACCACCAACATCTGCCCGAGGAGGTTCAACAACATTGATCGCTGGATATCCGCATAAAAACGAAGTGAAGAATTCCTAGGCGATGAAAAACTCTCAGATGAAAAAAAAACTTCTGACAACTATCACTCTCAAGGGGAAGGGTAAAAATCCACAGTGTAAAAAGTCCAAACATGACTAACCTAAATATCGTTGATGACGAAAGTGATTCTTCTGTTAAAAATCCTCATGATGATAATATTAGCGATGATGGCCACAATGATGCAGAGTGCCCTTCTTGCTTGAAACGTTTTTCGCATGATAAACATGGGGGACAATCGGTTCAATGCCTTCAGTGCTGCACATGGTCATACGAATCATGCTCAAGAGCCAAAAACAATACACAAATTATATGTTCCTTAAGCTTGGATGGATAATTTTTTATGGCATTATTGATGCTATTGTTTACTATTACGATTAATAGTACATTTCTTTGTACCTTAAATTAAGGTAAATTAAGTTAATTATTTATTTTGACATTAAGTTAATTATTACTTATTTTTTAAATTTTTTTCATATTGGGATACTTTTGAAAAAGAAATTCGCATTGTTAAAATTTTTTGTACAATATTTGTCCCTATTTCCATATATATGAATAGTTAGTCCATACAAAATCCAAATTTGGTAGGTTTTAACTAAAAATGAAAACTTCCAGTGGCCTAAAAGTAACTGGGGGACGATAATAGGGCACTTTACCTTACTCGCTTAAAACTCTTAACTTCTCTCCATCAAAAAAAAAAAAAAAAAAAAAAAAAAAGAATTTTGTTCAAATTAAAGAAAAGCGTCTTCCACTATTGCATGTGTGCATGACTCAGCGTCTCTGCCGTTATTAAAATACTTCTAGAAAGAAAACAAACCTTTTAACATACCAAAAATACTAAAAAGTTTAATTATAGCGATACTGACAACGGTAAAATACATTCCTGCAACTCTTAAACCGCTTAGAGTCGCAGTCAAGTGCATCCAAATTATAAAACTAGCAAGAAATATGACTGTCCCTATTAATTTGGCAACCTACTGTAGTGATTTAACAGTGATTTTTGCGGATAAAAAATCAACATTTTAACACGAAAATCAAGCAATTGTTGAACACATACTCCCTCCCCCGTTTCCCATTGAAGTCATTTTGAATATTTGTAACGCTAAATAATAGTTGTTTATTTTTTTAAACTGATTTTTCACATAGCCAGCGGCTACGTATTTTTAACAACCTAATTCCTCGTATTTCGAGTTAGAGATAAAATCACAAATTTTAGGTTCGTTTAATATTATTATCACGGACACGGACAACGCCGGTCGGGTTCAGCTAGTTACATATAAATTTAAGGTTTATTCAAGGTTATTACACGGGCTCGTACAAAGTCGAACGGCTAAACAAGTTTGTCTAGAATAGTATACGTTCTGTTAATAGCTTTATAAATATTCAAAACGATATTCTAAAGGCGCAAACTATTTATTTTGTTACTGCACCACTGCTAATAGTGGTCACTGGTACAAAGGAATTAAAACAGTATTTCCAACCATTCCATCTTTGCAATTCATTTTTAGACATACCTTTTATCAAATTTATCAGAAATGAAAAAATAATACTGCATATTGAAGGGCATCAGAAGAAACCAAAAATGTTAAAGCCAAGAAATGGTCGCCTTTGAAGTGAAGATCATCATATACGGAACCGGCTAGTGCCACACCAATATAAATTAACTTATGGATTCTAAAATTATGTGGAAAACGGACTTAGATTCATTTTTTGAAATTTGAAAAATTGAATTACTTCATGGTAAAGGTAATTAATTACACTATGTTACTTTTTGTTGGCATATAACGGGTGCAGTTCAATTAAATTTTTATGGTAATTTTAGCTATACCTTAATTTTTAAAGAGAACGATATTTGAATAATTTAGCTATAATATGTAAAATAAATAATATAAAATATTTACCTCGGGGAAGAAATGATACAAAGAGGTAGGCAGGAAGATATAATATTTCACAACATAAAAATGCACATATTTTTATACATAAGAGGCAAATATATACTTTTAAAAAATAAAAAATATCTTTATATCCATATTAGGCTTTGTATTTTGTTACACAATTTGCGTGAATTTGGCACTTACGTAGGAAAATATGCTATCATTATATATATTACAGAGAATTTTAGTTAGTAAGGGCTCCAAAGGGTGATAATTGTTTGTCAGCATTACATCATGTAAAAATTTGAATGGCTTAAATTAATCCCTTTGTTGAGTAAATTGAATTTATGTTTTCAATGTAAATTAAATTGTTTAAAAATTTAAGAATAAAACAAAGATTTTAATTATTTCATTTAGTAGTTTTAAATAAAAGGTAATTTTGTGATAATTTGTTTATAAAGAAATTAATTACTGAGGTCAAGCACAATTTCCTAATATATTACCATACTTATATTATGTAACCATTATTAAAGTAGACACGCAATCGTTTAGTAGTTTTAAATAAAAGGTAATTTTGTGATAATTTGTTTATAAAGAAATTAATTACTGAGGTCTAGCACAATTTCCTAATATATTATCATACTTATATTATGTAACCATTATTAAAGTAGACACTCAATCGTTTTAGCGCTTTTATTAATGCTTTAAACAAATATTGTATTATTCAATGACATTCCAGATTTACTACACACTTGGAAATTTGGTCTGTTATATCACATTTTTACTGGAAATATCACTGAACAATTGCTATTAAGAATTATTAAACTTCTCATTTTTTTGGAGGTAGAAAGTTTTATTTCTATTCATTATTGCTTCTTCATTATGTCAATTTCTTGATCTCAAAATAATTAAAGTTAGAACAAATTTGCCTTTAATAAAACGATACAAAATCATTACAGGTTCTGCTCGCGCATTTTTCTAAAAGAAAGTCCTCATTATCCTATCAGTTGTCCGATTCAAGCGATGTCTTTAACATTAGTTGCAAGTGAGGAAAGATTGGGAAAACGATATGGTCAACATTAGCGAGAGTCTACTGCTGCCTGTATTTTTAACATTTGAAAGTTATTTTAATTAAAATTCTGATTTTTTTTCTATTATCATTAAAATCACCTTAATTTTCTTATTTATATTCTCTGTAGCTCCACTTCTTTTACATTCTAAATTAAATTTTGAATTTGTCACTAATTTTCATATTAAATTAATTTTCAATTTTCAATTAATAACAATTCACAAATTTTTGATTAATTTCATATTATGGAGATTTCAGTATTTATATTGTTTAACCGATGCTCCATTACAAAATTACAAAATTTTCATTTAAAAAATTGTTTAAGTTAAACTTTGATTAAGATGAACAAGGAAAGTTTTTGATTCTGAAAAACAAATTCTCGTGTAAATCGAAATTCAATTTATTCTTTTTTTTTAATTTGAGACTTCGCTAAACTTAAAATAAAATTACATGCATAAAACAGATTTAAGTGATGCATTGCACTGCGCTATCCATCATTCATGTTTGAAAATACTCTCTTTTTAAAAAGGCTCTAAAAACAATAAAAAAAAACTGAATAATTTCGAACTTCGGTTGAAATCAATCTTTCTGAAATTCAAAAATTTTCAATGCAGAAGCTAACTCTTTTTAAATATTTAGCTCAGTTGAATTCAGATTTCAGTAAATATTAAACGATCATAAAATCGATTTAAATGTAGGTCTTAAATCTGAAAGCTCAATAAATATTTTTTCTCTTATTTTATAAATGTGTTATCGAATTGCCCACATCACTGTCACAGGAAGTTGAAAATAAGTCAATCTTAAGTCATTGTGGGGTCGATATGTCCCATTTTGTAATGAGCTGCAAATGGTCTTTGTCGTATCACGCAAAAAACGGTCACGATCACTTCTTGGTGAAATCACAAATCGATGGTAAAATAAGAGTCATAATATCACTAATTAAATGCATAAGATTTTAAACAATGTTGCAAGTATGAGTCTTTTAATGAATATCTGAGACAATGTAATTAATTTTCCAATTAACTTTGAGCAATAAATTGCGCTTGAGATTATTAAATATTTAATACGTGATTTATCTAATGCTAACTAAGCGTAGAAATTAACAGGATGAAGATGTCCAAGCCGAGGATCCAAACCAGAATCCTTGGAATAGTGCTCTATGTGCTGTACCACTTAAATTACGAGGATGATGTCCAGCTTAGCATTTTTCACAACCATATGTCGGTAAGGCTGCAGTGTAGCCTTACTAACATATGGGTGTGAAAAATGCTAAGTTGGGCATCATCATCCTCAAAGCCAAAATGCTTGCAGCTCTTACCAACATATGGGTGTGAAAAATGCTAAGCCGGGCATCGTCCTCGTAGTTTAAATGGTAGAGAATTTGGAGCACTATTCCAAGGGTTCGGTGTTCTATCCCCGGCATGGACACTTTTCACCCTGTTGGTTTCTACGCTTAGTTAGCAAGTAATAAATCGCGTATTAAATATTCATTATATGAGACATCATAATGACTGGCCATGCTTTTAAGAAAACACTTTGTAAATAAACCAATTTTCATCATGGAGCACTAAATCGAATATTTAAAAAAATCCTTTCAGTTACTTGTGTAGGCCGTACATTCGTTGTTTTGATTTTTTAATCATTTTTATTTTAAAGTAGCGCAGTTTATCTAAAAGGAATTGCAAAAAAATGAGCGGTTATCCCGTTTACGATTATAAATTTTTGGTGTTTCGTATTATGCATAAAAGTAAAGAAACTGATACCTCATAATAGACTGAAAGGAAACATTATTATGAGTTTAAAATAACGTAAATTTTGGAATGAATGTCCATAAAGAAATTTAGCTTGCAGTATTTATATTATAATAAAAAAAATTCAGGCAAGAGATACAATATCCGTAAGCAAATATGTTTTAAAGAAATCTTTTTTATAGTTGCTTGTTTTCAGATTGACTTCAGATTGAACCCAGATCTTTATTTAAACAGAAGTGTACATTTTTAATTTGGGTTTCTGAAAGAGTATAATATTGTAATTATTATTTGACTTCATTTGTATCTTAAATCTAGTAGCACATAATAGAAAGAAACGTTAATATGTGTTTAAAATATCGTATACTGGAGAACGTACACTGTAAAAAAATTCAAGAGGTTACTAAAAATTTTTTAGTAAATTTGTATTCCACAGAATTTTTTAGTAACCATTACAAACTTTTTTTTGCAAGTGGAACAAACATTTTTTTTGTAAACTGAACAAAAAAATTTTTGTACACCTAACTTAAAACTTTTTAGTATGAGCCACCAAGCAAATTTTAGTAATAGCTCCAAAATTATTTTTAGTAACCAATACGTGTGCCCGAAGGGCAATAGCTTCCTTCGAGCTGCATCCAGTGGGTAAAAAGACAGACTTCTGAAGCAGAAGATTTTCGGCAAAGCCGCAATCGATGGCAGCACCAAACATTGCTACCTGCTCTATTTTGACATGTTTCTAAAGGGGAGGGAAAGTCCAGAGATAATTACCCATGGTAACTGCTACGACAGGATTTTCATAATCCCTTTATTTAACGAGTATTTACGTTGCATACATTTGGTGCATATTTGGTGGCGTCCAGCATCGAACCCGGATACTTTCAGCCTGGAGTTCGGTGCTATGACCACTGGGCTATCAAGGACACACCAAGGAAGTTTTGATATATTCAATTGCTGATTTTGAGACTAAATAGGGAAAATGCTCTTTTAAATTTTAGTGATAAGAAAGAAAGAAAAATGTTAGCAGCCAATTTAATATCTTTTTCATTTTCCCATTAACTATATATATTATGACTTTTTTTATCGTGATACAGCATTGTTTTATATGGAATAAAAGATTATTTCCTTTCAGGCTTTCAGAAAATATGTCTGTTAGTTCTTCTGTCAATAAGTCATTCTATGAATCTATATGTGACAAAACTGTTTGTAGGCGCTCTATCTGAAGAATTAGTGCAAATAACTTCACAAAAAAAATAAATTCAATTAGATCTCGATATAAACTGGGGCTTATTAGTTTTTGGTGTATATCACCCAACAGTTGATGCTGGTATGCTACATTAATCAGGATTTCAACAATATCTCTATCTCAAAAATAAACGCACGAATTTTCAAAATCTATAGATTTAGTTTGTTTTTCATATAATTTGATGCTGATAACTTTTTTGATGAAATATCTCAACAGATGGCAAAACTATGCTGCATTTTTCCTCATTATCGTGATACCTACATCTCAAGAACAAAGTATGAATTTTCGTCAAACTTCAGATTCCGGTAGTCCCCAATATGGATTAGCGCTGTTTAGTTTTGTGATTTAAATCGACTAACAAGTGGCGCTGCTATGCTGCATTTTCATGACTTCCTAATTGTTCTATTTAAAGAAATAATGCATGGGTTTTCATCATCCTTCAGATTCAGTTAGTCTCTGATAAAAAATGATCCTGATTAGTTTTGTGTGTTCATCGCTCCCTATTTAGCGCTGTTATGTATTTCCGCAATAGCTCTATCTAATGAACGATTTTCATCAAACTTCGGATTCAGCTAAAAGTTGACTGGCAATTAGATTTTGGTGTAAATCACCTAACCTGTTTCGCTACTATGCTGCTTTTTTCAGGAATTATTAACATGAATGAGTTAGAAGAAAGATTTGGGATTGCTACATCAGGCTAGCTATATGTGACATTGCAGTCGATCGGACAATTCGAAAACGGAAAATTCAATTTAATCGCTTTCTGATTTCACACAGAAATGATTTGCGAATTATTTCGTGGAATATCGCCCTTCATAAAATGTTTCATGATGCAAATTTAAATTTTCTTATTATGATGCTCTTAACTTAAATTTTAGATTTTTTTCTTTTTCTTTATCATGGCAATTAATAATATTTGAATAATGATTTTTCCTAAAGCCTTCTAACAATTGTTTAACTTTCTTAGTGTCGATTATCTTAGGATTTAAAAATTTTCCATGCCCATAAAGATTTATTATACACATATATAAATACATGACTACACATACATAAATATAGAAGAGACTGGGTAGGATAGATAATTTTTTTACAAAATGTTTTTTTTATTTTTTAATATTGAACCTGGAATAAAGTTTTATATATCGTTTGCTTCATTATACAATCAGTTGTCAAAATAAAATTGCGATATAAGTGTAACTCGAAGTATAAACTTAAAACAGTGTAGGTTTTAATCATGTGAAAATAATGAGTCAGGGATCCCCATATACTCGATGTTGACCCGCATTATTTTATACTGAAATATTTTTTAAAGAAAATAAAACCAGTTTTTAAAAAGGCAGAATAACGTTATGCTACATAGTTCAATTATTATTAAAAATTATGTTGGAAAATGTGATACTTAAGAAATTCTGCTTAGATAGAATCCAAAGCACAAGAGGAAAATTCCATTTTAAACGCCCACATTTGGTGACACTCGACCTGGCAGCACTAGTTTCCACATACTTTTAATATATCTCATTGTATTCAACTCGGTGAAGTTTGCCTACATATCTTCCTACAGTGTTTTGAAGAATGCTATGTTATTTTGGAGAGACATCACACAATTTTCTTAACTACTGCTCTCATCGTTTCTAGTCCTTTTTATTCTTTCTATTTACCAACTATGGGTAATATTTAAATGAAATAAAAGTTCTTATCAATTTTCCGATTTATATTTCATTAAATGTTTTCGTGCTTCTATAGCAATTTTTCACATCATCATTCAATCAATATAACACTTTTTTCAATTCCGCTACCATACCTTACCTCCTACCAAATTTTACTGTAGCTTTACAGAATAAATTTTCTTTATTTTTGAAATATAACCATAAACCATTCGTTGTATGCAGTATATAATAAAATGACTTCCAAAAGCACTGGATTAAGCGGAGCTTTAGCCATCAGATTAATTCCTCCCTTTCATTGGAGGGGTCAAGCCTCCCCAAATACCACTTTTTAATGTATAGCTTACTGTCATATTTAGCCTAATTTGATGTACCAATTTTATACCTGGAGTAAAATATCAATATGTTTGCACTACTTTACACCTACTTACTAGGTGCGCAACTAAGTTTCTGGATTTTTTTTTTTTTTTTGATCAAAGAAAAATGAAAAATTTCAAGGGAAATGCAAAAAATGGTTTATTAAAAGTATGGTCCCTCGCTAGCTACACATTTCTGCCATCTCTCTGATAATCCATCAATACCACGATGATAAAACGACGCGTCTTTGGACTCAAATGAATTACATGAATCGATTTTACGCGTCTTCGAAATTAGCCAAGTGTTTCCCAGGTAAGCCATGCATCATCGACCTAAACAAGCGATTATCGAAAGGGGCCAGGTCTGACAAATATAGCGGGTGCAGTAGTAGATCCTAATTTAGCGGTTTGGTGACGTCCTGAACGATGGAAATCGATAGCATGAAACGCTGTCGTTCTTCAATATCACTCGTGTGTGCTTCGTGTCCCATTCTGACCGTTGTTCGAGCAATGCATGGTTCAAATTAATCAGTTTTTGTCGGTAGCGATGCCTACTGTCAGTTTCACCCAGTTTCAGCAGCTCATAGTACATGATTCCTTTCTGGCTCCACTAACTGCAGGACATTGTCTTCTTTCTGAAACGATTTCGCCATGCCATTCGATGTTGATGCTTCACTAGGTGAAAGATGCGGATTTTTGCATTTGGGATTCTCGAAATACATCTACTTCTCATCGGTAATAATAATTCAAAGCAGGAAACTTACTTATGCGAAGAAAAAGCAAAATTTCGATAATGGCTCTTCCATTTTTCATCTGTTTTTCAGACACCCATTTACCCTCCTTTTAAATTTTTCCTATGATATGTAAGGGCTTGGAAATACATTGCCGAGTTATATTTATTGCTTCCCAACTTATCATCTATCTGAAATAATGCTTGCAGATCGTCATCGTGAATTGTTTTGGTTTTCCGGAGAAACTGCCACTTCTATAGCATTTAAACAAATCTTCGCTGGCAATTTTCAATGATGCATGTTCACCATAAGCTTACTTAACAAATGGCGTCTATCAGCTGCAATTTTTTTAGATTAAATTAGGAAAAAAAACTTCCCACAAACACTGTTTATTTGGTGTAAAACTCAATATCTTCGGTGTTAAAAAAATATTTTTGCGTTGTGATATATATTGCTATTACGACAGTTTATTGTTAACAGCTCAGGCCAGTCAAATTGTCAGAAAAAATGGCCAATAGATGCAAAAATTCTGCTAAGAGATTTTATGTTTTTAAAATGTTTATGAGGATGTTCGTAACAAGAATTAATGGTTTTCCAACAAAATATCTCGAGGCTAAACTGTGTGGAGCCAAAAAACCACAAAAATTTCGGACTTTTTTCAGTTTTTTACCTATAACTCAAAAAGTTTAAAATTTTTGCGTACCATACTCAATTACAAAAAGAAAAAGCATTAAATTCTCTACAAATTTCATAATAAAACTGTTTTCCTAACGTCTTTATTAAGCGCGCTACAGCTTTCTGAAAGTGACTCTTTTTTTTTAACTTTGTGGAAAAATTGCAAAAACGAAAATTTGCACAATTTTTTGTTATTTTACGCTCTTTAATGTACCTTGTTTAAATTACAGATATTTGCATGATAACAATCATGATGAATTACAACGGTAACATTGTGAAAAAATTAAGAACATTGTAACTTTTTTTGTATTTAGAGCTTTAGTAAAGAACATTAATATTAGGTATTTAACTGAATGTAAGTAAAAAATGTTTTCATTATTTTGCCTGTAACTCGGAAATTATAAACTTTTTGCGTAACATACTTAATTACAAAAAGAAAGAGCATTAAAGAAAGAGCATTGTTATAAAAACGTTTTTCTAAATTCATTACTAAGCGCGCTTTGGTTTTTTAAAAATGTCACTTTTTATTTTATTTTTTAACTTTACAGAAGGTGGACTATTTTTCGCCTTCTTTCCCCCCTCCCCCCCAAAAAAAACTTTTTTTCATCACTAACAATGAAAATTAAATAGACCTATTGATTGATGAAAAATGAAAGTTTTAAGAAAGGAGGCAGAAGATGCACAAATTCTAGAAACCCTGTAAGAAAACAATTACAAAGGGAGGGAGGGCCGGGGATAGAAAAAAGAGAATGACAAAGGGGAAAAAAAGGAAGATTGTGGTCATTGACGTTCCCTAGCCGCTTTCGTTCAGATACAAGTGTTCTTTTTCAAAGACATACTCTTCTAATATGCTGCTCTTAAGTTTATTGCACTCTTCTCGTGCAGTAATGAAAAATGAGCGAGCTCAAAACAAAATTGTATTTCATTTGCCAAACGACTTCAAATAGTGATACTCGCGTTGTGAGCCAGAAAGGACTTGCCAAGCTCTTTGAACATAGCGTTTAGTGCCAAAGTAATATTCATCAAAAGTAATATTCACCAGTTTTTTTTAAAAAATAGAAAGGACGTTAGAATACAGGATGATTTCTGAAAACATATGAAAATGAGAGAATGATAGCAGAATATGTTCGTCGGGGAAGATTCTACACATACTATCGTTTGTCCCCCAGATCAAGCACTTCTTTCAAGATTCAAGATAATTGTTTCTTATGTGACGAATGTAATTCCGGTGACTTCAACGAAAAACAACAAAAAAAGCCCTACACAAAGAGAAATTTCATTCATAAGGTAATGAAATTAGAAGCAAAAATTATGTTTCTGAAAGATGCTGAAAAACATGGTGATGAAGGATGAATAGTCCCAGAAAGTAATTGAGCGTATTCAGCACGAACCTGACTTGCAGATGCATGGTATTATAGCTTTTGTCGTGTAAAACTAGACCAATCTGTAACAAATGGAGAGAAAAGAGGGCGTCGACCCGCATCATCCGTTGATGAAGCCAATGACAGAAACAAGAGCCGCTTTATTTCATTGCTTAAAACAAATTAAAAATTTCAAAACAAGAATTTCAAAATAACAGAATTCAAGTTAAGCAGGCAAAAGAAGAAGCTGATATCATGATAGTTACCTCAGCCATTTCAGGAGCCGAATCTTTTGAAAGCGTCGTAATTGTCGGGAAGACATTGACCTTCTTCCGATTATGACGAGCTTAGGCTGATAGCCTAAGCTCGTCAGCCCAAGCACAGAAATCTGTTTTTCTAAAAGCCAGGAAGAGGTAACATCGAAAGTAAGTGGTTTTCAACCATGTCGTTCATATACAATTCAACAATGTTCTTTTCACTCATGCAATCTGCGGATGCGATACAATTCCGCTCTTTTTGGGCAAAGAAAGTCAAAGTTTTGTAACACTTTGAAAAAACATGATCATCTTGGAAAAATAGCCTGCATGTTCAATAAACCAGATTCTACCCGTCAAGAAATCATTAAGGCTTCTGAAAAGCACGATACAGTGGATGCAGAGATACCACGCAGAATTTGAACTCCTTGAGGTTCCAGTCATTTGCTAAATCTGCCACAATAAAGCAAAGTTCATTTTGCAAGACTACCACCAACATAAGAGGCTGCGCAGCATCATTTTCTCCGATGTTATCATCAAGTACAAGCTAGACTAAGAAACAACATCCCTTTTGAAGGATGTGGGTGGGCTCACAGGATCTCTTTCAGCCAGTTCAAATGTGCCAAGACCCGGCACTTAAACCCTTGCTCCGTGTTGTGCCATGTAGCTGTAGAAAACGGTGCAGCAAAGTATGTTCTTTTCATAAATTAAGACTCAAATGCTCGGCAATTTGTAAAAAATGTAATGGGATCAACTATGAAAATGTCAACGACATTATTTATCCAGAAGATGGGGATGTAAAATTGCCACCGTAAATATTATTTATTAGGTATTTACATTGAGTTAAATACCTAATATTAATGTTCTCCACTAAAGCTCTAAATACAAAAAAAGTTATAATGTTCTTAATTTTTTTTAGAATGTTACCGTTGAAATTCATCATGATTGTTATCAAGCAAATGCATGTAATTTAAATAAGTTACATTAAAGAGGAAAAAATAATAAAAAATTGCGTCAAATTTTCCTTTTTGCAATTTTTCCACAAAGTTAGACAAAAACAGTCACTTTCAGAAGGCTGTAGCGCGCTTAATTTTGGCTTAAGAAAAATAGTTTGGTTATGAAATTTGTAGAGAATTTAATGTTTTTTCTTTTTGTAATTGAGTATGGTAGGCAAAAAATTTAGATTTTTTGAGTTATAGGCAAAAAACTGAAAAAAGTCCGAAATTTTGTGGTTTTTTGGCTCCTCAAAATTTAGCCTCGAGATATTTTGTTGGAAAACCATTAATTCTTGTTATTAGCATCCCCATAAACAGTTTAAAAACATAAAATCTTCTAGCAGAATTTTTGCATCTATGTACTTAAGTTTATATGACATATTTAGCCTGAGAAAAATTTAAAAAAAAAATCCAAAAAGTACACATTTTAAACTAAAAAAAATTCACAATTATCTTTTCCTTACCTGTTTCGATAATCTGCATGAAACAAAAGCATTTCAGACAAAACCAGTTTGGGCATTTCAGTAACTCTCAATGCCATTTATTGGCAAAATTCTGAAATTCTTTTAAATAAAAACTGATCAGTGGGTCAAGCCTCCCCTATGAACAACCTTTCATAGTCTCCCCTACTGAAGATTTGTTTAGCATTCATATTAAGAAAAACATTAATAAAATTAAACTGTTTTATACTTAAATGATGTATCATATCTTCATTCATGGTTTAGAAAGTTCAGCAGCTTAAAAAAAATCACTTCAAGTTTTTAATTATTCGATCGGACGTGTTTCTTCATAGATGGATGCCAATGCTCTTTTTCCAAGACACCGATGCTTATTTGATTCAACACCGTATAATTATTTGTTATATAGAGATTACATAAATACAATTCATATGGCCCCGATTCCTAAAGAAGTTGATTTTGCAGAATTTGGTGAAAAATCAATCGCGCATTCGCTTTACGTATTATAAATGTAGTACTATAAATCTATCCGCCTATCTCTCTCTGTCTGATACACACACGTACATGCATAAATGCAATATATGGATAAAAGTAACTGGTCACTTGCGATTTTAGATATTTTGTTAAATATCTAGAAAAATACATGAAGAATTATCCTGAAACTCAGGGATGTAAACAGAATAGTACAGGTTATATTTCCTTGAAGACTTTTTTCCCAAAACCACATAGGGTACCGTTAACAAAAAAAAAAAAAAAAAAAAAAAAAAAAAAAAAAAAAATCCGAACATTTTTTGGATAACCTTGTCAAAACTAATATAGTAAAAGCGTTCAAACTATAGCTTATGATTAAATATCTTATTGTAATAAACGGTGTTTATTTTGATGAGAATAGCATGCAAACTCGTGGAAAAATTGAGGTTTTCATTAAAACAGTCCCACATTTTACTAAGCATTTTGCAGTAAAAGTAAAAAAAATAATTCGCGGAATTATATGATTATGACCTTTACTATTCGATTTATGCAGTTGGAGTTTCAAGATAATACATCATGTATTTCTCTAGATATTTACCTAAACGTCTAAAATTGCAAGTGTCCGGTCACCTTTGGCCATGTAGTGTCCTGAGAGAAATATTAGAATTAATAGAAAAAAACAGATTAAAATTACTATACAACATAACCAAAGATGTATTACACTGTTAAAAACAAATCCGTGAATTCACAGTACAACTTCTCGCAGCAAAGTTGCCAGACTTTTCCAATTCTATCAATAAATTTTCCGTTTTGGAAAATAAAAGAAGAAAAAACTCCATTTGAAGAAGCAGAACTTAAAGTTGGCAAGAAAACTGTCTGGTGGTATCATATATCCAATTATTTAGAAGCACCTTTATTTATTGATCGAATAAAATAACAGCAGAGTTGTCAACGTGATTCAAACTGACGACCTTTGGTCAAGGAGTCCGTTGTTCTAGCTATCACGCCAAAGGGTCTTTGAATACGTCTGATTCTGACAAAGGCATTTCAGACAAAGACAGTTTGGGTATTTCAGAAACTCTGAATGCCGTTTATTGGCAAATTTCTGAAATTCTTTTAAATAAAAACTGATCAGTGGATCGAGCTTCCTCTATGATCAACCTTCCCCTAGACTCTCCTACTGAATATTTGTTTAGCATTCACATTAAGAAACACATAAAAAATAAACTATTTAACACTATAACGATGTATTAAACCTTCCTCCGTGGTTTAGAAAGTTCAGCGGATTATAAAAAATTACTTTAAGTTTTTAATTATTGGATTGGACGTGTTTCTTCAAGGTTGGATATCAATTCTCTTTTCCATGGCTCCGTGGCGTACCTGTCTCAACATAATATAACTATTTGTTATATAGAGATTACATGGATACAGTTCATATGTTCCCGATTCCCAAAGAAGTTGATTTTGCAGAAATGGGTGGAAAAATCAATAGCTCTTCCGCTGTATGTATTATAAATGTAGTACATCTATCCATCTCTCTGTTTCTATGTATCATACACATACACACATGCATAAATGCAATATATGGTCAAAGGTAACCGGTCACTTGCGATTTTAGATGTTTTGTTAAATATCTAGAAAAATACATAAGGAGTTATCCTGAAACTCAGGGATGTAAACAAAATAGTACTGGTTATATTTCCTTGAAAACTTTTTTTCCCAAAACCACATAGGGAGCCCTTAACAAATTGAAAAACATATTTTGGATAATCCTATTAAAACTAATGTAGAAAAAGCGTTCAAACTATAGATTATTATTAAGTGGCTTATTGTACAAACTGTGCCTTTTTTACGAGAATTGCACGTGTTGGTGAGATTCCAACATTTTAGGATCTTTTAAGAGTAAAAGACTAATTGTATATAGATATTCTGATGTTTTATTGTATATATATATATATATTTTATTATTATTGTTATTATTTGAATATTTTGAATGCAAGTGCCTTTAAATTTACAGTATGATTGTATCAGCTAGGTTCCTACAAGGGCAGTAGTATGTATCTGTGTTGATGAATAACAATGGATTAAGTTTTTCCCAGGCAAACGAATGGCTAAGAGGAAGTTTTAATTGAAGGGTACATCGTATGGATTTATGACCGTTGGTACTAAAAAGTCATAAAAGCAGTACTCGGACAGGGTGTACAAAGAAAAGTAGCTCTTTTATGACACCAATGTTTTATAGCTATGTAATCGCGATGTGTGAGGCCCAGCCTGTCTCGTGGGAGGTACGAGGGTTGATGGGCCCCGAAATCTAAGGGGGGGGGGGCTTTGGTCTCCTGGCTGCACGTAGGAGTGTTACGAGGAGAGGCGATTGGCTGGTGCATGGAATTATGAGGTGTATGATAATTTCCTTCCACCAGTCAGGTCGCGTATGCAAATTTTGTAGCTCCCAGAGAATTTTCCTTGTAAAAAAAACTCAAAAATTAAGTCAGATGCAGAGAAGCGAGCTCCCATTTGTGTGACGATTTTTTTTCACGTGCCTTTGTATGGATACTCTCCAGGCCCCGAAACTGGGATGTTTAGATGGTCAGTGGAGTACCAGGTACACTTATTTCGATATATATAATGTTCTTTAATATGTATATACATACCTAATTGTGTAATTTAGTTAGTACGCTGCCCAGGGAACTTTGTCATTTTTTTTTTAAATATTCCTTTTATTAACTTGCAATTATTGGTACAATTTTCTGATTCACTTTTTGTAAATGTTTTATTCCTATAATTATATTCAATAAATGAATTATATTTAGTAGAACCTCTAGTTGTCATTTGTGGAAACTTTCTTTTAATTCTTAAATTATTTTTTTTTCTTTCCTTTTCAGTAGTTAAACATGTTTGTTTATTTCGTAAAATTCTACTTATTTTGCAGTATGAGGATAATTAGTGACTAGGGATATCTTGTGGGGTTGGCTAGCTAAGTATGGAGAACTCTAACTTTAATATATTTTTAGTTTTACTTTTTTTTTCTTTTTTTTCTCGTTTAGCTAATCAATTGGGCCATAGGTGGGGTAATCGTCTAAAACTGACACAACGCAATACCCAGATGTTTTTTTTTCTCTTTTAATGACAACCCCATTAACTTTATATTTTCGGAGTTGTCTATTACCCGACTAGGCCAATGCGATCACCAAGACCTGTTAAAATTATAGGCCCTTACAAGATATCATTATTTGGGTTTTTATTATTGAATGAACCCGGGGTATAGGTGCACCCAACACCTATGCTAAATTTGTGCAGATCTTGCCAGCATAAGCCCCCCTCCGGAGTTTAGGTGGTACCGTGACCTCTTTCTTTGAGAACGTATGGTTATTAATTATATTTTGGGTGACTTAATTAAATTAGCAATATATATTTCTTTATTATTTAATCAATTTATATCTTTTTATATACTTTAAGTATGCTAATTTTAACGGAGAGTTAGGTCTAAATTACTATGCAGGTAGTGTTGTTTTTTTCATTTTATATATATATCTGGTGTGATTTTAATGACAAAGTTCTCCTGTGAGCACAACAAAGATTGGCACATTTTTATAACAAGGTTCAGTCATGACAAATGATAAAAAGTGTTAAAGAGTATTGATTATTATGTATGTGGTATCTTTATTTAATTCAAGTAGAATAATGTTAAATACTGAGTGGAATTGTAATGATAATGTTTCTGATTGGTAATTGTGCATTATATATATGAAATAAGAAATAATATTAGAGGGATACTATTATGATGAAAGGATGAAATATCTATATATGTAAATTAAAAAAATATATATATATACAATGAAACATCAGAATATCTATATACAATTAGTCTTTTACTCTTAAAAGATCCTAAAATGTTGGAATCTCACCAACATTACTTTCTACTTATTTTGCAGTATGAGGATAATTAGTGACTAGGGATATTTTGTGGGGTTGGCTAGCTAAGTATGGAGAACTCTAACTTTAATATATTTTTAGTTTTACTTTTTTTTTCTTTTTTTTTTCTCGTTTAGCTAATCAATTGGGCCATAGGTGGGGTAATCGTCTAAAACTGACACAACGCAATACCCAGATGGTTTTTTTTCTCTTTTAATGACAACCCCATTAACTTTATATTTTCGGAGTTGTCTATTACCCGACTAGGCCAATGCGATCACCAAGACCTGTTAAAATTATAGGCCCTTACAAGATATCATTATTTGGGTTTTTATTATTGAATGAACCCGGGGTATAGGTGCACCCAACACCTATGCTAAATTTGTGCAGATCTTGCCAGCATAAGCCCCCCTCCGGAGTTTAGGTGGTACCGTGACCTCTTTCTTTGAGAACGTATGGTTATTAATTATATTTTGGGTGACTTAATTAAATTAGCAATATATATTTCTTTATTATTTAATCAATTTATATCTTTTTATATACTTTAAGTATGCTAATTTTAACGGAGAGTTAGGTCTAAATTACTATGCAGGTAGTGTTGTTTTTTTCATTTTATATATATATCTGGTGTGATTTTAATGACAAAGTTCTCCTGTGAGCACAACAAAGATTGGCACATTTTTATAACAAGGTTCAGTCATGACAAATGATAAAAAGTGTTAAAGAGTATTGATTATTATGTATGTGGTATCTTTATTTAATTCAAGTAGAATAATGTTAAATACTGAGTGGAATTGTAATGATAATGTTTCTGATTGGTAATTGTGCATTATATATATGAAATAAGAAATAATATTAGAGGGATACTATTATGATGAAAGGATGAAATATCTATATATGTAAATTAAAAAAAAAAATATATATACAATGAAACATCAGAATATCTATATACAATTAGTCTTTTACTCTTAAAAGATCCTAAAATGTTGGAATCTCACCAACATTACTTTCTACTTATTTTGCAGTATGAGGATAATTAGTGACTAGGGATATTTTGTGGGGTTGGCTAGCTAAGTATGGAGAACTCTAACTTTAATATATTTTTAGTTTTACTTTTTTTTTCTTTTTTTTTTTCTCGTTTAGCTAATCAATTGGGCCATAGGTGGGGTAATCGTCTAAAACTGACACAACGCAATACCCAGATGGTTTTTTTTCTCTTTTAATGACAACCCCATTAACTTTATATTTTCGGAGTTGTCTATTACCCGACTAGGCCAATGCGATCACCAAGACCTGTTAAAATTATAGGCCCTTACAAGATATCATTATTTGGGTTTTTATTATTGAATGAACCCGGGGTATAGGTGCACCCAACACCTATGCTAAATTTGTGCAGATCTTGCCAGCAGCACGCATACTCGTAGAAAAATTGAGGTTTTCATAACAACAGTCCCAAATTTTACCAAGTATTCTGCATATAATTTGTAGAGTTCTTAATGTAGTAAAATAAAAAATGCCCGGTTAAACTGATTGAATTGAATTCACAGGTTTTTCACACTAATTACGAATTATAACTCTTATTTAAAAAAATAATGGCTTTACCAATGAAAGCAGAAATTTAATCCTTATTAGAATGAACCTAGATTAAAATTGAAGCAAATTGGATAATTCTTCATGAAAATCTATTTATCTAAATTAATGGGAAGGATCTTGCCCCAGTTACCCTCTTTTATAACTTAACCAAAGAATCTTCAAATATATTCAAGGAAACGCCATATCTGAATAAACCGGTATATCAAGTTTGAAGAAAATAAAGTAATTTTGCATGCAACTCAATTAATCTAAATTAAAGGGGATTAGCCCCTATTCCCCCCTTTATACTTAATTAATCAACTTCCAAATTTTATCAAGAAAGCTCCATAATTATTCGGTATAAAAACTTTGAAATAAATAGAATAATTATGCATCAAAAACCCATTTGTCTAAATTAACGGGGAAGGACTAGCCCCTTTCCATCTTTTATACTATATCGATGAACCTACAAATCTAATCAAAAAAATTTCTTAATAGAATAAACCGGTATATATAATTGGAAGCAAATCAAATAATTCTGCATGAAAATGCCATTATCTAAATTAAGAGGAGAATTAACCCCCCCCCCCCCGTGGTGGGAAGACATTATACATTAATAAAAGTGACACAGTAATTTTGTAGCATTTGAACCATTCGAGTGCCAAACTTCAATTTAGACACAGCCTCTAAAACAAGCTCATTTTAAAATAAATAATTTCACTGTAACTATTTACTGATATCTATTATTTCTAGATATCTATAATTTAACTTTTATCTCTTATTTCTTGAAAATTTGTTTTTAGGCTAATTGAAGGGTGTAGAATTTATTTATAATGTCAAACTTGGATATTGCCTATTGAATAAACAATGCTTGTGTTTGTTTTGATATGTGGATAGCCCTTTAAAGAAATTTTATAAACAACATTAAAAATTGCACTGTAGTTTTAACCATTCAGTGCTATTAATTTTCTTCTACAACAATTTGCTGTGAAATTAGTCGGGGGTGTTTACTTTCTTTCTACAACTGCATGTAATTATTATTCCTTAAATGGGTTCTCCCGTTAAAAATTATGAATTTGGAAAGAAATATCAATGTATTATTAAAATACATCACAGTTATTTATATTTTTCAAAATACTCATTCTATTATAGTATATTATTATTGTAGAGGAACACGTCAAGTATTCAGCTGCATCTTTATTTCTATTGTTCATTATTTGAATATCCTATGTATTTGATATTATATCCGTGTTTGCTAATGGTATCATTAATAGTGTTATTATATTATTATGACAGAATGGCAAGCGGTGATTCAGTATTTATTCGTAATGGCATGGCAGTCTGGAGTTTGGAATTCGAATCTCGTATAGGAAAAAGGTTTTAAAAAGGGTTTAACGTTATATTTGTAGTGGTTCTATACTTCAAAAAATAATTGCTTTAAATTCAAAATCTTTTTTGTTTTACTATTCTGTCAATCGTAATACAAGAAATAACTCTTCATGCTACAGAATTTGTAATTGGTCTTTAATTATAAGTTATTTTGTGTATTTTTTATTTAAAATGCAATTATATGCATATTGAACAAATCAACAAAAATTACATTTCATAATTTTTGCATATAACCAAAATTTAGCAAATAAAAATCCATATGATGTATGATTTCCGATGTTCTGCATAAACTACATACTTTTTACTCATACATTATTTTTAATCGCAAGTGTATTTCTCTTTTTTTAAAAGAATTTTAATAATGTTAAATTGCTGTTGAAGAGGCTTTTGTGGTTTCAAACTCGGCGTGAAATTGCAGAATAAATCAATTAAACGCTTTTCCTTTTTGCAGCAAATGCCCATTCTATTTTCGCTAAACATTTAATTAAGGTGAATTTTCAAGCGCTGCTAATATGATTGATGAAAGTGTTTTGCTTAACTCTTCTGTTGAAAAATATTTCGTTGTAATTAAATATCATGTGATGATGCCTCTAAGAAATATAATAAATCATTTTTTTAAATTGTTTGCTCTTCTCAAGTGATTATTTGTAAATTAAAAAAAACTTTTGAAATTTACTTTTCGTTTTGTCCTAGTTTCTTTCATCGTTTTGTAATTTTGGAAAGTACCTCAAATTTGAGCCAAAAACTTTTAAGCATGAAAAAAATTTTTTTTTAAGTATAAATGTCGTAAAAACATAAATCGTTGTTTAAGCAAAAAAGCGGTTATTTTGCTAATAAATTAACAAAATAGGGTAAAGTACCCAGTGTTTGATAGTCACCCAGCGTTTAATAATTTTCAACAAAATTACTTATTCTAAGGTTTACAGACCATGTAGTCATTTATTCTACATTCCATGTGATAGTTCATGCCCTCTTCTTCATTTTCATATAAGTTTTATTCTTCTTCCTCGAGAAATTGTTTTGGAATTAAGTTACTGAAAAATTAGTCTGGAGTTTTCACTACACTCAGTGGTTATAAGAAATCTGTGAAATAAGTTTTGTTACATCTATTTACATCCTTGACATTTTAATACCTGGGTAATAATGGGATATAATATTTTGTAAAGCATTAATTCTCTTTTCTTATGGCCTCTATCTCATTCTAACCTTAACCTCAAAGCAGAGAGGGCACTTTCAATTACTAGTTTAGAAATCTTTTAATTTATCTAGCGTTTGATATCTACTATGAAACACTGGTTTTTGAATTTTCCGGTGATTGAGGCCTTTAATTTTACTGTTAAAATAATAGAATTGGGTAAAGCATTTGACAGAATAACTTAATTTTACGTTTCTTGATAAGCCTGCCAGGGCTGTTTCTCACACAAAAAAGCTTCTTATTTCATGAATTTGCTAAAGTAAAATTTTGCGTGGCTCTAAGTTAAAAGTATTTTGTTGGCTCTATAAGTTATGCGTAGGATTTAACTGCATAATCTTAAACACCAACTATAAAACTTAAAACTTGTAAATGTAGGCAACAGTACTATTATGTGTAGACTTATGTGTATTCAATTTTTGAATAGTTAATAAACAGAAATATTTCTGAAGATAATCTTTTTCTTTAAATTCTATTTGACTGTGTAACATAAATATAATGGTTATTTGCTTTTTAATTGGCTATTTTGAAAGAAAATATCTGATTAACAGATATTTAAATACTTATCAAACACTGGATACAGCATATCAAACATTGGTGTACGGCATATCAAAAACTGACATTTTAAATTTAAATTTTTTTTTACAAGAACATTTCTATTTTTTTAACAAGTACAATTTTGAAAAGAAAACAATCTAAGGTGGTGTATTCCACCAATCCCTGTTTTTCTAAGTTGAAGGGCAGGGTTAGCATTAAATGTTGAAGTACAATTTCTACTTAAGTTATAAAACACTGGGTACTTTATTTTAGATTTTATATGCTTAAATTTTAAATTTTTATAAAATTTAAACAGATTGCAATAGATGGCAACAGTCCTTACTTCCAAAACAGACTAAATGTTATGGCGGTGTCACTACCCGAAAGGGGATGCAGGAGTAAGAATAAGTTCTAAAAATGTGACTTTTTTGTTATTGAATGACTTATATACATAAAATTTTGGCATGGTAATTACTAATATGATATAAATGTTTTCTAAGAAGATTTCCTAAAAAAATACGTCATTTAAAAAGGGTGAAAATGCTTGAAAAACGATCTAAAAGCATTTTAAATTAGGATTTTTTAGCAATCTCGGGAGATAAAGCACTGATTAGAAAATTATGATGTCAAAATGATGGTGAAATTCCTTCTCCGACATAGGCTACATCTTATATTAGTGTCACGACTCCAAAGGAAGTGCAGGAGCAAAAAACTCACTAAAAGTGCAATTTTTGTGGTACTGAAGGGTCTAGAAAAAAGAAATTTAACAAAGTAACTACTTATAAAATATAAATTGAACAGCATTTTCTCAAAAATTCTTAATTTATGAGGGGTAAAAATACACAAGAAGCGTCCTAAAAACGTTCTAAAAGGCGTTTTGTAAGCATTC
This sequence comes from Maratus speculifer, assembly GCA_964019185.1. Classification (NCBI taxonomy): domain Eukaryota; kingdom Metazoa; phylum Arthropoda; class Arachnida; order Araneae; family Salticidae; genus Maratus; species Maratus speculifer. The sequence goes on along the minus strand of OZ025293.1, from coordinate 248,227,675 downwards.
TCAGCAAGTATCAAACCGATTTCAAAAGTAAATTGGTAATGATAGAACCTGTTAAAACATAACAAATATGGGGTATATTTTGTGTCAGTGACACTGATAATAGAGGGTTGCAGGAGCCATGGTATTTACCAGGGGTGGGAAAAACCTGGCCAACCCTGGTTAAATCCCATATTTACCGCTTGCTCTCATTGGCTGGCTGCTTCGTTGCCTCAGATTGGTGGCGAGCTGCAAACAGCCTGTAACCTGGCTGCTTCGTTCCGTGGATTGGTGGAAAGCTGCAAATATCTTCTTACCCAGTAAGTTTTTATTTTTAAAAAAATCTAAAGTGAAATTTAAAAACCCGGCTGCCAAGTACACTTTCCAGTGTTAGCATCCACAAATGACAAAAATTTCCGAGACTTGGGCGTTATAATTTCGGCGTTATACGCAGTCAGGCAGGCAGGCAGACACACATGTCTTATTATATATATACAGATAATGGCTCTATTAAATTTGAAATGTAATCTTTAAATTATTTTTTATTTTGCTGTTAATGTATAAATAGGGTCATTCCATGTCAAATGAGCAAAAATGTAAAAAAAGCCGTGGCTGTATAGAATCCGATTTTAATAAAAATTGAGATACGTGTTCATTTCATATTCAAATGTATGTGTGCACAATATTTTGACGAAAAATAAATTATTTTATCAATTTTAGACATTTAAAAAACTTCTGATATAGAATGGCTTGCGGATAATCGTCCAAAGTTGCAAGTTTCAAGTTCTATATTTTGAAAACTATTTAACAAAAATGAAGTTTTTTTATAATATTGAAATCTCTGGAAATCAATCTTTATATTTATTGATTAATAATAATCTGGTAATACTATAACTAATCATAAATTGGTTGTAAATATTGAAATTTCGTAAATTTTTGAAAAATTTTAAACGCTATAAAAATTAAAGGATTTAAAAAACATCTTTGAAATTCATGCAAGATGTAGTATTATATATGAAGATCGAATTCTCCAAGTTTCAAAGTTGTTATTTATTTCCTTCATCTTAAAAAAAAATTATTCCTCTTATTTAACCTCAAAAAATAATTAAATGACAGCTCCGACATCAACAATATTGCACATATATAAGAATCAATAAGTCCATGATACACTAAAAAAGTTTCAATACTGCCTTTTTAATTTCTAACATAACAAAAATGGGTTCAAAAAACTAATATTCGATACATTCTAAAGACAATCTTTCTTTGAAAACACGCGTTTTTTTTGCAGTTTTCTTGTTAAAAATAGACCTGTGCTGCCATCTATGATTTTAAGATTAAAATACAGTTATTTTATGAAGAAAATCGTTTTTCTTCTATACAAATTAAAAAATATTCTTGAGGCAAAAATAAACTGAAAGCAAGAATAAAACTCCGTATACTTAAAATATACACTTTTATCTGTAATATCAAAGAGTTTAACACTTTTAAAAGCTTTTATTCGTCTCCAAAAAAATGAAAAAAATGTTGACTTTTAAATCATCAGTTTTCATTATTTATTTTTTTTCTCATAAAGGAATGAAAAAGGCAAGAATTAAATTATAGATGTATTAAATATATTCAATTAGCTATAATGGTTAAAAAATTTGAATTTGGAAAAAGTGTCCTTCATTTTAAAACATATAACTGAAATATTTTATTTTTTCCACGATTTTTTTTATTATTTATTTATTTTTAAATTATAAAATAAAAATACAATTACTAAATTATGCCAATCTGTTACTTATAGTTCATTCTTAAGTGTAAATAATTTTTATTACAATCTTTCCATTTCTATGGCAAATAATCAAACTTGAAATTTCAAGCATGTACACAAGACCTCGATTTCGTCTCAACTTTAATGTAAATTTTTATACTGAAATAAACTAGTCTGAACTCTACTACTTTGCGTTTCCTCGTAAATGATTGTGATCTACTTACATGATGATTTTCAATAAAATCTGTGACATGTCAGCCACACCTGATTTGCTCATTTGGTGTGGAATGACCCAATATATAGAGAAATTCCGTTGTTTATTAACACGTACTATGTTTAAAATGTATGTTATGACAAAATTGTCTCAGTTTAAAGGATGTTTAGCAGCCATCGTTGCCTGAAACTATAAAATTATGGCTGTTTTATATTTAAAATGTTATCTTTAAATTATTTTTGTTTTGCTTTTAAAGTTCACTAAATAAGTAGTAGTGTGACTTTACACAGAAAATGGTGGCAACTAAATTGCCACCAAGAGTGATATTTGTTTACACCAGTCGACTGCTGGTGGTTATTACACCAATTGATTGGTGGTGATTCGTTATACTACTTTTGGTGGCAATTTAGTTGCCACCATTTTTGCTGTGAATTACCGACATTTTTTTACGGTGTAGTGAGTTAATCATAAAACTATAATTGTATTAAATAAATATAATTGATTATTTAAAATTATTTATATATATATACATAGCTGCACTTAAAATTAAACAAATAAGTAGGTAAAATGGTGATGTGGATTATTAATGAGCTAATGATTCATTATAAATGAATGTACAGTCGTGGAAAAAAAATTTGCAAACATCCCCTACTATCTCTTCAACAAATTATTGTAGAAGAAAGTTACTGATACCAAACGATTGCCAATTTGGCAAATTGTTTTAGTTAAAATTTATATAAAATTAAAGTATCCCATTCCGTTTAAAAAGCAAATTTTGTACGAATATCATATATTTTCTTGCTTAATTCGAAATACCAAGCTACACAAAGCCATTTTTGTTTTCTTTCTACAATTAATAGAACTATAGCTATGACTGTGCTTTTTAATTCAGCTGTTTTGGCAGATTAATTCAACCCGATTTCAGGGTGTTATACATATTTGCTTTATTTAAAGTTAAATTAAATTAAATTAAATTAAATTAAATTAAAATATCCGACTGTGTTTCAAGAGCATAATTTTGTGCTAATATTTTTCCTTGTTTAATTCGAAAACCAAGCTTTCCAAGACAGTTTCTTTCTCCTTTCTACAATTGTTTAGCGCGGATATGAGTGTTTAAGTAACCAGAAATGTTCATTTAGTACTAGAAGGAAAACGAAGGACCGAAAAATATCTTCTAGGTCTGAGATTAAATTAGATGAAACATATAAATTTGACATATTAAATAATTACATCATGCAAGTTTTAAGATTTTAAGTTGAATATTTTTCATAGAATTTCAGAAATAAAACTTTTGCGTGTCGTGATAATACGATTTAGAAAACAGTTACGCAAATTGTTCTACCTAAAAAAATTTGATGTATTTATATAGCAACTATTGCCTGTAATTTATCTGGCTGTTTGAGTGTAATGAACTTTAACTAACAAAGCATTTCCTGAAATTCCACAGCTATAATTATAATTAACAAACTTGGAATGTATAAAAATCATCAAAGTGATAATTTGAATGAGTATATTCCAGGAAGTTTTAATTTTATGTCTTAGACCATAAATCAATACATTGTTATTAACGTAAGTTGCAAATTTTATTAAAACAAATTAGTAAGCTGTCATTTGTTTTGCTGTGAAGACAAGCTTATCATTACATACTTTTTTAACATTTAAAAGCATAAAATTAATTTCCATAAAAAACATATGGCAATATTAGTTTTCCTTTGATATTATTGAAACAATCAGTATTTTACAAATTTTTTCAAGTTTTTTTCAAGTTAAAAAAACTGCGCGTCAAACATAGTGGGACATAAAGAGAACGACTTACATTAATATTGGCATGAATGTCTTTCTAAACCAATAATTTATGAGGTACTGCAATTGTTGTAGATTTTTTATGATTGTGTGAAATACAAAAATGAAATTAAAGAATACAAATTTATACGAAAAACAAAATCTGAAACAGGTGTCAGAATTGCAGACAAATTTGATTTTCATAATATTGAAAAATTATGCGATATAATATTACGCTCATCATCCTAAATAAAATAATTATGTTCTATATAGTCTTTTTCTGTTGCTAAAATTAGCTGTGAAATCTTAAATTAATGTTTCTTTTCTAATATGAAGATGGTTTCTTAAACATGTATAATATATAGAATAAAAAACAGGCGTAATTCCCATTAAAATGATACGAGTTCATTTCTTATGTTGTACTTCAGTAATTATTTTGTTCGTCTTTTAACCGTCTGTACATAAATATAATACAAAAAATATATAGATAAAATTAAAAATATATATCTAGAAAAATATTGTTTGAATATTTATCCCTTTTCTATCACAACTATTAGATTTAATGGACCTATAAATCATGCATGTCAACGAAAATTGATTGATTTGAAAGATATCACCGATCCCATTTATCGTTTTATTCTGTATTACTTTCTTAAGCGAGAACATTATTTTTAGTATTGTTAGACTAATGTGAAGCGATTTTTGCATGATATAATTCAGGAAGTAGAAAATAATATTAGAGGCTTTAGTTGAAGTATCTCAATTTTAATCTTTTAATATAGGTTGCATGTGTTGGATGGACGTGATTCACATATTTATTACTTTGAATTGGTAATAAAGTACCCGTAATCTTTAAATACTTAATAAAAAATAGATCTGACAACTTAAAGACATCTATGAGTGAAAGTGCTCTATCTATGTAAGCTTTTAATATTGGTTGCATGTGTTAGATGGACGTAATTTACATATTTATTATTAAATTATTATTATTGCTTTGAATTAGTAGTAAAGTATCTGTAATCTTTAAATACTTGAAAAAACACATCTGACAGCTATGAAGGCATCTATGAGGTAAAGGTTATCTATGAATGCTTTTTAAATTGAAAAAGTATCAATTAGATAAAATATTTTATAGAAGTGCAGCTGATTAAAATACTCATCAAATTTTCTGCATTTTGGAAGAACAAATAATGTTAATTAACATTAACTGGATTTGAAGCATTTGCAGATAACTTTACATATACTAAATATAGTTTATCAGTACATACAACATATTTTTATGAAAATGATACTATTTTAATAATCCATAATATGTTTGCGGATTGCGTAAAATGTTAATTTTTCAAAGCAGCAGCTAACATTTAAGTGTCATTTCTTTACTATTTATAAATATTTTGAAATTGAAAAACATATGAGCATATCATACATAACTTATTAATAAAGTGAAAAGTAATACGGTCAAAATGTCCAAGGTCTAAACCACATGGGCCACAAATAAAACTATTAGTATGTATATCATATAGCACTGACCTTCCAGAGCACGTTTCAAAATTTTATGCCATTTAAACTATTAATAATCGATAAAATGGTATTTTAGTGATGCTTCTTTTGATACTTTCAAACAACAACAAAAAAAAACAAGTTCGAGTGTTAAGACAGCTGTCGGAGATGGTTGGGTTTATACACCACGCAGAATTCGTGTAGGGGGCCTTCCTTATGTCCGTTGGAGCTCGACTGGCTTATACTCTCGTCCCATGACCGCCGCTTCAACACACGAAATTGTTTTATTCAATTGTTTTGAAAATATCAAATGTAGTGTTACTAAAACTTCACTATCTCAATAATTAATTGTCGAATATCATTAAATCTTGACGCATAGCTTTTGAAGGTCTTTCTTTTGTTAGACCCGGGACTATTTGACCGATTCTTTTGGAAATATTAAACTGTACAACTACATATTTCCAACCATACTTTAGTTCCAACCCGTTAAAAAACTTTAAAAAATATTGTTACATTTCTATTCCACTAATACATAAATATCTTAAAATAAATTTAACGTACAATAAAAAATGATCAATAAAAATAAATTTTAATCGCATAAATTTTTTTAAGAAAATTTAATTTCAATAAAAACGACAATTTTGAATATTTCCTATTTTTTGCAGTAAGGCGATCAAAACTACATTTCAATCCAAGGGAGCTAAAAAGGAATATGCATGGTTTATTATCGAGATTGTTATTTCTACAATACAAATATAAAACTAGTCGGATGTTGTAATCCCAAAACTTTATTTTATCTCATGCATGTTAATAATTCAAAATTCGCCATCACAGTGCCAAAAGTAAATATTAGTCTATGACCATCATGGGTATTCCAATGATATGAAATTTCGTTCATTAATTCTTGAGATATGACTATTGCTAAAATTACGCAAATCATGAAAAATGCAGCATAGCAGCGCCACTTGATAGGATATATTCTTAATTTAGAGGTACCTAATTTGCTACAACATATGTCACCATCTAACTGAATCTAAAGTTTAATGAAAATGTGTAAATTATTTCTTGAGATAGTGCTACTACGAAAATCGTGATAAATTTAGCTCAGCAGCGCAACCTGTTAGGTGATTTGCGACAAAATATATCAAAAACAAGTCATATTAAGGAATATCTCAACATGAGTTTTCATGAAAATCCGTGCATTAATTCTAAAGATAGAGATATTGAGGAAACAGCAAAAAATGAAGCATAGCAGCGCTATCTGTTGTGCGATATACACCAAAACTTCAATTCATGTCATGTGTTATCTGAATCTGAAGTTTGAAGAAAATCCGTGCACTAGTTTTTCAAATAGAGCTATTATCTATTCTGAAGCATTCCATTCTGAAGAAGTCCATTCTGAAGCTAAAGCATTCTGAACTTTTAAACAATAATTTAATGCGACCGTTACGAAGTCCGATAAGACTAGGTTCTGGAAAAATGCTCATGATTTGATAGCAACTGACTGAAAAACATATTTTTATCAAGTATGCATTATTTTCTAAGTCCTATTAAATAATTTTTTATGGACACAACAATAATCTGTTCTTCACCATTGTCATCATTTGTGGATATTGTACACAAGTGGTATAAATAGAGAGTTCAGTTTTGAATTCTTCCATTAATGATTATGACTTTAATGACAAATTTTTCTTCGTTGGCTTTTTAAAGGAATAATATGTAATTGTGTTGTATTTTTTAAATCTTCACAAAATACAACACTATTGCTGGGTTCAAGATACAAAAGTTGGTGGTTTGAAAAACAACGACTTCTTACCATTTTCTAGTTAAGCTTCACATGATTTGAAACTCATGATAATGATGCACTATACTTACTCATTTATGTATGACGTCAAATTTAAAACAAATAATTGTTGACAACGAGATTTAATGGAACTGGTCACCAAGTTTCCTAATTCCCCTCCGTATGTCAAGTCTATGGACATTAGATGCATTTTAGGTATATTTGGTTTGAAATACTACCTATTGCATTTAACGCATCCAAATGACAAGTTCTCTTATTTGGGAACTACATAATGTGACGTAATCTCCAGTTTTTTAATAAAGATAGAACATATTTCAAAAAATGCTTTGAAAATAGCCTTTTTGAGCAGAATTTCCCTAAGCGATCGTGATTGAAAATTTAAGGAAGTATTCAAATAACAAACTGATTACTTTCTGACTCATTTTTAAATCCGCTTTTGCCGTCAAACGCATACAATTGACAGGTTCCTTTATTTAGAAACTGTGTAATGTGACGTATTAGACGGTTTTTTGATAAAAATGGAATACATTTCAAAAAATGCTTTGAAAATATCCATTTTGAGCAGAATTTCCTGAAGCGATCGTAATTGAAAACATAAGGCAGTACTCAAATAACAAACTGTGTATTTTCTGACTCATTTTTAAATCCATTTTTGCTTTCAAACGCATCCAACTTACAAGTTCTCTTATTTAGGAACTGTTTAATGTGCCGTATTGGTCATTTTTTGATAAAGGCAGAATGTATTTTAAAAATATACTGTTAAAATGGGCATTTTGAGATGAATTTTATTTAACATGATTCTGGTAAAACCAGCTTTTACGGAAAAATGAAATTAAAAATTCTTCAAAAGTGGGTAAGTAAAATTGTTAAACTGGGTTTATTTCTAATAATATGTATATTATTTTGTGTTGTAGAAATGAGCACTTATCTTCGAAATCTACCTCCGCTTATAGGCCAAGCCGACAGGGATTTTTATATTCAAAGTATCACCTCAGGAAATTAATATTTTAACTACTTTTTACAGTGTTCTCTTCTTTCAGATGTTTATTTACTTTTTCTTAATTTTCAAAATATGTCTAAAAGGTACGCTTAATTTTGTATGAAGTGTTAAAATTTTACTTCCAGTTTATCGGTTTTTAAACCATAAATTATTAAATTAAGCAAAGATTTTAGAAATATTTTGAGAAGTAAAAAAAGGACCTCCTTTAAAAGAGACTATTGGAAAAAGAAGTTTAAAACATTAATTTCCTGATGAGATATTTTGAATATAAAAATTTTTCAAACGCCCACAGACTTCACATTACGCAGGTGAATTCGGAAAATGAGTGACTAGCAGTCTCAAGAGATTTACTTTTTGATGATCAAACCTATTCTTTTACAATTGTCTGCAACATGTACAGACTCTATTAGTGAGACAAACTGATAAATGCCAGCTAGTGTTAGCTCTCAAAATTACAATAATTAGTTTTATACAAATTATATATAGAGAGCTAATAACTGTGTATCTCCAAGGAACATATATCGCACCCTTGCTACAAAAGTGTAGTAACTCCAAAATTGGGCTTTTTGAGTGATGGCTGTCAATTTATGTGGCTTACAGTCCTCTACCAATCACCTAGTAGAAGATCGTGCAGTTAAGTTCTAGCAAACAAGTAGTAGCTGTGTTTGCAAAACGGCCATTTAGGGTGCCACAGCCTGAACATTTCCTAAAAAAAGAAATTTTTTGAGTTATGACACTTTTGGAGCCAAGGTGCGATATGGTAAAGGTACATACAGTTTCAAGGTTTTGTAATATACTTTCTCGTACTGTTTAAAGGCTATTACAAAAAAATATCTTTAGCACCAAATCCGTGCAATAAATGGGATTTTCAGTGAACACAATGATGAATGATTATCAATCAAGTAGATTTTAAGGTCTCCAAATGTTTTTATTTTGGTATGATTTTAGTACGTTAATTTTATCAAGTAGATTAGAATGTATTTAAAGTTTTAACATGTTAAAAGAAAAAAGTACATTTAAAAGCACACAAATGCTTATTAATAAACTTATCTGAGAATATCGAAAAACAAACTTTGGAAAATTGAAAACAATAGGATAATATATTTCTCATTCACAAATAACATTTAGAGAATCTGCTTTCATTAAACCAGTAATCTTGTGAGTTTTAGGTGGATTTCGTATGAAATAGTACCTATTGCGATAGCTCCAGTGTTGGAATTTCTGAAAAATTTTTGCGATTCTTCACCGATCATGATCCCTAAATCCCAAAACTACCATTAGCAAAAAAAAAAAAAAAAAAAAAAAAAAAAAAAAAAAAAAAAAAAAAAAAAACTATCGATCTATATCTATCTATCTATCTATCTATCTATATCTATCTATCTATCTATCTATCTATCTACCTATCTATCTATCTATCTATATATATATATATATATATATATATCACTTTTTATGGGCACAATAACTTCTTTAATCCTGCTCAGATCTCTTCAAGACGGATACATAAAATAAAGGGGCATAAAATCTCGGTCAAGTTCGTTAATGGGAGAAATCGGACCAAGGGGGTGAAAATAGGGACGGGTTTTGTGAAAACAAAAAAACCCCTAACTTCTCAATTAAAATAGATATCGAATAAGTTTAAAATTTATATTACTTCTAAAAAATGGGCCAAATGTTTATGCATGACAGATTGTTGACAAAATTAAAAATGGGCTCAAGTAGCGAAAAAAATAGGGGTTTTGGGAGTTAAAAATTCATAACTTTGACAATTCTCAAGATATCAAATCCAACTATTTTTTTATGAATTCTTTTAATATTATCTAAAACTTTTGTATTTACAAGTTTTTGATCGGAGCAAAGATTATAAACGAAAACAAAAAACAAAAAGGAAGGTGAAATAAGAAAAAAATCCATAACTTCGTCAATTCTTAAGATATCAAATTCGGTTAAACTTTTTATACATCTTCATAATATTATCTACAACTTTTATGCTGACAAGTTTTTGATAGAACCAATTCTTACAGCAAAAATAAATTAACCAATATTGGGAGTTGAAGAATAAATCTCAAATCCAAACTGCTTATATTCTGACCCATTGTTAAATTTATTTTGCTCTCAAACACATCCATTTGGTAGGTTATCTTATTTAGGAACTATATAATGTGACGTATTGGCCAGTTTTGAGATGAAGGTAGAATATATTTCAAAAAATGCTGTTCAAATGGCATTTTGAAAAGAATTTCCCGAAGCGATCGTGATTAAAAAATTCAGGAAGTAAGTATCAAATTGCTTATTTTCTGACTCATTTTTAAATCCATTTTTGCTCTCAAACACTTTCATTTGACAGATTGATATTTCTCTTATTTAGTAACTGCATAATCTGCCGTACTGATCAGTGTTTTGATAAAAGTAGACTATATTTTAAAAAAAAGCTGTCAAAGTGGGCATTTCAAACAAAATTTCTCGAGGCGATCGTACTTGAAGAATTGAGGAAGAATTCAAATAACAAATTTCTTATTTTATGACTCATTTTTAAATTCAATTTTGCTTTTAATCGCATTAAATTCATAGTTTCTGTTATTTAGAAACTACATAATGGGCCGTATTGGTCGATTTTTTCTTAATGTCAGAATATATTTCAAAAAATGCTGTCAAAGTGGGCATTTGAGCCAAATTTCGCTGAAGATGATTGCGATAAAAGCAGCTCTTAAAGAAAAATGAAATAAAATTCCTCAAAAGCGGCCAAATATAGTTATTAAACTGGGTTTATCTGTAATCATATTTTATTTTTTGATGTCGAAATGAGCACTTAACTTCGAAATCTACCTCGATCAAACCGAAAAGGATTTTGATTTACCTAGTTCATTTTAAAAAATTTTGCGGCATTTTTTTTTATCAATATTAATCTCGAATAAGTTACCGATTATGCGTAGAAAATATGGTAATCAGTGCTCTGAAACTCAAATATTTTGCCCGAGGAGGCAACGAGTAAAGGATTAACAGGTATTTATATGCTTTTACATGTGTTTTTTTTCTCTTTAACTTTATATAATGTTAAATCAGTGATAATAAGTAATCTTCTTACATAATTTAAACATCTGCGTAAATAAGATCTGACATCTATGACCATCAAAACTGTTGTATAAGTATAAAAAAAACTTTATTACCATATTACATATAAGATATAATAAATGCTGTTTGAGTGATATTGCTATTTGGATTGCTCTTATTATTTATTTCACTTGTATTAAAGTCAATAACTTCAAGAACTGATGTTGAGACTCGTGATCTGTTGATTTACTAGTTATTATTTCCACTCACCATAGATCACAGAAACTCACATGTTTAAAATATTGATTATCAGTTCTTTTTATTAGAGAGGACATTTAATAACATGATTTATAATTGAATTAATATTTGTAGATTAATTCAACTTTTGAATTTATTCATAACTAGCATAATTCATAATTAAAGCGTAAATCAAATTATAAGCTACATAAAACAGAGCTTATTTATTCGAGAATAACCCAGCTTACGCCATAATATGTAATGTTTCAACAAATTAATACTCAGATCTTTTCAATTTGAAAAATTTATGATCCGTGTAATTTGATTTCAGAAAAAAAATAACGTTTAACCCAAAAGCTTTCGCTTAAACTGCCTTTTAAAGAAGTGTATTGACTTCGGTATGTTTAGTCTGATATAATTTTTCGCTTCATTTTAGAAGATTTGGAGGAAAACCGAAAGTCCATTAAATTGGAATTTAGGGTTTATACTGATACTTTTTCTAGTATTTTTTCCTTAAGACGCCATTACAGCAATAGTTGATTAATTAAAATCACAATTAAAACCAAAACAGAAAGAATAATATTCATTTTCATCATGTATTCATTAGTAAATAATACATATATTTTTAATTTTTATTATATATGTATAGCAAATTTAAATGTAAATTAATCTACATCATTTTTAATTGTATACATATTATTACATTATTACTTCATTTAAATTGAGAAATGATAGGTCAAGACATTTTAAGCTATTGACTTCACTAAATAACTACAAAATAAGTAGCCATACTAGAAAACTAATATTTCATTATTTTTTTGCAATTTTGATATATATGGTATTATTAGTTGATATAAAAGTTTTTCCGAAGTTCTAGACTGTTATAATTTTATCAATAAAATTTTCTTCGAAAATACAGCCTAATGCAAATACTACTTAAGACTAGTTGGATGTGCCAATCCCAAAACTTTCTTCTATCGCATACATACATTTTAATATCTAAAAAAAAATAGTTACTCATTTTAATGCTTTAATAATTTTAATTCAATACCTTACCAACTTTGATTTTCATCTTAAATTTCTGCTTCAATCAATTAACCGGAGTAAAAACGAATTTCCGTCTCTGCACGAGCCGATGGACAATAGAATGATAAGCAGATTTTTTTTCAAATTCAGGAAGGACCTACTTGCCTTTCCAAAAAAAATCATATACAAAATGTTTAGTTCAGTTCTAGAACTAACTTCATACACTTTTATGTGGTACAATATGGAAAATGGCATTAAATTCGGTATTGCAGCGCCCCCTTCCGTCGGATTTTTTTCAGATTCAGGGTGATCCAACTAGCTATAGCCATACACTTACACAAAAAATTTCGTTCAATTCGATGCATAACTTCATGTACTTTTGGTCGGTACAATATTGAAAATGGCACAAAAATCGCTATTGCAGCGCCCCCTTTCGACAGATTTTTCTTAAATTCAGGGAAGACCAACTAGCCATAGTCATACAGATACAAAAAAAATTGGTTCCATTCGATACATAACTTCATATACTTTTGGTCGGTACAATATTAAGAAATGGCACATAAATCGCGATTGTAGCGCCCCCTTCCGGTGGATTTTTTTCAAATTTAGGGAGGACTAACTAGCCATAGTCATACATATACACAAAAAATTTGGTTCAATTCGATGCATAACTTCATATACTTTTGGTCGGTACAATATTGAAAATGGCACAAAAATCGCGATTGCAGCGCCCCCTTCTGGCGGATTTTTTTCAAATTCAGGGAGGACCAACTACCCATAATCATACACATACACAAAAAATTTGGTTCAATTCGATGCATAACTTCATATACTTTTGGTCGGTACAATATTGAAAATGGCACAAAAATGGCGATTGCAGCGCCCCCTTCCGGCGGATTTTTTTCAAATTCAGGGAGGACCAACTAGCCATAATCAAGCACATACACAAAAAATTTGGTTCAATTCGATGCATAACTTCATATACTTTTGGTCGGTACAATATTGAAAATGGCACAAAAATGGCGATTGCAGCGCCCCCTTCCGGCGGATTTTTTTCAAATTCAGGGAGGACCAACTAGCCATAATCATGCACATACACAAAAAATTTGGTTCAATTCGATGCATAACTTCATATACTTTTGGTCGGTACAATATTGAAAATGGCACAAAAATCGCGATTGCAGCGCCCCCTTCTGGCGGAATATTTCAAAACTGAAGGAGGACCTGCTTTCCACAGCCAAAAACATTCACAAAAAATTTGGTTCAATTCTATGCATAACTTCATATACTTTTTGATGGTAGAATGGCGACATACAGACACACACACAGACACACAGACACACAGACACACACACAGACACACGGACAGACAGACATTTTGTAAAAACATGTTTTTTGGAATCTCTGACCCCTAAAACGTGTAAATCCGTCGAAAACCGGAAGTCGAAAAAAATTTCGATTACAATACTTTCTTCTATTGAAGATAGAAGAAAGTAAAAATAATGATACTGGTACCTCGCGCCATGAATTCTGTTTACACCAATTAACGCTGCAACTGGTTTTAGCACTTATTGCAAAAAAAAAAAAAAAAAAAAAAAAAAAAAGTTAAATAATCAAGCTGACCTCAAAATAAATAAGAAACCGAAGGTTTTTAAGCTGTTTAGTTGATACCTGCAATCATAATTATATATTTATATATTTACCAAATATTCCAGATATTATATCATTTTAAATTGGGGTCATTTATGCATGTCTTTTTTACTTTCTTCTATTTTTACAAGAAGAAAGAATGATTCATGAAAATTCCCCAAATGCTGTTTTCGACGGATTTACACATTTTAGGTGTGAAAAAACACGAAAAACATGTTTTTACAAAATGTCTGTCTGTCTGTACGTAATGTGACAATAATGTTGTGGGCACTCTATCTCAAGGATTAATACACGGAATTTCACAAAACTTTAAATTCTGTTAGACCTTGATTTAAATTAGATCTGAATAGTTTTCGGTGTATATCGCTACACTGGAGACGTTGCTATGCTGCATTATTTACAATTTTCCCAATTGCCATATTTCAAAAACTAGTGCATAGATTTTCATAAAACTTTAAATTTAGATAGTATTTGATATAACATGGTGCTGATTACGTGTTGGTGCAAATCGCTCAAAAGGTGACGCTGCCATGGTGTATTATTCGTGATTATCGCAATAGCTCTTTTGCAAGAACTAATGCACGAATTTTTCTAAAACTTCAGATTCAGTTATTCCTTGATATATATTAGTTTTGTTTAGGTTTTGGTGTAAATTGCTCTGCAGATGGTGCTGCTATGCTGCATTTTTCACGATTTCGCACTAACTGTATCTCAAAAACTAATGCATGGATTTTCATCAAACTTCAGATTAAAATTCATCATCCTTAGTTTGTGTTGTACATCACCCAACATATGGCTCTGTTGTGGAGATTTTTTTAATAAGATTTTTCAATAACTCTATCTTTAAAACTAATGCAGAAATTTTTTATCAAATTTCGTATTCTCTTATAACTCGACATAAGTTTTTTCTGACTAGATTTTGGTGTAAACCGTCTAACTGGTGGCCTGCTATGTTGTCTTTTACAGGAAGTATTAGCATGCATAAGGCAGAAGAAAGTTTTGGGATTGCCACATCTGACTAGCTTTCAAAGAATCTTAAAACAATTTTTTTAAAGACTCTAAATCTTTGTATTGCATAAAAATAATATATTATTTTTACTGTAAATATTCTATTTTTATGCACTAAATTGAAACATCTAACTACGTCAGATGTGACAATCTACACTGTAAAAAAAAATCAAGAGGTTACTAAAAATTTTTTAGTAAATTTGTATTCCACAGAATTTTTTAGTAACCATTACAAACTTTTTTTTTGCAAGTGAAACAAGCATTTCTTTTGTAAACTGAACAAAAGAATTTTTTGTATAACTAACTTAAAAATTTTTAGTATGAGCCACCAAGCAAATTTTAGTAATAGCTCCAAAATTTTTTTTAATAACCATCACGTGCGCCCGAAGGGCAGGAGGTTCCTTCGAGCTGCATCCAGACTTCTGAAGCGGAAGGTTTTCGGCAAAACTGCAATAGATGGCAGCACCAAACATTGCTAACTGCTCCGACAGGATTTTCATAATCCCTTTACTAAAGAGTACTTACACTACATACATTCGGGGCGTATTTGGCGGCGGCCAGTATCGAACCCGGGACCTTTTAGTCTGGAGCCGGTTACTATAACCACTATGCTATCAAGGCCACACCAAGTGAGTTTTAGTAATAGTTATTAAAAATATAAAACTATTAACTCTCTTCGTTGCTAACTTTTTTCTAGTAATTCTTACAGATTTTCTTGTAACCGACTAAGATTACTAAAAATTTTTTAGTAATTACAAGGATCACTAAAGTTTTTTTAGTAGACCGACACTTTTTTTTACAGTGTAGTCAATTTCTATTTTATGCATGTTAATTTTTCGTGGAAAATGTAGTATAGCAGCGCCATCGATAAGGCGGTTTAAACCAAAATCTAGTCAGCAACAACTTATGTCAATTTATAACTATATAAAAGTTTGAAAATTAGTGCACTAGTTTTTGAGCTAGAGCTATTGAAAAATATTTTTAAAAATCTGCATAAGAACGCCACATGTCTAGTGATGTACACGAAAAAGTAATAGGATTATTTTTTATCAAGTATTAACTGAATCTGAAGCTTGATGATAATCCATGCAACAGTTCTTGAGATACATTTATTGCGAAATCGTGAAAAATACAGCATAGCAGCGTTATCTGTAATGCGATTTACTCCAAAAACCAAACAACACTAATCTAAACCAGGGACTAACTGAATCTAAAGTTTTATAAAATTTCGTTAATTAGTTCTTGAGCTAGAACAATTGGGATAATTACGAATAATGCGCCATGGCATCGCCATCTGTTGAGCGATTTGCACCAAAACACAAACAACATCATGTTACATCCAGTACTAACAAAATTTAAAGTTTTGTGAAAGTACATGCTCTAGTTCTTGAGGTATGGCTATTGTGGAAATTGCGAATAATGCAGCATAGCAACACCCCTTGTTGAGCGAAATACACCAAAAACTAGTGAAATCTAGTTTGTATCATGGTATAACATAATCTAATCTTTTGTTGAACTCCATGCATTAGTTCTTGAGATAGAGTGCCCACAATGTTCTTGTCACATGTACACGACCAGGCAGACAGAATGACAGACAGGCATTTTGTAAATTTTTTTTCGAGTTCTCTGACCTTTAAAACGTGTAAATCTGTCAAAAACCGGATTTCGCGAAAAAATTTCACGAATCCAATACTTTCTTGTAAAGATAAAAGAAACTAAAACAATTTTTAAGACTCTTTAAAAACTATCAATGAAAAAAGACATGTATGAATGAGCCCAATTTAAAAATGATATAGTACCTGGAATGATTGACAAACATATGAATACATAATTAATCAAATTTGTTTTAAAGTTTTAGAAATTTTGCATTTACAATTTAGTTACCGTGCTAATAAGTATTTCTATCGTTTCTTCTATTAAAAAAAAAGATGCATAAATTTTATGTGCTTTATGTGGCATAGTATAGCAAATCCTCTATCTCTAGACATTTGATATTGAAAAAAAAACAGTAAATTTTGTTAATATATGTTGATTTTAAAATAAATTAAATACCTATTTATTTAATACAGATAATATAATATTTTGGGAATTTACTGAGTATAATTACACAGTTTTTCTACGAAAACACTATTCAAGAGCCAAAGAATAATGTTTAATTAAAAAATATACTTATTAATCTCTTAATTTAAAATATAGCTCTCATAATTAAATTTCTAAAATATTGCTTTCGTACCTTTATATTTATTTACTTGAAAGATGTGTATAGTTTGAGCTGTGGCAATGAATCCGCTCAGACCCGTTAGATTGTAAAAACACGCGAATTTGATCGGTTTTAAAACCATTACAGTAGATTGAATCATAATTTGAAAACCAGTGGCGATTCCTCTATAAACGGGTTATCCCTCATTTCCCTTTGATTGGAAAATTTTAATGCCAAATCAGCTGTTGTTAAGACATCCAAAGGCTGTTTTCATGTACGATTCGATAAAATCAATCAAATATTAAAAAAATCTAATATAAATATAAATTAAGTAAGAGCATTTGCCTTTCGGTACTTTTTAACATTTCCATAAAGAGGTAGTTTTAAATAAGACATTTTAAATGCATCGCTTTAAATCTGCGCTGATTTCCATGAAAGTTTTCGTTCTCCTTCTAGCATTCACATGAAAATACTTTTTTAGACATAAAGTATTGTTTGTGCTATCTTAAAATTAAAATTAATTAATTAGTTAAAAAAAACCATCTCGAAATATAAGATAAATAACTCGCAATTTTTTTAATTTTTAACTGTTTCCACTAATTAATATTAGGCCATTTTAAAAATTACGTAGTTTTTTTCTGCTTTTAATGTTTATTATGAATTTATCATTTTAGAATTTTCTTTCTCTTTTCAATAGTCACGTAAAAATACTTTTGTTGTTAGAAAGAAAATATTAATATTTGCGTTGCCTTAGAATTGGTAACAAAAATTTAAAAAAACCACCTCGAAATATGAAATAAATATCTCGTAAATAATTTTTGGATTTAAATTTTTTGGCAATATTACTGTTTGACCATGTTAAACGTGACGTAATTTCCCTCGTTTACTGTTTTGAACGCATATTAATGAATTTATTATTTGAAAGTTTTTTCTTTTTAATAGCCACTTATAAATTCAATTTTTCCGACGTAATATTCCATAATTTCCTGCTTTTAAGATGTAGTTATTTGATTCTAATTTTAAAAATTTTCTGTTTTAAATAGTTATGTACATGTAAAGTTTTATTCGTAAGGCAATATTATTCTTCCCACTGTTTCGACAATTGGCAACAATTTAAAACAGGAATATTTTGTAAAATATGAAAGGAATAGCTTTTGAAATGAGAAACGTTTAACTAAGATAAATAAGAAATTATTATTAATTTAATATTGTTGTTAATATTATTATTATTTAATGAATTATTTTTCAAATTTTACGTGAAAACATAGTTTTAACCGTCTGCAATATACGAACAATATCATACTTTCAATTCAAATAAAATATTGTTGTAACTTCAATTTGAAAATGACGAAAAAATAGAGCTAATAATCCTTATATTTTCCCCATTCCTCCCTTTTTTCTACAAAAATGGTGTAATTAAGTTGCCATCATTAGCGAAATATTGTTAAAATTTCAGAGAAAATTGATACCCCCAAAACTAATTCAACTTTAAAAATTCTAATACTATTTTTGATATATTCGATCAATACGAATAATTGATTCAGATTTTCACGCCAAAGGTTCCAGATTTTAGAAGGAATAACAGTGAAACAATTATATTAATTAGTCATTTCACAGAAACATTTCATAAATTCGTCATTAGTATTTCATATTTATAGGGTAGCTATATTCAAAAGAAAATTTAGCAGATTAAGAATATTTTTTATATAAGTACATTACTTCAATAAAGCAATCGATATTTAGTTACATGGTTTAAAACAAACAAAATGCACCGTATATAGCTGATAAAATAAAACATGCTATTGATTGCGAAATACTTCTACCACGAAAATTTCGAGAAAGCGTTAAACAATCCTTCATTCTAATGTAATGGAGTATTATTTGGATATTATCGCATCGTAATCTGTTTTATCCTTGCCCCCTATAACATGCCATTAAAAGTTATTAAACGTTGGAAATGAATCGTGCCATGTAGTTCTACGATATACGACTATTAGCCCTTTAGATTTTACAGCTCTGTTTTAGATGTATTTATCAAAATATGTTGTTTGAAATGGGTTTTCAGATAGTAACGTTATTATGTAATTAGTGACTGAAATAGAAATGAATATTTAATGACTTATTAATGAGAATGACAAGAACAGATGACAACTGTCATGAATCTTTTACATTCTATGTATTAGCAATAGGCATGCCTTTGACTTCTGATGTCCTTTATAATCTCTTTTTAAAGAACATAAGTATTTTTATGTTTTAAAATATAAAAGTAACAGAAATGTGTATAAGAAAATCTATTATGAAACAATTATAAAAAATATAAATATAAAGCAGAAGAAGATAATAGTTTTTTTTTTATAAGATACAGCATAAACAGATATCAAGATTTTTATCTTGAGCAGGAAGATTTCTTGAACAGAAATGTAACTCAAAAATAAAATTTTAAAAGTCTAAAATTATTTTTTTTAAATATGTATTTTAAAATATGAGTGCAAAGTAAAATTCTTCTTACGGTTTATAAGTGCAAATATTTTAAAAATTTGAGTTTTTTTTAGTTGTGAAACCTATACAAACATTCTAGTTCAAAAGAACTACAAAAAGAAATGTTTTTAAATTGTTTAAATGGTTTAATGTTAATGAAATTTCTATAGACATGTCTCGTTTTATCCTAAACAATGCGCAATAGAACTATCTATTAAACAATTAAATAAGGTTATGAGAAATGATAAGATAAAAAAAAAACTTCTTAAAATGCCTTAAAAAATTTAATAAATGACCAAGCGTTTTCGACAGAAACCAGGCTGTCTTCATCAGGAGCAGATAACACGCCCTACTCATTTGAAAACAGCATCAAGACTGTTTTATCAAAATATTCAACAATTATATATTTTAAATTTTAAAAAATTGGGTTGGGTTGGGTGGTTTTTGCTCTGTTATATGTGGACGGACGACAAATGAACAGACGGACGGAAGGGCAAGCGCTGAGACGGACAGACGGACGGACGAAACGACAACCATAGGTGCTATGTATTTACATGATTACGAACGCACTTAAAAATGGATTAGTATTGTTCCATTAATGATCATTAAATTAGTTTTCCGTGAACAAATATTCATCCATTTCACAAGCGCGGATTCACAGCAATGGCAAAAATCCACGCGGCGTGCGCAATCGGAAATATCCAATTCTTATAGACCTTGTGTGACAGAGTTGGGCAAATTTGTAATTGTAATTATCTACAATGTATGTACGGTTTGAGTGTATGTAATTAATTATAGTTACATACATTGAAGCACGCAAATTTCGTGAAATACAGGGTTAGAATTCAATTATGACTACGTTGCTGCAAGAATCTTTTACAGCATGTAATTTTAACTGTAATTAATTACGTACAATTAAGTTATAATTACATTGCTGGTAATTGCAATTACAAATTCGTTCAACAATAAATTGCTATTTATTTCCGGAAAGTATTTTCCAAATTGTAGATAGTGGAACATTTATAAATGAACTTGGTCCTCGGAATTTGTAGCGAAATAGTTTAAAATGTCAATAATTTCATTCTCACTATATTAATACGTTCGCTGCCGATAACTCCGCCCTCCATGTTAAATGAGTGAGAATTTCACGCGCTAGCGCGTGACCGGCAGCGAATGTGTTAACAACCAGGTTCTCATCCTAATGACTCTACTTAACTTATGAATAAATATTAGCAGAAAAACTTCTTAAAATCAACCTAAAATATACTTAAATTTGCTAGTCCTTTTGGAATATCTGAATCTTTCTTCATCACGCGCAAAGAAAAAATGCTTTTACTATGAAAGCAGCCACACGACTCAAATGAAAGAAGGCTGAAAGGGAAAAAGCTAAAGGAACTGCTAAAAGAAAAACAGTAGGCAACAATCATGAGTATAATCAAAACGGACACACTGTAGAAGAGGAATGAGGAAGCAAATTGTGAAGTGGGGACAGAATATATTAAAAATAGATTAATAAAATGGAAATACACACATTTATGGGATCACAGTAAAATAAATAAATATATATATAAGTTTAATACTAAGTAATACAAAAAGTTAATTATATGGTAGTACTAAAAAGGTTATTCCAAGCTACGGAGAGTGTTTTAGAAACATATTTATCATTAACATTAACTTCACGATTAAGATAAATAGCTAAATTTCCAAGAAAATCCAATTAACAGATACTATTGGCATAAAGATAATTTTAGCATTTTGAAAATTAAAACTATGGCCGGAATCCCAAGTGTGCTTGGCCAGAAAAGATTTAGACATTTCTTGATTATTCATATAACGAGGGTATTCTTTTAAGCGGATTTTTAGATTTCTTTTAGTTGGACCAGGATAAGATAAATTACAGCCATTAAAAAACATTATAAATTCCCCATTTATGAAGATCAGGAACATAAAATTTAGTGGAAGGGATTTTGAATTTATTGACAAGCTTAAATACAACGTTGAAATTTAAATGTCTTAAAACTGTAGCTAATTTGAAACATAAAGTAAAATAAAAGGGGAGGACGACCAAATTATCATGTTTATTTTTAAAAAAAATTGGGTTAGAGTAGAGTTAGGCGATTTATTGAATATTTTCACAGCAATATTGCTGATAGAAGGATTGAAACATCTTTTCACAGCAACAGCTTTTAAGGAATTCAGTTCATCCTTAAGGGATGCAGAATCGGAACAACATTTGTATACGTATAAAAAAACCGATTTTTTCATTGACAGGATTATTTCAGAAAGCATGAGGTGGTTTAGAGACATAAAAGGGTTTTCTATAAACTAAAGTTTTGAAAGAAGAACCATATTTGGTAACTCAAAGGAAGTTTATTACAATTTTCTAACTCAAAAATAAACTGAATATGTAGATCGATGGAATTGACAGTTTGAAGAATGGTAGAAATATCTAAACAATTACCAATTAAAACAAAAGTATCATCGACTTAACGCATTCAACATTAAAATTAATCTGATTTAATAATTTACAGTTGCCTTTAATTGGGCTAATTTGAGTTGCTTAAATTGGACCAAATATACTTTCATAAATTTGATAAGTTTCAAAGCTGTACGCTTTGTATACTACTTTTTATATAAAATTTTATTATTAATTTCTAGTTTCATGCAAGTTTTTGAATATTTTTTTTTTACCTGGATCAAATTCTTAATGCAATTTATTTTTACATCATTATGCAATAAATTTTGTTTACGATTTCTTCTTTTATCTTTTTTGCATTTGTATTTATTTTATTTGAATTCGTACACTGTATTCGTACGGTAAATTTCATTTACTGTGTTGAATTTAAACATTTTCAATCTGAAGGAGACAGACATTTTATAATTCTTTTGTGTCTTTAAAATCGCAACAATTACGAGGACAGTTTCAAGGGTCCGGGGAATTGGCCTGAATTCAACATTCTTTGAATACTTAATGTTTTGCGTTTGATTTATCATAGCTTTGTTTATTTATTTTATTTATTATTATTATTTTAAATAGTGCACATTTTTTAAATACTTTCTTAATATAATTGAAAAATTGTGAATAGACGAAGTCAAACAATCTGAAGAAAAACACCCGTGACAGCAAATGTTGTGAAAAGTATAGGATAGAAAGGGAGAAAGTAAGTTGTGAAAAGTTTGAGTTGCAAAAAGGCTGCAACTACAAAACCACCCCAAAAGGCCAAAGAATCATTAGATATGTTATCTCCCTTGCTAAAGTCAGTTAAATCAAACTACAGAGGGAGCCAAAAAACAGATATATAAACATCTTCGCCATATAAAGTAAACCTTGAAATGAAAATAGAAAACAGCTCTGACATCACAAAAGAAATTTCAACATCTAGTTTTACATAAAAAAACCGTAATTCAATTGAAAAACTAGTCAGATGTGGCAATCCCAAAACTATCTTCTATCTTATGCATTTTAATACTTCCTGAAAAATGCAGCATAGCAGCGCCTCCGGTTAGATGGTTTAAACCAGAATCTAGTCAGCAACAACTTATGTCAACTTATTGCTAAATCTGAAGCTTGATGAAAATCCGTGCATTAATTTTCAGATAGAGCTATTGAAAAATCTCAAAAAATTGCATAACAGCGCCAAATGTTGGGTGATGTACACCAAAAACTAATCAGGATAATTTTTTTATGAGGTACTAACTGAATCTGAAGTTTGATTAAAATCCACGAATTAGTTCTTGAGATACATTTATTTTAAAATCATGAAAAATGCAGCATAGCAGCGATTTGTAGGACGATTTACACCAAAAACTAAACAACACTAATCTATATCAGGCATTAAACTGAAACTGAAGTTTTAGAAAATTTCGTGCGTAAGTTCTTGAGATAGAGCTATTGGGATATTCACGAATAATGCAGTGCCACCTTTTGAGCAATATGAACCAAAACGTAATCAGCACCATGTTATATCAAATACTAAGAAAATATAAAGTTTTATGAAAATCATGCGCTAGTTTTTGAGATATGGCTGTTTTGGAAATTGTGAATAATGCAACATAGCAGCGCAACCTGTCGAGCGATATTCACCAAAAAACAATCCGATCTAGTTTTTATTAAGGTCTAACAGAGTTTAAAGTTTTGTGAAATTCCGTGCATTAATTCTTGACATAGAGCGCCTACAATATTTTTGTCACATACAGACAGACTCACAAACAGTCATTTTGTAAAAAAATGTTTTCCGGACTCTCTGACCTCTAAAACAAGTATGTCCGTTGAAAACGGCATTTCGAAAAGTTTGATAAATCCAATACTTTCTTCTTGCAAAGATAAAAGACTTCTGTTGCAAAAATAAATAAATAAATAAAATAAAATTAATCTAAAAATTCAAAATCTAAAAAGAAAATTAAGACAGTGATGATTAGTTTTGCCTACCAGAAACGATTCAGTATTTAGATTACCAAATAAGCTTGAATGTTGTGTGCATTGAAATAAAAAATGAATAAACAAAACTTATGTGTAAGCCTTGCATATAATTTCTTACATAATATTCAAGTAACTGGCAATCAGTTCCATAATATTTGTTCTTAATTACTGATAACTTTGATTTATACTTTGAAAACATTTTATTTAAAATCAATTACTCTTACTTTGAGATATTTTAATTCATTTTATTTCATTGCTGTTATTTTGTTTCATTGTTTCATTAATCGCAAACGTTGCTTTTAATAAAATTAGTTTCATCCATTCCTATTAAAAATATCCAATTTCATTTGATAAAATTTAGGAGATCGAGGGTCCAACTTAGGCGACCAGTTTGTAATTTTGGACTACTTTTGAAAAATTTTACAAACTAAAAAAAAAAAAAAAAAAAAAAAAAAAAATTTAAAAGATTTTCAAATAGAAATTGATCTAATTATTTATTTAGTTAATAGATGAATAGATTGATCAAGTCTAATGCTATATTGCTGATATTTCAAAAACTAAAAGAGTTACACCGGAAAATAAGTGAAGTGGTCCAAATTCGGCTTCTCTGCCTTATTTCAACAATTTAATTGTTGTTTCTTGTCCCTAGTAAATATCATCAAAGTTTCAAAATTATATATTTGCTAATAAATGTACATTACAAGGTACAAAATTCGGCTAAATTTGATTAACGTCTATACACTGCATATGATTACATGCTTTAAATTTATAAAGAAATCTACTAATAGAAAATTAGAACTTTGGCAAGAAGGGCGAGGGAGGCGCCAAAATCTATGTTTGCTCAGGGTGTAAAAAAGGTTAGTTTCGACCCTGTGTTTTTCAGAAATGAACCGATAGAAATTAGTCTTCCCTTTTTTGATAAATAATTTACCTATTGAGTTATAAGCGATAAATTCATATCTAATTAGAATTGGTAAAAGAATGGGAAGTTAATAATACATTTCACACACTTCAATTTGAAAGATTATTTTCATCTTCTTAAATGGAAATTTTTAAATACAGGAGTATTAAAAAAAAAGAGAGATTACGGAAGAAACTTCTCATTAAATACGAAAATAGCACTAGCGTCTAGATTGGAAGTACGATGTTTATATTTAAATGGATAAATATGTATATACCATAAAGCACCAAAAATAAGACCCCTTTAGCAGACAAGAAATTCTAATAATTTTAAGGGATGCTTATAACTGGAACTTTTGTGAAATATATAGGAAAATTGGGAGTGTGAGAGGATATATTTGGAATTTATAAATTTATCCCACACACACAGGATTTATACTTTTCGCAAAATAAATGAGGTGGTTCAACATTCAACATTTACACTAATACACTTTTGTTGTGCCAAAATTGCCCCTAGTGGCTTTTTTGAGTAGCAAAGCATGATCTCGTAAGATGAGAGCCATCACAAAGCAGTTCGTCTGAATTCTCCCAGCCTTTCCTTTTATACTCATGATGGCTACACAGAACTGATTTTATGCAAATTAATGCATTTTTGTCTTTAAACAACGCTAAAATTGCCTCCTAGTGGCGATTTTTTAAATTTTCTATTTTTAAATTTTTTTTAAGAATTCGAAATCCCATGATCTACTATGTAGGCTGATCAAATTTGGTTGTGTTTCTCCCAAAACTTTACTCGCTAGAGGGCTCTGAACACCTCACGTTAATTACTAACTACCCTGTATTTTAACATGATTTTTTTGCATAGGATAGCTGAGGATGTTCTACAACCGGGCTAGTTTTTACTTTTTTTAATTTGATTTAAGAATTTTTAGAAAAATTACTTTAAACTCTCCAAACCGGTTGGAACCGGTTCTGAAATTGAAACTGTCGTAATGTAAAAAATATATAACCAAAATCGAAAAAAGTAAAAACTAGATCGGTTGTTTATAGATTTAACATTATCATCCGAGTCTTTTTCTTAGACTAGTAACAGAAGAAGACCCGGATCATAATGTTAAGTCCATGGGAGCGTTCATTTCAAATATGTCGCTCAAATTTTAATATTTTTTCATGATTTTTTAACATAGGATAGCTGAAGACGATCCATAACCGGCTTAGTTTTTATTTTTCGATTTTGCTTATATATTTTTTATATTATGATAGTTTCAATTTCAGAAATTGAAACTATCATAATATAAAAAATCCGTCCTTAGCTATCCTATGCAAAATAAATCATGTAAAAATATTAAAATTTGATCGAGATATTTGAAAAAACTTCCCCATAGATTTAACATTATCATTCGGGTCTTTTTCAGGGGCTAGTTCTGCGTCTTAAGTGTGTAAATATGTTACCTCTTTCAGTCACATATGTATCATTTAAGATTTCTTTATTTGCAACGTAAGAGTTTTAAAAAGCCTAATTTTAGAAAACCCTGTACGGGCGCATTTTGTTTTCAGAAAAACTCAAAACGAGCTTTATTCTTCAACTATCAAACAAGTGAAAACTACTCAAAAATCCGTTTAAAAAAATTTACTTCTGATACTTTAGCCGGCTTGGCAATGCAGTGTGTTGGTACATATGAACGGCATGGTTTCAGCACTAATGTAAGTGCGATGAATCCGGTTTCATAAGCACATTTTTTTCTTGTTTATACACTACTTTCAGTGGATACTTTTAGATAGCCATAGAAACACATCTCTTTTTTAAATATTTAAAAAATATATATACGTACAATACATTTTACAATATGTTTAAGCAAAAAATTAAAGTCCTAGTTAGTATGCCTAGCAAGCATTAAATGCAACTACTATAAGTCACAAAAAATATATTTTTTTGTTGTTGTTTGGAAAATGGACTAATTATCGAATTTCAAAGTAGCGCAATTTTCACAAGTCCTATGAAATGCCCTCATTTTCTGCTTTCCAACGGGCCTATCAGAAATCAGAAAAATTACTTGAAAAGCATCTATACTAATAAAAGAACAAAACGCTCTGTCTGTCTGCGTGTGTGTGTGTCTGCGATGGCTAGCAAAATCTATGGGACGTACGAAGCTCAAAATTTTTATGAGAGTAGCCCAATATATCTTCTGATGTACCTGAAGCTCAGAATTTCAAAATTCTATTTATTAACTGAGTAATTAATTAAATTCCAAAGTTCACTCTCATAAAAAATCGCCTTTTTTCGCTTTTTTTCCCCTTTCATTTTTTATGGTTGGCTGGTTGCATAACATTTTCTCAGAAATAATTAAAAAAGCTGGGACAGATCTTTAAAATTCATAGACTGGCAAACTGTCAATTTAAATGAGGATATATTTTTTTTAAATCACAGCTGCTGTACGCCATGGAGGAAAAAGTTAGGTAGAAGCGAAGTAAACCAAAAAAAAAGGCCCCACCAGTGGCCGAGAGGTTCGGACCTCTAAACTGGTAGACGGCAGGTGCTGGGTTCGAACCCAATCGCGGCTGTCGGCCTAACCGTTCGGAGTTTTCGTGGTTTTCTTCGAACCTTGCGTAAATACGGGTTAGGTTCCCTTAGAAAGATCCCCACGAAGGGCATTCCCCCCTGGTCCATTATCCCTAGTGCAGATAATCGGACGACAAAAAATCAACCAACCAACCGAAAAAAAAGGTTTGCAATATGAAACCATTTATTGCTGAAATTTTAATGTCTCAAACAAAAGCACGAAGAAGGAATTTTGTATTAAGAAGACGGATTGAAAGAAATGAATTACAGCTGAAGCGTATTTTACGAAGAAATAATAATTTTTTTAAATGTTTTTTTTTTCTATTATATTATTTATTAAAATAAATGTTTGCTTTTAAAATAATTGAAATTGGAAAATTAGAAATAATTAAATGTCAAATAAAAATAAATAAAATGTTTAAAACATTTGATTCGAATTAAAAAATTGTATTACTAAAAGTTTTCTTTTTTTTCCAGAAATTTTTAATACTTTATAACGTAGATGAAGAATGTCTATGATTTAACAATATATTAATAATTCCATAATAACAACATATTAGTAATTCCAATAAAATATATTGATGAATACATTCTTTTAAAATCATGCATTAACACTTAAATAACAAATATTAATATAAAATCTAGATTTCAGAGTGCAGACGATTTTAAGAGATTAACGAAAGTATGTTAACTTTTCAAGCAAAATCTTAAATGATGCTTCTATATTGATATTTCAACGTCATATGATAAAAACAAAACAAAAAAAATTCTTGCCTGTGATTAATCTATTTGTATCTTTTATGCATTCCGATCGTGTATTACAGCCAATCATGGCACAAAACGTTATTTTTAAACGAAATTTTAGTCATCTATTCAATAACAGTTTAAAAAGTAAAAACAAAAACAAAGAAATACGGGTTTAAACCAGTTTGAATTGATTATCGTCGGAGTGTCAAAGCACATAATTTTGTTGGTGCTTATTTGGACTTAATGTAGCGGATTTTAGAGTTACATTTTTGGCGTCACCCCAAGACATTATACTGCCACTCTATTTAATTATTTTTACTATATGGTTGTACGCAGATTTTTGGCATTTCGAACATTAGAATGTTTGAATCATTAGCTGTGTTGCAATGAAAAAATTACACAACACTTTTCTAGGAGTTTATTTTTTTATTATTGATAAAATTAAACTGTATTCTATTCAATTTAAAATTGTATTATGGCTTTAATTTGTTTTTAAAACAAAAATAAAAAAGCCGTTTGGCGTACAATTGTTCGAATCAGCAAACGAATCATACACCATAATAAATTATCAAATAGCAAAGTAAATTATTTATCAAAAATAGCCATAAAAAAGAATAGAAGCAAAACTGATTATAACCTTAATTTTTAGACTAATTAACACATAACCCGATCCCAACCAGAAAAAAACAGACCACACTCCGATCCGTGATAGACGAAATTTCCGTCAGTATAAACCCGACCCGAACCTAAAAAAACTGTTTGAAAAAAAAACTATGGATTTGATAACGGACCCGAACCAAATCTCAATCCCGTAAAAATGTTCAAATGAAGCATAACCCGATCCAATCAAGGAAAAATAATTTTAGTGAGCATGAAACCTGACTCGAAGCTAAATATTTTCTTTAAAAAAATTCGAAATATGACCCGAACAAAATCTGAAACCGATAAAAATATTCCAGAGAACTATAACCCGATCCCAGCAAGACAAAATACTTTCCGTGGTCATAAACCCGACTCAAACCTAAAAAATTCCATTTGAAAAATCCTGAAATTTGACCCAAACCACATCGGAATCCAATCAAAATATTCGAAAGAGCTATAACCAGATTCGAGTAAGACAAAATAATTTCCGTGGACATGAACCCGATACGACTGAATACCTGAAATTTGAATCGTACCAAATCTGAATCTGACAAAACTATTTCAAACTGCAACCGGATCCGAACAAGACAAAATATTTCCATGGACTTGAACCCAATCCGAACCCAAAAAAATTTTTTTTTGAAAAAATCGCGAAATCTGAACTGAACCAAATCTGAACTTCGAAAAAATATTCCAGTAAAGCATGTCTTTATTCGAACAAGACAGAATAATTTTCGTGAACACGCAAGAAGACCCGAACCCAAAAATTCTATTTGAAGAAAAACCCGAATTCTGAATTGAACCAAATCTGAACCCGATAAAAATATTCCAAAGAACTGTAACCCGATCCGAGCAAGACGAAATAATTTCCATGGACATAAACCCGACTCGAACCTAAAAAATCCGATTTGAAAAAAAACCTGAAATTTGACCCAAACCACATCTGAATCCGACCAAAATATTCGAAAGAATCATAACCGGACTCGAGTATGGCAAAATAATTTCCGTGGACATGAACGAGGTCCGAACCTAAAAATTCTATTTGAAAAAATACCTGAAATTTGAATCGAACCAAATCTGAACCTGACAAAAACATTCCAAAGAACCGTTACCGGATCCGAATAAGACAATAAACTTCCATGTACATGAACCGAATCTGAACCTAAAAAAATTCTTTGAAACAATCTCGAAATCTGAAATGAACCAAATCTGAACTTGACAAAAATAATCCAGTGAAGCATGTTCTTATTCGAACAAGGAGAATAATTTCCGTGAACACGCAAGAAAACCCGAACCCAAAAATTACATTTGAAGAAAAAGCCGAAATCTGAATTAAACCAAGTCTGAAATTGACAAAAATATTCCAGTGAAGCATGTCTTTACTCGAATCAGACAGAAAAATTTCCGTGGACACGCAGGAAGACCTGAACCCAAAAATTCCATTTGATGAAAACGCCGAAATCTGAATTGACCAAAATCTGTTCCCGACAAAAATATTTCACAGAACCATAACTGGATCCGAGAAAGGCAAAATAATTTCCATGGACATGAATCCGATCCGAACATTAAAATCGAATTTCAAAAAATACCCGAAATCTGAATCGAACCAAATCTGAACCCGACGAAAATATTCTATGAATCATAACCAGATCCGAACAAGACAAAGTAATTTCCATGGACATGAACCCAATATGTAACATTTGGGTTGAATTAGGTTGCAATTACATTAAGGTAAGTCTTTGCTTTTATTTAATTTCACGTTAGGTTACAGTTAGATCACGGTTAATTTAAAATTAGGTTAAAGTTAAATTTCATTTATGTTACGGTTAGAATAAGGATAGGGTACAATAAAGTGACGGCTAGGTTACATTTGTGTTATATTTAAGTTTCGGTAGGGTACTGTTAAGTTGCAGTTAGGTTACAGACAAGTTATGGTTACGGTACAAAAGTTTACGGTTAGGAATTTGTCCACAGAGTGAACATTACGCATGCTTTGATTAAAAATATACACTTACTTTTGTTAAATGGCTCTGAAATTATAATACTATATATCAACCTTTTATCATCGAGTATCGATTTCATTCACAGTATAGTCAGATTTAAGAATGATATAATTAGTATGAAATTTAAAATATTTCACTTGGGATTTCTATGTAAAATTAATAATTCATTACGGGTCATTCCATGTCAAATGAGCAAAAATGTAAAAAAAGCCGTGGCTGTATAGAATCCGATTTTAATAAAAATTGAGATACGTGTTCATTTCATATTCAAATGTATGTGTGCACAATATTTTGACGAAAAATAAATTATTTTATCAATTTTAGACATTTAAAAAACTTGTGATATAGAATGGCTTGCGGATAATCGTCCAAAGTTGCAAGTTTCAAGTTCTATATTTTGAAAACTATTTAACAAAAATGAAGTTTTTTTATAATATTGAAATCTCTGGAAATCAATCTTTATATTTATTGATTAATAATAATCTGGTAATACTATAACTAATCATAAATTGGTTGTAAATATTGAAATTTCGTAAATTTTTGAAAAATTTTAAACGCTATAAAAATTAAAGGATTTTAAAAACATCTTTGAAATTCATGCAAGATGTAGTATTATATATGAAGACCGAATTCTCCAAGTTTCAAAGTTGTTATTTATTTCCTTCATCTTAAAAAAAACTTAGAAACTTTTTAAAAAATGACAAAATCACAATTATTCCTCTTATTTAACCTCAAAAAATAATTAAAGGACAGCTCCGACATCAACAATATTGCACATATATAAGAATCAATAAGTCCATGATACACTAAAAAAGTTTCAATACTGCCTTTTTAATTTCTAACATAACAAAAATGGGTTCAAAAAACTAATATTCGATACATTCTAAAGACAATCTTTCTTTGAAAACACGCGCTTTTTTGCAGTTTTCTTGTTAAAAATAGACCTGTGCTGCCATCTATGATTTTAAGATTAAAATACGGTTATTTTATGAAGAAAATCGTTTTTCTTCTATACAAATTAAAAAATATTCTTGAGGCAAAAATAAACTGAAAGCAAGAATAAAACTCCGTATACTTAAAATATACACTTTTATCTGTAATATCAAAGAGTTTAACACTTTTAAAAGCTTTTATTCATCTCCAAAAAAATGAAAAAAATGTTGACTTTTAAATCATCAGTTTTCATTTATTTATTTTTCTCATAAAGGAATGAAAAAGGCAAGAATTAAATTATAGATGTATTAAATATATTCAATTAGCTATAATGGTTAAAAAATTTGAATTTGGAAAAAGTGTCCTTCATTTTAAAACATATAACTGAAATATTTTATTTTTTCCACGATTTTTTTTATTATTTATTTATTTTTAAATTATAAAATAAAAATACAATTACTAAATTATGCCAATCTGTTACTTATAGTTCATTCTTAAGTGTAAATAATTTTTATTACAATCTTTCCATTTCTATGGCAAATAATCAAACTTGAAATTTCAAGCATGTACACAAGACCTCGATTTCGTCTCAACTTTAATGTAAATTTTTATACTGAAATAAACTAGTCTGAACTCTACTACTTTGCGTTTCCTCGTAAATGATTGTGATCTACTTACATGATGATTTTCAATAAAATCTGTGACATGTCAGCCACACCTGATTTGCTCATTTGGTGTGGAATGACCCTTACGTGACTTAACAGTGATTTTTACGGGTAAATATCAATACTTTAACACGAAAATAACTCAATCGTTGGATATATGTTCCCTCCCGCATTTTTGATTGCTCATTTTAAGTATTTTTAGAGCTTAATATTAGTTGTTTTTTAATCCTATTTTTCACACAGTCAGCTGCCACGTATTTCAGACAATGCATTTCGGCATTCTTCGAGTTAATAATAAAATCATTCAAATTTATGTTCGTTTAATATTGTTAATACGGACCCGGGCAAAGCCGGGCGGGACAGCTAGTATTATATAAAACGTTTGTCGCGTGTAGATACTTATAAGTATTAAAATCAGAAGTCAGTAACTTATATGATGCTTCTAAAAATATACCAGGCGCGTATATATATATATATATATATATACGCTGGTGTGCAAAAATTAAGAACGGAACAGGTAAATTAGCATAATAGCAGAAAAAAAAAGCAACAAAACGACACGAAAGACCAATCAGCAGATAGACATGAAACACATGCAGTAGGACTTGTCCATATATGGCATATGGCGTAAAAGGAAGAGATTCTAAGGGGATAAAGCACAGAGGCGGCGGACGTTCAGGAATTTGGTGAAATCTATTGCGCTATGTAAAGTGATTATAATGATGTTTTTATGCTACTATTGTATGATACGGCCAAGAGCAAAGCCAGGAGATATCATCTGGATGATCTACACGAGGTTGAATCATTGGGAAGTGTGACAAGTGTGGCACAAAAGTTCGGTGTCGCTCACAGAATCGTTTCACGAGACTGGAGTGCATTTTAACCCATTCGTGCCCACCACCTTTTGCGAAAATTTTATTCGGTTGGCACCACTATTTTTAAAAGAATTAAGTTTAGTTCATTAATTACGAAAATGTTTCAATTAAATATAATAAAGATTGCTGTTCTTTTTTACCGGTGTCAAAATCAGTGCTACATGCACCTTTTGAAGCGTCCCTAAAAAGGGACGCTAGGCACTAATGCGTTAAATGAGGAGATCAGCTTCCCGAGCATTTAGCAGTGGCTGCTCTCGAGCAGCAACAGCATCAGAGGACTGCTATATTGTCCTACAGGCGAAGCGAAAGAGGTGGCAGACAGTTAGAAAAATCGCAAGGCCGATGGAATAGACTATTGAGCGTCGGATATCACATTTTACCACAGCTAGGAGGCTGCTCAAAGATGGTTTATATGCACGACGCCCAGTTCGGTGTGTTCTGTTAACGCCTGTTCATCGGATATGCCGGTTTCTATGGTGCCAGTAACTCAAGAAGTGCACACAGCAGGAGTGGGTTCCAGTAAGTTTTACGGATTAGAGCGGATTTAGTTATGACAAGCGATTCTGGACGTATACTCATCTGGAGAGAGCAGGGAACACATAATCACACCTCCAAAATCATTTAAAGGGAGCGTTTTGGATATATCGGTATACTTGATTGGGACGGTGTCATGACTGGTAGCCAAACGAACCTCCACGTCATCCAATTATGTTCAATCCCTGGGAATTGCGCGAATATTTTTTTACATAACACACACACACATATGTACAAGCTGTCCCAAGATTACTGGGACAAACTTTACGGGCAGGTATGAGATATCACAAGGATCCTAATTTGCATAGCTGTTCAGGATCAGAAATGTTTTCCTGGTGTGATAGTGAAGACACAAAACATAAGAATGATGGGATAGTAATAAGAGGAGAAAGCATGTTTATTATCCTTAATACAGCGAAAATTAAGAAAAGAAAACATTAAAGAGACACCGATCGTCCTCAAAGTAGATGCTCTAAAGTACGGCTCCGTGCAATGATGAATGGAAGGGCATTTCCGGCGCATGAAAGATCTAATGTTCCCAAAAATACATGTAGTGTCCTAGACTTTTCCAACAGCTGCCACGATACGTGCAACAAGTTCTTCAGCACTTTCCACCATTGTTCCGGCATTTTTGAAACACTAAGAATAATAAACATTTTTCTCACCCTGTTCGTGTCTTTCTTTTCTTGTATTTTGTATCGTCACTACAGCGACAGGAAAGCGTTTTCGTCTATGGGTTGCTATGCAAATCTGAATCTTTGTGATGAGCTCTACATCCCCTTAAAGTTTTTCCCAATAGTTCTGGGACACCCAACATATATCAAGTGTATTTACAGTCAGAAATAAAGTTTTAATATTTTTTAAACAAATTTATATTTAAATTTTAGTTATCAATAAAGCAAACAAATTTGAAAAAGAAAGGATTTTAAAATATAAGTATTTATTCTAACAAAACTTACAAAAACTATTAATTACGTAAAAATGTGTGACGTTTTTAGCATATTTTTCTTCTAGAGAAATTTATCTAAAATTAATTGTTTTTTTTCATATAAGTAATGCAAATACTTAAACAATACAGTGCTCTCGTGCAGAGGCGAGAGGATCAATTCTCAAAAAAAAAAAAAAAAAAAAAAAAAAAAAAAGATAAATAAGTCCCCCAAAATAACAGAGAAATCGAAAGAAGGAAAAAAATGCCCTTAGCATGCTTTTTCCATATACCACAGAAGCTTTCCAATTCCTCCCCTGGAGCTTCAACTCATCCCGAATTCCTCCTAAAAATTAAAATGACAAAATGAGGATGCCCTGAGGAAGGTATTTCAAGGATATCCCCAGGAGTCAGGATATCCTGTAAAACTCCTAGGGAGAAACCTCCCCAGAAGTAATGCCCTGCAAAACTCCTAGGGAGAAACCGCCCCAGGAGTAATGTCCTGCAAAATTCCTAGGGAGAAACCTCCCCGTGACGGCATTCCTATAGACGTACCTAGGAAGTTATCAACTAGGATGACACTCCTGGGGACATGCCTTTGAAGTCATTTAATATTCAATGGATTTTTGTTGAAAATAAATGTATAATCTGACTTTAAAATAATATAAAATATCTGTGGTTCTGGATAATAACTTAGGAAAATGCAAACAAAATAAAAATTTTCCAACAAACTGAAATAAATAATGTGAGGAGATGAATATGAGAACATGAATATAATTTTCTTAAACATTGCAATGATACGTTGAAAAGAAAGTTTTTGTAAAAATATAATTTTAGTAGCTCAAAATGAAGGTGTATTATTGAAGCTATCACAGTTTTTTCTTTTTTCCCTATAAAACGTAATCTTCGACAATTATTTTTTTCCTTTCGCGTCAGCACTTAGCGTACTCAACTTCTGCTCTGATGAGCAAAGCAAGCATTGGTGAAGTCTAGTCTGGCGATTTTGGCGGTTTGCTCGACGAACTTTTTTCATTTTATTTGTTAATTTAAGAGGTAAGTAAAGTTTATTTTTTCTTAGGGCGTGTTCAGCACAACTTACCGGTCACTTACCGGTTACTTACCGATTGTAGACAAATACGAAATGAAAAGAAAGGCGAAGTGTGACGTTAACTACAATTCAACAGGATAGTTTTCATTGGTGCCACAATTCGCTTTCGTTCTGCCCTACAATCGGTCCGTAACATTGCTTATTTTGGTAAGTTGCGCTGAACACGCCCTTAGTTTAATATTTTATTCAATATGTAAAACCTCATTTAATAATGCAGTTGTTGAAAATTCCGCTTGTGCAATAAAACGTACATTATTCATTTTCACACGTGTAAATCTATGTTATACAAATATTTTCATTTCCACATTTTTGTTGGAGGATCTTTAGTTTTTCAGTTATTTGCATAAATTAATATTATAAAGCTTCCAGTCATTTTAAAAATCGGAAAAATGTAAAATAATCGCACGGGAAAAATCCTGTTCAGTTGAAAAAGGCAACAAAAGTTTTTATTTTTGATAGTTTATTTATTTATATTTTTGTCATACAATGATATAATACAATACTATGATACAGTTTATTATTTTCTTAAATAAATTTGAGAAATTTGCAGCATTTTTATTTCATAGTTTTTTAGTATAACTCGTGATTAAAGATATTTAAAGTAGCACTAGCTGAAAGTTATTCGCCCGTTCTATTCCCCACTTTTTTAAACTAATTTTTTAACTAATTAAATCTAAATACCTTCAATTGCATGTGTTTAATTTTATTTTAAATTTTAATCTGCTGTACGGTTTCGGATTCATTATTGGTAGGTATATAAGTTTTAACTTTATTTTTATTGCACACCAAATCTTTTAATCCTAAGTATCCATTAAAATGAGACTTTTAAGTAATTTAATTTTAATTTATTTATTCTTCACTAAATTAAATTTTCCTTTATGTAGGGGCATTACAATACGTTTCAATTGTATAAGCAGATGCTTTATTATCTCACTTATTGCAGTTTATGATTTTTTTAAATTTATATTTTAAAATAGTGGGTAAGAATTAAAAGATTTGGCTTTTGAAAATTGATTTAAGGTCACCAGTGGTAAATCCTGGTCAAAAATTCCCAACATTAAATTTCAATTACTAATAAAAATAAATACTATTGTTCCCAATTATTTGATGCAAAAAGTACCCCTTGATGGCTATAGTATAAAATGCTTACTTACTTAAACATTTATGCACTTATAATTGAAATAATTATAATTGACCAAGAATTACTCCTGAAACAGTTTAATTTTTGGTCACTTCTGGGGAATTATTGGTCAGCATTCTTTTTTATGTAAATGAAGTTCTAAAGTTGTTAATCTTTTTAAGACAGACTATTAAAATAAGTAGAATTAATCTTATAAAAGTTGTGGATATCTCATAATTGTATAATAATGCATGGACATTGTTTTGGATATAAATACAAATTTGATGTGCAAAAGAATCTTAATATTTTACAAAACATAAATTAGCCAAGGCATGTTCATAACATTTATAAGCAGTATTTATTACTTCGGTATCCACTATGAATGGATTAATACCTTGCAAATTTATTGGTCCTTAAAATATAGAACTGAATGCTAATGTTTAAGATTTTATCTCGTTTAGGCCATCTCAAATGCCTCCTTTTTTCAAGACATTTTATGCAAAGTTTCATAAAGATCTTTATTATATCACACAGCATACTAATTAGATTCCTTTATATCGTTATATGTATTTTAATGTACGATTTTTGCAATTAACAATGAGATTTCTATTTAATTGTTCAGTCATAAATGGATTGTGGTATGACACCGTTGAAATAAAATAGGACTGTTAAATCATAGTTGAAGTAAAATAGTTGAAACTTTAAGAATGACATAAATATTTATAAAATATGTAAAAATCAAAGTCAATGTTAATGTTGTTTTGCAGAAATTTGTGTAGCAATTTTAAATATATAGATATATATATATATTGCATTATCGCATTTCAAGTAAACAATTATAACTTCTACTAATCCTGCCGCCTTACCCAGAAATTCACGCCCTGATTTATTAGTAAAAATGTACTTTTAAAATCCTATTT
Organism: Maratus speculifer; assembly: GCA_964019185.1. Taxonomy (NCBI): domain Eukaryota; kingdom Metazoa; phylum Arthropoda; class Arachnida; order Araneae; family Salticidae; genus Maratus; species Maratus speculifer. The sequence continues at coordinate 248,189,644 of OZ025293.1, read as the reverse complement.
AAAATATTTCTATTAAATAGGATACTGGTGATGTTTAAAAGAAAGAAATTCATATCACACTCAAAAAGACACGTGTCCGTCGTTTGGTTAATAAACAGATGTGCCAATCTGAGCCTCAGAAAACTGATTCCAGTTCAGATTCAGACTCTGATAAAATAAATCGGAATGTAGTTCAAGGCGGTTCAGAAGAGAAATCTTATGATGATAGTATAGATGGCTCAAATTCAAGCATTCAATAAGATTCCAATTCAACCTTTCATTCTGATTAAAATTCAACCTTTAATTCAGATTCTAGTTCTGATTCAAGCACTGGTATTTTAAATTCCAGTTCTAATTCAGGCTCTAATGTTTCCGATTCTAACCCAGATGATGTTATAAATGCAAAACATAAAGAAGTGTCAGATTCCACGGAAACTTCATTTAATTGTGGTCTAACTGAATGGGCTGTGAAAAATAACGTAACAGCAAAGCAATTATCTTCCCTTTTAAAACTGTTAAAAAGGCATTCATGTTTTCAAGATCTCCCTTTTGATGCAAGAACTTTGTTAAAAACTCCACGCCATATTAAAATAAGACCTGTTGACCCAGGAAATTATGTACTCCTAGGAATATTGACCCATGCCAATAGCATTCTTAGAAATTAAAGCCGTAATATCGAATCATTACAGCTGAATCTTAATTTCGATGGTTTTCCCATATCGAAATCATCAAGGAGCACCTTATGGCCTATTTTAGGCAATTTTACAGGTTTTTCGGATTGGGTTATATCATGGTTACAGCAAACCAGACAGTGCTAATGAATACATGAAAGACTTTATAGAAGAAGCAAAGATTTTAACAATAACTGGAATATTCTATAAAAACAAAATTATGAAATTTTCTGTAATCTCTATAATTTTTGATTCTCCTGCTAACGCTTTTGTGTTGTCAGTAAAGGGGCATGGTGGGTATAACAGCTGCACAAATGCAAAGTAGAAGGAATTTATCTCGCGAACAGGACATGCTTTACATATACAACGGCAGCTAAGACAACCGATGATGAATTTCGAATGAAAAGTAATGACAAATATCACATTGAAAATTCAACAAGTTTATTGGAAGATATTCATAATTTAGGAATAGTAACGCACATATCCATAGATTACATGCACTTTGTATGTTTAGGCGTCATGCGGAAAATGTTACTCTTATGGTTAAGGGGGAAAATAAATGGAGTTAGAATTCCATACAGGGATGCCGAAAAAATTTCCGAAAACTTTATAGATTTGAGGGAAGATGTGCCTCTTGAGTTTTCCAGAAAGTTTAGAGGACATAAAGCACTGGAAACCCACAGAATTTAGGCAAATATTATTATATACTGGGCCATTAGTTTTCAAAAATATGTTGAGCAAAGAAAAATGCACACATTTTCTTTCCGTACATGTTGCAATTAGGATGCTATGTGCTGATCAATGCACCAATATAGATTATGCAGAAGAGCTCCTTGTTCATTTTGTTAAGTGATTTGCAGACTTATATGGTCCAGAACAAATATCTCATATTGTTCATGGCCTTATCCACTTAGCGAATGATGCAAGAAAGTTTGGATCAATTCAGTGCTTTTAAATTGGAAAATTATAGGAAAACGTTGAAAAAATATTTAAGAAAAACTAATATGCCTTTGCGGCAAATATATAGGCAAACTTTGGAGACTCTGGCTGTAAAATCTATGAAACTGAGAAATTCAGCACCAGTTCTTTTGCAAAATGTATAATTAGAATTCATCGTTTCAGATGATTATTTGCATTTGCATTCTGAAAAATATCTTTTAGAAATGGTTTCCATTGTAGATTCTTGTTTTATTTTGCAGTCAGGTGGAATTGTATTATTAGAAAAATGTGAATATTCCAATGAAAAGAAAGAAAATATTATAATTGGTAAAGAATTTTTAACAAAATGGTTTTTATTCAAAACCGTGCAAATCTTCTTTATTTGCAGTTGCACTATTTGGTATATACTTAGTAAATAAGTTGTCCAGTTTAAAATCCTGGCCTCTTCAAAAAATAGCCAGGAAATATGCAATAATCCCACACAAAAAAAAGTTATGTTGTTTTTCCATATTTGCATTGATAATTTTTAAAATTCATAAAAAAGCAGTTGGGTCATTCCATGCCAAATCAACAAGTGATACAACCTGAACCTTTCAGATTTCGATGAAACTCTCAGGAATCGTTCTGGTTGATGATATAAATTTGAGCATATTTTTCTTTTTTATTTATCACTTTAAATTTTCATACAATTATTTAAATTTTGAAAAATTATTGTTTTAGGCTTGCTTACATGTTTTGAATTTTGAATTTCTCAAGTTCTATCAACGATAGAAAGTTTTATGACCACTCATTTTAAAGAGGAGTTTATCAGGTTTAGTTTGATTTGCAAGTTGATTATGCATAGTTATAAAAATAAAATTAAAAATGTTGAAATATGGTATGTTTGTAGTAGTATTATAAGCTTAAAATTTTGAAATTTTAGAGTGAGATCTCAATGGGATCAGGAATTATGAAATAACAGATAAAAATAACTATTAAAATAACAATGATTTAGACCATATAGATATGATTTAGACCTGCCCCCTTGCAAGAAATTAAGCTTCCTGCTCCTTACAATGAAGTCTCACTTCAAAGATCATCTTTCTTACAGTACTTTTCGACTTAAAAAATAAAAATCAGTCAGAATGAAAGATACATTGATAATTCAAAACTTCTGTTCTCCGGAATTTGAAAATATAACAAAAATGTCACGGCAAATTACGATAGTATGTAAAAAAAGAAAAAAATCAAAACACAAAATCAGGCATCACGCATAATTTATGAAACCCTTTCCAAAATTCTGAGAAATAAATTAGTTTCACATCTTATGTAGGTATTTGAATTATCTTGTATAACTATGCATATGTACCATAAATGGCAAGCATTCTAGTTTGAATGGCGCACCTTAGTAACAACTTAAACTTCCATATCTATTTTTAATGCCTATTTTACGAAATTTATGGACTGTGTTAACATATAAACGAACAAATAAAAAATATATTTTATTTACATTCATTTTCAAAGCTGTGGAAAATTTTCTTTGTATTACAGAAGTTTTTATTTTAAATGCAATTACAGCATTTCTTATTTTAAACGAGTTTCACTACAAGTTAGAATTTCGAAATTTTAAGAAAATTTAATATGACATGTAGAAATGTCTCATATCTTTAATTTGTTATTTTGTTCAAATATTTTTGTGTCAATTTAACAAAAGTGATTTATTTAAATTTGCTGGATCTGAAATGTTTATATATTAAATCATATTAACTATAACATACTATAAGTATAATTATTTAAATTATATTTACTTTTCATCATATTAATGATTTCTCTGTTGTTAAAAAAATTAATGCGGAACAAAATTAAACTTTTTACCCGAACCACTTAAAAATGGCTTATTTAATATGCACAAAAATTTCCAAAGTATGTTTTACATCTGTGCTTGATGCATAATTTTTACATCGATTAAATTGCTCTTAATTAGCCACATTTAAAAAAAGGTATTTTCTCCATGTCATGCAAAAAACTAACTCAATCGGGTTTGATTCATATCTAAATGTGTGTTTTTAAAATATCCATTAACTTTTACCTATTTTCAAGCTGTTTACATAACAGGAAGTTAATTTTATTTAACGATAAAATAAAAAATTATTGAAAAATTATTCTGTATTAATTGTAAATATTTTATTCTACAGAAATGCAATCGAAAAAAATTGTTACGACAATTGTAAATAAATGTAAATCATAGATCTAGTTTCCTGCTCTTTATTCAGTGAATTGTTATCATTCATATTATCTTATGTATGTAATAAGTGTAGAGATATTTAATAAAGCTACTGATGACCTTTTTAAAGCCATTTTCAAATAGATTTCTAAAAAGTACTGAAACTGAAATAGCTTTCAATAATTCATGAAATACATTTTAAAAAAGACATTTTTTAAAAACTTCCTTCTTGATCCTAAATGAATCCTGACATTTTTAGCTTTTCACGTTGCATAATTGCGTTTTGAAATCATTTTTAAAAAGGCTAGAGATTTTTTAAACTTCTTTAGCAATGTCAGCGTAAATATCTACAAAGAACTTTTTTTATGTATGTTATGAAGGTTGTTATAATTTTCATTCATATTATATTAAATAAAAGTAAAGATAAAATTTCATAAAGTAATCTGAACATTTTATGGAAAACAAATATTTTAATAGCTCGTTTCAGTATTCAGAGAATTTAAACACATTTACCTGAAGTAAACACTGTAATCCTTTAAAATTGAACTAGAGAAAATTATATTTATATTGAAGTTTAATAATTCTATCACCTGTGATTCTATGAGTTAATAGAAAGTTCGAAAGGTGAAATCTTTTGGTATTTTTGAATGAGAATATAGATACTAGTTAAATAAAAAGAAACAAAATCAAAACTACTTCACTGTAAAAGCATTTTTTTCGCACATAACTGTAATATCTGAATTCTTTAAGAGTAAAGATTGCATAATTTTAAATTTCGCAAAAATATTTTGCATATCTCTAAATTTACACAGTATAAGTATTTTAATAGGGTGCCATGACGTTTCAAGTACTTTAAAATACTAAAAACGCTATTTTTATTATCATAATTGTACGTCTATTAAAAATGAGAGACTTTAAGTGTCTTTAAAACAATGCAACAAAAATATGAATTTATTTTGTAACAACTACATTAAACTATGCTACTTACCTTAGCTGTAAAAATAAAGGAAACCAGAAAGAGTTTAAATTAAATGTGAATCAATTTGTATAAAATAATGCTAACTTTTGAAAATGTATGTTATTGCGCACAGGGCCTCATTATCAACGGGGCACTCTCCCACCAATAAAAAGAAAGAAATTTTTTCCCCTTATTCATTACAGTAATTTCGACTGAAAAGGGCTTTTAAACGTAGTAAAAATTTCTCTAAAACTTCACTGGTGAGAGAGTACCCCGTTAGTAATCAGGCCCTGACTGCGCATTAACTGCACTTTGAAAAATAAACAATACTAGTACATTGTCCTTTTTATTCTAAATGAAATGTCAGTTATTATGGTATCTAATAAATTCTTAAAAATTAAAATGTATGTTCCTTAATAAAATATTCTTATGTTCGAAGCAAAAAAAAAAAAGCAGCTTGTCACCGGAGGTGCAATGAAGCGAACATCGGTAAAGTTTCTTAGGTCTTCTTTGAAATAGTCGATTTAACTTTTATATCGTTTTCCTTGAATCACTATACAATAATATGTAAACCTAACTCTAAAGAGCAATGAAAGGTATAAAACGCTACTTTAATCTTAAAAAAAAAAAAAAAAAAAAAAAAAAAACCGCACTGTGTTGTTTTTTAGATGAAAGATGATTATTACGAGATTTCTTTCCTTCCTTTTCTTTACGAAAACGCGATGGAGCATAAGGACTAGGTCATACAGGTTCGGCGCTGATGAGAGGCGAAAAATTAATAATCCTACCACGGTAACTTGATAAAAGTCAGACATCTGACTTTTATGGAAAATGCGGTGGCAGTTGCTCGATAAAGCATACGGCGCTAACTTGTACATAAGCAGAGTAATATACGGGGTGAATCTAAACTCTTGGGCAAAACATTAAGAGGTGATAGTACACATCAAGGCAAACAATATTAAATAAGAAACTAAGAATCCTCTGTTTTTCTAGTTAGACGTTTATGCTGATATCTAATACGGGCAAACGGGCAAAATTTTGCTGTAAGAATTGATTTTCCCAAATCGAAACGACTTTCCAAACGAGCTTATATTTAATTTATCTTTTATAAATTATCGATGATCTTTGTTAAATCACATTTAGTAACATTATTTTTAAATACAAAGACAAGAGATAAATAAATAAACATTCTGCTAGCTAAATAGTTTAAAATCTTTAGACAATGATGCAAACTATCAAACATTGCGGTAAAATTATCACTCTATTTCATAGAAATAAAATTCTCCTTTATTCTCATTTATAAAATCATTAACAAATAAAAATTTTCAGAGAAAAGTCTGGGATTGCCATTTGTATCAATAAAACCTTTCATTAAATAAGATATCTAAAAAAAGGTATGTCATCAAACACAATATTAAAGACATAAAATATATTTTATTTCAAAAGAGACACAAAATCTGATGAAAAGCGAAAAATAAATCTATTTTTCCTGTATAAAAAATAGAATGTTTTATAATGTAAATTTAGGTAATTCACGAAAAAAAAAACTTATTTAAAGTCAGAAGACCAAGTTACGTTAATATTAAAATAGGAATGTAATGAATAATTGTTTACTTTGTTTTAGGATTCAAACTTTGCCAGTGCTCGTTATTCATAAGGAATATATTAAAATGTTATTTTATATGCAATGAATGTTTCAATATTATTATAAAATTTATTTCTTAAAATTCATTTAAAATTGATTATATATACATGTAATTTAAGGAGTCCAGGGGTAATATCACATAAGTTTAATAATCTTGATTAATATAAAATATTTACAAGGGAAAAATAAGTAAAAGATTAAGATTAAGGGGCATCTTCGGTCTTTTCAACCAGAGCTCGGCTGAGCACGTCTTCACCTGGCTGGATCCGGCATCATTCTGACTCTTCTGCACTGTCGCTGAGGCCCTTTCGTGGGAAAGTGCGGACTATGCAACAATTATTTCACACGTGGCTGTTAACAAGGGCGTCCACGTGTTGTACTTTGATACGGGGCAGATGTCGAGTCGGCCAGATGCATCTGAAGCGAGCCTGTTGCTATGGGCTCGTTATATCGACACTCGGCCAATCCGACATGCAGCTGACCGCAGCTGAACGTGTACAATGATAGGGATACTTAAGATAAACTATTACCAAAAACAATCATAATAATATACATCTACATAAAACATTGTAAACCTTGAAAGTACGAAAAAAAAAACACAATATCTAAATATGCATATACATAATATGAATTGACATACATAATAATCGTATAGTAAAATTTGTTATCTTAATACACTGTTGAAAACAGAAATCATAACAAACAAAAAAAAAATACTGTTGAAGAAAAAAAATTGTTGGTCAACTAAAAAACAAAGACACTAGAAATAATGAAAATAATAAGCAAAATACAGAAAAATGTTGGAGGTTATTGCCGGCAATAATGGTGTCACGAACTGTTCATTTGCACTAAAAAGTTAATAGTCAGTACAGTTTCTAATTGTCCATGCGACGCAACATAAAAAAAAGCACCTGTTGCATATGCAAAAGAAATATACGTAAAGAAAAAAAATCACTGTTTTGTATTGTTAAAATGTTATGAAGTTTGTAAATATCCACTTGACGCAACATAAAAAAAATCACGTGTTGCGTATGTAAAAAAAAAATAGAGGCAAAGCACAAAAAATAAAACACTACTTTGCATACCGGAAAATAATAATAATAAAAAATATTTTATGCCAAGCTAAAAAAAAAGCACAGCTTGCATAGTTAGAAAAAAGATAAACACACACGTACACTCTTGAAACTCTTTGTTCCACAATTTATAAAATCTTGACGCACAAACGACGAAATGGAGAGAAAAAAAATAAATTTTCGTCACAAAAGTCTTGAACTGTAAGATCACACTAGGAAAAAAAGAACACTTGGGAAAAAGAAAAAAAATAAAAACACTGGAACGATGTGAGTCTGTATACTTGAAAAAAAAACAAAAGGTTTCTTTTTTTTTTTAATCCAACATTTCTTGATCAGGTTTTCTTCACGTATTTCACAAATCTTAAAAATAATTGTTCTCAAAACACAAATAAGCATACAGTGGAAATTTCTTCGCACATCATCTTGGAAAAAAAAACAAATACTGCAGTTTAGAACTCAGAAATTGTAGTTAAAAAAACACGAGGTAACTCCAACTTCTGTAATGCGAACTGTTTCTTTCGAGAAAATTTTCTTATCACTTCGTATTTTGTTTTCATAATACGAACGTGTGAGTAAGGTGTTGATACGAAGGAACCCGGAAATAAACAGCTCATTATCACGATAGCAAGTGTGTCGAGACTATACTTTTCAATTGTATAGTTCGGCTCTTTTTGCGGCGTTCCTGGTGTTAAACACATTGCTACCCAAAAATAAACAAAGAGTCGAATTATGACGTCGAGTTGGCATCTCAAATCGAGACGATGGTGTGATAGCGAAAAAGTAGAGGTCATTAACAGATGACCCTTAGTATCTGAAGTCAACTTTTCAACTTTACTGGGCAGCTGTTCTACGGCAGTGATATAATTTTCGAAAGCCATTTGTTTCCCGTCTGTCGTAGTTTCGTTTTCCACCACACAGGCGGTAGTTTCATTTTCCAAAGAGACAGGAGCTGACGTCATTTCGTTGAGAAGGGGAAAGCTAGCAGCAGGATGAATATGTGAGGGCGAATTTTTTTCAGAAATGTTTGTTAACGATTTCCGTTCTACAAACTGTTTATTGTTACCGTAAGCGAATATTATGGAATATTGCATAGGGGATAAATTTAAGTAAAAAAAATCTTCGAACTTATTACCATTAAACTCAGTCTGTGCAACAAAATATTGAAGTGGCTTTAATTGGGATATTTCAGCATCGAAAATAGTTACAGATGAATCATTTAAAGGGGGGGATCCCAACAGTTGATACGTTTCTTTACTGACAAAATTTAAGTTATGTACTGGGTTCGCATCCGCTACAAAAGAGATATTATTGATTTTTACGATCGCAGCCGTACTACACACTTTGGAAGGGATATGTATCGTATTGATGTGTACGACAGTTTCTGAAACAGGGTTAATGTCTTCGTGGGAAGGCATATTTTCGGGATTTCGCCCCGTCGAATGGGACGAACGGTAGTTGGGGCGAGAATGTTTAGAGCCGTTGGGACCTCGCTCCGCGCGTTTACACTGAAATTGTTTATGACCTATTTCCGAACATTTATAACAGATAATTTGATTGTATTTTTCACTATTGTGGGTTTTCCGAGAGTCCCTTTGAACATATCCTGGTGTTGCTTCGAAATTCGGGACCGAATTGCAAATTTCTTCATAGATCACTAGCTTTTCCTTAACCCTTTAACCGTTTGTCCCGGCTTATTCCGTATTTCACCTTCTTACGCTGAATCGTTTGCTACGGCTTTTCTCGTAAGGGATTTCATGTCAACGAAATGTTTGTTCCGGCTTTTTCCGTACACTGGTTTTTGTTCGTGAAACGTTATGCCCGGCTTTTGCTTTCTCTTCTTTCCCCTCTTATAAACTGGTTGATTGACGTGTGGGCGCGTCCAAGTATGAGTGGTTCTGACTATAATCCTTTTGTGCTCCCTTAAAGAAGTTATTTCACTGTGAATATGCATTAATCTTCACTAAAATACCACCTACTTTCAGTGATTTTTTTTTTATTTTATTAATCATACAGTGAGTGATCCTGTTTGAAATAATCCTAAAATATTGGTATAATAATTGTAGCTTTTTTCATATGGCGGGAATACAAGAGAAAATTATAAGCAAGAAATTATCATATAAGTGTATAAAAAATATTATGTAATTGCGAAATTAATTTTACATGTTAATATTCACTTTCATACTATATATATAAGTATCATTTAATAATGGGATTTTTTATTATACTAAATTTCAAACTATGTATGATTATGATATTGCTATTTTAATATAATTTATAATTTTTATATTGCATAAAGCATGTTAAAAAAAAAAAAAAAAAAAAAAAAAAAATCAATGTATGCACATCCAAAGAATAGAATTTTTCCAGCATGTAATTATTTGTTGCTATATTTCATCTTAACATGAATTTTTATGAGGTGTTAGCAGGATATATCTTTCTTTCTCTTTTGTAATAATGCTGAGATTATTCTAAATGCATAGATTTGTTTAATTTTGCAATTTTACTCACGGCATTCCCTTAGTTTTAAGAAAAACATCGTCGGAGGCTAACATCCAAATATTTAAAGCATTTGTATATCCCCTACCCCCTTCAATAAAATAAAACGATGTAATAAAACTTTATAAATTTTATTTGTATGCTCTGAAATTGTTTAAAAATAACAATAATAATAAAAATCGGGTGTTTCTAGTTCCATTGCACATACATTCTATTATTTGACTTATTGCAAACTGAAACATCCGTGCAAAGAAAATTAAAAAAAAATAAAATAATTAAGCAATTTGTATTATTTTATATGTTTACTATAAAATAGGATATTTCTTTTCAGAGTTATTTTAGAATGATAAGAAATCTCTATAAATTATAAAAATTTGAGAAATAATTGAAAAATCGTGTTATTATTCCGTTTGAAAGTTAGTATAATTCTAAAAAAATTAAAAGTAATAATAATTAGATTAAGTTTAGTGTTTGTTCAGATAAATTTCATAAGCTAATTCTAATGAGGATGTATTTTTTATTCAATTTAAATTCTGGTATAAAACAAAGAAAATGAAATGTAAAATATAAAACTTGTAATACAAAAAAAAAAAAAAAAAAAGGAAAGAAAAAGGTCCCTTGATAGTTTAGTATTCTAAACATAATTTTTATTATTTTTTGCACGAATTTGAGTATAGCAGGGGGAAAAGTACATTTTAAACAGAGTTAATTTGCATTTTTTGTTATTACTATTCGATATTTTCAAAGCATGTTGTACTTAATATGTTTCAATTAGTATCTTTAATTTCATGGATTCCTTAATTTCTCCGTTATTTATTTATTTATTTATTCGTTTTTTTTTCTGAGGTTGGAAAAGAGTATTAATAAATTAAAGAGACTATTACGAAATAAAAATCTAACAATTACTGTATAACAAGTAACAAACTTTTTAATAACATTTATATGTGTAGGTTTAACATTACCATTAAGGGTACATGGGAATCTCGTAAAGTAAAATGAAGCAGTTCTTGTGAAATACTTAACATCAACATCATGCATTTGCTTAAAAATTTTAAACTTTATTAATAATTAAACTTTTTTTAAAGTAAATATACACATTATAGCTCATATACAAATCAAACGAAATTAATTTCATGCATAAATTTACTTTTCAGAATTATTTAACTTATTGCGTATTTTTTGAAAAATATATCTGTTCGGTACATTTAAAAAGAAAAAAAAATAAAAAACATTTGAATCTATCACTTTAAAATTTCTTGTGGTGTCAGAAACATGCTTTTTGAGAATTATAAGAAGCAATTTTCATTTTGGCTTAAAATAAATAAAAATAAAAATAATTCATTAAAAAAAAATGAGAATGCAATATTGTACTTAAAAAACACTTAGACGTATAATGTTAGATATTTTCAAAGTAACAAGATAGTTACATAATTTTTAAAGAGCTTTAATTGTTTACCTAAAACAGATTTTTTTAAAAATGTGCCAAAGCATTAAAAAAGAAAAATGTATATGTATATGTATATGCATACACACATCTGCCAGTGCTTAAAATATATAATTTTAAAACAATTCTATCACCATGGTCTTTTTAGTCATAATTATTTGGCACAATAAACTTTTATCTCAGATTTTAGGCCGATAATTCAAAAATAACCATTTTATATTTCATGTGCCCTTAACTAAATGGTATAACAAATGATCAGATCATTTTTTTTTCTTTTTCGATATTTTGAATTCATGAACTCATATGATAAATATCGAGCATTTATGTTAATATACACTTGCGCATTTCAAAAATCCTTATATTGCATGAAAAGTTATATTTTGGATTGTATCTTTGAAATTACATTTACATCGAGTGAAAAAAAAAAAAAAGTTAATATAAATCACAATATTTCGCATAAAATTAAACTTACGTAAATTATTTTTTTTTTTTTTTTTTGTATCGCAAAGAATCTGTTTCAAAAATTTTCAAAAGTCCTTAACCCCCTGACCGCCGAGCAAAAGGGCAAAAATGTAATGTTGTTTTATTTTTAATTTATTTTAAATGTTAATAAAAGTGGGATTTTTTAACATGGTATGATCTTATCTGCTTATAAGCCTTGAAAGTATCAATCATAACTTAATTTCTTAAAAGTGGATTATATAAAAGTCACTGTCCTAACCACAAGCTATCCATATAACTTGTTAACCCTTTCCGGCATGGTCAAATCCTGTTACTAAAATGAGAAATTATCGACTATCACCGGAATTTACAAACGACTTTTTTAGAAATTAAGAATCTCTTAATTTAGGATTTCATTGCAAAAGCAAAATTTTATTAAAACATTATTGGCGCCGTTCGCAAATTTGGAATTAAAAATAGGTATCCCGGACTGGGCATAGTGTGCCGGAAAGGGTTAAAAGAATCGTACAAATATTTTAGTAGTGCTTTTGCTTTACTTGAAACATAAAATAGATTTTCTATATAAATATAAATATTTCAAAATAAGTACTTTGATAACTATATCAATTTTTTGTTGAATGAAATATTTATACATAAAGTTTTATTTTCACATACTTAAAAAAATATTTTTATCAATGTTGCCATTTTTTCGGTTTACCTAACAATACACCAGTTTACAAACTTTTTTGTGTGAAGGGACGAGGGAAAATATCTAATTTTTAGGTATATTTCGCATGAAATGCTACCTATTGCGGTCCCTTCTATGTTGGAATTTCTGAAAAATTTTTACAGATCTACACCGATCATGACCCCTAGACCCCAAAGCTACCATAAGTAAAAAACTTATATAGACACGATAAGTTCTATAATTCTACTGAAATATCCTCCAAACTAATACATAAAATCTCGTTCAAGTTCGTTAATGGGCAAAATCGGACCAAAGGGTTCAAAAAGGAAAATTTTTGTAAAAAAAAAAAAAAAAATTCTTAATGAAAATAGATATTGAATCAGTTTAAAATGTATATTAATTCTAAAAAAATGGTCCAAAAGTTTATGCATGACAGATTTTTGATAAAATTAAAAATGGGCTCAAGCGGCGCAAAAAATAGGGTTTTTGGGAGAAAAAAACTCAGATTTTCGTCAATTCTTCAGATAAAAATCAAATATCAAATCCAATTAAATTTTTTATATAAGTTCTTAATATTATATAAAACTTTTGTATTTACAAGTTCTTGATAAGAACAACTCTCATTGGAATAAATAAATAAATAAATAAATAAAAACGAAAACAAAAAGGAGGGGGGTGAACAAAAAAAATCTGTAACTGCGTCAATTCTTAAGATATCAAAACCAATTAAATTTATTTTACATCTTCTCAATAACATCTACAACTTTCACACAGAAGGGTTTTTAAAACCAATCATTATAGCAAAATAAAATTAAAAAAAATGGGAGTGGAAAAAAAAAATCTCAAATCCAAACAGCCTTTATTCTGACTCATTTTTAAATTCATTTTTGAATTTAAACAGACACATTTTTCATTTGAAATGCATCCAAATGACAAGTTTTCTTATTTGGAAATTATGTAATGTGATATATTGGCCAGTTTTTCGATAAAGGCAGAATATAGTTATGATGAAAAAATGCTTTGAAAATGGGGCATTTTGAACAGGATTTCCCAAAACGATTGTAATTGAAAAATTGAGAAACTATTCAAAGAACAAAATTGCTTATTTTCCGACTCATTTTAAAATCCACTTTTGATTTTAAACGCGTCCAAATGACAGGTTCTTTTTTTTTTTCCTTTGGGAACTATTTAATGTGACTTATTGGGCAGTTTTTTGATATATGCAGAATATATTTTTAAAAAATGCTATCAAAGTGGGCATTTTTAGCATAATTTTCCAAAGCGAAAGTGATTGAATAATTGAAGATTTATTCAAATAACAAATTGCTTATTTTCTGACTCATTTTTAAATATAATTTTGCTCTCAAACGCCTTTATTTGACAGTTTCTCTTATTTAGGAAATATATAATGTTCCGTAATGGTCGATTTTTTCATACTGTTAGAATATATTTGAAAAAATGCTATCAAAGTGGGCATTTTGAACCGAATTTTTGTTAAGATGATTCAGATAAAAACAGTTCTTATAGAAAAATCAAGTTAAAAATTCTTCAAAAGCGACCAAATAAAATTGTTAAACTGGATTTATATCTAATCATATATTATTTTTAGTTGTTGAAATGCGCACTTAACTTCCAAATCTACCTCCGCCTATAGGCCAAACCAACAGGGATTTTCTTTTAAATTTAAATACTTTGTGACAAATTCCATCTACTTCTTAGATCTGTTGGTACTACTTTTTCTGACTAACATTTTTTGCTTTATTTAATCACTGATATTCTGATGGCAAATAAGGTAAAAAATGTTTTGAATGTTCAAAATGTTTTGAAAAAGCGAAGATTTTGGCTGGATTACGAATGACTTAAGCCAATATTATCTTTCATAAATTCTTAAATCGAGGGCCAAATTTTTATATAAATGCTAAAATTAAAAAATAAAATACATAAAATTAGCAATTCTTTGATATATTTAAGACTTTTGTATCGAAATCTAAATGATTATTTCATACTATAACATATACAATACTTATCATATATTAGATTTATGAAATTGAATAAACAATCTGTAACGAAAAAAATAAATAAATTCATAAATCTTTTTTTTCATGTTTCACCCTTAATCATAAAAATATATTTTAAAACTTAAAAAAAAAAAAAAAAACTTAGTTTATGCGATTTATAAACATACAAAATGCTATAATTTGAGTAAATAAATATTTTTTTCAAATAAAAAATAAATGAGCATTTACAATTAAACAAACATTGAAATTTCTAACTTCTTGCGAAAAGATATTTAAATTTTAATGAAAGAGTTATTTTAAAATGATCCATTTGTTTACTTCTATCGATTCCAAATACTATATAATTTATTTCAATGAATTTTGTAAAGATTTCTTTATACACACAATTAATGGAAGATTAAATCATTAGCAAAAATGTTATATGCAATTTCATTTCTGTAAATAAAAAATGTGAAAACTTAAGATAAAATACTTGCTATATTTTTAATACACAAATAAAATTACGTAATTATTTTGTGAACGCAAAAACCACTCATGTATAATTCAAAGTACTTTCTGAATCTGTAAGTCTAAATCAATATACAAACACAGCTGCAATAGAAAACATATTTCCTAATTTTTTAGTCTCAAGTTTCATGAGTAATTTTGACACTCTTAGTGCAATACACTAATCCTTCTACTTACTGACAGTCATTGTATTTTCACCCTCCTTCCAAACAAAGCAAGCTAACTATGCACGGAAGTTTGTCTGGGGGAAAAAATTGCTTTGAAAATGCGCGAGATACTTGGTCATCTGGGAGCAGGTTTCAGTGAAAGAAACTGCGAAAATTTACAAGAATGTTTATCGGGAAGAAAAATGAAAAACCTTAAGGCGGTGAAAGGGTTAAATTGTATCAAATTAGTACATCCAAATAGCACAGCTTTATTATATGCAGAGTCATCTATACCCTGAATTATGTAATGCATTAACGAAAGATCATCGATGTTTCCATTGTTCGCAATTTCGCGCATTGAAAGAAAATATTGCATTAAATTTTCCGAGGGACGTTTCCTACGATTCATTAATACTTGATGAACGTGGGCTGGGGACGCAAAATGGGAAAATTCTGATAGCAATGCTTGTTTAAGTTCGTTATAAGAGGTTATATGAGGTTCACTGTGAATATATTGAAGAGCTAAATCTCTCAACCCGCGTTCGGCGAAAATGAATTTTTGAACATCTGTAAGCGCAAATGATTGTGCCAAATTTTCAAAACGAGCAAGCCAATTAATTACATTCTCCGTATGTAATCCTCGGAACGGTGGAATTAAATTCTCGAAATCTGTAAATGAAATTACTGGTCTAGTTAAAGTGGGTTCGTGTGTTCTAGTAAACTCGGAAGTTATGCTGTCGTTTCTACTAACAGAGGGTGCGGGGAGGGGGGGGGGGTGGTTCGGGGTCTTCAATTTCAGAATCAGTCGCAATTTTAATAGAATTCGCAAAGGAATTTAAGTCGGTCAATGCCGTGAGGATTCGAGTTGCAATTTCTTCTTCCGTACCATCAATTTCGATGGCCAACAAATTGGCAATTGCGATAAATTCGAGTTTCGAGAATTGAGCAGTTACTTTATTCAATTTTGCGCGAAAATCAGCGCTGTCACTTGCAAATTCAAATCCTTCAAATTTGCGCAAATTTTTCCTGTTAGAGCGCAAGTCATCACGCTCAAAAATTAACTGGTATAATAGTTTTATTTTGTTTGCTTTAGCTAACTTCAGCATAGCACATATCTGTGGTATTTCCGTCAGAAACATGGTGGAAGCAACAAGCGGAGAAAGAAGGAAAAAAAAAAGTACTCACTAGCGAGAAAGTAACTTATCCGAGCCGGCGTACTGTCAAATATAGGTCATTCCCATAAATTGCGTTTCACACAGCTGTTCTCTTTGAACGGTCACTCGAAAGACGTGGCATTTCCCGCTGTGATAAATCCTCAGGAGAGCTCGTTGAATTGCTTGTCTATCGGTGTAATCCAATGGCACGGATAAAATCGGCCGTTTGTTGTCTGTCTCATGTCGCTGATGTTTAGGGGTACAAGAAGGCCGACGCCCCCATGTAATTTAAGGAGTCCAGGGGTAATATCACATAAGTTTAATAATCTTGATTAATATAAAACATTTACAAGGGAAAAATAAGTAAAAGATTAAGATTAAGGGGCATCTTCGGTCTTTTCAACCAGAGCTAGGCAGAGCACGTCTTCACCTGGCTGGATCCGGCATCATTCTGACTCTTCTGCACTGTCGCTGAGGCCCTTTCGTGGGAAAGTGCTGACTATGCAACAATTATTTCACACGTGGCTGCTAACAAGGGCGTCTACGTGTTGTACTTTGATACGGGGCAGATGTCGAGTCGGCCAGATGCATCTGAAGCGAGCCTGTTGCTATGGGCTCTCTATATCGACATACATATATTATAAAGTGAAGAGAAATATGTTTGTACCAGGGAAGTGCGTAGTACAAACAGCTATTATCTGTGGAAAATTTTCCAAGCAACTACTAGTCAAACAATCACCTATTTACTGCACTAGAAAAAAATTATTTACTTACACATTAGTTATAATTATAATTATAAAACCTTATATAAAATAACATAAATTCAAAGTAATTCACAGGACGCGTTTCGAGTTAGAAAGTATAGCAGCTCAATATTAACTACTGTAAACACCTGTCTATAAGAATCCTTGTATCCTTCCCAAATTGTCTTCTAGAAGTCATGGGAATTAAAAAAGGTACTAATGTACAAATCTTTTGCATGTGTGATTTAAATATTAAATATACTGGTCCTAGTTTCATCTGATGAAGTTGTGTAATGCAGAAATTAATTTTAACATTATTTTTAAAAATTTATATTTTTTAATTTAACTTAAAATAAATAAGAAAATTTATACAATGACTTTACGTCTATAATTTTCTAATGATATTAGTTTTTCATTAAAGCTTTAATGTTTTTGTTTGTGGTTCAATTTTTTTTCTAGCACTGTACAATTTTTTCGAAAACAACTGAAGTGATATAATTTTTTTTTGTTAATATGATCAGCAGTTAAACTATAAACTGATCGTTCCGAAAGAAATCTAAATTAAACATACAATGTACAAACCAAAGAAATCGTATGTGAAACAGGTGACATTGATGTTCCTTTTTCACAGGGATTACTGAAACGATTAGAACAATTTTTAACCCTTTGACGGTTAAAGCACTTCTATTCATAAAATACTAAAATGATTGAATGACACCGGAATTTAAAAACAAATTTATTTCATAATATATAAATGTTTTTTTTTTTTTTACGTTCTTGTGTAAAATTAAAATTTTCATTTAAAAATTCCGGTGTCAGTATGGCATTTCGCAATTCAAATTAAGTGGTATTCTGGGCGCGTATACGCGCTTATAACTACGAAAGGGTTAAAATTAGTCTTATAAGCAGTTAAAATAAATTTATCGTTCATCAAAAGATAGAAAATAGCATTGAAATAGTTATGTTAACAACAACAAAAAAAAAAACTAGATTACTTTGCTTGCGATATTGCGTGAAACTAATGTAACTGCATTGAAAATAAAGGCATCTTAAATTTAGACACATATGTGACTAAAAATAATTTCAAACATTTAAATGTATAAATCTGAAAATTAAGAAATTATAGATGTCATAATATGGGATATTTAGGTGTCTTACTGTGATCATTTTAAACAAATTCAAAATATTGTCTATAATATTCGGAACTGTCTTATTTAAAGACATTTCGTTGCTTCAAACGAGTCTTAATTTAAGACATTTTCTTTCTTCCGTTCTTCCCACGTAATAGCTACTAGACGGCAATCTCAGCAGCGCATGTTTTCTAGACTTCTCTAGTTACTTTTGAACTTAGTGTATGTTGTAATTCGAACTGAAATTTCGTTTTTGTATACTCGTATATGTATATATGTATATATATATATATATATACATATTTTACACTGGCATCCAAAAGTTAAGATACAACCGGTGTTTTGCGTCTAATTTGCAAATGTATGAATATAGAGACAAAAAAATTTGGAGCAATTGTGCTCTAAACTTTTATTTATTAAATTCGACATAGAAATTTGCATAAGTTCTCATTCCAATTTCATCGAAAAGGGCTACTGAGTAAGGAGCCAGTTCAAACTTCAAACATTCCACAACTCGTCGTAGAATCTCTTCATGATACAAATTCTTTGAAACAGCAGCAATGGATCTACAGGTACGGTAACATCATGCATTGTTATGTGATTGCTCTCTGTTTGAAGAGAAATAACTCGTTCGACACGTGAATTTTTCAATCTCGTGAAAATTGCCACCGAACTTTTTTACCATTATAGTTGCACCAACGTTCAGTGCATCATAGCATTTTATTTTTTCCACATCATCTGTAACTCCTGTTGGAATGGACATATGGTCACTTGTATACTTTGGAAAGGATTGTGGACATAAAACCACCCTGATACTCTGTTTTCAAAACTTTCTGTGAAAAAAACTTTATTAAAAATTTTTCCGAAGAAAGACCCTTTTTTTGGCTAAAGTTACTGGACTATTAGTGACAACGACAGAAATGTAGATATTTTGAGGAATATAGTTCAAATTTTTTATGAAACTAGGCTTCGAAGCTGCAAAGAAATCAATTTTTTTAATTTAGAAAAACTTCTTTAAACAAAAAAATATTCTCTTAGCAAATGCCACTTAGGATTGATGACATTATGTGATTTTTTTTTTTATGCCTAACTATTCTAGATTCAGCTGAAGAATGATCTCTTCTTATATTTTCCTCAACATTAAATTCTCCAAATCTGCGAAGTCAGATTTTTTTCATTATGGAATCTAAGGTTAGCTAGTTCTCTACTTTTCCCCTTTCTCTTGGTGAAGATTTTACTGGCTCTAATACATTATCCACTTTATTATAACATTTTTTTTGTCACCTCAACATACACAATTTCATTCCTAGTTTTACTGTACAAATTTTGTCACTTAGCAGAATTTTTTCTGTTATTTAAAACAAGTCTTGCATAAGAATTGATAATAAACTCTTTCCTTTAAAATATACTATCAGAATCCTTTCGATAAGAGTTACTATAAGAATCTCTATAGTTCATATAGCAGAATTTAGTAAACGAAAGTTTATGAGAACAGTAAATTATCTAATTGAAGAGAACATGCGCTTCAAACCAAAAAAAAAAAAAAAAAAAAAAGCACACAAAAATAACACAAGTTGAGTTGTTTTATTCTATGTTTCATAACTTGTTATGATTATTTTAGAATGTTAAGTAATAATAAAAACTAAATAAAATAAATCCATTCTTAAAAAGAAAAAAAAAAGTAAAGATATTTTATCTTGCTCAAAATAAGTATTTCTAATTATTGCTAAAACTGTTCCACTTGTAATAACGAAGAAAATAACTAAACTTCAAGCTTTGTGTTTGTTAGTATTATACAGTTTTAAGTCAAGCAATAGACAAAAGTGTTATGTGATACTCTTGTGATGCAGATGTGACAACACCCCACATCCTATTCAATGTATAAAACAAAACAAAAAATTTTTAATGTAAAATCTGTCTTAAATCTCCAAATAAAAAGTTTTGGTTAAAAGTTTTAAGTATTTTTTATAAAATTAAAACTTTTATGTATTCCGTTACTCTTGTGACGTTTAATTATTAACTTATAAATAAAGTAAAAATTGCATTTGATACTTTAGGTAAAAATTTTTAACTATGTAGATCTTCCAGATATAATAATAGCTTGTTAATTCCAATGCATAATAATTTCATTTAATGAACAGAAGAAAATTATACAACTCAATAGGTGGACTTTTATGCTCCGATATAAAGGGGTTTTAATGCTGTCATTTCCCGTCCATTTTCGGTATAGGCTTTTCTTATGAAATAAAACTTATAAATTCATAAACAGCAACTTTTTAGCTTTAAATTGATGTATCACACATATATTTCCGTTTAAAAAAATTCATCAGAATTTTTGTTCCGCCGTGGACTTCCCATACTTATGTTGGTTTCACTACGACATACGTTTTTGAGGTTGGCTAGAACAATAAACATTCTAATAATGCCTTTAAATCATTTTAAATGACGTTTTCTATGGAATATTAGGAAATAACAATTCGGTTTCAAAATTAATGTTTGCGAATTGATGTTGGCCGTCTCTGTTTCAACTTAGGCATTCTACGTTACTGCCACTACCACTACAGATATGGCAGATAGACAAAAAGCTTGGAATTTGACATGATGGTTAATTTTAAGATGTAAATGCTTATTAAAAACGGTTTCTAAAAAATTCAAAATGAGTATTGAAATAAACATAAAAACTTAAAAATACTTTCTAAATTGTTATTTTTATTTAGAATTAGTTTTAGTTTTTCTTATTAATTTAAGTCTGATTTGTGCGTATTGCAATGTAATAAGTAAGTTTACTTAAGTTGTAGCTCTGTCAGTAATTTTTGAATTTTTCCTAAAAGTATAAATTCTTATAAAAATTAGACATATAAATACTACTTGGTGCATTTCAACCAACCATTACACGAGCAAAGCCGTGGGTTTTGCTAGTATTTCTACAATTTAGAAAGGTTTGTACTGTTCTAATCCTTTTGCTAGATATATATATGCAGTGAAACAATGCATATTTTATGTTGTTATGACTGATATGTATATATATTGAATGTTATAATAATAATGAATGTTTTGCAGTGATTTCTTTATGTATATATTTCCCATTTAGTTAGATATAAAATCAATTTATATCGTATATATGTGAATTAAAGTAACTATATTATTTTACTTACTCATTTAAATTATCGTTCCTATCGTTTTGCACCTCGGAATATTTTCTGTATTAACATTTTTAAAATATTTATCTGAATGAATGGATTATAAAAGACTCCCATTCTACACAAAAGAGGAAATTCATGGAAGTTTTTTCATTCATGCGAAAATAATGAGATCTTTTCCTATGGGACTATTTTGCGGCATATTTTATAAATTATTTTTAGGATGCGAATGTTTTGTGGCGGCATTAATAGTGATAGAGTTTCTATTGTACGAGTAAATGATTATGCACCTCATAATGTTTACGCAACAAATAATCGTAAAAATTACAATCAATGTCAATCGACTGTTAATATTTATTATTTACTCATATTTTTAAAAATCCAATAAGGGCTATCGGCAGAAGCGAAATTTTTGATCTTTTAATGGAGATCTTAAAATTCCATGAAATAAAATAAATCATCAGTCTTTAATAACTCCAAAAAATTTACAAAGTTCCTTCCATTAGCTTTTGGGTTATTAATTTATTTTAAAAGAAACAGATTTTAGATATTATCTGCAAGTAAATATTTGTACTAGAATGGCGATTAAAGAATGAAAGTGAATATCGAAAAAAACTTATTCTAACGCAATTTTATGTATATTGATAAATTAGACGTGATTTTAAAAATTTTTAATATGTGCATCTGAGTTATATATTCCGGAAAAACTTTTAACGATTCAAAGCTTCCTTTTAAGTATCAAAATTATCCAGGCTATAGAAAATAATCGATAAGGATTACAATGACAAATGGCTGAAGCTTAATGAAATGTACATAAAAAGTTACATTTTTTAACAAATGTACGTTATAAACTATGAATTTGGTTATAAAAAAAATATTTCTAGAAGCTAAAAATATGCGAATACAAACTTTCAGTCATTTCGTTTATACATTTATGTGACATGCTAAAAAAATCCAGCGTTATAGCATGTTTTTGTATCGAGAAAATAAGAATTAATCATTAGAAGTTCCAAATTTTAAATCTATGTATTTAGTGTTATTGCCTAATCAATAAACCGAAGATTACCTGTATGTTTTTGAAAGATACAATTTACCCAAGAATCCAAAATTGACGCCAAAATTAGGTGTTAGTATTGAGAATGGTAAATTTTGTAGAATTTCTATATCTGGAAGGTTCCCTAATAAAAGTTTAAGTAACGAATTAATTAGTAGACGTTATTACTAAAGGATTGCTACTACTCATATTTCTATACCATGATCTGTGTTAGAGTTATTACTGGTAACGGATTTTTTTCCAGGACTGTGTAAACGTATTTCTTACATTATATATGAGAAGAACATAAGAAAGTGCCTCAAATTATTGAGGCAATGGCCTTTTTGCGTTTTAAACTGTACTAATATTTTACTACATACGAACTAATGAAGCATCTTTTACAATAAAGTATTTGTAATTGTAACAAACTATAAAACAAAGTTTCTAAACTATATTTCAAAATCTTTTATTAAATCTAATGATATTTCTTAATACTTCCCTAAAATAATTCCTTTTAAGTAAAACGTTCCATTTTATGACATCTGAAAAATTTAAACTAATAACGCTATAAAGGATTGAAGAATTAGGGCATTAGAATTAGGCAAATATATTATTATTTAAAAATATCATAAGCAATTTTATGTAGATGTAACGGTTATTATGAGACATCGCGCAAATTTGTCCTTTTTTCAAGCATTTATTCTCACTAAAATATAATAAAACATTTCTTTTCCGTTTACAGGTACTCTACATACTTTTCCCTATATTACATGAGAATATGTACGCGTTTCAATTATAAAACTTAAATAAAACCATTTAGAATATCTATCAACAATCTTGGAAGTATTTAATTAAAAAAAGATGATGGTTTATTTCACTCAAAAGTTTCAAACAGATACAGATATAATCCTTTTTACTTGAGCTTTCGGAGAAAAATATTTTTGAAAATAAATAGTAGAATCTAGAAGCATTTTTTTCGAAAACTTAAAAAAATTAAAAACTTTTCAATTGGAAATATTCTTTTATCCCTGTTTGTAATTAAAAGAAACGTAAAAGTTTTCTAATTTGCATTATGGTCATCATTTACATATAAATTAATCTCAGTGTTTTATCAATTAATCTCATATTAATGGCAATACCAGTTTTATGTTATGAAGCGGAAAACCGAAAGAAAATATGTCTTTATTATATTTGCAGTTACTACACATAGTACGCAGATTTTTGACTTATTTTGCTGTAATCAATGTGTAATTAAAATTGCTTAATGCAACAAAATTTTTTTCAATGACTATAACCTTAACAATAATGCGATTACGATTACTCAGTAGCAAATTAAATGATAATGTACATTAAATGTATCTTGTTTATTGCATAAATCATTTTGTGAATACAGATATAAATCAAGTTTATTGGTCACATACCATGTATAGCAGTTTATAAGTTCTAAGATATGTGGGGGTTATCGCAAAGTTTCAATTGCAAGCAATTGTTTTTATTGCTACCTCCCACCACTTTTTCAAAACAAACATCTTATACATACGTTTTGAGAACATTTCCACGTGAAATGTACTACAAAATGCATTTTTTAAAATAGTGGTGCAAATCGAATATAAAATTTTTCGACTGTAATTGATACTTTGCTCCAATGTATATATAGTAGTTGACATAAAAAATACATTGTATGGATTGTAAATTAAAAATGTAAATTTGTTTGATATACTAAGCTCAAAATATTTCCTGAATTTTATTTCTAAAATTGTTTTATGACATGTAGTTTTGTGTTGGGTTTTTTTTTCGAAAGCATCTTGTGTTGAATTTTATTGTGCATTCGAAGTCTCAACGGAAATTCGTTGTTCCCAATGAAAAATTTAAAAGATTTTAGTGATGTCAGTGTAAAAGGAGATACATATTTTTTTGTTAGTAGTGGTGAAAAAAAGACTGTATTTGGAATTCTGTTTTGCTTGTAGTATTACAAGTACAGTAAGATATTTTTTTACTCTTGGTCAGCGTAAGAGTTCAACCCTTTGAGCTCTGATGGTAGAATTTTCTACCACTTAGTTTTAATTCCGAAATGTCAGATTGGCACCGGAATATTCAACCAGATTTATTTGAGATAGATTTAATGCTTTTTTTTTTTTTTTTTTTTTTTGTGAATATCGTAAACCGAATTTTTTCTATGCAAAATACTGGTGCCAATGTGACATTTGGAATTTTGAAGAAATTTACCCACCAGAGCCCAAAGGGTTAATATATTGTTGCAATACATCCATATATGTGTCATTATTCGTAACAAAAAACTATTCTCCCTAAAGAAATTTTTGTTGAAGATTCACATATCTTATGGTGAAGAAGAAATAAAAAGTAACTCAGTATTAAATACAACAACTGGTAATGCATTGAAGTATTTTATTTAAATTTCTCAATAACAATGCATATTTCTTACAGTTATAAGTTCCCTTTTTATAGCATCTAGAAAAAGTTGCACATAATTATATTTCAAAATGACAAATTAAAATATATATATATAAAATAAAATCATGATAATTTCAAGAAAACATGTTTCACACTTTATCTATCTAAAATTACATAAAAATACACGAAAAGTAACCTGAAAGTAGATATACGTAAGTAAAAATATCACCTCAGTCGTACTGGAGTTTTTTTAAATATAGAAATAACAGAACATGGTGTGGTTATGCTTGTTATCATGGTAACAAATAACTGTAAGCAAGATTTCATTTGTTCTTTATTTGACAATGATTCTATATTTATCTAAATCATTCAAAAAGTATGAAAAGAATCCAGTACCGCATATTTGTATTTGATCTAGCATTAGATCAAAATTAAATGGACATTGTACGTGAAATTACAATTATTCGAAATAAAGCTTACAATTATCCTTGAATTTAAAATAAATTCTGAACTGTTGTTAGACATAAACAAAGAAACTGTATTTTGCCCTCATCGGATCGGAAAACTTTCTCGTAATGCGCCAATTAAGTCATAATTTCTCATTCTGCCCCTAACGTAATTCTCTCCGATTTTCCGGAGTTGTTTTCGTCGTAATTCAACGACTGCTATAGGCAGCCATAATCTATAGGCCTGTGTAAGATGCACTTATACATGCTGCTCTTGTATATGAGGATAGAGAGATCTATTTTTTGTTAAGTGTCATATAACTGTAATGTTATATAATTATATAAATGTAAAATAATTATGGGCGTAACATGATTTTTCAATTATTTCGCTGATATAGCTTATATTTTAAAACTTATTAAAAAAAATAAACATCTTTTATTAACCCGCGAGAACTCGCACGTGAGATTTTCTTTCTCCATCGTACCCTTTTTAAGACTATTTTTCATTTTAATAAAATTTCAAAACGTGATTTCGATTACTTGACCTCTTTTTTGAATAAGAATACTAAGCCAAACAAAAAATTTGATATTAAGTGAGTGTAAAGTAAAAGAAAAGAATTGGGCACCGTGAGAGAAATTCTCATAGCGAGTTCTCCCGGGTTAAAAGAAGTTAGTATAATAAAGGGCACTCATATTAAAACAAAATAATACAAAAAAAAAGTTCATGATAAATATATATTTGAAAAAAAATAAAACATAAATTTATTGTAAAAATTCAAAAGATTAATTACAAAAAGTTTTTGTTTAAATAATCACTTGATTTTATTTTAAATAATAATAAAAATTATATAAATGTAAATGTGAAATAATTATGAGTAAGGCATGATTTTTCAATTATTTGGCTGACATACCTTGTATTTTAAAATTTGTAATAAATAAGTAAATTAAATTAAATTAAATTAAATTAAAGCATATGTTACAGAATTTAGTATAATAAAGTGCAGTTATATTTAAAAAAATCCTCATGGTAAAAAACATTTTTGAGAAGATTACAACTTACGACAGTAATCCAAAAGGGTATTTACAAATAGATTTTGTTTAAATAATTCCATGATTTTACTTTAAATATACAGGGTGTCCAGTAAATGACTGACCCATTTTGAATGTAAATAACAAATAAACGGTTTGAGATAAAAATGTGCGGTTTGCTGCATTGTTATCAGAAAATCAATAAATTTTTAGACACGCACTTTTTTAAAATAGTTAGAATTTCGGCCAACAGATCGCACTGGCGGCGCCAATAGGCTGTCGAAATTCAGACATTACTCTAGTTTTCATACGCACGAGCTTTTTGACTCATTTCGCAGGATCGAATCTCAGTCAACATGTTGAATCGATTCTCCTCTCACCTGCAGGAATAGAGTTTGTTGGATTGCAACAGTTTTCTAATAATATTTACGATTGAATAATGTCTGTTATACTTAATAAAAATCAACAAAACATACTTTTAATAAGCA
This sequence comes from Maratus speculifer, assembly GCA_964019185.1. Classification (NCBI taxonomy): domain Eukaryota; kingdom Metazoa; phylum Arthropoda; class Arachnida; order Araneae; family Salticidae; genus Maratus; species Maratus speculifer. The sequence goes on along the minus strand of OZ025293.1, from coordinate 248,162,861 downwards.
TAGACTTTTCACACATTTACCATAAATAAAATGTATTCAAAAAATGTTTTTGTAACCTGTTAACTGATTCTCTTTTTACGTACAATAAATTGAAAATATGGGATGAACACCGCTTTTTTAAGTTAAATAAATCTTAATATTTAATTTAAACATTTCTTCCATTAAATAGTATGAAATTGTATTTAAAACAATTAGTAGTGATAAAAAGTTTTAAGTGATGGATCAAGCAAACTCTTCTTGTAGACGTCGTGCAGTGAAATCAGGTAAGTGCTTAAAACAGTGGTACGGAAATAGTGTTGGGCAAATTCCCTATCTAGAAAAAAACGTGACAGTGATTTATAAACTGCTTGACAGTGACACATAAAAATATAATAAATCTTAGAATTAAGAAGTCCGTTTATAACAAATCTTGTTTTAAACGTAAATATTGATTTCGACGGAGAAAGTAACGTATAAAACCAGCTGCTAAGACGGAAACCTGCCTAAAACGAAATATTGTTCATTTTCCCGAAAACCGAATTCATTCCTAAATTATATTCTTACTTTGGCATTTAACTTTAAAAAAATGATTCTAAAAACCTTTTGAAAATTATGTATGAAAAACTCTAATGTTCTAGTAATTTGGTAATATTTATATTTATAAAATTCAGTAGAACAAAAAAATAAGTAAAATAAGTAGAACTATAATGATTCTATGATGATTCAGGATCTATTATACTTTCTGTAATGAAATTTTGAAGAGGGGTGACTCGCAGGATATAAAAACAGGTAAGTAGCTTTATTTAAACATCCTTCCATTTCAGCGTAGAAGAGAGAAGGGTTGTGTGCAAAAAGCATATGAAAATCCGTCGTGGCTTTTGTAATAAAATTTTCAGATATGTTAAATGTCAAAATATGAATATAACGTGGGATGAATTCGATTTACGGAAAAAAGAAAAATATTTCGTTTCAGACAGGTTTCCCTCTTAGCAGGCAGTTTTGTATGTTACTTTCTCCGTCCTGATCAATAATTTTTTATGTTTAAGACAGGACTACTTGTTATAGATAAAATGCAGACGAGCCTTTATTCTAAGGTGCAATATATTTTTATGTGCCGATTTTTTAGTCACTGTTTTGCTTTTATTTTAGACAGGGAACTTGCCACTAATATTTGCGTACTACTGTTTTAACTTCTGATTTCACTACACAACGTACAGGCAAGAAGAGTTTCTTGATCCATCTTTTAAAGTTTTTTGACATTACTAATTTTTTGAAATACAATTTCATACTATTTAATGGAATAAATGATTTGATTAAATATTAAGATTTTTTTAACTTAAAAAAGTGGTGTTTATCCCATATTTCCAATTTATTGCACGTAAAAAGAGAATCAGTTCACCGGTTACAAAAACATTTTCTTATACAATTTACCTATAGTAAATGTGTGAAAAGTCAATGTTTATTAAAAAATATGTTTTGTTGGTTTTTTAAGGAAAATAGACATTATTCAATCATAAATATTTTTTTTAATTTGTTTCCCTCCAACAAACTCTATTTCTGTTGGAGAGTGGAGAATCAATTCAATATGTCGACTGAGATTTGACTATGCTAAATAAGCCGAATAGCTCATGCATATGGAAACTAGAGTAATGTCTAAATTTCGACAGCCTGTTGGCGTCGCAAGCGCCATCTGTTGGCCAAATTTGTATCTATTTTAAGAAAGTTTATATCTAAAAATTTATTGATTTTCTAATAACAACGCAGGAAACCGCGCATTTTTATCTCAAACCATTTCTTTGTTATTTAAATTCAAAATGGGTCAGTCATTTATTGGACACCCTGTATATATATAATTATAAATGATACATTATAAAACCTGAAAAAGAAATTCGTATTAAAATTTTTATTTCAATAAAGTGTAATCACATTGAAAGAAATAAAAAATATAAAAATAAAGACTTCATCATAAATATATATGTGAGAAGATTAAAATTTATTGTATTTATTCAAAAGAATAATTACAAATAGTTTTTAATTAAATAATTCTTTAATTTTAATATAAATAATAATAAAAATTATATAATTGTGAATGCAAAATAATTATAGAAAAGCGTAATTATTCTATTATTTGGCTGATATATCTTGTACTTTAAAACTTTAATAAAAAAGCTTGTATTAAAAAAGTTAGTTTAATAAAACGTACACAGATTAAAACAAAACAAAACTTCATGATAAATGTACATTTGAGAAGATTAAAACATGTTGTATAAATAAAAAAGAGTAATTACAAATTGTTTTTTTTTAAAATAATTCCTTGATTTCAACCTAAATATTAATTAAAAAATTATAATTATAAATACAAGTTAATTATGAGTGAATCATATTTTTAAAATTATATGCCTGACTTGTATTTTAAAGCTGAACTTGTATTTTGAAGCTTATTTTGCAACAATAATAATAATAAGAAGAATAATTAATAAATAAAAATAAAACCTTCATGCTAAAATATATGTTTTAGAAGATTAAAAACTGTGCTAATCTAAAAATGCAATTGCAAATAGATTTTTTTTATAATAACTTAATTTTACTCTAAACAATAATAAAAAACATGTAATTGTATCTAAAACTTCTTAAATTATTTGTAACTCACCACCTATTAAAGCTTTTAATTCTGTTTATAGCGATATTATAACATTCCCTTACATGAATCTAATAATGCTAACAATTAACGGTCTCTTTTTGAAGGGGTCGCAAATACACGTGTTCACATCTCCTGTAAATAAACAAACTACATATATCCTTAGAAGCGATTCATCGAAACTGGTTAATTTTGAATGGGAGAGGTTGAAGATAGCTCGCAAATTCAGTTCGTAGAGCAGAAATACAAACTGTTGAGTGCCGTTATGGATTACGAGAAAGTTTTGACTCCGAGTAGTTTTATTCCGTCGAGGGCAGAATTGATCCAATGAATAGGAAAATAAATCCGACTTCAGCCAATGGGTGAAAAAGTTGGTTCTTCCGTGTGCTTGGTTGAAAAACAAACTTTACAGGCTGAAAGCAGTCGCAGTTGTTTTGCAGCCACAACATGAATCAATCTGTCATTGTCAGCATTAGTTTCCTATTTCATTCCAAACCAGCATTCCATTCCATTATTTTCTGCGTGTTTGAAAAGTCGTAAAAATGATGGCTGACCATTTACAGCATAGTATACACAACCATGTGACGCTTGTAATTTTATAAGTATTTATACTAAATATTGTCGTTATCGTAAAGCCTGTGCGGCAAATAAATAAAAATAAATAACAGAATGTAAACATTTTACATATTACTCATAGATAGCAATTAATATCAAAATAAAGTAAATGATCATTCATTTAAAAGCAAGTATCTGAAATATTTTTCAATGTTTATTATCTTTTGACATGTTGCATTGTCAAGAATGTCCGTTTAACATTTATTTTTTCTAGAACTTCGCCAATACCTTTATTTTACATATTTTAAAACATATTATTGAATTTAATTTCAGATAGTTTTGACTTTAATTCTTAAATTAACAAAAAATATACCTGATTACATTGCATGAATTATTAATAAAATAAATATATCAGAATTCTTGAAACTATATTTCGATTTTTATAATTATACTTTGTCTTGAGGAAATGTTTTGTGAGTCTTTAATATAATACAACATGTTTAAATAATAATAATAAAATACTGTAAACTTTTCACACTATAACTGATTGAGTGTATATTTGTAGGATTTTAATGATAGGATTTTAATGAATTCTATAGGATTTAAATGATAGTAATTTTGTAATACTGAAAAAAATGTTAATGAGGTATTCTGACAGAGTTTAGAACCATATGCTATTAATTTAAAACAAATTATACAAAATGTAAAATTTCGTCAGTAACACATACAAGAAATTATTTCAGTTTTCATTTTCTCAAAAGTTATTAGTATGTAATAGCTTCTGCTACATTCGTATTCAATTATGTAAGTGTTTTTACTATCAAATAACGTACATATGAATGAAGATACCAGAAATTGAAATCTTATATTATGTTTATAATTTGAAATCATTCTATTTCCTTCTACCTAATTTTCTAAACAAGTTACTTTAATTTCATTTTTACTTAATAGATGCTGCATTAATTCGATATTGATGAGGGATATTAAGGATTCTTAGATTGAAAGAACTAGAAAATAATACAGATAACACATATTGTTGCAAATCATTTCATTTCGCTTAAAAAAAGAAAGAACATATGTAAACACAATATTTGTGTTGAAGGTACACTATTTAGGTATAACTGCCATTAATGCATTATAATGGTTAATTGTAATTGATTATGAAATGAGTAGGTTTCATTCTTGCGTTTTTTAATAAATACTGTCACATCAAAAAAATGTAAAATTTTGAGAGGCAGATAAATGAAATTTGCATATGTTATAAGGTACCCTGGGGTAATAACGCCACGTTAAGGTTCTACCAATTTTCACGGCTTAGTTTTAGATTGTATTTTTCAAACAAATATAGGATCTGATACAGCAACTCATTGACTATCTATATAAAATAAAATAATTTAACAGATATGTATTCATAAAATGTAATGGCGTTTTTTCTTGACCAATGCTATTTGGCGTTATTACCCACCTATATGGGTAATAACGCCATGCAAACAAAACTATGAAATAAGATGAAATAATTGCATGTAGATAGCCCAATTCTAAAAATACAAACTCTACAAACTTATTGCATTCTAAGCTATTGAAAATGTTCAATTTTTTGTGAAAGTGTAAGAAAAATAAAGGTGTGGTGTGGGAGGGGGGGATAAGGCAAAAGAATATCAGACCGTGAGCTTCTTTTTGCTTAAAAAGGACCGCTTAAATAGAAATATGAGAAACATTGCACAGTTTTAACTGTGTTTATTTGAATCAGTATTTAGGATGTAGCTCGGCCACTGTAGGGAATCAACCGGGGTATTAATGTCAAGGATTGGCGTTATTACCCCGATATAGTTTTTGCGCAGTACATTTTAAATTACAAATTATCTCGAGAAGATATCCAAAATCTTCAACAACATTTTAAAAGTACATGAAATGCACTACAAATTTATGTAATTAACAAAGCATTTCCGGATAAAAAGATAGTCTTCACATCACAAAACGTATCTCGCAAATTTAGATCAAGCGTTAATTTTAATCGCTTGTAAAAACAATAAGACCTAAAAAAGAAACAAATTAACTTGAAGCTGTTTTTTGCGATTTATATGACTCAAAACCCTTTTGCGCAGAGCACATGGGTGTCATTTACCTGATTATTTCATAATTATGCAAAATATAAGCACTTGGCGTTATTACCCCGCCTGGCGTTATTACCCCAGGGTACCTTATGTATTTTTAAAAGATTGATTTTTTTATTTATTTTTTGTTAACATTACGAATGCAATTATGGAACTGCACATTCTTTCCAAATAAGTACGAGATAAAAAGATTGAACAATAACAATAAATGATGACCATTTTTTTTTCATTAAGATTTTTTTTAAATATTAGTACTTTTATGTATTCATATATGTTTCAAATGAACACACTAAAAATTTTCAACTCAGTTATGTTGTAGATTTTAAAATCTAATCTTAATTAAAAAACATTTTCCATGTTTTAACAAGTAAAACACCCCCAAAATAATTTTTTCACAAAAGCTTACAGATTTACATGACTTTGAATTTCATTGAAATCTAAGTGTTTTCCGCCAGTAAAAGTGGAAAAGCGTTATTTTGCAAAAGTATTGAGAAACATTTTACAGGACCTAGGGACAGTATAAATCATTAAATTTCTCAACTTAAAAAAATATATCTAATCTGGCATAAAAGGCTTTAATACAATGGACAACAATGTTTCAAACACTTTTGGATCTTGAAATATATTTTTAAAATTAAAGATTTTGGAAATAGCTATTGGTCAGGCATAACAAGTAGGTCCAGTATACAATTTTTTAAAAATAACTGCATGTAAACGTTCTCTGAATTTGAAAATCCTATTTTATTAATCCATTTTGATACTCATTTTGTCATATATTACTTATACAGAAAAAATGAAACAGGATAATAAACGGCTATTTCATTTAGTTTTTCATGTTTCAATTATATATATTTATTCAACAGATATCCCTATTATTAAAACATTGGGTTGTTTCTATCGTAGATATGAAAGTTCTAAATTCTGACGTTTACTTCCACATATTTTTATGATATAAAGTATAGCATATGCTTTACACTGATTACCATCTCAAAATTATTTTTTACTGAAAACGTATGAATACCTCAACTGTTTTTGTATGATTCCAGAACAAATTGAGGTCTTTAAGATAAGATATTTTGCTCTGGCGAATTTAATGTATTAACAATTATATAAGGGCAGAAACATTATAAAAATGTGAAAATAAACAAATTAGTTCAAGCTATATAATTTTAAATAATTGTGAAATAAAATACGAAGAAACATGCACGTAGCAAAATGGGAATTTTACACATTTATTTACTTTTACATATATTTTATAAAGAAAATTCAAAACAAAATACAATACATCTTTATCGGATTATTTTTCATGTTTTTCATTGCTTTCTGACCAATTGGATTTGACAGCTACTTTTGCCTGGTACACCTTCAGAAAAGGGACAATGGCTTCTATATTGGGACTAAAATACAGGATGTCCCAAAAATGGCGTTCAAACTCCGCAGCCAGATTCCTTGTTTGAAGTACATAAAAAGTGTCCAAAGAATCGTATCTATAGTACCGATCCATAGTTTTCGATAAAAATACGAAAAACAAAATATGACGTGTCAGTCGATGCAAGGGAAAAAAAATACTTTGGCACATCAACAGCAGTATTCGCAAATTATAAAGGCAGTTGTAAGGCCAGTTAATAAGGCTTTTTAATTACATTGGCCGTACATCAAATACAAGTCGCAATATTCAAGAACCAATACACAATAGCCATGCGAAGAATACCGGTGGCATAAAGATGCAGTAATGAGTTTAATGGCGGCATCTTAACGTCATTGCACGGTGCGCGCATGCACGACGCGATATGCGCAGCAAACATTTTGAACGCTATTATCTGGCAAGATATGCAAATAATGCTATTGATGTGTCCAATATGGTGTTTTTCCTTGTACCGATCATGAAGTCATACTTTGATTTTCTTATTTTACTTGTAAACTATGGATCGCACAGGTACTGTTCTTTGGGCATTTTATGTACTCCTAACGAGGAATCTGGCTTTGCAAAGTTTCGACGCCATTTTTAGACACCCAGTATATTAAAGAGTATGAAAACGGAACCTGTATCTAGCGAGATTCTGTCTTGAATGTAAAATGTCCATGGTTCTAACAAGATGAGTAATATGCCTGTCTACTTACTAAAACGGAAACCTGACTGAAATGTTACCTTCTTCCTTTTACTTGAGATTCCCTGTTAGTAGGTGTTACTGTATTAAAGAAACACAGTGGTCTGATATTTGAGTGTGAGATTTGTAAAAATAGAATCTAGCAACAGAAACAAAATTCAGTATAGAAAGATTTTAAATGAGCAGTTTTAAATGTATTATGTAGGAGCTATGAATGTTTTATTTATAAGACGGAGTTTGTTAAAGGCAAATTTAGTTCATATAGTAAAAACTGTGAAAACAAAATCGCCAGGGATTGAAAGGTTATCCTATTCTTTCTTTCCGTTTTGAGGAGGTAGATTTTTTTTCGATGAGGCCATAACCAATTTCCGTATGAAGTTCTACTCAATGCAAACTAACGATATGACACTGCATGACACTAAATTCAATTTTAGTGAATTTGTTTATTATGAAAAATCGGGACTTTTTGTGTCCAGCTCACTGGTCCGCGAAAAAGGTCTGTAAAGTTTTGAAATTCGGAACATCCAGCGTAAATACGGACACCTGGTAAAACTTGTGACAACATCTATGATAATTTTTCCAAAAATAGTATAATGAAGTTTTTCTTCATCGATGTGTATTTAGTGTCCGAAGTATTAACAAGAAAGAAAAAAATCATGCGTCAAGTATAGATTATTAAACTTTTCAACAAATTCAGAACACTGTTGCGAAATTGAACCATTTAATAAGTTAAATCATTATGTGTAAATAAACCATATGGAAAAGCACATCTGAAAACCCAAATTTCCGCTGCCCCTATCTACATTCCGAAAATTATCCGAATTATTCGAGAAGTTCTGCATATGATATGCAAATTTCTATCTATTAACTAAACGCATACCTAAATTTAGCTCAGTTAAAAAATGTATATATATCTGTTGAAAAATCCCCTTCAAAAATTTACGCTAATAAGCAGATTGATACGTGCATTGTTTTGCGCAGCCCTGTATATGAGGTGTAGAGTTTGTAATCTGTAAAATGCAAAAGATATTTCAATTTAAGGCGCATACCGTATTTTAAAACGCACTTCCAGGAATTATTACTCAAATACAGTATTGTAACCGATTTCTTTTACATGTCCCCGTAAATGAACGGCAAATGCTATGAATGCCCTTTTCTACCGTAATCGCCTTGTCGTGAAATTTAGTGATTTATAGTATTTCAATCAGGATTGCTAGTTTGGCCTCCATTTTTAGTCAGAAAATTCGATTTCACACCAGAAAATACATAACTTTTTTTCAGATTTATTCAAAGACAGATTTTTCTTATTATTATAAGTTAAAATTCATCTTCAGAAATTTTTGATGTGCAGATGGAATTTCGAAATAAAAGTGCAGTTCAAAATGGCAAACTTGGTTTCAATATATTTTTAATAGCGTAATCTCATTAAAATACTCTGCAAACGATTTTTCCCCATAAAGCATACTGTAAAGGAATTCTTTTTAGTGCTACTGTAAATGAAATATTAGTCTCACATACTTCATATACAATACCAAACATGCTTTTGTGACCCTAAATTTCATTTATTAATTGCATGAGAATTCGAGCATATATACGGAATTAAGAGCGTGGAAAGACAAATAGACAGACACACCGACAAGACAAATCGAATGCATAAACACTCTTCAATTTTGTTGGACAGTGTTAAAAACGGAAGCATATTTGAACGATATCTTATTACACGTATTTCTATTTTTCATTAATAAAGATAAGAGGAAATCAGTAGAGTTGTTATACTTTATACAAACATTTGATTTTTTTTGAAGCAGTATGTGAACATTGTAAATAAACAAAAATTCAGAGTTGTTAAAACTATATGCCGATTAATAAATTTTTAATCAGAAACTGAATATCACGAGGATTTGCCACACGTGTAGCATTTGCGTATCTAACTGATTTCAAACAACGATCTCATAAAAAGGTGTTTTTGTATCAGTTACGGATATCACTATCATAAATATTATGTGGGTAAATCTAGAAATATATACTTATACTTTAAAACGATTAATTATTAAGAATTATTGAGGAAACATACACTACAAAGAATAAACTAAACAGCAAAGTGCGGATTTATGTTTCTCAAGAGCAAGTTACGACATCTTGTGTTTTCCCAGGTAGCGCAGTGTCACGATTCTTTTAATTTTATGTGTATTACATTATAGTTCGTGATGTCTATGAACAAAAACTGACTTGTCATTACAATCATACAAAACAATGTTCGACAAATATGGAAGAATACTACGTATCAAGTTTGCACCTCTTAGCAATATAAAATTTTTGGTAATTGGATAGAAATCTGTCTTAAACGTGAAAGTGTTAATATTCAATTAAAAAAAATACTTTGTTACGTAAGTTCAACATAATTTTTGTTACACAGATTTTCAGTTCAATCCTGACATTTATTAAATAATTTAATAAAAACTTTTATAAGAAATAATATACATGACTTTAATAAAATTGTTTAATTGCTTCTACTAAACGGTTTATTTTAATCATAGTCTTATGTTGAAAACTTTGTATGAACCACTTGCTTCACAATTTAGAAAAATGACTCTTTAAATTCTGAGTAAATCGATGTTCTCATTTTTAACACATTCTAACAAAGATGAAAAATGTTCACGAATTCGGTTTGTCTGCCCGTCTGCCCATCTGCCTGACTAGCCGCGCTCTAACTCCCGTAAATATACTTAGACTATCTTGAAATTTTTGGACTTTATTGAATTTTACCTTAGCACGAACTCTAATTCAAATGAAGATTCTAGTATGAAAAGTTTATTTACAGGTGCAGTCAGTTACCGTTACAATATGGCCTGTGGGAAAAAAGTCAGTTCAAATAAATTTTAAAGATATTACACCCTGTCCAACATATTAAAATTTATGTGCATTTACGAATTGCACTAAAATATGCTTTTTATAAAATATGCGATGAAAAAATAGCTAATTTTCATTTTTAGGGCCACACAAAAGAATTCCATTACATAATGGCTGAGGGTGGAATTTTGTGCGACATATTTGAATTATATTAAACTATATTATGAATAATGAAAGTGCATAATAAGGAGTGCACAGCTTTTACAGAGACACAAAAAAATTGACAAATAGTGTATTCTTTCCGAAGTACTATATATGTATCCAATGATGGCTGATGGAAGGAGGAAATGCATTTTAATGATTATATGTTCTTTTAAGTTTCCCTAAATCTGTTCATATCATATAAATGCTATAGTTGACATATAGCACTACGCATAAAAGCTTGCAAACGACACTGAATATGAGCGTAAATTATTTAAATGTGGTTTTGAAATAAGTTATGCATTTTTACACTGGACTTCATTCAGTTTACTAAGAAATGTTTGTAGAATATAGTTAAAATGATATACTGGGCCACGCAAAGAATTGGATACATGGATGCTTATGAATGACAATTTCTGAGAATGTGATTTCAGTAGTTTTAAGAGTGTTTTATTTTAAAATAAGTTTTAGCTTAATACTGGCATGTAAAAAAGGTACTAGATAAACTACAGGGCTGAACAAAAGTATTCAAGTATGTTTTCATCTATTAATATAAATTGTTGAAAGTGAAATTTCAACCTGCTAGGCATTGTCTTCCTAAATTAAATTTCAAATTATATAGTATATATATATATATATATATATATATATATATATATATATAAACCGACAGATCAAAAACAGGGCTGTTCAAAAATATTGGAATACATATTTGGCTATCGATAGTAACCTTATTTCCTTAAATAATGAAGTTTTGTTAAAGATTTCAGGAAGTGTTGGAAAGTTTTTCATAATCTATGCTTAACGCATTATTTTTCTTGCTTTTTTATGAAACCTTTTTTTTCAATTATGACCCCAATGCTTTCAATTCTGAAATACCAGAAATACCCAGTTACCAACAAAATTACTTTTTATTCGTTAAATGTAGTATATTTCACCTGTGTAATTAAATTCATTTATATTATTTCATTTGTTATTATTTCGAACGAAACGCTCCTCCCAATAATAATTTGTTACACGAAATACAGCGAACCACGTTTTTATCATAATCACGGAATAGTATTTAAAAGCCATCGTATTTTGATCGCCAGAGATTGATTGCCAGAAGCGTAAAAATCTGAGCCTCTGATAAAGTCCATGCCTTCGAAACCGATGAATGGATGGATTTGTAATTAAAAAAAATTCGAAGGTTCAATTTCCAAGATTTCATTGACAATTTTAAAAGTTATTTCATTTATTTTGTTGTTTCGAAATGTGTTTTCTCATTTTTGTTATATAGACACTTAATTTATCTTAAAATTGGGGTAGCTATGCACCATGTAATGCACACTTCTGTAACATTTTCAGGTGCTAAAAATATTCATATTTGAGTATGTTGTATAGTCAAATTGGCTTCGAATCTAGTTTAAAACGTGCATATACTCATTTTTGAAAACATGACACAAAAAATAAAATATTATGTGCTCTTATTTCAGTATGTCCGTGTTTTTAGAAATGAGTATGTTATATGAGTACATATAACTTGAGTAATTTCGATTAGGAGCCATTTTGAATAAGCAACATACTTAGATTTGACTATCTTTTGATCAGTTTTGAAAATGTCGCTTTTAGAGTGATGTAATCAATACATTATATATTTGGAATATAAGAAGAATAAAAAAAATAAATTAAATATCTTCGAAAATATTTTATGGCATCGAAAAATAGTAAAAAAAAATTAACTATATTAAAATAATTTTTTTCAAAATGTTTAAAATGAACATTTAGAAAGTACTTAGAATTCATTTATTAGGTACTGGATGCTTTCCATGGTTTATATATGTACAAGAGTATTGATTCTTCTTTCAATTTTCTTATCAATACAGAAAAGTAATATGAAAAATTGTTTATTTAATGTATAAGAAAAGCTTCATTTTTAATGTATATTTTTCTCTGTCTTTTGCTTCTTAATAATTTATAACAAATATTATCTCCTAAATTCCATCAAAAAATCCTTCTTATATTAGGAAAATGATCAAGTTTATCATAATATTTGGTTTTTATTATAATTTTAAGCTAATATTTGGTACGCAGTTATTGTGTGAAAAAAAAAGAAGCTGATTTTTAAATATATATTATTATTGTTATTGTATATATGTACAAACTAAATTTAGTAATTAATGAAACTTGCAAAACGTTGTAAGAAAGACTGAAGATGGTTTCCTGTATACAAAGTGCGACTCACCTTCGTTTAATAATATCCTACTTATAGCGTTAATTCTTTTAACCTCTTCAAACTTGTTGTATCTTAGAGTATACACATCTTTACAATGTTTTTCGCGCATATAAATAATGTAAAAAAAGAGAGAAATTTTGTGAATGGAGCCTAACAGACAGGAGAACTAAACGAAATAGCAATTTGTTTCTTATAGAGCTTTTTTAGCAAGCTAGGTGTAGCGTAAAAACGGCTTTCAGCAGAAATCCACGAAATGTACAAAAATGAAATCTTGAATAATTTTACTGTGTGTTAAGATGCCATTTGTAGAGTCCATTAGTAGTAAAAATATATTAAATATATATTTATTTTATATTTTTCAATGATTTTACAATGCAAATAAGTAAAATATGAAAAAATGTCCTAAGATATTGTCAAAAAATGTTTTTTTATCCCCATGTATCACCAAATTTTATCTACAAAAAATAATTTTTTTAATTTTTTTCACTGTTCAGTCTTTCTTAGTTATCAGTTTGATAATATAAGTCCATAACTAAAATTTAAAAAGTTCATATGTAAAATGTACGTTCTGAATAGTTTAAATGGAGTTGTATAGTAAAAAATACTGTTAACTTTGTAGCTACTTGATTCTTCGTATTGAAATAATGTTTTTACTTGTGCTTTCTTATGAAAAAGTAAGGTCTTACAATTATTTTATAAATCGATAAAAGTTTACGAGAAAGTTCTTCGTTTTCCTCAGAATGAAATTTGATATAATTTATCGTGCATAAAATTTGTTAATATATGTTATTGATAGTTTTCCTCCATCACTATTTAATTTTAATATGTCTATCCAATAAGAAAACATGGTGCCTGACAGATGTTTGAACCGCTGACCAACATTCCAATATGTTACATTTATGCTGCTGCTATAAAAAAATTGCGAATGTTATTCCAACCATGTTTAAATTAAATAACGTACGAAGAGATGTTTTAATGTAAAGCATAATTTAAGGACTCATAATTAGAAAAAGCAAAACGCTTCTAAGGATTCTTTTTGTAAACTCTTTTCGTAAGCTGAATTTATATTATATATAAAAGTCTGCTGTTGAAATATCTGCTATTTTTGTTTAAAAATATATATATTGACATATATATACACTTTTATAATAATTTTTTCATGTGATTAATATTAATTAAGCATTTGCAAATACAAATATAAGTCAGAACTAAATGCTTTATATTTATTCTCTTATCGTTTAAGTGTTGAAAAATAGAATGCAAAAGTGTCCTTCTTAATTTATGTAAAGAAGTGCATACTTTCTTTTTTTTACAGTTGAATTGAAGTTTCTTAATCAAAGGTAAGAGATTTTTAGTATTTAAGTTTTATACTTAATGTCTAGAATTAAGGGGTTGGGGGGGGGGGATGTATGAAAACGATATATGTTTCAAATTTTAATTTTAAGGTTGCCCACTCACATGTGAGAGAACGAATGACATGAATGTCCAATATATCAGTCTGTGTTAAAGGGGAATTCTAAATGATGACATTTATGTGGTAAAATTATTAAAATATATTATTTTGGTATTGGTTTAATTAAATAAATAGAAATGTTGAATTTCTGTCATTATATTGATGTCGACCTATTACAGAAAATTATTGTATATATCTAAAAATTGAGAATAAGTATATATAGTTAGTTCAGGATAGACGATAAATGTTGCAAACAACTATGAGTTGGAGGAACTGCAAAAACATATAAGAATTTAATTTGATTGCGACTTTTTATAAGAACGTATTATTTGTCTTTTTTTATTGTAAAATTTGTACACATGTTAAAATATAAAATAAATGTCATTTTTATATATTTTTATATTTGTACAAGCCGAGCGATATAAATTTAAAAGCTCAGTTTCACTTTAGCGTCCATTTAACCCTAAAGAGTTTTTAGATTTTCAACTTATTTGAAAACTATTTATGCTTGACAAATAATTGCACCAAGAAATTTTCTTGTCATTTATATTTAAGTATTAGTTGGCATTTTAAAATAAAATAAACGTCAACTAAATTTTAAAATATTCTTCAGACGTTATTGGAATTTAAAAGAACCTACAAAGATTCTTTAGTAATTTTTTAATAACATTCATTCAGCTTACTTAGTTCGGCAATCTGAATAGTTTTTTCTTTTAATTTCTATTATATGTATTGGTTATGTATCAAACTTCAAAAAATCCCAATATATCCTTCGACGTAAATCAACGATGTGACACCGTAGATGAGATGTAGAAATGACTATCGGATTGTATACTATATCGTTGAAGTTTTACAACACTTTGTATGTGATTTTCTAACAAACATATTTTTTTTCAGTTAAATTCCTAAGTATAATTTTGGCAATTCCAATTTTATCTGGTAGCATAAATTTTTATGCTTATATAAATAATATATCTTGTTTAAAACTTTGGCTGAAAATCGAAATTTTGTGGACCTGTATGAAGTGCCTTTTCCATGAAAGCATTGATGGTATTTATACCATGAATTGTGCTAGATAAATATAAAGATAGTTAAAATGCACTGTGAATGAAATTATACCTTTATTTTCATTTGTGTATCAATTAAAATTTTGTTATTTGTTAACATTGTGGTGTCACCCTGTACTGTGATTAAATCGCTCGTGTAAATAAATTGCTAGCTTGTTAATGAATTAAAAAAAAGTTAAATAAACTTTGCTTGAAATCCATTTCAAAATTGGAATAGGTGGAATAACTCTATTTTTATACTGATTCAACTAAATGTATATATCACAATACTTAAAACAGTGTGTCAAAATCACTTCAATATTGTTCGAACCATCCCTGTATGCGATTTATAGACAACAAATTCTTCAATTGTAAAATGTCTCATATGTTTATTTGATTGAAAATTACATAAATGTTTTATTTATTTTTACAATACATTAAAAAAAGAAGTAGATGGCAATTTTTTTAGTGTAGTAGAAAATTTTCTTTAAAGTGAGCCAACTATCCTCAGTCTTTCTTACATTAATAAATATTTAAAGAGATATTTTATGTCAGAAGGGCAGTTAAAAATAATTTTTATCAGAATAATAAAGGTAATATTTTGTGAGCATATTTTTGTCATATAGTTCATAATACATTAAAAATATAAAATTGAACAAAAATTACTTTAGTATAGCAGATTAAACTGGTATTGAAAAGTAAAATCTTTATATATAATATTTTGATAGTTCTGGATGAAACATTATATTACGTTTATTTTAAATAACGGACGCTAGAATTATTATATTTCATATTTTTAAAAATGCATAATCGAGAACTGTTTTTCTATGAATTTAGAAATGATAAGCTAAATTTAAAAGTAAAACAAAAGACGAAAATTTAATAAAATATAATATTTGTTTAAAAAGCAGATAATTTTTCTGTATATTTCACGGTAATCTGAAGCACAGAAGATCCGAAATCTAATTTTCGTTTATAAATTGTTAAAATAATTTTCTGCGAAATAAATCCTATTAAGAGTAAATTTGATGTCTCATGAAATGTTATTCCGGTTTCATTACAAAATAAATTGTTTATGTTACATCAAGAAAGTATATTGAAATTTGAAAAAAAAATGAATTGCATTTTGATTAAGTTACAGGTATTATTTTATTTTTGATCTCCACATTTTCTAATACATAAAACTGCGCATTTTTTAATTAAATATTTCTATATTTAAATAAAATATAACTTCTTCGACGTTTTGCAAAAAAGGAGGTTGTTATGAATAAATCTAAATGCT
Organism: Maratus speculifer; assembly: GCA_964019185.1. NCBI lineage: Eukaryota > Metazoa > Arthropoda > Arachnida > Araneae > Salticidae > Maratus > Maratus speculifer. Next base: position 248,146,420 of record OZ025293.1, on the reverse strand, counting down.
CAGGATTAATATCTTTTGATAAAAATATGGGCAAACCTTTTCTGTAAAATCATTTAAAACAAGAAACCTATGTAACATTATATGAAATATTTGTTTGATGATAGGTAAATTATAATTGTTTTTCTAATTAAAGGATAACAATTTAAATTTAAATTTAATACTTTTGTACTTTCTTTCTTAAAAGTTTTAGTTCGATATGTATCTGTTGGATTAGAGCCAAACTAAAACTTTAAGAATTATTTCAGACTTTAACAATGTTGAATCGACGCCAATAATGTTTACAATTCATTATATCAAAAAACAACATAGAATTTGATTTAACAGTTGATTGCATTGAAACATATTATATATAATTAATTTTTCAATATTTTAACACCTAGGTAATTCAGGCACGTTTATATTGCACAATACATGAACTCCGAATCACTCCTGCCAAAAATATCCAATGATTTTCAAAAGTTTATAATCATTTGAATGTAAAGAGTCAGCGATTTCTTTAAGTGTACTGTACACTGGCAAGCAGTATAAAATGTACAAATGAATTCTAATTTGTTTCGTATATCTCATAGTTCTGAATCAAAATGAACCGATTTCTGAAAGAAACCACATGACTGACATGTAAAAACAATGAATCATCCTCTTTTGTTTTACATGCCGTTCTCGGGAGAAAATTTGCTGTGACATTTTGTATAGACTAAACGTCCATCTCAAAATTGCGGTCTCAAGTGAATGTCCAGTTTCTTATGTATCCTTGCTTTTAAATCTTCGTTTCAATTAGAACTCTTAAACTTCTTCCCATGTCTCGAGAAAAATGCTCGAAACTTCTCCTGTTATCAGTATGAAATGTGTAAGAAGCAATTGATCCTAAAGTTTGAGTAGTACTTCAGCAACTATCACAAAAGTAACACTGATCAATCCAGTTAAGGGATGAATTTTTAGATTTTCGGCAGCATCTGAAAGGAAAAGATAAAAATAGAATAGATTTAGATATAGGAAATTATTTTGAAACAAATTATTTACAATACTTTACTATGTTTAAGAATATGAAATAAATTAAAGTGAAAAATGTTCACGACAAGAAAACAATATTTTATTGAAATATGAATTTTTATTTTTAAAATAACATAATTTTTTAATGTAATAATAATTTGACAATTTTATGTTAATTTTAAGCTATATAATAAAAACTTTGCATAATTAATATATTTAACCGGTGAACTAATAAAATTTTCTCGTAATTTTCTCCCAAAACTTATCTAATATTTTAAATATATTTTTACAACAGTTTAACCACATTGTTTAATATTACACCAACATTGTTACAAGATTTTTATATTTTATAGCATTACTAAGAACGGCAAAAAATTCTGATTTGGTTCCCTTTTCGACTAACAACAATATTTCGTTTCACTTTAAAACTTTCCAAATATGTATTATAATCACTAGCTGACCCGCCCGGCGTTGCCCGGGTCCGTATTAGCAATATTAAACGAACTTGAAATTTGTATGATTTTATCAATAACTGGAAGCATGCAGAAATGCATTGTCTGAAATACGTCGCAGCTGACTTTGTGAAAAATCAGTTTTAAAAACAACAACTAATATTAAACTCTAAAAATACTTAAAATGAGCAATGAGAAACACGGGAGGGAACATGTATCCAACGATTGCGTTAGTTTCGTGTTAAAGTGTTGATATTTTCTTAGCAGACGATTTTTTGTGATAAATACATTATCTGTTTTATATTTCTTAATGATATTCCTCTGGACCGAGTTGGCGCATTGCCAAGATTTGCTTCCTCTGGACCGAGTTGGCGCATTGCCAAGATTTGCTTTCCCCTGTGCCTCAATTAATTATCCTCGGAATTCCTTTTATTTATAGAGATTGTTTTTATAACAACAACAAAAAATGTAAGAAATATAACTTTTTCATTCTTTAATTTATTTATCTTCTCTTTATATATAAGTCCTGACTAGTTCATAATCGACGCACAATCCAAACTACTAAACCTAAACGCATAAAAACTAGTGAGAAATTACTTATGATTGCACTTAGATCGTATTTTTAAAAATTCATCGCCCCACACTAAGGGCGTCTATTTACCGAAAATTATAGAACATTTTGTTACATCTCATTAACCGTTTTAAAAGGGTCGTGAAATTCCAGAAAATGAATCTAGTAAAAAAGTAATTTAACACGTGTTTCAACGATTAAAATTTCTAGCTATGGGGGGGGGGGGTCGAAAATTATCAAACTTTATTTAGATCCGTCATGTGATACGTCATAGGAAAGCCCTTAGATAGCTCTTTCATATTATGAACATTTCTTCCCTCATCTTCAATTTGCTCCCGTCCCCGGGGAAAACGTTTGGAATTCTTTTGAAATGGAAGGGGTTTTAACATTTCCAATCGGGTTTTTTTATAGTGCCGTCCGATAAATATTGTTTATAATACATGAAAAATTTAAAGAGAGGGAGGAGGGGTATATTCTATGGATGTGATAGCTGAAACAGTAGGGGCACTTTTCTAACTTTTGCTGCTAACCCTCATGTGATATATCGTTGGAAAGACCTGTGGCCACTTATTCATATTACGTACTTTTTTTCTTTCTCAGAGTTGTACATTTAATGTATTACTGTAGGTGGTCTTTTGATAATGGGAAAATTATGAAACTTATTTGAAATGAAAAATCAATTAAAAATAATGATTCCATTTATTTTCTTTTTAGTTCCTGTTTTTCTAACAGGAATGCGTTTAATTCTTATTTCTTTTCCAATTTAAATGCTAACTGTCGAAGAAATTTAATTTTAATGCTTAAGCTCCCTTATCTTTTTATGATTATTCGCGTCTTTTTAACTTTTTGTAAAAAGAGGATATTATCACATCACGTTTTGACTATTGTGGCTCCTTTATAGCCTTCTTTCTGTTGGTTTATTTTAATTCCATCAGTTTTTAGTTGCCATGTATTTACTAAAATCTACTTTAGAAGCATATACAAACAATAATTTTAATAATCTGTTGTAGAACATCTTGATTGTAGATTCGCTGAAGTAATCTATGATAGTTGTAGAAAATTGGAGTAGAGGTGGAACCTTTAGACACCACTAAATTTTTATAGCATTTTAACTTTAATAAAAACTCCGAAATTCTGTAATTACATAAATCGAAAAATGCTGCTAAAAGTTAGTGGTGTTAGTAGACCCCACATCTGCGCCAATTTTCCACCGTGGCGATGACTGATGCGAAGTTTTCAGATCAATCTTTTTGGGGTGTGTTGTATAAATGGTTTGAAAAATTTTTTATTACTTTTAAAATATGAAATAAACTTTCTTAAAAAAATACCATAAAAATAACTTCTACTGAACAGGAAACGCTACTGAAATAAACTATTGAAATGAATTATTACCAATGTTATTGTAAAGTGATTAATTGACTATTACTGTATGGAGATTTAGCACTATTAATTTCGTCTTAAAGTTCTATTTGTTTGATATTTCATAGCTTGATTTTTTTATTCCATGTCATTCATTATTCATACCGGGGATGCCAATTGGAAATGTAACGCGACATTTTTGTACTTAGTAAAATATACTTAACAAAATACTTCTTTTGGAAAAAAAATGCATTTTTTTAGGATGATTTATGAATGGTTTATGTGCAAATGAGAGATGAACTTGAAAATTATTTTAATTTGTAAAAAGGTTTAAACTTAGTTACAAAAGATTGCGATTTTTTAAAAGTAGAACATTATATATATGTATATATATATATATATATATATATATATATATATGTAGAGAGACAGAGAGAGAGAGAGATAGATAGTGTCCTATTCTACGCATATACGCAGCTATATATGTCTATCTATGTAAGTGCATGTGCTTCGATTAACTGTCTTATGTGTGTTATGAGATAGTATTTAGCATGACATCACATGGGTCCAAATAGTGGCAGACATTTAAGATTTATTGCACAATTTTATCCAGGATGATTTGTTCGCAGCAGAATGGATATGACAATCTGTGGTCGGATTAAAAATTATGAGTTGATTTGCTATGAAATGTTCTTTTCCGGGTTCCATCAACTAAAAAAATTCAGAGTAATAAAACTCTTGATTTTACTGAAAAAACTGTTAGAAAGGACACCAGATAAAATCTGTTTATTTTTACGGAAATACTCTATATTTATTACATTTTGGTACTTTAATAGATTTCCACGCATTTATGTTGCAAATACATCTTATGACCTTAAAATATAATGTGTTCTTATTAGCGTTCTGTCTGATAGTGTTGTGTCTGAAAACTTGTAAGATATTTTTTTTCAGTGTACCACAACATTCCCCACTCTTGTCTTACTGTAGTTATTGTTGAATGAAGAAAGACACCAAAATAATAAGTATTTCTTTCACGACAGACTTGTTCAAAACACCATCTTGGTAGATGAACACTTACGTTATTTTATCTTTAACGTACATCGTGATTCTGCAATAAATCTTTATTATAAAATAAAAATTATGTCATATTGACGGGGGTACCACCTGATCGATACATTTTATTTTACTAATTTTTTTTTCTAAATTTTTAAACATGACACATTTTCAATTTTTAACCGTGGAAAAAGAAACAATTTTTTTAATGCAAATTGTTTGAAAATTTGCATTATTTTTTTAATTTGCTTATTTTTTATGGTTTTAAAAAGTATTTCAAGCAGAATTTTTTTTAATTATCTGCCCTTAAAATGATACAGTTTTAAACTATAACGCCAAATAAATAAAGTAATAAAATTTATACTTAAAAATGCAATTTAATAGATTTTGGAAAAAAATGAGTAACTTTACAGATTTTTATTACAGTGTACCTTTTTTGCTAAATTATATTTTAAAACTATTTCCGAAAACAATTTATTTAAATCCTACAAAAGTTTGTAATAAAATAGCATCAGCATATTTATGTTAATTATAAATTACTTTCATGTTACGATAAAATTACATTGAAACAGTTTTGACGCTCTGTGAATTTGACATTAGTCATTTACTGTAATACTTAACAATATAAAATCTGATAACTGAAATATGAGAACTGATAAAGTGAGAATGCTTTAATTCAGATAAAATCAACTAAGAATAAAAATGACTGGTGTACGATGAAACGTTATCTTATAAGTGGTAATTGTTACTTTTATTCACAATATATATATATATATATATATATATATATATATATATATATATATATATATATAATATTTGAATAAGCTTAGAAAATAAGGTTAATGTTTTGATCGTGAAGCATGAAAGATTCCTTATTCGCTGATAAAATGGGAACGGGTAGATAAATGTTAACAATTTTCAGTAGAAAAAGGGTAGAAATAAAAAATAAAATAACGAGTAGAAATAAAAGAAACATTTATTTCTAGGTGTCATAAGCTGTTCGTACACAGTCTATGTTCCTTGGAATAACCGTGTGTAGTAAAAATGCTTATAAATGGTTGGGTTTTTTTTAAGTATACACTGAGGTTAGGAAAAATTAACAATTTTAATCAGCTTATTCAATTATCATTAATTCACCACTCATCATCTCCAGTGTTATAATTAAATGTTAACATATGAATCCTAAACAAAGTCAAAGACTTTTTTACAGTCTCAGTTACTAATAAATTATTATTTGTTGAAAATTTAAGTAGATCCATTATGGATTTCATCTGATTTTTAGATGGGATTTTTAAGTGTTAAGACGATGTTTTTAATAGGTTTCCCAAATACTCACTGCAAATAGGTTTGCTGGGTCCTGACCAACTAGGTAATGCTGGCACCCAGTTTCCATTTCTGCATACTAAAGTATCTGGACCACGTAATGTCTTGGTGCTATTGCAACTATAGTGTACTGTTGCTCCTTCCCGTGGCCTTTTCCAACAAGATTTTTCTTCTGACATATTGTACGTTCCTGGTCCTGGAAGCGGAGGAATCGGATCACACCCATAATCTAAAAGAAAAGTAAGTGTAAAATGTAAACATGAGAATGTTTTCATGTTCATAAATTTATATAATAATTTCATGCACTGTTAGAAAAAAAAATCTGCAATTTTTTAATTTTTTCTCCTAGAAAATGGGATTTCTAGATTTTTGTCACGCAATAATACGCGTATTAATGAACCGATTCGGATGTAACTTGCTGTGAACGTAATACATACAGATGTCTCGACTGAATTCGCTAGCTAACTTCATACACCATCTTGCTTCAAAATGGAGGCTATTTGAATTTTTATTTAAATTTTAATTTAAAATCAGGCACAAAATTTAAAAATTGAAAAAAATTTTTTGCTTATGTGTTTGACCTTGATACAAAGAATTCGGAGCGTTTTTATTTTGTCAATATCTTAAACAATGGGTGAATTGTAGAACTTGAATTTCTTGTGTGGCTGTATTTTGTGACACTAATAATATGCACATAATATGCACATATATCATCCGATTTGGATATAACTTTTTATTATTATTATTATTACATAGCACAAGCCTACACCGTAAAAAAAAAATCTCTACATTTACTAAATTTTTTCTAGTACATTTGTATTCTAAGAACTTTTAATATAACGATAACAGAATTTTTTTTTTTTTTTTTTTTTTTTTGTAACCGAGGAAGGTTACATGAGTTTTTGCTGTTACCGTTACATGAAAACTTTTTTGAATACAAATCTACTAGAAAAATCTTCGTAATTTTACAGATTTTTTTTACTCTGTATGTACTCTGTATGTACTCTGTATGTACTTACTTTACTTTTTTTTACTCACTGTATGTCTTGGCCGAGTTCGTAGGTCTACTTCATCCGCCATCTTGTTTCAAAATGGCGACCATTTAAAATTGTCAAAAAACTTTTAAATTTACAATAGTGTAGAAAAAAAGAAATAGAAGAAAGATTCTTCCTTAAGTGTTTGATCTTGACGCAAGGATTCCAGAGCATTTTTGTTTTATCTTAAAAAATAGCTTATATATAACCGTTTGAATTACTAAAGTAGGTGACATTTAAAAAATTGTATTTGCCTGCGGCGGCATTCGAATATGTCCACCGATTTCAATGTGAATGAGCATGTGCACTGGACTTACTAAGATATCGTTAAAGTTTATTGGTTAGTTTACCCATGATGTTGTTTTAAAATAGTAGGGATTTCATTACATCGCCGAAATTGGCGATCAAATATAAATCGCTTTAAATGAAAACAGCTTACATGAAATTGATTAATTTCTCAAAATTCCCATTTGTATTCATTATTGATAAAAACAAGTATCGAATCTTTTATTAATGAGTTTCATTAATTTGCGCGTCGTATGTTTGAATAAATATAATTTGATTTTTTTCAAAAAAGTAAGGAATATGAAAGCTTGACAATGGCTGGAAGAACTTTTTAAAATTCATTTTTTGCTGTCATATGCATCCAGTTGCAGGTTTTTTTTTTTTTTTTTTTTTTTTTTTTTTTTTTTTTTTTTTTCAGAGATTGTATAATATATGTGTCGAGTTTTTTTTTTTTTTATGAAGGTAGACTATATTTTAAAAAATGCTGTCAATGTTAATATTTTTTTAACCCGACGTGATAGTGCTAGTAACGAAAAATATGGTTGTTCTGAGAAAAGAACTGTTTTTAAATCAAGTTTTAATTAATCGAACGAAAGTTAATGAAACGGGTCGCTTATAAATCTCTTCAAAAATCACGTCAGAAAGTTTCACGTTTTTACTTTAAAAAATTTAATCTGAAAATATGTCGAAAATTTTCGAGTTGTATGAGCGTAAAAAGGTAATTTTTTGAAAAGAGCCTTCACATCATTCTGATAAATCTAGTTTTTACAAATAAATAAATAAATAAATTAAAGACTCGCCAAAAACAACCAAATAAAATTGTTAAACTGGGTTTATCTCTAATCATGATTTAGTTTTTTTGCAAAATTAATGCTTAATTTCAAAATTCACCTGCGCTTGTAGGCTGAGCTGGCAGTGATTTTATTTTTTTTATTTAACTTTCGTATATTATTTATCATATTTTTTCTGAACTTTTGAAGTACTTTTTTTTAAATAATTGTTTTCATGATGAAATTGTTTTAGTTTTGAAGAATGACCCTGTTATAAACAAGGTTGTTGCTTGAATCTCTGAAATATTTAATATATATTTTTTAAAATATTTAATAAGGATATTATCTTACTCCTAGTCAGCTCGGTCAATTCTCTAAAATTTAGTATAATATGAGATAAAAAATTTCGACAAACATTTAGTTATTCTTTTTCCAATAATATAGTAAACAATAACTGATTTTTGAAAGCATTAAGAAGTTAAACACAATAATACTAATTGTCATTAAAACGGATATCTAGTCTTTACAACGAATAATACACATCACAGCAATTATTAGTTCACTAGCGAGCTACGCCCGCTAGCTGGGCCACTTTTTCCAAACGAACCTCGATATTAAGCGGTATATAATAAGCAAAAAAATTCATTTAATAAGCAAGTCTTGGAGTTCGAATCCTCAAGCACAAAAAAAGTAAATTAAAGAGCTATGGTTGTTATGCGCCCATTATCCCGTTAAAAATATGTGATTTCGCACAATGGGCGCTACGCGCCCACCGGCCTACCACCCACCCATAAGACATTTTCTCGTATTTTTTGGTTCATCAGAAGCAGACTTTTACGCAGATTCTGAATATGTAATCAGTTTTATCTACTTTAAAAACTGTCTGTATGATGGTTTAAGAAAAAACGCGCAAAAAAAGTTTCGGTATTAAAAACTGCAAAAGACTGCTATTAAAAAAAATAAGTAATTTCATTAATATCACAAACAACATAACTAACAAATAATTTTGGCAGCTCGTTTTCCGTTTGTACTAACAAAAATTAGTATTAATCGCGTAAATCTTTGGTTACACAATATTCGTGTATGCTACCAAAAAGAAAAAGTATGAAAATAAACCGTGTTTAACATTTTTTTACCAATTAGTTCTGTTTCAAAGAACCGAAACGAAAGAAAAAGTCGTTTTCCCGGGAGAAATAAGAGGTTTTTGGCTGCTTCTTCTTTTAGCCAAAGGGGAAAAGTTCAGGCTCTTCACCGCAAGGTGGCGCAATGTTCTGCCTCAGAGCTCCGTTTGAGCTCTGTTTGGGAAATTAGACGTTTTCCGTTCCGATTCCCTACTGGTTTTTAATTCATAACTTTTTTAATTTTGGTCCCACGGTCTCGAAAATGCCCGAAATGACTTTCCCGGAATTTTTCGAATCGAAAGACACCTCTCGCGACTTCCAACTCGCTCGCGTTGCGAACTGTAATCAGCTTCAAGCAGACAGACAGACAGAGGCGCACGGATTTTATTAGTATAGATTTCTGTTACCGCTTGGTGCACTGTAAATCATTATTTCTACATCATATTATTAATAATTCAATGTAGCATTATTAATTCCATATACTTTTTTGGTGACTTGTTGCAATGCTTCATTGAACGTTTAGTGTGCCTACTCTATCATGGGCAGGTCGAAAATAAACTAGGGTACTGTGTGTATTGCTATTTTTTGTTTCACCGACTTGAAACAATTGCTTAGAGTGCATTTTAATTTCGGTAATTTCTCAAAATTTATTCTGAGTATATATATATATATATATATGCTTCTAATTATAATTAAATCACAAATGTATGAACATATTGCTAGAATTCTAAATGCTGGACAAAAAATTCTCTATCTTAAAATATTTTTTGAATAAAAATGCACTTTAATGTAAGAATTTAGAAAAATCGATACCTAGAAGCTTCAAGCGTACTAATTCATAAATACAGCTCATTCCACCTAATTTTTTAGCAACACTTAAAAAAATACTTAGAATGCAAACTTTTTTCACAAACTTTTTAAAAGAATTTAACTTATGTTCCGAACTTTAAATTTTCATAATTCCTAAACAATGAATGAGTGATCGTTTGATACTTAAGGATAAAATTTATTAAAAATTCTAAATATGACATAAAATTGCACGTTTTTAAAGAATATTTTTAATTTGAATAAAATCTCTACATGCAAACGACCGTATATGCAAAATTTCGTTAATCAGTCGACATTATTATTAAAGTAAAGGTGGACTTTCAAATTTTTTTCTTTTGAACCGATTTTCTTAAAATTGAAATATGTAATTACAGTTGTAGTTATTTGAGAAAAGCTAAAATTTTATCAAAAAACATTAATTACTTTGGTAATTATTAATCATTAATTATTGAAATAATTAATTAATTGAAAATGCTCAATGCGCATTTTTTTTTTTTTTTTTTTGCATATAAAATAATAATTTTTATTTATGAGAAGAATTTTTACCTTTCCGACCTAAGAGTAAAACTTAGTTGAAATACTAAACATAACTGGAAAATAAAAATTTATAATAATAATTTCTAAGTCAAAAAACCAATTTTTATAGTTAAAAAACATTGCAAATCACTCTTTCGATAAAAAATTTACAGCCTATGAGTTCCGAAGTACAACTATTTTAACAAACACTGCTTCAATATTTATAAGGTAATTACATAAAAATTTTTGAAGAACTGAGAAAATTAGCGATACGCATGGAACAGTTTGAAAATTGACATGATCGCAAAATTTCCGTTTTGAGAAAATTCACTTTTAAGTTTGAACTATTAATATTTCAATAATAATAAAAAAAAACATTAAATACCTTATAATAAATGAATATTACTTATAACACACACACATATATACATATATATATATGTGCATGTAATAAAATTTTAATAAATATTTAAAAAAAATCCTAATTAAAAAAAATATATTCATCGCTTTACGATATACTATCGCAGTAATGCTGCATCTTTTACATAACAAAACAAAAATGCTCCATGCGCATTCCTTTCACAAATATTATATTGATTTTCATTTATGAGATAACTTACAGGCCTAAGAATAAAACATGGTAAGAATTGTAATTATAAATATAAAATAAAAATTAATAATAATAATAATAATAATAATAATAATAATAATAATAATAATAATAATAATAATAATAATAATAATAATAATAATCAGAGAAAGAACGATTTTTATCATGCAAAAACATTATCATTTTTTGATAACGAATTTACATACAATGAATTTTGATGTACAATAAATGTTGATGTACTAATATTGCTTTTATTTACTATTAGGTAACAGAATAACAAATTTTGAAGAATACGGAAAATTAGGAATGAGCATGGAACATTTTGACATTATTCGGAAATTTTCATTTTAAGGAAACCAAATTATTGGAAGTATTGGTATTTTAATATTGATGAACTTTAATCAAAATATATGTGTATACAATAAAAATTTAGTAATAAATGTGTAAAAAAGAAAAAAAACACTTTTACTTAAAAAAAAAAGAGTGGCACTCCGGGATTGCCACGGTAAAGCTATTGCATAGCATTTTTTTATCAACTTATGTAATTATAATTATTTATATATTTTTTATTTATGCAGTTTTTTTTGTCTTTGATATTAATTCAAGTTTTTTTCTTTTTCTTTGATATTAATTCAAGTTACACTTTTTGAGCGTGATGACCGATAAGAAAACAATTTTTTTTTTCTTTTATGGAATAAATGAGAAGTTAATATCGTTTAAAATATTTTTATTATCTTACAATACATGTAGGTTAATCAGGAATTTTTAGCATTGAAACTATTGGTTTATGGTAACTGAAATTAGAAACATAAGTTTGAGACTTGATATCCTCTAAATATCTGAAAAATACCGCGCCAATGTCTGCCGAAGTCTACCGAAGGATACCGTGCCGAAGTCTGCCGAACTGAAACGGCGTTAGTCGGAGTGTTAGGTTTTTTCTACTTACGGAATTTCCAGATTAGGTCGCCGTGCTCAAAGCCCGCGATGAAAGCTATGCAATAGCTTAATAAATCACCAAACAAAATTTGGAAGCGCTACGAAAATTAGATCGCGAGTTATAAGCATTATAAATTTTTCGACCCTCACCGTGGGGGTCTCCGGTCACCAAAAATTAACACTGTCTCATAATAAATTACCAAACAAAAATTGGCCGCGCTACGAAAATTAGATCGCGAGTTATAAGCATTTTAAATTTTTCGACCCTCACCGTGGGGGTCTCCGGTCACCAAAAATTAACACTGTCTCATAATAAATTACCAAACAAAATTTGGCCGCGCTACGAAAATTAGATCGCGAGTTATAAGCATTTTAAATTTTTCGGCCCTCACCGTGGGGGTCTCCTGTCACCAAAAATTAACACTGTCTCATAATAAATTACCAAACAAAATTTGGCCGCGCTACGAAAATTAGATCGCGAGTTATAAGCATTTTAAATTTTTCGACCCTCACCGTGGGGGTCTCCGGTCACCAAAAATTAACACTGTCTCATAATAAATTACCAAACAAAATTTGGCCGCGCTACGAAAATTAGATCGCGAGTTATAAGCATTTTAAATTTTTCGACCCTCACCGTGGGGGTCTCCTGCCACCAAAAATTAACACTGTCTCATAATAAATCACCAAACAAAATTTGGCCGCGCTACGAAAATTAGATCGCGAGTTATAAGCATTTTAAATTTTTCGACCCTCACCGTGGGGGTCTCCGGTCACCAAAAATTAACACTGTCTCATAATAAATTACCAAAGAAAAATTGGCCGCGCTACGAAAATTAGATCGCGAGTTATAAGCATTTTAAATTTTTCGACCCTCACCGTGGGGGTCTCCGGTCACCAAAAATTAACACTGTCTCATAATAAATTACCAAACAAAATTTGGCCGCGCTACGAAAATTAGATCGCGAGTTATAAGCATTTTAAATTTTTCGACCCTCACCGTGAGGTCTCCTACCACCAAAAATTAACACTGTCTCATAATAAATTACCAAACTAAATTTGGCCGAGCTACGAAAATTAGATCGCGAGTTATAAGCATTTTAAATTTTTCGACCCTCACCGTGGGGGTCTCCGGTCACCAAAAATTAACACTGTCTCATAATAAATTACCAAACAAAATTTGGCCGCGCTACGAAAATTAGATCGCGAGTTATAAGCATTTTAAATTTTTCGACCCTCACCGTGGGGGTCTCCTGCCACCAAAAATTAACACTGTCTCATAATAAATCACCAAACAAAATTTGGCCGCGCTACGAAAATTAGATCGCGAGTTATAAGCATTTTAAATTTTTCGACCCTCACCGTGAGGTCTCCTACCACCAAAAATTAACACTGTCTCATAATAAATTACCAAACTAAATTTGGCCGAGCTACGAAAATTAGATCGCGAGTTATAAGCATTTTAAATTTTTCGACCCTCACCGTGGGGGTCTCCGGTCACCAAAAATTAACACTGTCTCATAATAAAGTACCAAACAAAATTTGGCCGCGCTACGAAAATTAGATCGCGAGTTATAAGCATTTTAAATTTTTCGGCCCTCACCGTGGGGGTCTCCTGTCACCAAAAATTAACACTGTCTCATAATAAATTACCAAACAAAATTTGGCCGCGCTACGAAAATTAGATCGCGAGTTATAAACATTTTAAATTTTTCGACTCTCACCGTGGGGGGGGGGGGGTCTCCTGTCACCAAAAATTAACACTGTCTCATAATAAAAAAAAATACTGCATTTGTGATAATAATTCTCATTTCCTTTCACTATTTTTTCATCACTTTCTTCATTTATAAATGCTCTTTGTTTATTCATTTTTAAAACACTTTATATACAAATTTTACGCGTACAGCTATTCACCAGCAACTGCTATTCACTGTTGTACTAAAGTACCAGCAACTGCTATTCACTGTTGTACTTCGGCACTGTGCCGAAGTCTACCGAACTGAAACGATGTTAGCCGGAGTGTTAGGTTTTTTCTCGTTACGGAAGTGTTAGGTTTTTGCTTGTTACGGAATTTCTAGATTCGGTCGCCGCGCTCAAAGCCCGCGATAAAAGCTATACAATAGCTTAAAACACTCATCGATTTACGATATACTTTCGCAGTAACGCTGCGTTTCGGGAAGCACAAAAAAGTGTTCCATGCACATTTCTTTCACGTATCCCACGTATCAACAACATAACTCTTAGGTATCGATAAGTTGAACTCATGCCAGTTACGAATCATAAATAAAGACTAAGAGTTAATTAGGACAAAAAATTTGATTTAAAACAATTGTAAACAAAGTACAAACACATTGTAAAAAAAGCTGAGCTGACAGCACAGCCCTTTAAATTTTATAAAAACATTTATAAAACCCATAAAAATCATGCGATTGCGAAAATTTCTACCTCAATATGGTAGCTTATGAAGTTTTTCATGAGTTGGGAAAAGAGTATTTTTCGAAATTTTCGATGATTTTTGTCAATTCGAAGGTCCACCTTCGCCTTAAATGAAGCTGTATTAGCTGACATTATTTTCTATGATGATTCGGAACATAGTTATTAGCAGTTGTTCATTTGTCATTCTGAAATAGTACAAACTGTAATAAATGGTAAAAGTTTTAGGAAGCATTTAGTTTTTCATTTCAAACTTTCATTATTTAATAAATTTATAGTTATCCGTTCATATATTCTTCCGCCATATGCGTATATAAATCGTTGTTGGCGATGCCAAGTTCGAAATGATAGATGTTATATTTGCTAATAAAAGATGAGGGAAAATATTGTTTACCTGTTTTGTTTACTAGAAATTCCGTTTAGCCCCGTGAAAGGGGAAGGGCAAAATGACAATATAACTGTTCAATGCATTCAGTGATTTAAGCTATTATTGAAAATTTTTGAACAATGTTTCTTTAAAATGTTAAATGATGTAAAATTATTTCTTACACAGTGATATTTTATGAATTTCTTATCATCACTTGAATCAGTAAAGCATGAAAATAAAAAACGTACAGCCTTATCTGAATATCATTGTAATCTATAAAAAAAATGAAGATAAAAATTTGCAAAAAAATAAATAATTTTTAGACGTTGATAACGATATTATTAGGAGGATTGGGATGGGTGGTCGAGGGATGATATGGTATGATATCGGAAATTTTGGAGGGGCACCAAAATTGCCAAAAAGTTGATAACCTTACATATTTACAGCCTCTATTCTGCTTCATCTTCACAATCGACTAGAGAATAAACTATCAATTTGATAACATTACGCTAGAAGGACGCGCAACATGCTAAAATAACAGAATGTTTAGAAACACAAAATAAACGTATAGGGATGTGGTTTGTATGGAAGCATCGTTATTATGGCAAGTTTTATTTCATACATCACGTGTGGGGGCAATTTCGCAAAACATGCCCAACTAGACCCCTTGTAATCTTCGTTAATTTTTATTTATTTATTTATTTATTTACTTTGTCAAGATTTCGTCATTTGTTTAACCATGAGTGACTTTCATAACAATAATGAAAAGCCAGCTGCAAATTTCACGCAGGAAATAAATAATATTATATAATGTGAAATCCCATTTTGTCTATTACCTGAAATTAATGGGTGTACAGAAAAATTTCAGATATTTCAATAATTTATACTGATACTTATTCCTTAAGAGTATGATTTCTGTAAGATTTTATATACGCGAACCATATAACTATGACAGCTATCATTATATTGAATTATTCGATGATCGGCTGAATATTTACAAATAGCATTAAAAAGAACCATTGGAAGGATTCGTAAGTGGGCGCAAAAAGATGGAATTTGAATGCAAATTGTTTCCACTAATGACTCAAACGAAAGCGCTAAAGAATGTAACATATTCATCATTCATCATTCATTTTCATTTTTTTCTGTACAGTATGTTATGCAGCTATTTAATATCCAAATGAATAGAGCGAAAGTTTTAAAACTTGTGTCTACACATATATAATCATGTAAGAGAGTGTGTACTGTATAATAAGAACTCTTAATGTTCCCTATTGAAGAAATTTGAAACTTGGCAATCCTATCTCAAAAATAAGTTGGAAATTGCACGTGAACGTAGCAAATGAGGTGCGTTCGTACGATAACGAAATTTTAAAAATATGCAGATCTTGCTGATATAGTAGAGTGTACTTCGGATACAGTATAGTAGTCGAAATCTTTGTGTTTCTGTAAATATGCAGAAAGTAATTTTTATTACACCTCAGAAACGTATATCTTATTCATAATATGTGAAATAGTTGAATATAATTAAAACACGCCCCAAACAATGTTTCCCCGTATAGCATTATGTAGTGGAATACTTTTGTGTGGCCCTGTAATTTAATAAAAAAAATTCTTTGCATGACAGATTGTACAGAATACATATTTTAGTATATATTTCATAGATTCATGCAAATTCTATTATGTTCGAATGAGTGTAACATCATAAAAATGCATTCGAATCTTTTTTCCCATTGACCGTAATATAATGGAATACCTTTGATTGTCCCTGTAAATGATCTATGCATCCGACTTTCATAACATTTGAAATGACTCGACAAAATTACGCAATAATTATATGTTTTAAATTTCAAACGATTAAAATGCATTTGAAATTTTTTTCCCCATTGACTGTAATGTAACGGAATCCTTTTGATTGTCCCTGTAATTGATCTATCCATCCGATTTTCATAAAATTTGAAATGACTCGACAAAATTATGTTATAATTATGTATTTTAAATTTCAAACGATTCGGTTGGGTAGTTTTTGCGTTGTTGGACAGACAGACAGACAGACAGACGGACAGACAGACAGACAGACAGACAGACAGACAGACAGACGGACAGAAAGACGGACGGACTGAGCGACAACAATAGGTGCTACATATTTACATAATTACGAACGCACCTAAAAAGGAGGTATGGGAAATCAGACCATTAAAAATTCAACACTCCTCAGTCGATGTTTTACTTCATAGTCCACAAATATTCTAGGCCGAAAAACCGAGAAAAATGTTTCCTAATGCCTGAATGAAGTTCTCAAAGCGACTTCCAGAAATGATTAATTTTGAAAAAATAAACATTATTTTTTAATTAAAAAAAGAAAGAAAAAGTAATCTATAAGTGTTTTTTTCGTACTTTGTTCATGAAAACACTTGCAAATTATTAAACGTGTTTAAATATCATTACAGCATCTTTCCAGAAAATAAAATTAAAGCGTTAATACTGATGTTTTATTTTTTTCAAACGGATTACACAGCGTTCGAAATACATAAATTCGTACATACAGACAGGTATCCATTTGTATTGCATTTTGAATAAACCAGGTTTAGGCTTAGAAAAACTTGGAAAATGTAGACAAAAAAGTCACTTGAAAAACATTTTTCCAAGTGTTAATATTGATATTTTTTAAACAGATTTCCCCTTTAGAAAACTTAAAAACTAAATTATGTATGTATTTCTTGTTTTTACCGTATTCGATTTGTTAAGCCACTGAATGCTGCTGGAGATGGAAAAAAAAAATGCAATTTACGAATCATGGTTCTACAATTGTGGAATCTGCTTTCATTGGTGTGGTGCGACTTTTTACGTTAGTTTGCGATTTTAATTACGGTTTTTAATGAATATCTTAGTTAACTGTTAAAAAAAGGGAAGCATATGAACGTCCTACATTTTTCATATGGATCTGCTGTATATATGTATGTAGTACGATACAAAAGTTCGGGGAAAAGATGTAAAAAATATTACTCTGAATAGTTCACAGTATCAAAGCATATCCACCTTCAAAGTAGTGACCTTGGCCGACGATACACTTCTTCAACAGTTCCTATAACTTCTGGAAGCACCGCTGGAAGACATTTTTCGCAACCTCCCATAACGCCTCCTGCGATGTTCTTTTCACCTCATCTGATGACTGAAAACTGTAAATGTTTTTTATTGATGGGAACAGGTAAAAGTTACACGGGGCTATGTCCAGTTGATAGGGTGTGGGATGTGAAAACACATGAGTGCTAGTTTTGACGAGGAATTGTTTTACCAGTTGGTATCGATGTAATAGTTCGTTGTCATGCAGAAGGAACCAGTGTGTAGCCTCAGCGAAGGTTGTCCAACAAATTTATCGTCTTCGATGGTTGCCGGAACCCTTTAAAACGTCGAAGCCATTCATAAACCCTGAGTTTCACCATGATAGAATCATCGTACATCTACCTTAGTATTTTCAGTCTCCATTGTTGTTTTACCTAAACATTGACAGAATTTAATACTGCAAAAATGTTCAAGAAAAGCCATGTTTATTACATCGGGGGGCAAAGTTAACTAACTTTTGAAGATATAAGCTATGCGTGTAGTTTGGTCACATGACATGGGTTAAACCAATATAAGTAAGTAGGGAAGGGTTGGGAGAATACATTTCAAATGGTTTTAATTTAGGCACTTGCTTTCATTATCAAGAAAGGTCGCATTCCCCGAATTTCCTTAATCCTACTACGTATATTTATGTGAGTTCATGCGCATCAATGTAATTAGGAGATTTTAGGTGCTTTAGTACCGGAAATTTTGTGAAGTACTAGTTGGTATGTTTAAAGATAGAATTTTTTTCATTAAATAAATCAAGCATCACTTTAAAGAATTTCTGATAAAAGGTCCTTGAAAGTCTTTGAAGCATACGAACCCTGATTTATGTATGCCGAAAAAGTAATTTTCAGTTTCAAAGAGGTAGGATTCTAACTACAGCCTTTGCTTTATATATTTAATTGCAAGGCAACGCATTCATGTAGAAAAGAGCAACATGATTCTGTTCAGATTCAGTTGATATAAAAATGACTATTTCATTACTTAATACTCCTCTTTTACTTCTATTTAAATATGTGTATATAAAATTGGTCAGTCTAGTAATTAATTTTATTTAAATTATTTTTATTTAAAAAAATTACTAGATAGAACTTTAATAAACATTTCCAACACTAAAAAAGTGCATTTCTTTTATTATTTCAAAGAAGTGACGCTTAAATATTCTTTAAGGTAACAAGATAAAGTGAAAACAACAAAAATGAACTCGAGTAAAATCCCTGAAATCACAGTTTCCTTTTTGTATTCATTTTAACTCTTTAAATTTATTGTAAATAATATGAAAATGTTTATCTTTGAAGAAACACAGGTTATGCTTTTAAATTGGACAATTATCCAGTATTTTCCATTCATCGGAAGTTTAAGTTGCACCCATTAAGCTTAAAATGACATAATTTGATAGGATATCTTTTCTCTTCTGTCTTCTAACGCTTCTATTCTCTCAGCAAATAATTTTCTTTGAAGGCATTCTCTCTCATAGTTATTTCATGCTTCTCAAAAACAAAGAACTTGATCCGCCATTACTTTTTTTATATTTTTACCTGCATTCGAGGGCGAGATTCTTGGCAAGATATATTCATAAGTATGATTTATGAGCATGTCGCATCTTCTTCCTCAAATTGAAGATAATGCGTTTTTATTTCCTGTTAGGCGAGCATCCGTAAATGTTACATTGGCCATTCTATTATGGATATCATACGAAATATAATTAAGGGGCGTCGGCAGCACTAACCGCTTATTGTGTCGGAGAAGTGAATAAATAGAAGTGCGAAAAATAAATAGAAGTGACAAAAATAAATATCTATTTATGAATGTTTCTTTTTTTATAACTTTAAGGGGGTTTTACCCAACTGATGTTCTGTCTTTCCCGGACCGACTCATTCATACTTTCGATATTAGATTCAAATTATACATTCAAAGCAATTTTCCTATAACGAAAAAAAAAAATCTTTTTTTTTTTTAATGAAACGTTTTTGTAAACTTATATATAAAATTTATTATTAAATTGTATATAATTATATATATATATATATCACTTTCTTCTAGACACGATAATTTCTACAATTCTGCTCAAATCTCCTCGAAACTGATACATAAAATCAAGGGGTATAAAATCTCGCTCAAGTTCTAGGCAAAATCGGACAAAGGAGGTGGAAATATGGAGGGGTTTTGTAAAAACCGAAAAGACGCCATAACTTCATAATTAAAATAGATAACGAATCAATTTAAAGTTTATGTTACTTCTAAAAAAATGGGCAAAAAGTTTATGCATGACGGATTTTTGACAAAATTAAAAATGGGCTCAAGGAGCAAAAAAAAAATAAAATAAAATAAAATAAAATAAAATAAATAAAAATAAAATAAAATAAAATAATAGGGGTTTTGGGAATTAAAAATTTATAAATTTGACAATTCTCAAAATATCAATTCCAACTAATTTTTTTAAAAATGTTCTCAAAATTGTCCAAAACTTTTGTATGTACAAGTTTTTGATAGGGCTATTTCTTACCGATAAAAAAATAAAAACGAAAACAAAAAGGTTGGAGGTGAAAGAAGACAAAAATCACTAACTTCGTCAATTCTTAAACTATCAAATCTGATTAAATTTGTTTTAAATCTTTTCAATAATAACTACAACTTTTATACTGACAAGTTTTTCACATGACCAATTCTTATAGCAAAAATACATTAAACAAAAATAGGAGTTGAAGAAAAAAATCTCAAATCCAAACTCCTTCTATTCTGACTCATTTTTAAATCCATTTTTGCTCTCAAACGCATCCAATTTACAGGTCCTCTTATTTAGGAACCATATAATGTGATATATTGGCCAGTTTTTTTGATAATTGCAGAATATATTGCAAAAAAGGCTGTCAAAATGGGTATTTTGAACAGAATTTCCCGAAGCGACCGCAATTGAAAAATTGTGACATTTAAATAACAAATTGCGTTTTTTCTTACTCATATTTAAATTCAATTTCGCTCTCAAACGCATCCAATTGGCAGGTTCTCTTATTTAGGAACTGTATAATGTGCCGTATTTGTTAGCTTGGCTTATTCAGTCAAAGGCTGAATATATATATTTTTTTAAAAAAAAGCTGCCAAAGTGGGCACTTCGCACAAAATTTCCCCAAGCGATCATGATTAAAGAATTGAGGATGCATTCAAATAACAAATTGTTTATTTTATGACTCATTTTTAAATTCAATTTTGCTCCAAAAGCATTTAATTGATAGTTTTTTGTTATTTAGAAACCGTACATTGTGCCGTATTGGCCGAGTTTTTAATAAAGTCAGAATATATTTCAAAATATGTTGTCAAAATGGGCATTTGAGCCGAATTTCGTTTAAGATGATTCTGATAAAGCCAGTTCTTACAGAGAAATGAAATTAAAATATTTTCAAAAATGGTCAAATAAAGTTGTGAAATTGGGTTTATCTATAATCATATTTTTGTTATTGTTGAAATGATCACTCTTCGAAATCTACCTCCGCTATAGGTGAAGCCGACAGGGATTTTTTAGATTTGAGCCTAACCTCTAAAACTGATATATATATATATATATTTAATGGACAGCCGTAAATGTAATGCCGTCAAATATTGTAGATTTTTCACACACACACACAAAAAAAAAAATGAAATGAGGGAGGGAATAAGACAATGGGAATGCGGGACAATTGCAATAATTCTTAAAATAAGCTTTATTTTTAATTTCAGATTCTTCTTTCAGATGTAGTAGTCTTTGCATTATACTTGTTACTATGAATCTTTTTAATGTCAAGCAACTATGAAAGAAAATAAGTTTTCTTCATAAACAACTATGAGTTTGTAACTGAAAAAAGATTAGTTAACAATATCAAATATAAGTAACTACTCGGATTTTTAATGCAAATTTTCAATCTATCTTGCGAACTTAATTTTTTTAATAAGTTGTAAACTCAATAATTTGCTTTCTAAATTAACAGTTATGTTAACTTTAAAAGCCACATGCTTGTTGTAAAAATCTATTTTTATTTTTTAATGCTTTGTGGGAGGGATGGGACTGTAGGATTCAGGGAGGAATGAGACATGTTCAGTCATTCCTAAATGATATCTATATCCAAATAATTATGCTTGATTAGAGATGTAAAATTTCTGGAAAAATATAAGTGGCGGAAAAAACCGGTTTTTTACCGTTTTTTTTTCGGAAAAAAACGGAAAAATTGGAAAAATTGATTTTTCATGACTATTTCTCCCAAATAAATTATATTTTCTTAGAGAATATTAAATAATAAACATTTTTTCCCATTTATTTGTATTAAATGAAAATTATTTTCACTTTATACTACAAAATAAAAAGAAAGTAGCAAAGCCTGCTTTTAAATTTTAGTTTTTAGTTTTTTTTTTTCCACAGCCTAAGAATTTTTAAAACACTATTGTTTGTTATATCATATCTCTGTTGAAATGATTTTTCAGTTACATGTTTAACTACCAATTGACCTAATGTAAGAACCTGAGCCAATATGTCTGCAGTTTGGAATGAATTAAATTATGCATTCCATTTACATAAGTGTAGTTTTTAAGTAAATGATACTAGTTTTAAAAAATTGTTGCAGTTTTGTCATTATTATCAATATCAGTATTAAAAAAATTCCATTGTTTGTTTAAAAATATGTATATTTTTTACATTATTACACTTTTTCCTTACATCTGTAATTTTATTTCCTTTAAAAAATATGTTTAGTTTCGGTATAGCTTTTCAATCTCAACTCAAAGTTTTGATTTAGTTTTATAATCTAAATTCAAACAAAACTAAGTTTTTGTTTGGCTTACTCAGGTCTGCAACTAAAAAATAGCATAGGATTTATTGACTGGCAGATTTTTACTCACTGAAACCAGAATAATATTTTTTAAAAGTTTAATTAAACGTAATTTTTTTCTTTTTATCCTGAAATCTGGTATTCTATTCTTGAGTAAGAAATCATATTCAATAATGTTTCCATATGGTGATTTCATATTTCTAAGAATGGAATTCAAAAGTTATGAAAACAGAACACTACAAATAGAAAATGCTCGTGAGGAATTAACAAAAGCAGTTACATACAGAGATAAATTTCTAGTTTGCTTTAAAAAATTACAAAAATTCAAAGTTTAATCAAAAGGGAATGTATAATCTGGAACATAGTTACTTGTAATAAAATATGGGTTTTTTTTTCATCGCAGTTGTACTTTTCTAATGCAAATTGCCCTTGTTTTGCGACATTACTGTACATTATTGAGGTAAAATGGAGGTCAATTTTAGATTCAATACCTTGAAAAAACATTCAATTAATCAGCTATAACGAAATCTTGAAAAATGCAGCATAGTAGTGCCACCAATAGGGCAATTTACACCAAAAACTAAACAATCTTAATATATATCAGGAGCTGTCTGAATCTGTAGTTTGATAAAAAATCGTCCTTTAGTCCTTGAGATAGAACTAGTGCGATAATCATGAATAATGCAGCATAGCAGCGTCATTTGTTGAACGATTTACACCAAAAAGTAATGTGCATAAAGTTATATCAAAGATTAACTTAATCTGAAGTTTTATGAAAATGCATACATTAATTCTTGAGATAGAACTATTGTGGAAATTATGAATAATGCAGCATAGTAGCGCCATCAGTTGTGCGATATACACTAATAATTAAACATCTCGAGTTTATATCAAGGTCTAACTGAATCTAAAGTTTTGTGAAATTATGTGCATCAGTTCTTGAGATCGAATGTCCATAAATTTTTTGTCCCATACAGACTCACAGTGTGACAGATATTTTCCAAAAACTATCAAATCGTGTTCAGGACCTTCTAAAATATTTAAATACACCAAAAACTGAAAGTCAAAATTTTCACGAATTCAATACTTACTTCTTGAAAAGATAGAAAAAAATAAATAAATGCATGCTTCAAATTTTATGTTAATTTTTTAATTTTACCATTTCTATTAATCGGCATATTATTGAAATAATTTTGCACATGAATTAATTTTTAAAAAAAGAAGTTGCATTTAATTATAAGGTACCCTGGGGTAATAACGCCACGTTAAGGTTCTACCAATTTTCACGGCTTAGTTTTAGATTGTATTTTTCAAACAAATATAGGATCTGATACAGCAACTCATTGACTATCTATATAAAATAAAATAATTTAACAGATATGTATTCATAAAATGTAATGGCGTTTTTTCTTGACCAATGCTATTTGGCGTTATTACCCACCTATATGGGTAATAACGCCATGCAAACAAAACTATGAAATAAGATGAAATAATTGCATGTAGATAGCCCAATTCTAAAAATACAAACTCTACAAACTTATTGCATTCTAAGCTATTGAAAATGTTCAATTTTTTGTGAAAGTGTAAGAAAAATAAAGGTGTGGTGTGGGAGGGGGGGATAAGGCAAAAGAATATCAGACCGTGAGCTTCTTTTTGCTTAAAAAGGACCGCTTAAATAGAAATATGAGAAACATTGCACAGTTTTAACTGTGTTTATTTGAATCAGTATTTAGGATGTAGCTCGGCCACTGTAGGGAATCAACCGGGGTATTAATGTCAAGGATTGGCGTTATTACCCCGATATAGTTTTTGCGCAGTACATTTTAAATTACAAATTATCTCGAGAAGATATCCAAAATCTTCAACAACATTTTAAAAGTACATGAAATGCACTACAAATTTATGTAATTAACAAAGCATTTCCGGATAAAAAGATAGTCTTCACATCACAAAACGTATCTCGCAAATTTAGATCAAGCGTTAATTTTAATCGCTTGTAAAAACAATAAGACCTAAAAAAGAAACAAATTAACTTGAAGCTGTTTTTTGCGATTTATATGACTCAAAACCCTTTTGCGCAGAGCACATGGGTGTCATTTACCTGATTATTTCATAATTATGCAAAATATAAGCACTTGGCGTTATTACCCCGCCTGGCGTTATTACCCCAGGGTACCTTACATCTAGATTTTTTTCATGTAATCCTGTTTTTGTGAAATTGTGAATTTTTTGTATATGTTGCAGCCAATACCCGAAATTGGCCAATTCTAGAACTGGCCGGCCAATTCCCGAATCGGCCAGCAACGTTAAAAAATGACTGGCCAATTCTAGAATTGGCCAGCCAATTCGCGAACTGGCCAAATGCAATTGGCCAATTCGCGAACTGGCCAGATGCGATTGGCCAATTTACGAAATAGATATAAGCACTCGGCTTAATCCTTTCTAACATAGTTGAAAGTGTCTATGAATTCAAATAGTCTAGACGTCAGCCTGTCCGTGCTCTAACTCGAGTAAAGTTTCCGGTTAACATGTAATTGTCATCGTATTTGGTTTATCAATTAATTTCGATATTGAAAGGGAATTGTGTACTATTTTTGGTTAATTTAAGTGGGTACACAAAAATATTTCGTTTCAATATAATCAATGGGAATCTTTTTTACTGTACATTACTTACCCATCATACGTAGTATAGGGTAAGTCTTGCAATCGTTTTGAAAATCGAAAAAAATTTTTGACGGATTTACACGTTTTAGATAGTGGAGATTCCGAAAAACATTTTTAGAAAAAAAAATTTGCCGTCCGTCTGTCTGTCTGTCTGTAAACGCTCTATCTCCCGACAAAATTGAGATAGAGACTTGAAATTTTGTATGTAGTTAGTATGTAAGAATGGGACGAACCCTATTTAATATCAGCAACCTCGATTATCCGGAACTACTTTTTTCGGACTCTTGAAAAATTCTTTCTGATGAAAGGTATATAAAAATTTTCGAATTTTTTTTTCTAAGGAATTGAAGTAAAAGGCAATAAAATAACACACATTTTGCATATAGAACGAAGTCAATCGGAATATTAGTTGCCGAGATATTTGTAATCTTGTTTTCCACATTCTTCGATTTTTCATGACCCTGCATTTCATTCAAATTTCAATTCAGAAGTATATTTTAATTGGAAATGAGACGCTTAATCCGACGCTGTTAATTGTTAGTTAATAGAATTATTATTTTTGGAGTTATAGGGATATTTCTTTTACGCATTTCCGTACTACTTGAGTAGTTTGGCGTTTTATATAATTTGTCGAAATTGGTACATCAGCAGTTCTTTAATATAGCATTACTACACTACTGTGCGAATTAATTGGGACAAACATAATTTTTTTTACAAATGTTGTTTAATTTGTATAGGTTAACTTACATGCTTTGTATAGCAATCTAATACTAAATATGTCCTCCTCTAGCTTGAATGAGATCCTGTACACGTTTTGGCATGGATTCCACTAAATTAGAACATATATTTTTGATCTCGTCATCACGAAACCAAACTTTTATAACATTCTCAATCATTCTTTTCTTTGTTGAGCAGTCCATTTTACTCACACTTTTCCTTACAATGCTCCACAAATTTTCGATGGGATTTAAATCCGGAGAATTATCAAGCCAATCCAAAATCGTTAATTTCTGTTCTTGAAAAAATTTTTATGTTAACTTAGAAGTATGGCATGGTGCAAGATCTTGTTGAAAGATACCGACATCACCACCGAACGTTTGCATCACAGGCACAATTTTTCTTTCTATTACAGAAATGTATTTTTTACAGTTCATGATTCCTTCAACTGGTTCTAAGCTGCCAGGTCCTCCAGAAGTAAAATAACCCCAATACATCTGTTTCTGAGGGTGATTAACTGTTTGTGTAAGATGCTGTTCCCTGATGGGTTCTCCATCAGTACGCCTGACAAATCTTGGTTGAAACCCTTGTACAAAAAAATGCGTTTCGTCGCTGAATACAACATTTTTCCAGTCTTGTGCAGTACAGGATTGATATTTCCTGGCCCAATCCAAACTTTTTTCTTCATTGCACGGGTTAATAACTGTTTTTTGATTGGTTTTTTTGCAAATCTCCCAGCTTCAATAAGCCTTCGTCGAACTGTCGATGAATCCACTCTCACACCAGTAGCTAATAATTCTCGCTGAAGATCTGTACTTGTTTTGCGAGGATGCATTTTACTATTTCGTACAAGAAATTTGGCTGTTCGAGGTGTGGTCTTGCGTTTGCGTCCACATTTACTCTTTCGTTTTGGAGACAATGTCCCAAAATTCTTTTGCTGATTAATAATCCTAGAAACACTGGATTTGCCAACTCTAACAGCTGCAGCAATATTCCTCACAGTCATAAAGGTATGCTGTCTAAGGGTAACAATTCTTGTCCTTTTCCTGGGAGTGATATCCATTTTTTATATGCGCATTCGAAGCAAACAATTCACACAATCGACCACTCCTTACAGCAATTGAAGCTCAACTAAAGGGAAATATTTTCGACATGTCATGATCACGTGATCAAACCGGTTTAGACTAGTCAAGAGCAGTGGCGCGTTGTAAGAAAATACAGTTGAAACCGGTTTGAGGCAGAAAGTCCCCGAGAAAGGAACAATTTTCTTAAAAAACATGTTTGTCCCAATTAATTCGCACAGTAGTGTATGTATATTAACAATATTTAAATTTTGTTCATGAATTGCAATGCACTGTATAAATAGTTTCACATGTTTTATTTTCATATACATATCCATGATGGGTAAGTATTACGGTGGCCCCCAACGACTAGTTTTAATGTTACATTATCTTAAGTACAAAAAAAATGATACGTATGCATCATAGTTCGGATGTTGGCCAAGGTTTCCCGGCCAGTTCGCGAATTAGCCGGCCAAAACCCGAAATACGCTATTCATTTCATGTATTTCGGGTTTTGGCCAGGAAGCTTGGCCAGTTCGGGTATTGGCCGGCCAGTTCTAGAAATGGACAGGCTTCGGGTATTGGCCGCCACATATATATACTCAAAATATATTCAGAATCTGTGAATAAGAAATTATTACTATTTTTAGATTCCTATTTAGACATTTTTAATAAGGTTATTGATGCATATATACAACTTGATAAGATTCTGCTGCTATATGGCATGGGGCTTTTTTTTTTCTTCAATCACTGCATTTGCGAAAGATTCAATTTGTAGATTAAACTTTTTCTGAAATGTCTATTTTCAAGAGAAATGTTTCAAAGGATCTTGTGTTTCAAACAAGAAAAAAATGTGAAGGATCCTTTCAAGTCTTCTCAAACAGATTTCTGCTCAGAGATCAGATTACCCATATTAAAATTTTCATGTGAGACACTCAACATAAAAATAAATAAAATAAAAAGTATGAGAATGTAGCTATTACAAAATTTTCACTATATTATTTCATAAATGAAATTTCAATTTTTCCAGTGAAAAATAAGCCTTCGGAAAAAACCGAAAAAACCAGTTTTTTTTCCCAATTTTTCCGGTTTTTTTTCAAGCATTCCCATCTCTATGCTTGATTACGTATAGTTTTTTGTTTTATATTTATAGAATTTTCTTGTTTTGGAATTGAGTAGTATAACAAATAAAGATTATTATTTTGCGAATTAAAAGATTGACTCCATATTTTTTTTCTTATTCGAGCATAATTTAACAATATCAACCATTAGTATTAAATATTTATATTTACTTCTGTAATATCAATTTTCTTAGGGTTTTTTTAATAAAATACAAGTGTTTTGAAATAATTATTGAATTAAAATTGCAAACTTTTATTTTTACATGGTAATGCACTATTTCTGAAGAGGGATGAGCAAAGAAATTCCATCTTTCCATAAGAAACTAACAGTTCCATAATTGATAACAAGACATAATTGGAAATCTACATCCAACAAAAATAAATGACGGCACTAGTCGGGCACGAGTACACTTTTCATTTGATTCACATGTTACAAAGTACAATATAATGTAAAATAAATGTTGTGATTTACAATAAATCATAGTAATGTAAATGTTACACTATTTTTGCCCTTTTTCACAACATTTTTGATAATTAAACATTAGTTTTTATTTTAAAAACATGCCCTACCCCTCCTTTATGTGAAGGAGCAACGGGACATTTTTCTTGTTAATTTAAATGGTTTATTAATCTAAAATTTTAATTATTATCATCAAATTTGCAATTTTTAAATATGTTAAAATGTTTCAAGATGTTATTCTGAAAATTTTCATTTTGTACACTGTAAAATAAAGAAAAAAATCCGTTAAATTTAGGATTAAAACTTCTGCCAGCAATGTTGCCAGCTGTTTTTGCCTTAAAAATCGCAGTAAAATTATTTTATTACAACTGTATTACATTGTACATTTTTGTATTACATCTAATTTTACAGCAATTTTTCCGGCAAAAACTACTGGCAGCATTGCAGTTTTTGCCGTAATTTTAGCGGATTTTTTAACAGTGTACTATCGAAACATAATTATCAAAACATATTCTTATAAAAATTGCCCCATCCCAATTCTCCCCTAAGGAACGTAGGCAATAGTAACAGCTAACTGTGTTCAAGAAGGGACAAAAACTATTGTTTATGAACTTTTCACTGAATTTTAGGGCTTTTTTAAAACTGTTAATCTTTCTTTTCCAGGCAAATTCAATTGTAATTTGAGATTACACCATATATGGAAATGTTCTAAATAAAATTTTAACAACTATAACTGATTTTGTAAAGTAAATAAATAAATAAGTAAATAAATAAATAAAAATAAAAATGCAGGCAGTTTTTTCAACTCAAATTTAAAAGAATACATTAAACAAAAAAGATTAGATATTTGCACGCAATTTTTGAATAGTATTTTTTGTGTTATTTTATCGCATTCAAATATTATAAAGTAAGTTATTTAAATATTAATTAGAAAAAAATTCATATGAATTAGTTGTGCCATACTCCTTTGAAATACTATGACGTCCATGATCTTTGCATATATTTATATTTCATAATATAAGAGGAATTTTTTGAAAATATATATTCTGTATTTTCGAGACTGGTGGAATTTTAAAGACACTGAGAAAACAAATGAATATTAATTGATATTCTATTTTTATCTATTTTAATATTTTATGCTTTCGTGGCATTTGAAGTCAGATTAAGATACATATATTTTTAAGTAGCTAACAAAAGAACATACTTTTTCCTATCAAAAATATAAAATAATCCACCCAAAATGGAAAAATAAAGAGATAATAGTTTAAGATTTTTTTCAAAGTTGTTTTTAACATACTGGTATGTTTTCCACACAAAGCAATTCATATACATAAATGCATTCATATACATACAATCAATTTTAATCCAAATAAATCGTTTAAAATAAAAATCCAACACGTTTAATAACTTATTTAATAAATAATGAAAAAAGATGCTTTTCTTAAACTAAGATGTAAAGTATCACATAAAATTAAAATAAAATTATATAATATATAAAAATATACATAAAAATTCTATAATAACTTTTGTTTTTGTGATCTTGACTAGTCGTTCAGCCGTTTGAGGGAAGGTGGTAAGTTTATATAACTAGTTTTAATTCCCAAATGCAGCAGTAGCACGAGAATTTCTGCAAAAAAAAATCGGTTTGTTACGATAATGAAATATAATTCTTATTTGCGAAAAAGTTGATTGTAAATTCCGGTGTCATTAATTTATTTCATTATTTTATATGCCACTGAAAAGAATAGAATTAATTTTCAACAATCTTAATCTTTTTAAGATATTAAAAAGAGAGGAGAAATATTTTCATTAGAATAAAATACCAAGAGAAATTTAATAAAATTTAATAAAAATTTTTTAAACGGAAAAGTTATTTTATTTTATTCGCTTTCAATTTACTTATTTTATTTTATTTATTTATTTTTATTTTTATTCAAATATTTTATTTTACTTCTTTTTTGTAATTTTACTGCAGCGTGAATATGCTTCACTTTACAGTAGGAAAAAATGTAAAAGAAAAAAAAAAAACTTGAATTTTATGCAATGCATGATTTTTTTTAAGTTGTAAGATTGTATGTGTATTGTTTCTCTTAGTTTCCTTTCAGATAATGCATTAATTAACATTGTAAATATAAAGGAACTGTGTAAAACAGCATTAACATTTCTTATGTTAAATGTTTTACTGTGCTGTCAAATAGCATAGCAATATCTTAGTTGCTCTAAAATATATTTTTATGAATTATCTATAATTTTGTTGGCCTTGCTTTCTAATTGAAAACCTTCAAACATTATAGAAATGCATATCAGCAAAAAATAGGGTGAAACTTGATTACGGATATTTCTTATGACTTAATTGAGCTTGATTGAAGTTCAACGGTTAATTTTGAAATGCTTAATTTTTGCAAAGATGGTAAAACGACAATTACGATACCTTCATACTACCATTTAAGTTGTTTATATGTTTTTAAATGTGTTTTAAAATATGGTAAACGTTTATTTTAAAGTGCGGTAAAATGTATTTTTCTTTCGATTTAAATCTTTTCTAATTTTCAATATTCTTAAATATAAACGCGTTTGAAGTTACGGAAAATCTAATATAACTATGTGCACCATATATAATAAGCATTTATTTTTCACAATGAAAGAGCTTCTATGATTTAAAAGGGTATTTTTAAAGCTTGTTTTGTCACCCACATTTTCTTCGGGTAAAAACGGATGGTGTAAATCTTTTGTGGGATAAAAAGGATACAGAACAGCAAATTACGAGCCCTTAAACAATGTTTGAAGAATAGGCAATCAAATCTACAGAGACAAGAGGGTTTGTGATTTTGGTAAAGCTGATAAAATGTGAACTACTTTTCTGAAATTTCTCAAATCATAATGAAATGATTAAATTTACAAATGAAATATTATTACCCTAATTTCCTGTGTATAATCCGCAGATCAAACAATTCTTTTTGGACCCAGAAATTTTATTTAGTGATTGAAGACAAATATTTACGGCGATGTAACAAGTTACATTTTTTTAAAACAAATTCTGGGTCGAAAAAGAATTGTTTGATCCGCGGATTATACGCAGGAAATTAGGGTAGTTGAATTCCTTAAAATTGTGAAATGATATGTATTGCTTCTTTTTTTTTTAAAAAAAAGTCTAGTCTAAAATTTTCAATTCACTTGATATTTACATACACATGCGATTTTAGTGTATCGGGTGGTAAGACCGAATGATTTGACTATATATAAAAGATTAATTTTATTAATAAAAATGTGAGGAACTAATCATATATTTAAAATTACACTATACGACCAAAGACGACCGACAACTTGCGATTTGAGACATTTTGTTAAATATCTAGAAAAATACTTGAGGAATTATCCTGAAACTGTAAGCGTATAAATATAATAGTACAGGTCATGCGTTTCCGTAAAGATTTTTTTCCGAAAGTCTATAGGGGACCGTCAACAAATTGAAAAAGAAAAATATCTTTTGGTTAACCCTATAAAAATTAATGTAGTAAAAGCGTTCAAACTGCAAATTATGATTAAATGGCTTGTTGTAATAAATTGTGTTCGTTTTTATACGGATAGCATGTACATTTGTAGAGAAATTAAAACTTTTTTTAAAAAAAGTCCTAATTTTTTCCAAGTTCTTTGCTTATAATTTGCAGAGTTCAAAGATGCAGGCAAAACTATGAGGGGTTGTATCCATATATCCATTGATTAATGGCCATATAGAATACACAACATGGCACGTACTATATTTGGATAAAACCCCTGATTTCTTTGCTTCATTTTGGGAATAACGGATTTTGAGTCTATTCTACAGACGACCACATTCAGAATTTTCAAGCTATGTTTTTGAAACTTTTACAGAAGTTGCTCTATACATATAGTTAACACAATATGCAAATGAAATTTTGATATCGTTGCGCATGCGCAATGAAAAATTATTTACTAAACCTACTCATTTTTCATACATTTTTTATTACGTTTTAATTCTGATGACAGGGTATTGTGCACAATGTTGTTTGTAATATTTTCAGAAAAGAACATTATTTTATATTAAGAACTCTGCAAATTATAAGCAAAAAGCTTGGAAAATTTTGAGACTGTTTTTGTAAAAACCTTAACTTCTCTACGAGTGTACATGCTATCCACATAAAAATGAACATGGTATATTACAATAAGCCGCTTAATCATAATCTATAGTTATAGTGCTTTTGCTAGATTAGTTTTGACAGGGTTATTCAAAAAATATTCGTTCCTTTTCAATTTGTTAACGGTCTCCTTAGGGTCTTAGAGAAAAACATCTTTACGGAAACGTATGACCTGTACTATTATATTTACACACTTTGATTTACAAGATAACTCCTCAGGTATTTTTCTAGATATTTAACAAAATATCTAAAATCGCAAGTGGACGGCCATTTTTTGCCATATAGTGCATATTATACTACAATGTTAAGTACAAAATATGTAAACAAAGTTATATTAAAATTTGTTGGAAATTCTGGCTTTAAAGAAGATACCAAGATTAAGGTATGCGGTTTTTCAATATTTTCGCCTACATTACAAAATGACTGCAACTAAAAAAATGCATTTGAATATGTTTATGTATGAAATTCAATGATTTTTAACACTATATATACGAAAAACTGGTCAGATGATCGGTACCAACTGAAAATACTTTGATACTGTTGAAAAATTTCTTTAAAAAATAAATAAATTATACAGAAATAAGTTAAATAAAAAAGTTAAATTGTTTTAAATAAATATTTTTGTGTGAAATATTTCACAAAATTTGAATAAAATTCCCTGTTAGTTATTGTTAATTATATGTTATTAACACTGTGCATGCTATCCGCTTATTAAATTTGTGGAAGATCTTTTTTTCCTTTTTATTTCTAAATGCTATATTTCTTTTTATTATTATTCTTTATTTAGGTTATACAAGAAAATCGTTGTTTGAAGATAACAATTTTGTACTTATGTTTTACAATAACTGATTTGTTAGGATTTTTGTATCATGAAAATTTGTATCTTGTTTAAATTCTCAAAAGTTTTGAAAAGTACACTTAAACAAAGAACAGTTTCGTATTTGTAAACATAGTTATCAAAATACTTTTATTTCAGTCAAACTAAAAGATGAAACATCTAAATTTTTAAAAAGCTTTTTGTCATAACTTTGCCAATACAATGTACCAAAGCTCAAAAGACATTTGATTTATAGTTTTAAAAATACGTTTTGTCACATAATATCCATCTTATAAATCTTTTCATTGAATACTTGAATCTGCAGACAAGCGATAAAATCATAAAAATCATCGTGGTTCGTGCATTATATTAATAGATTTAAGATTGATTTCATTAATAATTTCTCTAGCTTCTGATGATTAATTATTAAATGTCTGCCGAGCATTCTGGTATTTTGAGTAGTTTTGGTGCCAGAATTCTTGAATAAATGTTTGATTTTTTTATCGCTTTCTTCAAAGTGATTTATTTCGAGTCCGTGATGTCACATTTTTGTACTCTGAATACGTAATTGATGTAAAATTGTTTTCCTAAGTATGTATACATACTATGCATGTCGGCGTGTGTGTGTACCTGTAATTCGGATAATGGTAGTAATGGTAGATATTTTTCAGCTAAAAAATGCCTATTTTATTAAATAAGTAAGGTATATTTCAAAAATCATAGATATAAAGGGTATCAATAAAACATTATCTCAACTATAAATTTTAATACAATCAACTGTAAGCATTTTAGAGTGTTACTTCAAGGCCACAAACAAAGTGTATCTCAAACAGTTTTAGAAAAATCCATGCGCGAGTACTATATTGTTACTTACACGCTTAAAGTGATCTATCAGAGTTCAGATAAATAATTGAAGAGGCTATTGATTCCATTACTTTCGACTTGTGACCGAATGGCTCTGTAACAGAAGTGTGGAAACAATGGCTCTTCTGTTTGAATGCGTGCCTTAGAACTAAAAAGGCACATATTGAATACTTGTAAGGAAAATTACGTTAGTTTACCTTCAATTTCATAAGTGATTGGTTACAAACTTTCTAAATTAAACAATTATAACATACTAATGATACTAAGAGATTTTTTTTAAGGACCTTGTATTTTTTTGTCCATTGCACACATTTCATTAAAATTATACACATTCAAAGGCGTATTTTTTTAACTATTCATATGTTTGTAAAACAATATTCTGCATGATTAAATAACTGCACGTAATGTCAGGAATCCTCTATTAGTCTATACAAATTATTGCATTTTGTCGTACACTTTACAAAAAAAAAAAAAAAGAAAGAAAACTATTTAGTATTTTTAGTTTAAATTAAACATAAAAATAAATTATGATAGATAGATTTGAAAATTACTTTTTTTTCTCAATAACCTAAAAAATATATTATTATACACTGTTAAAAATCTTGTCCAAGTTTGAACCAAATTTTGGTGCTCAATAGCTGTCACTTTAAGATGGTAAAATATTGAACCAATATTTGGAGCTCATGTTGTAGCATAGATCCAATAGTTGGAACGAGGTTGAAATAGGAAGATCCAAATGTTGGTACGACATTTCACCATCGGTGACAGCTACTGTCCACTAATATTTGGTTCGGACTACAGAAAAAAATTTAACAGTATAGTTAATTTAATTTACATGTTTTTTCATTACGAACGGATTTTTGTAAATAAAAAATGAAACACGTATATTTTCAAAAGAAAAAAATAAATCATGGAGTTATTAATTATAGATAGAATCATGAATAATTAAATAAATAAAATATATTTTCATTTTTGTGCCAAAATATCTCAAAAAATGCGTTTTTAATTTAATTAAATAAATAAATATTTTTGAATTGATAGAAGTAAATTATGATTTATAGATTCCGAAAATATTATTTTCTTATCAAATGATTTAAAAAATATATTGTTTTGTTGAACATTATTATATATTATTTTGTTTTCCATTATATGCATTCATTTTTTTATACGATAATGAAACCTGTGTGCTTTTTGCAGCAAATAAAAATCATTCAGTAAATAAAAATGAATGTCCTGAAATGAATGTCTTAAAATGAATGTCTTGTAAGTCTTGAATGATTAAGTACGTGAAACATTATCATTGCATCAAAGTTTCTCATTAAAAAATAGTTAAATAAGGAAAAGAACCTTTATATCTGCATTTTGCGAAGGCGACATATTTTAAATTTCTGAAAATTCGATTATTTACACTCAATTACAAAAGTATTTTTCAGTGTTAAGAATTCAAACACAAAATTTATTATAATTATTTGAAATCAATTACGCAGACGATACTTACGCATTTTACAAGAATTATGTTATGATTTTTTATATATAAAGTGGCAAAAAAAAAAAGAATTATAAACAAATAAAATTAATTGTAAAATTCGTTATATAAGGTGTTATTCGAATTCGAAAGTTAATAATCGAACCAAATGAAACATATGTAAAACTATTAAGAAGTAATTACTATTAGTATTATTTTTAATATGTTTGCCGTTTAAAAACAATTTAATGAATGTATCAGCTATGCTATCAAAGATTATTTGATGTGAATTACAAAGATTGGAAACATACCTATTTTAAATTATTTGAGAAAAAATCAGGGGTTATTGGAAAATGCAAAAGCTTCTTTAAAAGTGCTTTTAGTTGAAATTTTTAAAATACTTTGTAAAATTTACCTTCGAAAGTATTTTTGTTTATACAATTCTTATACCATAAATAAAAAATACCGAGGAAATTCTTAGTTATTTGGCTCAATTTACATTTCGAAATTAAAATGCGCCAAAAAATAAATTAACGCTTTTGCTTAATACAGATGAAAAAAATGTTACTTTCAAACTTTTATCTTAAGAAATAATGCTTCGCGAATCCAAACAAAGCACGGTTTTTGCTAGTTTAATTTTCGTACAATTTTTCAAGGTTTAATTTGTGACTTGATGCGTCATCTTCAGTACACGAGATTTAAGCCTTCAAAAGGAAAAGGCTTTTTAATTGAAAAATTAAACGTACGAGTGGTACTAGCGTTCAGAGGGTCCCGTACAATAAACATATAAATAATTAACCCCTTAGGAACGGGTGACTTGTATATGTGCCACTTAAAATTTTGAGAATCCTTCATTTTTCCCGGGAATTACTTTTTATTATAAACTTTACCTTATTTAATTGGAGCATTTTTTCGATTCAAAAACAGAAAAACCGGTAGTAAATATTGACCGGAAGTCAAAAATTTGAAATGACACCACAAATTTATGTAATAATTATATATTTTGAATTTCAAATAATTCAGCTGGGTAGTTTTTGCGTTGTTATATGCGGACGGACGGACAGACGGACAAACTGAACGACAACTATAGGTGTTACGTATTTACTTAACTACGAATGCACCGAAAAACTAAACGATGTAGGGTTGTTTATATATTAACAAAGTATGAAGGCGTATACCATATAAAAGTTCAAAGAGATATGAAGCCTAAATTATGTCAAATATTGCTATTCTATATAACTCTTCCTTTTTTTTTTATCTTATCCTTATCTATTTATAAGGAACGTAACTCGATACTTAGAATAAAAGATAATGCATATTTAAACTTCATTTGGTATTTCATAAAACTAAATTCAGCGTACTAATAATATTTTCTTATTATAGTATAGCTAATACAAAACTCTTGTTCAGAGTTTAAACTTGGCAGCGTGTTTGAGAAACTTGTGTAGAAAGGAGGTCGCAAATTTGTATAGCCGTTTTGGTCCGTGGCGCGTTTTCCCACATAGGTTTTTAACTAACTTTTAAAGACACAAGCAGTAGTACCAAGTTATATGGCCCATGAGGAATGAGTCCACTAAATTTCAATTGATTTAATTCTTTTTTTTTTTTTTTTTGAAATATTTAATCCTTAAAATGAAGTTTTATTTCATTAACATTCTCAAAATAGTTTTGCTTGAAAATAGTAAAAACACCCATTAGACTAACAAGAGCACAAACTTCCTTCCGCGAATGTTTAAATAAACTTCACATAAAAACAAATTTCCTGCATATTTTGCCATCTGTTTTTCTGTCTCAAATTGATAAAGCACTCAGATGATTAAAATAAGTGCTTTTCTTGACATTTAGAATTTTGCATTTTTAATAATTAGTAATTCTGAGTTTATTTAAAATTATTATTGCTGTATTTAGAAGGAATGACTTATAAGAATATAATTTAATAAAAATATTTATAAAATTATAATTAAAGTATGATAATTTAAAAATTTGCTTAGAAAAAAAAATAATTTCGAATTATCACCTTTAGCTATTCGCTCCGCCCCTCTTTATCTCCACATTAAGGCGCAATAGGGTCATTCCCCGTAAAATGAGCAAAAATGTAAAAAAAGCCGTGGCTGCATAGGAGCCGATTTTAATAAAATTTGAGATACGTGTTCATTTCATATTTAAAGTTAGTTCTGCACAATATTTTGACGAAAGATAAATTATTTTATCTGTTTTGGACATTTAAGAAACTTGTGATATAGAATGGCTTGCGGATAATCGTCGAAAGTTGCAAGTTTGAAGTTCAGTATTTTGAGAACTATTTAACAAAAATGAAGTTTTTTTTATAATATTGAAATCTCTGGAAATCAATCTTTACATTTATTGAGTAATAATAATCTCGTAATACCATGATTAAGAATAAATTGGTTGTAAATATTGAAATTTCGTAATTTTAAAAAGAAATTTAAACGCTATAAAAATTAAAGGATTTTAAAAACATCTTTGAAATTCATGAAAGATGTAGTATTACATATGAAGATCGAATTCTCCAAGTTTCAAAGTTGTTATTTATTTCCTTCATCTTAAAAAAAAAATTAGAAACTTTAAAAAAAAATGCCAAAATCACAATTATTCCTCTTATTTAACCTAAAAAAAGTAATTAAAGGACAGCTCCGACATCAACAATATTACACATATATAGGAATCAATAAGTCCGTCACACACTAAAAAAGTTTCAATACTGCCTTTTTTATTCCTAACATTACAAAAATGGGTTCAAAAAACTAATACACTATATTGCCATTGATTATGGGACACTTGCGATTTTAGACATTTTACTAAATATCTAGAAAAATACATGAGGAATCATCTCGAAACTCTTAGTGTATAAATATAATAGTATACGTCATACATTTCCGTGAAGAGTTTTTACCGAAACGCCATAGGGGACCGTCAACAAATTACAAAAGAATGAATATCTTTTGAATAACCCTGTCAAAACTAATGTAGCAAAAGCGCTCAAACTCTAGATTATGATTGAATGCCTTATTGTAATACACTGTGTTCATTTTTATGCAAATAGCATGCACACTCGCAGAGTAATTAAGGTTTTTATAAAAATGGTCCCAAATTTTTCCAAGTTTTTCCATTATAATTTTCAGAGTTCTTAATATAAAATAATATTTTTTTCAGAAAATATGACAAACAACATTGCACACAGTACCCTGTAATCAGAATTAAAAAATAATAAAAATTGTATGAAAAATCAGTAGGTTTACTATATAATTTTTTACTGCGCATGCGTCAAAGATATCAAAATTTCATTTGCATATTATGTTAGTTAAATGTATAGAGCAACTTTTGTAAAAGTGTCAAAATCATAGCTTGAAAATTCTGAAAGTAATCGTCTATAGAAAAAGGACAAAATCCGTTGTTTCCAAAATGAAGCAAAAAAATGAGGGATTTTATCCAAATGCAGTAGTACATCCCATATTGTGTATTCCATATTGACACTAATCAATGAATATATGGATACAACCCCTCTTGTTTTTGCTTCATTTTGAGAATAACGGATTTTCGACTTATTCAATTGACGATTATTGTCAGAATTTTCAAGTTATGATTTTGTGACTTTCACAAAAGTTGCTCTATACATTTAGCTAACATAATATGCAAATGCAATTTTGATATCGTTGACGCATGCACAGTAAAAAATTATTTAGTAAACCAACTCATTTTTTATACAATTTTCATTATTTTTTAATTCTGATTACAGGGTACTGTGTGCAATGTTGTTTGTCATATTTTCTGAAAAAAATAATATTTTATATTAAGAACTCTGAAAATTATAAGGAAAAAACTTGGAAAAATTTGGGATCATTTTTATAAAAACCTTAATTACTCTGCGAGTATGCATGCTATTTGCATAAAAATGAACAAGGCTTATTACAATAAGGCATTCAATTACAATCTAGAGTTTGAGCTCTTTTGTTACATTAGTTTTGACAGGGTTATTCAAAAGATATTCATTCTTTTTTAATTTGTTGACGGCCCCCTTTGGAGTTTCGGGAAAAAATCTTCACGGAGATGTATGACTTATACTATTATATTTATATACTAAGAGTTTCGAGATGATTCCTCATGTATTTTTCAGGATATTTAGTAAAATGTCTAAAATCGCAAGTGTCCCATAATCAATGGCAATATAGTGTATTCGAGACTTTCTAAGGACAATCCTTCTTTGAAATAACGCGCTTTTTGCAAGTTTCTTAATAAAAAAAAGATAGTGCTGTCATCTACATTTAATATTTGATTTTAAGATTAAAGTACAGTTATTTTTTCAAGAGAATCGTTTTTCTTTTACTGAAATTTAAAATATTCTTGAGGCAAAAATAAAGTGAAAGCAAGAAAAAAACTTTGTACATTTAAAATATACACTTTTATCCGTAATATCAAAGAGTTTAAAACTTTTGAAAGCTTTCATTCATGTCCAAACAAATGATAAAAATGTTGAATTTTTAATCAACAGTTTTCACTGTTTATTTTTTTTCTCATTAAGGAATAGAAAAGGCAAGCAACGACAAAAAAATTTGAATCTGGAAAAAATGTCCTTCATTTTAAAAGAAATAACTGAAATATTTCATTTTTTCCACAATTATTTTATTATTTATTTATTTTTAAATTACGAAATAAAAACATAATTACTAAATTACGCTAATCTGTTACTTATAGTTCATTCTTAAGTATAAATAAATTTTATTACAGTCTTTCATTCCTAAGACTAATAATCAAATTTGAAATTTCAAGTATGTACACTAGACCTCGGTTTCTTATCAACTTTAATGTAAATTTTTGTACCGAAATAAACAAGTCTGAAATCTATTACTTTGTATTTCCTCGCAAAAGATTATGATCTACTTATATGATGATTTTCAATAAAATCTGTGACATGTCAGCCACACCTGATTTGCTCGTTTCGTGTGGAATGACCCAAAAAGGTAAATAGATATGAATGTGTGTGTTATTTTACTCAAAAATGTTTTAGCCCAATGTGCACAGCTGGGCATAAAAGTCGTAATGAGAGACCCCTCAATGCAAACGCGAACCCCATAGTATATATGCTGAGTTCACACGCATAAGGAATTAAATAAAAAATATACAATTTAATACCAAATATTCCATAACTTAGTGGCTGCTATACTTATAAAATTACACTATATGGTACCTGTATATTATGTATTTCAGAAAATGAAGATGTATTTTTCCCATTTATTTAGTAACGGGATTTGCTATTCTTACCATAAGTTTATTCTCAAAGACAATTCAGAAGAGTAAAACAAATAAATAAATAAATAAAAATCAAGCCTTGGCGAAAATTTTTGGGGAAAATTCCGCGATGTGCGAAGGAAATAATATTATGAATTATATTTGCTAAGTTGAAAAACTCTACAAAAATGGATAATTTTCTTATCTCAGAATCCCATTTTCCAGGGCTTAAATATAAGAAGTTTTTATAAAGATTTTTCATATAAGCATTTGTATATCTAGGTAAAAAATATCATTTTTTACTTGAAGTTAAAGAAAATAAAATATATTAGGTATTTTCTGTGAAATATTTCCAAGATATTAAATGATTTAATCTGGTTTTAAATACAAAGAAATAGTTTATTAAATAATATGGTCTTGTCACATTTATTCTTATAATTTTATGTGTATTTTTCCCTTCAAATGTAAATTTACAATGAACTAATGTAAGATTATTTTAAATTTATAAATTTATGCCCAAAGATATTTTTATGTAGAATTTGAGAAACAATATATAGAAATTGAAAATTAGAAAATAGCATTCTTTTTGCATATTTTTATATTGCATCTATATCAAATGAACAATTCAAAAAATAAGGTTTTGTACAGTTATTTATTGGACCTATTTGAATATTGTCCATTATGAACTTTCT
Organism: Maratus speculifer; assembly: GCA_964019185.1. Classification (NCBI taxonomy): domain Eukaryota; kingdom Metazoa; phylum Arthropoda; class Arachnida; order Araneae; family Salticidae; genus Maratus; species Maratus speculifer. Next base: position 248,104,603 of record OZ025293.1, on the reverse strand, counting down.
AAAACTACAATACTCAAAATTTATTCATTGTTAAATACTTTAAAAACAAACACTATAGGAAATCCTAAATATAACAATTTTTCTTCCATGATTTTAAAGTGATATTGATTTTGATGCAAGGAAAAATACAGATTTAAATGCTTTCTATTAGAAATCATTAAAGTTTAATGTTTTGGAAATTTATCAAACACAGTAGAATTTTGATTAACCTAACCTCAAGGGAAACAGAAAGTTTATCGACCTAGAATGTTGTCGATTAATTTTAGTAATACATCATTTCACCCTTAAAATGGTTTTAAAGAGTATTTGTTTATTATGCCTTTTTAAATGCTAAACAGGCATAAAAAATATATATTCATTATTAAATATTCTCTGGATGATTATCTTTATACATTTTGTTATAAACAGAATGAGCAAAGAGCAAGAAAATATATGCTGATGACATTATTTCACACAACAGCAAAATACTAGTCATCATTAATGAATACTCTAACAAACAACAAAATAGAGAATGTTTGAAATATTTCGCTACAAGAACGACAAATTCGGTTTATGAAAAAGCATATTTTTATAAAAAAGATATTTAACGATATATTTTTATGATGTTATAACACTGAGAACACTTATGGATTTAAGGAAGTTTCTGCTTTTTTAGGTGAAAATAAAGAGTTTCTTTCTCTGTTAAGTTACGATTGCGCAAACTGTACACTGTAAAAAAAATCTGTAAAGGTACTAAACATTTTCTAGGAAACTGGGATTCCAAGAACTTTTCATGTAACGGTAACAGCAAAAATTCAAGTTTCAAAATCGGTTACATGGATTTTTCCTGTTACCATTACATGAAAAGTTCTTGGAATCCCAGTTTCCTAGAAAATTTTTAGTACCTTTACAGATTTTTTTTTACAGTGTAGACCTATCAATTAATCCAGCTTTCAAAGTGTAATTCATATCAGTTACATCGCATACTTTTTCAACAACTCTTTTAATTATAGTTTTTAGTACTTTGAGTAAATGATTATATTAACACTTTTATTTTATCCACCTACTATCAAACGTAAAGACACAGAAAAATGGCTTTCTATATGTATTCCTTTTATTGAAAGAACAGCATCACGTCTATCGGTAAATTTTTTTCGAAAAAAGATTTAAATTAAATGGAAACATATAAGTAAGATAAAAAAACTTTTCTAAAAAGAGAAGTTAATTAAATTGAAATTTCGAGTATTTATTAATCTAAAATTATTTTTTTATTAAGTAAATCTAACTTAAAATCTTACTTTTCCTTTCTTTTTTATTTCCGTTTTATTTTTCCGTTATATTTTTAATTTTATTTGGATTTTATTGGATTTATTTTTAACAATCTATATTTTACAATGTTTTTGATTTTTGTGTTACTTTAATAAATCCTCGTTTTTTGACCGTGATTGCCATGAAAATTTCCATGATTTCCTTATTAATTCAACATTTTTATGTCTCTTGCCCTTTTCATTTCACGTCTTTTCCCTTCCTTTTCACTCTTGTTTTTGTTCTTGTAAAAGTAGTCATAAGTTTGTGGCTAATATAAATAATAATAATAATAATAATAATTTTTTCGAAACAAATGCCTTTTTTTTTAACTTTTGTGATGCATTGAGGAAGTTTCTTCCCATTCTAAACATGCTTTAAAGAGAATCGTAACACTTTTGTCGCGTAAATAACTCGTTAGTTTCATACATTACGTACAAAACTTTAGCATTATTTAAAACTGAAACATGCTGCATTTTGTACTAGATTCAAATTGACATTTTACTTTACAATATTGATTTTTTCCTTTGCAATTTGTATTAATTTTATTAGATTTACTATTCCTAAACATGAAATGTAGCAGTTAATTTTACATATTAATTTTTCAACAGAGCTATCACTTTCGTTAAAAAATCCAACGATATTTTTAAATCATAAAGTATTTTAAATAAAAATATTAAAAAAGGAAATGTATTGAAAATTTAAATGCAAGCATGTCTGGAAAAGTATAGTTCACTTGGCAGCTTGAAAATTTCCATTTTAATCTGATTTTCTACTTGCACAGAGTAAATAAAAGGATCGCTCTGCAGAGGAGACATTATTTTTTTCTATTTTCCATATTTCTACCTTGAAGTTGGAATTACTGAGCCTGATTTCTTAGGAGTCTTATTAATAAGCAGTAGTTTGGGGGAAATGAATGTAATAAAGTAAAAAAATCGAATTATGGTAAATTCTGGAGATTTTTTTAAACAAAATATGATTACTAAATCAAATTCAACTGTGACTTTGTATGTGAATTTTCTTATAACTTGTTCTTAGCAAGTAAGGGTAGATATGAAAATTATCATTAATAAATAAGAAGCTATTTTCATTTTTTTTTTTTTTTTTTTTTTTTTTTGCCGTTGCGCGTCCAATATACAACGTGTTTGTTTTTAAATGTTTTAAATAAAATACTTATTATTTATACATGTTGCATAAAGACGTTAGCTGACTTATCTTCATGAATACATTCATAATACAAAATCTTATACAATTTTTTTTTGCTTTTAGTAATATATATATATATATATAAGAAATGTTATAAATACGCATTATCTGAAATTGTGTGCAAAACTATTCAATTACCAAAACACAAAAGAAACTTTCTAAAAAGCAACATATAAAGTATCCCACACTGTAAAAAAAAAATCTGTAAATGTACTAAACATTTTCTAGGAAACTGGGATTCCAAGAACTTTTCATGTAATGGTAACAGGAAAAATCCATGTAACCGATTTTGAAACTTGAATTTTTGCTGTTACCGTTACATGAAAAGTTCTTGGAATCCCAGTTTCCTAGAAAATGTTTAGTACCTTTACAGATTTTTTTTTACAGTGCAAAATGAAAAGGGGACTTAAACTATTGTTCGTTGTATAAATATCAAATCGATAAGTTTTAATGTGTTTGCGCAGCAATATCCCCATTTCAGGAATGTTTTCGTAGTTGTTTGCGCTATGATTTCCTCCATATCAGCACAAAGGGTAGTTATTCAATTTCTTCGCGCATAAGGGGAGAATTCTTTCCAAGTTTATTGTAGGGTGAAAGCGGTGTAAGGTCTCGCACGGTGCATCATACTCCGGTGGTGTCAGCGTTATGAGGCCGGACGTGTAAACATCAAGGATTTGCCACACCCTGTGCACTGGCATGTTGTGATTAAAAGTGCCATAATTTCTGCTATGGATTGGATCATACAACAGAATTATCAGTTAACTACACGTGAAATTGCTGTTGAACTGTCGATAAGTAAATGCGAAACGTAATAATAAAAAAGACTTTGTTATGGTAAAGTTTGTGCAATGTGACTGTCGAAGCATCTGTCAAACTGGATACTTTAGCAACTTACGCGTTTGTACACTGAAGCCATCTACTCCTTTCCTACGCTCTTGGATCAGTGTTACAATGTGCATGGTAATTATAAATAGTTCAACTGTTCCACAGGCACTGTACTTATAATATTGTTACCAAAAAATTTTTCACATAGAATGATAGTCTCTTTTTCATTTGGGCAACCCTTATAATATTTTGGTCAAGAGTCAGAAATTTTAAATTCCAACCATTAGATTTCCAAAATTACACAAATGCCCATACTCTTTACAATGCCTCTAAAAGTTAATACCTTTTAGAGGTACATTTGTCTTTGTCACCGAAAAATTTTCTAACAAACTAGCAACAAAACTTTTTCCCCATTCAGTGGCTCTATTTAATAATACAAATTTACTTGAGCATTTGGTTGTGTTTCTAATAAATAAAACTCAGGTATTTTATTATTGAAAAGAATGTGAGGGATCTCTCTAAACCTATTGTTTCTTTCACGACAAAAAAGGCATTAAATTACAGGAACGCTCGCATAAACAATGACTTCATTTTCTTGAAAGAATCCTTAAACGTGATTACTCGGAAGTCACAATGTATTCTACGTTTCATTAAAAAAAGGGTTTGACAAATTATGACTTATGAAGAAAACGTTACGCCTATATAGTAAAATTAAAAATGCCTGCCAAAAGCATCTTCTAAGTATGTGCTTTTATTTTGTTTTTACAAGTCTGTTAATTTTTTAATTGTCTTTATAAAACTCTTGTTTTGCTTAATATAATTTAAAGTTATTGTATTTATAAAAGAGAGTTGCTTAAAAGTTAAAAATTTAAAATGAATCACTAATGACTTAATCGCGAGGATGTAATATATTTATATATATAAATATGTGCTAATAAATGCTACAGTTTTAAGGTTTTTAGTCATAAATAAACTGTAAATTTTTTATAAAATATTAATACATGAATAAATAGAGTAAACTTCTATGAGCTAATCCAATAAAAAAATAGTTGCTTCGATTAGTCATTTAAATTATCCTACATTCAAATGGCTAACATCTAATAAATATTCATAGAAGTTGTAAGTATTTTAGGTAACATTTCAACCATAGGGACAATAAGATGTTATAATTTAGTTTATATAATTTATACAAATGCGAATTGAAAAAATAAAGTTTTTGCATTTTTATTAAAAAAATATTTTTGCAAAAAAATGAAAAAAAAAATACCATTGATTTGGATTAAAACATGTAGTTTAAGAACATAAAATAATCACATCTTCCTGATGCATTCTAATTAGATATTATAAATTATAAATATGTATTTACATGAGTGTAATAAATTTTGTTTAATCTATTAACTGTTATTCCGCTTATTTTATACAATATTTGTCATTTATACAGGTAAAGAAAATTGAATTACATTTAAATTTGTAAACATCCCTCAGGTAAGACGCGTAGAGGCTCAATGAAATATAATAAAAATACTGATTTTAATGTCGCTGGATTTACTTTCCTGTAAATTGATGCTATCATTACTGAATTCAAAATTTTAGCAAAGTATCACCAGTTGCCATGTTGGTTTGAACAGATATATTTCAGATACAGTTCTTTATGATGATTACCCCCCTCCCCCCACTTTCGTGGACATAATCTACCTATCACATTTCACCTAATTTTTAAATCAGTCAAATTTTAGTACTAATAGAGGTAATGCAAAATTTAACAAGCGACTCCTTTTTCACATCAGATCCAGCACTGCCAAATTAAATATTTCGTGACTGGATTACAACCAATGGGAAAGTTCCTAAATCACTCTTTTAATGATTTTTTTCTTTTCCGATCTAAAATAGGAGGATTTTTGAATGCTGCTAATAAAAGGGTAATTTAACAAACTAGTTTTTTGTGCAAAATATGCATATATATTTTTTTAATTAAGAGTGTAATGAACCCAGTTTGCTACAATCTTGAATATAGTATCTAAGTATGTTAAAAAGGCTATACATCCCATAATGAATTACCTGGCATTCTTTTTAGTAATAAATTGTAAATTTTGTAATTAAAGATCTATTTTGAAAACTATAGACGAAACGTTTTAACATTTAATGACAAATTTGCAGGCATTATCGAATTACTAAGTTAAGGCATACAGTAAATGTGAATATGATTGATAGATTTCTTCACCAACAAATGTATCCAATCAATTCGGAATATCTTGTTTGAGAAAAATAAATAATTGCAAAAGTTAAATTCATTTTAAAATTTTAGGAAGGAATCATCTTTGGAAGAAACGTCTTCGTTCTGAAATACAATTTTATTCTTTCACTATCTGACTTGCTCGGCGTTGCTCAGGCCCGTGATATTATTCAGCTGTCAGATGTGATATCTGTTTTCTAAATGATCCTTAAAATAAACTCAATTTTGTACAATTTTATACCTTTAAGTCCATTTTGTCAGAATTTATATTGTTAAATGAAAAAATCACGAAATGATATTGAATTGAAATCATACACTATTTGGTATTTTATTTCCTGGGTAATTTGACTTTTGGAATCTATACGTAGGGGGAACTGGGACACATTGATACATGGGGCACATTGATACACCCCCTCTACTGCTCACAGAGTCATTACAGGAAGTTTCACAACAGCTCCAAAAGGCGATGCTAGTGCACTCAACTACATGCAAAAAGTCATGGAATGATTCAGTTGTTTGATGAAACGGGATGAGTGACTTATTGTTTTTGTAGATCAAAAGTAAATTTGAGTTGTAGAATTGAAATGGTATTATACAACTGTTCTAGCGTTTTCAACCGAAAAGAATACGCTCCCTGGCAAGTAAGACTACTCTTTATCAATTTCTCATTCTTTTTTGTTAGATAAATTATGAAATATTGGATTCGAGACTCATTTTATTCAAAATGGCTGTATGGGGCACATTGATACAACCTAAATCCTTTTCTAGTTCATTTTTTCATTACCTTTTATTATTATTATTTTTTTACAATGCACTCCTTAATCCAACCATTTTTCACTAAAAAATTCTAATATTAGTTTTTATTGAAGTGAAATAGCTTTAATTTCTTAATATTATAAAATTTTATAGTATCATTGCAAAGAGAAGACGTACGAACTTACACAACATATAGTGCTTGTAGAATTAATTAAAGAAAAGAACGGCAGCCTGGAAAATCTCAAATTTATATCAATTCTCCAGAGAAAAAAGTATTTTATATAAGAAAAGTGTTACGTAAGAGAAACAAGCTGCAGAACTGCACAGGATAATTATATAAAAAAACAGAATTTTTAATATAATTATCCTTTATTTTCCGTTTATAAACCGATTTATAAACAGAAAACTTGGTAATTTTTTATCTTTCCTAAGAAAGAAGATAATGCTGGGGTTGAAGTGCCAGATATGACAAAGTTACCACAGTCAACAATCAGACAAGGAACAGCCAGAACATCCGGTCATTATACATTTCATTTTGATTGCTTTAATATTGCTTACAAATAAAGTGTGGGTGATTTGAATTTTTATAAATAATATAAAATGGTTAGCTAACTATTTTTATATGAAAAATATGCATTGGTGTTATTTTGTCTCCATTTTTCCCAGACGTATCAAAGTCCCCGGGGATGGGGCACATTGATACAAATTACTTTTATTGATTTTTTAAAAATTACATGCAAAAATAATTTGTAAAACAACGATTGTACATTTTTATAACACATTACACAGGTTTTGCTGACATCACATAGAAAAATAACTTGAAATTTCTGCTTTCTAGACACCAAAAATTTTTTAAGAAAAAAAACTGTACCAATGCGCCCCAGTTCCCCCGACCGATAGCGTACAACACCGTGCTGGAACACTCAAGTTTTTACTGATTTAAAAAAATACACGCACTTCATTTTGTAAAAAATAATTCTATCTATCCGAACGTTTAAAAATTTTTGCAAGTGGTGCTAACCTATTTTATTTAAATGCTCTAAAAAGATTGTGTTAAAATACGGACATTAAGTTACTTTTAGTGTAGAAAAATGTATCTCCATTACCCGCGATGTGATTCATATTTGCCGGTGTATTTGAAAGGGTTAAATCTAATATCTTTTAAAAAAATCGCAGCATAGGTTACACGAACGCTTTAGCTTTAAGAATATATTTTTGGTTTGTTGGTACCTATAGAATTGCGCCCTACTGCAGCAAAACAGCAATGAAACAATTTGTTTTTTATTGATTTCGTCGAATTTTTTGCTTATTTTAATTTGTTAGAAATATTTCTGGCCGTCCGAACGTTTCGAAATTTTTGTAGGGAGTGTACATCAGGTTTATAGAGATGCTTTTAAAAGACTGTGCCGAAATATGTACGTTCCGATCCGAGTAGAAAAAGATTCTATCTGTGAATCGCAAAGTGATCTCATTTTCCGATAAATTTCAAAGGATTAAATCTCATATTTATTAAAACCTATTGCATAATAGATTATAAGAATGTTTTAGCTTTAAGAATATATTTTTGATTTGATCTCATTTTCCGATAAATTTCAAAGGATTAAACCTCATATTTATTAAAACCTATTGCATAATAGATTATAAGAATGTTTTAGCTTTAAGAATATATTTTTGATTTGATCTCATTTTCCGATAAATTTCAAAGGATTAAATCTCATATTTATTAAAACCTATTGCATAATAGATTATAAGAATGTTTTAGCTTTAAGAATATATTTTTGATTTGTCCCAGCAGGGACATTACCGCAATGAAACGATCTGGTTTTTAATGATTTGTTCAAATTTTTCGCACGTTACATTTACATTTTATTTTGTAAAAAATATTTCTACCTGTCCGAATGTTTCAAAATTTTTGTAGCACTTGTAAATCAGGTATATTGAGATGCTTTTATAAGATTGTGTTGAAATATGTAAATTGGGAAAATATTCTATACGTCAGTCACAAAGTGACCTCTTTGCCAGTTTATTTGAAGGATTTAAAATCCATATTTTTAAAAAACGATTGTATCATCGATTAAAAGAATGTTTCAACTTTAAGATAATATTTTTGGTTTGTTTAAATCACAAAAATTGCACCCTGAGAGGAGGGACTTTGACAAAAGGTAGAAAAATGGCTTTGGCAAAAAGTGGAAAAAACAACACTTTTTGATTTTTTTTTTCAAAGGATTAGCTGCCACATTTTTTGGAATTGAGTACAGAATTTAAGACCTAAAAGTACGATATTTTGAAATATGTTTTTCTTTAACTGCGGCGAGGTGTTTTGTTGATTTGGAATTAAACAAAATGATTCCGAAAGAGAAATAAACTTGGAAAAATGCTTCTTCCTTTATTTCGATGCTTACATGTGTTTGTGCTCATGTACAAGCATTTTCATTCCCCGAGCATTAAAAAAGACTTTTTGATGAGAATGAGTTTTAATGAGTTAACTAATATCTCGAAAACTAATCGAAAAATTAAAATTCTGAACTTCAGGTACATCAGGAGAAACCTAGGACTAACTTCTTAAAAAAAGAGTTTTGTACGTGCCATAGTTTTCGCTACCCATCGCAGAAATGCACATACACAAACATACAAACAGCGCGATTTGTTCTTTTATTAGTATAGACTACTGTAAATATTCTAAATAATTCTTTTATCGCCGATTCATTAATTTTAAGTTTCTCGCCTTTTTGTTACATGCAATTAAAAAAAAGATAAGACCATGATTCATAAAAAAAAAACTATAAAATTGACAAAAAGGAAAAAAAAACTCGAAAACTAGAGAAAAATCACATCGAAAATTGCACTGAAATTCACACTGAACATCGCAATGAAAATTGCTGAAATTCAAAAATCGTAGCTAGCAAAATTTAGTAAATTAGGGTAAAAATTTGAAACACTTTTCATTTTATCAATGTCAAAGACTAGCTACAAGATGCGAAAAAATATTAAATATTGCATTAAAAAATTCGTTAAAATTTCAAAAATCACTGTACGAATTCCAATTAGACTAAATTTACTATATTGGAATAAAATAATGAAACCTTATTCCTTTCACTAATGCGGAAAAATCGGCTCGAAACATACAAAGAACACTAAAAATCGTCTAAAAAATTAAATAAAAAAATCTAGTAAAAAATCGAAAACCGGCATTTGATGTGCAAAACTTCATATATAGAGGTACAGTTACCTCAAATTTTGTAAATCTACATGCAGCGGTCTTTTCAGAACAGCGCGGCAACACTCACAAACGTCTCTCTTTATTATTATAGATTACTGTATATATTCTAAATAATTCCTTCATTGCTGATCCATTAATTATATGCTTTTAGCCTTTTTGCTTGCTATTTGAAATGAGATAAGATCATGATGAATAAAAAACCTACAATATTGGCAAATATGAAAAAATGTCGATACTAAACGCACAAAAACGTGAATTTTTTTTTAAAATCATATCAAAAATCACACTGAAAATCGTATTGGAAATCGCTGAAATTCAAAAATCGTAGAGGACAAAATTTAATATATTCGGCTAAACGTTTGAAACAATTTTCTTTTTATCAATGTAAAAAAAAATAGCCTCAAAAGGCGGAAAAAATACTAATAATCGCATTAAAAAAATCATTAAGAATTTAAAAATTTCTGTACGAATTCCGAATAAGCTGTGTTAAATAGAGAACTAAATTTTTCCAAAGTGGAAAAATCGCCTAAAAATTTTAATTAAAAAATGAAAAATCGAGATTCGAGGTGCAAAACTTCATTTTAGAGGTACTTTCTCCCAAAATTTTGTAATTCTACGTGCAGTGGTCTTTCCAGAACAGCGCTGAAACACTCTCAAACTTCTCTCTTTTTTTATTACAGATTAAAAGTAAAACATTGTGTAGTATTTCCCTTGCTTATACCACATCACACTTTTTGGTTAATATTTGATTATGTTCACATTTTAATTTGACAAAATTGAATATTGATAGGTTTAAAAAAATACCATTTTACTTTCGGAAAAAAAATGTTTTTTATAAACAAAAGTGTAAAAATTTTGTCACATAGTTGGGTATATAAGCAGCTGCATCGCATCCACAATATACACTGGCCTCCAAAAGTTAAACTGCAATTGGTTTTTTGTGTGTAATTTGCAAATGAATGACTATATAAACAAGATATTTGGAGAAAATGTGTGCTAAACTGTTATTTATTAAATGCGACTTAAAAATTTACTTAAGTTAAACGTATAAAGGAAATTATAACAAAAAGACACAGTATACTAACATGTATCAAAACTAGAAAATGGAAAAAATATATTTAAATACTTTTTTCATGCTACATCTGAATGCAGTTTCTGTTAAGCATTAATATTGTAATATATTGTTGCTTACTATAATAATATTATTCATTATTATTACTATTACTGTTACTATTGCGCGCGAGGTGTTAGATAGGTATAAAATAATCTTAGAAAAGAAAAAAAAATTAAACTTGTATTTTCATTTTTTTCATAAAAAAATCCTTTTAATCTAAATTCGCTTATGAATTACATGCATTCATACAACCTATTCTATTGAAGTCGTTTTAAGGAACCACTAGCTGCACCCGTCGAAATTCGACGGAAAAGAATATATATTAGATAAGTATCTTACATTTAAAGCTTATGAATAATAAAAATGAATGACATGAAAGAAAAGTGTACTTAGAAGAAAATATAAATTTTATTCAGTTTTATCTATAATAAATAGAAAATCAGTTTTCATATTGGTTCAATGATAGGTTTTTTATTTTCTTTTTGAGTTAAGATTTAACTTTTCTTTTCGAGTTAAAGTATTTCTTTACATACAACATTTGTTGTTGTGTTGCTTTTTGGAACTGTTTGCACTTTCAAATTTTTAAATGAACGTACTCGAGACACCGCAACATATGCCGTGGTTAAATACTGGCTCAGGTAAATAAATATCAACAGAATCCATTGTTTGCCCTTGTGCTTTAATTGTCATGCAAAACGCAACACAAATAATGAAAACATTCTAAATGAAAAGGGAAGAGTTGTATCTGATGGCATTAAATCCACTCTAGGAATCAAAACTTTTTTTGGAACTCCCTCGCCAGTAGTAACTGCTAGATCCAAAAAAATTATCGTACATGTTTCGTACAATTTACCTGGTCCCTTTTAAAAGACTTTCGTGTGGACTTAAATTTCTTAGTAATATTAGAATTGCTTCGATTTTTAATGTGAGAATGTGTGGAGGCAATCCACTTAATTCTAAGCTATTTAAAAATTCCGTTGGAAATTGGAGGATTTCCTTTTTCACTTTCAGTGATTAAATTATTTCTACTCATGTATGTTCTGGATGTGCGAGGTATAAGGTTAATAAATTTATGTTTAATTTCACTGCAGTGATCGTTTTCGGGGCTGGAATTGAAACTTTAGCCAATTTGGCGATACTATCTGAAAATGAAAATCCTTTTCGAAAAATTTGGGATACGATGTGTCATTTTCTGCTATAATAGACGGTGGTAAACATACTTTATTTGAGTCTCCAGAGAATTCTTCATTCATGCAAGAATTTCTCCATTACCTATTTTAAGCAAAAATTCCGAAAATTCAGATTCTTCTGGTCTTAATCGCATATTTTTTAACAATTTAAATATTTTAAATTATGACCAAAGAGTCGAAAACTTAATACAGTTTTGAACTATGCCTTGTTTTGTTCTTTGTTTAGTACCAATTTTGTAATTGCGGCAACAGAATCACTGCATTTTCCCTTAAAATTGAAAAAAAAAATGGAAATTAAAATGCGTATACTATTTTAAAAAGTCTGTTAAAAAATCCAGTGAATTTAGGTTATATTTCGTTTAATAGTTTGGATAATTGTGTTTTATAATATTTTATTAATATTAGCTTAAAATAATATTGTTTGAGAGTTAGACTGACCAATATAAAATGTATTTTTTACTGAAACTAATTTTCTATATTTATTATAAGTCAATGAAACTGTCCTTTTTTAAATATTTTCTTTCGTAGAATTTCGACGGGTTCCACCTCGTATTTGTATTATCAACAAAACATTTTAATTTTTACAGTAACAGAGAATTACTAAAACTGCATAACCAACCCAATACACATTTACAGCACTTGCAATAAATTTAATTTATTAGTTTGTAGTCTCCATGAACTTGTCATAATTAGTTTTATTGCCATGGCAACGAAAAAAAACGATATCTTTGTTATTAAAAAGAATAAAAAATTTGTGTTTGTTATTGAAATGTAGAAAACGTTTTATTTATTTTTATTTTAAATAATAACTTAATATAACGAAATGATTGTAATTAATTTTTGATATTATGTAAAATAGAAAGATCGTAATACCGGCAAATCACAGGTTTTATTCTTTTTCTTTCTTTTTTTTCTAATATGACATCAGTTACATTCTCCTGATTGGTGGAAAGTAATAAAGAAAAATAAATTTCTATTATAGTGAGAAAAGCTTAACCTGTTGCCACTGTTTTGAGGAAATGTCGCGAAAAGCTTTTAAAATTAAAAATAAAATATAAAAATGGAAATAAATTAAAAATTAGCCAGAATGGGCACATCTACACATGAACAGCTTTCATTTAAAAAAATAATTATCAAAATCGGGTCAGTAGAAAACTCAGGGCTGATGACTAAAAAAACAGCCAAGTGTTTTAAATATATAGAAGATTCTCACTTAGATTAATTTTAAACACGATTATTCAATCGGTAAATTAATTATAACAGATGTAAATTTTCCATTTTTTAGGTGAAAAAAGTTCGGACAGGATTCGAACCAGGGATGTATTGACTGAAGCCGCCAAAGCTTTTCCAACTGAGCCATCCGGGACACGAACACTGGAGGACTATTTAACCCAATTAACTTCAACGATCACTTAACTTGAGGTTAATTGGGTGAAATCCAGTGCTCGTGTCCGAGATGGTTCAGTTGGAAGAGCATTGGCGGCTTCAGTCAATACATCCCTGGTTCGAATCCTGGCCCGAACTTTTTTCACCCAAAAAATGGAAAATTTACATCTGTCATTCTCACTTAGACCATTTTACTCTCAAATTCAGTTTTTTAACCCAGAACTAAACTTATTTTTTGAAACATTTAGTTCGTTTAAATCAATTGAGCGATCACCACACAATATGCTACTAAATTATGTAAATAAGCTCATGAAAATATCGAAGTAACTTTCTTTAGAATTTAATAGTTTAATTACATTTCACGAGACTTCAAAAATACTATAAAGATATTGCGATATCAAATTTTAAATCATCTGAAATCCAGAAATATATATAATCGTTCATCTTTTTTTTTTTTTAGTTTAAAAAAACCAGTCACTTTCATAAAAATTATTTTTAATCGACTTGAAACATCGACTTCTCCGACATCTGTTCAAATCTTTGAGCAAATGCTGGAGAAAACAATATTTTTTTTCGTCGTTTTTTATTCATTTTTCATATCCCCAACAAAATTTAGCATTTAATCTTCTTTCCCTTATGTTCAAAAAATTTACTTTAAGGGCATATAAATTATTTTTCTTTAAAACTTTTTTTTATTTCATCTAATACTACAAGTCATTAAAAAAGATCTAAATAAAATTTTAGGAGCCATTTTCAAAATATTTCTAAATATATAACTATATGATATGTAAAATACTTCCTAAATCCAAAGGTGAATGAATACACATCAGCTTTTACCACCTAGGAAAGAAGTGTAAGCGAAAGAGATAACAGTCATGAAAACAGTTTTTCTTTTGACTACTAATTCTGAATAGATCTAGAATAAGTCAATGAAGATAACACCGTTGTTTAGTTAGTTTTCTCATTCTTTCAATAAATTCTAAGATTTTATTTCTTCGATCATATAATTCATATTAACTGCCCATAAAAACTTCTTATTATTAGTTTTCCTATGAACAACGCATTGAAGAATTCAAAAAATAAAAGCTGGGATTTACTATATAAAATACTTTTTATATACCTTTTAAGAAATATATATATAATAGAAATAAAAGTACGCTTTATTTCACTTAGAACAAAATGCAATCTAATGGTCGGAAAAGGGAAGCAAATGTCGTGCAAAGTTGACATATCGTTCAACAAATCAGGGGGCACTTAATCGGATAACAAATCGTGGTAGTTAAATGAAGCGATGATTCCATCAGCTTAAGTACAGATGGTCAACAGTGATGACAATTTGTTTTCGCGCCTATCTCAATACCGCTTGGGGGTTGGTAACAAGAAAGTCATTTTTTGTGCCACTTCACTGACTTCTGATATTCCTCAGAATTTTCCTTTTTATATTGCATTTCGGATATAATCATTAAATGGTATCTTGTACTACGAGAAAGGAATTCAAGAGCTTTAAATAAGCAAGGGATATTTTAAGAACGCTTTACTTAGCGAAACTATTAAAAGGATTGTGAGTTATTTGTTTACTGAGGATTAAAATAATGATTTAAAAAGTTTTCTGCTACATAGTTAAAGGAATTTGATGGGAAAGAAGTAAAATATATTTTTAGGATATTTTTATATATAGGATCCTTTAATGTTTTAATAAACATATTCTGTAATATTTTTTCCAAATATTATAGAATAATTCAAAATATTCAGCTGGCGGTGTAAGGGGGGGGGGCATATGCCCCCGCTACAAGTACATTCTAATGGATAAGGCTCAGTTTTGTATTTTTATTTATTGATTTTAATTTTTATTATTTAACTATTTATGTAGTGCCTTGTGTGAGTACTAAAATAAATATTGGGTAATTCAAAATCACCCAGAATTAACGTCTTCACGTTTATGGCAGTAATTTTTTTCTACCTTATATCTACAAAATCAATAATAGTGTAGTCAAAGTTAAAATAAAAATAGTTTCCCAGCAACGCAGAACCTATTTTTATCCTTTTTTATATTATATAACTAGTAATCCGCATGTCTATAATTGATCTCTTGAATTTTCATTTTCATTACCATAAGATAATATGAATACAATTCCCTGATCCTCTCGGCTATCCCCTATATCCCGTATTTCGTGGTAACAGTTCACAATTAGTATTTCATTATGTCCGTACAACTTCATTGGGTTTCACTAGAGGAATTAATCGAAAACAGAAATGTAAAGAATATGTTGTATGTGCAAAACAAAACCTTGTTTAACCCTCTCATGCATACTGGCCTCATATGAGGACGGATAAATATTACCCTATAAAACATTAGAGTTACGAATTTTTTTCAGCATTCATTCATGGGGACCTTATTTATGGACAGATATTACCTTGCATGCAACGCAATAGATAGCAACACCATACTGATGGTTGTAATTAACACGAATGTTGCAATAAAATCAAAGTATTGAAGTATAGTGATATTGCGCATAATTTGCTACAAATAGACTAGGAAATATTTACAATATAATCAAGGTAAGTTTTTTTTATATACAATTTATCATCATATAGCATGTAATGATAGAAATTTTTTACAATATTTCAATTAGGTTTTTATTTAAAACATAAAACATATCTGTCCTCATATGAGGACAGTTTGCACTAAAGTAAACAAAACACATTTTTGTTTACTACCTTTATTTATTTTTGAAATACATTTTATAAATAATACAATGGTTACTGATGACAATACAGATGAATATATAAAAATTCGACCGATTTTGACAAAATTGCATGAGACATTTCACAAAGCCGCCTATAATGAGGAATATCAAAGTGTGGATGAGATGGTGATTCCATTCAAAGGAAAATCATCTATAAAACAATACTTACCTAAGAAACCGCACAAAATTGGGATACAAAATGTGATGTAGTGCTGGTGTATTTGATTCCATTTATTCTTTTGAATTGTTTCAAAATATAACTGGTAACATCTGATTGTGGTGCATCTGTTGATGTCATACTTCGTTTGACTCATCGTTTGCATCAGACAAACTGCAAAATATATGCAGATAATTGCTTTTCCAGATTACCATTGATTTTAAAACTAAAACCCCTGGGAATTTGGTATGTTGGGGCAATAAGAATTAACAAGCTGATGGGTGCAGAAAAGCATCTAAAATCAATAAAACAACTGAAGAATAAAGGGAGAGGTAGTAGTTCGATTGTTTTATCTTCGGATAATATAAGTATCACCCGATGGATCGATAATACATCGGTTTATACAATCTCTTCGTACTATGGAAAGGTACCTGAAGGCCAAGTAACACATTTCACTACAATGGAAAGAAAAGTTATTTCTATCAAGTGTCCACATTGTATCTCTAAGTATAATAAGGATACGGGTGGGGTTGACCTTATGGACTCTCTCATAGGCCTCTATCGTAATGATTTCGGGAATAAAAGGTGGTACATGTGTATTTTTTATCACCTTATAAATGTCACCATTGTTAACGCTGGGATTCTATGGAAATCAGAAAACACCAAAATCATAGACCTGCCGGAATTCAAAAGTTCATTCGAAATGAGTTTGATATATAAGGGTACACCTGCGATAAATAAAAATAAAAGAGCCTTCTGAGAGATAATCAGCAATAAAAGATAGGAATACAAACGATGTATCCCAAACTATGCTTTTAGATGTAGGAAAGCATTATCCGAAGAAAACGGAAGCAAAGTTTGCCAATCACTGTAGAGATAAAAATTGCAAAAGTAAAACACGATACATTTGTGGAACATGCGCTGTACCTGTATGTCCAGAATGTATAGGATCATCTTATACTGAATAAACCATATGAAACGTATGCAGATATGTGAACATTGAATCATATTGTCCCCATATTTGAGGACAGTACAAATATATCCCTTGACGCACAATGTCCTCAAATGAGGACGCATGAATATATTAATAAATAATGTATAAAAATTTCCAATAAAATTATTTTCATGATAAACTTCTCTCATTTATCACAAAAATGATTGTTTGATTTTTTTTTACTGTGTAGAAAATAATTCATGCATGAGAGGGTTAATTAATTAGTTCTTTATGCCTTGAACAGAAAAGTGTAATGACATAATCACAGAGCAGTTAGTTTCAAAAGAAATCTTATTGGACTTTTCAGTATTCGCTTGGGCTTGTGTCGTTTCAAAATTCGGAAACTCAAAAAGAATTTTAACTTGAATACATTTGAATGATATGCTTAAAAAAGTATATTTTATAGAAATCCAAGCAGAAACTTCACATTTTTTCTTCATTATTTCATCATTATGCAATAAGTTACATAAAACTTTGTATTTAATGTTTTAAAAATAAATGTATAAAATGAATATTTTGTTTGGGTCTTTATGAAAAGTCTACTTTGAAAATGTATAAAAACATTATAATGGATTAATTAAAATGAAAATATTAAAACTAATTTTTGATCTAAATTTTTGTATTGATAAATTATCTGAGTGCATCTTAAACTACACTCTATGTAGTTTCAATTAACTCTTCAAGGTCAGTTTCATATTCCTTATATCTTAGGTTAGTAACTGTAGTAAAGAAAAAAATACATTTGGCTCACTGACAGCTATTTCTTTTCAACAGCACTTGAGATCTGAGCTATCGTTTTTCCTCTTTCCATTACACCAGTGGGAAAAACGGAAAAGGAGCACGTGTCTTCTAGCGTCACATCAACGAAGGAATGGGGTGGAGAAGGTGGATGTCATTGTGTAGTCATTTTAAATTACATTAAATATAAGTAGGAGTGAGATTTAAATTCGATCAAATTATCTTGTGAATGCTCTAGTTTTACGTAGTTATAAAATTTCAACTCCTATTAAAGTATCCCATAGCAAATTAGTTTTTCCTTTCAACCACATTGACATTTCTCCAGTATGTTATATATGTTTTTCCCCCAAATAAATAGGTATCCGTATTAAAAAGACATAATAAGTATCAAATGCATTATTAAAGGAAATATTAAAAAGCTTGTTCAATTTTTGGATGATGTAATACTAAGTAATCATTGTTATACATTAAAACGAATGCATGTATATGTGTACTTTTAGGAAAACTGTTTTTATTAAGGTTGTTCTCGGATTCAAATTGGTTTATTTTGCACGTATTTTATGTATTTTTGTTCACAAAAGCATGTATTTGACAGGTGCTTTTATCTTGAAATTACGTAGTAATCGAACTGTTGTTTTCATTTTTTGATAAAAGCAGAAGATGTTTCAAAAATATTCTGTTAAAACGCGCGTTATGAAAGGAATTTTGGGATGCGACAGTGCAGGAAAAGAAAAAAATTATTTTCCTCAGACAAAAATCACTTATTACCTACAGAGAAATTAAGGTATATCTAAATAATTAATCAATAAAAATTAATTTATATTAGCAAAAATTAATTTATTATGCTTATGAAATAATTTTTTTTGTCCAGAATTTTTTACACTTTATTTCAAAGTTTTATATGCACGCGGAAGAGTTTCATGTCAGCCATAGTTTATAGAGCTTTTAAGTAATAATAAAAAATAATAAATTCAAAATATCTTCATATTAATTTATTGGAATATAATATAATTTGTCAAAGCATGTAAAGCTTTGGTATACTATGATTTTTTTATGTTTCTTACTTAAGAAAATATGATTTGAAACTATTTAAAGTTAAGGCTTTACAACCTAACCTTTTTGCATGATTTAAACTTTTTAATGAGTAAATAATTAATTTTGTTGATAATGTTGTTTATATTGAACCATTAAGTTATGTCTGACAATATAAAGTTTAAAAAAGAAACATGATCCGCTAGTTTTTAACACTTTCCAATATAGTTACAATTTACTCATGACTATCGTGTTTCAACCGTCGCTTTTGTCTGCACTCTGATTCTCATAAGTAATGTGGTGCCTTGTTCTAAAAATGAATCGTGTAATGGGGAGCATCTTTAGAGGTGGATTCAATCTTTATCAAAAATATCATTTATTAAACAAATAATAAAATAAACACAAGATTCTTGATTAGTAGTTGAGAATTCACAACGTAAAGAAGTAACTGAGTAGGAATTTTGAGATTACAATATTTTGAGAGTGAAGAGTTTTGTAACAGAGTCCTCGTGGCTATTTAGCTTAAAATCACAGCTTAAAATTCAGTTATGAACTTCTTCAGTACTTCTTCTCGTCCCGAGAAGATACACACCAAATGAAACTAACTAGCCTCTCTAACTGAGAGCTGAACTTGACTGCCTCGCTATCTCAGAGCTTAAACGTAACCACATTTCTATCCGAGACATCTAACTTAATTCTCTTTTTAGCCGAGCGCTTAAACTTCACTAGCTCTCTATCCGAGATCTCAGACTTGTATCCTGATCGCACTGAGATACAATACCTCAGGCCGCCGAGATCTCTGAAAGAGTTCCACAAATTCTCTCAGTGAGTTTCAACTTGTTTCGGCTAAATACCGGAAGTATAATTTACTCTCGTTGACTATAAAGCTTAGCTTTAACTAATTGACTATTGCGGCCGTTTGTATCTTAAGCGCATACGTGTACTTTAGATTTGTTCGATCACAGACACAGTCACGTTCACTGAGATAGTTTAGGTAAGTTTTTCGATGTGAACAGTCCTTCCATTCCTGGAAGGTACCCCCTTCAAAAATGGCTGTCTAAGATATCTTATGTTTTCAGTGTTAAAAAAGTATCAGCTCCCTCTCTATTCAAGAGATTCAACCTAACTACCTTTTTCTCCACCGGGTGCACTATTATTTCGCATCTTTGATCACTGTCTTTGTTCCCATAGGTGACTGGTAATCTTCCTGTCCTGCACAAATTTCACTTTCGCATCCGAACATGAGAACCCTTTAACTTATAGTTAGTCATCGGAGACAGCACAAATTCAAATCAACTTTTAAATCTTGCGGATTGCAGTTCCACCTATATATTCATCTCCTTTCAAATACTGTCATCTTGAATGAGATGTTGAGACGGATCTATTCTTTTGATTTATTCCGTTATAAAGTTGGCCTCGGTTAAAATCCTGCGATCTTTCTTTAATACACTAATGTGTCTATACAGCCTCTTACTTCATTATTTAAGGATTTTGTGTGGGGAATCAGTTCAATTTGTTGCAGTATATTTGGATAATAGAATAATTTATAACACGTAATAATTTAGTCCACAATTGCATCCAGTATATTTGGACGACAAACATATATTCACACGATATACACGATTATTTACACGACATACATATATGCTATTTATCCTTGCGATTACATATTTCTTATTGTATTTGATGTATGTTGTTGTTACTGTGTGTGATCTTACTGAATTTACTAAAATATAAAGCTTTTAATTTATTCTTAAATTTTTATCATCCTTTTTGACCATTTCTATTATTAAGTATGAATTCGAATGTTTTTTAAAAGAGCGATTTCTTTTTCTTTTTACTTACTTTATTCCGGGATCTTACACGTGCAGGGATATTTTTTACTCCTAATATTATTACGCTCCATTGACAGAACTCTTTGTAGAATTACTCTCACTGAACATTCACGCGTGCCGTCCTTATTAACCAGAACGCAAGCGATGTCATGATTCGTGTTTATACGAAGTTTTGACAAAAAGCGGTTGCTCGACGATCAGACACAGACTTGTTTGATATTTTCACCAACTTACATCTCTCTGATTGGTAATTTCCTGGTAACTATAGCTTTTCTATTCTAATTTCTTCTAACACCAATAATGATTCGCAGTATTGTAAGGCCTAAGCTTTGTAAAAATGGTGGGATCTGTTTTAGTTAGATAATATGTTGGTAATAAGATCACGAAGGTATAAGATGGCGTATTATTTCGTCATGGAGAAATATCTTATGTGTTCATTCTACTGCTTACACTCTTAACCTTCCTACCCTGAATGGGTCTTATCGACCCATTACTATAATTTGATTATACGATTCGAACCAGAACTTTTTATAAAGAAAGTTAAATAACATATTCAAAGAAATAAGTCATTTAAATATATTAAAATATTTTAAGTAACAATTCTAGTGTGAAATGTTTTTATCAAGATTGAGTAAAATTTGAACAGGGTAGGAAGGTTAAAATGAAAAGTGGATTTCGCTTCTCAGGAAAGAGCTGTAATTTATTGGATCGTGAATGAGTTGTTTTTTAAATGTTTTACTCATCTTGATTTAGATTGATTATTTAAATAACTCATATTGATTTATTTTTTTTAACCCTTCACTGCATGATTTTTTTCTTTATGAAAAAAATTATTTTGATTATTCACACCGGAATATTCGGAAAAAATATTTTAAAATAAAGAAATCAATTTTGAAACCTTTTTTTCTCTAAAGTTAGAAATAAAATTTAATTAAAAGCTTCTGCTTCGAATCTTGATTCAAATCAGGTGGTATATAATATATCCCACTGCTCTGATACCCTCTATTAGAGACCATAATTCAAAAAGTCTATCATGGCCCTTCATGCCTTTAGGAATTTCTTTAGTGTTGTCATTAAATTGTGAAAATTGTCGGATTTTTTTTGCATTCATTGACAGACATTGTCTCTTTAATTGTTTGGTTTTCTAAAACATCACTGCAGTAACATCCTTAATGTAAACTTGCAAAGGTTGAGAAGAATCCTTTCGTATGCTGTATCTACATCTCTCATCTGAAATAAGATTTAAAAGCTCAGGGTTTTAAAAAAGGCAAAAACTGATTGGGAGTTTCCAGAGCCACAATTGCAGCACTTAAGCAATTGCTTCCTCTATATTTTATTTGCGCTTCAGTTATTTGTCTTTCCTTTGTGTTTTTTTTCTATCAACATTGGGTCCAGCAGGGATATCTGCAGCATCTGAAAGAATAAACAATCATTTTCTAAACTAATGCTTATCATTATATGTATTCAGTGTTGAATTCGGAGTGCCAAGGGGGAGCATTCGTCAAGAACATTTACATGCAACTACACGGATAATTTGAAAATTTGTTTAGTTTAGAAATTCAATCCTCCCCCTCCCCCTCCACATACACACTCCCGGCACATAGCATTGTCCCTTTTAATGAATTTGAAAATTATTTTAATATTAATTACGAAAATTTATCTCCTGTGGGAGTTGAATCAATTTCTTGGGTCACATTTGTTGTTATCGTGCAGTCAACGCCTGATTCATATGAAGAAATAACATTTTCAGTTATTTTTTTAGCTGGAATGTATGTTGAATCATCCGAGCTATCAGCCGAAACTCCATTAGAATGATCATCATTATCAGATGCAAATAATATTGCATTGATTTAATATTTCGTCAGCTCTATTTTTCATTAGAAGATTTTATGAGTTTTATCCTCTATGTTCCATATCTGGGGCAAACACAAAAACAAGATTTCAAGCTGATGTACTGAAATATTTTAATTTTAAGCAACCTTAATTACAATTATGTGATATACTCGAATGCCTAAAATTTTATCTTGTGATACTTTCAATATTTTTGGGTGAAAAAGTTGAAGCAAATTCTGCTGTTGAATACGATGCAGACTGGAAATGATTTTTTGAAATAAAAAATTAATAACTAGTAAGGTACTGCCATCAAGAAAGGACTGGTACAAAACTCTTTGTTTGAATTTTCTACATGTGCCACAAAGCTCCGATAACCTAAATTTAAGATCCCTAGGAAAATAAAAGGGTTTTATCGGTATGTTCCATATATGGTCCACCATGCAGTGAAGGGTTAAAACAACTCACTCACTTGAGTTGTTTCAACTCTTTATGAGAAGCTGCCTTTCAAAACGTGAGATGAACGAATTTTGGCTCAACTTAAGCTATTTTTTGGCTGACATTTTAAGAGAGTTTTTGAGTTCCCTTGACGACTGTGCCAAATATCAACCATATCTCAGCTTTCCATTAAATTAAAATGAATACACACACGACTGAAAGGAGTTACAATGCATTTGATTGAATGTTTACAATCCAGATTTGCTACAACACTACATATATATCTGAATTTCTTTTTCATTTGTCAGAGACGATTATTTTCAGGACGAATTTTATGAGAGTAGCACCGTTGCTTAACAACAGGAACAACTTTGAGAAAACTTTGGCGAATGCATGGTATAATATATGGCCAGAACGAATTCGCGGTAACGGTAACCTGAACGATGAGGTAGAGTGTTAAGGCTTTCATGCTTTCCATGAAAAGGCCACAAACCATGAGCTGATTAAACACGCAAATTTTGAAATTACTTTAAGTTCCACAAAAAGGGACATAGATGACTGACTAAGCATTGAAGAAAATGCATCAACAACAAACTATTTAATGGACAGAGCGATTATTGTGCTAAAATAAACTGCCAGTATGGCCAGTAGTAACTCAGATGACAAGGATGAAGAACCGGCAGAAAAAAAATGCGTCGCCATTAAAAATGCGCAAATTTCACTGGAAAAATAACATAAACTTTAGAAAAACTAGATATAGCTCCCAAATAGATATTCTTCATTTGTATAAAATAAAAAAAACCTTGTTTAAAAACAGCCAAAAAAATTGAAGCATACATAATCGATGTTTCCGAAATTACAGAATAATAAATAATTTCACTCTTTATTTGATTTTTTTTCTATAGCATAGAAAATAGCAATTGAAGTATTTTTTTTCTTTAATTTTTCCTTTTTCCTTACATAAATATGATTCAATATTGAATTAAATTATGACCAAAGCCACCACTAAGAATATAGTACTAGTTTTGATAGTCTTAGATACTATTTTTAGTATTTCTTCAAAAATACAGAATTTTCAAAAATCTGGCATAGTTTCGTACCCGATGATGCCGGATTTTTAAAGTTATACTGTAAATCCATTTTCCTACACACACACAAAAGGTACATTTAAAATTTGCCGATGGTCATTGCTGTAAATGCATTTTTAGTTGTTTTGCGTGTTTTTTAGCTGAAATAAACTATAGTATATTATGGGATGTGTACAAAACACATAGATATTGGTTTATCTAAAACTTCGCATTGAAGTCTATGGAAGGGTTTACTGAAAATGCACATTCAACTGTTTTACTTGTTTTTAGGTCAAACAAATTTGTTGTATACAGCCATATATAATTGATATACAGCCATTTATAAGTGCTAATTCCTTAGAAAAAATGTTTTGTTTTATGCGTTTTCCAGATGATCTTCAACATGCCAGAGATCTGAATGGGCCGGGCCTCGGTCCGACGCCCGAACCCGGCCCAGCTTTACAACTTTCTGAACACTCGGGCCTGGCCGGAACTAACTTATTTTTTCCGTAGGAACCCGAGACTGATTTCATTCTTCCTAATCTTCGTGAATCAAAATATTCAATCTCGCTTGAATCATCTCGTAAGAAAATAACTTTCTCGATGTGGCCACGTATGTTCAAAAATCAGTAAAGTTTGTCTTGGTTCAAAAGTTTTTGCAAAAAAGACATATACTTTTAATTATTTATTCTACAATTAAACATTAAAATTTATTCTTTTTAAAGAATCGTATATTTCTAGGCTTTTTAAAATACCACATATCTTTTTTGGATTTTTATGTCTCCATTACATGATTTAAGGATTAATAATATTAATGATAACTGAAACATTTATAGACAAGAAACAGAGGTTCATTAAAAACATAAGTATCGCAGCCTGTGACGCTTCTGCATAAATGAAGATTATAAATATGAAAAAAAAAAGACTAAGATAAGTTTTTTTGGTTAGAACTCTTCCGTTATTTAGTATATCGGGCGGGGCCTCTAAATTTTTCTCTACGGGCCGGGCCGGGCTGAAATTGTAACTTTTATAACAGCCCGGGCTCGGGTCTGGGCATTTCGGCCCATGCAAACCTCTTTTATGCGGTAAGTTTAAAGTAGTATCGATTAAGGATTGAGTAAAACAGGTTTATAAGACTGAATCCAAATATTTTCGGCCGAAACGAAAATTCCCTCAATTTTTTATAGTAATTAATAGGCACATAATTCTTATTTATTAATACGTGTATAAAAATACATGTCTAACAAAGAAACAAACATATTTTTATAAAGAATTTTGACAATGAATATTTGTTGTACTAGAACTTTCACAAAGAGCGTTTGATAAATGTCTGTGGTTTCAAACTAAAATTTTTCTATTGCTATTACATCTGCAGCTTTTAATAGAGAACGTGGGATACGTCTTCAAAGTTTAGCCATGTTTGCATTGCTTGCTTTATAATTTGCACTCAGGTTTTGAGTCTGTCTTAACTGATAATTAAAAACTGTGATGTTGACAGCAATAAATATAGAGTATTCTCATTTGAGCACATGATGCTCAAATCAATCACTAATGTTCAAAATTTCCGGTGGAAGAAACGAGATTTTTGGAATTCAGATACTTTCCTTCAAGTTTGTCTACGCCGAATTTTTGTCAGCATTTTCGCAACTCAGATTATGCAACAAAAACGAAAACGCATTATCGGAGTATTTCTACTACGATCATGTACAAGTTAAAAAATAAATAAATAAATAAAATCACACGCTTTTTCTTCCAGGAACAGTTGACCTTGAAAATCGATTATTAATTGCACTGAGTTTTTAAAATTATTTATTTGAGCATCTCATTTTATTTTAGGAAAAATAAATTTTCTTAACAGTTTTCTATTAATATTGGAAAATGTCTGATAATCTATTGCCGATGTACAGGATTTCGTTCATGCTTTACTTCCCTTGAAATGTTGTGAAGAGGTGCAATTCAAACTTTTAAGGACCATATCGATTTTAGGTAGATTTCGTATGAAATACTACCTTTTGCTTTCGCACCAGTTTATTAGGCGGATTTCGTATGAAATACTAACTATTGCATTCGCACCAGTTTATATATATATATATATATTAGGTAGATTTCGTATGAAATACTACCTATTACATTCGCACCAGTTTTTATATATACAAGGTGGTCATAAAAAAAACTTTGCCAATATACGGAGCTCTAGCGGCCAGTCCGCTCAACCGATCGAAATGAAATTTCAGATATAGCTATTCAGAGGTATGAGCTCGAGATTCTGTGAGCGACAACAAAATGGCGCTCACGGTTACGGTTATAGTTACAGAAACTCGAAATTTTCCAATGGCAACACCCATTTTTTTCATCGCAAAATGCTCAGCGCATGCGAAAACCCCAAAGAGCGTTGGAACCGTACGTGTATCGCAAGAAACGGACATGTTATGCACGCACAAAAATCCTTTCTGGGAATCCTCCCCCTCCCCCATAGAAAAAACTCGATTGAGGCGCAAGGAGGAAATTTGCATATGACGCAGAGTCAGTACACTAATCTCTGATTACAATACAGATCGGAGAATCTAAAACTTTTATTTTGATTCCACATTTTCCACATGGGTGCCATGCCTGTGATGACACCCATGTGCAAAAAATTTAATAAAAATAAAAGTTTTAGTTTCTTCGATCTGTATTGTAATCGGAGATTAGTGTACTGACTCTGCGTCATATGCAAATTTCCTCCTTGCGCCCCAATCGAGTTTTTTCTATGGGGGGAGGAGGATTCCCAGAACGGTTTTTTGTGCGTGCAAAACATGTCCGTTTCTTGCGATACACGTACGGTCCCAACGCTCTTTAGGGTTTTCGCATGCGCTGAGCATTTTGCGATGAAAAAAAATGGGTGTTGCTATTGGAAATTTTCGAGTTTCTGTAACTATAACCGTAACCGTGAGCGCCATTTTGTTTCACAGAATCTCGAGCTCATACCTCTGAATAGCTATATCTGAAATTTCACCTCGATCGGTTGAGCGGACTGGCCGCTAGAGCTCCGTATATCGGCAAAGTTTTTTTTATGACCACCCTGTATATATCTATCTATCTATATATAAGGTACCCTGGGGTAATAACGCCAGGCGGGGTAATAACGCCAAGTGCTTATATTTTGCATAATTATGAAATAATCAGGTAAATGACACCCATGTGCTCTGCGCAAAAGGGTTTTGAGTCATATAAATCGCAAAAAACAGCTTCAAGTTAATTTGTTTCATTTTTAGGTCTTATTGTTTTTACAAACAACTAAAATTAACGCTTGATCTAAAATTCGCGACATAAGTTTTGTGATGTGAAGACTATCTTTTTATCCGGAAATGCTTTGTTAATTACATAAATTTGTAGTGCATATCATGTACTTTTAAAATGTTGTTGAAGATTTTGGATATCTTCTCGAGATAATTTGTAATTTAAAATGTACTGCGCAATGACTATATCGGGGTAATAACGCCAATCCTTGACATTAATATCCCGGTTGATTCCCTACAGTGGCCGAGTTAAAACTGTGCAATGTTTCTCATATTTCTATTTAAGCGGTCCTTTTTAAGCAAAAAGAAGCTCACGGTCTGATATTCTTTTGCCTCATCCCCCCCCTCCCATACCACACCTTTATTTTTCTTACACTTTCACAAAAAATTGAACATTTTCAATAGCTTAGAATGCAATTTGTCAATTTCTAAGTTTGTAGAGTTTGTATTTTTAGAATTGGGCTATATACATGCAATTATTTCATCTTATTTCATAGTTTTGTTTGCATGGCGTTATTACCCATATAGGTGGGTAATAACGCCAAATAGCATTGGTCAAGAAAAAACGCCATTTCATTTTATGAATACATATCTGTTAAATTATTTTATTTTATATAGATAGTCAATGAGTTGCTGTATCAGATCCTATATTTGTTTGAAAAATACAATCTAAAACTAAGCCGTGAAAATTGGTAGAACCTTAACGTGGCGTTATTACCCCATGGTACCTTATATCTCACTTTTTTATGGACACGATAACTTCTATAACTCTTCACCAATCTCCACCAAACTGGTACATAAAATCAAAAGGGATAAAATCTCGGCTAAATTCGTTAATGGGTAAAATCGGACCAAGGGGGTCGGAATAGGGGGTGTTTTTGTGAAAACCGAAAAAACGCCATAATTTCTTAATTAAAGTAGGTATTGAATCGGTTTAAAGTTTATATTACTTCTCAAAAATGGGCCAAACGTTTATGCATGACAGATTTTTTTTAGGTAGATTTCGTATGAAATACTACCTATTGCATTCGCACCAGTTTATATATATATATATATATATATCTCACTTTTTTATGCAAATGATAACTTCTATAATTCTTCACCAATCTCCATCAAACTGGTACATAAAATCAAAAGGGATAAAATCTCGGCTAAGTTCGTTAATGGGTAAAATCGGACCAAGGGGGTCGGAATAGGGGGTGTTTTTGTGAAAACCGAAAATAGCCATAATTTCTTAATTAAAGTAGGTATCGAATCGGTTTAAAGCTTATATTACTTCTCAAAAATGGGCCAAACGTTTATGCATGACAGATTTTTGATAAATTTAGAAGTGGGCTCAAGGGGCGAAAAAAACAGGGGTTTTGCGAGAAAAAAATTCATAACTTCGTCACTTTTCAAGATATCAAGTCCAACTAAATTTTTTGTAAATGTTCTTAAAATTATCTAAAATTTTTGTATTTACAAGTTTTTGATAAAACCAACTTTTACCGATGAAAAAAATTAAAAACGAAAAGAAAGAGGGTGGTGAAAAAAGAGAAAAATCCATAAATCCGTCAATTTTTAAGCTATCAAATCTGATTAAATTTATTTTACATCTTCTCAACAATATCTACAACTTTTATATTGACAAGTTTTTCATAGGACTTATAGCAAAAAGGTATAGCAAAATTAGCATAGCAAAAAGAAATTAAACAAAAATAGGAGTTTGAGAAAAAAAACCTCAAATCCAAACTGCTTATATTCTGACTCATTTTTAAATTCATTTTTGATTTTAAACGCATTCAAATGGTAGATCTTCTTATTTAGAAACTGTATAAAGCGACGCATTTGTAAATTTTCTGATAAAGACAGAATATATTACAAAAAAGGCTACCAAAAAGGGTATTTTGTACAGAATGTCCCAAAGTCATCGTGACTAAAAATTAAAGAAATTATTCAAATAAGAAATTGCGTTTTTTTCTGACTCGTTTTTAAATCCATTTTTACTCTCAAACGCATACAATTTACAGATCCTCTTATTTAGGAACTATCATATATAATGTGATGCATTGGTCGGTTTTTTGATAAAGGCAGAATATATTTCGAAAAAGACTACCAAAAAGGGTATTTTGAACAGAATTTCCCGAAGTCATCGTGATTTGAAAATTTAAGGAAGTTTTCACATAGCAAATTGCGATTTTTCTGACTCGTTTTAAAATCCATTTTCGCTCTCAAAGGCATCCAGTTTACAGATTCTCTTATTTAAGAACTATATACTGTGACGCATTGGCCAGTTTTTTGATAAACATAGAATATATTTTTTAAAATGCTCTCAAAGTGAGCATTTCTCACAAAATTCTCCGAAGCAATCATGATTAAAGAATTAAGGATGTATTCAAACAACAAATCGGTTATTTTATGATTCATTTTTAAATTCAATTTTTTTTCCCAAACGCATTCAACTGAAAGTTTTTTGTTATTTAGGAACTATATAATGTACTGTTTTGGTCGATTTTTTAATAAATTCAGAATGTATTTCAAAATATGTTGTCAAAATGGGTATTTGAGCTGAATTTTTCTTAAGATGATTCTGATAAAACCAGTTTTTGCAGAAAAATGAAATTAAAAATTTTTCATAAACGGCCCAAATGAAGTTATTAAACTGGGTTTATCTCTAATCCTTTTTTTTTTTTTTGAAACGAGCCCTCTTCGAAATCTACATCCGCTATAGGCCAAGCCGACAGGGATTTTTTAATTCTTAATTCCCCAAAATCATTCAGTGTATCATAAAGTGCATCACAGCAAAATTTCTGAGTATTTGTAATCAGAAAATTAGCTAGCGATTTCATTAAATTTTCTGGAATTTGTTGAAATCCTAAGGTCTATAATTTGTTGAAACTTTGAATGAAGGCTTTAAACATATTTATCTCAACCACCTATCTAACCGACACCATTTAAAAAATTATTCGAAAGTTCAAGATTTTACTAATTTTTATTAAGTCTGCTCTCAAAACCAAATGTGATACTTTATGGCCATTTTTCTAATTCACTTTTGTACAAAAATGCATGAAATATGTAGTAGTTATTATCCACAAATGTAATCGAAAGATGTTTTAATTTATTTTCTGTTTTGGTAAACGCAAAGAATTGTTCAGAAAATGCTATCAAAAAGGCGTTTCGAATCGAATTTCTATACGAAAATGGAAAAACCTGTTGTCATGCGACCATAATCGTTTATAAATCGATAATTAATTATTTATGGAAAAAGAGGAAACTCATTTTTATTGCAAATTTTTACAATAGTCAGATCTGCCAATTTTTTGCTTTTAATTTAAATGCGTTAGAAAATGTGTTTGAAAGTTTCGCATTTGTTGAGCAGGGGACGTCAGAGCTGCCTTAAGTTTGAATTTTTTTCTAATTGTATATTGCAACAGACATAAGCGATAACGATCATCACTCTATATTTTAAAATGCTTCCTTAAAAACATTAAATGTGTAATTCAGGATTTTGCTATTTCAGGCATTTTTTTGTATACGTTTGAACGTTAAGATTTTTTAAAGTATTCAATATAAGTGTTGTTTGATAAAGTGTAATTCACAATAAAATTCACACCAGGCAGGTGTCGCTCAATGCCGTATACTGAAATGGAAGAGTTTTACTGTCAAAACTACAAGCTGTGTGTTGAAGATATTATTGTTTTATTTATGCTGTTGAAAACTATGCTGTGTGAGAAAATATTATCTTTGTTTCTCAGTTTTGATTTGAACTTTTTTTGAGAATGTTTGTGTTAAAAAGTTACTTTTTCTATTTGTGTATGTTTTTGAGAATTTATCTGTGTCCGGAAAGACCTGATCTATGTGATTATGTAAAAACATAATCACTGATTTGTAATGACACATGTAATGATTTTAAAACAAAGGGGAGCATCATTATACTGTGTGAATGAAGTTTTATAATAATTCGAGATCAAGGATAAAATAAGTGTATGTGTATGAGGAAGGAGAGAAGTGTAAATTTTTGAAAAAGGGTCTCAAAATTTGCTCTCCCCCTCGAATTATACAGCCTAAGTTACGCCTACGCTTAAAATGAATTGAACGGATTATATCTTCTAATGTATTCTTAAAACAACAAAATTTTCCTTTTAGGTTTAACCTTTTCGGAATTCCAACTCGTGCAGAGTCATTAAATTGTTTCTGGCACCAGGTGAGAAATTATTCAGTCGGGTTAATGAAGTAGGGAACAATTTACATGTATTTAAACACTTAAAAGTAGTCTAGGTAGGGAATACATATGTCAAAAAATTTCATAATAAGTTTTAGATATTAAGGATAATTGAAAGAATCCGATTGAAATGAAAATAATGAATAGGCATATATACAACCCTTGGCACAAAGTTTTCGATCATTACATCAACACTACCATCTTTTGTAAGAAAAGATTATTTATTCTCACTGTATAAAAATGAAACGACTATTAGCGATAATACATTTGTGTTACATATAATGAACAACAATATGCAATAAAGAAAATCACCGTTCATCAATTTATAAACAGAAAAATTGTGATTGAAATTTAGGCACCAAAGAAAAAATTATCCGATCATGCTTTGATTTAGAAAAAAATAACCGATCACTGTAATTATATATTTCGTAAATCCACTTTTATTTCAGATGACAGATGAAATTGTTAGTGGACTGGACTCATTAACATTTTTATACGCATTGGGAGTAACTTTACACTAACATTCCCTTATACATTTACGTAGTTCTATGGCATCGGTAATTCGTCAAAAATCGATTGTTCTTTTTAATATATTCCACAGTTTTTCGATGGGATTAAGATCCGGACTATTGGGCGGTCACGTCATGGTTTGAATTGGTATATTACCTACATTTTGTAGAAATTTCTTCATTGATTTGATGCGTTGGGGAGCTAATTGTCATCTTGAAATAAGAAGTCATTTTGATTTTCGAACTATTGATCGATGCTGGGAATCAAAAAATCCTCTAAATTTTCAATGTAAACTTCAAAGTTTACTGTACGTAACACAATACACAACTTGCCGACGCCTTGTGATGTAATACAACTCCAAACTGCAAATGCAGGTGAAAATTTAGTCTTCGTATTGATACACTTATCATTGAACTTTTCACCAACTGTCCTCCAAACAAATGTTCCACAGCCATCACTTTTACCGATAGATATGCGAAATTCATTGCTAAAAATAACTTTATTTCATGTATTATATGCCTAGTGCACATGCTTTTTACACTATTGCAGGCACTCTTTTCTATATTTCTTTATCAAGTAAGATTTTGTTTTAATTTTACAAGCTTTAAATCTTGCTACATATAGATGATTACATACTGCGGTCACATGCCTTTACGTTATACTTAGACCATTCCGAATCAAGTTGTTTTGAGGTTGCTCGCCGCTTTCTTTTCGCTATTTCTACAAGTTTTCTTTTCCTTCCTAAGTATTGACGTTCGTGGTCGTCCACTTCGAGGTAAATTTTCCACGCTGTTAGTCAACTAATATTTTTTTCCAAATATCCATACTGTACTTTGAGCACAATTTAATAAATCAACCACTTTTCATTGTGAATTTACTTCTTCCAATAATTAAATCATGCGGATTTTTAAATCGCGAGACAGGTTTTTCACACGAGTAATTTTCCAGCACTTCAGAGCTGCTTTTGATCTCGCAACTGGAAGATTTCTTCTTTTAAGTAGGATTCATATATAATACGCATGCGCAGGCACTCTAATCTATCTTCAATATGCAAATTTCAAACTTTTTTCCTCAGTGATCGAATACTATTTTCCAACTTCCATCTTGATCGGGTATTTTTTTCTCACGAGGAAACATTTTTGCCTGCATTATAATTATAAATTATATGATTGCAATATTGAATTAACTTTTTATTTATATTTTAACACGCTTTCTTTTATTTGGCATATTGCAAAACGTTCCTATGCTCTTGAATCGCGAAGTATACTCTTCGAAATACAAAACTCATAAACTTGATAACAGTGATCGGAAACTTTTTGCCAAGGGTTGTATTTTTTTCTCTTCTGAATTTTGTTACTGTTTTACTGAACTGATAGCACAGGAATACGATTGGGTACTTATTTACTTGTACTGCGAAAGGAATACAGTGGGTACTTATTTGCTTCTACTGCGACAGAAATACAGGTGGGTATTTCTTTAAAGTAAAGACTACTTCAGGAGTGTTTAAGCTTTGACGGAATTGGAGAAATATTGTTTGGAAAAAAGAGGCAATCTAGTAATTTTATTTATAAATTCTCTGGAATTGGAATATGATAAATTTATGTTTATAACAAAAGAAATTGTTTAGAATATGTTTTATTAATACACACAAGAGTTTGAAAAATATATAATTCACAATAAATTTTATTAAAGATTAAATCAAAAACTGAAGTAACATCGAGTTCAAGATAATTTAATGTATTTCAAGATTATTTATTGGTTGTTTCAATCTAATTAATTCTGAAAATAGCAAGATTAAATCTTTTCAATTATTTAAGTTCGGAAATATTGGACTCTAAATGAACTGAAGGTGATGGGATTACTCAAATTTAATTAAAAGGCTATACTTTATTCCTCTTAAATGAATGTAAACAAATTTGCGAATATGGTGGAAATATAAGAAAGATTATATTCGAACATCATCATAGCATTTCTATGCTTTTTTAATCAAGTATAATAAGCACAAAAGTATGCACATGTTGTACATGTCAATTGTGCAGTCGGCCCAAAATGAAAAAGAATAATATTTAATCCCTAAAATGCCGCAGAAATAAACCAAAATAACCATTTGACTCGAAATTCCGTGCCTTCTTTCATTTTATTTTTTTTAAATAAATTTAGAGGTCATATTTATACTGATTGTATAAAGCTATGTCCAATACGAACAGGTATATCATACAAACCTATCACATTTGGCTTTTGGAATAAAATATACTTTAGGGTACTAAACGGAAGGTCATTCGGTCAATTATTTTAGGAATTATCAAGGAGTAAATGTTAAAACACCTAATTATAACTTCATTTGTAATTGATACATAACAAATTACAATTGAAGGATTTTTTTAGAATAACTTAAGTAATACGAGGTGCAAGGAGTTATAATTTGGGATTCGCATATTTAAAACTTTTCGAAATCAATTTCTGTCTTGCAGTACTTCTTAATTATTTTATAATTAGTTAATTGTATTTACCGCCTAGTAGTTTTTAAGTTATACTCAAAAAACTACCGATATTTGAAGATGGTTTTCAGCGATTACTAATGAATTTAATACTAGGAGCTCCGAAAGTTAAACATTCATAATTTCGGAACAATTTCACTGAATGTTTTTTCGATTTGATATCTTAATGTAAAATTAAATGTAAAATTAAAAAGTAAATTATGAAAAATTAGGTGTTTGTCTTTAAAATTCAACTTAAATTTGTATTACCTGAGCGAAAGCAACCAGTGGTGTCGTCGTAAAGACGATAGAGGTTATACCCTCATGCCAGAGGGTTGAGTATATATACTATAGCTTTCTGAGAAAATAGAGGGTATACGGTGTTCCTTTAAAAAATCCAGAGAGTATAAGGCGTATACCCCCGTATACTCTCCACTACACCCCTGAAAGCAACCTAAGTATTCCTCATGTCAAACATTTCATGTTAGCTAATGTACGATCGTGTACTTTATGACATGTGATATTGTTTATTTTCGACCCCATTTATTTCTTGGCAACAATTAAGGGCTTCCTTGGAAAAATTATTATGCATGTTTCATCCCATCTTATCATCATTTCCTGCATTTGAGTTAATCCGTAAGTATGTACTCCAAAAAATCAATTTTAATTGGATCCACTGATCAGGCAACCCCGTCAAAATATATTCTCTAAACTTGCACTTACGCTTACAATAACTCACATCTGTGTACTTGGATGAGGTAAGATTTTGCGTGAAGCAACCTCTGACTACAAACTTAAATTTCTATTTTTTTGTTCTATTTCCTTTCTTTTTCGAAAACATAAAACATGCAATGGTTGAATCAAAACATGGAGAATGTCAAATGTTATAATTGACACCTTTGTTGGTTACAAGCTTCAAACAAGAGGGCTTTGAAAGTAGAATGAGAAATGTATTACTAATTAACTAAGTAAATCACGAAGTTGAACTATACAAAGTATAGTTCAACTTTATGATTTACTTAGTGACTTTTTGTTTTTTCAACTTTATGATGCAGAAATTTTAGACTCTCTGAGTTATGTAGTTTTTATATATGGACTCTGTGACAGACAGATTGGCAGACAGACTGACAGAGGACAGGGACGAATAGGATGTCGTCAGATGAACGAAACCCAAAAGAAACAATTTTCTTTAATATTGGAAGAGATATCAAGGTTTAAAATATGAATGTTGCTGTAAGGGACCATGTAAGAAATGAGTCTGTAATTTGCAAGAAAGCAGATTCATGAATAACTTGGTCATGACAGATACTAACGTTAAATGATAAATGATTTTCCAATTATCTGAAGACGTTTTCATAATATAGTATAACAATGATTTAGCGTCATTGCGATATGTAGAAGATTCAGATATAAGAAGAGAGGAACATAATTCGAAAAAAAAAACGATTTCAGAGCAATTTTTACATTAAAAATTTGATTCTTTTAAATTTTAATCTACTGTTGCTGTTTACACACATTGATGAACTGTTCACAGTCCCAATGGTTTTTTCTCCCTCTAAAAAAACAACATTGTACATAATACCCTGTAATCAGAATTTAAAAATATTAAAAATTGTGTGAAAATTGAGCAGGATTACTAAAAAATTTTTCATTGCGCATGTGGGAAAATTATCAAAAATCCATTTGCATATGATGTTAGCTAAATATATAGCACAGCATTTGTGAAAGTAAAAAAAGCATAGCTTGAAAATTCTGAAAATAATCGTCGAGAGAATAAGGTCAAAATCCGTTATTCCCAAAATAAAGTAAAAAGATGAGGAGCTGAATCCATCGTTTCAATTGATTAGAGCCAGTATAGCATACACAACATTGCGCTTACATGGATACAGCTCCTCTTATTTTTGCTTTATTTTGGGAATAAAGTATTTTGACCTTAATCTCTCGACGATATTTTTCAGAAATTTCAAGCTATGTTTTTGAGACTTTTACAAAAGTTGCTCTATAAATTTAGCTAACATAATATGCAAATGAAATTTTGATAGCCTTCACGCATGCGCAATGAAAATTTATTTAGTAAATCTGCTCCTTTTTCACACAGTTTTTAATATTTTTTAATTCTGATTAGAGTATTGTGCACAATGTTGTTTGTCATATATTAAAAAAATAACATTATTTTACATTAAGAACTTAGAGCAGAAAACGTGAAAAAATTAGGAACTGTTTTTATAAAAATCTTAATTTCTCTACATGCTATCCGTATAAAAACGAACACAATTTATTACAATAAGCCATTTAATCATAATTTGCAGTTTGAACGCTTTTACTACATTAGTTTTTATAGGGTTAACCAAAAGATATTTTTCTTTTTCAATTCATTGACGGTTTCCTATAGAGTTTCGGGAAAAAATCTTCACGGAAATGTATGACCTGTACTATTATCTTTCCACACTTAGAATTTCAGGATAATTCTTTGCATCCTTTTCTAGATATTCAACAAAATGTCAAAAATCGAAAGTGGCCGGTCATCTTCGGCTATATCGTGTATACTTTTTGAAATACGTTATAAAAAAATGGGAATCTCAAACAGCATGAGGATTTAACCAATGATTTCCTAATTCACAGAAAGCTAATCGGATTTTTATTCATTAATTAGACGTTTGAAAACGAAAGAATAGTATCCTTAGTTTTGGCCATGACACGAGTGTCAACAATGAAATAATTGATATTTTATCTTATTATGCTACGGATCCGCATTTTAGCACCCAAGATGCAAGTTTATTTATAAAATTTTAACGCTCTACAATTTGCAATTGTCATATTGTTCAAGAAAATAATTAGCATCTCTATTGTGTAATTGGGATGCGGACTATTAATCTTTGTCATTACGCTCATCCAATGGATTTTCGCAATCGACTTCTAATATAACATACTGTGAATCTACAGTTCGTATTTAAGATTCTGTGGGCAGATGAGTGTTTGTTCACTGAAGCATCAGCTATCAACTGTCTTAATGATCATTAATGGAATAACATAAAGCCATTTTTTCTTTTGTGATGTATCAAGATCGATATTTTTATATTTGTGTGGTGTGAAATCAGCAACAACACATTACTTGGCCCTGTTGTATATCATATATATATATATATAAAAGATCACTGGCAGACAATAGGTATCATGACCTAAATCAAAACGTGTCAAAGATTTAAAAAAAATACAGCAACACTAAAGGATTAAAATTATCAACACGACGACATTCCATCACATAACACTCATAAAGCAAGTAATTTCATTAATACACAGTTCATAAATCACTGGGTAGTCTAAATCGGTTCGCAGAACTCTACCGGATACAATTCTGTCACCGGATCTAACCCCACTAGATTTTTACTTGTAGGACAAATCGATGCTTGTATGTATGTTTAATGTCCACTAAATATGAAGATTTTTATGCCAGAATAACTGATGCGTTCCAAAGCATCTCGTATTCTGAACAGGAAGCAGTTTCTTACAATATTTTTCGAAGAACACCAATTTGTATTGGTGCTTATAAGAGACACTTTGAAACTTTGGTGTAAATAAACTTGCTTATTTTTGTTTCACAAAATCAAACCTGTAAACAAATAGATGCACCAGAGTATGGTGTCTAACTCTGTTCAATCATCGATAATTTTATTCTGAATAACATAGTAGAATTCTTCGCATATTTTTTCGAATGTTATAACAAAAATTTCGTCTAAATTTCTTAAATTATATATAATTTAGAATCCTTTAAAAACTTGTTTGTAAGGGAAATGAATTGTTATTCGAGAGATATACCTTAAATCATTTTATCAGATTCTATAGTCTTTGCACATCTGTGTTAGTGCTTGGTTACCTGTAGGCTAACCCTTGTCTACACATGCTTTCTTTTTGTATTCTTTTTTCAAAAATCATTCGGAAACAAACTTGGTTTGTTTTTGTCAAAGTTGTACAATGATATAAATAAAATAAAAATTGGGATTTTTACAAATGACTATCAGTGATTGCGTATAAATAAATTTTTTTTTATTTTAAACTAATATTTAAGGGCACGAAAGTTACAAAACGTTGTTGTGAGGGAGTATTTACGATAAATATCATTTCACGGTAAAAAGATAATCTTGAATCAATTTTGAATACTCATTGTCAGTTTTTAACTCGGCACTTTCAGTGACGGAATTGACTATTCTGAAATTTCTTATCAGCGAAGTCGAGCTCGAAACAGAGTTGAACTTATCTCTAATAGATATCCTGGGAATTAGAAATCTCAATAGGGTTTACCAGTTTGGAAAGTCAGATTTTATTGTAGTAGGAGTAAAACTTGCTTGAAAGTCATATTTTTTAATAATTCTAGAAGTGAGGAGCCTAAATTTGCAAAGTAAAGATAAATAATACTGATATTTGAAAGATATGTTAAATGAAGGGAACCTGGGGAACGAGAAAGTTCTATAAATAATGCCATATCTGTGATGGAAGAGTTAAACTTTGTATATAGCAATGGTTTTGTTATGTTGGCAATCTTTCAGCATTAATTCAGATATTGATAATGCCTCAAATAGCAACAGTTTTAAATATCCACAGTATCCCCAACAGAAAGCTGCTTTGACAAACTGGCATAATATAAAAAGCTATCATGTGTACTTAACATGTCCTCCCACTGATGAAACTTCCGAAGTTATGTATTTACCATGTTCTTCCACTAAAAATTGGCTTATTATAAGTGGAAAATTTTTAAATGATATTGTATGAAAATAATTTATTTCTCAATTTTTGAAAAACGCCACTTAATATATCCATACACTAAATTCTTCAGTTTTTACTAGACTATCTGATGCTGATAATAACTATCTAAGGAAAGAGACAAACAGGAAGCGAAATAAAAATTTGTAGATTGTTTTCTATTTTCCTATAATATCGTAAATCATAAGTATAATTAATTTTATTTTATTTCTCAAAAAAATTGTTTTTGTATTAATAGAGAAAAATATTAAAACTATAAAATGAAATAATTGGTTGGGCATCTTTTCAAATTTGCTGGAGAAAAAAAGCTTTCATGTCAAATGTAATTATTATGTCTGGTGATTCAGTTGTTTTATTATTTTATTTTTCTTTGGCTTTTTTTTACGTAAAATATGTTAACATTTGCGTCACTTTCCTTAATGTTCCACTTCCTGAAAATAATTTTCTTTAATTAACCCGCTTATTCACAGAATACAACTTGAAATTAGGATTAATCTTTAAATATTAATTTGCAACTTTCATTTTATTAAAAGGATGCTTATTGTTTGCCAGCGAAGACAATGAATTAATTTAGAAGATGATGAAACATTAATTTCTATAGCTGAATGAATTTTTCGTTTTGTTTTCATCTAAGAAAAGAAGATTGTTTAGCGATTAATGTAATATATCTGTAAAAATATGGCGTTAAAAATGGTTTGTTTTACTCTAATAATTACGCAAATAATGATAAATATTGCTTCTGATTTATAAATAAGCAATTGTTTTTATAGAGATATATTATGTTTTATTTTCAAACTATTTATTCTTTTGCATTAAAAGACTTTGTCACTCCACGTCCTATTAATAAAAAATAATTATTTAAGAAAGCAATTGCAGCAGAGCTTCAATTATCTGAACTCCAACTATTCGAATCACTGATTAACCGGATCCCTATTCGGAAAAAAATGGATTTCAGAAAAAGAAAATAAGATGGAAATGAACTGCGATTCGTAAAATAATTATTCTGTCTACGCGCGTTATTGTTCTTCACGCCGCAAAGCTACTGTAGGCACAACGGGAAAATTATTGGGATGATGAATCAACATCTCATAGGGCAGTTCGATTATTGTCTGTTGTCCGTCGCCAGTGGCTGCCCTGTCTACCCGTCACTGTTCGTTTTTATTAGTCAGTCACTGTGGCGTGATCTGCTAGTTGATTTAATGACCTGCTATTGCGACGATACTCTTTTGCGTTGGTACGTTGTTTTGTTTCATGAGTGCTTTTCATCGTTCACTATGGCTTCTAAAAGAAAACGTGGTGTGTTATTGTTAGCGGATAAACTAAACATTTTACAGAAATCCGATAAAGGAATCACTGGTAAACAGTTGGCTAAGATGTACGGTGTTGAACTATCAACGATTTTTGACATTAAAAGAAGCAAACCTAAAATTTTTACTTCGTGTTATTGCTTGAAAATGAAGCTGGAAGTTAGTCAAGAAAATCGATCAAGGCAGCAGCAAACAAACTTTTAGAAGACTCCATTTTCAAATAGTTTTTACGGCAACATTCAATGGGAAGCTCAATTTCGTGTCCGATTTTTTGTGAAAAAGCTAAGACCATAGCTCAGAAACTTGATTGTTCATCCTCTTAAGCACGTAACAGTTAGTTAAGAAATTTTAAGCCCATGAACGGAGTTCGTGAATTAGATTGAAGTGTCGAGAAGTTATCACAGACTTCAAAGCTGCAGAAGATTTTATTGAAAAATTAAGTATCTAGCAGACTCTTACGATCGTGAGTTTTTGTAGAACACCGATGACACCGATCTTATTTGGAAACTTCTGCCTAAAAAAACTTTAGCATCTAAAATGGAGTGTAGTGCTCCAGGACGTAAAAAAGTAAAGAACGTGTTACGTTGCTTAACTGTGTGAAATCTACTGGAAGGCATAAAATACCACTTCTGTTGATAAAGATGTCAAAAAACCGAAGAGCGTTAAAAAATGCGCAAAAGCATACCAACTTTTATAAAAACCAACCCAAGGCTTGGAAGACTGCTGCATTGTGTACCAAGTAGTATGATGATATTGTCATCTCTGAAGTAAAAAAAATCACCAAAAATGTCTTATAAAATAAAGAAGTAAAGGTCTTTTGATTGTTGATAATGCACCAACTCACCGCAAATTTTCCGGTGTTAAAACATTTGGTGCACTTTTTCATCCTTTGAAAATACATGAACAAATGGAAGTAGTTTACTTTTTTCCATAATGGACTATTGAAAGCATTATGTTATACAATGAAAGTTTCGCTATTTTTCGTATTATTTAACTTGAAAATTTACGATTTGCAGAAAAAAAAATTACGTGATAGTAAACAAGCGGCGAGTTTCGGATTTATCAGTACAGAACACAAAAGATTTAATAATAAAAAGCTAAAAAACATTACATAAAGCAACTTTTGTAAGCTAATTTAATTTTAAAAACATTTTAAAATATGTATCATTTTGTAAAAAATTGAGGCTGTTAATTTTCATCATTTTATTTAACAATAATTCAGATTTTATTTCCTTGTGTATATTTATTACAAATTGTACCTTTTAATGTCAGAATAATTAATGATTTCAAGTTTATATTAAAATGATAATTTTACACTCAACCATTTTTTAAATATATCTGACGCAGGCCCTGACGAAATTAAATTTCTACTAAATTTGTGAATGATCCCTAATTTGCAACAAAAAATTTGCTTCAATTTTCAAAAGCTATACCTCGGTTAATTGTTGAACAAGTTGGAAATTGCACGTGAAGCGTAGCAAATTAGGTGCGTTCGTACGATAACAAAGTTTTAAAAAGATTACTTTCATGTATCAATCTCATAAAATTGTAAATAATGAATTACAATTAAAACGCTCATCAAACAATGTTCTCCCTATACCATTATGTAATGGAATACTTTTGTGTGGCCTTGTAAATCAATAACAAATGTTCTTTGCACCACAAATTATGTAAGATGTATATTATAATATGTACTTTATAGTTGCATATAAATTTTATTAAGTTCGCATGAGTGTAACACGATTAAAATGCATTTGAAACATTTTTTTCCTATTGACCGTAATGTAACGGAATACTTTTGATTGTCCCTATAATTGATCTATGCATCCGATTTTCATAAAATTTGAAATAACTCTACAAAATTATGTAATAATTATGTATTTTAAATTTCAAACGTATAGAATATATTTGAAACTTTTTCCCCATTGACCATAATGTAATTGAATACTTTTGATTGCCCCTGTAATTAATCTATGCACACGATTATCAAAAAATTTCAAATAACTCGACAGAATTGTGTAATAATTGCGTATTTTAAATTTCAAATAATTAAAATGCATTTGAAACTTTTTCCCCATTAACCGTAATGTAATGGAATACTTTTGATTGCCCCTGTAATTGATCTATGCATCCGATTTTCATAAAATTTGAAATGACTCGACAAAATTATGTAATAAATACGTATTTTAAATTTCAAACGATTCGGTTGGGTAGTTTTTGCGTTGTTATATGCGGACGGACAGACGGACGGACTGAACGACCACTATAGGTGCTACGTATTATATAATTACGAACGCACCTAATAACGGGACTTTTTTCTGTCTTACTTGTAGTGAATCAGGAAAATTTTACTAAATATTATTTATAGGAGCGGGGTACCGTTTGAAAATTTAAATTTCATAATTTTTTAAGAAATGTGTTTATTGACTCAAATAGCTTTTTAAATATTTCTTTACTTTATTTAAAACATTTTTAATGTGTTGTCTTTATGACTATTTATAGCTTTAATATGTCTATGATTAACGGTTTAGGAATTAGCCACTGGACACCATTGAGAGTGGACACTCTGTATATGTATATCTACATATCTATCGTTTTAAATATGTATTTACAATAACATATAATGTTTTATTCATATATATGTATATTATATAATACATATAAATTAATAAAATA
This sequence comes from Maratus speculifer, assembly GCA_964019185.1. Taxonomy (NCBI): domain Eukaryota; kingdom Metazoa; phylum Arthropoda; class Arachnida; order Araneae; family Salticidae; genus Maratus; species Maratus speculifer. Next base: position 248,061,344 of record OZ025293.1, on the reverse strand, counting down.
TATTTTTAAGGTACCTTGTGGTAATCACGCCACGTTAAGGTTCTACCAATACCAATTTGCACGGCTCAGTTTTAGTTTGTATTTTTCAAACAAATATATGATTTCATACAGCAACTCATTGACTATCTATATAAAAAAAATAATTTAACAGATATGTATCCATTAAATGTAATGGCGTGATTTCTTGACCAATGCTATTTGGCGTTATTACCCACCTATATGGGTAATAACGCCATGCAAACAAAACTATGAAATAAGATGGAATAATTGCATGTAGATTGCCCAATTCTAAAAATACAAACTCTACAAACTTAGAAATTTACGAATTGCATTCTAAGCTATTGAAAATGTTAAATTTTTTTGTGAAAGTGTAAGAAAAATAAAGGTGTGGTGTGAGGGGGGGGGATGAGGCAAAAGAATATCAGACCGTGAGCTTCTTTTTGCTTAAAAAGGACCGCTTAAATAGAATTATTAGAAACATTGCACAGTTTTAACTGTGTTTATATGAATCAGTATTTAGGATGTAGCTCGGCCACTGTAGAGAATCAACCGGGGTATTAATGCCAAGGATTGACGTTATTACCCCGTTATAGTTATTGCGCTGTACATTTTAAATTACATATTATCTCGAGAAGATATCCAAAATCTTCAACAACATTTTGAAAGTCCATGAAATGTACTACAAATTTATGTAATTAACAAAGTATTATCGGATAAAAAAAATAGTCTTCACATCACAAAACGTATCTCGCAAATTCTAGATCAAGCGTTAATTTTAGTTGCTTGTAAAAACAATAAGACCTAAAAATGAAACAAATTAACTTGAAGTTGTTTTTTGCGATTTATATGACTCAAAACTCTTCTGCGCAGAGCACATGGGTGTCATTTACCAGATTATTTCATAATTATGCAAAATATTAGCACTTGGCGTTATTACCCCGCCTGGCGTTATTACACCAGACCACCTTATAATATATTTAACATATATATATATATATATATATACATAAAGTTTTTATAAAGTTTGAACAATATTTCGTTTTTTACACTATTATTGAAATAACTTCAAAATTTACGTTTCTTATAAGAATTATAATAAATTTCATTATACTAATATTAGTGAAAAAATGCATATTTATGTAATGGATGTTTTATTAAGTGACACAGTTTCCAAGATATTAAGTTTTGGGTGTAATGCATCTCAAGCATTTTCGAAAATATATAAAAAACTCAATTTTTGAAAATATCTCTAATACCATTCTCAAACTATTTTTTAGAAATCTCTTTTTAGTTCAAATTAGCCTCCATACTAAATAACATTGATTTCTGCATATATTTGTATATTTCTATTTTTATTGCATTTTACTTTTAAATACAAAAAATATAAATAAATAAACATTTATGGAACCATAAAGTGTACAGCGATATTCTTATCATTTATTTTGATGACTTTATAATTACGAGAAGATGAAGTTCTACTGGACACTTTTTGTAGTTCGAAAATACTCCATTAACATGCGATCATGGAAGAGGAATTTTTTTTTTTTCATTAAAAGCCTTTTTCCTCTAAAACCTCAGAGCAAAGAATGCATGTTCAAAACTGGCCAGTTAATTTATTTCAATCTTTTTCCTCCAAACTGCCCATAGGCATGCTCAGCGGAGTGCGGAAATAGATAAAAGGACATGTGCAACATATTACCAGGTCCCGACTAGCAAATTTTTGTGTCCAGTGCACTTTTGATTTTTCGTTTCCCATAGCAAGTAAATTGTAAAAAAAGAGAGATGTTCCTTAATTTAGGAATAAAAATATAGAATATCTTTTTCCGAGTAACCAGATATCCCAAAAAACATTTCTTTACCTTTAGAAGCTTCACAAAATAATTTATTTTTGAAATTTTAAATAATATTTATAAAAATAAACTTTTATTAGCTGCCTGTAAATTTCGAAAACGTAGCTTTTACAGTGCATTAATCAATTCTCTCTACCCGGAAAATCGTTTTTTCTGATGCTATTAGATCGCAAGAAAATATTCACATGTTCAGCAAACATGCATAACTAGCAAACATGCATAATTAACAGCATTAACATTATTCTGTTATAGTTGTATGCACAATTTCAGTTATTCAGCTGAAAATGTTTAGTAGATAACAAATAGCAACTGAAAAACTGATTGTCCAGGTAGACAGAACTGATTAATGCATTGTAAAAGCTTTTCGAAAATAACGCTGAATCATAATTTTTTTAATAAATTATTCTATGAATTGAAAATAAGTCGATTTCTGAACTTTCTAAAGATAGAGAAACGCTTTACGAAATATTGGGTGAATTGAAAGTGGTTATCTAATTTTATTTCGAGATTTACATCGTGCATTTTTATAGATTAAGAAACATATGTGTTTTCTTTTACAGATTACATAAAGAGGAACAAGCTCGTAAGCGTTAAATTGTAATTTAACTAAATTTAGCGTTTTTTAAAATGCTATAATTGTTATTCATTATCTTACTAAACCGTTTGCAACATCATTACAATATTTTTTATGCATTGTTAATACAAGAAGTATTACGTTAGACAACTTTGAAATTTTTTCTATTTCATTTGTTTCAAACATGCAATGATAGCTTACATCCATTTCTAAAACGACCCTGTATATGATGCTTTTAATTTAAATAGATATCAGTAATATATTAAGAATATAATATTTTCAAACAGATAACTACAATAAATTCTTGATTGTAAGCCTTCCTCTTTCAAAAACAAAAGAAGTTAAATGTTGGATGCATGCTTCGAGATTTTTTTAATAATCAAAAATGATTCTTTATTATTAATTTAGAAGTAAATAATGCAAATACAGGGAACAGAATCTTTAGTATTTCGGCAGATTTCCGATAAATGTTATTTAAATAATGTCCTCTCTCTAAAATCTTCCCAAACAAAACCATTAGGGAAGGTGGCCGGAAGGTTCCGGCGCTGTGTTACCGGTCTGGACACACCTAATTTTAATTCCAAACTTGCAACTGGCACCAGTAATATTTTAGTAAAATCTTGCTTTTACAATAAAATCTTAAAGTAAGGAATTCTTTATTTTTTAAAAAGTCGTTTATGAATTCCGGTGTCAGTCGATAATTTCTCATTTTACTAACATAATTTGTCTGCGCTGGAAAGGGTTAAAAGCCCCCCCCCTTTTTTTTTCAAAGTTAAGTCTTTATTTTTTCTTTTATTGCAATAATATTTAATCAGTCATCTAAACCTCCCTTCTCTCCAACAAATTTACTATAATATACATATACCTAGTGTTTCATAAAACATGGGCAAAATTTTAAGAGGTGATAGTACATATCCAAACATACAACTTTCATCAAAGAATGCGTTGTTGGAAATCAAGCGTAAACATGCTGGCGCATTTTGAAACTTCCATGTCCCAGGCGTCCATGCAAACGTTTAAGTTCCACTGTAGTGCGAATTATCGGGAGAAGAATGACACTAATTGGTATGCCTGGTGTATTATTAATAGTACATGTGTTTTCATCGAGTATTAATATTTATTAACAATCATTTTTCTTACCATCTACGTACATTAATGGTAATATACGGATATGCGTTTCTTATTATAACTTTCTTTATATTTTAGCATTTAGTAATAACAATAATAATAAAAGTTTGATTAATTCTCTTTGCACCATTAGTGATTCCTTTATTTTAAACATATATTTCACACTTTAATAATATAAGTTCTTTTTCTTAAAGCATCAGGCGTAATAAAATCATAAAACATTAGACAGTTCCTGTATCTATTAAACCCTGTTGTAATACGATATTTTCCAAACGTCTCAAAAAACACTTCCTTAACTTATTATTACATAAATATGAATTGAATAGGACACAAAATAAGAACATTCGTTACGTTTTAGACAATGAGATAATCTTTAAACTTCTGTAAATCAATTTGGATAGCTTCAGTTAACATTATTAAAACAAAACTAATTTTGTTCTTAAAATTGAAAAAAAAAACGCACACTAAAGAGATATGAGGAAGAAGAAGAACGCGTATGCAAAATTTCGCCTTCATTAATACATAAAGGCAATTCCATTCAAATGTCAACTTTGATCAATTTGTTTTCTTATAATTTTTATAAATTAATTTTTAAAATATATTGAAATTCATTCCAAGATTCCAATTTAATGTTTTGGATTCAAAACTTTTATTTTATTTGTAACTGGCAACAGTCCAAATAAACAACATAGTTCAAAAGTAAAATGCTTGCAATTGTGTACAAGTAGTATTGTAAAAAACACTCGGAAAAAAAGGTAAATGTTGTTCATTTTGCATTTCTTTAATAAATGAATGCATACAGCATAATTGTTAATGGTTTACAATAGCCTTAAAGCTATATTCTTGATAACAATGCATGAAGAATAAAGTCTTGTGTTGTGTCATTCTCTCACACGTTTTTGCGCATTTATATATATATATATATACAGGGTGATTCTAATTTTTTTACAATAAAAGAGGGGTGATAGTACACATCAAGACAAACAATATTAAATAGGAGACCAAGGGTCCCAAACGTTTTCCAAAGGAGATAGTCGCCATTAAAGTTTAGGGACCAAAATTTCAAATAAACATAAAAACGAAAAAATCGGTCGACTGATTTGCGGATTTCACTAAAATTATTCTTTATGTAGGCATTTTCTTCAAATTAAATTATAAAGATAAATTTCAAAAAATGTAGATAGAGGGCGCTTTAGACTTTGGAGTAAAGAACAACTATTTTTTGCCGGTATCTTTTGCATCTAATTAAATGCTTTCGTAAGCTTAGACTCAAACTTAAATTTTGAGCTCAAAATCTGAAAAGTTGGGAGTGGTTAAGTGGCACAATTTGAACTGTGTTCAGTGGGTTCAAATTTCAAATGATTATAAAAAAAAAACGAAAAAATTGGTTCATTGATTTGGGGTTTTCACTAAAACTATTCTTTATGTTGGTATTTTCTTAAAAATAAATTAAAAAGTTAAATTTCAAAAAATGTCGATAAAGGGCGCTCTAGACTTTGGAGTAACGAACAACTATTTTTTGCCGTTATTTTTTGCATCTCATTAAATGTTTTCGGAAGCTTAGACTTAAACTTAAATTTTGAGCTCAAAATCTGAATAGTAGGGAGTGGTTAAGTAACACAAACTGAACTGTGTTTAAGGGGCTGGGGGGGGGGGAGGTTCAAATTTAAAATAATTATAGAAAATGGAAAAATTGGTTCGTTTGCGGTTTAAAATAAAACTATTCTTTAAGTCAGTATCTTCTTGAAAATAAATTTTAAACATAAATTTCAAAAAATTTCGTTAGAGGGCGCCATTATTTTTTGGTTTTAATTAAATGCTTGCAAAACTTATTAAATGTTTTCGAAAGCTTAGATTTAAGCTTAAATTTTGAGCTCAAATTCTGAATCGTTGTGAGGGGTTAAGAAGCGCAAACTGAAGTGTATTGAGGAGTTGAAATTTAATCCTCCTCCCTCCTCGAACACAATTCAATTTTTCGCTACTTAAGCACTCCCAACGATTGAGAATTTGAGCCGAAAATTTAAGTCTATGCATTTGAAAACATTTAATGAAATAAAAAAAAAATAACGGTTAAAAATAATTGTACGCTACTCCAATGTCTAAGGCGCCCTCTATCGGCATTTTGTGAAATTTACCTTTAAAATTTATTTTAAAGAAAAACTGATTTAAAAATTAGTTTTAGCGAAAACCGCAAACGAATCGACCAATTTTTTCCGTTTTTTATAATCATTTGAAATTTGAAGCCTCTGAACACAGTTCAGTTTGTCTACTTAACCACTCCCCACTATTCAGATTTTGAGCTCAAAATTTAAATTAAAGTCTAAGCTTACGAAAGCATTTATTAAGATTCATAAAATAACGCCAAAAAAGAGTTGTTCGTTACTCCAAAGTCTAAAGCACCCTCTATCGACATTTTTTTTAATTTAACTTTATAATTTATTTTCACGAAAATAACTACATAAAAATACTTTTAGTGAAAACCGCAAATTAATCGACCATTTTTTCCGTTTTTTATAATCATTTGAAATTTGAACCCTCTGAAAACAGCTAAGTTTGTGCTACTGAACCACTCCCAACTATTCAGATTTTCAGCTCAAAATTTAAGTTTGAGTCTAAGCTTACGAAAACATTTAATGAGATGCAAAATATACCAGTAAAAAATAGTTGTTCGTTACTCCAAAGTCTAAAGCGCCCTCTATCGGCATTTTTTGAAATTTATCTTTGTAATTTAATTTGAAGAAAATGCCGACATAAAGAATAATTTTAGTGAAAACCGCAAATCAATCGACCGATTTTTCCATTTTTTATGTTTATTTGAAATTTTGGTCCCTAAACTTGGGTCCCTAAACTTTGATCCCTAAACTTGCCTCCTACGGCGGCTATCTCCTTTGAAAAATGTTTGGGACCCTTGGTCTCCTGTTTAATATTGTTTGTCTTGATGTGTACTATCACCCCTCTTTTATTGTAAAAAAAAAAATTAGAATCTCCCTGTATATATAAAAGCGCATACATTTTTTTTAATTTAAAGCAAGTATATTATAGCTATTCATGTAATATGTTTAGTTTTTACTAATAATATAATTATTTCACAATAAATAGTGCGACAGTATGACAATTTTCCTGCTATGGAATGACAATGGTTTGTGACGGGATGACAAAACACTGTTTCTTTACCATATAAATTTTAAGAAATTACTTTTAAAAGTATTTTATCATTTACGACTGACACTGTACACTGATGACTGAAACAGCAGCTGAAAGGCAAAAAGAATGCAGGAGGAAAAAAGAGGCTGGTTTCTATGATGATAAGAAAAAAAGGATTGAGAAAGAAAAGCAAAAATGAAGCCATTTATGACAGCAGTTGCTCTTAAGTTTCTGAATAAGTATTTAGTAAAAATCAAATTATTTTCAAATTAAAATTAATTCCAAACATGATTGGGAAAAATGTGGCCTTTATTCTGTCAGAAATAGTAGCCTGCAACAAATATTGTGCTGTAAGTTCATTTTCTTTGGCCACATATTATCGGGAAATATGTAAACGACAATATTTTGCACAAATAACTGCTGAAAAAATGAATTCAGAAACTGAAGAGGTAAAATTGAGGAAATAAGACAATAAAGAACTTATATTTCGAGAGATAGAAAACAGTATAGTTGATAAAACAGATGTATTCAGCCGACATTTCTAATAGTAGGTAATCATGCCCGATATGTTTTTGAAAAAACTGTGTGAAGAGTTATGCAATTTAATTCATTACAATGAGTCTAGATAATAAAACAATTTAATTTATCAGCTTAGTCATTTCCTTTTTACTAAATGTTTGCGAAACTCTCAGTAGTTCCGTCACGTCAAATGACATTTGATAACTTTAACGTTAATAATAATAGATTACTATAAATTATAATTTTGTGTTCTAATACATATCATACTTAATATATGTCTTAATTTAAAACCTGAATGGTTTCATAATTCACAAAAGGTTTCAGTTTTAAGAACAGGTTAGAGTCATGGTTTACAAAATGTAATTCCGTCACACAATTAGAAATTACTGAAAAATGAAAGAATAAAACACGTAAAAAAAAATTAAGATATTTTATTTAATATTTTAATCGGTAACAGTCATTTGTAAATTTAAAAATCCATTTTTTAAAATAGCTTCAGGGTAATTGTTTTATCTTTATTCTACAACTGAAAATGGCATTCCATCACCTACCGAATTGCCCGTAAATGCTGCTGATCCGAGTGTACAACTGTCAATCGCAATAGGAACGTATCGGAAGATGTTTAACTTCACAAGTAGGAAAAAGACTGATAGACATATTTACGGATCTGCAAATAGAAATGGCTCAGAGACTCAATGATTGTATGGGGAGTCGTTCCCTACCTCGCTTTTATTAATTTATCGTTCTACCGGGTGCTTGCCTCCTATAACAACATCGACTTCGGAGCCTTCCAGTATTAATTCCGACGACGAATTCTTTAGTGAACGTTTTTGTTTTGGACCTGCACTATCATTGTTTACAGTGATTCTCATCTTTTATGAAAGCACCGTATATATATATATATATATATATATATATATATATATATATATATATATATATATATATATATATATATATATATATTATAAAGCCCAAACGTATCTGTGCGTAACGCATACGTCATTTTGCGATTGGCAACACTTTCTGATGAAATTTCGCTTTTGCAGTTTTCTCTACTGTAAATTTTTTAACTTATAGACATCGCAAATTTTTAATCTTTACACCATTGTATAGAGAAAAAAATGTACTTTTAAATGCAATTTGTTTAAAAAACTGTATGTATATTTGTTTTTGAGATATTAATTTTTTTGTAGTTTTTAATTCAATTTTTCTGGAGGTGGCAACTTTAGTACTACATTTGTATGCGAAGTAAAAAGAAAATAGCCATAAAGTAAAAAGAAAGTGTAGACAGGACATATAGTAGATGGGAGTGATGCAAAAAATGGTAAACCTGAAATCCTCTACAAAAAGCCCAAACACAACCGTGTGCTTTCTAAAAAAGAAGAAATCTTTTAGCACTACAGTTTTTAGTTTATAATTTACGATTATTTACAGTTAAAATAAATGCAATAAAATGCATTGCTATTTTAGAATGCTTTAATTTAAATGGATCGTTTTCATTTAGTGAAAAAAATGCACAGTTGATATTAAAGAATTCGGTATCTGTTCCATGCGATTGTTTTGTTTGGGCCGAATGAATGCATTTAAATTTAATGATAACGCGCATTATATTGCAAACTGTTTTTACTTTATAAAGCACCTCCATCTATCTTTTTCCTCTATAGAAAATAGGAGATTACCATACATTTTTTTCCAATTTTCTCCTTTCAACATTTAAAAAAAATAATTAAAATGTCTCTGTTTCAAGAGTATCGTCTGCTATAAAACCCGGTGTGTTTTGATTTTATTTCGTTTTTATACGTCAATTTAATGATTTTTAGTTTATTACAAGCATACTTTACAAAAAAAAAAAAAAAAAAAAAAAAAAAAAAAAAAAAAAAAAACACAAATTTCACTATGCAAAAATGTATTTTAATGAATATTTTTGTGGATTATTTGCTGAGCATTTGTTTAATCCACATAAAAAATCTGAAGGAAAACAGTTTCATTAATTTATGTGAAATAACATTTTTCGAATTTTGGAAAAAAATAATAATGACATCTGATAACACATGGAACTATTAAAAGAAAAAAATTAAGGCATATGAATCATTTTACTAGCGTTATATCTTGCAGAGTTTTCTTAAAAGATGAAATCGCTTTTTTGTCGGATTTCTGACATCAGATTCATATTTTTCTATATATGTTGTATAAGACTTGAACGTAAAAATTGAATGCTTTAGCGAATGCAAATGACGTCATTATATGCTTATTAAACGTGTGTTTAAAGTCTTAGAACTAAAATATATTTTGTAGAATTATATCATTTTCTCTCCAGTGACTTTGAAATTCTTCACAGGTAGAAATGCCTTATTTTTAAAAATAAAATAATTGAAATCTTACACTGATTAAACGCAATGTTTTAAAAAATTATCCCGTGTTTATGGAAAAGGTATAACATACAATTTGCGTCATCAGATTGGAAGTCTTTGTCCAAATTACAGCAATTTATGTTACAGAACTTGGTGATACTTTCCAGGTTGAATTTTCACTGCCGAATTAGACAAGCAAACGAAGCCGATCTTTGCAGTAATTAGAGGCATAAAAAATATCAGGGTCTCATTTGTCCAAAAGCTTTTCAACTGCAATAAAAAATTATTGCTATTCTTTAAACATTCTACTGCAATTTTATCAAAAAAAACATAATTTGCATAATGTAATATTTTATAATTTTCAGTTAAACTTACTAGAGCAGACGATTTTTTAGTTATTTTTTGTTACCTGTAGTTTTATCAGAAGAAAATGCAAAACAAAATTATTTATTTTTCTTTCTTTTTTGGATATTTTTTATGTAATTTAATTTATTTGTCGAACCATTTTTATTTTTTAAATATGTTTTCTGAAACGGAAAAAAAAGAAAAAAGATGTACATTTTTTACATAGAAAATTGATCCGAAATGGAAAAAGAAACATGTAAATGATAAAAGGAGAGTTTATGATTCATCATTATCTCAGGTTTTAATTGCAATTGAATAAATGTTTTGTCATCATATATAAAAGTCAATGTACGCGTGTTGCACGGAAAATATGGCATCCGATTTGCACATTGAATTGACTTCAGGCAGTGTTTGCGCGTTTAATTTACAAAACGAATTTCAAATTTGTCATAGGGTTAACTTTGGTACAAACTTTCTTTGAAAAAGCGCGTGTGCTGTTGTTTCTTTACTTTTGCATTTTACTATGCGCACAATATTTTACATATTTGCAACATATCTATCTGAATTATAACTAATAAACGTGTCCGTGGGTAGCACTTACATCATTTTGGCAACATTTCACTATGATTTTTTTTTTTTTTTTGCAATTTTTATTACTGCAATTTTTTAATTTTTAAATCATCGTGCATTTACAATTTTTATTCCGTCGTATAGGAAAACAAATCTTCTTTCAAATGCAATTTGATTAAAAACTGATTAAAAACGCACTTATTACGACTTTATATTTTTCAAGCATTTCATTTTAATGTCTATTCACAGTTTAAAAAAATAAATAAATTCAAAGCTTTATTTGATACCACAATTAATATTTTCAGTTTAATCCTTTAAGCAACCTAGCAGTGATTTTCCATCGTGCAATATTTCCATTCAAAAGGTTATTGAACGCAAGATTGACATTAATGTTAACTTTTTTAATTGTATAAGATAAAAGATGCGTAAAGTAATCAAATTCAATTCTTTATGACAATGCTTTTTACAGTTATTATTTTATGAGTTAAACATAAATAAAATACCTGCAGTACGCTTAAAGTATTAAAAATTATTTTTCAGTGTTAGTTAGTAATCTAAGAAAGCATATTACACGTAGAAAGTTTATTAGAGTTTTCAATTTTAACTTTTAAAAGATGGTTTTTATCTTCACTGTGTAACCCGGGAAGCCCGGGTTCGACCTACTAGTATATATTTATATAATGGTAAATCTAACACTAAAAAGCCTGGACATTTTAATCAAGTACCATAATTATATTTCATACCAGATTTTTTATTTAAAATGTGTAACTGATTTATTTGACATAATTGTACATATTGTAAATTTAACTGATTTTGTTAAAATATTTCTGCCTCTAATTGACATTTAAACTTATGGCCGGAGTCGAATCGACTCCTCCTGGGCTCTCTAGTGTTAACAGATAATATAACTATTGTTTATGATGACAAATGAATAAAAGAATAAAAAACAGATCAAAGATTTTTCTCACTGAGTTCGCATGTGCCCCACGTTTATTCAGAACTACCCCGGCAATAGGACCCACGTGAACAATTTTTTGAATTTATAAAAATATTTAAAAAATAAGAAAAGTACTTGCGATTTAAAAGAATTTATAATGTGTCAAAAAAGTTCTTTTTACTATAATGATTAGTTTTGTTTGTAGAAATTAACTGTCATGAGAAAAAGCTATATGTATGTCAACTGTTCACATGTGCTCGCATCTTCCCTATATTATAGAGAGGACGATAGAAAGAGAGATTGGATACTTTCATCCTCTGAAAACAAGGGATAACCAGACCAGGGCCTTTTTTTAAAGTGCAATGCAACAAACTACAAATATTCATGCTTTGACCATAATTAAACCCTATTTGTGTCTCCTTGCAGCAATAACTACTAGAAGGAAAATGTGGATATCTTTACGTGCAAAAACGTTATATTAAGAGAATATTGACATTTTTGTCTGATTGACTATTCAACGACTGATTGGCTATTAATTCATTTTTAAGTTTAGAAGATCAAACATGTCAAGATTTTAAGCGTTTTACCCCTCAGACTAGGTTAAATTCCAATTAGAACATTAACAATGCATTATCATGTTGAAACTACTCTTATACATATGTGATTACGTTTTCAGTACGTCAGATTTGGTTGTACACGTATTAGAAAAACCTCCAGTTTCAAAAGGATGCACTGTGAAACAATCACATCTCTAATTTTAAATCTTAGGATATTTTAAAGGTTAAAAGTGAAATGTATAACCATAGGTATGCAATTTGTATACAAAGAATTTAAAATTATCCGTCCCAAATAGTTGATTTTCAGCACTAGGTTATAATAGTATTCATTGCTTTATTAAATATCAGAAATTCCCTTATTAAAAATGGCGAGAAATACTATTAAAGTTTAGTATTAGCAAGTAGTCATTTGGGACGGAGAATTCTCATCCCTGTATATACTAACTGTAGACATACATTCTTGATTGTGTGCGTATATTTTTGAACAGGTTTATCTAATTCAAAAGGTTTTATTGATTTACTTATTCGAATGTAATAATTAATAAAGCAATTATATAACTGTTATCCGTGAAAACTGTATACAATTTTTCTAGTCATGTATTTAAAGGCAAGTTAGCTGTAAAATAAACCTGAATATTATTTAATTTCAAGGCGAAAGCTTCTAGATTACCGACAAATAAGAAAAATGAAATATTTGGAGCGCAACAAAAGCAAGTGATGCATACAAAATAATGTCGTGACGTTTCGCTTTTGCAAATCTCAGTGTTTCTCACTTTCATTAACAATAGGCATTGACGAAAGTCTTTCATCATTAAAAAGTATTTCGGGAGGGGAGTAGAATTTAACATGAATGAAATGAAACATTTGAGAAGTAGAAGATTGGAAAGTGTTCCGAATTTCACAAAAATGAGTACAACTATGTTGAAGTTAAACCCTGAATTGTACGTTTTCAACCGTGAACGTGGAGTAATGCAATACATCTTAATAGAAATGTTTTTCTATTAAAGATTATTTTAGAATTTTCTGTTCATTTCGACTTCTAGAATATAATATTTTTCTTTTATTTATTTATGAAACGTAAGCATAATGGTGAATTTCAATAGGATGCTTTCATTATTGAAAAGGTCTTTTTTAAAGATGTTAAAAAGTTCAGTCATGTGAGAAGTATTAGGTCGGAGATGAGTCTATTAATGTTGTATTTTTAAGAATTACAAGAACAAGTGACACGGTAAATCTATAGAAGAAAAAATTAGCAAATGAAAGAAAACAAGAGTGTTTGAACATTCTTTTATAGATTTTATTTCTTTCAATGCATATAATTATTTCTCAAAAATGTTTGGGTTGGAATGCTTTGTAAATTGCTAACCAGGAGGATTTTTTATTTATACTATTTGAAATACATTGTCAGACAACGATTAGTTTTGTAAAAAAAAAATCATATTTCAATTATGTTTAATACATTTGGTTATTAAATTAATTATGACATCCATTGTAATTATGTTCTGAAAAAACTTTAAAGAAAAATGCATAACAGTATTAAAAAAAATTTAATTGACGGTAGGAACAAAATGATATATTTTTCTGAATCTACACTCTCAGAAATGAAACTCTTATTTTTGACGATTCAGAAATCCCTGAGCCTCATTTCGTCGTTTTTGACGATCATTTCGCGTCAAAATCACGTGACTTTTAACGAAACGTCAACTCTCAAATATTTGACGAAAGTGCTTCCTTAACCATGGCCAGACTGGATGAATTTTAAGGAAACTGTCGCGGTAGGTGTTTGTTGAAAGACCCGCTATGCTATCTTATCTCCTCAAATCTTGCGATTTAAGCAAGTATATATTTGCTTGCTTAAAACAGTACTTTTTTGCGCTTTTCAGAAAATAATGAAATATAGGCAATTGTTCTTTCTGCATTAGGTTTTTTTCTTGTTGTTAAATTTTTTAGGAATCTTTATTACTATTTTTATTTATTTATTTTTAAGTTGTATTTCGTTATAATTTAATTAAAAGAAATTATTTCATTCTAAAAAACCGTTCAAAATGTAAATTTGAACAAAATTTCAAACTTCCAGGATCTATTTTATATCCAGTATATTCTTTTTTCACTTAAATTAACAATATACGTGATTTTTGTCTCTCCCGTCTATAAATTATAAATTGTTAAAATCTTATCCACTTTCTTAAAGTAGTAAAATCTCTCCCAATAGGCACTTCATAATTCGTTATTTCTGAGCAACAAATTAACCGGTCCATATTTTAATCATTCGTTGAGCAAATAAAATTCCCCTAATTGTTATTTAATTAAGCCATATTATAATTATTCATTAACCATAAGAAAATCATAACAATTAATTCGTCTTATTATTTAAAACTTGCAAGATTTATAATAGAATCGATAAAATTACAATCACGTAATAAAAATTTAAACACACACTTTAATCCACTATATGTCTTGAGCAACCTGAGGCGTTAAGGTAGAGCATCGGACTGGCACACTGAATATTGTGAGTTTGAACCTCGCCTATGACATGTCATTTTTTCTTCAGTCAATGAATATAGGAGCTTCTAAAACATTCGGTAGATGGCATCACTAGCCATTTTTTGACGAAACTTTTTGACGATTTGGTATCGTCAAACAGCAAGGAAAGTAATTTTATCAATTTGACGAAATATTTGTTCGTAGTATTTCCCAGGAAACGGTTTCGTCAAAAACGAGAAAAAATTCCTGAAATTTGAGTATTCATTTCTGAGTGTGCACTATCTGAAAGTTCATGGGTCTCTTTCGCTGTAAGTCTATTTTAACAAGATATACTTTGGCGCATTAGATTTATTTAACCCTAGAAGGCTAACGTTCTGCACACTTTATTGTTATTTCAAAATATTGAAATGTGCTTCAAAATTATGTATCTTTCTAGGTTTAAAGAAAAGTTTTATCGAAAGCTGAAAATAAGTGTTTCTGAGCCATGAGTTTTTGATTTCTTTAAGTGATTATAGTGTACATGGTGCTAATATAGACAAAGGGGTCGCAATATGAACTAGCCGACTCTGCAGTATGCGGATGATTCAATCTACATTTTTATTTTAATTCCACATGACGCTTCTGATTGCTCAAATTTTAGCAGTTTGTTTCATTTCGTAAAGTTGTAGATTGATTGCCTGAAATGCAAAGTTTAGCACTACATAACACTTTTTCATGTATTAAGTAACTCTTTACTTTTAATTTAAATTGTAATAGTTTGTGATAATATCTGTTTTCAATGATGATTCGATGAAATCAGTTTTGGAATTTACCGGACAATTTCTAGGATTATAATAGTAGCACATTTTATCACTCTTTTTAAAAAATCATGTTATGTTGAGTTTAATAATATTGTCTACTTTCTTTTCAATTGAAATAAAAAAGCATTGCTAAGGTTTGAATCTTTGGTGCATTAAGCAGCTGGTAATAAAATCATTTGATCAATTTTTACTTTTTAGATTATGCCTACCTTGAAAAAGTTCCATATTCCGAACTTTTTACACAACAATACACTATATGGCCAAAGATGACCGGCCACTTGCGATTTTAGACATTTTGTTAAAATATCTAGAAAAACATTCGAGGAATTATTATCAAACTCTATGTGTGTAAACATAATAGTATAGGTCATACATTTACATGGGGAATTTTTCCCGAAACTCCATGAGGGACCGTCAACAAATTGAAAAACAAACGAATATCTTTTGGAAAACTCTGTCAAAACTAATGTAGAAAAAGCATTCAAATTGTAAAATATGATTGAGTGGCTTGCTGTAATGAACTATGTTCATTTTATGTATCATGTATACTTGTAGAGAAATTGAGATTTTTTATAAAAACAGTCGAGAATTTTTCCAGGTTTTTTGCTTACAATTTGCAGAGCCCTTAATATAAAAAAAAAAGTTATTTTCCGAAAATAATATTCTTTTCTGAAGATAAGTGAAACAACATTGTATACAGTACCCTGTAATTAGAATTAAAAAATAACAAAAATTGTATGAAAAATGCGCAGATATTATAAAAAAATTCTCATTGCGCATGCGTGAAAGCTATTAAAATTTCATTTGTGTATTGTGTTAGCTAAATGTGTAGGGCAATTTTTGTGAAAGTTTCAAAATTACATCTTGGAAATTCTCAAAGTAATCGTCGATAAAATAAGCTCAAAATCTGTTGTGCCTAAAATGAAGCAAAAAAATGAGAGGTTGTATCCAAATATAATAGTACGTGCTATATTGTGTATTCAGTGGATAAATTGATACAGCCCATCATCTTTTCGCTTCGTTTTGGAAACAACGGACTTGGAGCTTATTCTATCGACGATCACTTTCAGAATTTTCAAGCTATGATTTTAAGACTTTCGCAAAAATTGCTCTATACATTTTACTAACACAATATGCAAATAAAATTTCGTTACCGTTCGCGCATGCGCAATGAAAAATTATTTAGTAAACCTACCCATTTTTCGTATAATTTTCATTATTTTTTAATTCTGATTACAGGGTGTATTGTACAATGTTGTTTTTCATATTTTTGAAAAAGAATATTGTTTCATATTAAGAAAGCTGCAAATTAAAAGAAAAAAAAAATTGGGACTTATTGAAACTTTAATTTCTATGCGCTATGCGTATACATGCTATCAATATAAAAATGAACTCACTTTATTACAATAAGGTACTTAATCATAAACTACATTTTGGAAGGTTTTGCTACATTAGTTTTGACAGGGTTATCCAAAAACTATTCATTCTTTTTCAATCTATTGACGGCTCTTATAAAGTTTGGGGAAAAAATCTTCAGGGAAACACGTGACCTGTACTATTCTGTTTACACACCTGGAATTTCAGAATCGTCATGTTTTTCACTATATATTTAACACAATGTCTAAATTCGCAAGTGGCCGGTTACCTATGTCCATATATTGTATGAGATTTTTTCAAGATTAAAGAAATGTTCTGCATTTTTTCAAGATAACTTTAAGTAGCATTAATCAAAGTCAGTAATGAAGGGAGAATTAGGAAAGAATTCTGTCCTTATGGAAAATCCAATGAGTCCTAAAAAGTTCTTTGGAAATTTTCTGATTTCTATTGTTTAGATTGTAACAATACTCTGCTACAGGTACATAATTTCTATATTTAGTATGCAAAAAATACAGTAATTGGCACGGTAAGTAGAAAACACGGTAAGTAGAAAATGTTTTCTACTTACCGTGGTAATTGGGATGTGCTGCCAAACGCAGTCTATCAATAATCAATCGTGCAGCCCGTTAATCGTGTGCGCACGTTATTATGCGAAAATGACGTAGCACCTTATGAATGACATTTATAAAATCTGTTCATCTAAATCTATCTTAAATTGACTTTTTGCATTATTTGTTTGCATATTTATTTGCATATTTTCCTACTTTACTTATTTTTTATTCATATTCAGATAAAAAGCAGTTAAAGGAGCCAATCTAAATTCAAATTTCGAAAAATATTGCAGCAGTTTTCAGCTGTGTTGCTCCTACTTCAATAAGCAAGAATTTACACCCCTTATGATTTTTTATTTCATTAGTCATCAGAAATTTTCGTAAGTATTTTTGAAAAAAGTGAACTACGATTACTTATAAAATTATCCCGATGTGAAATCGCTTTAATGGCACATACAAAGCCAATAACCATAAATCTAAAGTTACAATATGCCAGTTATCAACATTCATGAAAAGAACGGCGAACAATATCTGTTACTTTTGTTTTAAATTATAAAGAGAGTGAAAATCATTTACTGTTATTTATTTAAATCTTTGCGTTCCGACGGTGTTTTTATGTAGCATTAAATTATTAATATCAAATTTATTTAATCCTTCTATTAAAAAATTACATTTTTCATTTCATAAGAAAATATTTTAGGCAATCACAGCGGGACAGTTGTATCAAGTTGGGTATACATGCGAGAGTGTTGTTTATTCCAAATCAACGAGAGGCCTTGCTATATATAAAAAACATTTATATAGACGAATACTCACGAACATTACACACAAAAAAAAAAACTAAAACTACACAAAGAATAATAGAATTATGCTGGAGCGCGTCACACACGCATCATCGAACGATCAACATCAATCTTCTTCTCTCCTTTTCGATTGCCATCCGCATTCTGGAAAAATGTCCTTGGACTATGGAGTATAGGCGACCTTCACACCTTCCCTCCAGTTTCCACATGTTGGACGGTGTCCCACACTGTGGAACTACTCTTAAAAGTTCTACCAAAAGTCTTACTTTAGAGTTCTACCTAAAAAGTCTTACTTAGAAAGTCATACTTAGAAAATCTTGTACCTTTTCTCCCATCCCTCGTCCCATCGAGAGCATTTACTTTCACTTCTGACATATAGAAATTCTAATACACTATATACTAAAAATAACACATTACAGATACACATTAATATTATACGCATACATATTAGAAATATCCTTAACTGCCAATAATAATGAAATAATACAAGAAATATAATTTATATATATCTATATACTTTTGAACAGCTAAATATATATATATTTAAGTAAAATACATTAACACAAATACTTTTGAATAATGTTTATCACTTAATAAATTCATACTGTATTATATGATATATTTAATTTCCCCTTTTTTCTGGTCTTAAAGTTATACAGTTTTTTAAGTTGTTGCTTGGCATTTTTAAGTTATGTTTCAACAAATTCATTACTAAATGTCCTTTTCCAATGTTTACTATTAATTTCATTGGATCTTCTGGAAAATCATAAAAATCATCTTCTTGTATTTCTATCTTTAGTTTTCTTATTTGTTTTTCTTTTTCATTATCTCATGTTTCATTTCGTCAAGATCTGTTGTCAATTTCATAAACATTCATCTTCAACTTGATCATAATTGATAACAGTCCACAAGAAACCTGCATTCAACTTATCTGAAGCTTGCACGAAATTGTCTACTTTTTCTTCAAAGCCTCCTTTACATTCTTTGATTTCTTCCTTCAACTTCTTTATAGTGTCAAATAAAATCCTTTTTGACTCTTTAAGTTGATTAACTTCATTTTCTACAGCAACTACTTTTCCACAGATAATAAGATTTTCATCTTTTGTAACACCAGGTTTCAAATTTATGCTATGTGAATCAACTTCGGCTCTCTCCATTTCTTCATCAAAAACCACTCTATATTCTTCGATAAGTGCTATTAGTTCTTTTTGTAATGCTATTACTTTTGAAGATGATTCACTTAAATTCTGTTTATATTTTAAAAGTTCTTGAATTTCTATTTTGAAAACAGCATTTTTCTTTTCTAATTCTTTAAGTCTAGCAGAATGCTGCTGGCAGTTATCCTGGCTAACTTTTAATTCATCAGTTAACTTAGAAGCTTTCTTCTCCAATTCAAGTTTTGATGACTCTGATTTTCGCAGTTCTTCAGTCATCTTAAAACTTCTTGATTTAGTGAATTAATTTCCTTTTCTAATCCTTTTAATACAGTTTCGTCGGAGTTTAAATCTTTCTGGAGTGATTCCAAATTTTTATCAGCAATAAGACTTTGTTCGAGGGAAACTATTTTTTCATCTCTTATCAATAGATCATTCTGATAAAGCGATTTAAAATTTGAAAACTCTGTGGCAGCACCTTTTTGCTTTACAATTTCTTTTTTGTAGTTTAATATCTCTTTCTGTAATTCCATTTCAGAAACTTCTTTCGTCCCCTTTAATTCAGCAAACTTTTCCTCAGGATGTTCAATTTCTTTACGAAGAATTTTAGTTTCATTTTTAGCACTTTCCAACAAAGTTGAAAAGTGCTTATGCATTCGGTTTGTCTGGCCGTCTGTCTGTCTGTCCGTCTGTCCGTCTGGCCGTCTGTCCGTCTGGCCGTCTGTCCGGATGGCCGTCTGTCCGCTCTCTAACTCCCGTAAATATACTCGGATTGCTATGAAATTTTTATACGTTATTGAGGTTTACCCTAGCACGAACCCTATTGAAAATGAAGTATCTACCATGATTAGTTTATCTACAGGGCGAATCAAAAGTTTCCCATTACATTACGGCCTATGGGGAAAAATCGTTAATATACTCGGATTGCCATGAAATTTTAGGACATTATTGAGGTTTACCCTAGCACGAACCCAACTGAAAATGAAGTATCTACCATGATTAGTTTATCTACAGAGAGACTCAAAAGTTTCCCATTACATTACGGCCTATGGGGAAAAATCGTTAATATACTCGGATTGCCATGAAATTTTAGGACGTTATTCACGTTTACCCTAGCATGAACCCTATTGAAAATGGAGTTTCTATTATGATTAGTTTATCTACATGGCGAATCAAAAGTTTTCCATTACATTACGGCCCATGGGGAAAAATCGTTAATATACTCGGATTGCCATGAAATTTTAGGACGTTATTGACGTTTACCCTAGCACAAGTCCTATCGAAAATGAAGTTTCTACCATGATTAGTTTATCTACAGGGCGAATCAAAAGTTTCCTATTACATTACGGCCTATGGGGAAAAATCGTTTCAAAGGAATTTTAAAGATGTTATACCCTGTCAAACACATTAAAATATGCATTCTATAAAATATAAGGTGAAAATGTAGCTATTATTCATTTACAGGGCCACACAAAAGAATTCCATTAGATAATGGTAAAAGGGGGAATTGTGTGGGTAATATTTAAATATATTAAGCTTTTTCATGTATAATAAAATTGATAAATGTCACTGAAGCTTAATATAAATTATACGCTACTGTCTTGCATAACATGAAGTACATAGCATTTACAGGGCCACACAAAAGATTTCAAATAGTATATTCTTTCCGAAGTACCGTATATGAATCCGATGATGGCTGATGGAGGGATTATATTTCGCTAAATATATGCACATTATATGGTGTGTATAAATGTTATAGTTGATATACAGGGCTACCCAAAAGAGCTCACCAACGTTACTGAATATGAGCGCAAATTATTTAAACGTGGTTTTTAAATAAACTATGCATTTTTACGCTGAGCTGCATTCAGTTTACTGTGAAATATTTGCAGAATATAGATAAAGGGATATACAGGGCCACGCAAAGAATTCGGTACATGGACGCCTATGAATGATGATTTATGAGAATGTGATTTCAGTTGTTTTAAAAGTATTTTAGTTTAGAATAAACTTTAGCCTAATGCTGACGTGTAATAAAGGTACAATGTAAACTACAGGGCTGAACAAAAGTATTCAAGTATGTTTCCATCTAATAGTATGTATTGCTGAAAAAGAAATTTCAAGCTACTGGGTATTTTCTTGCTAAGCTAAATTTTCCCATTATATGAACTGACATATGAAATACAGAGTTGTTCTAATGTACTAGAATACATATTTGGATATATTTGGCTATACACTATTATTTCCCTAGATAACAAAGTTTTGTTAAAGATTTCATTAAGTGTTGGAAAGTGCTTCATAATCTATGCTTAACGCATGATTTTTCTTACTTGTTTAATGTAGTTATTGTTTCACACTGGTCATGAATTATTTTTTCAGACTTGCTATTTTTCACCTGACTTTCAAATAATTTTTCTTCCAGCATATCAATGTCTTTCAGAAATGAAGATTTGGCTGTTTTTAATGCAGTTATCTCTTCTTCTAGTAAACTTATCTTGTCAGAGTAAATTTTAGTTTCTTTTTGCAATTTTTCATCTAGAATTGACTCCATCTCCTTTCTTAAAGTAGCATATTCTTTCTCATAGGTTTCAAGGCATTTATTTAGCTTATCAATCTCAGCTTTATAACTTTCAATCTTTTCCTCATAAGATGCTTTATAGTTTTTCAGTTGTTCAATTCCTTTTTCTAAAGTCTGAACACTGTCTTTTAAAAGTTGATTTTTTTCAGTTTCAGAAGTCAGTTCTTTTTGAAGATTTTCTTTATTAGACTGAATATCTTCCATCTTTTGAATCATCTCTCCATACATATGTTTCAAATCGTCAAATTCTAATTGCTTATTTTCCAGTTCTTTTCTCACCGATTCCAATTCAGAAGATTTTTCTTCAATAGGTGCTCTGTTTATTACTTTTGTTTTTCTGAGCATTTGACAATCACGACAAGCAGCGAATAGTTGTTTTACTTCTTTTGGCATTCCTTTCCACCAAAACGACATAGCAATTCTAACTGTTGTTTTCTTAGCAGCTAAATTTCCACCATTTGGTGTTTCATGTGCTAATCTTAAAATTTCTTGTTTTCTACAATCAGGTACAACAAGTTGAACATATTTTTGTCCTCCAATCTCACTCCTATAAGACAATTAACCGGATTCGATCCAATAATTGTTTTTCGACCGCTTTGCATCTTCAAAGCATTTTCTTAGTGTAGAACAAGCCATTTGCTCCTTTTTTAACAATTGTGCTTGTGAAACCGAAGAATTTTCTTTCTGGTTCTCGTTGCAAACCTTTTTAGGCAAAACAGCTGCCTCAACCGGAGTAGGAATTAGTTCCAAATCTGAAGTTTCTGAATCTTCATCTTCGTTATCTAGATTTGTTTTCACATTCCCTTCTGGACACTTTGACCTTCCCTCCACATTGAATACAGATTTTTCTTTGTTTCTTTGAACCGGGGAGATATCTACCTCCTCCCCTAAGTACAACTTTTGTTGTTCTTTTAACAGAACAAAAACCTTGGGAGTGACCAAAGCTTCTTCATGTAATCCTTCCACTACCGCAACCGGTACCCGTACATACGGAATGACCTCATCTTCTATCCGAAGACTGAGCGAAACGGAAACAAGCTTTGCTTCTACAGGACTCCCTACTGCGGGTCTCAGAAATACTTTCCCACATGATTGTAAAAATTCTTCCGGCACCATCAATTCCCGTAGCACTGTAATCTCAGCACCACTATCGATGATTCCCTGAAACTTCTGGTTACCGATTCTTAGATTTACCTTAAGGAGTCTCCCATCAGTCTCTTCTACCGGAAAATTTATATTCAAACAAATTACATTAATACCCTTTTTCTCAAGATCAGTTTTGGAAGTTTTTCCTCCACTTTGTCCTGCTGTATTCAATTTGGGACAGGCTTTCTTCAAATGCCCTTCTTTACCACACGCAAAACAGGCATATTTTGTGCGTAACTCTCTTTTATCTCGTTGTACACCGACAGATGCTTCTGTCTTGAATTCAAACTTTGGTTTATTATCTCTCATATCGTTTTCTGAATCTAAACTATAATTACTCCAGTTTCTGTTCCGAGAATTAGATAAATTCTTCTTTGGAATTTCATTTTTTCTAAAACTGTCTGTAATACTCTCGTAATCATCGAGCTTTTCCGCTAGTTCTAATGGCGTTGTAAATGTAAGCCAATTTTCTAAAAAATGTTCTTTTATTTCTACAGGTACACGGAATTTCAATTGTTCTGTTACTATTAAGTCTTTTAATTGCTCGAAAGTGTTAATGTTTAATTCTGTTATCCATTCATTGAAATAACTTAAAAGCTCTTGGGTATAGTTTCTCCATGATTTGTCAGGAGTTTTGTGGTGTCTGTAGAAACACTGCTTTAATTTCTCACTGTTTAGTTTGTATCGTTTTAAAATAAGAGTTTTTACGAAATCATAATTAACTGCATCTTCCGGGGATTCTCTAGCTAGCATATTTGCAATTTCCACCGGTAAAACTACTAACAGATAAGCTACCCAATCCTTCTTTGGTACTTGTGCCATTTCTGCTCTTCTTTCAAAATTTATCAAAAATAATCCCATTTCATCACGTTTTTCATCGAATTTCGAGACAATCTGCGACAGTTGAATTTTCGAAGCTGTATCAACTTTTAACTCATCTTTTTGTTCTGAAAATTTCTATAATTGTTCCAATTTTTTCATTTCCAATTCATATTCTTTAGCTTCCCTAGCCATTCTCTCTTCCCTTTCTTCTTGACGTATTTTTTCTTCCCTTGCTTCTTGTCGTCGCTTTTCTTCTTTCTCTTCTGCTTCTTTCGTTTTCCTATCTTCAACTATGGAATTCAAAATCCCTTTAACAAAATCCTCTTCGTACCCATCCACTTCTAGTATAGCTTTTTTCAGTTCTGCAATCTTCAACCTTTCCACATCCTCAATACCAAGCTCAATAGCCACTTGCTGTAAGTCTTGCTTTCTAGTACCTTGAGTTAAATAAGCCATCTTCGATAAACTAAGTTTCAGAAAATCGCAACAATATAACAATACTAAACAGTGTTTCTATTCTCAAGGAAACCTTCCCTAAGAACGCCTTAAACCAAATTTAACGTAAACCTGAGCATCATTTTGTTTATAACCCATTAAATTGAATGCACTTTATGTTATTTAAATACTAATATCACATTACTAAGTAAAGTATAACTCATTTGCAACACATTAAATAATAATAAAATATATGAACAAAGCAATTCTCGCAATAATTAAAATATATTTTTACCAAATTGTCGTTAAAAATAGTTAAAAACATTTGTACTCTAATAAAAAAAAAAAAAAAAATTAAAAAAATGTTTGTCAATGTTTTCCGAAACTGTTTTTAAATACCACCTAAATATATATATATATATATATATGTATATATATATATATATATATATATATATATATATATATATATATATATATATATATATATATATATATATATATATATATACATTACAATATATTTTTTTAAATTTAAAACACTTTCACTTTTTCTTAAATTATATTTCAAACGAAACCAAATATTTAAAAATTACAATTTTACATCAACACTCTTTTAATTAAATGCAACAATATTCAAGACATAACCATATATATATTTATCGCAATTTGAAACTCGAATCAAATCGCAGTGCTTTTCTTCTCACACTTAATAAATTGAAAAATAAAACAACAAGCAAAATTGTTTAACTTTCAGTTGACTAAAAAAAAATAAACAAATAAAAAGAAATATATATATCGGTAATACAGCTCATATTCAAAATATTAGAATAATTGAGAAAAAGTAATAAGAAAAAATTATTTGTCATTTATTTACTTTTTATACTAAGTAAATGCAATTAAATTTCTTATAAATTAAATCTGGAATGTTTAGATAAGATTTTAACATTTATAAAATATAAAATACAGCACAATAAATTAGGTATACAGCTTCCTTAAACACACCAGAATATTAGAATAAAATTTAGATTGGTTCAAAATATTAGAATATTTTATTTTACGCAACAATATTACCTTATGAATATGAAGTAAATGGTAGTTAATATTTTGTAGAATCCCCTTTAGCTTTCATAACAGCGTACAATCGATCTTGCATACTATATACAAGGTGTTTACAAACATTTCTATCAATATTAGCTCAAATAGACTTTATACGTGCCACCAACTCAGTTTTACTTGAAGGAGGATTTTCTTGAAGTTTTTTCTTCATTATACACCATAAGTTTTCGATGGGATTAAGATCTGGTGAATTTGGTAGCCAAGGAAGTACCTTAATGTTGCGTTGGCGGAACCAATTCTTAGTTGACACCGAGGTATGCGGGGACACTAAATCTTGTTGAAAGATGAAATCATCTTCAAATAAATCTTCTGATGATGGAATCATGTAATATTCTAAAATTTCTTGATATATCAGAGAGTTAACCTTTTCGTAGACGATGCATAACTTTCCAGGTCCTTCTGCACTCATACAACCCGAAACCATGACACTACCAGCAAATTTTACGGAACGTTTAAGGCATTCTTTATCAAATGCTTCTTGCTTCATTCTCCAAACTCGAATACCTTGATTACCATATGAAACACAAAACATACTTTCATCACTAAATAATATATTTTTCCAATCTTCATTGCTCCATAGACGTCTTGATTTACACCAATTCAATCTTATACGCTTTTGTCTTGCAGTCATGAGAGGTTTTGTTTTCGGTACACGAGATTCAAATTTAAATTTATGGAGACGTCTTAATGTTGTCGATGTAGAAACTTCAACTCCTTCTTCTTTCCATTTTCGGTGCAAGAATCGCACACTTTTAAAACGGTTTTTCTTAACTATACGCTTCAGTTTCCTGTCATCTCTAGCAGATGTTTTTGGTTTTCGGCCACCATTTCGGCGATTATATTGAAATTTTCCAATTTTTGAATATTGTGTTAGTATTTTACTAACGCTCGATTGCGAACAATGTAAATAATTCGCTATAAAACATTGATTTTTACCGTGCCGATACAAATCAACCATACGAAGTTTAGTAGATTCAGGAATATCACTCACACGGCCCATTTTAAGATAAAAAAGAAACAAACTGCAAAAAAAAAAAAAAAAAAAAAAATACTGATTTTAAATAAAATAGTCTGAATTTAATCAATGATGCCACCAGTTAAGAATTGGTAATAATTAAAGGAGAATTAATGTGAAATATTCTAATATTTTGAACCACTTGAATAAATATTCTAATATTTTGACTTTTCAAAATAATTTTTTTTGCAATTAATCTTTTCAAAAATGATATTAAATTTAAGATAACAAGTAAGTTTAATCAACAATAAGTTCTTAATAAAAAATATCGTTTGCATATTTTCATTAAAAGACATTAAATTACCAAACGATATTTTCAATTTCTAAAAAAAAGGTAATTATTCTAATATTTTGAATATGAGCTGTATTATCAAATAAAGAACAATTCATTATCATATTTTTTTTTTCATATCATGGCAGCCGATAATCTGACATTATTTCATAATTTAATCTAAATTCGTAAAAATATTTCAAAATCACAGAATTCTTGAAATAATACGTCTTCAAAATAAAAAAAAATATTTGCAAATGCTTTTATTTATTTATTTATTTATTTTTTTTTTTAGCTTCATAATTAAAAATAGCTATTTTCAAAGTATCTACTGCAAGTAAATATTTTTTTTTCTTTTCCAAACAAGAATTAGATAAATACTCTTTTTTTTAACTACGTGTGTTCTAAACAAATGAATGTCTACAAGGTTATTATTATAAGATTATACTACAATAATTAAAGTTCATTTTTTTCTTTTAATACCAAACTCACAATAATATCATGCATTTTCGAAACATTTATTAAATAATAAAATTTTATTTACCGCACTCAATATAATTATTTAAAACAGAACAGTTCTATCTGAACATTCTATTAATATTAACAAATGTACATTGTAACAGCACTATTATTTACGTTCATATAGGGGAGAGTGGGGATACTTGAGCATAGGGGATACTTGAGCCACCCCTATTATCTCTACAGTTGGTTAATTTTTCTTTCTAAAACTGCCAATATGTTAACACATTTATAGTTCTGAACATGTAAAAAAGAAATCACACATCTTGGTACCATTTTGAAAGTATAGTGATCAATAGTTGTCTTTTCCCTATCTGAAGTAAATTTTCGGGTACATGGTTTTTTTGTTTTTTTGTAATCAAAGTTTTGTTTAAAGTTGCAACTATATACATAAATTTAATAAGCATAATTTCAATTGTATTTTGAATCTAAAATAGTTCTAATAGCTGCATGCTTTATTTAGTAAAACTCTGGGAAACAAAACTAGTGGTAGTGGGGATACTTGAGCCAGTGAGAGTGGGGATACTTGAGCCAAGTCTCAACCCTCCCCACTAGAAATTAAACATAGGAGAAACAAACAAAAAATAAAATTCCTTCCTTATATTCACTAATAGATTTATTTCTGGATAAAAGAGAGAATAATTTTTCATTTTATTTTATTTTTCTTAAAAAAATAACGACTTAAAAATGTTTAAAAATGTATATTTTTTAAATGAAAATATCCATTTTAATTTTCATTTTGACTAGCAAAATAGCCTGTCTAGATAAATGTAAACATAGTTTTCAATCTAACTTTTATTAAATTAAAATAACTTTTTAAAACTGTTTTACAGGCTGTAATCTCTAATACTTTAATTAGTTAAGTCCAACATATTAAAATGTTTATTTTTTAATACAACATATTAAGATTAATATCTTATATTGAAATCGTAACCTCTGTTGCTGTAATTTTTTTTAACTAAGAAAATTGAAGAAAAATTAGTAAAAAGAGCGCACAAAAAAACAAGAAAAGCAATAAAAATCCCAGTTCAAACTTACCTGCATGGAGCCAAAGAATAAGACAAAATCTTTTCCTGTGAAATCAAAAAAGTGTTTGAAATAGTAGAATGATACATCTGGCTTAAATTCCGACAGCTATTAAATTAAAAGCATGAGTTCGACATTATCATTAGAGGAAAATTCTGCCAATGATGGTGATGATGTGAAAAGAAAACCTTCTATTGATGGTTGGTTACTAATAAAATATGCCAGAAAGAAAACTAAAAATATTTGTTGGATAAGCACTTAATATTTTGAAAATGAAATTTGCCCGAAGAATAGCAGATTCCAAATTTAAATGGCTCTGAACTGAGGGAGTTTCTACCATCGTTATAACTCAAGTTGAAATTATCATTTGACAACCAGTTCTAGCGACAAAAAATGATCGTATTACTAACTTTGTTTTCTCAATTGGTTTGGAAGGACTTTATGTTTCATAATTTATCATTCTGTAAAATGTTTGTGCAAAAATAAAGCGAAAAAAATTACTTTTGTAGGTATTTTTCCGTAGTGGCTCAAGTATCCCTTCACCATGGCTCAAGTATCCCTCCCATGGGGATACTTGAGCCACCATGTAAAACAAAAAATAAACATTTTTTATACATAGAAAAATAGTTCAAAATTAGTTGAAAGTGGTTTTCAGTTGAAGAAAAAATATCAAATTTTCATTTTCACTATTTTATTTTATTATAAGAAATTATAAAAAATTTAAAAAAAATAAAATTCAAAAAATGGCTCAAGTATCCCCATCTTCCCCTACAATTACCGAATTAAATATCGCATTTTTTTTCAACTATTGTTACAATCAATTTTTAAGTATTCCAACTATTCATATGTATTACCACTGTAATAATATAAAACACATATATACCCTTTAACTATTTAACCATTTAAATAATATATATTTTATATAGCTCTCGATGGGTAAAACACAACAAAAAAAATTACCTTCATAATAATTGCATTAGTTGTCGAATATTTCTCGTCTTCACGCAAATAGTAAGAAGCCATTTTCTTGGAATAATATTTATGATAGGAGATTTTAATAATCTAACTTGAAGAAGTTAAAGACCTTAGAAGCATGGTTAACATCCTAGGCGAATTTAATAATCGCCTTTGCAGGATTTGAAGAACCTTTCACAAACATGGTAGACATCCATGGCGAGCTGCGCCATTTTATCAAGTTGGGTATACATGCGAGAGTGTTGTTTATTCCAAATCAACGAGAGGCCTTGCTATATATAATAAACATTTATACAGGGTGTCCCATAAGTAATGGGACAAACTTTAAGGGGAGGTAGGGCACATCATAACGATTCAGAATTACATAGGAACCTATGTCCCCAAACGTCATTTTAACCATGTAAAATTTAACTGTGTTTGGCTATTTTTTGACACATGTGGGCGTGGTTTATGTATGTTAAATTTAAAAAAGATATTCTATGATAATAGTTTGACGAAAAAATTGTGAAGTATAATATCGCTGCATCTATTCGAATATTTAGAGCGCTGATTGTATTAGTAAGAATAATAACCATGAAAATGTAAAATATTAGAATGTAGAAACAACTTATAATAGGCGGAGTTTTAAATAAATCAAAAATACTTAAACAAAGAGACACAAGACTGAGATCATCTCAAATATTTATTGGTCATAAATATTATACGTACTTTGGTAAGTGACATGTAAGAATGTCATAAAAGGTGTTCAAAGTTTCCACCATTACTAGTGATGCAAGCGTTACAACGTCGGACCATGGACTGGCGGACTCGCTCAAACACACCTGGATTTTCTTTAATATCTGCAGCAGCGCAGGCGATTCTCGCAACCAGATCCATGTCTGTATCAATCGGTGTTGCGTAAACAGCACCTTTCAATGCACCCCACAGAAAGAAATCGATGCTGCTTAAATCAGGAGAGCGTGGTGGCCAGATAACCGGTCCACCACGCCCAATCCATCGATGACCAAACGCCTGATTCAAATGCTGACGAACACATCTTCCATAATGCGGAGGTGCCCCATCATGTTGAAACCACATATCACGTGGTACTGGGTCAAGTAACCTTGGTAGCATCTCTTGCAAAAAAATAAGGTAATCTCTAGATGTCAGAGGCGCTGGCAACAAATAAGGCCCAACTAAGAAGTCGCCAACAATACCAGCCCAAACATTCACTGAAAAACGATGTTGGGCAGCATGTGG
Source organism: Maratus speculifer (assembly GCA_964019185.1). Classification (NCBI taxonomy): domain Eukaryota; kingdom Metazoa; phylum Arthropoda; class Arachnida; order Araneae; family Salticidae; genus Maratus; species Maratus speculifer. The sequence goes on along the minus strand of OZ025293.1, from coordinate 248,031,052 downwards.
TCTCATTCCTTGGGGATTCTCATCAGACCATAAATGCGTATTGTGATGGTTGAATACACCATCTCGAGTGAAATATGCCTCATCCGTAAATAAAACTTTGGATGGGAAATGAGGATCTAGACGACATTGGTCGAGATACCAACTTGCAAAACTTTTACGTGCAGGATAATCTGTAGGAAGCAATGATGGTACTCTTTGCAGATGGTACGGGTGTAATCCTTCAAGTCGCAAAACACGATGAACTGTACTTCGAGATCCTCGTATGGCAGCAGCGATGTTTCGTACGCTGGTACTTGGATTGCTACCAACGATATCCAACACATTTTGTTCCATACTTGGAGTTCGAGACAGTCGTGGCCGTCCCACATTACTCCTATCACCTCGAAGTGAACCATAATTACTTAAATTGTAATGTAAATAAGCAAATATTCGGCGGTCCGGTGCAACTCTCTGTGGAAACCTTTCGCAATATAATCTTTGTGCAGCCCTTGCATTTCCCTCGGCCAAGCCATATATGAAGTGCATATCCGCCAGTTCATTATTGGTGAAACGTTGCATACTCTTCAGCGGGTGGTGACAATTCCAATCAGCGTAATTTCTGCAAGGCTACTGTGGAAAGAAAAGCAAAGTCTAAAGATTAAACGCATTATAAATTTCCTGTCCTACAAATTCTGGAATACAATTTCCGGTGTGGATACTTATTTCTTAAAGTATTTATTCTCGCCTTCCTATGATAACTCCGCCTACTGTACATTTTTAAAATCTTCTATGTTCCGACATTTTAAAATTCTATACTTAATTGTATATTAATACAATCGGTGTGTTAAATACGTCGAGTAGAAGCAGCATTTTCATTTTTTATATTCTTTTTGTTTAACTATTAGCATATAAAATACACTTGTTGAAAATTCGACATTCAAAAGCCACGCCCACATATGTGGAAAAATCGACAAATAAAACTGACTCTTAAAGGGTTAAAATGACGTTTGGGAACATGGGTTCCTATGTAATTCTGAATCGTTATGATGTGCCCTACCTCCCCTTAAAGTTTGTCCCATTACTTATGGGACACCCTGTATAGACGAATACTCACGAACATTACACACACAAAAAAAACTAAAACTACACAAAGAATAATAGAATTATGCTGGAGCGCGTCACACACGCATCATCGAACGATCAACATCCATCTTCTTCTCTCCTTTTCGATTGCCATCCGCATTCTGGAAAAATGTCCTTGGACCATGGAGTATAGGCGACCTTCACAAGTTGGAGCTAAATATCTTTTAAGGAGACAGTGTAAGATAGACCAAAAAATAGGAATTTTACAGTATCATATAAAAGCCTGTTTAATTGTCAGGGCTGGTACAGTCCTAGAAATTTCTAGACCAGAAAAGCCTTTAGTACGAGTGCTTTCATACATAAAATCTCTTCTTAAATTAGACAAAATGTTGCTCGTTTGAACTAATTTTATTTTTCCTTAAGAAAAACTAGCTGGTAGTGGCGATCCCAAAACTTTATTCTATCTCATATGTACATTTTCATATTTCAAAATTTAGTTGCACATGTTAATACGTTAATATTAGTAATTCAATACTATAATCACTTATGATTTTCATCTTATATTTTTGTTTCGGTCAATTAATCGGAGTAAAAACGAGTTTCTGTATTTGCACGAGCCGATGTACAGTAGAACGATAAGCAGATTTTATCAAATTCAGGAAGGACCTACTCGCCATACCCCCCCCCCCCCCCCAAAAAAAAAAAAAAAAATCATACAAAAGAAATTTAGTTCAGTTCTATGCATAACTTCAAACTTTTTTTAATGGTAAAATAATAAATTTGGCACAGACATCGCGATTATAGCGCCTCCTTTTGGTGGATTTTTTTCCAATTCAAGGTGGGTCTGCTAATCGTAGCCAAACATTTATACAAAAAATTTCATTCAATTTCTATGCATAAATTCATACGCTTTTCTGTGGTAAAATATTGAAAATTGCACAAAATTAGCTCAATATATAATTCAAATATCAAATTGTAGCGCCCCCTTAGAGCGTTTTTCTCAAATTCAGGGAATACCAACCAGCCATAACCAAACACTTACACAAAAAATTTCGTTCAATTCGATACATAACTTCATACACTTTTAGTCGGTATAATATTGAAAGTGGCACAAAATTCACTATTGAAGCGCCCCTTTTTGACTGTTTTTTTTTTTTCAAATTCAGGGAGGACCAACTAGCCACAGTCATACACTTACACAAAAAAATTGAGTCAATTCGATGCATAACTTTATACACATTTAGTCGGTACAATGTTGAAAATGGCACAAAAATTGATATTGCAGCACCCCCTTCCGGCAGAATATTTCAAAATTGAAGGAGAACCTGCTTGCCACAGCCAAAAACATTCTAAAAAAATTGGTTCAATTCTATACATATCCTCATAAACTTTTTGATGGTAGAATGGCGGCATACGGGCACAGAAATACACACACGGACAGACAGCCATTTTCAAACATGTTTTTTGAAATCTCTGACCTCTAAAACGTGTAAATCCGTCGAAAGCTGGAAATCGAAAAAAATTTCGACTACAATACTTTCTTCAATGAAAGAAAGTAAAATATACTATTATTTCATTTGGAAAACAGTGGCACCCGTACGAACCCTGTTTGTGAGTGTTTTAACAAACCATTTTCATCCATGCGGTAAATGTAGTGAAACATTGAATATTTTGTTAATGCACCCTGTGGAATTACCCACACAAATTACAACTTTAAACAACTTTATCTTCATGTTCATATTTTCGTCACTTTCACGTTTTAAAAATATTAAGGCTTTTTTTGTATTTAAGATTAAAACTTTTCGTACACGTTCTTTATTTTACATGTGATAAATTTGTGCATGGAATTGGCCGTCAGTTTTTTTAATTATAAAAGTATTTAAAAACATGTAAGATTTCATAGTTTTACACTGTATATAAGTAATATTTTTAATGTAATACTAGATGCATTTAAATATCAATGTGCAGTCTTGTGTAATGCACATTTCAAAATCTTTAAAAAATTGGGCAAAAATATCAGTATTTAAAAAAGTAGTAAGAATAAAAAAACAACAACTTTCTTTAAACTTTAAAATAATTAAGTATGAAGTTTTTTTTTTTTTTTTTTTTTTTTCAAAGCATACTTTTAGTTGAACATTGAAAGCCAGTGATTTTACGATTGAAACCTTATTTTTTAAAATAAAAAAAAGTGTTGAAAAATAAATGATCTCCTTAAAGTGATAACTTTCTGAACCATTTACATACTCCAATTTTTCCGCCTTAAAAGAAAAAGAAAAAATAGGGAAAGGTTGCATTTCTGAAACCATTTACATACATGCAACTTTTTCTCCTTAAAGGAAAAAGAAATGTGGAAAGGTTGTATTTCCGAACCATTTACATGCATCCAACTTTTTCTTCTTAAAGGAAAAAAAAGTGGAAAGGCTGTATTTCTGAACCATTTACATGCATCCAACTTTTTCTCCTTAAATAAAAAAAAAGTGGAAAGGTTGCATTTCTGGACTATTTACATACATGCAAATTTTTCTTCTTAAAGGAAAAAGAAATGTAGAAAGGTTGCAACAGAAACAAGATTTCTGTTTACAGACAGAATCACACTGCATTTGCTCGGAATGTTTTTATAAAAATTACCAGATTTCCATATTAATTAGTTTTTATTAATAAATCTAATTATTCGTGGAAATATTCTATAAAAAGAACTATAACTACAGATTTATTAAATAAGTTTTAATGAAAAAAAAACTTATCTAAATTTTATATTACTATATTTATGTGCATTTTGTAGTATATCTACGGGCATTAAGTACACTGTTAAAAAAATATGAAATTCACGTATATCTTTTTCCTGACTTTCACAGAAAAAGTCCCTTTTCACAACAAAAAAGCAGTCTCATTAAAAAATTGGAAAATTCCATAATATTTACTGAAAATAACGAAGCGGGTGGAGATAGAATGAAAGAACGGAGATACTCCGTTATCCGGGGACAAATTTATTTTGAATGTTTACAAAACTGATATGTTGCTTTATAGAAATGGAAAAACTCAAAAAGAGAATCTTGGCACTTTCCCGAGACTTGTATCGTTCTGCTGAAGTGCAACCGTATTGTTTTTGCCATTGAGATTAAAAATTATATTTCTTACCAACTTTCTAGTAACCTTATAATACCAAATTTTTACTGTGATAAAAAATTCTGTTAAAACATAGAAAAAAAGCGAATCTCTTCTATAAATTTAGATTAGCTCTTGGTTAAATGCATTCGATTACATTTTTAGGTCATGATTTTGCAGACATTTCATTTATCTTATATCAAATTCCCTGTATTGATTTCCATATCTTTATTTAAAGATATTTTTATCTTTGTTAAAACTTGCAATTCAAAATACACAGTTTCTTTGCAATTATATAAAAAAATAAAGAATTTTTTTAAACTTAGAATAATTCACAAAGGGAAAAATCATATTCTCACAGTTAGCGGGGAGTTTCATCAACAATCATTTTGTAATTGTTTCCTTCAGCAGACGCCAGAAGCTTAGTAATGTTAAAAATAAATTGCTTGTGTTACTTCAAAAGGTTATAATTATTACAATGCTATCATCATCATTATTATTATTTCATTGGTAAATGCATTCTAAAAAATACTTATTTTATACAAACATATTACACAAAATGAGTAAAATAATAAAAGCATAAAAAATAACCTCTAAATTTCATTTATTCTCTTTATTTTTCTCTTTTTTCTTATTAAAAAATTCTTTTAATTAATTAGCACATTAAACAATATATAATGTGCGCCAGTTTGAAAAAATATCTATAACATTATTTTTGTAAAAAATAAATTGTAAAAAAGGAAAATTTTGTAAAAAAATATCATTTATTTATTCATTCAAAAATTAAATAAATGAATATAAAGTTTTTTCTATTTAAACTAGTTAAAAAATTAAAATTGATTTAAAAAAATAATAAGTATTATGCATCGGTCTGAAATAAAGTAAAATAAACCGTTTACAAATATTCTAACGGATACATTTGAAAGGAAATCTTTGAAAAGCACAACAGATTTTTCCCCACTGACTCAGCTAAGGCTCAGTCAGTAAGGGAATATTCCGCTGTCCAAAGGTCTCGAGCTCGATCCTCAGGACGGCTTGAAGTACATTGTGCAAAAATTAAATAATATAGCTGTTCAACGTCGCTCGGGAAAGGCGAGTTTTTTAACGATTGATTGATTCATTAATTTCAAAAATTAAATTATTCTCATTAAAAATCAAACGGTATAACGCTTGCCGCTTCTTCAAACAGTTTTCCCTTCTTTTATTTCCCAAAACAGAAAATCTACTAACGGAACGGTAAATTTCTGGCAACTTTGCGGCCATTAGTTTTACCGTGAATTCACAGATTTATTTTTAACAGTGTAAGAAGATTATTTAGGCAGAGCAGATTATTGATTCATAATTTTATGCATATTTCGTTGAAATAAATGTATTCCTTATGTTCAGCACAGCATACCTAAATTTAGTTATATATTATTATCCGATCCTTTAACACATAATTTATGCTCTCAGCATTAATTTATATGTAACGGTATCAGTTTGATTTTAACAAAGTGTAAAAGTTTAATATGAAATTATTTATACAAAACCATACATATTTTATTGTTATTCTTAATGTAATATAATATTTTAATGTTTAAAATTACCCAAATATATAAAATAAGATTAAGTGATCAAGTAAAAATGAGTCTTTTTTATATGTTAAAAATACTGAATAATACCAAAATCAGCATCAATAATAAATGTAAATAATGTGTTGAATTATTACTGAAACTTTTCTTGAATGTTATGCATTATTTAAAGATTTTGTAGTTAGCAGACTAAAATCAGATACAATGAATATTTACAAAATTACTAGTTCTATATATATGTATATTTGCTTATTATTGTTTCCAAAGAAACAAAGTGGTTAGTTCAAAAAACATTCAGCTATTTTTAATTTAAAAAAAAATATGGATACAGAATGATTTAAAATGAATATATATACATATATATATATATAAAAGAAATTTAGTAATTTTAATAATCTATGTTAATACTTTAATTTACATTTCACCGTAATTATGTAGTATAAGAATTAAAAAAAGATTTTAAGGAAGGAAAAACATTTTTCTGAAGAAAATATTTTTAATTGTCATTCAAATGGAAAGTTCGTGTCAGCATTTTTTGAAAAGAAAAATGTCAATCCCTATTTTAAATTTCACATATTGAGAACTTTTGAAAAGCTATTTTTGTAAATTTTTCATGCAAAAAGTTTTTTATTTATGTATTATTACTGACGATTATACAAGTATGAAATTTAAGTTTTCCTAGTTTCTTTTTTTAAAAATTATGTTGATTTACAAAAACATATTTTTAAAATGTTATAAAACAATTTAAATGCTAAAAATATTTCCTCATTAAAAAAGACTATGAAATGAGAAACATTTATTTGTATGTCGGTAGGAATTTTTATTTATGTATTTAAAAAATGTAAATTAAAACCACGTAAAACGTATTAGATGAATTAATGTCTTTTGTTGTATTTAAAGCTGCTTTTAAGATATTTACCAAAGAAAGCAGTTTTACAACAGAAACAGTTAAAAAACTAAAAAAGACTAAACATCTCAGTTCCTCATATATGTACACTGCTAAAACCTTTTCTGTTAAATTACAGAGAATCCATTCAAAGCGCAATTTATTATTTTAAGTCATGTAAATTTACAGAGATTAGAAAAATTGAGAGTTTGTTAAATAACAGAGAGGTTATTTGGCAAATTTACAATAGACTCTGTAAATAGACATCGTTAAAAATACACAAAACTCTGTAAATTTATTCTTAATGACAATCATTTAAATTAACTTGAAAAGATTTTTCTCTTTCTAAATTATTTTAAGAAAATATAAATAAATAAATAAACTGAATTATTTTCTTTAATATTTCTAATAAATTTGCAAAAGATCTTAAAAAGTGTGTATTCTGAATTACAAGTTTATATAAAGATAAAAATATTTTTTTAATTAAAGACATGAAAATTCCTACAGGGAATAAGATATAAGATATGGGAAATGTCTGTAAAATGATGACCAAGAAGCTCAATCAAATACATTTAACTGAGTAATGGCATAAATTTACAGAAAGTCTCACTTTTTTTCTGTGTTTTTACAGAAATTATCAACAGTGCAGATTCTGGATGTAATGTAAGATATCTGAAAATACTGCTTTTCTTAATACTCTTTTTAAAAAATAATAGAATCGGAGTATATAGATTACGTTCTATCACGAAGTTTACAAGATAAATTAATGAGATGAATAGTCCAATTTACGAAGAAAATATATTTTTCTTCTGTCAGATGAGGTGATATTAAAAGCCCCCATAACATTATATGGGATTTTAAGCAATTACATTTGAGTTCTGCATTCAGAAATTTGCCGAAAGGCCTGAATTTGACCAATTTAAAAAAGGATATCATAATTGCAATGTAATTTTCTATATATCTAGACATAGCTGTCAATAATAACTTTTCCTTGCCAACACACCACAAGACAAACCATTTAGTTTTGCGTAAAAGATCTTAAAGGAAAAATATGTTTCTTTATCTGTATAATTTTATCTAAAGAGAGAAAAAGAAAGATTTTAATGCAATTCTCTTGCATATTCGTTGTTTTATAGATATTTTCTCAACAAAAGTTTGTACCTATAATGAACAAAAGAATTTTTTAAACCCATTATTAGTCAACCCCAATACTAACTAAATTTTGTTTGAATTCTATCTACTTTTTGTGGTGATACTTAAAAAATTGGTTTTCTATTTATTTGATCATAGAAAAATAAGACAAAAATTATTATTCGGGAATAGTTAAACTCAAACCTAACTTACTGCATGAACCAGCTAATTTAAACCTTATTTGGAGATCGTTTGATTCACAGTCTCCAGTTATAAGTCTGTGCATAAGCTTAATATTCAAAAGTGTGTGCTTGATAGTTCATTACCTTAAATATGTATAACTGAATCGTGCATATCTTAATGTCATCCAATGTTTTGTTTCATCTAAACAGCAAACTCTAATTTCAGTAATTTAGGAATAATAATTTTCGAATTTCTTATTGACCCCTTAAATCCCAGAAATATTACTAAAATTTGAAAAAGAAGTAGGCCTGTCAAAGTTTTAATTTTCTTATTAACAAAATAATTATATTATACGTAATATTTATTACTCTGTTTTAGAGGTAATTCAAAGATTATTGTTTTGTAATACAAGATTGTTTTTGTTCATTTTGAAAATTATTAACATTCCCTACTTTATATCTTCCAGCATTTGTTCCCAACATTGGACAACATGTGCTGCAAATGCTTTATTTTCTCTTCGACTTATAACGTTGGACAAACAGGATATATGTATAACTAATAAGCATATATTTGTTAAAAACACACAACCTCGCTTATTGGTACACAAAAACCAGAGCTTTAATATGAACTTAAATTAATTAAAATTAAAATTAAATATGAAATCAGCGTTTCCAGCCGTCTTCAGAAAAAAATAAAGGTGAAATGGCTAAAAGTTTTGAAATGAATGCTTCCTGCGCGAGACACAAATTCTCGAGCATTGACCAATGATGTGAATGCAACAATGTATTTTCGCCTTTTAGTGAATAGCAAATAATAGTTTTAATAAAATAAAATCGAAATAAATCAAAAATTTGAACATGTTGCCATATACACACGAGGAAAAATTAAAATAGTGCAAACAGATTTAAAACCTTTATGGTGTTATACGAGATTTTTGGTATACTATAGCATTAATTATCATTGCAAAGTCTATTTTTTCTCTAATTTTACTTGCATATGGGTTATTGCGCGGTGCTATGATTTTTGCCCCTTCAAAGTTAATATGGCAACCTACATTACGAATTAATATTTACCTGTAATATAGAGTCATAAGAATTAACTGTAATTAATTTTGGACTAATAAAATTTAAACATGGAGAATTTCATATTGAAACCCTATTCGAAAATTGTGGTGGTACTGCAAATAAAATTATTCCTCAACTGGCAACACTGATTATCATGTGCAATTTCTCATAACATACATAAAACTTTCCTTTCATAAAAGTTCATAATAGCTTCAATACGAGAATTTTATAAAAAGAAATTTGGCTTAGTCGCAAGGAAACAGAAATACGACAAAGAATAATGTAGTTTTTGATAAATATATTCTGAAATTAGTAGACCGATTACGCATCTTGTATATCCGCAACATGGTAATAAAAAAATGTTAAAGTCTTACCTCCAAACAATTTGTATGTTATACCACGTCTCCATGAGGTGTTATCAATAACGAAATAACACTTGAAAGAAATATTGATGTAACTTGTCCAGTCTCGCATAAAATACTGATTTGTTAGAGTAACTTCGTAGGTATGATTACGTAATGTTACTACTCTGTCGAAAGGGACACTTGTTAAAAACGTTTTTGTGTCTTCATTAAATACTCCACAGGAAGCGGATGGTTTTGGAAAAAGTCCTACACATCTCATTCGTATAGTCTCTGTGCAATCATCCATATCGAGATGAGTTCGCCACACATTTTCTTGGCATGCATCTGTAAAAGTAATTAAATAATTCTGACTATCCAACCATAAAAAAACAGAAAATATTTATAAAATACATAAAAAGTGTTATAGTAAAATGTAACAGGTGTAACAAAAGTACAGAGCAAAAGTAAAACGCTACTAAAAAAATAAGAGAGATTGGCAGATTGAAAATTACCATAACGATGCATTTTATAAGGCACGGGAAAAAATAATTAGTTAGGATCACCTCAAAACAAACAGTAATATTTCTGATTGTAAAACTATCTAAAATCACGTGTTTATCGAAGAAATCTATTGTGTTTACTATCACTAAAAGTAACCATGCGGCAAGAAATAGAGCCGGTTTAGCTTTTATATTGCTAGTTGCTGCATCAGACATCAAGTGGTGTTTTAAATTTATGGTGCTCAGTCGTATCGGGTGTTACAAAGAAGATATTTACCACAAAATAAAATAGTTCTGATTAATGATTTTACATGAAAGAACAATTCATCATCCTCCTTAAGTTGCATTAAAAGTAGCGCCAGTATGCCTTATAAGCTATGGATTTTTTGCATTACACTATTTACTGCATTTCATTTTTCAAAATATCGTAGCCCGTTACATTACAAACAGCAAGATGTAGCAGCCACTATAATTTCGCAACTTGTAAAGCACTGTTAATGATCATAGACAATGAAATTGTATTTAAATTTCAAGCAAAATTGTTTGTTAAATATGTGATGCAATTAAAAATATTTTTGTCGCTAGAAGCTGTTGCTGATGCCGCACAGTCTTGAAACTGTGAAAATATTGCACCATCGATTGCTAACTTGCAAGCAACATTTCAGAAACTCGCTTCAATGAAAGTAGGTCAAAAATCACTTGCAAGATTCTCCCAGACAGACGAACTAACAACACACAAATAAAATAAAATATGCAAAATAGGTTTTTGTATTCATTTTCTTGTAGGTTTTTAATATAGTTTTAGTATACAGCTCAGTATTTATTCAATATTTTCAATGACTCCCGAACGTATTTTCTATATTTACAAAAGCCAAAATATAATCGTAAATGAGGATAGTGAGTACTGAGTGGATAGTGAGTTCGAGATATATAAACGGCTGTGAAAATCTTAGATGGAGTACACGTGATGTGTAATCACATTTTTAGTTTCTTCTTGAAAATATGAATAATAAAAAAATATTTAATTAATAATAACGTATAAAAATAATATGTAAAATACTTCACTTATGTGTCGAAAATAATTACTAACGAGCGTTCGAAACTTAGAACAATCCTACTCGTGAAAAGTATCTTTATTCAGTACAATTTATATGCAACTAAATCGAGCGAGTTCTTTTATGCATTGCCTAGCAATAATAGTAGACGTTACATAAAATTCTAAATATACATTCAATGGCAGAGATGTGATATATGCACCGGGTTTGGCGCGATTTTTTTTCTGACACTAATTTGGAGAAAACTTCGTTTTCAAATACCAGTTATATGTACGTTTTTAATTATTTTCTATTATTTTAAAAAGGAAATAACAAAAATATAAATAAGTGTAACTAGTTGGATGTGCCAGTCTCAAAACTTTCTTCTATCTCATACGTACATTTTAATGTTTCAAAATTTAGTTACACATGTTAATGCCGTTAATATCATTAATTCAATACTATACCAACTATGATTTGCATATTTCTGTTTCCGTTAATTAATCGGAATATAAAAAAGAGTTACCGTATATGCACGAGCCGATGAACAGTAGAACGATATTCAGATTTTTTTTTCAAATTCAGAAAGGATCTACTCGCCATTCTCCAGAAAAATCCTACACAAAAAAATTAGTTCAGTTCTGTGCATAACATCAAACATTTTTAAATGGTAAAATAATAAAAATGGCACAGACATCGCGATTATAACGCATCCTTCCGGCAGATTTTTTTTCAAATTCAGGGGGCGTCTGCTGACAATAGTTAAACACTTATACAAAAAATTTCATTCTGTTCTATGCATAACTTCATTTACTTTCCTGTGGTAAAACATTGAAAATCGCTCAAAATCGCTATTGCAGCTCCCCCTTCAGGCGGATTTTTTTCAAGGACAAACTAGCCATAGTCAAACACTTACACAAAAAATTTCATTCAGTTCGATGCATAATTTCATACTTTTTTAGTCGGTACAATATTGAAAATGGCACAAAAAAGGTTATTGCAGCGCCGCCTTCCTTCGGATTTTTTTGAAATTCAGGGAGGACCAATTAGCCATAGCCATACAATTACACAATTTTTTTTTTCATTTCGATGCTTAACTTCATACACTTTTAGTTGGTACAATATTGAAAATGGCACAAAAATTGTTATTGCAGCGCCCTCTTCCGGCGGAATATTTCAAAATTAAAGAAGAAACTGCTTGCCACATCCAAAAGCATTCACAAAAAAATTGGTTCAATTCTATGCATATCTTCATACACTTTTTGATGGTAGAATGGCGACATACGGACACACACAGAGACATACAGACACGCGGACAGACAGACATTTTGTAAAAACATGTTTTTTGGAATCTCGGACCCCTAAAACGTGTAAATCCGTCAAAAACCGGAAGTCGAAAAAATCTCGAGTACAATACTTTCTTCTATTGAAGATAGAAGAATGTAAAAAGAAAAATGCAATTTAAAAAATAAAATAAAAGTAAATGTAAAATTTATTAATAAAAAACAATAGCCGTGTACCCTACTACGCAAAATAATTTATAAAATAAATTTGTCGCCTGTTAGGTACCCCATTGCATATATGGCATCTCTACCGATTTAATTTTATAATTTAAATTTAAAACTTATGTATAAATTTACACTGTTTCTTGTATGCTAAAAACTCATCTTTAAAATTTTTTGTGGAGCCTTTTTAATATTATCCTACAATTTTGAAATTCAGTTAAAAATAAATGATAAAATAAATGCTATTTCGCACGCTAAAATATTTTTATTTTATCTTTGAACTGTACAAGAGTCCCCTTTGCCTTTTATATATTAATCAGTATTTCTTTTATAGCGATCCATAATTTTATAGGATTCCTAAAGCAACGTTGTGAAATGGTGCCACAAATTACTTTTTTTTATTGCATAATAAATGCTTTTACTTAATACTTTTGAAATTTATATGTTGACTTCTTGTGTTTATTTTTCTGGAATTTATTTCTATAAATAGTAACATTTCTCTTTGAACATTATGCAACATAAAATATGGATTTTGCAAGCTTACATTAAAATATTAATAGATGTGTTTGACGTTAAACGTTCTGCATGTCGGAGAGGATTCTGTACGTTTCAAGAATAACAATAAATTCTGATTCAAGCAAAAACGGCTTTTTTTAAAGTTTAAAAGGTACCTCCGAGAATAAAAACTGGAATCTAGACAGGACGTCATTATGTTCTTTCCGAATTTACTATTCCTGCTATTTTTGTGGTTTTAAACGGTAATCGAGTTTATTGTTAACATTTAAGCAGACATTTTGCTCTTTTTAGTCTGATATTTTGTTATGTTTTGGAGTGGTATTTCGTGTTTTAAAGGTTTTATTTTTATACATATTTTACAGTGAATAAGATTTAAAAAAATCCTTAATGACTATTCTTATGTTAGATCAAATTAAATTCCTTCGCGATTTCAAACGTATTTAAGCTATACCGCTTATTAATTCTTAATTTCTTTAAGCAAATAAAATTTTATGGGAATTATTTGAGAACAATTAAATGCAAAACAGACCGATATATAAAGCACATTCCATGTATTTATAATAGAAAAAAAATATGTATGATCTTCTTAATAATAAAAGACATGCATTAAGATTTACATTTCAATTATTTTTAGAATAGGAATTTAGCAATTAAAAAGAAAAATTAGTGAGGATATGATGAAGCAACTTCGATTGCCGGTGTTTATAAACAGCCACGGAAAAAAATATAAGGACACATTGAAAAATGAATAATATGTCTTTAAGTAATCATCAACTGAAAACACAATCAAACATTATTTACTACTCGTGATTAGGAAGTATTAGGCAGCTATTAATTTGAAATTCAATTACAATAAAATTTATAAAACGCATATGAATAGAAGTATATGATGTGAAATATGGAAAAAAGTATAAAAACTTAATGAAATATTTCTGAAATAAATTAATACTCTAAAAATCCCTTTTTTTTCATCGACCCTTGTTAATCGTGCTGTCATTGACTTAGAAAGTCCAATTAAAATTTGTTTAAAACATTTTTCAACTCTAATTAGATAACTGTTGTCAAATTTTCTATATTTGCCTATTGTGTGCCATACTTATCTACCCATCTAGCTAAAATTGCTAACAGATTATATACGAAGTTTAAATCAAGGCTGTTTGGTGACCAATTCAAAAGTTGGAAATATTTGGTCGCGAACCATGGACATCATGCACGAGACACATTTAAAATTTCATTGCCTTTTTAAAAAAATAATCACCACCTGTGATAAGGGTCAATAATTTTTCAGCTAACATATCCACAGATGATTTTGAATTCACGCGATCTCAAATGGATAAGATTGGTGTTGTTCCACTGGCTACAAAACTTGCGAACACAATCACAGAACCTCCTCCGAATTGGTCTTTCGAATAAAGAGATTAATCGTTTTGTAAGTCCTACCAATATTGGTGAATACCTCTGGTGCGTCCAAATTAAATTCTTTTCGTTCGAAAACACAACATTTTTCCAGCGAAATTCAAAAGAAACGTGTTTTTAAGAAAAATCTAGGCTTCTTGTGTACTTTTTAAGTGATGACGTTACCGTACTTTAACATATCTAAAATTGGTATTCTTTCGAAATACATTACGTACTATTCGGCTAATACATGGCAGATTCATTTCGATCTTAATTTGAGTAGAACTCGTTTTTTTAAGGAAGCTCGACACGCAGTTCCACGTTTTTAGTGCATAGTCAGAGGAACTGGCCTACCTGTATAATTTCTTTTGACATAATATTTTGTATTCTTCTACAAATTATAAATTACTATTTTAGATTTGTTTATATTCCTTGCAATTTCACGTCCATGCATTCCACTTTTTCCACACGCAAAATATTTTCTCATGTTTTAGAGTGGTATATCATGTTTTAAAGGTTCTATTTGTATCGGTATTTTACGGTTAATCAGATTTTAAAAATTGTTAATGACTGGTTTCATGTTAGAGAAAAATAAATTTTTTCGTATTTCAAACATATTTAAGATAAACTGTCGATTAATTTTTAATTTATTTCAGTAAATAAAGTTTTTGAGGGACTTACTTAAGAGCAATTAAAAAATAAGCTGCGTGAAAAAATAAATGCGTTCATTTTATAAATTACATTGAAATGAACACATTATAGACATATGCAAATCAAAAGAAAATAATTTCATGCATAAATTAGTTTGCAGGAGCTATTCATCTTTTTACACATCTCTATGAAAAATTTTGAACAATATTTCTGCTCAGTGCACTTTTCTAAAAACTGTTGAATCTATCATCTTAAAATTTATTAAAATGTCAGAAAACATACTATTGAGAATAATAAGAAGAAATCTTCATTTTGGCTTAAAAGAACTAAAACTAAGAATTTTTACTAAAAAGCTTTAAAAATCCTAAAAATTTTAAGAATGTATTTTTCATCAATTTAACGATTTTTTCACTTTGATCTATGTTATACAATTAAAAAAAAAAAAAAAGTTAGCTACATAATTTTTGAAAGTTTCAACTGTTTTCCGAAAACAGAATTTATAGAGTAATGTACCAGTGCATTTCAAGAAAAAGGCAGGAAAAAATAAGAAATGAATTAGTAAATAAAAAATTAAAAACTCTACGCCCACTCGCAGTGTATAAAATGTATTATTTAAAAATCTTAAAGTACGACAATCTTTTAGGTCCATAATCATTCAGCACCATAATACCCTTTAGGCCGATAATTAAAAACGGAAAAATTTGAACCATTTTATGTTCTATGTGTACTTATTGATATAGTCTGTCTCAAAAATTTAAGCACAAGCATAAAATATCGATTTTTAATGAATTATAAAAAGTCAGAATTAATAAAAAAATTTTATTTACATATTTCGCAATATTATTTAAATAAACGATATAAAAAATAGAAAAAAATAAATTACATAATTTAAAAAAATACAATTAAAAAAAAGTTATAAAAAAAACTGTCTCAAAAGTTTATGCACAATGTCAAAAACAACAATATTTATAATTTTTACAGAACTTTTAGTAAATTTTTTTTCCATGTTTTCGGATTAGTTCAAATAAACGTGCTTTCGTCGAAATTATTAGTTTTTGAGGGGTTTCTGGTGGCAAAGAATACGATGCTTTCTCAATAGCCTCTTGGAGTTCTTCAATAGAGTCATACTGCTTTCCATTGCCTAAACTTGGCGGGTTAAAGTATTCCAGACATTCGCAATCGGGTTTAAGTCTGGACTTAAAGCTGGCTAGTCAAGTACTTTATCATTTTTCTGAAAAATCCAAAGTTTTGTAGAATGGAATACGTGGATTGAGGCATTGTCTTGCAGAAAAGTTCATTCAAAACCCCCCAAAATGTCACCGAATGGAAGCAAATGGTGGTTTAGGGTCTCTTGAAACTTATTTCACTCTTCTCTTCCTTTTAAAAAATCTAGTGAGGGCTGGCAAATGTCCCAAATGCCCCCTAAACCATAACGGATTTACCGCCTTGCTGCCTGCTGAAAAATGTCCTTCGGTTCTTGCGTAACTCATGCCAATACGCCTTCCAACCATCAGGGCCATCTAAGTTCCACTTTTTCTCATCGCTGAATAAAACAATAAGCCATTTGTCCCCGTAGGTCATGTGTTTTTTAGCCCAGTTCATTCTTACCTGTTTGTGATGTAATTTAAGAGACGGTTTGCGAGCTAATTTCTTTTACATGATGTAATCACACGCTTTAATACGCCTATTTACAGTGTCTTTGGACATCTGTACTCTGAAATTATTTTTAATTTGCCGTACAGGGACATATTTTGTCTAAATACCAATCTCCGTATTTTCCGATAAATCTGAACAGTCGTCATACGTGGTCGTCTTCATCTTGGTTTCCGCTTAAAGTTATCATTTCTAGAAAGTATTTGATATATATATATAGCTTTGATCAATTTAAAACTTTTGCAGTTTCAGAAAGATTTTTATTTTGAGATTTCAATTTAAAATCTTTCAAAATCTCACATTTTGTGAATTCTTTACCCTTTGTCATGTTTAAAACATTAGGAAATATATTCTCCACCTTTTATATTTGTATAAAAGTGCAATATGATGTCATTCAACGTCATTACACAATACCAATCCCGTGTTTCTAAAAAAATTTGCATAAAGTGCTTAAACTTTTGAGACAGCGTTTCTTCAAGAAAAAAAGAAAAAATAAATAAAAATAAATATATTTTTTATTTTAACTACCCAAAATGGCTTATTTTATTTTATTTTGATTAAATGTTGAGTGTTATTGTAAATTAGCATAAAATATTTTCTTCTTTAATTATTTTAAATGAGATTTTGCAGAGTGCTTAAACTTTTGAGACAGACTATAGTATACCACTTTAAACTTTTCCTTGTCCTGACCAAAAAAGCAGGGGTAACACCTTTTTATAAAAAAGGGAAATAAACTTTATTTTTATAATAAAATCAATTTGAAAACTATATTGATTGACTAGAAATAAAAATTGCTTTACTTAGTGTTATTAACGTATAAATTGCTCGTTTTAGCCGTGCCCTCTTCAAAAACGTGTTCGTATTAAACGAGTTTGATTGCATATATAAAACTTCAATTTAATTGCATGAGCACGCTTCAAATTAAAAATAAGAAAAAGATGGAAACAAAAATAAAAAACAAATGTAGTTATTTTTATCTTTTCATTTGCTAGTTTTGGTTAAAGATATTTTCTTCAGTAGTAAAATTTGATTTAGTAGAGAGAAACAATAGAGTTAGAATAAGAATCGATATGCTTTGTTCTTATTTTTAGATACATTCAGTTTATATATATATAAAAAAACTGCATCGGCAGTTGGTACATTTCAGATAAAATGTATTTCGAATTGTTAAATGAATTTTTTTCTTGAGGTTAGTATTCCATTTAAAATTCGCATTATTAACCCATTCGTGTCCAGCATCTTTTGCGTAAATCTTATTTGTTTGGCACCACTATTTTTAGAAGATTTAAGTTTAGTTCATTAATCACGAAAATGCATAATTAAATAAAATAATTATTGCTTTTCTTTTTTACCGGTGTCAAAAACAGTGCTGAATGCACCTTTTGAAGCGTCCCTAAAAAGGGACGCTAGGCACTAATGGGTTAAGCTTGTGGTTTTACAAAGTTGTTTTATTTGTTGCCCTCAAATAAGATCACAATAAGTATAATCATAAACCTATTCAATGAATATACATTATTTTTATTCTTTGTTCACTTAAAATATTCAGAAAATTTTAGCAACAAAATTTTTTTTTTAATTTTTTAGGTTAAAACTTTCTTTACTTTTCTAAATTCTTTTAGATTACATTTATATTAAAAATGAGTATCGCATTATGGAGTTTTAATGCAGTCACAATAGAATGAATACACATTGCGCTACATAATCAAATGCTATAAAAGCAGAAATTTAGAAAAAAATTACATTAGTATAAAATAATTATACAAGTTATTTTAATATTAATAAAATTTGTCGCTCACAAACACTTTCACTAATGTACACAAAAAAAGAAAGAAAAGAAAAAAGCAACCTTTTTTCTAAAATGCTTACAAAAGATAAATTTAAAAGGAAAAAATAAATGCGAAATTTGTTATGTTTACTTCTTTATGCTCTCACACACATTTCAAATTTGGTTTTAAAATCTATTTAGTTTTATTTTTTAATTTCGAATAATGTGTTGTATTTTTTTATTTCCATATTACATACAGTTATTTAAAAATTACAATAGTTGCGTACTATGGAAATTTAAAGAGCGATTTTGAAATGAAGAGATTTTAAATTCAAATTATTTTCCCTTTTTCCTTTTCCTTTTATATAAATCAGAAGCCAGAGGTGGCTATTTAAAAAGACAAAATTTTAAAGATTCAGATTTCAGCCATTTCACCACCATGTCTAATTTATCATGTAATTATATTTACTTAGTATTAAAGAAGTTGCAATAGTTATTCAATAGGAGCTGCATCTAAAAAGAGGTGCACAAATCTAATAGACGAGTTGGTATAGATATTTGAAAACATTACGCAAAATAGAGAGATTTCCAGTTTTTACTTGACATTTCTAATTTTCAGTGGAATTGTAGAAAGTTTCGGTGTTAAAAGTTAAAATATTGATAGATTATATAAAAATTACTCACATATATCTCAAACTGTTTCCAGATAGTTTCACTAGATGTTCCCTATTTACATACTTTTTTTTTCTTACAATGCCGACACTCACTTGAATACTGATTTCATTTCTTTTTTAAGAGTAGAATTATACTATCAGTCCGTTTTAAGATTAACAACAAATAATATTTATATTTTTAATACCAACATACAAATCAGTTACTTGTAACGTTGGGCAAATCATTGTATAATTAATTGACGTATTATGCGTAAAATAAGCATCTTCCAATATTTAACTGTTGGTAATAAAAGTAGTTCCTCATCCTTTTCGTATTTCATAAACATCAATGTTATACGTAAACAACGCAGTTATTAATATGATATTTCTAAATGAAGAATTCCGTGTATGAAAGCAATAAAAATATCGATTAATTAAATAACAATTCAATACTTAATGGATAAAGTTTTGTATTTTTTTTTCTAATGAAATGGAATATCCTTTGCATACTATTAAACATTTATGACAGAAACCAAAATAAAAACGCTTTGAAGAAACTATGTAAAATAATAACTATGTTTTAACCAAAAAACAAAAACTGTTTCAATTCAGAGGTAATGTATTGGCAAAGTAAATACAAATTAGTGCGTGTGGCAATATGCACTACAAATAATAAAAGTAATTATTCGCATTTTTCTTATTTAAAAGCTATTAATAGCTGTTAAGTTTTTTTATTTAATAGCTTTTTTTTTACATTTCAGAAATTAAATAATAAATGCTTCAGAAAAAAATGAAATATACACTCAAAAACCAAAACATTATGATCACCCACCCATTTTGCAATGAACTCATTTGGATCACATGGAAGGCACACAATCTGGTGCAAATGATATTTTATTGCTCTTAGGGAGTCTTTAGGAACACTGTTGAAAAAGAATCTGTGAATTCACGGTAAAACTACTACAAGAAAGTATCCAGACGTTTACCATTCCGTTAGTAGATTTTCCGCATTGGAAAATAAAAGAAAGGAAAACTCCGTTTGAAGAAGCGGTAACTTTCCGTTACTAAGTTTAATTTTTATGATAATAATTTAATTTAAATTAATGAACCGAACAATCGTCAAAGAATTCTAACTTTCCGAGTGTTTTTGAGCTGTTATATTATTTAATTTAGTTTAATTTATTTTTTGGACAATTTACTTCAAGCCGTCCTGAGGATCGAACGCAAGATTTTTGCCAGCGGAATGGGTCGTTACTGACAGAGCCAAACTTGCTGATGCCAGTCTGTACAAAGTATGTCTTTTATGAGATAGTGGGGAAATCTGTTGTGCTTTTCACAGATTTCCTTTCAATATATTCGTTAGAATATTCGTAAGCGGTTTATTTTATTTTATTTTAGACCGATGCATAATACTTATTATTTTTCTAAATCAATTTAATTTTTTTAAATAGTTTAAATTAAAAAAAATCGCTGTTTAAAATCATAATTTTTTTGATTGAATGTATGAAAAAAAAGACAATTTTTTGAAATTATCGCACACATTTTTTTTTTTTTTTTTTTTTTTTTTGAAGGCTAACTAGTTAAAATATTTTTTAAAGATGAAATAAGAGAAAAATAAACAGAAAAAATGTAATTAAAAGGGACTTTTTTTGTTTTCATTATTTCATGGCACTAGTGAGATTCGAATGCACACTCTATGCTTGCAGATATTTAACGACGAGGTGACTTGACCATTCGGCCAGGGACAACTTTTCATAGCGGAGTGTCTCCGTTTTTTCTTTCTATTTTGATCCGTTTCGTTATTTTCAGGAAATATGGTGGAGTTTTCAGATTTTTAACGGAAAATGCCCTTTTGTTGTGAAAAGGGACTTTTTCTGTGAAATTCAGAAAAAAATATATCCGTGAATTTCAGATTCTTTTAACAGTGAATCTTTTTTGGATTGTGGTCTGATTGTGAGGGTAAAGACTGTTGATTTAAGCTATTTTGATATAGGGTAGAATTTAATTGTCCGACAACTCAGAACAGTGCAAGTCAAGACGTGCAGTAATTTCGAAACCGCACGTCTCATGTTTTTTTTTTTTTCGGGACATATCGTTGTTAGCACTTGTACTAAGTGGATGAATGACGGTGAAACCATCAGTAAAAGTCATCATGCTGGACGCCCAGGTGTTATCAAATAAAAAGAACGTCGTAGACTCGACAGATTGGTAAATCAAAATCAGCACAAGAAACTGGCTCAATTTACATCCCAAAATAATACAAGTCCAAATGGACTTCTGTCGGAGCATACAGTTCATCTGACACTGTTGAATGTGACACTACAGGACTAATGTCCCATTTATGTGTCGCTGCTGACCAATAATCATTTTCAAATATTCCTACACTAAGCCCGAGTACATTTTGACTTGACTAGGGAATAGAGGGAAAGTGTTTCCTCATCGGATGAAACACGATTCATCCTTCAACACGTCGATGGCCATTATTCTATACTCCGTCTTCTATGCTTCTGTTACACCCTTTATACATCACGTCATACACATATTAGTTGTGGCGGCTTAAAGCTTAGGGGACCGTTCTCATGGTTGTCTAAGGGACCTGTGGTTGTTGTAGAACCAAGCGATGAGATCACGGACTATCTGAACATCAAAGCAGATCATTTGCACAATTACATGATATCTGTCTTCCGAAATGCAAGCCAAATTCCATGTCACATGACTCGAATTGTGCTCCATTGATTCCAGGAACGTAATACTGAATTCCAATTAATTCTAGTCGCATAACTCGATTGATCTTAATCCGAAGAATACATTTCGGGTGACGCTCAACGGAAGCTCTGCGCTCAAAAGTAACCAATTTGTAATATCCCGGATATGCATGACAACTGCTTGAAAAGCTAATACAATTTATCTCCGGTCATCTGCAAACAACTTGCGGCATCCGCACCAAGGCAATTTGCAGGTGTTTTGCAGACCAAAGGTGGTCCAACACGATATTGGATGATCATGATGTTTTGGCCCTTGAGTGTACGTTGATTAGTTTCAATTTGAAGTTTTCATTAAAAAAAAAAAACACTTTTTTTCTGTATGTGTCTTATGAAGTTGGGTATGTATTGAGCAATATTGTATTTTTAAAAAAAAATTGTATTAGAAGA
This sequence comes from Maratus speculifer, assembly GCA_964019185.1. NCBI lineage: Eukaryota > Metazoa > Arthropoda > Arachnida > Araneae > Salticidae > Maratus > Maratus speculifer. Next base: position 248,008,882 of record OZ025293.1, on the reverse strand, counting down.
TCTCTCAGGATTTTCCCCTTTTTTAAGTAATTAAAATTGTTTGAAAATATGCCTTCTAGAAAATTTTTGATTACCACAATTCTCTTTGTTTAAAGTATTACAGTATAACTCAAAAGTTTTCAAAGGTTACATGAATGAAACATCAAAAATTATATTAACATGTAGAAAAACCTGTGTTTAAATAGGGTCTATCAAAATTCAAACTAATCCTAATCCATTAAAATATACCAATCTTTATAGTTACATTTTCGTTTTTAACTCATTTGATCTACCAAACTTATGCGTGTTATGAATTTAAAGAATAATTTATCCGTTTTGTTCTACGTAAAACAAAATAAAAGACAGGTATCAATTTCTAAAATATGTTTAAAAAATATGAAAATCAAAAAGAAATAGAAACAAATCCTATGATTATTTTTACTTTCTTCTATCTTCAATAGAAGAACGTATTGTAATCGGAAATGTTTTCGACGGATTGACACGTTTTAGGGGTCAGCGATTCCAAAAACTATGTTTTTACAAAATGTCTGTCTTAACGTGTCTTCGTGTGTCTGTGTGTCCGTATGTCGCCATTCTACTATTAAAAAGTGTATGAAGATATGCATAGAATTGAACCAAATTTTTTGTAAATGTTTTTGACTGTGGCAAGCAGGTCCTCCTTCAGATTTGAAATATTCCGCCCGAAGGGGGCGCGGCAATCGCGATTTTTGTGCCATTTTCAATATTGTACCGGCCAAAAGTGTATGAAATTATGCATAGAATTGAACCAAATTTTTTGTGTAAGTGTTTGGCTATAGCTAGTTGATCCTTCCTGAATTTGAAAAAAAATCCGGTGGAAGAGGGCGCTGCAATAGCAATTTTTGTGTCATTTTCAATATTGCACCACCTAAGACTGTATGAAGTTATGCATGGAGTTGAACGAAGATTTTTGTGTAACTTTTTGGCTACAGCAAATAGGTCCGCCCTAAATATGAAAAAAATCCAGAGGAAGGGGGCACTATAATCACGTTGTCTGTGCCATTTTCATTATTTTACCATCAAAAAGTGTATGAAGTTATGCATAGAACTTAACTAAAATTTTTGTGAATGATTATTTTTGGGTATGGCAAGTAGTCTTCCCTGAATTTGAAAAAAAATATGCCTATCATTCTATTGTCCATTGGATCGTGCAGAGAAGGAAACTGGTTTTTATTTTGATTAATTGACTGAAGCAGAAATTTAAGATGAAAATCAAATTTGGAATAAAAATTATTAAAGCATTAACATGTGTAACTTTTTTTTATATATTATAATGTGTGTATGAGACAGAAGAAAGTTTTGGGATTGGCACATCCGACTAGTTCAAGTTATACGTGTTTCTGTTATACAGATACAGTAACATGGAAGTGTCGTTTTTACTGTCTTCTATCTTCAATAGATAAAAGTATGGTAATCGAAATTTTTTCGATTTCCGGTTTTCAACGGATTTACACGTTTTAGAGGTCAGAGATTCCAGAAACATGTTTTTTCAAAATGTCTGTCTGTCCGTGTGTTTCTCTGTCTGTCTGTGTGTTCGTGTGTTTCTCTGTCTGTCTGTGTGTTCGTGTGTTTCTCTGTCTGTCTGTGTGTCCGTATGTTGCCATTCTATCATCAAAAACTGTATAAAGATATGCATAGAATTGAACAAAAAAATTTGTGAATGTTTTTGACTGTGGCAAGCAGGTCTTCCTTCATTTTTGAAACATTCCTCTGGGTCAATCCATTTCAAGTGGTCCAGCACTGGTCGCTCGACCATTTTTTAAAAATGTGAAATTTTTTGTACAACAACCCTAACATGAAGGAAGTTCAAAATGACCGTTATTTTAATTTTACTATTTTTTGTTTGTGCATGGCGGCCATCTTTGTTTCATCGTGTGCAGCGATTTTCTCAAATGCTAGGATACACAAAATTGTAAATATCTCGTCTTCTATTTTCCCAATTGAAATGGGGTTTGCAGAATTTTGTTCAGAATAAAATAGGCTAAATGTATGGTGGTAGAATAATTTTGTAAAATAAAATTTTACAGGTGAAATTTTAGCACAAAATTTAAGATTTTTTCCAAAATCTATCCGTTTGCAAGAGGAAATTTTTCAGTCAAAGAAAACTGTCACACTTACACAATTTTTTCTACAAGTAGGTCAAAAGTGCGTGTACTCATACACCAAGTCCCAGATCTGGGAGTTGATTTCTCTTTGCGAAAAAAATTCCGAAATTCGTCAAAAATTTCAAAAATCGCACTTTTTAGGCTTTGATATCTCTGGTGGGGCACGAGATAGAAATCTGAAATCCTGACCTTTGATAGTAATGTGTAGTAGTGTTATGTACAAAGAATTTCAAGAAGGAGATTTGACTATAAGCTGAGATACGGTGATTAAAAAATGTTAAGAAATGCTATTATGAGTACATTAGGAGAAATGAGATTAGTCTCATATTACAATATTTACACAGAAAATATCGTTTGTTAAAAACAGTTTAATAATAAATGTTTAATTTACACAGATACTATATATGCTCAACAAAGAGCTTAACACTATTTACGAGAGATGTTATGAGTTCGACCAGTTACTGTTGTCAGTCCATCAGGCTGTTCTTTCTCAAAATTTTATTTGAAGCCACCCAAGTCTTGTCATCCCTTGTTAACTTGAATGAAATTTTCTAGGTTTAATAATTGAAACCATGTCAACTCGATCAGTTGCAACCCATTGTCTGAAATTTACTTTTCCTGAAATTTGTACCGAGTAAAATTGTTGCAATAGCATTTCTAGTAGGTTTGTTCCTCTGGACAAATAGTGTATTGGCTTAGCATACATTCTGAATTGTTTAAATCACACAGACGCATTTGAAGAAGATATTTGTAATTAACATTTAACTGTCTACCAAAAATAATTAATTTAAAATTTTGGAGGTATGAACAATTACATAGAAGTTTACAATAGTTTGGCAGTATTGTTTTCACATATTGTCCATGTCATATCTCAGCTTATAGTCAAATCTCCTTCTTGAAATTTTTTGTATATAGCACTATTACACAATACTATCAAAGGCCAGAATTTCAAATTTTTATCTCGTGACCCACCAGAGATATCAAAGCCAAAAAGTGCGATTTTTGAAATTTTTGACGAATTTCGGAATTTTTTTCGCAAAGAGAAATTAACTCCCAGATCTGGGACTTGGTGTATGAGTACACGCACTTTTGACCTATTTGTAGAAAAAATTGTGTAAGGTTGACAGTTTTCCTTGCATAAAAAATTTCCTGTTGCAAATGGATAGATTTTGGAAAAAATCTTAAATTTTGTGCTACAATTTCACCTGTAAAAAATTTTTTCAAAATTATTCTACCACCGTAAATTTAGCCTATTTTATTCTGAATAAAATGCTGCAAACCCTATTTCAATTGGTAAAATAAAAGACGAGATATTTACAATTTTATGTATCCTAGTATTTGAGAAGATCGTTGAACACGATGAAACAAAGATGGCCGCCATGCACAAACAAAAAATAGTAAAATTAAAATAACGGTCATTTTGAACTTCCGTCATGTTAGAGTTGTTGTATAAAAATTTTCAGATTTTTTAAAAATGGTCGAGCGACCAAAAAAATATTTTCTGGACCACTTGAAATGGATTGACCACGCTGGAAGAGGGCGCTGCAATAGCGATTTTTGTGCCATTTTCAATATTGTACCACCTAAATGTGTATAAAGTTATGGATCGAAATGAACCAAATTTTTTGTGAAAGTTTATGGCTATGGCTAATTGGCCCTCCATGAATTTGAAAAAAAAAAAAAAACGCTGGCAGGGGTTGCTGCAACAGTGATTTTTGTGCCATTTTCAATATTGCACCACTTAAAGTGTATGAGGTTATGCTTAGAATTGAACCAAATTTTTTGCGAAAGTGTATGGCTATGGCTAGTTGGTCCTGCCGGAAGTTTAAAAAAAACGCCAGAAGTGGCCGCTATAATCACGATGTCAGTGCCGTTGTCATTATTTTACCATAAAAATGTGTGATGTTATGCATAGAACTGAATTAAAAATTTTGTTCATGATTATTTTGGGGTATGGAAAAGAGGTTCTCACTGAATTTGAAAAACTCTGCCTATTATTCTATTGTCCATCGGCTCGTGCAGAGACGGAAAATCGTTTTTACTTATTTAATTGATTAATAGACTGAAGCAGAAATTTAAGATGAAAATCAAAGTTGGTATAATATTGAATTAAAATTATTAAAGCATTAACATTTGTAACTATTTTTTGAAATATTAAAATGTACGTACGAGATAGAAGAAAGTTTTGGGATTGGCACATCCAACTAGTTTAAGTGTATAACTGTTAGGTCCAATAAATAAAAAAAAGACTGATATAAAAGTCATTTAACACAGAAAATTTTATTGTGGAAAACTTCATAATTTTTTGTCAGAATGTATTTCGGGAACTATTTCAATACAAAAGTACCTAATTTTTAAAATTTTAGTTAGATAAATTATAATATCAAAGGACTATCAAATACACAGTATTCCTAAATGAGGACCGCTTTCTGTTATATCTTTGAAAATAACAGTTTTTAATTTTTTTATGACATAAGACTGTCACATACCGAAGATATATTTTTTTCAATTCTTTTGCGATGTAATTGTTTTGTTATCATTCCCTTCAATCAAAACAATTCGAAATGAAATGCTTTATCGATGTCCTTCGTCTAAATTCAAATTCCTTTCTTGTTTTTACTTCTTTTCTCCTTTTGATTTGAACTGATTAAATCAAAGAAGGAAAATAGATTTCGCTGTGGAGAAACCATTTTAGCATTTGATGGTGTCTGTCTTTTCTCCCCATTCCTGATATATTTAAAAAAGAAAATCTTTTCTTTGTATTGAGTGCAATCCAGTGTCTCAAATGTCTTGAAGTATTTTTAGGCATGGGGAGAAAAATACGAAAATATGGTTTTTGTTTAAGAGATAGGGATTTCCTATTATTGTGTTTTGTGATTTATTTTAGATTATTAACTCCAAAATGTTGGTTTTATTTTTTTAGTGAATAAAAATTATTTTTTATGCAGAAAATAAATAAGTGTAATTAATAGAAGCAATTACTCACTCACGAAAATTATTTATTATTATTTTTTTACGTTGACTGGACAATGTATTAAAATTTAAGGTAACAAAACGAAGAGAAACAAATAAAAAATAAAATGATTTCATCCTAAAGTACCCCGATATCTTAAGGGACCAGTGACCCATTTTCCCGAATTTTCATTAATTTACAGGCCACAAGCATATCAGTAGAAGGAGACGTTTTACTTTTTTAATTTCAGCTTTATTCGAAAACAAAACTCTCTTAAAAATAATACACACCTATTATTTAAATATTGTTACACATCGACAATCAAATAGCTTTAAATCACGATTCTGAGAAACATAACCATTAGTTGTAGTAAAAGAGAAGCATAAAAAGCCCATTTTTTAAATATTTTATATTTTCTTATTTATTACTGACCGAGTCTCTGTAAGAGCTGCAACTCCATTAAAAAAATTATGATTTGTAAATCTCTAATATATATCTCTAAATATCTCTAACATCAATTTTGTTATTTTAATTACATGAGTGAAGCTAATCATATTAGTAATGCTAGTTATATTAATATATATTTCAGACATGAAAAAGTAAGGTAAAATGATAAATAATCCTAATAACTGTAAGATGTATTTGCATGTGTTATTGTTGGAAGCTGTAAAAAAGCACTCTGGGCTTTTTTTAAATGAGAACATCTGTTTATATATTTCATCTCTCTTAAGGCTGCGGGTCACTAAGTTTCCGAATTCCCTTCGGTAATGTCAAGTGTATGGGCGTTTGATGCATTTTCACATTCGAAATATCTCCTCATGGAATTAAGAAGACTGTCGACGTTAACATTTTTTAAAATTTTTCATCATAGCGATATAAAATTTTGTGCATATATACATTTCACCAGAAACATATAGAACACCTTCAAAAAAATTTCCAATCTTATTAAAATTTTTAAATTAAAAAAAAAATTAAATTTCTAAACGAAATTTTAAAATGCTCCTCGTGTCTTAATTTTTGAGGTATTTTCTTGCTTTTGCATTTTTGTCACTTAAAACTCTATTATAAACGAATTTGTGTAAGATTTTTCTAATCTCTTGAATATTTAATATTTTACAATTTTTTTCTAAATTCCATATCGATTTTCATAAAAATTTTGCCTCTTAATAAGAAAAAAATCAGATTTGACTATCAAAATGAAGACGAATTTTAAAAAACTTACACAATTTTTAAACAATCAGGATACTTCCTCATCAATTTCATAAATATTGATAAAATTACGTCGCAAGGTGAATTTCAAAAATCTAAAAACGCTGAATTATTAGTTTTGAGAAAAAACAGATTTAAAGTACATAAATACAATAGTATTTATTATTTATTTCTTAAAACCTTCATAAATTATATTTTATTAAGAAAAAACTATTTTGGTACTATTATACCACAGAAATAGACTTTTTTGCGACGATTTTGCTCAAGTAAAGGTCCACTGCTCATAAAATATCATGCTCTCCTTAATAGTTTAGGTTCTTTTTTTCAGTGTTCTCTTCTTAAAGGATGCCTCTTTTCTTATTAGTTTTCTAAAACTTTTAAAATCTTTGCTTAATTTATTATTTCATGAATTTAAAAACAGACAAATTAAGGGAAAAAATTTTAATACTTCATATAAAATTAAGAGTAGCATTTAGAGATATTTTGAAAACTAAGAAAAAAAGAGATATATTTTAAGAAAAATACACAGAAAAAAGTTAGAAATATTAATATTCTAAAGAAATATTTTGAATATAAAAATGCATGAAATGCCCATAGCCTTAACATTACGGCGAGGAAGTTGGAAGCTGTGTGACCAGCACCCTTAAACATTTTGTTTGAATCGCATACGATACATTGAAACGATACTGTATTGTGTATTTTTATCTTAATAAACTGTTTTCAGTTACAAACAAAACAGTTTCATGTTTAAGGGGTTCCGGGACACATTTTAATTTTTTTTTTCTTATTGAGTTAAAACTTTGAAACTTTTCGTCATGATTAACAACATTATTTGAAAGCAAAATCACATGATAAAACTTCGCATAATTTAAAAGAATTGATTAAAAATTTCTCTAAATATTGGGGTAAAATAAAGTCGTTATAGCTCGAAGTATTACTTGTTTAGTTTGATTTTTTTAATATAAATATATAAGTTTTAATTTTCATTCAGCATTTAAAAAATATATTAATTTAAGAAAAAACAACAAAAAAAAAAATAAATAAAAAAAAATAAAGTAAAAATTAAATAAAAAATCATATTTTCAGAAGTAATCAATTTTTTTCAACTTTATGAATCATGATTAAAGTAAAACAATTGAAAAAGACACGTTCCAAGTTTGAACCATTTATATTTAACGGTTCTTGACATATAAATATTTAAATACCAGTATTGTTATAAAGAAAAACCATCATTAAGTAAAACGCATTTTTACAAGGAATCGCTTCTATGACAACCATTGTTAGTAAGCTAGATTTTGAGATCAGGAAAACGAAAAAATTAATATTTCTAGTTTCACTTAAGATAGAAATATGATACAAACGTCATTTTAAGCAGAAAAACAGAGATTTTTACTACATTTTTTTTTTTTTTTTTTTTTTTTTTTTAAGAAAATTTGTAGATTTTTGGTCTTCCGGGCCCCTTTGTGGGAAAGATCGGTACTGTCCATTTTACCAGTTTTTTCTCAAGCCAAAATCAGGCCCAGGCACCACTTTAACGTTTAACTGCTTTAGACTACTGCTGTTTTTCGATTTTTGCAGTTGAACAGGCAATTTTCTATAGATAAAGGTGTAATTTTGTTTCGCCTGGAGACTTATTAATATGCCTAGAGACTTTCGAGTACGTGAAATTTACATAAGACCGTCCTGTATATAATGTTTATCACAGAAACAGTAGCCTTTGAGTTAATCGGGTCTTTTATTCATTCTTCGATCAAGCAGTCCCGGACACCCCTTACTGTATATGTGCGACAATTTTTGTCACAGCAATTAAGGGTTAATATGAATAAGGATGTGTGACGTTCTTCGGAAGAATAAAATTATTTAAAAAATATTTATTGATATTTCGTATGGTTTTCACTAAAAATATTTATTGGCATTTCGTATATTTTTCAATAAACATACAGCCATACAAATTTTAATAAATATTTCAATAAAAAATATTAAATTTTCAAGCAAAATTATCTTTTACCACTTTGACATTGCTGTAAATGCTTATTAGTCAAAGATATAAAATTTCTTATAGGATCAAAATATATAGGAAAAAAATGCATTTCGCATTATTTTTTCTGAACCGAAACAACTTAGAAAAATATACCTTTTGCATTCCTGTATATGTCAACCCCAAATTTGAGAAGAATAACAAACTGTATATCAGTATTTTCAAAAGTTATCTTCTGCTTATATAAATGCTGAATTTTCCGACATTAAACAAGGCCAAGATAGCTACATGAAAATACTGGTATGAAAAATATTTTTTTTTCCGAATTTAGGGGTAGATTTATACACGAGTATATACTGCATGTTATTAGATATTAATACGCGTGCCTTATATACAAATAAAATCAACTGTTCATTAAAATAGACCGTTTAAATATATTCACAGATATTTCGATAAATGGTCGGAGAATGAACATTATATTTAAGCCTTGACGCAAAAAAATTAAAACAAGTCTGTTTCTTGTTGATGTGGATTTAAATGAAGTAAAATCTAATAAATTAGAATATTCCGACAATTAAATAACCATTCAGTGGTTGTGTGTTAAAGGGAAGGTTGCGACAAAAAATGCAGGCAAATTTACTTACTATTTAACCTACATTAAATCTTCTGATTTTGCCTCATTTAAATTTAGCAATTTCCAATTTGCAACTACATAAATCTACGAATCTTCAAATAATTTGTTGTAACTTATCAAATAATGTGTTATAACAAACAAATGTAATTATACAAAAATGTGTCATAAATGTTTGCACCAAGATTATCATCATTTGTTGCTGTTCATTCTAGGTTGATAACGGCCATTTTTGTTTTAATAATTCAAAAATAAATTATTATGAAGTGTATTTTACTGTTTATATTCAGAAACAAATAGCAGGTAAAATGATAGCAAAATTTGCTGTAATTTAATTTGTTTTACTGATATTCTCCACGATAGACGATCATAAATAATATATTAAAGCATCTTTGTGTTGTGTTTTTCTTCATTCTAACTCTACATTAATGTCTGAACGAGCCTGATAATTGTAGAATTGCGATGCTACAGTGAAATATTCAAAAATCATTCTGGTTGTTTAAACATTTAAGTTTCTTTCTGTTTGCAACTCTGTCTTGCTCAGCTCTTGGTAAAATAAAAATAATTTCTACAGTCTTCTAAACCTCTTAACTTTTAAATACAATTTCCAGAAATGGTAGAAGCGGTTTTGGCCCCTAAACTTTAATGGCGCATATCTACTTCAGAAGACGTTTGGGACCCTTAGTTTCTATTTAATTTTGTTTGTCTTGATGTGTACTATCACCCCTTAAAGCTTTGCCCGGTAGTTTAGATACACCCTGTATATATGTATGCCAATATAGCAAGTACATAGCAATAGCTTGCTCCTAGTTTCAGACTGACTCAGCATTTTTCCATGAACATAGCCTGTGACGTGCGTGAAGAGTCAGCAATTAAGAAATAAATAACTCAGCATATTTGGCGCTGAGAGAATGTAAAATGTAAGAGTAGAGTTAGTTATACACTGATTGTTGAAAGAGACAGACGTATCTGGCATAGCGAATATGATTCGGCTAAAAAGCCGCGCTTTTTATTATCACAGTGTATATAATTTCATGTTTAATCAAAATTTTAATTAAAACTTATTAATTGTTTCTCCAACATTGTCTTGTCTCAGTACTTTCCAGTACTTCATATATATAGAGAGATATAGATAGATAGATATCATTCTTGCTACGATAGTATCAAGCTATCATTAGCATCAAGTTTGCTATCATTTATTTAAACAGCTCTCTTTCTCTTAACTCAAAATTATAGTTTTTATTATCCATAAAAATTTCCTAAGAATTTATATCTTCTATATCTTATAATATATTTAAGAAGAAAAAATATATAAGTCTAAAAATTGTATTCCAGTGCATTTGCATATATTCATTCTTCAATTTAAATTCTTGTGACTTTTATATTTATTATGAAGTATGAAATAAAATAAGTTAGAGAAATTTGATTTATACCATCTTGATAAGAGATTTTTAAAAAGTGTAAATCTTTCATACAAGCACAGCATTTAACTCAATAATCATAGTTTGTTTATCAATATTTTTCTTCGCTTGGCATTTTTCTCTTGGCTATTTAAACAGTGATTTTATTATGTAATGCAATTTTGAATCCTACTTTAATTTATTTTTATTTTTATTTTAATGGTTTTGGCACATTTTGTCATTTATCATTTAGTCCAAAACATTGGATTCTAAACGTGTGACAGCAGAGCAAAAAGCAAAAGGAAGAAAGCCACAATACAGTGATGGATACTTTTGCGTCAGTAGGCTTCATCCCTCCATTTCCCGTCCCTTTCCCATCTTTTAATCTTTTTACTGAGTGACTCAGGAAGGGGGGGGAAGAAGTCGATAGTTGACGTAAACGTCAAGTAAATAGACAAGCGTAGGTTGTAAATAATGCAGCATGTCGATAAGACGGCAACCGCAACACAGAGTGACAATTATTTCGCAGAAAAGTTAGGAGCATATAGTGTAAAGATTTATTACTTATATGTGGTCTATGTAAAGCATTTCGCATCCCCAAAATATTGGAATTTCTGAGAGATCATTCCATGTATTATTAAATAATACAGAATAGAAGAATAATAAATAAATAAATATTTTATATTTTTACAAATGACTTTTATTTGACAGGAAAAAAAATATTTCCCTCATAAAATCCGTGATGTAATTATGTCTGTATTTTAATATTTTAAAGTAATGTTGAAACACCGTTGTCAATGCTATGGACCCAATGAAATGAAAAACGTAAATTTAAATAAATAAGTTGCTTATATTTACTTTTTATCACTAAACAATGCTTGTCTATAAAGTATTAAAATATATATCAGTAAATTTATAAACTCTAAAAATCTCTTTTAAATAGAAATTTATAAAGCCTGTTGTAATTTGAATGCTTATAATCTGATAAGTATTCTAATAATATCCTCTTTTTCTGTGAATATATCAATAGAGATGAGACTTTTCTAACGAGAAACAAGTCATAACCCATAGGTCTAGAGACTTCTAGCGACATATAGGTTCTTTATGAAGCATACGGTTTCGCTCTTTTTCAATGATTTAGATTTATTAATGTTTAATTAATATTTTGGGATATATTTATAGCAATCGGAATCTTTCACAATTAAAAAAGAATTTTTGTTTTTGTTTTAAAAAAATTGATTTTTTATATTTTCTGATCTTTTTTGTCAGAAGATTAAAACAATTTTGTCAAACTCTAAAATCTTCCATGGTTATTTAATGCTTCAGCACAACACGTCGACTAGCTTAAACCGCGCGAAGATTTACGTGTTAACATGTGTAACACATTAACGTATGTAACTAAATTTTAAAATATTAAAATGTAAATATGAGATAGAAGAAAGGTTTGGGATTGGTACATGTAACTAATCTTGATTGGAACCGAAGCATGTCAAAAATTATTTTTAAAATATATTGTGTATAACCTTTCTTAAGTAATAGAAAATATTTATTAAAATGACTAAATTTCAATTTTAAAGATTATAACTTCAATGGGATTAACAATTATACCGTATGAGCATTCATTTGCAAAAAACATGGACGACCGACTTATACTCTCGGCTGAACGAAACATGACTCCGGCGACACGAACAGCAATTTTGTAGCAATGATCGAATCAGATCCAGCAAAATTTACGGTTTGAAAAAGAGACGCTGTTCTAGTCCTGGAATGCGGAGAGAATGCAAGTTGCATTAAACATGTACTCATCACGAAAATCCGGATTCAGTTTGGAAATAGATACCGTCTGTTTTTGATTGGTTAAGTAAATTTTCATTCTAGTTCTCTATTCAAAAAATATTTTCTGTTGTGTGCTCTGCACCCATTAAAGATTTGTTCGTGAGTTTTGAATCTCTCTGTATTTGGTAAAAATTGAGTTCTTTTTTAGCCAAATTAGAGAACATACGCTAATTTTGTAATTTTATTATGATCATTTAACAAGAAAACTTGTAACTAAATAAGCTTTCATAAGTTATTAGGTATTTTAAATAGTCGAGAATATTCGACTAAACATGAGAATTATCGTCTAAACACGAGTATCTCAGTCACATATGCTCTGTTATAACAATATAATTTTTTTTAATTTTTTAAATAAAAACTCATGGGTGTCTTTTGAAGAAAACTTCTGTACAATAACTCATTTTGTATAAATTTTTGCAACTTTTAATGTGATTTCTACGTCGTCTGTTATTTTTTTCAAAGACTATATGTCATACTAGATTTGACTGGGTGTATCCTTAATCACTATCACAAATCTTATGAATTATACATTTTTCATGTAATTGTTTCAATAATTAAGTTTACCAGCATTATTAATTATTTTTTATAATCACAAGAAATTCTTATAGCAAGAATAATTTATTAATATTTACAAACTTCGAGAAATCTAGAATTACTTTCCTTATCACATATTTGTAATAAGACTTTAAAATTTCTATGTTTTGGTTTCCTTTAGAAAATACCTCACATAAAAAAATGCTTTGAAACCATCTTCCTGTGTATTCCAAAAAGTTTTTTTTTGTGTAGCATTCAGTTTGTAAATCAATAATAGTTTACTAAAGAATATTGTGTATTCTAACCTCAAAAAATATGCGTTTCACTGTTTCTAGAATTTTTTGAAAAATATTAGACAGAAGATTGCATTAATGTCACATTGTTACTTGTAAGAAGGTATTCTTAAAAGAAGGGTGTGATACATAATAAATAAAAATATATCTGTATAAAAAATCTACATATTTTTTACCCTTTTTCTAGTGTTTAATGTTTTTTTCCAAAGATGTAAATAATTAAATATGATTCACGTGAGGGTAAGCTGATAATTTAAAAATCAATTTAATAAAAGGTACGTGATGCAAATATGGCCAATACAGGTAATATGGTCAGCCCGCAATATTTCAATTATCTTCAGAGAAATCCAAAATATAGTGCTTAAATCTGTTACCTAGACATATGGAAAACTCAATTTAGTACGGTGTTGGCAACAATTCTTGATCACGTGCAAAAGGAGGGTAGTCATTGTTGATTTCTTGTCAGTTGAATTAATATGCTATAAAATTTTCTCTGGTAAGTTTGTTATTTTTCATATTTAAACAAAGTAATTGTATTTACTGTTATGTATAATATTTTTCTGGTTTAATGGTCTTTTTCAATATGACAATAAATTTCAATATCTAAATTTTCAGACAGAATTACAAACAGTTTTTAAAAACTCATCAGTGATGGTAATGTGACAATTGGGCATATTACCTACACATATGGTCATATTTGATAGATATAAATAGATGGCTCTAATTTTTTATATTTATTTATTTTATTTATTTGTTTTTGTACATAACTAGTTAAAAAATTTAATTGAAAACTGGTATTAAATAACAAATTAATAAACTTTTGAAAATATTTATTACATGATACCAAGTAAGCGCAATTGAAATCAAATATGTATAATAATGTTCAAAACAAGGTTAAGTGGTATGTAAATTTGAATAAAGTTTAGTTTTACTTCATACTCGCAAATTCTCTGACGTTTTTATTTTAGATTATTTATGCCGGAAAACAGACGATTTAGGAATTAGGAAAGTCTAAATGGGTGTGTGAGAGCAATAAAAATTATCGAAAAATGCTGCTTTAAAAATGTATATAGACGATAAAAATTCCTAGATGAAGATTCGTCGTTATATTGTTAATAATAGGACTTAAATAACTATTGTGTAACAAAAAGCAGTTCTCACAACAGATGAAGGAAGAAGATCTCCTCACAAGAACTTTTAGGCTTGCAGATGTCGTTTATCCTGTTGTGTCAAAAATAATTAAACTGCGTTTTTAATTTTTTTCTATGAAAGTGAAATAATACATAATCTGTCATTTAGAAAAGATATGGTTGGCCTGTGCTGGTTGAACGCAATTTTTCAAGAAATTTCAATTTTTCCAGTAGTAGAAAAATTCTCATGATATCCTAAGAAATAATATTTAGTAAGGACACAAAAGTTTGTCGTCACAGTTTGCATATAGAATTAAAGATTTGTGATGAAAAAGGCTAAAAATTACTGCATTTGGATACTAAACAGCTTGGTAAAATTCTAAAAATTGTGACTTGGGCAGTGTAACTGGGTTATTACTCCCTCGATGCTTCTGTATAAAGGTAAGTTTGGAACCATAGTGGGTACATGATTTGACTCTCGATTCTGCATGTCAAATGACAACAAAGGTAAACATGACAGCACATATCTTTTGATATATAGATCAATCATTTTTTAAATGGCATTTTTCAACTTTGTGTACTTACTGATACAAACAATGAGCTGCTTCCTTTGGTTAAATTTTGTTTTGAGCCACTGAAACAATTTTGGGACCAAGGTCTTTATTTTTTGAATAAACCAACTACCGGAACATTACAAAGGCCCGATTTGAATGAATTGATGATGAATGAATGTCATGACCCCTGGTACAGTTAAGGGTATCTTCAAAGAGACAAATATATATACTTTAATCCCAAATGCCATCCTCGAAAAAAGCTTTTGCTCCAAGTTCTGTTTCTGAAAACCCACTTAGAAATAAAGAATAGTGCCAGAAGTTGACAAAGCCCCGCGGATTTCACTGATCTTATCCCACTGGTATCTTCTGAATAACACAGTCGTCATACTTCTCCTCCGTCAAGTTCTTTTGTCAGACTCTAGCTGTGATTCTTCATTTTTTTAAGATAACGACGGTAATAGTCCCTCTGTTTATGACTCATCGTTTCAAGAATTACTGCCATCCAGAATATATGGAACCTTCCAGAAATATCTGGAATTTTTTAGTTCCCAAAAATGTGAAGTAAAAAAAATAATAAAAATATTTTTACCGTAAATGTTTAAAATCAGGGTTCGATCGGGTACCGTTATTTTCCAGGTTAAATACCAGTATTCTTAAAAAAAAAAAAAAAAAAAAAAAAAAAAAAAAACATATGTTTAAATGCGTGAAATTTCGCTTTCTTTAAAAAGAGATTTTCTATATGAAAACACTAGTACCAAAGAATTTTATAGTTTGGAAATTCCGGAACCGTACGAACTCTGAAGATTGTTAAAAATTTATTTCTAAATTTCCTTCTTCTTTGTTTTTTCATTATTTTTGTAAAGTTTCAAAAATTATATTTGGTTTTGTGCAGATTTTGGTTTTTCACGCGTTAAATATGAATATTCTCATAATATTTCTCATATGACCGCATTACCTGCATATGGGTATATTACATTCATCAACAACATTTTCCTTTTAAAAAAATCCTGTAAGTTTAAATCTTGATTAATTAAATTCAACTTTTTTTTCCATTACTAAAAGGACACTACTCTTTGAGAGAATTTATATATTTAAAAAATCAATCATTATTATCTCTAAAAAATTTAGCCTTAAAGTCGTCATATTACCTGCGCTTACCTTATATTGAGCATACTTACTTAACAAATATAATACTGTAAAACCGTTTCACGAAAAAATAATTCAGTTACGAAATATATGCTTACATAATACAGGGTGTTTCATAAAAGATGGGCAAAACTTTAAGAGCTGATAGTACACATACAAACAAATAAATTTCATCAAAGAATGTATGGTCTAAAATAAAACACAAAGGAGTTGATACATTTAGAAACTTGATCCATGCGAGCGTTAAAACTCCAGTCCTTATGCGAGATCGGAAGAATTACTACACTAATAGCATGCAACTGTGATATGGACAGGAATAAATATGCAAAATTTCGTCTTAATTAATACATAAAATAGGCAGACCGGGTGTGCAACTATCAATCGCAGTAGAAAAATATCGGAAGATGTTGCCAATTACTAATAGGAAAAAGTCTGATATGCATTTCATTTGTGGAAATGCAAATGGAAATGACTCAGAGGCTCAACGATTGCACTGATAGCGGATCCCGCCTTGCTTTTGTCACTTAATCGTTCTTTGCATGTTTTTGTCTGGAATAACTTCATCACATTTGTCGCCCTCTAGCATGTTGGATTTTAATTTCGACTCTGAATTCTTTTGTGAAAGTTGTTTGTTTGGATCTTACTATCACCTCTTAAAAATTTACCCATCTTTTATGAAGCACAGTGTATATGTAAATTTTAAATAGTCCTTAATCCGTTCATGTTTTAAATTTAGTTTATAGCATTATTCCATTTAGTTCTAAATACATTTTATACTACAGATGTACTACAGATTTTATAGTGCATACAATTTTTTTCTTATAAAGGACATTCAATTTTATGTATAGTGATGTTCAGAATATGGATACTCATTTATCGCAGATTTATAAAGGACACGTAATTACAAAAAGTGCGTCGCGTAAAAATAAATTAAAAAAAATTCTTCTGGATATGACGAATAATCCGATTAAATTGTTTCATCTTTAACGAAGGTATGTGAGTTGTATTTCTTAGAGATAAGTTTTTATGTTTATTCACTTAACTTAAGAAATGACTTTATGTGTCTTATGTTATATATTTATCACATTTATGTGATTATTTTTCTGATCATAGTTGTTGAGATACTAAGACTTATATCAGAACGGCAATTTAGAAGACCAGTCTGTTATTTTGGAGAACATCAGACGCAAAGAAAAAAATGTTAAGATTTCAGAAGAAATCCCACATTATTAGTTGATTTATTTATTTACAGTATTTTAAGGGACTTATGAAGTTACTTTTCATGACAGCTAAAACAAACCTCTTTCATATTTCTTGAGATTAAATATAAACATTAAAGCTACTTGTTTTGTCATTTTTGCTGTTAAGAATTATTTTCTTGATTTCTTGTAAAATAAAGTTTAAATTGATTTTTAAGTTGGAATTTTCCTGCTTAACCATATGTGACAAAAATTGAAATCTGTTTAAAATATTGTGCAATATTAATCGAAAAGTGCATGCTGATATTTATTAGCGTGTGAATTTAAAACAAAAATATTTATATTTCAGAAACATGTGAAATTGTGAAACTTCTTTTGGTGCATTGTTTACTCTCATATAGCAAAAAATAGTTATGTGTACTTATATATATGTATACATATATGTAACTATGACGACCCGCTGTTCCATTTATCATTAGTTAATTGAAAATGTGATTCATTAAAAGAATCTTTAACTTTCTTCTACTATCAAATGTATTATGTTGAAGAACACCATTGTTTATCAACATGGATTATATCGAGTGGTTATTAGGCCTATTTGGAAATTATCGCAGTAAAATTTTAAAGAGTCACAAATCTTTCCTTTTGACGTTATAGGAATATTTATGCACTCATAAACTTGTTAACAATTAAATGTCTCTTTAGATTTCTTCAAACATCAAAAGTATAAATGGAAGATACAAAGCCGTGATATCCACCAGGAAAGTTGAAATTAAGATTACATGAGAAGCAGTCTCTGGTGTGTTTGTAACCTACAGCAAAAATTATCCGACAAGTTGCCTGGCTAATTATTCCACGAATAAACATTCTTCGTGAATGCTGAGATTCGAAGCTGAGATCGGTGCCAGGACTATTAGACCGGGAAGAGGCCGCACAGATAATCACCTCATCGTGTTCACGAGTAAAATCTAGGATTAATTAAATTTCTATTCGGATATTAATACGCAATCTGTTAGCGAAGACGAATCTTGGTGGAAAACATAAAAAGAATCCGATTTTAGCGGTCTACCCGTAGGCTTACCATTGTGCTTTGCTGCACACAAAAGCATTAAAACACGGAAGATCGAGAACAGGAAAACATAAAGGCGATGATAGTATGAATTGTTTGCGAGCATTTCAGTGGTTTTCGGAGTTTCAAGTTGGATAAAATTGGACTGAAGACGATGACAGATCCGGTCGTCCATCTTCAAATAGAAATGATAAAAATCTTCAGCAGGTGCAATTGTTGATGACATAAGACTGTCCATGTCCACTATGACAGATGCATTCCATAAACACACTGTAAAAAATTTGCGCAATGTTCTTGACATTTACTGTGTAACATTCCTGGATTTTCTCGGATTATTTTTGCTCATACAAGAATAACGAGAAATCTTGTGTAATACCTTCCACAATCTTGTGTAACTTTTCGGAATAGTTGAGAAAGTGGTAATTACTGATAAACTGTGAAACGTTCCGAATATTTTCTGTGTATCATTCCTTACTTTTAGTAAGCATACTTTTTGAGCTTTTGTGCAACTTTTCGGATTTATTCTAAAATAGAAATTATTGGTAATCTGTGCAAAGTTATATCTGTTTTGTGTGTAATATTCCTTATTTTGTGGTTAATACATTAATTACAAAAAATAATAGTTTCTTTGCGCGTATGTCATTTCAGTGGTGACCATCCCCCCCAAACCTAATGACGCAAATCCCCCCCCCCAAAAAAATCTTCATACTTTAACATTAACCCCTGCCCCCTAAACAGAATATCAATTGTAAAATATATTCTAGTTATAATCTACTGCACATTCAAACCATTCAGCAGTTGAGTTATTATTGCCCTTATCTAGAATTGAAAGAAAACACAGGAACATTTCTTGAAATTCAATGTTGAAAAAATTTAAAAGTGGTATTAATTGAATCAAGATTTACAAAACATAGCGAATTGAGTATAGAAGAATGAGTTCTTATTGCCCTTATCTAGAATTTAAAGAAAGGAAACAAAGATACATTTTTTGGAAAATAAATGTTGAAAAAATAGATAAGTGATATTAAAAAAAAATCAAGAATTTTTTTACGAGTAAAAAAAAGAAATATTACGAATTTAAAATCCCCTCCCCCCAAAAATGTACATTTTCTAAAAATCCCCCCCCCAAAAGAAAAACTAAATTGCATGACGCATCTTGCGTCAGCAAACCTCTCTCTGGGCACTCCTGTGTCATTTTATTATCCCAGTTCTGAAAACACTACGGGATCTTGCGCTATAAAAAAATAACACGAAGGTGCGTATACCCTTCTAACTGTGCATCTCGAAGCTCTTGTTAAAATTTCTGCTCTGTACAGCTCCTGAGCTATATTTTACATGTAAAAACTAATTTTTTGTGTGTTTATCACTTTGCTCGCTTAGTTATGAATCGAGTATAGAAACTACACTGTTAAAACTAATGGTGACACATTGCACCTTTTAGGGGTGAAAGGCTTGTCTCACTGGTGACACCCCTAGAGGAGCTAAAATGGCACCCTTAACTAGGGTGAAAGGATGGCACCCCTAAACCAGGGTGTTTCAGGGGGTGAAAGGACGGCACCTCAGGGAAGAATAATGGCACCCCTTATCCACAGTGTTCAATAAGGTGAAACGAAGGCACCACAGGGGAGAATAATCTCACCCCTTATCCAGGGTGCCCCAGGAGGTGAAAGAATGGCATCTCAGGGGAGAGTAATGGCACCCCTTAACAAGGGTGCCCCAGGGGGTGAAAAGATGGCGCCTCAGGGGAGAGTAATGGCACCCCTTATCCAGGGAGCCCCAGAGGGTGAAAGGATCACATCTGAGGGGAGAGTAATGGCACCCCTCACCCAGGGTACTTTAAGGGGTGAAAGAATGGCATCTCAGGGGAGAATAATGATATTACTTATCCAGGGTGCCCCAGAGGGTGAACGGATGAAACACATAATCCAGTGTGCCCTGTGGCATCCTACAAGAAATAGCACTCACAATCTATGGCCCACAGTTGCAACCCCCCTCCCCCCACCCTGCTTGTCAAGAAATTGTATTGGTTTGAATCATGAAATAGAAAGTGTTTACCCATTTTTAAATTGAATTCTGCAGAGAAAATTATCATGATCAGTCAATATTTTGAGTCTTTTTTTTTTCTTTTAGATTGATGGAATATTATATTTTTAAACTCATTATCAGGTGTCCAAAGAAAAATTGTAGCATATTTTTGTAACTCAGAGAGGGATAATATGAACTACAAAAATAATCATAGAAAGGCAGAGAATTCAAATTGTACTTTCATTTACATGGAGAGTATTTTAAGAAAAATTCATAATTTTAACTTTTATACAGTCTTTGCATTTCAAAATCACCAATCATAAGTCATCACTATTGCATTGTTAGTAATACCCAAAAGGTTTTGTTAGAATAAATCGGAAAATTTACACAACATCTACATCTATTTTCTGCCTCTAAAAATCACTGAGTTAGAGTCAAATATTGTGACTTTGTCATGCAATTTGAAGCCTGATTTTCAATTTTATGTTTTGAAGTTCTTGTAAAATGAAATAAATCATGATTTTTGACTGTCTCTAACTCATATGTTTTGACCAAACTTTTTGGGTATGTTTAAAAAAGGGCCAGTAACTATTTTTGTGATTGGGCATTTTTAGATGCAAGAACATTATAAAAATTTGATGTTTTTTGACTCCAAAATAAGAGAAAGTACAAATTGAATTTTCTATCATCATATGAATATTTTTATAATTTTCTTATAGTTTCAGAAGTAATAAGTAACCATCTTTTTTGACACATAGTATATTGCTTGACATGTATTTTCATTATTTTATATACAGGGCAACTGAAAAGTATGGGAACACAGAAAAATGCTATATCCTGTAAAATATATGACATAATTAAATAATAAAATATAAAAGAAATAACAATATTTTAACAAATTGTTCACTGGCTTGAAATTTATTTTTTACACAAGTTTGAAAACGAAAGATCACAGAATTGACAGTCCGCTGCAGATAATTCTGATTTAAATCATTCTATGCCTTGATAATTTCGCATCACATACAATGCAAATTGGGGATTTTCTATTTCTAGCTTTTCTACAGAAGTCAAGTGAGCTAAGATCTGATTGTTCGAAGGCAATACACCTGTTATTAAATATCCACGCAGATGGTCAATGTTGTTTTTGCTCCATGTGAAGGCCCCAATACTGCTGGAAGTTCCATTAAAGTTATTTTGCTTCCATGAGGCGAATACTTCGTTGAACATATTAGTTGCTGTTCATTTTGACGGTTGTGAACTTTTCGGAGGATTAAGATTTTCATATAGTAGAAGAAATGCTACAAAATTTTTAAATAAGCATTTCTCAGATTTTAGTTGTGAAATATCAATGTCAAAAAACGCACCAATATTTTTTCAGCTACCCTGCTGTATCTAATTAAAAAATGTAAAACCCAAATTAGAAAAGAATATGTAATAAATGCTGTGTAACTTTTAAATTAGTAAGAATACTTCATATTCTTTAAAATTCTTCCAGAAAGTTAGCCATCAAGCTATGAAATGAATTATAGAAAATAAATTCAATTTATAGTTGTGGTAAAATCACAGATGAAATTGAGTAAAAAAAAATCATTTTTACAATACATGTAGTACTTACTTTTATAGTGAACTTATGGAAATCCATATTTTATAGCATATATCCACACAGGATTAGAAATTAAGAACTGTATGTAAGGTGTCAAAATAATGCCTACAATTTTTTTTCGATGTGCCAACTGCATTTCATATTTTCTTATTTCTTTTCACAACCATGTTAATAGTAATAATATTGCATTGCATATTTAATTTTAATGTATTGAAGGGAAGTGGGGAGGAAACTTTATATATTAAACACTTTTTCTTACTAAACAAAATAAAAACTGACTTTCCATAAGTATGAAATCTGATTAAACTACAATATTTGGATTCTGGAAAAACTTATTCTTTTTATAAAGCTAATATGCATGCAAAACAGATAATCAAGCAAATATGTCCACAGAGAGAAAATATGAGCTTTAGATATAACTAACGATAAGCTAATTTTTAAAAAATCTGAGATTAACAGTACATCAGAAAATAAAAAGTTAGCAAATAAATGAATCTTTGGTTGCCAATTATGGTGGGGCATTTAAAACATTTCCAAATCACACCTTTTTTTTTTTTTGTTTGTTTGAGGAAGGGAATACAAAAATTTTAAAACAATTTTAATACAGTTTCTTATTTTAGGAACATATAAGGATGAAGAAATATCTCATAATAAAAGAAAATCTTGTTTAAAGGGGTGTAATATCCAAGGACCAGTTTTATCAGTCATTGGTGAAAGTGATGTTAACTTAGAGGTTATTGAAATGTTCAAAATTCTTAAGACACGTGCTGATGTCATGATGCAGAGGGGGGGGGGGATGTATGCTAAAATACAAATGAAAGCATTTGCTAAACAAAAATTAAAGTTAAAGAAAGCTAGCTATCAAGATTTGACGACTAGGAATAATTTTTCTATAATTTAGTTTCATTTGACGACTAACGACTGCTGATTTCTAGTCCTGTATCCACATCAAAACACTTTCTGCCTAATTGTTTTTGTGTTTTGACTTATTGCATCTGAAATTTTAATCCACTGAGTAAATAAATCCACTGAGTAAAATGAATAAAACATTGAATAAAAAAAACAACCTTTTAGTTCAAATAATCTTTTTATTGTAAACACGAAGAATGTATTAAATATTATTAAACAAAGACGTAACACTATGTGGAACTGATGCCACTGATAAAATTTTGAAGACATAAGTATCTAATAAAAATGATAAAAATTTAAATTGGCTTTTACTATAGTTAACGTTAAACAACCAAAACAATGCATACCACAAAGTAACTAAGCTTATAAAAGTATCAGTTTTTATAATTAACTGTTTATATAAAATTAATACATAGCATGAGTAATTTAACAAGTTGCTTGAGTTGCGGAGCACAGTAACAGGTTGAAACACAGAAATTTCTGCACCTTCTTCATGATAAAGAATCGGAAACTTTTCTTGTATCAAGCATGGTAATGTAAGTACTATAAATTTAAGTTCACTATCTGAAAAAATAATAGTAACACATTAAGGAACACACACAACAAGACAGTCCAATTAAAATCTATCATCAAAGTACAGCAAAAATTGCAGATGAACAAAAAAAGAAAGAATAAAATTTAAATAAAATTTAAATTATAGCTCACAAGGCTATCAAAGCCTGACAGCTAATGTGCCCGCAGGTTCTGTATGTAACGTGATAACTCTTTATATAAATATCAGATTTGCTTCAAATTTTATATGTAGGTTCATTCTGATAAGGTTCTTCACTGATTAGCATTGGAGGTTCACTGGTTAAATATGAAGGGGGAGGGAGAAGAGAGTGCTACCCTCCTTAATTTATATAAATATGCAGAAATCATGCAGAATTATCACATTTTCTTCAAATTTTGTTAATAATTTCACTCTGATAAGGCACTTTCCTGATTAGTTTTAGGGGCTCATTGGTTAAGTATAAAGAGGGATGGCAGTTAATCCACTGTCCAATAACTTACAGTTAGTTGATTTCTTTTATTTTTGGAAGGGCATTATTCTTTGAAATAAGAGTATAATATACAGTTGTATGTATAGCCTGCGAGCTCAATGCCATCCGTTTAACTGGGCACTTTCTTCTTTATTGCCTATTTTCGGACAGCACGAGAAAATTACATGACCAACTCATACTTGTCATTCAGATATTCTTTTCCTGTATTATCATTAAGAGTTACAAACTATTTACATTATTAACCATATTTACAAAACATATCTTGGAACAAAGTGTCTATTCCAGATTAGCAACGAATTTCCCTAACATGTACAGGTATTCCATACCAGTAATAATAATAAAAAAATGAGGAATTTTATTCAAATTTATTAGTAAGCCCCTATTATGTATCCTATATTGACACTAATCAATGAATATATGGATACAACCCCCCGTGTTTTTCCTTCATTTTGCTAATAACGAATTTTCAACGTATTCTATTGACGATTATTTTCAAAATTTTCAAGATGTGATTTTGCAACTTTCACAAAAGTTGCTCTATACATTTGGCTAACATAATATGCGAATGAAATTTTGATATCTTTGACGCATGCGCAGTGAAAAATTATTTAGTAAACCTACTCAATATTCGAAAAATTTTTATAATTTTTAATTCTGATTACAGGGTATTGTGCGCAAGGTTGTTTGTCACATTTTCTGAAAAGAATGTTATTTTATATCAAGAACTCTTCAAATTATAAGCAAAAATCTTGGGTAAATTTGAGACTGTTTTTCGGATTCGTAGAAAACCTTAATTTTTCTACGAGTATACATGCTATCGACATAAAAATGAACACAGTTTATTACAATAAGCCACTTAATCATAATCTACAGTTTGAGCGCTTTTGCTACATTAGTTTTGACAGGGTTATCCAAAAGATATTCATTCTTTTTTAATTTGTTGACGGTCCCCTATTGGAGTTTCGGAATAAAACCTTCAGGGAAATATATGACTTATACTACACTACCTGGCCATTGATTATCGTCCACTTGCGATTTTAGACATTTTGTTAAATATCTAGAAAAATACATGAGAAATTATCCTGAAACTCTCAGTGTATACACATAATAGTACAGGTCATATATTTCCGTGAAGATTTTTTCCAGAAACCTTATAGGAGACCGCCAACAAATTAAAAAACAATGAATATCGTTTGGATAACCCTGTCAAAACTAATGCAGCAGAAGCGCTCAAACTGTAGATTGCGATTAAGTGGCTTATTGTTATAAACTGTGTTCATTTTTATGTCGATAGCATGTATACTCGTAGAGAAATTAAGGGTTTTATAAAAATACTCCCAAATTTTTCCAAGATTTTTGCTTATAATTTGCAGAGTTCTTAATATAAAATAATAATATTTTCTCAAAATCTGACAAACAACATTGCACATAATATCCTGTAATCAAAATTAAAAAATAATAAAAATTGTATGAAAGATGAGTAGGTTTACCAAATATTTTTTCACTGCGCACGCGTCAACGATATCAAAATTTCATTTGCATATTATGTTAGCTAAATGAATAGAGCAACTTTTGTGAAAGTCGCAAAATCATAGCTTGAAAATTCTAAAAATAATCGTCAATATAATAAGTAGAAAATCCATTGTTCCCAAAATGAAGCAAAAAAAATGAGGGATTGTATCCAAATGTACTAGTAAGTTCCGTATTGTGTATTCTATATTGACACTAATTAATAAATATGTGGATACAACCCTTCTTGTTTTTGCTTCATTTTGGAAATAACGGATTTTTAAGTGATTCTATTGACGATTATTTTCAGAATTTTCAAGCTATGATTTTGCAACTTTCAAAAATGTTGCTCTATACATTTATCTAACATAATATGCAATTGAATTTTTGATATCGTTCACGCATGAGCAGTGAAAAATTATTTAGTAAACCTACTCATTTTTCATACCACTTTTATTAATTTTTAATTCTGATTACAGGGTATTATGTGCAATGTTGTTTGTCACATTTTCAGAAAATATTATTATTTTATATTAAGAACTCTGCAAATTATAAACAAAAATGTTGGAAAATTTTGGAAGTATTTTTATAAAAACCTTCATTTCTCTACGAGTATACATGCTATCGACATAAAAATGAACACAGTTTATAACAATAAGCCACTTAATCACAATCTACAGTTTGAGCGCTTTTGATGCATTAGTTTTGACAGAGTTATCCAAAAGATATTCATACATTTTTTAATTTGTTGGCGGTCCCCTATAAAGTTTCTGGAAGAAATCTTCACGGAAATAGATGACCTGTACTATATTTTTTATACACTGAGAGTTTCAGGATAATTCCTCATGTATTTTTCTAGATATTTTGCAAAATGTCTAAAATCGCAAGTGGACGATAATCAATGGCCAGGTAGTGTATTATATTTATATACTAAGATTTTCAAGATAATTCTACATACATTTTTCTAGATATTTAACAAAATTTCTAAAATCGCAAGTGGACGGTCATCTCTGGCCATATAGTGTATATCAGGAGCTTTAGGGAACTGGCTAATTCTTTATGTCTCCCTTTTGTTATATGGGGGAAAGTCGGGTGGAATGGGACTGTAGGTTTTTCTCTTTGTGCATTATTCTAAAGATTTCATCGATCGCATACAAGATGAAGCAATGGTAATCCATTCTTCAGTTTACAAAAAAATATTGATATGCATAGACTTGCAAATGTTTGAAAGAAATTTTTTTTTCTAAAATCCAATTTAAATTTGATTTATTTGCTCTCAATATATTAAAGGCTTGTTTATGTATAAATGTAATAGTTTCCCTATTTATGGAACATTATACTGTATATTATCCATAATTTAAACTAAGCCTAAAGCAGTATTTTTGTTTGAACAAGAAGTTTAACACAAACAAGGAACTGGCGAGGAATGGGACATGCCAGAAAAGGGATGAATTTGATGCGTCCAGTTCCTTTTTTTAATTAATAATAATGTGAATTGCTAACATGCAAATTTTTTAGAGGATAATATATTAATTATAACATTGATAATATATGCATTTATACATCAAAATGTAAAGAAAGTGATGATTATTTAAGGCTCAACGCTAGGCACAGAAAAAGACCCGGATGATAATGCAAAGTCTATGGGGGCGTTCTTTTCAAATATTTCGCCGAAATTTTAATATTTTTACGTGATTGTTTTGCACAAGATTGCTGAGGGCGATCCGCAACCGGCGTAGTTTTTACTTTTTCAGTTTTTGTTTCAGATTTTTTTTTTTTTAATTACTTTAACTTACGAAATTGGTTTGAACCGGTTCTGAAATTGAAACTATCGTTATATTCTCAGCTATCTTGTTCAAAAGAATCATGTAAAAATATTAAAATTTGAGTTAGGTATTTCAAAAGAACGCTCCTATAAACTTTTACATTATCATCTTTACATTCTGAGCCTAGTGTGGGGCCTTAATGACACCTATGACAGAGAATCCTGAATTTTCATTCCAGTCATGAAGATACTGGAATTTTATATTGTGGCATATACATTATCAACTTACAACCTTTGTTTGATTGTTTATCTTACTGACACTATAGGTTATTTTGTGCCTTATAGCTTTTTTTTTATTATTGCTGTCCCATAACTCTTAATGAGTAGGTATGAAACACATTTTGAAACTTACGTTCTCTTTAAAATAAAATAGTATTTGCACGTTATGTTTCTATATTGTTCAGGGGGATTAAAAAGTGTTTTACCTTGCATGCTATAAATTGAATTGTTTCTTTTTGTGTATATATAAAAAAAAAATTCTTACTTTTGTAAAAAAAAAAAAAGTCCCACACCACCCCACTCTCCCCTATATAGATATTATATATTAATACACCAATTACATGAAAATAGAATTTTTATCACTAGTATTAAAATACAGTTTAAGGGCTAACAGTTTATTGTATATCCTTAAGTTTTTACCACCTTCTCCCCAGGTTTTTACCGGCAAAAAGCCAGCCCTGTTTATTGGTCTTGTTTCAGAACGGGTGGAATGAAAGATTGTTAAAAATTATGTCATTAGAAAAATGTTTAAGATTTATAAATGACAGTGCAAAAATCGCCTTTGAAACACGAGATCTTCATCACCTGCGGAAAATTTTCACATTTGTGTAAAATTACGATATAAGTTTTTATTCATTGTTATATTTTTTGAACACACACTATTTCTGTAAACTATTCTGAAAGTTCAGTGGAGTAAATACAGATTGTTTTCCTTTTATAATTTGAATGTTCATGACTACAAATTTGTCATATCGGATGATGTTGATGATTAAGAAAGGGGGGGGGGACTGATTACGGTCTAATCAAACTTAAATTACTATTATTGAAAAAAAATATTTTATTTTATTTAACCATAAAATTCTGCTACTAAATAAGGTTTAATGCGAAAGAATACTTTCGAAAAAAAAAATGGGTGTAAATCTGCATAGCCGATAATCAGATCATAAGGTTTATTCAATGCAATACCCTAACATTTTCTCACCTTTTTGAAAGAAAATGAAACCAAAAGTATGGAAATATGAAGAATTGGGAGTAAGAAAACATAATGGTAAACCCAAGATACCGCTAAATTCGGGGTTTTAGGCATTTCCCACCAAGGTATGACTTGGCTGACTAATAACGTTTTAATATGCAAATCGAGGTTTTATCCGCGATTTTTATCCTTAAGTGAGACTAAATGATTGTCCGTGCTACCGCCTCCCGATCTAATCTTATTATGAAGATTATTTTGGAAATAATGGTGGTTAATAAGGAAAATATTAATAATGAAAACCCTGTAAATAAGTTTTGATTACTTTAAGATTTGCAAGTATTCAATTGTCTTAAATGAAAAAGTCCCCCCCCCCTCTCAAATAAAGACAAATCAAGTATACTGAAACAATATTAGAGAAGTTACGCGAGGCTGCAATATGGTGTGAATTAGCCTTTACAGGAGGGTTTCGGATAGCATCTATCCGACAATATATACAAAGCCGGCCAGATGCTGTCCAAGATCCCGTGTAAAGGTTAAAATTTAAACTTCGCGAATAAAATTAATTGCTTTTAACTGTATATAGACGCAAAAATATATTTTAACCTTAACTGCTCTGACAAAAATTGTTACATAACTACTGTGAGCTGTCTGTCAGACCATTTAATCTGAAGATGAATAAAATGTTACATTAATTCTCAGAATACTATTTATGTATTAAACTTTGTGTACAAGAATATTATAAATAAATTCAGCCATTAAAAAGTATTTAGAGGTAGTAATAAGACTCCAAACTAAAAAAAATTGACCAGTATCTATAGTTAAACTAAAAATTACAAGTTAAACTGTGAAACTTGAAAAACTCACGGTGTCTGAGACCACTAACAGCAGTTAAGGGTTAAATCTAAACAGCTGAGTTTAAACATAAGGTAAAATGGTCATAGAATATTCCGATTGCAACAAGATTCGTCTATAATAACTGATTTGTAATGAAAAAATATGTAAATATTTTTACAATCTTTCATTTCGCTCTTTCTAATTGTGCGCCCTTAGTATTCCCGTGCCTAGAGCAGTTTGCTCCAATTGCTCCTCGGTAGCTAAGGCCTCGATAAATCATTTTAAAATATTGACATGTAAACGAGAAATTGTAAAATAACTACCTCATAGATTTAACATTAGCAAGCGGGTATTTTGGTGAGAGTGTAGCTTGTAGCTTCACATAATAAACTTAACAATCAATCATACTAACAAAAAAATCCAATTTACTGTTTTTTATGACATTACTTATAAGGATGTACGATAAATTAACGTTACAATAAAATAAAATAAAATAAAGTTAAATCTTACCTTTAATCAGACTTTGCCCGGTTCACTGGTCGCGCAAACCGGATCGTTAAGTCCTCATTGTTGTTTCATTGTAACTCAGTGGTTAGTCCTCAATTAATATCGCCAATTTACACACTGCTATGTTTTGATTTGCTCACACCCGTAATCTTTACTTGCTGACACCGAAAGCAGAAAGACACGCGTCATAGCGCATGCGCAAGTTGCCAGTCACCCGATGAGGTGCTTACGAAGTGCATGGCACCTTATTTAGCTCCCATCATCCAGTAACAGATCTGTCGTCACCCCCAACCGCATATTCAAGCTGCTATGACACCCTAGGGTTCCAAATGGCACCGCCTTTTCACCTCCGGGTCCCAAATGGCACCGGTTTGTCACCTTTATTTTTAACAGTGTAGAGTCACTAATTTTTACCGAAGCTTTAACAACGCATTTAATTGTAATTCTCGAATATTTTTCCCCAGTTTATACTTTGAAGACTCTTCTTGGTCTTTATTTCCATATGAACTACATTTTTGCGTGTAGGTCATTTTGTTGCCTCAGTTGAAGAAAAAGACTATGGGATCTAGAGCAACGAACTTTAGAATGAAAGCGCGTATGCCCATCTTATTGTGCATTTTGAAACCTATTTTTCTAAATTCGACCAATGATCGTTTTACGAAATTATTTTATCAGTGATTGTTTGATGAAATTCTCGATCTTAGTACCGCAACTTTTTCTCCAAATACTTACTATTTCCGATTAGTAATATTCGCCTTATTTAATCAGCATGCCAGTTTAGAAGATTTTTTTTACAATGTCTGTCACTATTTCCGAATAGTAATCTTTCTGTCATTAAATAAAGCGATTATTACTATTCGGAAATAGTTTGATGTTCATATCAAAAACCTAATATCCATGTATATGTATTCGCGTCGTAAGCGAGATCCTTTGTCCAAGGAATGAAAACTTTATCTGATATTGAATGGAAAATTTTTACATTTGTTGTAAGAGTGATTTTCTGGTGATGTTGGAACTGGAGTAAATTCAGGTATTAATCGGTATCACGTCTTAAGCGGGTTCGACTGTTTCCTAAAACAATAAATCTAGCATAAAAATTATTATAAACTAAGTCAACGGTTGAAGGGGAAATGGGAGAAGTTCTGGCCAACTATTTTATTTTTCAAAATATTGAGTCTATAACATGAAATTAAAGACATATCAGTAGAGAAATGTTTAAATTTGGTCCCCCTCCCCCTCCCTTCTTTAGTATCTGCAAGCTACATATCTCTATAGAGGATGAAAAGGAACAATTTTAAGTTACTTACTAGAAAAAATTACTAATTTTGTGGCAAGGTTATTTTGCCTAAATGTGATTCATAAGTACAATAATGTTTTTTTAATTTAAATCTTAATACAGGAATCCCAAATGCTATATAATAAGGCATTCGATTTTTAACGAAACTATAAGCATTTTTTTGCATTGATAACATTTTCTTAGAGATTTTCGATCAAATAGCCATCGTTGATTTAATAGCGCCTCCATGTTTCGTAAATTTAGCGTATTTCTCAAAATTGCCTCTCGAATTTTTCACTTTGAAGATCAAATAATCTCACTAACGTAAGGAAACGACGTCTGTTTCATTTAACTGACCCATAAACTGTTAAAAAAGCGCCCAGTTTGTGGATTAGAATTTAAACAAATACCAGGTAAGTTTGTATGGTATTCTTTATATAGTGTATAAAATAATTAAAGCAAATTTCATGTTTAATTAAGCTGTCGTAAGTCGTATAATTCTCCATTTAAAAATGTTATTTAACTTAGCAATATGCATTTAAGCAATTTAACTTATATGTATAATCAGACTTATATAAAATAAAAAATTCTATGCATATTATCATAAGCAAAAACTTTCTGTAAATTAAATGAAGGATTAAGAGAAAACTAAACAAAATTTTATAGTATCAATTTACAATCTTAATTTAAGAAAAAGAATGTTACATAAATTAAGAATCGCTGGATTTTTATCAGGTTTTTAAGGAAGTCAATATTTCAACTATTATGCTGAATTTTTTAACATTCGTCAGGCATATTTTTTTAATGTTATTTTCTTTTTAAAAATTCTGAATAATTGAAATACTTTACGTGTATATGTCTTTATTATACAGATCTGTGCATAACTATTTACAGCAATCTTTAATTTGCATGTTGGTGCAAAATATACATAAAAATTAACATTGGCCACTGGCCAGTTGCTCAGATTTTTAATTATTGACCATTAACAAAGTTACAAACACTTCATATAAAATCCTATGAAGTGTTCGTACAGTTCTAACCATCAACATTGTAGCTTGTTACTATTTTTTTTTCCATTCGGTGGGATTACACTCAACTGAAAACTGATATTGTATCTAACAGAAAAATATGTAAGTAAGAAATTACCGTAGTCAAATTAACAATATTTAAAATGAGCTCGGAAATCCGCATTAACGTGGATGTGTATTGTGGGGGAGAGGGCGAATTGACAAACCCCAAATTATATTCTATCTACGTAAACAGGCATCCAAAAGTCTTAGAAAATAATATTAAAATTAAAATTTATTAAATAAAAGCTACATTAGAAAAACTGCTCTGAATTCGCGTTAAAAGGCGGCGTAACATCGAGGATTTCTCAAACTTAATTTCTAAATTTGAATATATTATGTACTTAAAATACGCATTATGACCATATTGAAAAACAAGAGCTCGGAAATACGCGTTAGCAAGCCTTCCAAAGCCCATCTAAAATCCACGCAAACGGAGGTTTTTAAATCTTGCTTCCAAAATAATTTTCAAAATTAAAATTCATCAGATTAACATAAAGCTGCATAAAGAATTGGAAAAGTACTCGAAACCACATTAACAGGGGATGGAGTAACACCGAGAATTTCTCTGATTTGATTTAAAATAACACAATTTTAATGTTATATAATTCAACATACTTAAATACACATTAACTAGTATATTAGAAACAAGAATTCTGAAAATACGCTTCCAAAAAGATTTCCAAAAAGTAAACTAGCTAACAGAATTATTTATTACCAAAAGAATTGAGAAGAAACGTTAAAAATAATTTCAAAGCATTAAATATCACTTTCAGTTTAAATCTTATTACATCAATTGTTATGATTTGCTGAACTATTTCAGTGTCATTCAGTATACCTTAAATCTGAAAAATTTTTAATATCTTTATTTTGACAGGATTAGCAAATGCATTTTGAAATTTTCAAAACACTACTTTTATAAAACATCGGGACAAATTTTATTAGTGTTTGAAGTGAAGGGGAGTATGGGGAAGTTTAAAGTTTGTTGCAATTATTATGACAGTTATGATAGGGGGGTGCTCTTCGTGGGGATCTTTCTAAAGAAACCTAACCCGTATTTACGAAAGGTTCGAAGAAAACCACGAAAACTCTGAACGATTAGGCCGACGTCCGTGATTGGGTTCGAACACAGCACCTGCCGCCTACCAGTTGAGAGATCAGAAACTCTCAGGCACTGATAGGGATAAAGTGAGGGGGAGTATGGGGGAAGTTTAAAGTTTGCTGCAATTATTATGATAGTTAAAAAATATAATTAAGTATCCGTGAGATTAATCAATCTTTTTGTTAAATATGTACCCAAAATTTGAAGCTATTCAGATAATTTTATGCAAGGAATTGGGAATTTAAAATAAACAAAATGAAAGTGGTGGATTCTACCCCCCCCCCCCAAATATTTAACCTATAAACCCTTGCATTAACACGTTAACTGGCATGTCATTCACCGGCGACAGACATTGAAATTTCCGTTTTAGCCGCGTCAGTTGCCCGTGGCCGACAGCGTAAAACTATTATATAAAACTAAATATTATATTGCTTTAAGAAATTTCTCATTTTTTAATTTTCCTTTTATTTTATTAAAGGATATCATTAATTGAACAGGAAGTTCAGTGTCAGTCATCCATGATTGACGTGGAATTCAACGTGTTAAAGGTGTAAATATCCTTCTAATAAAAGGAGACCAAAATTTGAAACTAATTGGTTCGCGAAAAGGAAAATCTATGTAAAGCTAAATTAGTTGGAGAGGGAGGGTTTCTTTTACACTTGACCTATACTTCACCTATACTTGACCTAACATTGTTGATTTGATTTCTATTGTCTAATTTTCTAATAAATTGATACCCAAACTTAAAGGAAAATGGATAATTGCAAACAATTTTTTTGTTTAAGCCTATTTAAGAGGGGAGGGGGTGTTTACCAGTCACTTTATGTTTGATCTAGAACCCACCAAACCCCGAAATAATCAGCTTCACGAAATAAGCGGAATTTATTTAGTAAACTTAAGCGAGTTTGCTTAGGAACATGAGTCTTGTATGATTCAGGTTCATCCAAATTTTGGGTTTAGCAGTATTTTAGCAGATTTTATAAACTGATACACTTTAATTTGCACAGCAGTGAGATTCCTGGATTAAGTATATTAAAAATAACATTGACTTGCAATTTGTTCGAAATTCAATTTTGTCAGAAATGAAATTAAACATATTGTATAATAAGTCGGAGAAAGACATTTTAAGGAATTTCAGGATTAAGCATTAAAGTTAGACATTTCAGGATTTTTTTTATTTCAATATAAACTACGACCCCTGTTTTAAATATTTGATACTGTATAATAGCATGCGTAATTAGCTCGGACAAAAAAGATCCCTTGGCAGTTAACTATCCCCTCCCACCAGCCGTGAAACAATCTTTGAACCAAAAAGAGTTATCTACTTTTTTTCCTAGTGTTTGAAATAATCGTTAATTTTGACTCCGAAAATTATAAACGGATTTTTCTCCTTTCATCCCTGGTATTGACATATCTTACAACCATCATGTTGTGCGATTAATACCCATCAAGTTTGCAGACTCAGGACGGTAAAATTAATCTCCACGTTTTTTAGTGTTACTCGACAGTGAAAATTGCTAATTTTATGCTATAGTGCACGGAGCTAACCAAAAAATATATGTAAATGAAGAAGCGTAAATGAACTTATATTGTATATCAATATCGAGGACAGTGGCAAAACTGAGATCCGCAAAACACTGCGACGTAGGGGGGGGGGGGGCTCTTGGAAGTAATTTGAAAAATAAACATCTTAAACGGTCATAAACGGTTGATTATTTTAGGATTTTAAGAACGATTCATTTGTATTGAATAACGAATGTATATTTTGCGTACTCCAAACCTGATCTGCGCGTAAAAAATCATACCCAGAAGACGGGTCACGAAATGGGGACCCCGTTTTTTTATGAGAAATAGATATAGATTCTAGGGGGCCTTGTGGAAAATTTTGCAGAGGAATCAAAACTATAGTTACACTACTGATTGGAGATTTCACAAAATCAATATATAATTGAGAATAAAATGTTTCAACGATGTATAAACCCATTTTTATCTAATAAATTCTAAATTTTCACTTAAAATCCAAAATACTGCAATACAATTTTCAAAATGGAACAAAACCCTGTGTATTTCATGGAGATTCATTTTTGACCATGCGCAACATGACAACAGTGCACTTGCAAAAACCCCTTGTTTAAAAGATATAGGGTAACGTCCCCAGTAATTGGCATGCACCAGTGATTGGCACATCCTACAAACATGTCCTAAAATAAGATTTGCATCCAGTCTTTTAAAAATGCAAGACCATATACCAGTTGTATGCTCATTTATGTTAAAGATTATAACTTTGATTTATGTTACTAGATGACAATAGTGCCTAGGAAAGCGAAACAATCATGGCTTGTATGAAATTAGCCATTTTTGTTGCAAATGGTTCTGCTTTGGCGTAAGGAAGGCATGCTTTTCAATTCGTTATTATCTGATTTATAATATATTTTAAAATTTAATTGACAGCAGTTTTGTTTAGTTTAAAAGGGTTACTTTAATTGTGTAAAAGTATTTTCGACATAAATATTCGGATTTCTGAATTAATGATAGATGCCAATTAATGGTGCTTCAATTTTGCTAGTTCCAAGTAATTGGCACCTATTTCAATTACTAGGAATTCGCAAGGAGTTTGAGATTAAACCACTTATTTTGGAAGTACTTTTAAAGTTATAGACTAATTTTATTTATCATTTGTTTTTATTTGAAAATATGAAATATTATCAGTAATTGGAATCCATTAAAGCTTCATATGACAATTACTGGGGACAGCATGACAATTACTGGGTATTAAAATAAGTATATTGTATTGTTTTAAAGTGTTCACATTTTAGACTAATGTGCTGATTTCTTACTCTCAAAATCCTAAAATATGGCATCCTCATCTACAGTAATTTCATTTAAAGCGATTAAACCAAATGCAAAATTTAAAGTTTTTTTTTAATATAAACATGTGCCAATTACTGGATCACAAGGTGTCATACATTGGTGCTCTAGGTGCCATTTACTGGTGATTTCAGCAATTTTTTATAACTATATTTTTATAAAAATATTTCTTGAATTTTTTTTTTTTTTTTTTTTTTTTTTTTTTTTTTTTTTGCTTTTAGTGGACAAAATAGATGCACAGATATGCATTCTTTGATTTAAAAATATTTCCAAGTAAATATCTTATTTCTTTGAAATGAAAATTGAAGTAAGTTTAAAGACAAATTTTTAATGTGCCAATTACTGGGGATGTTACCCTATATTGAATATTTTAAAACATTTTTATATTTTTTGGAAAATATTCTGGGAATATACAAAAGTAGTTGTACTACTTTTTGTATTATTATTAAAGCCTTTTGTAGGACACATATTCAAGTATTCTATATTATCCAGCTAATGCATAATACAAAGTGTTTTTGCAAATGAGAATAACGTCTCGAATAAACATTTTGATTTTTCCAGAAACTGAATAAACAATATTGCATCCAATAATTTATGCATAAAAAATAAAAAATAAAATATGCTTTTTGTTTCTTTGTAGCCACCTTGGATAATTATCAAATCTGAATGTAATGATAGTTCATTAACAGAAACAAATGGCGACTTTGGAACAGCAGAATTAAATTCAAGTATTGAAAGCACCTCTTTAAATATTAGCAGTCACTTGTATATTAAAGCACCCATGGCGCGAGGATTTTCAAATTCCTT
Organism: Maratus speculifer; assembly: GCA_964019185.1. Classification (NCBI taxonomy): domain Eukaryota; kingdom Metazoa; phylum Arthropoda; class Arachnida; order Araneae; family Salticidae; genus Maratus; species Maratus speculifer. Next base: position 247,972,260 of record OZ025293.1, on the reverse strand, counting down.
CACATCATTCTTCTTCTTCTCTAACTAAAGCTTTAAATGAAGACTGCTTGCAATGGACAGAAAAAAGTGAGTTACTGAACCATTTAGCTTTGAGAATCTGCAAATACACAGACAATCCCTCTACAGCTGAACGAAAGCAAGTAGAAGATATAATTTTAATTGAAGGTGTGGAATTTGTACAGAGTGTAGTTTTGACAATCTCTTTTTATTGTTATAACATAAAATATTCTCTCAAATGCACTGGGACTTACACTTTCGTTGAACTAAAATTGTTGGTTACTTTATGTGAAAAATTAAGCAAACTGTGATAAAATTCTAGATTGCAATTTTAAACCATAATATCAATAAAGTTTTGTGCTTATTATGAAAGTTCTCTGAAATTTTATTTTTGATTATATTATTTTTTAATTGCATAATATTCTCGATATCATAAGTCGAAGGGATTCTAAAAAAGCATTATGTGATAGCTATTTGTTCAGATAAGTCATTTACAGGAATTTGTAATATCAAAGAGAGAAATATATTTTATTTGAAGTATCAAGAGTACACTGTATTAAGATTTTCAATTTTTAAAAGGTTATTATTAAATGCTTGCAAGTGCTTAGATTTAAATTTTGAGCTCAAATTCTAAATCGATGGAGGGGTTAAGAAGCGGAAACTGAACAGTGTTTCGTAGTTAAAATGTTACCCTCCCCACCCCTCGAACACATTTCAAATTTCCGCACTTAATTACTCAAAACGCTGCAGATTTTCACCTCAAAATTTAAGTTTGAACTTTTACAAGCATTTAACTAGATACAAAAAATAACGGTTAAAAATAGTTGTTGGTTACTCTAAAGTTTAAGGCGCCCTCTATCGGTATTTTTTGAAATTAATCTTTAAAATTTATTTTCAAGGAAATATTGACATAAAGAATAGTTTTAGCGAAAACGACAGACGAATCGACCAATTTTTCCGTTTTTTAAAATAATTTGAAATTTGAACCTCCCCACCCCCATTGAACACAGTTCAGTTTGCTCTACTTAACCACTCCCCACGATTCAGATTTTCATCTCAAAATTTAAGTTTATGGCTAAGCTTCTAAGAAAATTTTATGAGATGCGAAAAATAACGGTAAAATATAGTTGTACGTTACTCCAAAGTCTAAAGCGCCCTCTATCGGCATTTTTTGAAATTTATCTTTATAATTCATTTTCAATAAAATACCGACATAAAGAATAGTTTTAGTGAAAACCGCAAAGCAATCGACCAATTTTTCCGTTTTTTATAATCATTTGAATTTAAAACCCTCTGAACACAGTTAAGTTTGTGCTACTTAACTGCTTCCAACTATTCAGATTTTGAGCTCAAAATTTAAGTTTAAGTCTAAGCTTACGAAACCTTTAATGAGATGCAAAAAATAACGGTAAAAAATAGTTGTCCGTTACTCTAAAGTCTAAAGCACCCTCTATCGTCATTTTTTGAAATTTATCTTTATAATTTATTTTCAAGACAATACTGACATAAAGAATAGTTTTAGTGAAAACCGCAAACGAATCGACCAATTTTTCTGTTTTTCATAATCATTTCAATATTTGGACCCTAAACTTTAATGGCGCCTATTTCCTTCGGAAGACTTTGGGACCCTTGGTTTCCTCGTTAAATATTGTTTGTCTTGATGTGTACTATCACCCCTTAAAGTTTGGACCATGAATTTAGAAACACCCTATATAGAAGAAGCAATTCCTTAAGTTTTGAAAATATGGCTCTGGAGACAGTTTTTGCCCCTTTTTTTAACCCAAAACTTTTGAATCTTATTTCAGAAGAGAGACGTAGATACAGCATAGGAAAGGATTTTTCTCAAACTTTACAAGTTTCCATTACGGATATTTATTGAAGTGATGTTTTAGGAAACCAAACAATTAAAGTGACAATGTCTGTCATTGAATTTGAAAAAAAAAAAAAAAATCCGACAATTTTCACGTTTTATTGACAATACTAAAGAAATTCCGAAAGGCGTGAAAGGCCGTGGTAATTTTTTTGAATTAAGGTCTTTAACAGAGTGCATCAGGACAGTGGGATATATTACATACCACCTGATTTGAATCAATAATCGCAGCAGAAGCTTTTAATTAAATTTTTTATTTCTAACTTAGGAGAAAAAAAAGTTTCAAAATTGATTTTTTCGTTTTAATTTTTTTTCGAATATTCTCGCGTGAATTCAACATTCTAAAAAAATAATTTCTTACCCCTCATAGGATTAAATACCTGTAATAAAATTGTATTACACATTATACTATTTTTGTATATGTAATATACCAGTATTGTGAGCTTCATGCCACATTTGGTACAAAAATGAAAATATCTCATTGTGTGCTTTGGGACAAATATGGCACATACCACAAAAAGAATTTTTTCAGAATTTTTTTATTATTTTTCCTGCATTTGTGACTACCTAAAGTAATCAAAATAATTTTTTCATGCAGAAAGGAAAAATCATGCAGTGAAGGGTTAAATAAACTTATATTTTCTCTTAAGCAATACTGATCTGCTGAAAATGGACTAGGGCACTTGCGCTAACGCCTCTGATCAAAATTCCACTCCTTTTCATATTATGTTTTTATCACTTAAAACAAAAATATTTTTGAATTATCTTTCTCATTAATAAATCAATATTGAATTGTTTCCAAACTATATTATGAAATATTAAATTACTTAAAATATAATTAGCAATAGTGTCACAAGCTTGTGTGATTTTTTCAATGCTCTCGCTTTGCAATTCTCTCTTATTTATAAACATTTTGAAAACGAATAATTATGTTGTTTTACTTTTTAAAAATGCAACAAACATCTTAGTATATGGAGGTAAGTAAGTTAAGGGATTTTTATTTGCTATATTTTAGTTTGCTAAGATGGAATTTTTCAAATGTAGGATTATGAAATAAATTTTTAAAGTTTCTGTACGTCATCACAATTTTTTCTACTTTAAAATATTTTATTTTTCATATTGTAATGTTATTTTATGTAAAGATATGTGTTCAGCCAATCTTAAGAAATTGTGAATTTATTTTAGTTTACTATATTTTACATTTCTTAGACAGGTTTTGTAGATAAAATAAAATGAAATTCGTCTTTAAATACAGAAGACTTAATCTTTCCGGAAGTATTCAACATTCGATTGCAAATCTTTGGCTTTATGACGTTTCATAAGATGTAGTTTATGATTCATGATAAACGTCGTGAATTGCCCTACTACCAAAGTTTGGAAAACAGCCAAAGAGAAAACAACTGCATTGTGTACTGTACTAGAGGAACATTCAAACAGCTGAGATACTTTTTTCTGTTTATCATGAGATTTAAAAGAAATTGTCGAAGTTAAGTTTGTTGTTTTAAATTCATAATTTCTATAATCTAAGTACATTTCATTCTTCATATTACAATTATTTGAACTTATATATATATTTAGTGCTCAGAAAGAACAAACGCACCCGTCATAACTTATATGTGCTATTTTGAAACTATTCCTTCTTAAAGTAATTATTTCCCCTATGTAAATGCATTTTTAGATGTAGTATTGGAATAAAAGCCGTATTTCATTCCAATTCATTGAGGACTTCATTGTGTTTTATTTCTGATTTAGAATCTTGTTATTTTTCTTATTTGGCACACTGTTGTTTGTTTTAGAACTGTTTGTTTTAGAGATAAAATAATTATTTAGAATCTTGTAATATTAACTGAACTAATTTAAGGACTATCTTTTCTATGGTAGCTTTATTATTCAGAAAAGTTAATACGCATTCTTTTTCTTATAGAACATCTAATACGATTCCGAGAAAGAAATAATGCATATGGGTGATTCTACGCAAAGAAGCCATGATTATGAAACTGTAGGTTATTTAAATTATTTCAGCAGAAAAACTTAATGCATTTTTACAAACGTATAGTTTAAAGATGATTTTACTGTATAAGCTTGTAAAATTGCAACATTAATTTAAACAAAGTCCATGGTTCCAGTACCCGGAGGAAGAGGTAGCTTTCGTATTTGTTATGTCTCTACTCTAGAAATAAGTAACTAATGCTGACACCGCCACTGACATTGAATTTTTTTGACCGGGGGTCTTTCTTCGCTAACATTAAGAAACCTATTGCATATAAAAATATGAAAATAAGTACAGGGTGGTTATAATTAAAGTTACCCTGTTTGGACCAATGTAGAGTCCGCCCTGGTTGACCAATATCGATGAAACTTGGAATATAAGTTATATGGACCATGGGGAAACCAAATCTGCAATAAAAAAATTAGTTCAAATTTCGACCACCAGGTGAAAAAAAGACGCTTTAAGACCATAAATCTCAAACTGGAAACAGAAATATTTTTTTATTTACAAGACATGTTCAATATGCATTCCATTTGCATCAAACAGTTACGTAAGCAGGATGTAAAGAATGTTTATGGAGAACATTAGGACTTGCAGTACCCCATACGCGACAGTTCTGAGTATTCACTGTTCCATCTAGGGTAAAATGCGCCTCGTCCGACCGTAAAATGCTCCACGGCCATGCATTATCAACGGCTATTCTAGCCAAAAACAAACTCGCAAATTGAGTTCGTGCGTCCGGGTCTGCAGGTTTCAGCGCTTGCACAACGTGAATCTTGTATGGATACCACTTCATAATGGATCGTAGAACCTACCGTACTGTAGACCAAGGGAGAGGCAAATCACGTGGCACAGCTCGAGCACTTGCCGAAGAATATTGGGAACCCGATGCTCTTTCGACCACAGCAAGAGCAACTTCTTCGGCAGTTTCATTTGAAATTCTTTTCCGCCCTCTTCCTTGCTGCACTGCACACCCAACTCCCCAGTATTTTCAAATTTAGACATCATTTTTTTCAAAGCTTGTCTCGTCATTGGTCGTTTTCGTAAGCCTTTCAAGCGTCGGTATTCTCGCAGTGCAATTGACAAATTACTGCTGTTCTGATAAACCAACTTTACCAGTAACGCTCGTTCCTTCTTTTCTAACGGCATGATACAGAATGAATGTACGGCAGTACTGGCTTTTTAAAACACTCCAAATTTCCATAAAGTCCTTTCTCGCAGGTGAAAACCGCCATCTATCGGTCGAAATTTGAACTATTTTTTATTGCAGATTTCGTTTCCCCATGGTCCATATAACTTATATTCCAAGTTTCAGCGATATCGGTCAACCAGGGCGGACTCTATGAAGGTCCAAACAGGGTAACTTTAATTATAACCACACTGTAGAATTATCGAGAAATGTTTGCTAAACACCCGATGCAGATTTTTTAAATTTAATAATAATTTTAAGAAATATTTAAAATTAAAGTTTGTCAAAATCGTTTCATTAAAAAGTTTTATAAGCGTAAAAACTATACATAGGAATTTAATCATTTTTAGATCATTTTGCGCATTAGAAATTATCGAAGTGCAGTCTGCAATTATATTTTACATTTGACTTATTCTTTTATTTCCATTTTAAATTAAAATTTTTAGCATTTCGAAAGATATTTTTTTCATAATTTAGATAAGGTTATTATTTTAAATTGTTGCCAATTTGTAAAAACAGTCCAAAGAATAATATTTCTTTTAAATAAAAATTATGTTGACACGAGACTGTTGTAAACAGAAAAACCTTTACTAATTAAAATTAAATGATTCCGTATTAAAAGGGAGAATATATTGTCACGTGTAAATATGCGTTATAAAAAATATATTTTCACGTGAATTTTAAAGGAGAATGAACATATAAAATAATAAATGCATTAATATGCGTTAAAAACCGTAAATGGAGGAAGTCAAGTTATATGCCATAAGATAATCTTGTCAAACATTTTAAGTTTAAAAACATTTAAAAGACACATTTATCTCACATTTCCGGATAATCATTTAAACTGTTGTTGTCGACTTTAAGGCAATGCAATAAAAATATTTGCTTTCTGTCAACAAAAGTCTTTTTACATAAATTTTAAAAGAGAAATCAAAATTTAAAATAATAAAATCAGTATCCTTTAAAAGCAGTTAGTAGGAGAAATTACGTCATATATAAAGCTGTCAAACAATAAAGTTTGCAAAACAAATTACATTTAAAAATACGTTTACACGAGACATTTATTTAGTATTTTTTGATGGTCTTATTAACAAATGTTGTGTGTTCTAGGAAATCGCAAATAATATTTTTTTCAAACAAAACAGTATTTTTACGCGAATATACATATAATAAATATGGATAAGTATGTTAAGTTTAAAACGATGCCTTTAAAATGTCTTATTTAAACAGCTTTCTTATAGCGTTGTTCAAAAATACCGTGACACTAAGTCTTTGTTTACATAATTCAGTCTATATTAGCTTTCTTAAAAAAATGTTTTACTGATTTTATTTAATCAAAGACGAAAACAACAACTGGTTTTCTTATACAGAAACTGATTCAATATTAAAATTCCCCAAACAAAGCGAAATAAATGGAAACCCGTTTACAGAAGATTGTCAATGGGTTTTTTAATTACAATCCAATTTTCTTTGATCATTTTAATGTCGATCAAAATAGCATTTTTTTTTTAGTTTGCTGTGTTTGAATGGGGGTTTACGAGCATAGTTCGTATGGGGCAGTGCCCACTATTTAAAAATAACCAGTTATAATATTCAAACATTTGAAGGTCAAATTAGTGGAAAACGATTATAGAAGATTCAGTGCTAATTTGTCAAAGCTGAATATGATGGGAATTTCGCAAAATTAGTCAGCTCTATACAAGCTGGTTTTATTTAAAGTGATTTTATTTGGTTGCCGAATTCGGCGATATCTTGAAGTGCCATTAAAAACAACATGATGGATGAAACTAACAAATGAACGTGATCGAGATCTTAGTAATTCCTGTGCACATGTTCACTCACATCAAAATGTGTTGGTATATACGAATGCTATCACTTGCAAATAGATTTTTCAAAATGTTATCCACATTAGAAATTCAAACTGTTATATCTCTACCATTTTTTAAAGTAAAAACAAAACAAAAAATACTCCGGAATTCTTGTATCAAAATCAAACATTTAAGAAAGAACCTTTTTTAATTTCTAATTTTTTGTACATCATTATAAGTTTAATAAAATTAAAAATTTTAAATGACCGCCCTTTTGAAACAAGATGTCGGATGAAATTGGCTAACGAACTCAGTCGAGACGTTGGTATGTACTATGTACACACTGCGTTACATCCAAATCGGTTCATAAATACTTTTCTTACCACGTGACAAAAATCAGATCGTTTCAAAATGTCAACTACATTAGAAATTCAAACTGTTTTTGTGATATCGACGACATGAAAAATGGCCCGAAATCTTTGTAACAATGTCAAAAACGTAAGAATTTATTTTTCTATTTCTAACTTTTTTGTACTTCTTTTTAAATTTTAAATTAAAAAAATTAAATGGCTGCCATTTTGAAACAAAATGGCGGGTAAAGTTGGAAAACGTTATCGGTCGAGACATTTGTATGTACTATGTGCACACTACATTACATTCAAATCGGCTCATAAATACGCATATCATCACGTGACAAAAATAAGAGCCTCAGGTTAAATTCAAAGTGCTATAACTGAACCATTTTTTAATGATATAAACGAAAAAAACAGCTGCTCTGCAATCTTTGTATCAATGTCAAACACATAAATGAAAAAAAAAATTCAATTTCGAATATTTTTGTACCTAATTTTAAATCATTTTTTTTTAATTTAAAAGGTTAGCATTTTGAAACAAGATAGTGGATGAAATTGGCGAACAAAGTCGGTCGAGAATATTGTATGTACTATGTACACACCAAAGTACATCCAAATCGGTTCATAAATAAGCTTGTTATCACACGACAAAAATGAGATCGTTTGAAAATGTCAGCCACACTAGAAATTCAAGGATCTATAAATCAGCCATTTTTTAAGATATAAACGAAACAAAATAGCTCTGGAATCTTTGTATCAAGGTCAAATACATATATGATTCTTTTTTTCAATTCACAATTCCTCTGTACCTCATTTTAAATTTAAAAATAAAAAATAAATAAATAGTTGCCAATTTAAAAGAAAATTGCGGATGTAGTTGGCCATCGAACCCGGTCGAGACATTTGAATGCACTATGTAAATACCAATATGACTTCATGTTGTTTACATTTTGGTGTAAATCGCCCAACACGTCGCACTGCTATGTTGAATTTTTCAGGAGTTCTGCCAGTAATCTCAAAAACTAAAGCATAGATTTCCATCAAACTTCTGATTCAGTTAGACGTTGATAAAAGTTGTTGCAAGTCAGATTTCCATGTGAATCACCCTACAATTTCGCTGCTATGCTGCATTTTACATGTTTTGCTTTATTTTATCAATAACATATCTGAAGAACAAATGCACGGAATTTCATATAATTAGAATTCTCATGATGGTCATAGATTACCATTTAATTTTGGCACTGTGATAACGAACTTTTAAATATTAACATAGATGAGATAGAAGAAAGTTTTGGGATTGCCACATCTGACGAAGTTTATATTACTATATGATGTGCATAACTTCTATAAGTTGTATACAATGCTGCACATAAATGTGTATGCATTACTACCTATGTACATGAGTTGCTTAAAAGTAGTTTTTAATTGTGTTACGCAATTTCCAGCTAAGAGACATTTGTATAATGGTACAGGGTTATTGAAATAACTGGATAAATTTTCGACTACGAATGAAATTTCTACTGTCCGTTTGGTTGTGTTACTCAAATTTTCTCCAAAACACATTTCGGCATGTATAAAAATTTGTACAAAATATTCAAGGCTATGCAAAAAAGTGCGAGTGCATTTCAGCCTAATTTCCTTGACATGCTAAGAGTGAATATGCATTTTCTAATTGAACTAATATTTAGTATACTACGTGGTATTCATGCACTTATAAATATGGCATATACAGATCTGCACAAAAAAAATTAGATTACGTTTCCTATTGTGAACAGTAAATGCTGAAATTTCTTTTGAAATATGTTATTTGTTTTGTAAATTTTTTACATAACTCATGTTTATTCACTTTGATAACGGTGAAATTTCTGTATAGTTTTCTGAGTGTGTTGGAAAGCGTTTCGTAATCAACGCTTAGCCAGCGTAAAATGTTTATTTATTGTTTACTTTATTTACGATCGCCGCATCGTCAAAGCAACATGCTACTGTAGACTAGTGAAAGAGGAAGAACATCTATATTGATGGAAGAGGTTCAGAATTTTGGATTTGGAGAAATATTTTTCAATTTCGTGATGACCTAACCCATATGACATATCTAAATCAAAATGCAAAAATTATACCGGTCAAGTATGAAACTTCCTTTCTACAATCAACACTTGTCTATCTTCCACCATTATAATTTTTGACTATAGAAAGAGACATCAAGATTTAGAAACAACTGTAGAATGGTAATTCATTTAACTGCCAAAGTTCATCGTTCTTTATTATGATACAAAATTTACCTATTCCGAATGCAAATGCGTTGGAATTAGTTCATTGCTGAGAAAGACAAATGTTACTCTATCTTATTTTACAAAAATATTCAGTAAAAAAATTAACGTTTGTATCTGATTGATCCGTGTAAAATATAGCAAATTTATATTAACTTATTTTTTTTAATTAAGTTTTCTAAGGGAAAAATATTTCAGTGGTGTTTGCTAAAGATTAAAATAAATCAATTAAAAAAACGTAAAACAATAAATATATCATGCTTCGGAAAATAAATTTATTTTATATTAATTTGTACAGTCATAAATATTTTTCGTGTATCAAATCAAAACTACTCCAAAATTCAAACTAACTTGTCATGCTTTTAAAACATTTTCTTCTTTATCATAAGTTATTATATTGTTTAAGACATCTACCCTCTTTTTCCCAATAATGTATATGATGCATTTCCTCAAAAAAGTATTAGTTTTATCCAGTTTTGTAAGAGTTTTGACCGAACAGAACACAAATTCTTTATAATATAGCAACATAACGTCTTTATTTTTAAAAGATTAGAGGAAATATTTATAAAATATTTTTTCTTCGATATGACTATAAAAATGCATTGTTTTCGCCGCAGAAATATCTATTTAGCTTTCATCAAAATGACATTTTTGGACAGGATTCAGCTTTTTCGTAATTCTTCAGCTATTTTTTCATTAATGTTACAATATACTTCCAGCTATGATTTATCATACTCCTTGGTAATCATTTTGATTAATACTTTCCCGACGAAACTTTTGTTTTTTATACGAGATTCGTATTAATTTTTCATTCAATCTTTATTTTAGTAAAATTTATTCGTTAGTAAATGTGTAATTAAAACTTCTATGGATCTTTGTTATAGTGGATTCCATTTCGTACTCTTCTTTTTATTTAAAGTTAAAAGCTCATTTACAATATCAATAGTATTATTTTTCTTTTCGATTTCATATATTTTATACTCTGCAGATATCATTATGTATTTTACTTCCTTAAAGTATATTTATTATAATTTCATTTGCTATTTTTACATATTAAGTTAGTGTACATTAATTTAGTTCCCAGTAGAATAAATAAAAATGGAATATATAAAGAAGAAGATTTGTTTTCAAGATAGTGAGTAACAATATACTTATATATTTTCGAGCTGAAAAAAAATCATTCTTTATACAGTAATTAGTATCAGACTGTAGTTAATCTACAAGGACATATTTCAATCTTGTTGTTTCAATTAATAAAATTTACCAATCACCTGCTGAAGAGAGTTGCTATTTAATTGTACTTAAAACTATAGCAGTAATCTTTTATTCTCCATCTGGGGAAATTTATTATTTTAGCATTTTATTATTTTATATTATTTTATTTATCTGATGTTGCAATTGATTCAATTGTCTGATATAGACAAAATATTTTGTTATATCGGATGAGGCTACAGAGACATTTCAGATCTCAGTTTAATAATGTTCACCCACTATTGCCGTGTAGTAGACGATATCGTGCATAATAAAACAAGTAGGTGAATAAAAGAAATTAAGGGGAAATAATTGAGATGAAACGACGGAGTAAATTTGTACCAATGCATTAGTGACAAAAATAAACCTTATATTCTGTTTTACTGTATCAAATCGGAAGTATAATAGAAGAACTAATAAGGATGTTCCCTAGATGCTCATCGAATAGAAAATAATAAATCGATAGAAATTGAGCCAGACGAATTCAATCATTAGCAGGCAAAATGTAATTCCGTTAAGATCCAGCATTTGTCTAAATAAGTTCTTCCTATTAGGAATTTTTCAGCAATCGATGACATGTTATTGCAGGTATTTCGTGGTCTCAGATAGGATCAAATCAGTTTAATACTCCGTTTACTTAGAGGTTAGAGTCCAATTCGTATTTCTATTTGAATAATACTTTGAAATCAATTATAATTTTACAACAAAAATGTTATTTTTCAGAAAAAAAAAATTTCGTATTTATTGCATGTTCTTCAAATATGCGAAACAAATATTACAATTCTTTCATCCGAATAGTTTTTGAGTGATGCTGAAAAAATACTCTGATTGCAATCTGTTTTTTAACATTTAATAGGTGGGTAAATGGGATTGCAGATCACACGGAGGGTTTCGTTTAATGTTTCTTTCAAAACAACTTATACTTTAATTAACAAATTCAAATTGTAAAATTATAATTAATAAATTTTTAAATACATGGTAGCACGAATAAATTTAATTTTAAAATAATTCTATTACTAATTAATTCTATAAGTTAGAGTAACATTTGTCTTTCTAAGCAATGAATTAATACCAACGCATTTGCATTCGGAAAAAAGGGTTTAAAAAGGTTATAAAATTATTTAAACAAATTCTAGAATTCCAAACTTTTCAAAAATCCCCCCCCCCCCAAAAAAAAAAATTGGAGATATAAATAAAATTTTAAATTTCTAAAATCGAAATTTAAAATACTAAATCATTAATAAATCATGATAGTTTTTAAAATAGTAACAAAATTAAATTCCAAAATATATTATGATCATCATATGCAGGAATCCCTAATAATATAAATGCTTAATTTGGCGCAAAATACGAAATTTCGTTTGATTAAATCAATATTAATATTAAAATTAGAACTTTCAGCAAAAGGGGATCGAACTAACAATCTCTTGTATACTAGCTAGACGCGTGATCTCTAAGCTATGATTCCTACACGGAAAACTTTCAAATTAGAACTGTATTTTGAAATATAAATCGCGAAAATGAACGGATGACACTAATAGAATTAATTTACTTAAATTAATGAGCTTTTTCAAAATTGTATGATTTGTCGTGCGGCACGAGTTATTCAGCTGTAAGTACGCAAATTTTGAAGTCTCTGACTGATACAGTTTTGTGTACGGAGTTTGTGACAGACAGACAGAGGGCTGAGACGAATTAGGTTTCGTCAGTTGAATGAAACCCTAAAAATGAAATCAACAATAGGAGAGTCAAATTCTTACTTTACAAACTTTCAAAACTAATCCATCGAATGATTTGCTGTTTATCCGATGATAAAATGTATAAAAATTTTCAAACATCGGGTGTTTGTATTCCTAATTTTAAAATTTCTAGAAATTTCTATATGCAGATGATCCACTAAGCAAAAATTAGGTTGTGTTTATTGCGGCCAATTATGAACACGAGGGATATAAGCCCTAAGGGAGGGGTGACTGCGTGGGGATCTTTCTAAGGGAACATAATCCGTATTTACGCAAGGAAATCCAAGGTTCAAAGAAAACCACGGAAAACTACGAACTATTAGGGCAAGTATAGTATAAGAGTATAAGGATTTTTAAAAAGTTAAATTTTTGTAAAAATAATTTACAGTTTAGTAAAATAGGCTTTTTAACATGTTTTTTTTTTATTTTATTTAATATTTAGTATTAAGTATTCCGCCACATATATTACAATGTTATTCAAAATTGAAAGGATGATTTCAAAGTTACTGTGTTCCCTTAACAGACAAGTTGTATGAAAAAAAATGCTGCTTATATTGGATGTACATTATTACGAATAGCAAAAGTAAATGGGACAATATTGTTTATACTAGACATATCTTTGCGAATATTGTATATATCATGGCTATTATTCTACATCTCTTGGAAAGTATTGCAAATATTGGCATGTAATATTGGTCAATATTCGAATATGAAACATCAATATCGTGATCAATGGTATTTTTATATCAATATTGGCGTAGTATAGAGTAGAAATAGTACGTAATTTCATTGGCAACATCTTCAATGTAAGACCAATATTTTCTTATATTGGAATAGCATTACAAACATTTTTCATCCATAATGAATATTTAAAAGATTTTGTTACTTCATTGGATGTACGTAAACGAATGCAAAATTGGTGCAATAATAGATGCCTCTGTAACCATTATAACAAATGCTGTTTTACTACTATGGATATTATGAGAAATAAATTTTCTCTGAAATTATAATATAATTTTTGTTCATTGAAGTAAATAAATCGTTTAAACAAAGCAAACAGGCTGAGATTCCACAGATATGAGGAGATAAAGTATAAAAATAAAATGCATAAAAGTGAAATTTACTTACCAACGATTACAATCAAGTGAAAATCTGTATATCCAATGGGATTCTGATTGGTCTGCACTAAACATCGATATTTCCCTTCCATCTCCATGTGAGCATTTCGAATAATGATGACGCTAGGGTCAGTATTTGAGATGTCTGTGCGGCCAAAGAAAATCTCTTTGGCAACAGGTCTGCGTCCAGGTCTCCACACATATACCTCAATGCTTTCTTCAGAGCCTCTTCTTTTCCACTCCCACCGAACAGATGATACTGTCTCATCTGTAGCTGTCTGGTAGTTACAATGCAATGAAGCTGCTTCACCTTGCAATGCATAATCCGTGCGATTGGATTCTGTCAGTAATGTTATATTAGAAACTATTACACCTGAAGTTCCTAAAAAAGACAGAGAAAGATAATAAGGTTTTTAATTTTTAAACATCTTTTTTACATTAAAATGTTGAACAAACTGGTGTGTTACAGAAGTAAAGGAAAAAATAATAACATGTCAGATCCATCATATAACTTTATTAATTTTATTAATATTTTGGTATTTAATTTTTATGTTTGTAAATTTTTTATCTATTTTAATTGCGTTTCATTCACTTATTATTACTTATTATTATATTCACTTATTATTATTATCTCTATTTTATTTGCATTTATTTCATTTTAATTCTTTAATCTTTAATATTTTTTTTTCTACGTTCCTTTTTGTTTATTATCTATACAGGGTGTTTCTCTACCAGACCGACAAACTTTGACGGATGATAGTAGACACGAAGACAAACATTATTAAATAGGAAACCATGGAGCGCTAACGTCTTCTGTAGGAGTTAGGGGCCATTAAAATTTAATGTCCAAAATTTCAAACGATGATAAAAAAACGGAAAAAAGGGTCGATTCGTTTGCGGTTTTCACTAAAATTATTCTTTAAATTACAATTTTTTTAGAAATTTTTTTAAAGTTACGTTCAAAAATTGTCGATAGAGGGCGCTTTAGACTTTAGAGTAACGAACAACTACTTTTTACCGTTATTTTTTGCATATGGTTGAAATTATTCTAAAGTTTAGACTTTAACTTAAATTTTAAGCCCATAATCGGAAACATTGGGATCGGTTAACTAACGAAAAATCAACTGTGAACAGAGGGGGAAATTTTAAATGCTCATAAATATTGGACAAACTAATCGATTTTGTTGCGGTTTGCGTGTAAGTCATTCCCTTGGTAATTATTTTATTCAAAATGACGTACAGCTTTGGTGTCCTCATTTTTTGATAGAGGGCGCTTCCGACACATCTCCGACATTTCAGTGGCATTGCTCCTGAGTGTTTTACTACCAGAACAACATACTTCCAGGATGTGTTAGGGATGCAAAGATGACTCGGAATCATATTATAATGTAACGTCGAAAATGCCTTTTTTACAAGTTAGGGTTAAAAGAAGCAGAGAAAAAATCAACTTGATAATTCTACAACGTGTTCTGTCGGAACTTCTGGTAAAAGCACATGTTCCTCTTTCGTTGCACCACTCTATAGCACGATGGAGCTCCTCCACATTTTACCAATGATGTTCGCAGACACCCCAACATAACATATGGACAGCGGTGGATAGGTAGTGGTGATCCGGTTCGTTGGCCTGCTAGATCGTCGCACCTACTTCATTATATCAATTACTTTTTTTACCTACCTTTATTTTATTAGTGTATAATTTTTCTGTATTTTTTAAATGAACGTTGCTGGGTGGGGATAGTTGAGCTCAAACCAATTGGTAGCCCTCCCCCCCCCACCTGGCTCAATCTGAATCTGAATCTGTATGGACTTCTTCTGCTGGGGTCAAATGAAAAGTTGAATGTATGAGACTTCCGTACCGTCAGTGGAAGACCTCTCTCTCAGCTCGAATTTCTGTAGCTGCCAGAAAGCTGTCCGATATGCCAGGAATTTTTCAAAGTGAGAGGAATTGCATGCATTGCTGCTGTCAAGCATGCCCGACTACTTCTGGTCGTAATTTTGGACACCTTTTGTAGTAAAACCCTTAACTAAATTGTTTTCTTCCACATTAACGTGTTGCTGTTTCACTACCTGTTTCTGTTGCTTTTTTCTCTGCTTCTTTTAACCACAACTCGCTAAAAAAGCATTTACAACGTTACATTCCTATGTGATTCCGAGTCGCTTTGCATCCCTAACACTTCCTGTTAGTATGTTGGTCTGCTAGTTAAACACCTAGGAGTAATGCCATTGAAATTTCGGAGATGTGCCGAAAGCGCCCTCTATCAAAAAATGGGGACATCAATGCTGTACGTCATTTTGAATAAAATAGTTACCAAGGGAATGACTTACACGCAAACCGCAACAAAATCGATTTGTTTGTCCAATATTTATGAGCATTTAAAATTTCCCACTCTGTTCACAGTTAATTTTCCGTTAGTTAACCGATCCCAATGTTGCCGATTATGGGCTTAAAATTTAAGTTAAAGTCTAAACTTTAGATTAATTTCAACCACATGCACAAAATAACAATAAAAAGTAGTTGTTCGTTACTCTAAAGTCTATAGCACCCTCTATCGACAATTTTTGAACGTAACTTTTAAAATTTTTTTCTAAAAAAATCGTGATTTAAAGAATAATTTTAGTGAAAACCGCAAACGAATCGACCCTTTTTTCCGTTTTTTATCATCGTTTGAAATTTTGGACCTTAAATTTTAATGGCCCCTAACTCCTTCAGAAGACATTTGCGCCCCATGGTTTCCTATTTAATAATGTTTGTCTTCGTGTCTACTATCATCCCTCAAAGTTTGTCGGTCTGGTAGCGAAACACCCTGTATACATGTGTGTTATATTTTCTTGTAATTTTCATTTACTTTTCTGACTTTATCTTTTTATTCAGTTTTTTCTACATCTCCTTCTGTTCCGTTTCTACTGATTGTCTAATGTTCTCTGAAAACTTAGCTGATGAATTCTACATTCTATTAGACATTAACATGTCTGGATATCATCCATTTCCTTTATGTTTTGCTCCTGCTTTCAGAGTGGCAGTGTGTCACCTTTGCGCCTGAAGAAGAAATTCTTTCGAAAAACTTTGCGTATTTCTTACAATTACATTGTTATTCAGAGGTTTTCTTGTTTTATATATTTTGACATTAAATTAAGAAATACACAAGGTTTTACATAATCATAAATTATAGTCAATGTGATAGTTGATCTTTCATTTAAAATGGGAATGATATGTGGTGACATAAAAAACAGACATTTAACATTCTTAATTTTTCAAAATTATTCAGAAATGCCAAAAAAAATATTACTGAAAAATATTAGTTACTAAGTTATTTTTTGTTAAGAAACTCAGTATCAAAATTCATTAATGTCATTTTATTGAGCATTTCTTTAAATACATTATGATAATAAATATGTTACTAACTGTTGCAAAATGCGCATTGAAGGAAAAATTAGTAATATGTATAACTTCATTTTTTTTTTCATTTACTACATGCATGTACTTTCATACGTTTTCATTATTGCATACTTGCTTCATGCATTTACGTTACATACGTTCATTTAGTAATTTTCATCGACTTAATAATAATAATCTTATAATAGGTATTCTTTCAAAATAGTTGCATCCGAAGTTTTCTCTTTGCTACAGCACAGTAGGACACTAATGTTTGAACTCCTTTTTATACAATAATTTAGGGGTCGGCTAATACTAACTTACTTATTCATTCTTATTTATAAATTAAAAAGCAATCTTATTTTTGATGAAGGTTTTTTTTCTGTTGGATTTCTTCCTATTAGGGATTGGTTCAATAGTTAATATCAATATAGCATTTACATCATATATCTGTTGTTATTTTATTTTATTTATTTATTTATTTTTATTTACTTATTTCTTGATTTTTTAATTTTTATTTATTTATTTATTTCTTTTGTCAGATATTTATTTAAGTTGCTGATGTATTGTAAAAGAATATGTGTCATGTTTATATTATTACATCTATTATAATTGTATTTTTTTATAATTGTTATGTAATTATCTATCACTGCGTTTGTGTTTCATGTAACTGTATTGTATTTTAGTTGTATTGTGTGTGCTTAGAGAAAATTTTATCAGGTGTTTAAGCCTTTGCGTTCAATGAAACTTTGGATACGAGTCAAAGTACGAAACTTTGGTAGATATTTTGCACTTTGTTCGTCGTTTAATTTATGCGTTTATATTATTCTTTCAAAAAAAAAATAAAATAAAATAAAATAAAATAAACCAACTCCCCTATGCATTAAGTATGTAAAACCAGTGGGATTTGATCATCCTGCACCGTATCTCAATAGTTATAAGCCTTTATAAATATTCCTCGATAGATTACAATTTTTCCTCGTCGTCTATTAAGTGTCACGCAACATTAAAAATTTCTGTGCAATGTTACAACAAAAAATATTCCAGATTTCTTATCAATTGTATGGCTCTGAAAATCAGTTATATATACGTTTTTGTCACTAAATTCAAAAGATTTCCTGTTTCTCAACATGATTTGATGCGGTCAATTGATCAATTGACGCGGTCGGCGCGAATGAATACGATGACAAAATATTTTTCACACTTGCTGCGAGCTAAAACTGGCAGTTTTTTGCTTTACTTTGTATTTAATTTCTGAACGAATTTCATTTTGATAATTTCGTCTTATCTGACGAAATCCTATCCGTCTCTTTCTCTGTCTGTCTGTCCGTCTCAGAGTCCGTACACAAAAAATGTGTAAGTCAAGGACTTCCAAATTTGTACGTTCACAGCTGAATACCTCGGGTCACCCGAGAAATCATAAAATTAAAAAAAGTTTATTATTTCAGTTAAATTAATTTTTTCAGTGTCATTCCTTCATTTTTGAGAATTAAATTTTAACCACTTGAGTAGCGGTGATGCCACTATGGCATCATGTAATTTTAATCTTTAATTACCACATTGACACCCGAATTGTTTAAAGAAAGTTTCACTTTTATTAAATACTCGAAAATACATTTCTACTTGTTTATAAATAAATGTTCTTGAAAATACTGCTATCAATCAATTATTTCAACATTTTATGAATAATAGTAACTTGCACCAGAAAGGGTTAAAAGAAAACCTTAATGTCAACGTTTTTTAACCAGACAGCATAGCTTGTAGCTAAAGCATTTCGCTATTAAACAGAAGGTTCTTAGTCCGAATCACGAACTGGAACTTGAAATTTTCATTTTAAGATTGATTTAATAAGAAGAAATTTTATATTTTTGGCCAATTTAAGGATTTTATATTATTGGGTTTTCGTTCATCTAATAATCATAATATTTTTTGGAATTGAATTTTCTTTCTCTTTTAAAAACTTTTGCAATTTACTAATGATTCAGCTTTTTAAATTTAATCTTAAACCATTTTTTTCCGATTTTTAGAAATTTAAAGTTATATTTTTATCTCCATTAATTTTTTTTTTCATTTTGGATTTGCGATTTTTCCAAAAATTTAGAATTTGATATTTTATTTAAATATGTCTATTTGACCGTTTTTAATTTGATTAAAATAAATAACTTTCATTTATAATTATTTTAAAATTAAATTAATTGGGGCTACCATCTATGTAAGAATTTAATAATTTAAATTAACAATTTGGATTTTTTAATTAAAGGATATTTGGTTTTTTTAAAAGAAAAAAAGCATTAAATGAAACCATCTGTGATCTGCGATCACACTTACCCACTTGTTTTATGTAAAAAGTTATCAACTGCTGATTGATAGTGGCGAGCATCTGCTAAGATTCTAACATTGGATAATGCTGATTACATTTCTTTTTTCGCCAGGCTTCCACTGATTCTGAAAATATTCAGAATTATATTTTTATTCTTTTTAAAATAACTAATCATATAAAGCAAGATTTCAGCTTCCGAGCCTCGAACCCACCCTTGTCGCTTTTCAGTGTCTTTAATTTGTGTAATTTCCCTTTTAAATTTGTCCGGTTTCAGTTTTTTTCAACCTGGCTTTCTTAAGGTGTCTGAATTAGAGAAGAAAAGCTAAAAAACCGCTAATGGAAAATGCTCTCTGTGAATTCTGCGGCGCTCGCCCCAACCGAGACAAACAAAAAGCTCGAATCCAAGGATATTCCGGTAGTTCCAGATCCCAAAGTTCACCTTTCCTGCATTAAATGTCTTGAATTTAATCAATTTCCCTTTTAAATTTGCCCTATTTCTTTTTTTTCTTTTTACTTAGTTTTCGTTAAAGTTTATTATACTTGGGATGTGACTTCAGACCTATCAACCTTCTTCCACTAGATAGTCGGAATGAGAGAGGAAAAGTTAAAGGATCGTGGACGGAACGCACGCATGAAATTCTTATATGTGACCCTGTAAATAACTAATAAGTATCCTTTTCACCGCATATTTTACAGAATGCATATTTAAGTGCACTTTGTAAACGCATATAAATTTGATAAGGTGTAATATCTTTAAAATTCATTTGAAACAATTTCTTCCCATAGGCCGTAATACAACGAAAAACTTTTGACTGTCCCTGTAAATAAACTAATTATGCTAGAAATTTCACTTTCAATAGTGTTCGTGGTGGGGTAAACATAAATATCTTCAAAAAATTTCATGGCAATCTGAGTATATTTTCAAAAGCTAAAGCGCGGAAACACATAAACACTGTTCAACTTTGTTGAATAGTGTTAAAAAGGTAATTTTTAATAATATAAAGTATAATTTTTGAGAATTTTGTCAACAGCAATTTTTTAATTAATTTCTAGCGTCTGTTCAAATATAAAAAAATATAATAGGGATTTCAAATTTTGTAATTGTGATTTGAACAAGAAAAAATTCTTAAGATGTCCGTTATTAAGGATTTCAGCCTAGGTGGATGCATTAAAGACACATATAATAACATATTCGAGATCATTTTGATGTTTAGAAGTCGATAAAATATAAAGTGATATGCAAAAATAAGTTATTAAGCCACACAAAAGATTTTCTCTTGTTTTTTTAGCTTTTACTAACTTTTTAAAATAATGCAGACATAAATTTAAGGCTGAATATCACATAAACGTGTATTTTAGTGTTTCAGATCTTAATTATTGATTTTAAGCAAATAAAATGTAAAATTTTATTATTCTTCTTCAGAATTATTGTTTTAAAAATCAGTAAATCAAAAAATATGATTTTATTGCAATTTCATTATTTTTTAGAAAATTTTAAGACTTAAAAATGTCATTTTTTGTGACAGTATCTAGGACTAAATATCTACATATAAAGTACGCTTTCTGCTAACAAAAATAAAATAATATTTATAAAAATTGCTAATTATTGTAAAAAACATTTTGTTTTTAAAGAAAAATATTTTTTTTAAATTAAGTTCATTATCATGCATGAGTAATTAAATTGTATGTACATCATTTTCGTGACATGTGAATATAATTTCATAAATGGTCAAAGGATTGTACTAGTATTATTATAACAGTATTTTGGTGATTGGAAACCTAAATTAAACACTTGTGGCAGAAAAAGTTTGAAGAAATAAAAAATTGATAAGTGGTAACATTATTTTTATTGTTTATATGCTGTGCGTATGTTTATTGCGTGTCATTTTCGACATGCTTAAAAAATAAAAAATATTATTTTAAAATTTAAAATAAAGTTTTATTTTAATATAGAATTCGAATCAGAAGAAGAAAACGTGCCAATGTAGGCTTAACGAAAGCATGCTTTTAATAACAGAACGAATTATGGGCGATCCGTCATTTTCGTGACGATTTATAGAAATTTTTTTAATAAATTTTTTAAAATTACTTTTATTAACAATTTTTAATAAAGTTTTTTTTAATTTATAGTTGATCTCTGCCAAACTCAGATAGAATTATTCGGACTTATTTAAAAAAAATTGAAACTCAGTTTGAAAAACAAAAAGTCCAAAATGCACGTTTATATGATATTTAGCCTTAAAAATTAAATGCATGTTATCGTATACGCTGCATACCAACAAATGCCACTCTAAAATGAATCGAGTTATGTTTAGATTATGTCATTTCTGCTCTATTTATAGCGATTTTCTTTTTACATAAGCAGAATTAGCGGGAATTTGATTAATATATATTATTATTATATATAACAAAAATATCACTTTCAAAATGGTATTTTGTTATTAGAGGATGTATATATATATATATATATATATATATATATATATATATATATATATATATATATATATATATATGACGATTTAAAAGTTAGGAGCCAGAGACATCAACGCCGGGTTTCCCATTCACCGCAGAGAAGTCATGGCCACCGAGGAAAATAAATAAATAGATGTAGAGAATCCAAATAATTACTCACTGGCTGCTGTAAGTTCATTTATTTAATCCGTAATCATGAGAAAGGGAAAAGCTCCTTTTGCAAACATTCCATCATTTACTTAAACCAGCCGTACTCATCCAAGAAAGAACCCAAGAATCTTCCTTCTCAACTCGAGGCTTCTCCTCTTAAATCTAAGAAAATTCTAGAACCTTCTGTAACCTCAAACCATCATTCTTTTATGTAAACAGAATTCTTGTCCAGCTACGAGACTATTTTCCACAGACGATAAATTTATTTAAAAAAAATATTATTTAACCACTTTATAATAGACTCAGAATTTCTTAGGCAGACAATTTTTTATAAATGATTAATTTTAAGAGAAAAAAAAATAAATGAATTTATTAATATGCACACTATCAAAGGTTGACGGCGGAAAAATAAATAAATAGATAAAATAAAATAATGATATTTTTTGAAAGGTATGGGTTTGGAAGAAATTTAATAAGACTGTCTTAAAAAGGGTTGATAAAAACATAGAAGAAATTAGTTTTATTTGGAATATTAAGAAATAAAAATTTAATTAAGAATATTTTTAATTTAGAGCCATCTTTTTAAATTTACGCATACTGGAATAAAGTTTTTTAAGGCAAATTAAGAATTTATATCGTCTGCATAAAGATTAACAGATTAGATTTAGAAACAAAATTTTAATTTAATAATTTGGAGTAAGTACGGAAAATTGAAATAGTATAAAGGTTAGTTTTGGCGAAAAAAATTTTAATTTGTAATATTATCCCCCCTCCCCAAAACTTTGTATGAAATTGATAGTTAAATAAAACTACAAATTCAGACAACAGAAATATAATAATTTAGAAAAGTTAAATTTTGGAATAAAACTGTCAAACACCGGAAGCCAAGAGATGGGAGAAAAGAAAATTAACGCAATATAAAAAATATTAGCGATTAAAATAAAATAGTTAAGAGAAAATTAATGTGAATTAAATTTAGGTAGGAGCATTTCCCTGAAAGAAATACAATAATATTACAATATCACTTACCATTTGTAAGTGCACAGGAGATAATACATACAATAACAGTAAATAAGTTATAAATATTAATAAGCAAGAGATAAAAAAACATAATAAAAACAATAAAAACTCTTCTCATGGAATTTTAAATAATTACAATAACTTAATGCATAGGTTATTTTAAAAAAAGTCCTTCAAATGAAAAAAGTCTTTCTATAGTGTATAAAAGTCTTTTCCAATGTTCACTGAATACAGTCTCTTTAATTAAAGATCTCCAAATCTAGTTTAATCTTTGGTTTTAATGTAATGTTGGATCTAACATCTTTTAATAATATATCGAATTTTTCTTTCAATAATATATCAATTTTTTAATAATAAATAGCATCACTCTATATCAATAAATAATAATATAGAAAAATTTAAATAATAATAATAACAACAATAATAAGTAGTAGTATAATAAAACTCAAAATTGATAGCAATAATAACAATAATTCTCCATATCCTAATATTTCTCAATAAAAGTATAATTAATACTAGACTTCATTATAGAAATCATAATGATAAGAATAATAAAACAAGAGTATAATCAAAAGAAAATATCACTATTTGTTTATTATTGATAGGGAAAATATTGGTTGAGGATAAAAATAATTACATAGCAACTAAATAATTTTCTTATCTTCTAATAGCATAAGAAAGTATTTTTTGTTAGCCGAAAGTATAAATAAAAAAATCATAATAATTCCAAAATCCAAATAAAATTAAATCTAACTATTTGGAAAATGGACTCTCAACCAGTATTTCCTTACAATAATTCCTCTCTGATACTCTTTTACAAAATTGTCAAATTTGGTTATAAGTTTTCAAATGCCAAATGTAGAATAATGTTTTATCTACACATGTTTTATAAACTTTAATAATAAAGTACAAATAGGAATAAAAGGTGTCATTCTTAATTGAGAAATGGAAATAAAAACAGTGTGCTTTTTTGAAAAACTCTTAATATCTGTAGTTTTCACAATCACTGAAAATCACATATTATGTTATAGGTTTGAGTAAAATCATCAGATTTTATAACTGTTATAACATAAATATCTGCTGAATAAATAGATTAATACTAATGTCAAATACATGAGTAAATATAGTTAGACTTAAACACACTTAAAATTAATTTATCAACATCAATTTGAAAGCTTTTACAATCAAAGTGTACACCTTATGCCTGCATAAAAAGCCCAATTTAACCCTAAAAACTCCCAAAAACAAGTAATATTCTTGTTGCGCACCAGGAACATACCTGCTAATGTTGAAAATTATGGTGATAAAATATTTAAAGAATAAGAATTAAAATTTAATCTACTGTCTTGACTTTAGTTTGATCTAGTGATTGTGATTGTATCTGAGGATTTGTTTGTTTTTTGGGTTGCTCATGAAACAGTTTAAAATCTTCGGGTGAAAAATAGGGTCTTAATTTAGAAACATGCACAATAACGGAATTCTGTCCTGTCTCATAATTAAATTTATCTATTTCATAAGTTACATCAGAAAGTTTATTTATAATTTTATATGGTCCAGAGAAAGTAGGTTCTAATTTTCGAGTATTAGGGTATTTAAATTCTTCATAAATTACAGAGTCTTGTATTTTTAATGGGCATTTGACAAAATTTCGATCATAAAGTCTTTTACTTTTAAGGTGAAATTCGTGAGTTCGCGCTTTCGCAATTTTGAGGGCTTTGTCTACTGGAGGGTAATAGTTTTGTTTTAAAGGAGATTCATAAGGCAATTGACCATAAAATAAATATGCAGGTGGGAATTTTGTGATAGAATGGGGCATATTGTTGTATTCTTCGATGACTTGGTTTAATAATCTAGTCCAAGGTATTTTAGAAGAAGTGGAATTAACTTTACATTTAAGCCTGGTAACTATAGTCTGATTAATGCGCTCTACTTTTCCATTGGTCTGAGGATGATGTGCGGATGTAACGCTGTTGAACATGATGATTTCTAAGAAATTTCTTAAATCTTGGAGATCTGAAAGGTTTATGCCTGTCACTAAGTATTTTTTGAGGTGCTTTGATATTGAAAATTTGTTTTAAACAGTTAGTGTATGTTTCAGTTGTAACATTTTTGGAGGGAAAAGCCCAAACAAACCTAGTTGCGTGATCTATTATTATGTGTAAGAATTTTTTTGTTGAGTTGTAATAGTTAAATCCACCAACAGTATCAATAGAAAGACATTCAAAAGGTTGATCTGTGGCTGGCATAGCTTGTAATAAGCCGAATCTTTTCTGTTTTGGTTTTTTATTTTTCTGACAGGTATTGCAATGTTTAACAAATTCTGTAATATCTATTGTCATATTAGGCCAATAATAGTTGGGAGATATTAAATTAAGCATTTTTTGAATCTCTAAATGTCCAAAATTATTATGAGCAATATGGAGTAATTTTTTTCTTAATGACATTGGTACAACAATTTTTTTGAATCCCTTTTTCTGAACTATAATAATTCCATTCTCTTTTTTATATTTTTTGCCACAAACATTGTCTTTGTCTTGCATCTCTATAATTTCTTTCCTATCTAGCAATAAACTAATATGTTGATTAAAATGACAAACAGGATTTCGTGACAACATGTTTGCTTCGATATTTGTTGAACCCTTTTCATATTTTATCTCATAATCAAACATACTAAGTTTGAGTGACCATCTAAAAAGCCTACCTCTTAAGTTTTTAACACTCTTTAACCATACTAGAGATGCGTGGTCCGTATGAATTGTAAACTTGACACCATGAAAGTAATGATAGAATTTGTCAAGTGTATCTATAATAGCTAAACATTCTAATTCAGTTATGAAATAATTTTGCTCATAACTCTTCAAAATTCTAGAATGATAAGCAATAGGATGTAAGAAATTATCTTTATCAGGTTGTTTTAGAACGGCACCTACTGCTATCTGAGAGGCATCTACAAACATGTGTAAAGGTAATTTAGGATCATAAATTTTGAGGATGGGTTTTGCAATTAAAGAACTTTTTAATTTTTCAAAAGAGTCCTGGCACTCTGAGTTCCATTCCCATATTGTGTTTTTTATAGGTAATCGATTTAGAGGATATCTAATTTCAGCATATTTATTTATGAATTTATGGTAAACATTAATGGAACCTAGAAATCGTTGTAACTCTTTCACATTGGAAGGAGGTTTTAAATTTTTGATGGTTTCAATATTGGCATTTGCTGGTGTTATAGTTCCATTAGTGATTTCATAACCTAAGAAATTGATTTTATTCTGGCCTAATTTACATTTAGAATGTTTAAGTTTAATGTTTTCTTGTTTGCAAATGTCAAAAATTTGAGCTAAATGGTTTAAATGTTCTTCTAAAGAGGAAGAGAAAATTATAATATCATCAAAATAGTGGCACGCAAAGTCGATTTTATATTTATTAAGGATCCTTCGAATGGTTCTATTGAATATGGGAGGGCCAGTTTTTATGCCAAAAGGGAGCACGAGCCACTCAAAAAGTCCAAAATTGGTTGCAAATGCTAATTTTTCTGTATCGGATGGATGTATTGGTATGTGCCAGTAGCCAGAGGCTAAATCCAAAGTTGAAAAATACTGAGCACTACT
The DNA here is from genome assembly GCA_964019185.1 of Maratus speculifer. Lineage (NCBI taxonomy): Eukaryota > Metazoa > Arthropoda > Arachnida > Araneae > Salticidae > Maratus > Maratus speculifer. Next base: position 247,945,732 of record OZ025293.1, on the reverse strand, counting down.
CAATTTATCTAAAATTCCATCGATACGGGGCAAGGGTTCTGCATCGTTTTTAATTATTGCGTTTAATTTTCTATAGTCTATACATAATCGCGTTTTTTTACCTTCCTCTCTTTTCATAACTAGTGTAACAGGGGCAGAATAGGGGCTATTACTTTCCTTTATCAGTCCGGCTGCTAACAATGATTGAATTTGGTTTTTTATTTCTATTTCTTCTAGGGGAGATGTTCGGTAGGGCCTCAAAGATATAGGTAGGTCTGAGTTTAGTATAACGCGTTGTGGTTCAATATTTATCCTACCCACATCATATTTATGCTTTGCAAAAATATCACTATAAATATGAACTAATTCCCTTAAATTTACATCTTGAATTAAATTTATTTCCCCAGTTAAATCTGAATCCGAATTATCGCGAAAATTTTGAAGAGTCATGGAACCTCTATAATCAGGATGCACATTAATTTCGTGATCATATTCAACACAGTCTTCATTTTTCATAATATTTCCACAAGTAGATTGTAACTCTATATCATGATTACTTGCATTCAGTGTTTCATTATCATAATTATCTATTGCTATGTTATTACCAGTATTTAATTTCATATTTTTTTTATATTCTGAGGTTATAAATTCATTAGATTGATCCCTGTTTTGTTGTACTTGGTCCATATTTACTGTATTGAAATGAAGGGATCTCTCATTATGTATGGATATACGGTTAGTTATAATTTTCCTTCCCTGCCTTACAGTACAATTTTTACATTCTATGGTTAATTTAAATTTAGAACATTCTTTTAACCCCAAAATAGCATAATCCAAATTTGTATCGCATACTAAAAAGTTAACATATTTTTTAATTTTACCCACTTTTAGAAGAACACTACATTTTTTATTTATATGTAAAAATCCTTTTGCCTGACCAATGGTAACTGAGGGTATAGTCTCAATTTTAGCATTAAGTTTTTTAACAAATTTAAGTGGCAATATTGCAATAGTTGAGCCAGTATCTACAACACATGGCAAATTATAATTATTTGTACATCCATACACAATTAATTGCCAAACATTATGAGAATTATTTTGTGAGATATTTGGAAGAGTATCAGAGGATGGTACCTCATTCCTAAAAATACATTCTCTTTCCCAATGAAAATCATTGCTCACACCCCTATTTGTGCATATCCTACAAGGTCTTGAAGGATATGAATTCTCAATATAATTATTTTGACAAATTCTGGGCCTTTGAGATTGCCTTTGGGGAATCCAATTCCTAGGTGTATCATTGGGCCTAACTGGCTGAATCCAGGGCCTAGTTGGTTGAAAAGGTTGAAAATTGGGTCTAGCTGAGGGTTGATTTATTACTTGGTTTGAAACTAGTGGGGTGGAAACTTCCACGAATTGTTTGACAACCCGGTACCATTCGGTGGTACTACTAGGAGGATTTATAATAATATTGTTTTTGAATTCTGGTTTTAAACCATCAGTTAAACTTTGTAATAGTATATTTTCACTAAGATGTAATTTCCTACCAATTTCCACTTTTTTACGAAAATAAGTTTCTAAATTGTCTAAATTATCTAATTTCAGATTTGAAAAATCAGAAAAACTCGGGAAGTCTAATTCAATGAGTCTTTCTATCAAAATTTTCTTAATTTGTTCATAATCCGTACAATTTAAGCAGTCATTGATATAAATTTTTTGCGCTTCACCTTTCAAATATTGCGCAATAAAATTAAATTTCCATTCTAGATTTTTCTGTTCCCTATCACATGTTTTATCAAAATAAGTTAACCAAGACAAAATGTTCATTCCAGAACTCGGGTCAAACGGTACGAATTTAGGATCTTCCATAATTTTTTTATTCTTGCTCATTAGAATAAATGAAGTACTTCTATTTTCTTTATTAAATCTTGATCGTAAAATCATTCGCAATAAATTTCAAAGTTAATGATTTCTATCAATTACATATTTTTTCAAAATTACTATATTTAGCTGCTAACTTTAACCAGAAATTTTATCTAATAAAACAGAAATTGTAAATATCATAGATATACCTTAAATTGGGATCAACATTTAATTCTATTATTTTATAGATCATAAACAGATTCAAAAATTTTTAATTATAGGTAATTCTTACTTAAAATCACAAAATTTACTGAAAAAATTAATTATATTTATCAGTCAAAACTCTAGCAACAGCCTTGCACAGTTCCATCTCTCTTACTGAATTTAAATAAATTATAAGGATTCGGGAAAAAAGCTCACTGTAACCAGAAATTCTAACAAATAAAAGGAAAAACATAAATGTTAACTTAATTTTCAGCTCAAATGTTTAGTTGTAGCAACATTATCATGAAAATACTGTATTTTGAGAATAGTTCTTGACAACAAACAAATATCAATAAAATAGAAAATGTACTTTTTAAAATATAACTTGAGCTTCTAAGTTCTTTTATACTTCATTATTATTACGAACTTATCTTTAAACGTGCATAAAAATATCATAATAATCTTTAATATGCAACAGTAATTGTCTAAGAATATCATACTCTTCAATTTAATCCTTAAGAACAAAAATGTTTAAATCTCCAAGACATAATAATGATAATAATAATACTCATAAATAGGTAAGTAAATAAAATTCACAGACAAATAACCAAATAAATAAACCTGACAAGCAGAGAATAATTAATTTAAATAAATACATAAAAATTATACAAATAATAATAATCAAAACACTACGAAAAAATTCTCACCGGAATCTTATTGGGCTAAACTACCTCGAAAAATATCTGTCTATTCATCAATTTACAAGAAATGGTCTTGTAGTTATTATTATTTTTCTTCTTTTTCATCAACTCGAGGACTACTTTTTCTCGACCAAAGCACTTTACGGGAACAAATCCTCTGTTTTTGTCACTCCAGAAATCAAGAGACTATGGCAGTTCTTGTTTAAGAACACATCCAATAATGACGGACAAATTATTCAGCGATCCACAGTTTTTATTATCACTTCGTTCCATAGCAAGTTTCTTTAAAATCCAAAAAAGGCAGCACAGGCATAAGCATCCTGTCGGACTTTAGAGTTTATTGTGACGATTTAAAAGTTAGGAGCCAGAGACATCAACGCCGGGTTTCCCATTCACCGCAGAGAAGTCATGGCCACCGAGGAAAATAAATAAATAGATGTAGAGAATCCAAATAGTTACTCATTGGCTGCTGTAAGTTCATTTATTTAATCCGTAATCATGAGAAAGGGAAAAGCTCCTTTTGCAAACATTCCATCATTTACTTAAACCAGCCGTACTCATCCAAGAAAGAACCCAAGAATCTTCCTTCTCAACTCGAGGCTTCTCCTCTTAAATCTAAGAAAATTCTAGAACCTTCTGTAACCTCAAACCATCATTCTTTTATGTAAACAGAATTCTTGTCCAGCTACGAGACTATTTTCCACAGACGATAAATTTATTTTAAAAAAATATTATTTAACCAATTTATAATAGACTCAGAATTTCTTAGGCAGACAATTTTTTATAAATGATTAATTTTAAGAGAAAAAGAAAATAAATGAATTTATTAATATGCACACTATCAAAGGTTGACGGCGGAAAAATAAACAAATAGATAAAATAAAATAATGATATTTTTTGAAAGGTATGGGTTTGGAATAAATTTAATAAGACTGTCTTAAAAAGGGTTGATAAAAACATAGAAGAAATTAGTTTTATTTGGAATATTAAGAAATAAAAATTTAATTAAGAATATTTTTAATTTAGAGCCATCTTTTTAAATTTACGCATACTGGAATAATGTTTTTTAAGGCAAATTAAGAATTTATATCGTCTGAATAAAGATTAACAGATTAGATTTAGAAACAAGATTTTAATTTAATAATTTGGAGTAAGTACGGAAAATTAAGATTGTATAAATGTTAGTTTTGGCGAAAAAATTTTTAATTTGTAATATATATATATGCATATATATATTTTTTAATTTGGCTTTCTGGTCTTTCTGTCAAATTATTTTAAACATATAAACAACATTTTGTGCCAGTTGTCGCGTTTCAAATATTTAAATTTGAAATTTCGATTTCAAAAAGTGAAATAATATTAGTTTTATACATATACATGAAATATTTTTTGGAACAATAGAAAAATGTAAACATTGCAGGGTTAAAATCAAAAGTGATGAAAAAAGAATTTACATATGCACAACTTCTTTATAAAAATAAGTAAACCTTCTAGCCGTAGATTTCCCATGTAATATTTCTAATGCTTAGTATAGACGTTTCTTTCTTGTTGCAGAACCCATTTTACTCCATTATGGCAAATTGAAAAGTATGTCGCTCTGTTATCGACTCATCTTGCATCACATATCGCCACCCAGATGACAATATGTCATATCGAGACGGTGGGGCGGAGGAAAGAGAATTGATAAACTGCGCGCACGTGATATCAATTATCGTGTTCCGAGTCTTTCACTAATTCATAGTAATCATATTAAAGCTAAAAGCGGGCAGATATTTTGCACTGTGATTGCCATGTAATGCCACCTATCGCAAAGAAAAGCACTATAGTATTTTATTATGGAAATGTGAAACGGAGGAGAAAATTATCGCTTCAAAAGTCCTGAAATATTTTGCCACGCTAAGTGAAACACAAATTGCGATTCATAAATAAATTTGGTTATTCTATTCATCCGTATATTAGAAAGTTTCAGCGTGTCTACATTTTTTCATTGCTCTTTATAGTGGGTCATTTTACAGTTATTTAGTAACATGCAAGTAGATTTAAAATTACCTTCGTTAAAATGTATTTTTGGTGAAAATAATTATAAAATTATTATGATGAATATTGTTTTTATACGATAAAATGTAGAAGAGATTTTAATGATGAAAAATATATGAAAGTCTTATTTCTTATATGTCCTATTTTAAATCTTTGTTTTTAAATGAAATTCATTTATTCAGAATTAAAAAAATATATGTAGCGTTACAGTAATACATTCATTGCGGAATATCCATAATCGATTGTTTTTATAAAGATATATTTTAACAATGAACGTTTTCCCTTATTTACAAAAAATCTGTCACACCATGTTCTTTAACTAGTTGCATTTTTCGAAATAGCTCAGTTTAAATCACAAAGTAGTTCATTGTTTCAAAAAATGTTTTTCCAAATTTAATACAGATATAAATTTAACTTATAGTCGCATATATAATAATATGAAAAGATAAATATAATATATATTTTAACTCATCTAATAAAATAACCACTGTTTAATATACATTTTTAAAGTAAATGGAATTTGGAAGATTCGACTTAGGAAAATATTTGCAGAAAATATATTAACGTTAATTTACTTGGGGTATTCGTTATTGAAATTAAATATTTTCCATATAAAGGTCCTGCGAAAAATAACCGGAAGAATAATGTAGAATATTTCAAAAAAAAAAAAAAAAAAAAAAAAAAAAAAAAAAAAAAAAAAAACACAGCTGGAAATTTTCTTTTCTCCTACTTCATCAATTCTTCAAGCCAAACAACATTGAAAATACTTCAGAAAAGAGTAGAGTTTACAAAGCTTTAAAATTGACCCGTGTGATATTCACAAAAAAATTAAAATAAATAGAAAAATTATTAATTAATAATAAATAATTATTTTTTTATGTTAAGTAACTGATCTATAATTGTATTAAAAATGACTTAACACAAATTGATACATATGCAAAATAATTTAGTTATTGGCCCGACTGAAATACAATTGATCTAACGATTTTACATGAATATGTTTATATATATGAAATATATCCAGAGTTAGCGGAAATATGTTAGGCGTAAAACATGGTTCATTATGCGCAAGTATGTAGCCAAACGAATCAGTATAAACTATTAGACAATAGATAAAGAAACTGAAAGTCGCTCAAAGTCCTCTTTGGCCAAAGTGTACTTGTTTGGAAAAGGTTCGATAAATTACTATAAACGACTAATTCTATAAATGCTTTTTTTGAAAATAAGGTCTTTTTTTTAAAGGGATATGCTCACATTGATCAAATCAAATAAAAGACTTATTTTGGATTTCAATTCTTCGAAACTGAGGTCTGTAAATCTAATCTGTAATTAATATCCCCTAAAACCGAAATCTTGGAGTGAAAGGACTGATAATTTTGGTAGCTATGGGTTAACAACTTTTTGACTAATTGAAACTCCGATTTCATCATTAAGATTCTATATTTATCAGTAAACATATGGTACAATACTAGTAATGTTACATTGTATTTTACAATTAATGTTTTGCAAATAATTCAGTTGCAAATTTCCCAACATAACTTTATTTGTCTTCACAATTGGAGTACATTTTTTTCAATGAGATACTGCTTTTTTATTTTATAAATTTGTATACCAATATCAAAACATGTATCTAAAATTTAAGCTTCGTCCTTATGTGTTTAGTAAAAAAATGTGAGAAAAAATGGACAACATACAGTTTGAGATTTATTTAAAATATCAAATAATTGAGGTACAACTTTTATTTCTTTATTTTATAAATTATTACCTTTTCCCTCAATAGATATCAAAATCAAATGGTACCTCCCTTCTCTCTTTGTAGATCAAACAGATGCAAGGTGAAAAACAAATTACAAATTTATCCATCCAAAATATTTTCTTTCACAACTATAGTAAACCTAAATTGTATAATGTTTAATAGATATTATATACGGAAAAAATATTATAATAAATAAATTTAGAGAGGAACTTCTTTGTTCATCAGTGAAAGAGGCATTATCGACCCTTGTCCTTTTACGAACAGTAGCTCTTATTTATATAAATTATTTATTAACACAAAATAAAACCATTAAATACGCATTTTAATGCATACCTCTTCAATTATTCCTATGTTATAAATTAAACATGTTCGCCGATTCCCCCCTTAACTTTAAATATTATAATTATTACTTTCAACCAGCCGTGCGATGACTTTTTTCGTTGCATTCAGTTGCTAACAAATCACTAATTAACTGAGTATTTTTTCAAATAATGATTACAAAACACGTGATTTTTCGAAAATAAGTGAAATAACATTGGTGTATTGAAGTTAATTATGATATAAATGAAACTATTTTCAAAATGTTGATGCGTTATATTTAACGCAAACAACAATGTTGTATAAACTAATTGTTTAAATATAAAAGACTGCACTGAAGTATAATCTTTTAGCCATTTTTTTCATCATATTGAACTAAAAATTTGAATATTATATTTTCTGTTGAATCGTATTCTATAGTTTAGGCCATTGTATAGGGGAAGTTTTATAATTAAAAATCATTTTTTTATAGAATGCATACAATGTAACTACCAAATTTCCTTATTATGATAAGTAATAATGAAAAAACCAAAATAAAAGTACTTTTTTAGTGAATGACACAAACAGATAAAAGATGACAGCGAGTTTTTGCCTTTTTTTCTTATTTTAAATAAACATTTTTTTTCAATTCCGTGACAAGTTTGTTCGTGAAGAGGTTATCCAAAATCCATAATTTTAAACTTGTCGTATTTTTTAAAATCGTAAAACCATTATCAGTTATTTATATTATATAGTTATCTACATAGTTATCCAGGATAGACATGTGCGTAATACTAACATCATTTTGCAAATGGTAGCAGCTGATGATTTAAATTTAACTTTTTCAAATATTGCTGCTGTAAGTTTTTAAACTTCTAAAATGCGAGTATTTTTAATTTTGACATTGCCGTATTTGGGAAAATTGTAAATTTCAATGCATTTTTTTAAAATGGTTACGAAAATAAAAATAAATATCTAAGTAAAATAAAAAATAACCTGCTTTCTATAAAAGAGCGGGAGCAAAAGTACATGAAAATTTGAATGATAGAAATTCATATACAGTGCAACTTTAAAATACTTAATTTTATTTATTTATTTATTTTTGAAAAAAATAAACAGAGCCGAAACATCTAAACAATTTAAAAAATCTATTTTTACTAGATTTAAATTTTTAATTTACATCTCTTTGCAATTTAAATTAATATATTTTTTGCGCCTGCCTAATACCAGTAAATTCTTACACAAATAACTGCATTATTTAATCAGAAATGTTGGCAAATTAAATAAGGCAAGTATTTCGGTAAGAATGTTCTGGTGTTCCGTGGGTGCCAGATTGGATAGTAAAGATCTACAGCATAGCTCCCTATTAGGTGCGCAGCCTACTGCAAGACACTTAGTGTTTAGTTCCAAAGCAAGCTTGTTATATATTTTATTCACCATGAAATGATGATCAAATGAACATTGAACAGCTGGGAGTCAAACTTCGGACCTACTACATGACAACCAAACGTGTTGAACTCAATGCAGCTGGCCTTCCATGTTATAGAATATTGAACAAATATAAACAATAGCCTACTCCTAGTTACTGATGATTTCGAAAAAAATAGCGATTTTAGGAACCCCATAGACCAACAGATTCTTTTAATGCCACAGATTTTCAGAAAGGTCCAAGTTGTTTTCATATTGCATTAAGAAACTTTCTCAATGCAGAATAATCGTTTTTTGGATGGTATGAATTCTCAAGTATTAATATTCATAAGTATTAATAATTTGACATAAGTATTATCAAGTTTAACAAAGATTTTTTACAAACACTCATTATAAATAAACAGCATTAATATTAAATTTAATATTATTTTATTATTCTCAGGCCTACAAATTTTATTACACACCTGAAAATCTTTTATTCAGGATTTATAGCATTCTAGAAACATATGCTACTTTAAAAAATAATTATTACCAAATAAAAATGTATTCGAAAACATTTTTTAAAATCAATGACAATAAAAAAAAAAAATATTTGTATAAATGCTTCTTCAAATCTGGAAAACATATTAGTTTCAGTAATTTCTAAAGATAACAGAATGCTTTTAGGAACTAGGAGCAGAAATTATATATTTTTGTTCGTGGCTATGTACATGTTCGTAGCTTAAAAAAATAAAAAATAAATAAAAAATAAACATTTCTTTTACAGTATCGTGTACTCTATCACTTCTTAAACTTTGCAATCGATATAATTAAATAACTTGTAAATTTGTATATATATGTATATATCAAGCATATGGAACAGGCAAAATATAGCAAGCCAAGCATATTGAATGAGGAAAAAGGGATTCTTTATGAATAAAAATGGAATTTGTGATAAGTAAATCTTTATCAATGGCAATAACACACTATCACAAAAATTTGCGATTAATTTCTAAGGTAGAAATCAGGAAACTGTCCTAATGCAAATATTTCTACCATTGACCGATTAATTGCAATCTTCAAACAAAAATAAGTCAAGAAACCACCCACACACACAAATATATAAGTACACATATATATGTAATATATATAAAACCATTAATTGTAAAACAATATATATCAATAAAACATGAAAAATTTAATTAAAAGGAATATTTGAAATATGCAGAATAATAGTAGACTCATCAGACCCTATATATATATATATATATACACCATTAAATTTAATACAAAATTACCACATTGAAACATGGAAAAATAAATTAAAATGAATATAATCAAAATATGTTGAACAAAAGCAGAATCTTCAGACCCACAAACACATTGGAACTACAAATAACGATACCGTTTTATCTTCGTATTAGCCTCGATAACACAAAATAATACGAATTTGGGGCTACCAACACACATAAAACCAAAATAAAATGATGCAAAACATTAAAAATAAATCATAATAACATTATTATAATGGATAGAAAAGGAAAAAACGCACCAGACACTGTATTTACCCCTAAAATGATGTAGCAAAAAGTAGACATGATTATAAATGAATTAAATGTGGTTATATAGCTATTGGAAGATGCTTCATTTATATACTCACAGTGGATATATAAGTAGATTTTAAATTATTTATTTAATGAAAAAAAGATTAAAAATTAATTGATTTATTGATTTATTTAATTAATTGATTTATTAAATATTAAAAATATGTAAAATTTAATATGGATAAATCATTATAATGATTCCTATAGTTAATAGGACTATATTATAAAATCTCAATAATTAAATCATTCTTATATCATATTGTCATTACTTAATAAATAAATATTTAAGCAATTTTATAGATGATATATATAATTAAAACTGAATTACATAAGAACATAAATGAAAGAATAGATGAAGATAAAAATTATTAGCACAGATATGTTCCCCCTTTTTAGCTAAAAATGTTGTTGGTAGCAAAAAATAAATAAAGCCTTTTCATTGAACACATTTTCGAAATTCAGCTTTTAAAGTTTCATCAAAATATATGTGAAGAGTTGAGATATCTTCTATCCAGTCCTATTGTCGTGAAATATGACAAAGAGAAAACTTACTTCTTGAAAGCAAGTTCCTGGTTCTGAAACAAATGGAGAAATGCGCTCCGGAAATATTTTTTCAATGATATCTTCCCTTTCCTAGACCAAGACTGTGATATATCGATAACAAAGAAATGTCGCTAATACGGCAACATATTTCACTGCTGAAACGACTGCCGACCTCCACTCTCATCTATTTACTCTTAAAGAATTTTTGTCATTTTCAGCCGTTTTCTCGAAAATGATGGAAGTACTCCCGCTGATGTGAAGCCGAATTACTTCTAGAATGGATAGTTTGGAATTTTAGATGAAAATGACGAATCGGGGATAAAATAGTAAATTTCCAATGGAATGTGTTCCTCGTGTTCGCCTCTCCCCCTTTCCCTCTATCTGTTTTTAGTGTTTCTAAATATAACTAAAATAATCTCTTGCAACCTTTATCACACAATAGAATTTTATTGTGATACGTTCCTCTGAAAAAAAAAAAAAACTTTTAACCTCTCTTGCATGGATTATTTTTAAATTAATAAGAAAAATATTTTGCACCTAAACTATCTTTAAAATGGATTATTAAGTACAAATTCAGTTGATATTTTCAATCGTACAATTTATTTTAAATTGCAAAATGAATTTTATATATATTTAAAAGAAATGGACATACATAAACTTAAACAAAATTTTAAATTCTTTATAAGGCAGTGAGAAGAATTTATCGCACTTAACTATAATCACCAACTGCTATATTGGTACCAAAATATTTGAATAAAACATTACTGTTATAGTGTATCTTACGAATAGAGTGTAATTAAGTTTTTTTTAATAATTTTTTATGTTTTTGTACCTTTAAATTTATTTCTTCTTAAATTCAGGTAGCGTTGGATCATTTCAGCATTAACATCATTATTAAAATACCTTTCAAAGGGTTAAATAGATTTTTGTGTTAATGTATATTTTTTATACATTGAAATAAAACATATAGTAAAAAAGCACATTCGACTTGGTCACGCTTTTGTTTAGATTCAGAAATTATCTGAGAATTTCTTTTATAGCTTAGAATGTAAACAAACTAGACAAAAAGTCACATTTCTAACTGAATATTCGAAAAAGAGAGTTTTATCATCTATTGCGGTATTTTGCAAGGTAAATTGGACTATATAATTTTTAAATGCGGCAAAATAAATAAAGTTACATATACAGTTTTTATTTCATTACAAAGACATATAATATTGCCATACAAAAGAGGGTTAAAAAATAAATTTGAACATAATTGATAATTTTTTAAGCATTTTACGCGTAACATTTATCTTAAATTTTAAATATTTACAATAAAAATATTTTTATTTTCTCTTTTAAGACATAATTCGAAAAATAAATACGCTAAACTTACATTTTACATTGAAAGTTCAAATAAATCGAAATTTCTACTTTTAAATTAACTATATCTATTTTAGTTCTAAATATTTTGATACCAGTTTTTTATTTCAAAAGTATCAAACAGAGAATAAACACATTTATGTACCGGGTGATCCAAAAGTCAGGAATAATTCGGAGGCCGAATAAAGATTTAATTTATGTATTTTCTCAAGTAGACCACCCATGGAGTTGAAATTTATCTTATCAAATTTTACACCTTTTTATGAAATTTTGCAAGTGGAAGTATGTGCCTAAAGGCAATATTTAAGGAGATAGCCTATTGTTTCAATAATTATGACCCACCCTGTATATACAAACTTTAAACTTTCACTTATGTGGAAAATTGTTTCTCATAGGTGATTTTTTTTTAATTTGCTGGAAAGTTTGCCAGAACCCAATAAATAATAATTCAATAGAAAAAAATACTATCTTTTAAATATATATTCAATGGAAGGAGACTTTTCTTATTGTAATTTATTAAAAATTTTATGCCTTATACGGTTTTAAATTGTAAATCATTAATTTTTTTCCGAATTGTCAGCAATATAATCATCTTATGCCTTTAATTTTAAAATTATTCATGTTATTATAATAAAAATAATTTTGTTCAAGTAAAACATTCATTATATGTACTATGCAAATTATATTATGTGGAAATTGTAAAATCTATTACAAAAGTAGTTGGAAGAATGTATTCTGAAGTCATACTGATACTTTAAAGCTATCAATTCTTCTTCTGGTTTAACAGACCCAGGTTGACAAATGGCATCTCTGAACTTTGGAAATGATAGTGGTTTTATGTATTATTTTTTGCTGAAACAATGAATTTATCCAAGCAGAATTCTTTGTTTGTACAGTCGTGGGAAAAAAACTAACACCTCCTACTAACTCCTAACAAATTATCGTATTGGGTCGTTTGGAAGGTCGTTTCCGTTTGGGAAAATCAATTCGTACTGGAAAAATTTGTCCATTTATATCTAAGTATTAGATATCGGAAACAAGGTCTAATAATTAAGTAATAGAATTTTCCGGGACGAATTGATTTTCCCAAACTGAAAGGACTTTCCGAACAACCCAATAGAATAAAGTTACTGGTAGCGAACGATTGGAAATGGAGTCTACTTTTCAATGATATACAGGGTGTCCCAAAAGGTCGTTTACAAACTCAACATGCTGGTCTGTCATATCATGATGAACAATATTAAATAGGAAACTAAGGGTCCCAAACGTCTTCCAAAAGAGATATGCGCCATTAAAGTTTATGGTCCAAAAATTCAAATGATTATAAAAAACAGAAAAATTGGTCGATTCGTTTGCGGTTTTCACTAAAACTATTCTTTATGTCAGTATTTTCTTAAAAATAAATTATAAAGATAAATTTCAAAAAATGTCGATAGAGGGCGCTTTAGACTTTGGAGTAACGATTAACTAGTTTTTACCATTATTTTTTGTATCTCATTAATTTTTTTTAAAAGCTTAGACATAAACTTAAATTTTGAGCTCAAAATCTAAATAGTTGGAAGTGGTTAAGTAGCGCAAACTGAATTGCGGGGAGAGGTTCAAATTTCAAATGATAATAAAAAACGGAAAAATTGATCAATTGATTTGCGATTTTCACTAAAATTATTTTCTATGTCAGTATTATCTTGAAAATAATTTACAAAGATAAAATTTAAAAAATGCCGATAGAGGGCGCTTTAGACTTTGGAGTAACGTACAACTATTTTTTTCCGTTATTTCTTGCATCTCATAAAATTTTTTTAGAAGCACAGACATAAACTTAAATTTTGAGATAAAAATCTGAATCGTTGGGAGTGGTTAAGTAGCGCAAACTGAACTGTGTTCAATGCGAGTGGGGAGGTTCAAATTTCAAATGATTATAAGAAACAGAAAAATTGATCGGTTTTCGCTAAAACTATTCTTTATATCAATATTTTCTTGAAAATAAATTTTACAGATATCTTTCAAAAAATTCCGTCAGAGAGCGCCTTAAATTTATAGTAACCAACAACTATTTTTAACCGTTATTTTTTGTACCTAATAAAATGCTTGTAAAAATTCAAACTTAAATTTTGTGCTCAAAATCTGCATCGTTGTGAGTAATTAAGCGGCCAAAAATTGAACTGTGTTCGAGGGGTGGGGAAGGTAACATTTCAACTCCTGAACACAGTTCAGTTTGTGCTTCTTAACTCCTAATATCGATTTAGATTCTGAGCACAAAATTTAAGTCTAAACTTTTGCAAGCATTTAATTAGATAAAAAAAAAAAAAAAAAAAAAAAAAAAAAAAAAAAAAAACGGTTACAAATAATTGTTGGTTATTCTAAAGTTTAAATCGCCCTCTAACGGATTTTTTAAAATTTATCTTTAAAATTTTAGTTTCAAGGAAATATTGAATTAAAGAATAATTTTAGCGAAAACCGACCAATTTTTCCGTTTTTTATAATCATTTGAAATTTGAACCTCCCAACCCCCATTGAACACAACTCAATTTGCGCTACTTTACCACTCCCAACGATTCAGATTTTCATCTCAAAATTTAAGTTTATGTCTAAGCTTCTAAAAAAAAATTTATAAGATGCAAAAACTAACGGTAAAAAATAGTTGTACGTTACTCCAAAGTCTAAAGCGCCCTCTATCGGCATTTTTTGAATTTTATCTTTAAAAATTATTTTCAAGATAATACTGACATAAAGAATAATTTTAGTGAAAATCGCAAATCAATTGACCAATTTTTCCGTTTTTTATAATCATTTGAAATTTGAACCTTTCCCCGCAATTCAGTCTGCGCTACTTAACCACTTCCAACGATTTAGATTTTGAGCTCAAAATTTAAGTTTATGTCTAAACTTCTAAAAGTATTTAATGAGATTAAAAAAATAATGATAAAAACTAGTTTATCGTTACTCCAAAATCTAAAGCGCCCTCTATCGACATTTTTTGAAATTTATCTTAATAATTTATTTTCAAGAAAATACTGACATAAAGAATAGTTTTAGTGAAAACCGCAAACGAATCGACCAATTTTTGTGTTTTTTATAATCATTTGAATTTTCGGACCCTAAACTTTAATGGGGCATATCTCCTTTGGAAGACGTTTGGGACTTTTAATTTCCTATTTAATGTTGTTCATCATGATATGACAGACCAGCATGTTAAGTTTGTAAACGACCTTTTGGGACACCCTGTATATAAAATTTACTTAGGGGGCATCTACGTATTGAATGACCCCAAAGCTCATTTTTTTCAATTTCAATATCCAATTTCAAAAAGGTATTTCAATTCATTGATTAAAACTGTGCCTAAACACTAAATTTCATGTCATTTGAATAAGTTTCTGAATTATACACAGTCAAAATTATGTAAATTATTGTAAATTATCATAATGTTTCTCATTTGAAATTACCTTTTCATATTTTTATCAATATCTCTTGAAATTGCATTCCTCATGTGCTACTTTTTTACGTAGAAATAATACTAGAATGCTCAAACATAAATACGTTGAATTTGCAATTTTTATAACTTTATGATATGAAGTATGAAATTAATATTCCAAAAAAAAAAAAAAAAAAAAAGCAGGAATTGCAACCTACATTATTTTTTATGGACTTATTAAGCCGTACTTTATGGAAATCCAAAATTTCAAAATTTTCTCCGAAGTAGTTTTTAAATTATGCTTAAAAAACGGCTAAATGGTTGTTTAAAGTTCCGTTTACGATATAAGTAACTAGGTCTTCTTATGCCATTCTGTAATCTAGAAGTCTTCAATCACTTCGTGAGTGCCTTGATCAAGAAGATTGCTCTCTCGGTCAACATTCGAGTACTTCAATTTGGATACATCCCCTAAAATATGCTCGTTTAAAATAATTGATTTTTTTTCGGAAACCTATCGTACGAATTGGATGAAAATATGTTTTTGGAATAATTGAAGGGTTTAGAGATCATAATAACATCCGATTAGTAAAGATGTGCTTTTTTAGTTAAGTGATTTATTTTTTGGTGTTGTTTCGATAAGAGAAAATAAAAAAAAACATCATCATAATAAATCAAATAGATTATTTATTTTCTGTATTGATATAACGATATTGAAGTTTAAAAAAATGTAATAACATTATTTATGGTCATGGTATTTCATACCAAATAAACTGTAACTTCATGAATGCAGTTAATAGTATTCCTTTCCATTTTACATAAATACAAATTTGTACTTAGGGATTTAGTGTAATTATCACTTGAATTATAATTTTTTTATGAATTTCTCTGAAAATGGCGGTTTATATTTATTCTCTTGGACATAATGTATATGATCTCTCTGCAGATTTTTGCTATAAAATTATTTTAGCTAACACTAAACATAACTTTTGTAATGAAATAGAAGATTTTAATTGATTGCTAATATTAATTTTAGTGGATCATTAATAAAATTTTAAAAAACCTATCCTCTTTTATCAAACTTTTAAAAGTGAATAATATTAATTACAATAATGAGGATTTTTTAAAAATATTTTAATGTTATGTGTTCTCGCCTCACAATATATAAAATATATTTATTATTTAACAATATAAAAAGCTTTTTATAACACGTTATTTTGTAGCATTTCCTTTACGAAAATCGATTCTTTCCTTATCATTTAACAGAAAAAGAAATTCATGTACACAAATAACTCAAAATGCTTATGTTTTTCAAAAAAATACAGTCAAATGTAATTTTGTAACGGTAAACTGCAAAAAAAAAAAAGCAGATGTTCCCTAGACTACGAAAATTTACTATAATCACAAACAAAAATTTTCGTTAATATCTTCCAATTTCGAAGACCCTTATTCAATATTCCGAAAAATGTTTCTTTATCTTTAGAAACTTTAGAAAAAAAATTTCGAAATTTAAAGAAAAATATTTTTTTATTAACTGCCCCTAATTTCCGGATATGTTTTCGAGTTGTTTTTACATTGCATTTTTTCAGTTATCTCTTCAAAGAAAAATCGGTTTTTCAGGGGCTTAGAGATATCAACTAAACATTTTCAGCCGCATAGGTGAAATTGTATTTTCAAATGTTACAGAAAACTGCTAGTTTTAATGTTAATGTTAATGCTGATAATTCATTACGTTTTTCAGTTAAACATGTTTGCTAAACATGAAAATATTTACTTGAAAACACATAGCATCTCAAAAACTGATTTTCGGGGTAGAGAAAACTGATTAATGCACTGTAAAGAATACTTGGAAATATTTTCGAAAACTATGACAGTTAATGTAAAATTTGTTTTATAAATTTTTCTTTAAAATTCAAATATATTGGGTTGTTCAGAAAGTCGTACCAGTTTACAAAAATCAATTCGTACTCGAAAATTCTGCCCATTAGTTACTAAACATTAGATATCGGAAACAGTATCTAATAATTAAATGATAGAATTTTTTAGTAAAAATTTATTTTAAGAATCTCACACGACTTTCCGAACGACCCAATAAGTTATTTTATGATGTTGCTAAAGATAAGAGAGCGCTTTTCGGAATCTTGGGTGACTCAGAAAAGATTATTGCATATTGTTGCGTTTGTTATTACAGTACATTTTCATAAATTAAGATGCATATATATCTTTTTACAATGTATGGTTAGTAACTAATTCAAAACAACACTATCTAGCAAAACATTAACCACATAATAAGCAAATACCACATTAATTATGTATGTGTAATGTATGTTTGTATGAGTCATTTAAACAAAATTTTCTTATGGAATTCTGCGATTAATCGTGTTATTAAATCAAAAATATATATAGAACGTTTTCCTTTCATCATTTATTTTGCTCCAACATTTTAAAATATATTTTTTATTTTGTAATACTTAAGATGCAACGAACAATTTGCTTTATTCTATTTCCGTCTTATCGTAAAAGCTAGAAACAGTCCCTTCTATATTTCTACTGCTTGTACATTAAAATATAGTTTCCAAAACACGCCAAGCTCTTTTTTTTTCAATCCGACATTACAGAAGATTGATTAATAGCATTATAAATAATTCAGAAAAGTAGATTTACATTAACATAATTACAAAAACAATAAAAAAGAAGATGCAATAAAAGTTATTTCACATTTTGTAAATTATCGATTAAAAATACCTTTCCTAACAAATAACAGATCATTTTAGTGAAAAATAGGGATGAGATTTCCGCATTTTTGCACCCTAGTATTTTGTTAGAGAAAATGTTGTATTATTAAATCAGAACATTTCTGCGATTTAACAGAACAACACTTTGTGTAAGAATATACTGGCGAGCATAAACGCAGAAATCTCATCCCTGGTAGAAAAGTTTAAGAAATCAAGTGAAATATATTTTAAGTAGAATATGTTTTCAAAAAGTTAAACATTTAAAATATTTATCTCATTCAGTAGTTTATTAAAACGTGTCGGAATGAAATAATCACGCATTAGAAATAATTGCCATAAGAATTTAAAAAGTTTATTACATCAGTTACTTAAGTTTATTGCATCAAAAGCACAAAGTGTGACGTTATGAAAATGAAAATACCATTTGAAAATTCAGAAATACGTATATGCGCAATAAATTTCCACGGAGGTTGTTAATTTTTAAGCAATCGAAAATTTCATTGTGAATTTTTTAACTCTTTCGGAAGCAAAATACTTGTAAAATGTTAAAATGACTGCATGGAACCTGAATTTACAATCAAATTTATTTGAAAATAAGTGAATGCTTTACTTTGGGTACATAATTAAAGGAAAATTTTTATTATATAATTCTTGTGCAAATATTGCATTTAGGGATTTAAAACAAAGTGGTTCGAAAATTAACAACACCCTTTAAGGGCTTAAATTCAAATTTGTTTTAAATTTTATGACTGCAATCTGTGAAAATTATTATAAATAAATTTAGGTAATATTAAATAAAGCAACATCGTCACGCGTTTTAGATATAAATCTATCTCAATCCTTTGAATTATTAATCTAAGTCTTTAACATCATGAAAAGTTTTTAAAAAAGTCCTTCCGGCAATGCCGGGAGGAAGAGGTAGCTTTCATATACTTATTTATTTATTTATTTATTTTAAGGTAAGTTACATTGTTCAAAAATACTAAGCTCAAATTAGTGGAAATAATCTTATAAAATTACTGATTTTATAAGATTGAAACTAGTTTTTGTCAAGACTGAATATTAATAGGAATTTTTAGAAATTAGTCATCTTTTATTTAACCTGGTTTTATTTTAAGCGATTTAGAGAGTCACCAAATTCCACGATATCATAAAGCGTATGCCATTTTAAAGCAACATTGTGGATCGTTCAGATCAGACCGTTTCAAAATGTCAGCCATAAGCAAAATTCAAAGTGCTATAAATCAGTCATTTTTTAAGATATAGACAAAATAAAAAGTGTTCTGGAATCGTTGTTTTAAGTTCTAACACGTAAAAGGAAAATATTTTTCATTTTTTTCATTTTTTCGCATTTAATTTTAAATTTTATTTTTTTTTTTAAATTTAAAATGGCCACCATTTTGAAACAAAATGGTGGATGATGCTGGCCAACAAACTCGGTCGAGACATTTGTATGCACTATGTACATCCCAAGTTTCATTAAAATCGATTCATAAATACGCGTGTTATCACGTGACAAAATTCAGATCGTTTCAAAATGTCAGCCATAAGAAAAATTCAAAGTGCTATAACTCAATCATTTTGTAAGATATAGACAAAATAAAAAGTGTTCTGTAATCGTTGTTTTTTCTAACACGTAAAAGGAAAATATTTTTCAATTTTTAATTTTTTCGCATTTAATTTTAAATTTTAAATTTTTTTAAAAATTTAAAATGGCCACCATTTTGAAACAAAATGGTGGATGATGCTGGCCAACGAACTTGGTCGAGACATTTGTATGTACTATGTACATCCCAAGTTTCATTTAAATCGATTCATAAATACGCGTGTTATCACGTGACAAAAATCAGATCGTTTCAAAATGTCAGACATAAGAAAAATTCAAAGTGCAATAACTGAATCATTTTGTAAGATATAGACAAAATAAAAAGTGTTCTGGAATCGTTGTTTTAAGTTCTAACACGTTAAAAAATATATTTTTCAAATTTTGATTTTTTCGCATTTAATTTTAATTTTTAAAATTTTTAAAAAATTAAAAATGGCCACCATTTTGAAACAAAATGGCGGATGATGCTGACCAACGAACTCGGTCGAGACATTTGTATGTACTATGTACATACCAAGTTTCATTCAAATCGGTTCATAAATATGTTAGTTATCGCATGACAAAAATCAGATATATATATATATATATATATATATATATATATATATATATATATATGTCAACATTTGAACGGAGGGTGGTTTTGGGGCCTGGGGGTCATGATCGGTGAAAATATACCAAAATTTTCCGGAAGTGCTTTCCTCCGGACGGCTGCAATAGGTAGCTTTTTACTTTTTGTAATGAAAGCTACCTAAAAGAAAAGAAAAATACTTTACTTAATGCAAAAGATTTTTTTAAGCAGCGCATATAGTTTGGCATTATATTTTGTATTTTTCTTGATATTTTACGATGTGTATTTCAAAATAATTTGAAGAAGTTATTATATTTTGCATAAAAATAATGATGTATCTAACCACCTATCTATCTATCTAACCACCTATCTATCTATCTATCTATCTATCTATACATACACACACACACACACATATATATATATATAGCTGCTACTAATACGGCATACATATACATCAACAACTAGTATATTTTATCCATAAATTATCAATATGCTATCTTATTTCACATATTTGTAATCCAAAAATCTGAGTTTAAGTGCCAAGGGTTGTTGTTAGGTTAACTCATTATGAATCGAAAATTTAAATGAACCCCGACTCATTTGTGCAATTTCCTCATTAAAGGCTTCGCTAGTTCGTTTTAGCAGTTCACACACTTCTTTAGAATGAACTTCGTAGAAATATATACTTTACAAATACTTCACACAAACAAAAACAAGGTGCCCCGAAGTCCTCACTATGAAAACATACTGAAGCTAATCTGGATGAAGCTAATGAGTGCAGAGGTATAGGGAAGCGTGTTTAGACACAGCATTTGCGAGTAAACGTTAAGAGATAAGCATTTCCAATTAAATTGGACCACTGTGATGCTTATACGTGATCTCATATATTAATGGGGCAATTTGTGAAGAAAACATAATGAGTTCGCATGATTTTAAAACGTTCTGTATTAAGACTAGGGCATACAATATTCGTTTTTATAAAGAAGAGAATAAACTGAAATATGTAAATTTTCTAAATTCAGAATTGCAATAAGAAAAAAATTCGAAAACATTTGAGCTATTTTTACTGCTAAAAATATTTTTAAAAAGTTCTATATTTATTAAGACTTGATTGAAAGTGAACATGTAAGTTTTTCATTACCGGTTTTCTATTTACATTATTTAAAAAATATATCTGAAATAAAATAAACGTTTTAAAATAAATGGATTTTCACTGAAAGTTCACATTTAAATTTAGATTCTGAAAAACTACGCACCGAAAAAGCATAAAAAATCAATTTTATTTTAATGAGAAAAATAATAACAATTCTCAAATCAACATACATACTCATTACCAAAACCCAGAAGAAAATAATTTTTAGTCATTATTTTTTGCCACTTTTAATCGCATTTACGATATGCATATCGATGGCTTTTGCTTGTAAATGAAATGAGATATAAGAAAAGGAAAATGAAAAAGTACAGAAAAGCTTTTAAACCAAAGCAAAGAAATCATGCAATGAGAATAAAAGATTAAAGGGGAGAAAACTTCATTCGTTACATTTAGGGCCGCAATCAATCCGTGAAATCATTAGAATAAATAAATTAGCAATTTTGTCGCTGTAAAATGGCACTTCCTGCGAGAAAAGGAATTGCTTATCTTAACTTAACACTTTTTTCAAACATTGCTTCCGCATTATATAGATTGCATGGTTGTTAGTTTTCTGGGTTGATAATTAAGAAATACGATTGTTGTTTTTTGCACCTAAAAGTTAATGATCGCCACATATTTTGGACAAAACGTAAAAATATTCCTCGCATTTTCAACAAAATAATCTGGACAGTGATAATAAAATTTAAAATGTACCCACTTTTCGACATGTCTTCAAATAAATATTGGACTATTATAGAATTTTATTTAATAATTTTGATCGCATTGCAAATGGCATAAATCGAATTAATCTATTCGGTTCCAGAATGTTTAATTCGCGTATTTAAGCCCTTTCACTTCCATAAATTTTATGACTGCTACATTTGTGAAAAATAATATAATTTGTATGAAGATTTAATACAGTTTTCTATTTAAGCACTGTGTACTTTAAAGTTTCATTTATTTATTTTTCATATTTTTTTCTTTAAGAACGTGAGTATGAGATTTTAAATTCTTCAGAAATTTTATGTTAGTAAAATTGTGCATTGAGACATATAAACAATGTATTTCTGTTAGATACTTATTTAAATTACATGTTTTGTGTGTCAGAAAGTTTATATGGAAAACAAGGCTATTGTAAAAATACTATAAAAATTTAAAAGTACATGTAATTACGCGTGATTTTGAAAAAAAGACATATTCAACATGCAAATCTGACTTTGTTTTTATATTTTATGGACTATAAAAATGTAACTTCAGTCGATTTCTTAAGGAAATAGTAGAGATTCTAAACCATTTGTTTCATATTCCACTCACTCGTATAGACATTTTCCAGAAATGATAATTCATTTATTTTCTATGTAAAATGATAAATTTTATTCAAAAATTTGTTCAACTAATTAAATTATTTATTAAAATATGTTAATTAAAAACTGTAATTTAAAATATTTAAACATTAAATTTCACTTTACGAATCCGGTGTTTTGTTAAATGACAGCTATATAACATTGCAACAAAAGTGAGTGTGCGCTTTCAAATTACACTAAAATATAGAAAAAAAGTTATAGTATTACTTCCAATATTTACATATTTTCATGAAATTTCACGAAAAAAAGTTATAGTATTACTTCCAATATTTACATATTTTCATGAAATTTCACGAAAAAAAGTTTTATAACAATGAAGTTTTCGTTTTAATTAGCGCAATGCATGCATTTTAATACTAAGTTTTGAAATATAGCATATAGCAAAAAATAATATTTATACTATGGAAATTGGATAAAAAATGAGAAGAATAGAAATTTTGAATATACTGTCTTACCAAAAATTTTCTTTTTTGAAAAATCACGATTTAAATTTTTATTTTTACTGTAACTGAAATACCGTGTACAAATTTGAAATGCTCGTTACTTCGTAAGGAGTCGTCGCTTTTGCATACGGATTTTTGAAAATTCCGTAGTTAAGATTTTCGTATATTAATAAAGTAAATTAAAAAAATTAATTTTTAGTTGATTTGTGCCTAATTGAAGGTCCACGGTCCCCTTAATAACAGCGTAGATGTGTGAATTTCTGTTTAAAACTTGTAAAAAGCAAAATAATGTGTTTTATGATTTTAATCCATGCAAAGAGATCTTTTTTAATGGCTGTTTAAAAAGTTCTAATTAAATACAAACTGATTACTTTGGTTAAATTAATATTTTCTTTTGATTTGGAGGATCAGATCGCAATATAAAAGAGTATGTAAGTTTCATAGCACTATAGATAATGATGCATTTCCTAGTCAAAACATTATTTATAAAATAATTTTAATTTGATTCATAATTTTAATTTGTTTCCTTAGAATGTTAAAATTGTCTAAAATGAGACGATATCATCTACTGGGATTTTTACTCTGTTTTATATCATAATCGGATGAATAACACATACTAACGAATCTTTCGATTATTAGGAAATTTGATAAGTTTATATTTGCAATTTGATTCCATGGTGAAAAAATCTTCCACCCCATTTTCACGAAAGGTGGTTAGAATATTGACATTCCAGAATAACGATCTGCTAATGTTATGAATATGTTTTAAAAATATTTCTGAGTTTCTAAAGTCTATTGGAGTAATTATAAATTTTGTGTAATTCAGAATAAGCTCTGCTATAGCTCGTACTGTGCACTTTAAAAATATACCAGTAAAACATTAATATGGAAATTTTATTAAAATCTGTCAGTAAGATATAGATTCTACTACATACAAATAGAGAATAATACTCTATAACTGCAGAATCTGATGCTGCACGTTTTAGAGTACAGGTAAAAAAAAATTTTCGATTTATTAAAGTACTTTATTTGGCGAAAATTATACACTTTAATTTACATTCGATGAGATATGAACAAAATGCATTTTAAATAGAAAAGCGTTTGAAATCTTATGGGTTACCTCTTGAAATATTCTTTCAGCTCGACTTGAACAACTATTGAACAGTAAGTATTGAACAACTGGCATATCCTTTGGTTTAAAAGTTTGTGAAACATAAGAAATAATTAACTTTTCTTAAGTACAAAATTGAATTATAATAAATAACACATTCACAGTTGCTGCTTTCCCTCATTTCTAAAGATGAAATATGATATCCAATATAGAGAATGTTTGATGTGGAACTTGGTGAATATAGAGACAATAACTTGTATAAATCAAGTTGTAAAGTAAATTTCTACCTACAAAATGTCACACAGTACATCTTTATTAAGTAAAAACTTTTATATGTTGAGGGAGAAAAAGTTTGAATACTACATTTTTTCGATCTTATGTAGCAAAATGTAATATTTATTCTGACAGAACTGTTATTAACATCATAGAAAATTTTCTAAACCTCCAATGGCTTCTTGTACCTTGAAAATTCGAAAAAAGTCATGTAATTGTACATTTCTTCACACAAAAGTGCATTTGAAAGCAAATGATTTTGTTATAATTTACTCTCCATGTTTAATTATTAATACTGAAATGAGTAATTTCTCTGAATTCTCTTCGTTACAAATTAGTATGTATTAATATTATTCTTCTTCGATCACAATAAATTGTAATCTTCACAATAAGACGATTTTTAATACATATTTCACATCTAGTTTTAAATGAAAGAATGGTAACTCTGTCATACATAAAGAGTTATTTTTTAAATTCGACTCTTTATAAAGAAGCATTTTAAAAAGAGATTGTTTTCTACAATAAAATTTTAAAAAATATTTATCATGATTTAACATTTTATGGAAATCTATTAGATTTGCAATGGGGACTTTTTTCAAGAGATGCTCAATTTTTTTAAAAATTATGCGCCAAATTTTAAGTAATTCACCCAATATAGAAACTTTTTTAAACCTTTAGTATATTTTAAGTGATTAAGAAATAATCTTCTATGCAATTTTTATCTGCTATATAATGTGTATTAATATCCTTTATACTATCCGTGACTTTGAAGACAATTTCTTTTCGTGTTTAGAATTTTTCTTAGCTCCTCATGACAATAAAGCAGCACCGACTTTTCGATATCATCTAAAATATACTAGCATTTGAAAATCCTGTTTTCAATGATTTCATCATATTATTAATTTCTAATTAGAAGACAGCATAAACAATAAGATGATCACATTAATATGAAGACAGCTTGCCTTCAATAGTCATTTCTTTTAGAATTTCTTCATTCATTTAATTTCATTTTATCATAAAGCAGCGCCCAATGTTTGATCAGGAGGTCGAAGTGAACTTTCAGCTTCAGAAGCTATTTCTTCTATTTTCCAACCTGTGGAGAAATGTGTTTATTAGGATTTGGATGCCATTACATTTTATAAACAATTTTCTAAAAATAAATAAATAAATAAAAACAATAATATTTACTTACCTAAAAAGATTCCAGATTCCATCTAATAGAGCTATAGACTTCAAATCAATTTCTTTAACAATCCGCTTTAATTGATAGCTATCGATGTGTTAAAAGGTTCTTCGGAATGGACTCTATAGCCACTTTTCTAAAAGGAACTGCAGTTTATAATTTAGTCTACTATTATTTTAGAATAGATATTTATTTTGTCAAAACCACTTTCTTATTCGCACTACCTTTTCTTTGATAAAGAGTAACTCCCATTTTTGACTAGCAAACTCTCAATACCCATAGTTATTAAAAAATATAGGCAAACGGCAATCCAATGCCTTAAAACTTATTCTGACTTTAGAAAATACGAAAAAATTAGTTAGGAATGCTTTTTTAAAAAACATTAAAACATTTTCTCAGATTTAATTTTTGTCTGGAAAAAGTATTTTTTATGTATATGTGAATAAACATTAAATATTGATTATTGAAATTATACACTTACCTTTTCAACTGATTGTGCCTCGTAAAATATAAAGGCGGTTAGCAATACAAATACACTGGGCATTTAAACTGTTACATGGCAAATAAGTATAGTTAACAATTTGTTGAAAACCCCAACAAACACACAAAGTTTTTTACAATTGCAATTCAAAATTTTAATTCGATACTGAAATGTTACAGAATTCCTATATCAAAGACAAATCTATTTAGCAGATTTAATGATTAAAATTCAGTTTAAATTCGCTATATTAAAACAGCAAATTGGCTGAGATATTTGTTGAATATTGTGGCATCTTGATTGCAAAGTAAGGTTTTTTAATAGATGTATATACACTAAAGTTTTACATTAGGATTTATGTACACAAGTCAAAATTGGTTGAGTAGTTTTAAAATTTTGATAAAAAAAATTATAATAGCAATAGTGACGGCAGCCTAATGCCCAAGCGTTATTGATAGAAATCTTCTTTCAACTTGTGTGTTTGCTGAGATATTTGCGTTTTCATTCGTTTGCTATATCAATAGTAGTATGATTTTACAAAATAACGTTTATTAAATTTTAAGCAGTTAAATGCATTAAAAAAACATAATTTTTACAAGTCTTACCTCCAAATATTAAAAGGAATATATTTACAGGACAATTTTACAGCAAAAATCTAGATTTGTGTTTAACGGAGTTTTACATATTACATACATTACATATATTTTATACATATTAGAAAATTGTGTTAAATTCTTCAAATACGTTATCTCTGACGTCATTCATATTATAGGTACGTTATTATAACAGACCAGTCACTTAAAACATTACCCTTTTGACATTAAGTTCATAAAATCTTGAATACGTGTGTATCCTAAATAAAAATGTCCTTTATCTATCATTTTTTTACACAAAATTAAAAATATTTTTGAGGCAGGCGTTATTTTTATTGACTATATAGTACTATTGTGTGCCTTTATTTTATTTTCTAAGTATACGCGGGTTTAATTAAGGGGATCTTTATCACTTTTAAACTGATTTATAAATTACTTTTTTACTAAAAATTTTTAAATAAATATGTTTAAGATGAAAAGAGTTTTTTTTTATTAATGATAAAGTTATAAGTTCGAATATGCAAAGTGCATGTTTACAAAACTTTGCATTTTGTTAATATAGGTTCCTGCTAAAGTCTTCTTTACATATATTTTTGATACAATTAAATATTTCGTATTCTTATCTTGAATCCCTATAAACTTAGTAAAACTACCATAAATTTTCTTAAATCCTTTAAAAGTTATTTAAAATACCTGGTATGTTTCTTTTCGTAATGTATATATTAAGAATTGACACCTTATTGTGTTTCATTACTAATAAAATAAACGAAAACAAAACTTACTATTACAGAAATAGTTGGGATTTTTTCACTTTCAAAATTCTAAAACATACTTAATTTTAAAAATATTCTTTATCTTAGTGGAAATTTAAATAAAATTTCTAAACTTTGATTTAACTCAACGTAAAGTGAAGTCAATTTGTCTGCTTTGATTTCATTTATATTCTTTTTTTCATCCTCATCAAATAGATATTTAGGAGAGTTATTTATTTAAAAATTATATAATAATAGAGAGAATCAAGAAAAATATTAATTTAAAAAGGAATATTTTTTTAAGTTTCGTTATTCTTAAACATCATTTTATACCGCTAAGAATTTTTTTTTAAAATGTGTTTACGATATTCAAGACAGCAACATATATCTATATTTTCCTTATGAAACAAAGGAACTATTTTTCTCATAATATTATCCGTGTAATCGCCTTAATATTACATTGATTTCGCACAGAGATTCAAATTTGAAGCAAAAATCTTCTACGGCATACTTTTTTTATTATGTATCTACTCTATCAATTCTTATAAGACAACAAACATTCTAATAATATTGTATCGAACGAAATTCAAGTAGAAAAATAATATTGGTTTGTATTGTTTGTATCTGTTTGTAAAGTATTTTTATTTGTTATCTGAAAGCATATGTTTAATATATTGACATTAAAGGCTGCCCAAAATTTTAGCATCGGTGTATTCCGATATTGCACCAATATGACTAGAAATACTTCGACATTTTATAGCCAACATGTCCAATGAAATACTTCTTGCAGGAGGGTCGTACGCCTCTTGGAATTTTGCAGATAAGAAACTTCTACGGCAGCAGTATTTTTTGATAGAAAATTTCTCCTTAAAAAAATTTGAAACTTTGCCCGTTTAACTTAGACATTTTTTTCTATAAAAAGTACTGGTAACTGTCCTGAGAAAATGAATGACCTGAACAAACCCTGTTTCACATAAAAATTTAATTAAAAGACTTTGTAAAGTCAATGTGATTTCCAAAAATAATTTAAGATTGCATAAATAGCAATTTCTAAACAAGCCTCTTAAATGGATTATGTTTTAAAAATATTTAATGTTTATTAGTAAAGGTAAATAGAATATAACTACGATTAAAAATAATATCCTAATCTCTTCTGAGGTACCAAAAATCCGAAAAAATGTTTTTTTTTTTTTTTTATCTTTAGCAATATTTTTAACTGATATTTTTTGAAGATACCAAGAAGCAATAAAAAGTAAGTTTATCCTTTACCAGGATAAATTAAAAGCATTAAAATTAAAATTAAACTGAATTTTGTTGTGCTGCTCTTGCATGTATAAAGTTGCAGCTGAGATTTTGAATTGAGAATTGATAGGATTCTTAAAATAGACATCCCGAAGTAAGAAAACTAATTAATACACCACAAAAAAAATTCTTTCCGAAAATCAATAACAGCAAAAGAAAAAAAAATTAGAAACTTTTTTTTTAAATCTCGAAATTACATTCATTTCTGAGATTTCCAAAGAAACTTTTACGAATCGCAAATAATTCGAAAAATGTTATGTCATGTTTTTATTCATAGTTATATTTTCCTGGATTTACAACTATTTGATTTTTTTTATTTGTTTTTTTATGTATTTAAAATTCAAACTTATTATGACTTACAAGAGAGTCTGCATTGCAAATAGATACCATGTAAAATTAAATTTTCTTAACATATTGATGAGTGAATATAATATACGCTAATGTAACGCAATATTGATAATTATATATTGTATTTTATGATGCAAAAAATATAAAAGAATTTTCAAAAGCATTTCTTAGGAATACCGAATTTTAGTTAGTTTTCTATATCGTGACGCATATTTTCTTCTCCAATTCATTTATTATCTAATCTCTTTTTCATCCTTTTAATAGACGAAGAAAGACATGGCCAATTGTTCTCCCAAACAATAAACATTTCAGAAAAAAAGGCATATATATTTCAAACTTAATTTGTATCTCATTGCAATCTGTTCTACAAATATCATATTCGTAGCACTTAGCATAAAATACTTTTCTTGTTAATTTCCTTGAAGGTTTTATTTCAGGACACTAATCGCATTACTATATCGTCTGAACGCCGCCACTATTATTTGTTTCTTTATCGCCTGTGATTTCCTTCTGCTATGGACTATGGAGGCGCATGACCTAAATGACCATTTCCTACGTTAGAAGGAAAATGGTTTTTATCCACATCTTATACAAAATTTATTGATAGTTCCAACTGTTGTGCCTATTCGGTTGGAGCATTTTTGTTGAATTATGCAATTTCTCTTTACTTTTGCTTATTTTCATTACAATATTAATTTCCAAAATAACTTTTTTCTATAAACAAAAATTCCGGAAAACGTTCTAAATATGCTTGGGTGTGAAATATACCTAACAGCGAATATATATTGTAACGATTTGTTTATACCTGTTGTCTATTTTCCAATGTTAATATAAAATAGTGATCCTACATTGCCTATATATTTTTAACGTTGCCCCAATATTAGTAAGAACATTTGGGAGGATTGTATTGCTAATATTTTGATTATATTTTCAACATAAAACCAAGATTTAACAATTTTTGGAATTTCATTTGAAGCATTTCTTATGAATGCTGTAATAAAAAGAAATACTATTTTGCTATTACGAATGTTACAAAATGCTATGAATTAAAATATATATATATATAGCATCAAATAAATACATAATTCTATAGAAAATTATAATAATGTTATTTCTTTCAGTGTGCTAGTTACAGTCACCGCAAAAAAATCTTGACACTTGCAATTTTAGACGTTTTGTTAAATATCTAAAAATATACATGAGGAATAACTCCGAATCTCCAGATGTGCAGTCCCTGGCCAAATTATTAGACGCACTCATATTTTCTTGTGTCCAATCATATTACAAGTTTCATAGAGATATTACTATGTCAATAGTTACAATTGATTATATACATCATCTGTAGGATTAAAATAAATTAAAAGCATGCCAATGACTTTAAAATTATTTATTTTTGTAAATTAAATTAACAATTGCAAAAATTGTAAAACTTAAAACATGAAATTAAAAAAAATGTCAATGTTTTTTGAAGTCGCCTTTGGCGGCAATCAGTGCCTTTATTCTTCATGGCATGCTGTTAGTACAAAATATAAATGTTTCTTGCATATATGAGTGATGTTCCCAGACAAGGATAAGTTTTTCTATGAGTTGTGTTTTGCTCGTTATGAGCTCTATGTCCAGTTTTTTCTTCATTAGCTCCCAAATATTTTCAATGGTATTCATGTCTGATGAATTACCAGGAGCAGTTCAACACAGGGATATTTTTTATTGAAAGTAGACCTTGACGGATTGTGCTATATAACAAAAAGCTTTACCTTGCAAAAATACAAATGGTTCTTCATTTGGAAACCATCATTTTAGCTTTAGAATAAACCGACTTTGAAAATCTCTTTATATTGGTCTGGAGAATTGATTAAGAAGTCATAACAAACAAAACCCAGCTCATAGAAAATCTTATCCATATCTGGAATCGTCACCCACGCATACAAGAAACTCTTCAATTTCGTATTAACAGCATTCCGCGAAGAATAGAGGCACTGATAGCCGCCAAAAGAGGCTCCAAAAATATTGGCATTTTTTTGAGCTTCAAGTTATAAATTTTGCAATTTTAGCCATTTTTAATTTAATTTGTAAAAAGAAAGAGTTTTAAAGTCATAGGCATGTTTTTTATTTATTATAATCCTACAAATGATGTACATAATTAATTGCAGTTATTCACACAGTAATATTTCTATGAAGCTAGTAATATGATTCGACACAAGGAAAAGGGAGTGCGTCTAATAATTTGGCCGGGGACTGTATAAACAAAATAGTACTAGTCATATATTTTCGCGAACAGTTTTCCCAAAATCCAACAGGGGACCGTCAACAAATTGAAAAAGAAAGAAGATCTTTTGGATAACCCTGTCAAAACTAATGAAGCAAAAGAGTTCAAACTGCAGATTATGATTAAATGGTTTATTATAATAAACTGTGTTCCTTTTTATGAATCTAGCATGTAAACTCGTAAAGAAATTGAGGTTTTTATAAAAACGGTTCCAAATTTTTCGAAGTTTTTCGCTAATAATTTGTAGATTTCTTCATAAAAAAAATGTTCTTTTCAGAAAATATGACAATCAACATTATGCATAACACCCTGTAATCAGAATTAAAAATAGTAAAAATTATATGACAAATAAGCATGTTTACTAAATAGTTTTTTACTGCGCATGCGTCAATGCTATTAAAATTTCATTTATATATTATGTTAGATAAATGTATAGAGTAACTTATGTGAAACTCTCAAAAACATAGCTTGAACACTCTGAAAATTATTATCAATAGAATAAGGTCAAAATCCGTCATTCCCAAAATGAAGCAAAAAGATGAGGGGCTGTATCCATATACCATTGATTAGTCCCCTACACAATATTGCACGTACTAATATATTTGGATACAGCTCCTTATCTTTTTGATTTATTTTAGGAATAACGGATTTATATTTTATTCTATGGACGATAATTTTCAGAATTTTCAAGCTATGTTTTTAAGACTTTCACAAAAGTTGCTCTATACATTTAACTAACATAATATGCAAATGAAATTTTAATAGCGTTGACGCATGTGCAGTAAAAAATTATTCAGTAAACCTGCTCATTTGTCATACAATTTTTATTATTTTTTAATTCTGATTACAGCGTGTTATTTACAATGTTGATTGTCATATTTACTGAAAAGAACAATGTGATTTATGAAGAACTCTGCAAATTACAAGGAAAAAACTTTTTTGGGACATTTTTTACAAAAACCTTAATTTCTCTACGAGTTTACATGCTATATTCATAAAAATAAACACAGTGTATTAGAATAAGCCACTTAAGTATAATCTGCAGTTTGAACTCTTTTGCTTTATTAGTTTTGACAGGGTTATCCAAAAGATCTTTGTTCTTTTTCAATTTGTTGACGGTCCCCTGTTGGATTTCGGGGAAAACTGTTCACGAAAATATATGACGTGTACTATGTTGTTTATACATCAGGAGTTTCGGAGTTATTCCTCATGTACATTTTAGATATGTAACAAAACGTCTAAAATCGCAAGTGTCAAGATTTTTTTGCGGTGACTGTACAGTAGCTCGGAAACTTCGAATTTTTTATCGGTTCATTAATTTTAAAAATTAAAGTATATTATTATTGTTAAAAACAAACCTTGTAACGGAAAGTTGCCGCTTCTTCAAACGGAGTTTTTTTATTTATTTATCAAAAAGGAAAATCTATTAACGGAATGGTAAATGTCTGGTAACTTTGCTCCTAGTAGTTTTACCGTGAAGTGACAGATTTTTTTTTTCTGTGCATACTCACACGTAACTTGCTTTTTTCAGAATTATTTTGTTGTTGGAAAGGCATCGCATATAAATTTAATGACTTTCAAAATATGACAGTTTGTATTTCTGTTTGACAAACTAGGATCTGACCTTTTTCTAGGATCTGATTTTTTAACAAATTTTTAATAACTACAGAGTACTTTTAAATTGATGGAGTTCAATGGTAAAACACTAAATTTAAAAGTGCTTAACATGCATACAACTTTTATTTATTTATTTTTTATTGAACATATAAAATATGTGCATCAACATTCCTCTCTTGAAAAAAAACTGAGATCGCTATGAAATTTTCTAATATATGTAATTTGTATTATAAAACACGAAACATTTCAATTCCAAGTGATCATATACATAAATATATGCGTGTGCAGTCTAAAAAAAGTTTACTTTTTCTCGTAGTTACTATAGTAGTTATTTTTGAAATGATATCTCTTAAAATATGCTATACTATTATTAAATACTACATTTAAAAGGGAAAACTGGTGACGTATGAAATATTATTATTGTTATTCTTTTAATAGACGGACTTATAGCTCTGATACGCGTTACACCTAATTTTTTCTATCGCCGTATATGTATTTACTTTGTAAATATAAGATTAATTCAATAACGCATTTTTTCTGTAAAATCCTTTTATAATAAAATTTTGTGTTAATTACTGCTACAAGCCTTTTGCGTATGATTCGTTACACTAGAATTATGCCTAATAATTTTCAATGTACCGAAGCAATTGTAGTATATCAATAATTATCAAATACAAGAGGAATCCCTTTTTAATTTCGTTAATTCGGATTTGACATTAATTTTCTAGCACTTTCTCTGAACTAGAATTGGTCGTGAACTTTATATATATCTTCTGATTTTGATTTAAACGTAAGCATCATTTCTTTAATAAATATAAATTTCTAATTCATTTATGTAAAGATCTTAAATGCGATGAAATTTGAACTTATGGATATGTGTAAAACATTTTAGATTAAAATAATTTATTGAAATTTAATGCACAAGCAGAAACGTGTTCTACAGAATAACCGATTCATATATATATATAATTGGAATACAATTGATGGTTTTATAGATATATTATATACATATATACAGAAACGTATAAAGAACGCGTATTTTTAGAGACAACCAATAGTAAGTTGTCTTTCGACGAATTGGATTTTTTTCATCGTGAAACGTAAGGTAAATTGAAATCAATGTTCACTCAAAAATCATCCCTCTTTTTGAAATATAAGTAAGTACATAATATTTAAAAGCCATGCATTAAAAAATATGAAGCTATAAAATAGAGACTTAAAAGTAAATACTACTAAAAAAATAATATACAACTCTTTTACAACACATTGCAAACCAATTTAAAAATTACGCAAGAATAAAGTAACTCGTCTCGAAGTTTTTAAAAGTTTCTAAACTATTTTTTTTACTTTTAAAAATTGTCTAAACAATTTACATAATACAAAAAGTACATTTAGGCGTTCTAAACAAAGTTTTTTTAAATTTAATGCTTAATTAAAGTAGAATCCAGATTTTAGACTTTTCAGGAAGGTAATAGAAATCGTGTTACTTGCAGAAAATTACTGTTGATCTCTATCTTGATACACCAGTCCGCCCACCTATATTTTATAAGTGTAATTTTATTTTTATTAAAGTTTTAAAAAATCTGAACTTATGAAAAAAATTCCATGAAAAATTTTATTCTAAAACACTTGTGAAATTTTGCCTGCTTGCATGAAGAGTGTAAATTGCAGGAAAACGCGAATTCTGGGATCCTAAAAATGGGGTAATGCCAGGGCTCCCAAATGGTCCGCGAACTGAACATCAGAATTTTCTTAGAGAAATTTTCTTTTTAGATTTTTCTTGGAAATTGCCAAGAAACCAACTTTGGAAGTTGATTCTCGCGTAAATTCTGTAGAAGTGTAACATGAAATTTTCTGTTAAAAAATACTGATGATATACTGATGAAATACTGATTCGGGACCATTTGGGAGCCTTGTAATGCTATATTTTCAATACAGAAAATTATACAAATCTAAAACAAATGCATGAGTTTTTCCGAATATATTGTCATTTATGCTGGGATTAATTTCGAATAATTGGAATAATATAGGATACTGAAACTCGTGCATCACAATGACTAATGCGTATCCTCATTATGCCATTAAAGTGTAGTGATAAACAGTCATAATATAATGACACGGTGTTCTGAATGCAAAATTCCTTGTTTGAATATCGAATAAAGAACTGAATAAAAATCATAATATTGGAAGTAAGTACATTATATTTTAGTAAATTGTATGCATGCAGAATTTATTACAAATTATTTCGATTTAAATATAAACGTTTGACAATAACTAACATGCAGGAAATTTTCTCTTATCTTCTGAAACACAGATATAACAATGTAATAATTTTTATTATAATACTTTACGTAATCTCCTGAAAACAAGCAAATTGTAGTTCTTGTTTGCAAATAATTTAATAGCGCATAACTTTTGCTATTTTATTGAAAAAAAATAACGTAAGAAAAAATATTTGTTTTTAAATTTTTTTTTTTTTATCTTCAATGTGATTTGCCTTTGCTAGATAACAGTGTATTGAAAAGAATTCTTGTTCTTTATTCATGAATCAATAATTTATTCTATATTTTACACCAATTTTATAAAATAGAACATAAATGAATATGCAGTAAAAAATGCTCAAATAAAAAAAAAGTACAACGAATATATATTTTTAGTTTTATATTAATTTTAAAAAATGAATTTA
Source organism: Maratus speculifer (assembly GCA_964019185.1). NCBI lineage: Eukaryota > Metazoa > Arthropoda > Arachnida > Araneae > Salticidae > Maratus > Maratus speculifer. The sequence goes on along the minus strand of OZ025293.1, from coordinate 247,910,104 downwards.
ATACATTTGGATTCAGATTAAATTGACATTTCCGAAAAAAATCGCTAAAAGTGTACAAAATTTTTTGGCAAGGAATAAAGCCACATAATTTTGTCAATATTCCGTTACACTCTTCAAAATTAAAGTTGATAAAAATTAATGTAAATAGGTTTCCTTTTAGAATAGTAATGCAATTATGGTTGAAAAAATTTTCCCAACGTTCTTTAAGCAATTATTTCAATCTACTTACATTTCATTGCTAATTTAGTAAATCTTTAAGAAAAACAACGCCAGCGAACAATACAAATTTCAGAACAATATTCTTTGAACATTTTATTTACATAAAATCATGATGATACAAATTTTCCTGTTGAACATAGGGAAACCCTTTTAGCTAATAAAATGCGCGACAGTATATGTAACTTATCCCCACCCACACAAATTGATCGATAGTTACTAAATAGACTCTAATGACCAGCTCATTAAGAAGCTCACATGCTAATGGTCTGACTACACCTGGCAATTTGTCTAGAGAAAGCCGCTCCCGATTTTAATTCATATGCGCTTTGTCGGTTTCAAACTAAACAATTTACGAGCTCTCAAACAGATGTCTGAAGATTCACGAACGTTTGTATAAGTAGTCACGATGTCATTTCAGCATTTATTATTAATGAGTTACACAATAAATCATAAAAATTTTATAAATAAAAGAACGGAATTCAGCCCTCTTATCGCAGAAAATTTTGATAATACTTTTCCTCTTTTCCTTTAAATATAGAGCACTTGTTCATATTTCGTGTCAAGCAGTTAGGTTTGTTTGAGTAACGATTTGCTAGCATTTTTATGCTCGGGCAGGTTTAATTGTGTATCTTATTTATGTATGCTAAGTAAAAAATAAATAAAATGAATTGTTATTTACGTAATTGCAATGTCGTATTTTAGCCAGCTTTAATTTTCTTCGCATGCGAAAAACTTTGATTATTTTATTTTGAAGGAAAAGAAATATTCCATTGTACATTTAAATAAATCACACTTCAATATAAAAGGTAATATATATAGATATTACACATAAAAAGATTTTTAAAGTTTAGATATTAATAAGTTTTTATATAGAAATATACTAGTCGTTAGTCTAAACAAAAAGTTTAGTTTAAACGCAGAATATGAAACATGTCTTCAATGTATTTTAAGAAGTTTTTAAATTATATTGCGAAGTTGACAATTTTTAATTTTGCATGGAAGATTTTTTTATGCGGTGAGTATATACAAAATTAGATTCCATGTTGAAAACAATTTTTTTCACAAATAGACAATAGAATTCATGTTTTCATTTCTTCCAGTTAATGATTGTGTGTCAAATTTATACTGTGAGACAGTAATCGCAGCATCAGTCTCATGTAATTAAAATGTAATTAAAACTTATGCTGTTTTGCATTCGCCACATAAAGCTTTTAATTTGTCTCATTCAAATGATTATTTTTCTTAAAATCATTAATGTCATCTTCTTAGGTTTCTTTCTAGTAATTAATTTTGGGGGTTTGAGTTTTGGGGTTTGAATTTGGGCAAAAACGTAAATGTTACTGAATGTCGTAATTAGTTATGTTACAACATGAAAAAAAAATAGGTTCTCGAAATTGAATAAAAAAGTACTCAATTTTAAGTACCATGGTTGTGCTAAAACATGAAACGCTATGATCTGCTCCCTGAGCTTACAAATTTAAGTAAAAATGAACTGCCATTTATTTTCCACTCGAAATTATTAACAATAAACGTTTAACTGGCGAGGACGCGTGCCGGGCCTAAAAGACCCAGAGAGCGTATTATTTTTGCAGTTGTCACCACTTATTTTTTAAAAGTGATCTACAGCTTATTTTACCGCAGAATTTTTAAAAATTGACTCCGAAAAAATATGGTGAAAGTTGAATATTGAATAATTGAATAACAAATAAAGTAAAATAAAATTTTAAAATATAAAGTGTGGCACGTCTCCTCAAGCCCTTCATCAGTGCCCAAGACTGCAGAGATAATAATTTCAAAATTAAACGCAACTTGCTGTTTGTAAGAAGTGATGAGACTCTCTTTAAACTAAACCAGGTGCAAGAAAATTTTACCTAAATTATTTCACACTACACAGAAAAAAAACTTTGATAGCAGAAAATACACTTATAGTGGTGTTTCAATACCTCATTGGGGGCCTCTGTATACAGAATAGTTTGAAGACAGGGTGTGAAACTTTTACTGACCCGAACTTCACTAAAAGAAACAAAGAATAAAAGGCGATTCGCAAACTGCGACATCTCCTTTAAGGCGCATCTCATACAATTTTGGCATTCCGTGATTGAAAGCACTTGGTAAATGGCTTGATCCATGGACTAAATACAGAATTTTTTGCAATGTATGATGAAGTTGTTTCATATCTACGTGTTACAATATCATATTTAACCGGTCTCTTATTTCTCATGAAATATTAAACAAATGATAAAATGCTAAAAATCATTGAAAATTATAAAACGTTCATTTATGGAAATTAAATGATAAACTCAATTACTATACACTATTTACAATCTCAAGATTGATTTAAAAATGACATTCATGATCGCAAGCCATCTCTTAAAGAATAACATACAAAAATACAAGCACCCGCCTTTATGAATATACGATAAAAGGAAAAACCTCGAAAAAATTCGAGCCTCGAAATTTATTTTTAAACTTCGAAATAATTCCATATATACACTGTAAAAATATGCCCTGAATTTTAGGGGTGTTACTCTGTGAATTTTTCTTGATTTAGCTGAACATTTCCGTTTTAGAAAAAACCTGGAATTTTTCCTTTAAATACCGGAAATTTTTATTCCTGGACAGTCGTTTAATTTAAAATTTCCGTTTAAAAAAAATCTGCAACTATTCCTGGAATTACCGGAATTGTTTATTCTTGGGCAGTCGACTAAGTGAACGTTTCCATTTAGGGGAGTAGAACGGAAAACCCTCAGCTCGGTTTTTTCTTCGACGCCTTAGGTCGAAGATAAAATCAGTCCGAGTTTCCGAGTACATTAACAAATTTGCTTGAAAAGTGTAAACACAAACGCAACACGTGCATTACTTATAATATTTACTTTGAAGACCGAATTTGTTATACAGAAAAGAGGTTAGTTATTCAATTATAACTTTTTATAATGAATATTATAAGTATTTTAAATAAACATTGGTTTGAATAAAAATTCTTAAATGCGGTTATTACGCGTTAGGTCTACTGAAATTTTGAAATACATATACTATATAATCAAAACGATTATTGTAAAATAGGATTAAGATGACTAATTCTAAGATTCAGAAGTTAAAACTGATTTTCTGTCGATTTGTAGACAGAAATGCCCAAATGCAAAATATAAAACTAATTTAATGTTTTAGTCACTTGTAAAGGTATTTTAACAAAAATTTTGAAAATATTTTTCGGAGACATTCATGAAAAAATATCAAAATTTATATTTAGGTGTTCCTTTCCGAGTGATTTAAGATATACTGATGTTGAATTAAGGGGGTGTCCGGGGGGGGGCATTCCCTCGAGGAACAATAAGATGTGTCACTTGGAAGATTTGAGATTTTGTTATTTTAATCTCAAATGTGCAATCCCCAGGAACACTATATTACCCCTCCTTCCGAAGCCGCTAAAGTCCCTCCCGGAGAAAAGTGTCTGAATTCCCCACTGGAGTATATTTATTTTTCCTTTATATGTATTAACTGCAAATTCTCTGTTAAACTGAAAGAACTGGAGAGTGGAGTGGACTTTGACAGAGAGAGGCAGATACTTTGACAGTAGCAGTGTTGAATTCAGACACTTTTCTCCGGGAGGGACTTTTGTGTCTTTGGGGGGGGGGGGGGGATTTGTTCTTTTGGACCATTGAAAACCCAAAATCTCAATTTTTCCGAGGGGAGGAATTTCACTGCTCTGGGGGGATGTTCCCCCTGGGCTATTCCCTTGAATTTAACACTGAACAGTAGGATTTTCTTTTTATTTTGTCATTCTAAGCACTTCATCAATCGCACACAAGATGAAACAATGGTAGCCGAATCTCCAGATGAAAAAACATTGGTATGTATAAGCTTGCAATTGTCTAAAAGAAAAGAATATTTCAAGAAACAAGAATAAATTTGCTTTATATACTTTTTATACATTTTGTATATAATGACTTATTTATGCTTAGATGTATTCGTTTTCCTATTTATGAAACATCATACTGTAAATTATCCATTTTTTAAAATAAGTCTAAAATCAACATTTTTGTTTATACAAAAAGTGTAACATGAAACATGGAGAAGGTGAGGAATAGGACATGTCAAATTCTTTTTTTTTCTTTTTTAATGAGATGAATTTTCATTCCAGTCATGAAGATACTGGAATTTTACATTATGGTACATACTACATAATTAACCTGCAATCTTTGTTTGATTGTGTATCTAGCCGACACTATACTATTTGTGTCTTATAGCATTGTTTTATTCCTATACCATACCTTCCTGTATGTGGGGAGGAATGGAATACATTTTGAAACGTGCACTTTCTTTAATTATAAAATAGCTTACGCTTGCTACGTTTCTATATTGTTCAGGGATTTTAAAAAGTGTTTTACCTTGCACTCTATAAATAGAAATTTTTGTTTTTGTATCAAACAAAGTTTATTATCTTACTTTATAAAAAGTGTCCCATACCACCCCACTCTCCCCTATATTATTAACTAAACATGCTAAAATATATTTATTTCTGACAATTGTTCAAGTCTTTCTAATAAAAATTTAACCCATAACTAATGTTAGCGGTCTGACCGCAGAGATTTTAAAGTTTCACAGTTTAACTCGTAATTTTTAGTTTAATTATCGATACTGGTCGAATTTTGTTTTGTTTGGAGCCTTATTACTATTTCTAGAGACTTTTAAATAGCTGAATTTTATTTATAATAGTCAGATACATAAAGTTTAATACCTAAATAGTATTCTGAGAATTAATGTAACATTTCATTCATCTTTAAATTAAGCGGTCTGACAGACCGCTCACAGTAGTTATGTGACAAATCTTGTCACAGCAGTTAACAGTTAATATTTTTGAAGTAAAATTTCTTAAGTTGTATTTTCTCAAATGTTTGTATGAATATTTTGAATCAAAATTAAATTTTCGAATTGCTATTTCTTGAAAGTAAAATTTATAAATTATTGTTATCGTTATTTTAAATGAATTGGAAATGAAAATTGAATTTTCTATTTAGTTTTCAGAAAACGGTTAGATTTATTTATTTATTTTCCCTAGTGGCTGTTTAATTATTGTAGATTAAACTTAAAATTAAATATTTTTAAATAGTTTCTAAATGTATTTATATACAGTTGGCAAAAAAAGTATTTGTACACTCGAAAATTTTTGATTTTTAACTAAATAAAAACATATATTTTGTCAAAAATAGTTTTAATACAGTCTGTTTACCGTGCGTTTTAAACTACACAACAGAAAATTTCGATAAAGATGTAAAATAATTTTCTAATAGGAAAAGTTTAAAAATTTCTTGCAAAAAAAGTATTTGTACATTTCTCCATCCTGGATATGTACTGTATTTTATAGTGTTTATGGTTCAAAGGACTACTTTTACAGAAGCTGTTAATAATTTTTAACTTCATATTATATTTGTCTGACATTTAATCTAATTTGCTCTTGAAATAATTGAGTATAGAACATAAACTAGAGAGGCACCTCTAGATATATGAAATCCTATGATTGAGCATAATAAAAATTTAAATTCGCAACAAGAATTTGTTAAAACTATTAAATTACCATTTACAACTATTGGATTTATAGGAGGAACTATGAATAAATTAAAAGCATCGAAATTCAATGAAAACCAGGACTTCACAGCAAACTAACAATGAGGGAAAAAGAGAGTGTTGTTAAAAAAGCTTTAAAAAATTCTATGCGTTCGGTTCAAAAATTTGCTGGAGACCTTGCGACATCTTCTCGCATCAGAGTAATACCTCAAACAATAAAAAATATTCTTCTCAATGCAGATTTAAAAGGAAGAACCTCAAGGAAAAATCCATTCATCAGCGAAACAAATAGGCGAAAACGCATAGTATTCGCTTTCGCATACAGAAGTAAATCATTGGATTTTTGGAAAACAGTAATTTTTTCTAATGAGGGAAATTTCGGAATTTTTTTACCACCAAGCATTCGAAAAAATTGGCGTAAAAATGAAACTGTTCTAGATCCAAAACGTATACTTGAAACTATCAAGCATGTTGGGGGGAATATTATAGTTTTGGGGTGTATAGCTTCTAATGGAGCAGGACATTTTAAATTTATTGACAATGGAAGGACAGGTTTAACATACATTGATGTGTCGCGGCATAATTTATTAAACTGTGCCAAGAAATTATGCGTAGAAAAAGCTTTTCACTTTCTGCAGGATAGCGACCAAAGCATACTGCTGTGATTACTAGCACATGATTACGACAATACTCGAAGACGACTGGTAACTCCTCTAAAATTTCTAGACTTGAATCCAATAGAAATTTTCCGGATGCTATTGGATGCAAAAATCCGAAAAAAAAAATATGTATCAGTACAAAACAGTTTTAAAGAAGCTCTTACTGTGTCATGGAATAACATTAACCAGACCGCTACAAAAAAGTTGGTGGAATCTATGTCACACCATCTAGAAGTAGTCATAAACGCTAAATGAATTCAAACAAAATATTAATTTGTATCATTTTACTAAATTTTCATTAATTATATTACATTAATGTAGTGTACAAATACTTTTTTTGCATTATATTTTTGTATATTTGTTTATTATTATGTAAAAAATCGATTCATTTAATTTTGTTTTTGCTTCTATAATATTATGATGCATTAAATTAATGTATTACAGTATTTTTTGCTTAAATCTTTTATTTAATTTCATTATAATTTAAAAAAATGAAGTGTACAAATACTTTTTTTGCCAACTGTATATATTTATTTATTTTATAACACTGATTATATTTTTGTTTAGCGAACTGTTTTTTCTAGTCACCATATGGCTTTAATGTTCTGAGATCTATAAAAATGTTTGTTGCAGAAGTATTAAAACCCTGCTACTCTATAAAATCACTGTTTTGGAGGATCCATAACTTTCCATGGCTTTCAATGATGTTTGGGACACAGGAAGAATAACACATAGTTGATGGTGCTCTTCCTTGGCCAACAATAAATGTCATGGAGAATCAGACTGGTTTACGTTGATGCTGGGTAACATGTTGTGAATTAGAGTTTTTCAGAGCTTATACTTCAAGACGACTTGCTGCACGGCATGTAAATTTTGTAGTGCTTATCTAGTTACATATTTTTTTATTACAAACTTTCTTTATTTTCATTTTTCAGAATCTTTGCTGACATAAATCGAGATACAGGAGGCAAAATATCCAGGGTAAATAGAAAAATAATGGTATAGTTGCAAACTGCCAATAAATCTAGTTAATATACATAGTTTATGAAATGTATTTTAATTTGCGATGTTTTAGCAATAAAGCATTTTTGATATTACTTTAGTTTTGCTTTTTTATTCATGCTTTTTTTTATATTTTCAACAAAAATTATATTGTCTTTAAAATATGCAATATGGATTTACTTAAGTAATCATGATTGCTAATTGACATCAATAGTTTGATCACAATTCCGATTGTTAATCAGTAAAAGAGGGAGGGATTTATGACGACATTTACATGAATTACTGTCAGGATTTTTTTCTAGCTGAATGTATTGAAATAGTTGCATTTTTAATTAAATCCTATTTTATTTTTTTGGGGGGGGGGGAATTCACAAGAATTCACAATATGCTCACTCCACCCCCCCCCCCTAAAAGCATAGGAGGGGGGGTGGAGTGAGCATATTGTAAATTCTTTTTCAGAATTTTGAAGATCTGGGAAAATTTTTATTGAATGGGTGATATCCTCTTGATTTTCAGCAAAATGTTTGTCATTTACTGGGATATTTCGAAAACAGGTCAATTAATTAAAAATCTGAGATCAGTCCTTAGTAACAGATTAATTGTTGCCATGTTTATTACGGTTGATATTTCATTGCGTAAATGGTGGGTGTAAAACTGCAATTTTCGATGAACATAGATTTTTTTCAGCGAAATTTTTGTTTCGAAATATACATGTAAATAAAATGCTTTATTTTATATATTTACTTAGGTTGGTAACAAGAGTTACTATTGAAGTTTTACAGTGTGCAAAGGTAGAATTATTAATAGTGAATAATTAGAAAAAATGTTAAACTTCTGAATTTCCTGTAAAGAAAAATACTCCTAATTTTAGAGGTTTTGTCAAAAAAGAGAAGTAAGTGTTAAATGTTATTTTCAACTATGTAGTTGCTAATCTTTTTGTCCTTTTTCAAGTTACCAAGCTATAATGAAAGCTATATTGAAAGTGGAAGTGAGTTAAATGAAATGTTTCTAATTTGTATATTATTATTCACATTTTTAAATAAAAAATATCTTCATCTAATTTTTTAAAAATAAAAAGATTGGCAGCTAGATATTTTTATGTGAAATTTTAAATTACATTGACACAAAGGGCATGTCTAAAATATCATTATGGCGCATACTAAAAAAAATATTTAAACGGATTATGACATCGCAACGATAAATATTCTTCCCTCCAAGATTAAATAAAAGGAACAAAAACAATAGCCTACATATAAATATATACAAAAAGTCTTTATTATCATCAAGTTTGTAAAAGTTAAATAACTCTGATGTTTTAAGCTTATATACACAAATTCTATAGACATTTAAGAAGTACAACTTTTACAACATAAATAGAGTGATTCATTATTAAATTAAAGACTTGAAAATTTAAAGATTTGTGCATAAAAAGGTAAATTTCTAGTCAGAAGTGATGATATATTGATTTTCAGAGCTATTAGGGGGTATTAAATGTTTTACTTTCTACCTGGCAGTGCAACTTAGCAATAATGCAACATTTATTTTTTTCTCGATCTTTAGAGAAAAATAAAAATAATAATGCATACAATTTTTAATATAGACAACCTAATTTCTTTTCTATGTAAAATCATTTTTTTTTAACATTCCATATTGAAATTTTATTTTTTTATGTTTAAGTTTGATTAAAGTTAATGTAAAAGTGTTTTTTCAGTTTCATTCACGGCGCGTAAGACGGTAGCATAACTATTTGTTCAAGAGCCACCAAAAACATTGATAATGATGTAAAAGTAATGTAGCTTGAACATACATTTTATTTGTAAGCTATTTCTTTATCTATTGAAAATTTAAATTTAAACTATAAAAAATTTTAAAATTTCATTTTTTATTGAAAAATGACTAATTTTAAATAAAAATATTATAAATTGCTTACAAATGAAGTATACATTCAAGATACATTAGTTAAACACTATTATCCGTATTTTTTTGGGGGGGGGGAGGGGGGTGTGAACCAATAGTTTTGCTACAGTCTTGCTCGCAGTGGATGCAAGTCAAAAACCAATTTTCAAATTTTTACCTTAAGGGGTTAAGGAGGGCACGGCACTTTTGAAAATGGAAAAAAACTGATATCAATGTATCTTTTTTTTCTTGAAAATTATTGAAGCAATTTAATGTATATCATTTTATTATATTGGCAGCAATTATAAACATAAATATTTGTTTATTTAATTAGCATTATGAAGTAAATAAGAAAGACCTAAATATAGCAAATTATAATAACGCAAAAAATATTACCAGTAACAAGTGATAAACCAGTATCAAGTGGAATGCAAATCACATCTCTAATTCCCTCATCAATGTTAAACATATCTGTGTGCAGTACTTATCTCCATAGCTAATGCATATTTTACATTGTGCAAAGTTAGTTCTTCAAGCATCGATTTTTTGTGTGAAAATATTTGTTAAATATATATTTAATTTTATTTCTTACTTTGTTTTGCGACGTACCAACACTTAAATTATATTAAGTAGGGTAAAACCTCCAGTAATTGGCATGCACCAGTGATTGGCACATTTTACAAACATGTCCTAAAAAAAGATTTATATCCAGTCTTTTAAAAATTCAAGACCATATATCAGTTATATGCTCATTTACGTTAAAGATTATAACTTTGATTTATTTTACAAGATGACAATAGAGCCTAGGAAAGAGAAACAAATCTGGCTTGTATCAAATTAGCCATTTTGTTGCAAATTCTTGTTCTTTGGCTTAAGGAAGGCATGCTTTTCAATTCATTATTATCTGATTTAAAATATATTTTAAATTTTAATTGACAACAGTTTTGTTTAGTTAAAAAGAGTTACTTTAATTGTGTAAAAGTATTTTCGACACAAATATTTGGATTTCTGAATTAATGGTAGTTGCCAATTAATGGTGCTTCAATTTTGCTAGTTCCGAGTAATTGGCACCTATTCCAATTACAAGGAATTCGCAAGGAATTTGAGATTAAACCATTTCTTTTGGAAGCATTTTTAAAATTATAGACTAATTTTGTTTATCATTTGTTTTTATTTGAAAATATAAATTTTATCAGTAATTGGAATCCATTAAAGCTTCATATGACAATTACTGGGGACAGCATGTCAATTACTGGATATTAATGTAAGTATATTGTATTGTTTTAAAGTGTTCACATTTCAGATTAATATGCTGATTTCTTACTCTCAAAAACCTGAAATATGGCATCTTCATCTACAGTAAATTAATTTAAAGCGATTAAACCCAATGCAAAATGTAATTTTTTTTTAAATATAAACATATGCCAATTACTGGATCAGAAGGTGTCATACATTGGTGCTCTAGGTGCCAATTACTGGTGATTTCAGCAACTTTTTATAAATATATTTTTATAAAAATACTTTTTCAATTTTTTTTTGCTTTTAGTAGGCAAAATAGATGCACAGATATGCATTCTTTGATTTAAAAATATTTCCAAGTAAATAGCTTATTTCTTTGTAATGAAAATTTAAGTAAGTTTAACGACAAATTCTTAATGTGCCAATTACTGGGCATGTTAGTCTATATATTTTAGAATTATTTTGATATTTTGATAACTAAAAAACAAATCATGTAACAGTACACAGAAAAAATGAATTAAAAATAATAGTTTGCTATTTTTAAAAATATATGTAGGCATTAATCCTCTCCCCTCCTCATACGTATAACATTAGAATTTGAGATTTCACTATCTCAGTGTGAGACAAATTTTGAACGGATAATTGAATATGGCTGAAAATAACCGGGATAAAACTGAAGATACCAGTTTGCAAAATGAAAAAAACCTAGGTTTAAACCTGAAAGCAACAGTTTCTAAAATGGAACATTTCAGTTTCTAAAATGAAACATTTCAATTTTCAAAACAGAATAATTTTGTTTTCAAAACGGTATATTTCAGTTTCCAAAACGGTACATTTCAGTTTCTATAACGTAGCATTTCAATTTCCAAAATAGAACATTTCAGTTTTCAAAACGGAATACTTCATTTTCCAAAAACAGAATACTTCATTTTCCAAAAACGGAACATTTCAGTTTCGAAAACGGAAAAGACATAAAAGTAAATTTTACGTGAAAAAATGGAGCAGATACGGCAATTTTGCTGCCAGTACGTTTTCCGTTTTTTCAAGGAATTTTTTTTTACAGTGTAGAAGAAGCGGCCACTATACACAGTTGTTCAGATAAAATTGTTCCCTGAAAAGGCTTTGATCGGTTTTAACACTTAAAAATTTTATTTTAATACAATTCAACAAAAATAAGGCACAAATTGTAGCCCTATAACATTTTTGAAATTGTTCTGCTATCATCCGTTCTAATTGAGTCACTTTTTGGTTGCTAATTTTAATAAAACAAAAAAGTTGGCCTATTTCGTATGGAGAAAAAAATCAGGTGCATGCGCATAAAAGAGATATATAATTGCTTTTTTCCTTTCGTAAAGCGTTTAGTTTTATGTCAGAATGAAAAATAAAATTAGAAAAAATGAGTTTGGAAATTATTTTTATGCTGTTTTTTCAATGATAAAAACTTGTGTGAATTATGTTGCAACTTAAGCAGAGAAAATAATATTTGAAGTACAATAACTTTTTAACTAGACTAGTTTCAGTATCCAGGTAAAAAAAAATCAGCAAATAAACCTTTAAATATTTTGAGACTTTGCTGCTGTTTTGAAGGTTTCTACGGGTATTTCGAAGGAAAATGCCAAAAATAAAGGTTTCTTTAAGAGAAGTACAGCGTTTTTTTTAAAGTTTTTATATAGGTTTATAAAGGTAAGTTATGACCTGCAAATTACCTTCAATGAGTTAGGTGTTTTTCGTGAAATCACTTGAGGGATTTTGAAGGAAACTGAAAACTGTTTCTCACGCAGGTAATATGAAGGTTTTATTTAAAGGCTTTATAGAGTTTTATTGTTGCACAATATGGTGTCTAAGATTTTGATTTGCCTGCATTTCCTTATATTATTTTTTATCAATTTTCAAATTAATATTTTAAATAATTCCGAGAAATGTAATGCCTTCCAACGGTTCAATAGAGAATTCTTAACTCCCCTCGTTAAAATTTTTAATACTTAAAGCTAAAATTGGAAATTAGCGATATAAAAATCCCGTTCTAGAAATGAAAATCTTGAAATTGTGTTAAAGTCTCCTCATTAAGGTTTTTAATTACAATTTAAAAGTACTATTTTTCATTTCTATCTATAAATTTCATTAAAGAAAACAAAAATATCGAAACTCTTTTAAAATCTCCTAGTTAGAACTTCTAATTACCGTTTCTAAAATAATTACAAATAACAATTTCACCTGTAACGCATTCAAAAATTTCAATCTTCAAACTTTGTTTGTGGAGTTTGCTTTGCGCATAGAAAGATGTCAAAGTCTACAATACAACGACATTTTAATGTATCTTAAATGATTTGCTAATCAAATTAAATGTTCATTGATAGGCGTTCTTTAATTTTTTACAGAATCCAACAAATTATTGTATAGCAATTCTTTTGAAAATATGTGAAAGTTTGTTCGCATGGATGCATGCGAAATGTGGCATCATGGAATGAAATAAATTTAAATACGCAAATAAATAAATAAATATGTAAAACGAGGTCGGTGTCCGGTTTAACTACCATAATAAAGACCATACTGGGTTTATAATGAAAAATCTGAAGCAACAAACGAATTGATATAGAAATAACATCATTGATAAGGTTTAATTCCTAAGTCCCAGGTAGTATTCATTCACACTGTCATGACTTTCGAAAAGAAATGGGCGTGTTTTCCACGTGTCAACTAAGTGGAGTCTCTCTGATGGTTTGTACTTTTTTCCTCAGGGTATAAGCTTAGAATTGCTTTGTTATAGAAAAATAGAAGAATAGATATATTTATTTATACATATTAGGATGCCATTTCTTGAACCACTGGGAAAACAATTGCCGACCTTAATTAAATTTTACATCATGATATGGTATCAAATCATTCTACAACATACAGAAACAGGTGATTTTCAAATAATAAGGTTACTAAACTTCATTGTCTGGCTAATTATCTGGACCAAAATTCCATGGAGAATGTTTGAAGTGTTGTAATATGCAAAAGCTGTCTAAAAATAGGCAAATGGTCCAATATAAAACAAAAGGAGAATTAAAATATTCCATTTAACGTAGGGTTTTTGCTACTTCGACAAGTTTGAATACTTTTCAACTCGATGCTATAACGCTACACTGAATTTATCAAATGCAAAGGAAGCACGATCGACATGTAATATCTCGATAATATAGAAATCTATCCACTCTTATCATTTTGCCGCACTTGCCAGTGAAAATTCAATAGTATTATTACATTGTAGTAAGAATCATGGTTTTACAATATTTTCTTTGTAATTATATGTCCATTTAATTTGACATATAAATTTCTAGGGTTTATCTGTGCATTAATATAATTATATTTATTATTCAGTCAAATTAATAATTATTCCAATCATTCTACACCCCGGTGTATATGGCGGAGAAGCGAATTCATGGCATGGGTTTATTGAACAATAGAATAACAGTAAATCAATATACAAGTTGAATTACTGGATATTAATATTAGTCAGTAAACCTACTCTGGAATCCACTTTTCCTCCATCTATATGGACAAAATTTCATCTTTCATTACACTGATAAAAATACGCTGAATGTTACGGAGATTAATCTGAAATTAATTACAAGGTTTCAGTGATTTGTCTTATCTGTTTAAATTTTAATGAGCCAAGTGTTATCTTAAATATTTCTATCAACAAAACAATAAAAATTACATATATATATATATATATATATATATATATATATATATATATATATATATATATATATATATATATATATATATATATATATATATATATATATATACAGGGTGTCCCAGAAGTAATGGGACAAACTTTAATGGGAGGTAGGGGACATCACAAGGATTCAGAATTGCATAGCAACCCATGGTCGGAAACGATTTCCTGGCACAGAAGGGACGACACAAATCACAAGAAAGACCGGACACGAATAAGGGGAGAAAACATGTTTATTATGCTTAATACAGCAAAAGACTAAGAAAAAAGAACATTAAATAGACAACAATCGGCATAAAAACAGGTGTTCAAAATTACGATCCTGGGCCGTGATGCACAGAGGCTTCTAGAAGCGCATGAATGATCTAATGATCTCGAAAACACCAAGAATGTCCTGAACTTCCCCCAACAGCTGCTACGATGCGTGTAACAAGTTTCACAGCACTTCCCATCGTTGTCTCAGTATTTTTGCAGCACTAAGATTAATAAACATGTTTTCTTTCCTTGTTCGTGTACTTTCTTTTTTGTGTTTTATGTCGTCACTTCCACGCCAGGAAAGCGTTTCCGACCATGGGTTGCTATGCAATTCTGAATCCTTGCGATGTCCCCTACCTCCCCTTAAAGTTTGTCCCATTACTTCTGGGACACCCTGTATATATATATATATATATATATATAATTTTGAGTGAATTTATCACAGCCTTTCCCAATATATAAGCAGTTGACTTTTTGTCATACCTAATATTTATATGCATTTATAGCTGTGATAGGCAAGAAAATGTTGTCTACTGATTAATTATTCTGATATATGAATGATCTCATTAAAATAGTAGATGATGAGCTTGAAATCAGGCTCAACTCAACTTCATCTTTGTTTTATCGAACTCATAAAAAATTCTTGTGTTTAAATATGAAACAAATAATTATACTATTATTTTTTAATGAAATGTTTTTCATTAGTATAAAGTTCCTAATTTTTTTATGAAAATTGCTAGAAATGAAGCCACGATTTAAAAAACTAAGGCGATCAAAAATATCTATATTTTTAAAACTAACCGCTAAAAAGTGATAGTATGCTAATTGGGGATACACATAGTTTCTTCTGAGAGTTTTATCCTCCAGCTTGCTATTGTTTGCGTATTTTTTTAAGTTAAAAAAAACCCATTATGTTATAGAAAAGTTATATTCTGGACATCGCTTTGTTTCGCGTTTATAAAATGTACTATTCGAAGATATCTTTTAGAAATTCGTTAATACGGAGACTATTCATTTTTTATCCGTTCATGTCCTGTAAAAGTAAATAGCGTTTTCTTATGATAATTGAGACATGTCCAGTGGACAGATAAGTGGAGAACTGTTCTTTACATGGTTGTTTCTAAATTTCATTTCAAAACAAGGACTGATATCATTAGAAAACGGACAGCGTTATTAGTGGTTCAGTACATGATAATTACATCCTACAGAAAAACAAGTTCAGAAACACAAAGCTCTATATCCTTTAGGAATGATCCAGCATTAAATAATTAAGCTATTAATTAAAATAATTAAACTATAGCTTAAAGTAACTCGCTAAGAACGATGGAACTCATTGCGTAATGACCTCTTGTAGCATCCAGTATTAACCCTTTTCGGCGCGGAGTAAATCTGTTTGAAATAATTTATAAACGAAATAATTGGAAGAAAGAACTTGCTTATTTTCAGGTATGTTATAAACGGAAAAAATAATTAAATATTTTTGGTAGAAGTAAAATTAAAATTAGTTATCCTTTTTTTAGGGACACCGCGTCGGAAAGGGTTAAGCATTGCAGCATATATCGCTCAATCGCAAGATAAATAACACATCTAGCAAAATTTTGTTTGGCGTTTAATTACACTAATAGGTCTTTCAGAGGTGTGTCCTGTTACAGAAACAGTTGCAGAGTTGTAGCTGCGTGGAAAATCACTTTACTACGCTATATAACCATTTGTGACCAGAGAAGCGAGGTGTTTTGTGTAGGGAGGTAAAATTATCCAACCCTCCAAACTTCACCCTACGACTCCATTCTTAAGGGTTTCACGTTTTTATGCATGTTTTCATTCATGGATGCTATGATTTCTTTTTATTTTAAAATCGTGCATTTTTTTTGGCCTCTCGTGAAATTTATTTTTGTCGAGATGTGTCACTTTTCTTCGGTTTGAGTGATATGTTCTTGCAGACGACACAGCATATTTTAGGCACATGACCTTTACTGAACTTACAAATCCATAATTTCAGTTTTATATATTTTATAATCTCTAAAACCGCAAATGTTGTATTTTTCATTTCTACATCATTTTACGCTTTACTAAGCATAAAACATGTTTTGCTCTGTTGTGTGCTAAACATCAACATCCATTTTTACGAGGATTTTTCTTAATGTATGTAAACAATCTTATTAAAATATAGAAGGTATTCGCAGATTTTTGTAGCGATTTTGATTTTTTTTAACGATTGAAATTAAAAAGGAATAAATAAAACCACATTAACAGCAATTCGGAATAATTTTCATCTGTATCATTATCAGTCTTTGCTTTAAAATGTCGCTGGAAAATATATAATGGCTCTAAGATGCTGTCCGAAGGCTCTTACTCTTACAAAAGCGCATACTGTCTTCTTTATTGGATGTTCATTCGTTTATAAAAAAAGTGTGAAAAGCACGATTAAACTATTTCTACACGTAAAAAAAATTACATATATAATAAGAAATGATAGAAACAACGGTCTGTTGGATATTACTAGCTGATCCGCCCAGTGTTGCATGGGACCATAGATGTTTTCAAACAAATTGCAAATATTTAAAATCTCCATTCATACTAAAACAGAAAGAAAAAATAAATTTTTATCTGAAGAATATTTTTAATTTTAGATTATTTTAAATTTTATCTGAGTGAACACAAATATGTATTTCTGTCACGAAAACCATGTTTTGGAAGGATAAAGAAATATAGTCATTGATTTTAGCTGTTTTGATCCACAAAAATAATGCAATAATTGAATTGTTTTAAAATTCCTCTCTTCAATGAGACCTACTCCATGCAAAATCTTCTGAGCAAGCGCGCGACGTGGGCTGCACATCTGAACAAACCCTAAGAAAACATAAAAGGAGTAATTACCTAACTTACTATTTTTTTGGATGGTTCTATGGATGGATTTTGAAGATCAATTTTCAATAGATTACAAAAAACAAAATCATCAAAAAAGGAAAAATTAACAAATGCGTGTGCAATTTTTAGTATTATTCAGTCTTGAAATGTAGTCGTTAAATCCCATATTTACCGCTTGTTCTCCTTGGCTGGCTGCTTCGTTGCCGCAGATTAATAGCGAGCTGCAAATGGCATCTAACCTGGCTGCTTAGTTGCCATGAATTGGTGGTAAGCAGCAAATATCCTCTTATCTATTATTATTTAATTTAAAAAAATCTAAACTGAAATTTAAAAATCCGGCTGCATAAGTGCACTTTCCGGTGTTAGCATCTACACATGACAAACATTTCAGAGATCTAGGTGTTAGAATTTCGGCGTCATCCGCGATCAGGCAGGCAGACAGACATCTCTTATTTTATATACATAGATATGATAAAACTCTTATCGCTGTTTACATATTTATTTTTTCAAAATAATTTCAGAAATGTCTGAGCCAACCTCTGTAGAGATCGCCATGACTAAATTTGAATTACTCAAATGTATGAAAAATGAATTTTAAAAATGTTAAATGATCATTATAAAGGCATATTTTCTGACTGAAATTTTCTCTTTGGAGTAAGCTTATTTATTGTATGAGCTTCATCATAAATCTAATTAATTTCTCCATATCAGATATTTGTTAATATAGTCCCAAATTTTTAATCAGTAAGTTATTAAAGGTGCGAAGCACTTTATGAGGGATTATTCAATATTTTATTCTTAACTAAATGCGACAGAGCAAAATTAACGTTAACTTGACCAGAAATTATTGATTAATAACATCAAATTTAAAAATACGAATATGAAAAATGTAATATTTTTTTCGATAAATAAAATAGAAAAAAAATAATTTCGGATATGAAGCACGCAATGGTTTATCCATAAAATATTAAGTTCATATCAAAATATTCGAAACAAATAATAAAGTTTTTAGGAAATAATTAACTGTTCAGCATGGTTACAACATATTTAATAGTTTGCATTATTCATCGTGCCCGAAACATTAAGTTTAAAGAATAGTAAAATGCTTTATTAATTTCTTTGCTTCTTTTAGTTTTGGTTCGTGTATATTTTTATTAGTAACCATGCATTAAAATTTACTTTAATTGCGGATGAAACTTCAATGATTTATCATAATTTTTATGAAGAACTAAAATGCATTTAAACATTTTTTCCCTAAGTGTTCTGTATATCAATTTTGTAATTGTATGAATTCTATATACGATAGCATTCCGAGGAAAATTTTATGGAAGGCAACGGAAATGGCTAATGTAAGTAAGCCAGTAATAAACCTACTGAAACTTATATACAAAACTAACACAGGTAAAATAAACAAGGAATCTAAAATTTCGGAAGAATTTAGACCAAACAAAGGACTTTTGCAGAGATGTTGCATGTCACCCACTCTATTTAAAATATATATGAATATTGCGTTAAAGGAATGGGCGAAAAAATGTGAAAAAATGTGAAAAAATGGGTGAATAAATACTATAAGAATAATTATTTATTCCACCAGCTTTTCGCCAACGATCAAGTGATAATTGTAGAAGATGAGTACGATATTGATTGTATGATGAGGAAACTCTTGAACACGAAAGAGAATGGGGACTGAACACTAATTTTGGAAAAACGGAATACTTAACATCAAGTTTCAAAGAAGATATCATAACCGAAAACAAAGTGATAAAGACTGTATCTCATTATTAATACTTGGGATCTGAACTACAAGAGCAGGCTGAAATAAAGGTTAATAAAGGAGTAGCAACAAGAAGGAAGGCAATATCAGCATTAAACTCTGTGTTAAGCAGCAATACTATAGTAAAGAAGACGAAAAATATAATTTATAATACAATCATAGAAAGTATTCTACTATATGGTGCAGACACTTGTGCAATAAATAAAGCAAATGGAAAAAAACTGTTGGCAACGGAATAAAGATTATTGGAGGAGACTAGTAAGAACATCGAGATTGAAAGAAAGACAAACATTGAAATAAGAAATGAATTAAATGTGAAGACAAAGACTACGCAGAAGATAGATGGAAAAAGTTTGAGATGGTTTCGTCATATGAAAAGGATGGAAAACAGCAGACCGCCAAGATCACTAATAAATATGCAATCGGAAGGAAGGAACAAAAGAGGAAGACAACGTTGGAACGATAACCTGAGACAGAAAATGGTAAATTATGGACTGAGTGAGGTAGCGCCAGCGGCGGAAAAAAGAAGTGAATGGCGAAAAAAAAAATTACATATGGCTTTTCATTGAGGAAAACCTCATATTGGTGGAAGGGTAGTAATCATGAAGAATAGAGATGAATTCTGATAATATATATATATATATATATATATATATATATATATATATATATATATATATATATATATATATATATATATATATATATATTATATATATACACATGCGGCTATCGCAAAGTTTCAATTACTGGTAGGGGAGACCGGGGTTAGTTGTGCCATCGAGCTTCCTGAATGAGCCAATAGGTTGCAGAACCTGCCGTGTCATGAGAGTAAACAGTTTGATTGTCTCAATGTGCTGCGTATTTCTAGTCTAGCTTCGTGTTGTTTTCGAGATAAAGATATTTATCTTATTTTCCATCGTAAAGTAAATTTTGCGACCTACGTTTGAATCGTCTTTGACACTAGCGATACTGAGATATGTAAAATTCCCTAACATTATTTAAAAGCTTATATTTTGAGCTGTTATTCTATGTATTTCCTTTGTTAATCATGCCTATATTTCGGAAACTAATAAATAAAGTACAAAATGGCGTAACCCGCGGCTAGTTGTGACGAAGCCTAAGGAGCACGTTGTGACAGTGTCACTACTTACCATAGTATAATTTTTAATGAAGTTCTCATCGAAATATAGATGTTTTGGATTATTGCACAAACAACGGATTGATTTTGTTATCATTTCCACCTCCCACCAGTCACAGATTGCAGTATCTTGATGTGTCAATATACAGGCCGTTCAAAATACTCTACAATCAGGCTGTATGTGGATGATTGAAATCGCATCCTAGATATATTGTGTCGATCTACGACATACCAGGTATTGCCAAAATGGCCCTTTCTAGCGCTGCAACTCCAAAAAATATTCAAGCAGAATTTCATTGTAGTGGAATTTGGGAATTTAATAGAAACATTTTTACAGATTAAGACTTCCTATGTTCCTCAGTAACTGATCGAACGTTATCTATCGAAGATAAGAGTGTTAAGTTAAAAAAAAAAAAAAAAAAAAAAAACCTCAGAAAACAAATTGAAGAAGAAAAAGCAAAAAAGGAACTGTATGGAAAGTCTAAGCAGTGCATAAAAAATGACACCTAGGTTTTTGAAAAAAGGGAGAAGCAAGTATTGGATAGCTCTAAAGATGACGATAATTGCTTATGTCTAGTTTGCTTGGAGCAATACAGACTTTCTAGACTCGGAGAAGCCTGGGTGCAATGCATAGTATGTAAAGGATGGGCATATGTCAAATGTGCCAAAAATGAACCTTATTGTATTTGTATCAATACTGCAAATCAGACGCTGAAGCAAGCGATGACAATGATTAAAAATATAGGATATAGGCCTACACGTTGTAGTTGGCTCCCTAGTCAAAGATCAATATGGCCAAAGATTAGTGTTGGCTTATTTTTTATTTCTTTCCTGATTAAGACAGTTTATTTTCTGATTATTTCTAAGTGCATTTAAAAGTATCTTTATAAAGGATTAAGAGTTTACAAGTGTTAAGATTTCAACCATTTTATTTTCATTTGATCTATAATATTATTAAAACATGAAAGTGATTTATTGTATTAAGAACGTCATAAATGAATAAATTTCTCTTTCTTTATTTAACATATCCCATTTAATTGTCTTTCTTACAAAATTTGTATATGTTACAATGTACTTGTATGCGTCATTTATGTGTCACAATGTGCCCCAAGCATGTCACAACTTGCCCCGTACTGGCGGTGAGCAGTGACAAATTCCGAGGTTACGCAGAATTCATTTAATGTTATGAAAAACGTTAATAATATTAATAATAGTTTCATAAATATGTTACGCAAGACTTACTCTAATGATATGATACACTAAATGTTTCGCTTCAGTTCAAATCTTACGGCTAATATAAAAAATGTCGAAAATGTCACTAGTAGCCCCGGTATCCCCTAAATATTTTTATGTTCTGTTCGCATTACTGTTTTAAAAAAATATATTTCATAGTATATTTCTTTTGCAAATATTTTCATAGCGTATGTAAAAGATTTTTTTGAAAAAGTGGTGCAAGATAGCATTAGAAAATATTCGCTTGTAATCCAAACTTTGAGATAACCCCCACGTATATGTCATCTATATACTTTTTTTAACCGTAAAATATATTTTCTGAAAGTTTAAAATCATTTTTAGCCGAAACATCTTTTAACCCTTTTGGGCCTGATGTAGGGGAAGATGGGGATACTTGAGCCACTTTTTAAATTTCAAATTTTTTTAATTTTTTATAATTTATTTGAACAAAATAAAATATTGAAAATGAAAATTTGATAATTTTTCTTCAACTGAAAACCACTTTCAATTAATTTTGAACTACTTTTCTATGTCTAATTAATTTTTACTTTTTTTTACATCGTGGCTCAAGTATCCCCATGGAGGGGATACTTGAGCCATGGTGAAGGGATACTTGAGCCAGTACGGAAAAAACCACCAAAAGTAATTTTTTTCACTTTATTTTTGTACAAATATTTTACAGAATGATAAATTATGATACGTAAAGTTCTTCAAAACCAATTGAGAAAACAAAGCTAGAAATACGATAATTTTGTGTCATTATAGCTGGTGATCGAAGGATCATTGCAAAATCTTTTTACTTTTAGCTACATGGTAACTCAGTAGGGTCCTCTGTTGGTGACAATAGTCATTTCTTTGATTAAAAAAACTTACAGTAACAGATGATGTTACAATTTCACTATAAAATATTAATCTTAATATATTATATTTAAAAATAAATATTTTAATATGTTGGACCTGACTAATTGAAGTATTAGAGATTATGATTTTTAAAATAGTTAATTTTTTTTAATGTAATAAAAATTGAATTGAAAACTATGTTTACATTTATTTAAACAGGCTATTTTTTTAGTCAAAATAAAAAATAAAATGGATATTTTCATTAAAATATATACATTTTTAAACATTTTTTTCTGAGTCATTAATTTTTAAAGAAAAAAAGTATCAATTAGTGAATATAAGGACGCAGTTTTATTTTTTGTTTTTGTTTGTTTCATCCATGTCTAATTTCCTAGTGGGGATCGTTGAGCCATGGCTCAAATATCCCCATTCTCATTGGCTCAAATATCCCCATTAACACCATTTTTGTTTATCAGAGTTTTACTAAGTAAAGCATGCAGCTATTTCAACTAGTTTAGATTCAAAATACAATTGAAATTATACTTATTAAATTTATCCATATGATTGCAACTTTAAACAAAACTTTTAATACAAAAAAATAAAAAAAACATGCACCTAAATATTTACTTTAGATAGAGAAAAACAACTAGTAATCACCATACTTTCAAAATGGTACCAAGGTATGTGATTTTTTTTTTTTACATGTTCAGAACTATAAATATGTTACCATGTTGCCAGTTTTAGAAAGAAAAATTAACCAACTGTAGAAATAATAGGGGTGGCTCAAGTATACCCTATGCTCAAGTATCCCCACTCTCCCCTACCATTAAAAATACATGTCCTTTAATTGAGCATTATTTTGTTTTAACAAATAATTTTGTTACTGTTTGCATATAGTAATGTTAGTATGTGTCTATGCATTTACTATATGACTTTATTAATGTTTAATAATAATAATAATAATAATAATAATAATAATAATAATAATAATAATAATAGTAATAATAATAATAATAAATATTTGCTTAATTCTCTTTGAACCGTTTGCGATTATTTTATTTTAAACATATAATTCAGTTAATAATTTACTCATACTTTCTTTACTTTCACTCGATGTTTATTAAATAATATTTTTTATTTGTTCATAACGTTTTCAAAGACACCGGAAGGTTGTTTGCTAGGATATATGTAGTGGGTGTATTGTCTTATAGTTTTATAACAACTAACTCCTAATTAGTTGCCTGTAAAGCTCTATTTCTAATTGAAAAAGTGTTAAAAGTATCATTCATCATCATATGAAAAGCCATTTACATCAAAAATATTTTTTAAGTTATAAAGTTAAAATATTTTGCGATCCTTGGAATGATAAGTTATAGTTAGAAGTACTTTAGTCATGCTTAAAAAGTTTAAAAAAAAATACAAGTTTCATTCTGTTACGATGAAATCTTAGCCGCTTATAATACTTTATATGTGCTTTCAATGTTCTTCAGTGCTAAATACGCGTTTTCTGTTTCTCGAAATCCTATCCGGAGGACAAATGTCATTTGTGTATATATTCATTTAACATAATCATGTGTAAAATAATTATTTGAATCCCACAACTGTTGAGCAAAAAACTTGCATACATTTTGTCCTCACGCTTCTCTTTTATTAAATACTTGTCGCTAAAAATCCGGAAACAGATTGTCTTAGACTTGCGTGTACTGTGTATATTGATTTTTATAAATCATTTTTAAAATCATATGTTAATGCTGAGATACATTTTAATCACACAAAGATAGTCATATCAGAATATTAATAAAATTTACTCTCAAAGAAAAGTATCTTCATAAGAGAGTAAAGTTTGATTGAATTAGAAGATTTTGAACCAACTTACGAACAATTTCTAAAATTACCTTTTTTTAATGTTTGTGTTTGTTTATTCAGATTGATTACTAATCTTTATTAAAATTGCTATTTGCTTTATTAAGCTATCATTCAATCAATTGTTTAGTCATCATTTAAATTATCTATTCATAAATATAGCTAAAAGAACGTTTGTTTTTCTGAAAATCTACTTAAAATAAAAGACTTGCTATCATAAAATTTATTTTCACACACGGTGTTAATTTATTCTTCGCTTGTTTTCATGTATGTAATTGAAAGACCAAATAATATTTATTTCATTTGTATGGTAGAACAAGAATTTTTTTAAATCTAAAATTAATCAAACAAGAAATAGATCTTAAAAAGTAAGAAAGTTTTTCAATAAATAGATTTTTTAAAAATTTTCTTTACATTTATTTGATTTTATCTATGCAAAATTAGCACACACATACAAAAAACCCTTCTTTATAGGGGAATTTTTATAACCTTAAACTGTCCTGTCAAATACATTGCCATAGATTTTTTTTTTATCTGTGCACGTGCATTATGCGTATGATCCTACTTTCTTATAAAGGTACCCTCGTTTCAGTTTTTCTTCAGTCCATAATGCTGTAGATAACGACTTATGTCAGTTATTAACTTAAGACCAGGCTATTTTAACCTAAGTTTTGAAAGCGTACAAGGCTGGTTCTGATGTCATGTCGCAGCATTCTTGCAGATCTGAAGTTACTACACTGTTAAAAATCTGCTGCATTTTGCTGCAACGCCCTCCACCACTTGTATATAATATCTCTATTCCAACCAATGAGAAAGCGCCATTTCACGGCCAAGTAACCGTTTTCTATACAAGCAGGGGAGTGCGTTGCAGCAAAATGCAGCAGATTTTTAACAGTGTATGATGTCGGTATTTCGAATCATTATGTAACTAAGGTATCATTTCATTGCTCTGCTTATGAGTGTTCTTTTTCTTTGGCGATATGGCGTCATACTTTTACGAATTCCACGCATCTGGAGATGAAAGCCTGCATTCCAGTTTAAGTATTGCGTCATCGTACCGATGACGTTTGCTTGTTTCTAATTGGTTGTTTTTGTATAACTGCTCGCTTCACTGTTACAGAGAACTGTCTTTCTATTTCCATGTGATTATCAGATGGTATATATTTGAGCAACTTCATGTTTGGATGGCTTGCTTGAGATGTAGTATTTAAGGCATGATTTAGATTTAATCTAAAGCTCATTTTAACGTGCTGTATTCTAATTATGTTGGTCTAGACTTAATGAAAAGCTTACTAAATGAGCAATGCGTTCTTTTGGCCAAAGTTATGGCCGATTTTTGCTGTTATAAGTAATCATGTTTTTAATAAAATTCAGTTTAAATAATTACCTGACTTTTTTCTGCGTATATACAGTCACTCCCAAAATTGAGTATACACTAGGTGTTCGCTTTGAATTTTACCTATAAAAAGCTAAAATTTTGTATGAATGGAATGGAAGTTTTTTCGACGGTACTGCATATAGATTCTAAAAAACAGGTTGCGAAATATCCACAATATTGAGGTGAAATCAGCATTAAAAAAAATTCCATATATAATATAAGGCGGAAATGTGTGTCACATAATTGAATATACTTTAGAATAAATTAATTCGTATTAACAACTTTTTATTTAAAATATTTTGCATTTATATTTGTAACGATTCTTGTTGGTTGTAATTCTTATTAAGTTCTGCATTGTATTAATTTTCGTGCCAAATTAATCCTAAATGAGTAATCGAAAGGAGACTTCAATAGAAGAGCGGAATTTGGTTATAAAATGGCCAAATGATGGCAGATCTCTCTGCGAAATCGCTTCTTTGATTGGCATCCGTCATGGTGTTTTCAAAAAATCATTAAAAATACCACAGAACTGGAACAGTGGTAAATGCACCTGGAAGAGGACTCAAACAAATCCTCAACGATACAGCAAAAAGAACAATTATTCACAGTGTGAAGAAAAATCCAATGAACAGTGCCCCGAAACTTGCTGCATCTGTAAGTTCAGTCATAAAGAGAAATGTTTCTGCAGAAACTGTGCGCAGGACTCTATGACACGCAGGCTATAATGGTTGTGTACCTAGGCGAAAGCCACTCATCAGTGAAGTTAATCGTAAGAAGAGACTTTTATTTGCTAAAAATCACATCTCTAAGTCCCAAGATTTTTGGAAATCAGTGATTTTTAGTGATGAAAGCAAATTTAACCTTTTTGGATCCAATGGGCGTGGCAAAGTTTGAAAGCAACCTCGGTCTGAGCTGGATCCTAAGAATGCAATAACGACGGTCAAACATGGTGGTGGATCTGCCCTTGTTTGGGGTTGCGTGTCTGCTGGTGGAGTTAAAGAACTTGTGTTTATCGATGGAATTACGGACAAGATGTTATAGGGTCATTCCACATGAATTCAACCAATGGGTGTTGCATCATAGTCACAGATTTTTTTTTTAATTTTATCATAGATAGACATAGTAGTGAAACCCTCAAATCTGAAATTTAAAAGTAATTTTCACAATATTGGCCGAGATATGGCCATTTGAAAACTGGCCATTTTTACAAAATGGCGGCCATCTCGGAATTGTATCACTGTCTAAATATGGCCATAACTTGACAACTAATGGCTCAAAGTTTATATATCTGGTACCAATTTGAAGCTATTTGTACAAAGAATGAATATTTCACATCAAAACAATAATAAAGTTTCATTTTTTTACTTTTTATTATGTGCAAAGTGAAAATTTCACCCCAAAAAAGGGCAGATTGTAATGGCTCATAAAAAAAAAATGAATCATCATGAATTTTTCTGAAACTTGGTAAAAACGTTGCTCCATCTGTGTGCTTTAAATAAAAAAAAAATTGGAAAGGTAAAATTTGTTGTTTTAAAATAAATGGTTTTTTACAGATAAGGTGTCATTAACCAAATAATGATATTTTTAGAATCTGTGAGCATTCCTGATTCAAAAAATAATGGTTAAAATAAAATTTTCTAACATCTAAATTAATGTAAAAGTATAATCAAAACCTCATTTGTACTAATTTTGTAGAAATCTGCCTCCAGCCTCCCTCCCCCCTACCCAAAAAAAAAAAAAAAAAAAAAAAAAAAATTAGACAATTCAAAAAATTTTACGCTGAAAAAGATAAGATAATAATTAAGGAATATAATTATAAAATACCTATAAATGCAATGCATACATATGGTGATTTACTTCACATATAGGGGCAAATGGGGTAGAATGGGACAGTAGGTTTTTCTCTTTATGTATCATTCTAAATATTTCATCAATCACAATATTAGATGAAGTAATGGTACCCCAATCTTCAGTTGAAAAAAGTAGCTAATTTACACAAGCGTGCAATTATATAAAGAAAAAGATTATTTCAAGAATCAAAACATGAATTCAAAATTTTAAATTTTGAATTCAAAACATGATGTAAAAATTTCATTATGTTTCTATAAGCTGATGTAATATTGCATCATGTTCTATATAAGCTGATGCAATTTAAAGAAAAGATTGCTACTGTAGCTTCATCTGCTTCTTAATTGGCTATAATCAAAGTATGATGCTATCTTGCATCATGTTCTATATGAGCTGATGCAATTTAAAGAAAAGGTTGCTGCTTTACTTCAAAATTTCAGAGGAAACTCGAACAATTCAAGCATTATTTTTAAACTTTAAAACTAATTAAATCCATTTTAGCTTAAATCTGAAGAAAAAACTGCTATATTATAAAGTTATATGCATGTAAGTAAATATTTTCTTCTTATTTTGTCTAGATTTGTTCCATGTGTAATTTTAAACTTTGGCTTATTTCTCATCATATTCAATGTTTTGCCCTGGATTTGTATTATATTATTGTTATTTATTTTTTTGTCTCATCATATCTAGATTTTTGTTCATATAAATTTTAATTCAGTGTGAACAAAAAATAACAAATGTCAACTCAATTAACTCATTTATATATATTTATTGTATTTAAATTACACAATTGAATAATTTAACTCTGTAATTTATTACAGCTAGTATTTCTCCAACATTTCTGGAGAAAATATTATGTGCCTTTTTACTTTCTTCTATCTTTACAAGAAGAAAGTATTGGATTCATGAAAATTTTCGACTTCCGGTTTTCGACGGATTTATACGTTTTGAAAGGTCCTGAACACGTTTTGACTATTTTTAGAAAATGTCTGTCTGTGAGTCTGTCCGTCTGTCTGTCTGTCTGTCTGTATGTATGTGACAAAAAATTTGTGGGCGCTCTATCTCAAGAACTAATGCTCGAAATTTAATAAAATTTTATATTCAGTTAGACCTTGATATGAATTAGTGCCTATTGGTTTTTGGTGAAAATTGGCCTGTAGGTGGCGCTGCTATACTACGTTTTTCATAATTTTCAAGATTGCTATATCTCAAGAAGTAACGCACAGAATTTCACCAAACTTCAGATTCTGTGACCCCTTGATATACATAGACGCTGATTAAGCTTTGGTGTAAATTGGCCAGCAGATGGCGCTGCTATGCCACGTTTTTCATGATTTTCATGATAGCTATATCTCAAGAACTAATGCACAGAATTTCACCAAACTTCAGATTCTGCAATACCTTGAGATACATAGCCGCTGATAAGGTTTTGGTGTGAACTACCCTATAGGTGGCGCTGCTATGCTACATTTTGCACGATTTTTGCGATAGCTATATCTCAAGAACTAATGCAGAGAACTTCGTCAAATTTTAGATTCTGTTACACTAGAATATATAACATAATTAGACGCTGATTACATTTTGGTATTAACCTTGCAACAGGTGGTGCAGCTATGCTGCATTTTGCACGATTTTTCCGATAGCTATATCTCAACAACCAACGCACAGAATTTCATCAAACTTCAGATTTTGTTACAAAATGACATATAACATAATTACACCATGATGACGTTTTGTTATAAATCCTTCAACTGATGGTGCTGCTGTGCTATATTTTATACATTTATTTTAAACTAGCTATATCTCAAGAACTAATGCACAGAATTTCATCAAACTTCAGATTCTTTTACACCATAACATAATTAGACGCTTTTTTTACGTTTTGGCATAAATTGTCCAAGATATGGTGTTGCTGTGCAGCGTTCTGCAAATTTTTTGTTAGAACTATGTCTCAAGAACTAATGGACGAAATTCCATCAAATTTCAGATTCTGTTAGGTCTTGACATAAATAGATGCTTATTAGGTTTTAATATAAATTACCCAACATGAGGCACTACTAAGCTCATTTTCTCAGAATATTAATTAAATTTTGCGTTTTAGGCTTTTCGAATACCAGATTCTCAGTAGGCTAGGTCAAATGTTCGAGGAAATTCGATAGTCGGTAACTTTGGGGGTCACCACGTTTTTTTTTTTTTTTTTTTTTTTTTTTTTTTTTAATATTAAAATGTTTTTATGAGATAGAAGAAAGTTTTGGGATTGACACATCCAACTAGTTTTTTCATGCATTCCATAGTAAGGTATTTAAAATATTTATGTAAATATGTTTTGAGAATTATATTATCATATTTTGAATGAAATGAAATAAAAAGTACTGTAAAAATAAATATTTAGTGTAAATAACTGCAAATTGATATTTCTTTATTGAATTATATAATATAAACACAATACTTTAATTTAGATGCTAGAAAATTTCAATTTAACCAATATTTCTTAAATTAAGAATACTTACAGATTTTAAAATAATCATTATTTGGGTCAATGACATCTTATATGTAGAAAACCATTTTTAAAACAACAAATTTTACCTCTCTAATTTTACAGTATAATGTTCCATATATAGAGAAACTGTTACATCTATGCATAATCAAATCATTATACAGAAAGCGTAAAAAGTATATGAACTAAATTTACTTTTCATTTTTGAAATAATCTTTTTCTTTATATAATTGCAAGCTTATGTAAATCAGCTACTTTTTTCAACTGAAGATTGGGGTAGCATTACTTCACCTAATGTGTGATTGATGAAATATTTAGAATGATACTTAAAGAGAAAAACCTACTGTCCCATTCCACCCCACTTGCCCCTATATGTGAAGTAAATCACCATATGTATGCATTGCATTTATAGGTATTTTATAATTATACATTATATTCCTTAATTATTATCTTATCTTTTTCAGTGTAAAATTTTTTGAATTGTCTATTTTTTTTTTTCGGGTGGGGGGGAGGGGGGCTGGAGGCAGATTTCTACAAAATTAGTACAAATGAGGTTTTGATTATACTTTTACATTAATTTAGATGTTAGAAAATTTTATTTTAACCATTATTTTTTGAATCAGGAATGCTCACAGATTCTAAAAATATCATTATTTGGTTAATGACACCTTATCTGTAAAAAACCATTTATTTTAAAACAACAAATTTTACCTTTCCAATTTTTTTTTTATTTAAAGCACACAGATGGAGCAACGTTTTTACCAAGTTTCAGAAAAATTCATGATGATTCATTTTTTTTATGAGCCATTACAATCTGCCCTTTTTTGGGGTGAAATTTTCACTTTGCACATAATAAAAAGTAAAAAAATGAAAATTTATTATTGTTTTGATGTGAAATATTCATTCTTTGTACAAATAGCTTCAAATTGGTACCAGATATATAAACTTTGAGCCATTAGTTGTCAAGTTATGGCCATATTTAGACAGTGATACAATTCCAAGATGGCCGCCATTTTGTAAAAATGGCCAGTTTTCAAATGGCCATATCTCGGCCAATATTGTGAAAATTACTTTTAAATTTCAGATTTGAGGGTTTCAGTACTATGTCTGTCTATGATAAAAATTAAAAACAAATCTGTGACTATGATGCAACAAGTTTTCCTTAAATTGGTTGATTTCACGTGGAATGACCCTATATCTAAACATTCTTAAGAATCATCTTAAAGATAGCTCCAACAAACTAGGTTTGGGATCGAACTTCATCTTCCAGCAGGATAACGATCCTAAGCTTACGGCTAAAATTGTGAAGTTGTGGCTTCTGTATAACTGTCGCCAGCAACTGCATACTTCCCCACAGTCTCCGGATTTAAATATAATAGAAATTTTGTGGTCTCATTTGGAGAAAGCGGTCCAAAAGCATCACATTTCAAGTAAGGAGCACTTGAAAAGTGTTTTGAAAGAAGAGTGAGCTAAAATTTCAATGGAAACCACAAAAACTCTTGTAGAATCAATGCCTGCACGAATACGAGCTGTTATTCGAGTAAATGGATATGCTACAAAGTACTAATTCATTGTTACATAGCATTTAATAAAACTGTATACTCAATTTTGAGACTCTTGTTTTTGCTTTGTTTTATCTTTGAATTTTTTTTTATAAAAGCTATTTCAATATTTTGCATTTTTTCTTGCTATGTTGTTAGAGAACTAGACACACTATTTTCTATAATATTTTAAAATATTTTCTTATGAATTTAATTGTTTTACACACAAATTTAGAAACAATCAGTTCGTGTATACTCAATTTTGGGAGCGACTGTATGTACACCAATCCTTTAAAACTCTGCTTTAAGTGATTGTGGCTTCTTGGCTTGAATCTATTTTTGCCCTAGCAGCCCGTTAGGTTCTTACACTTAAAGTACAAATATTTGTAATTTAATAATTAAAACATGTTCTATAACTTAATAATTAGTACGCATTGACTAATAGATAAAAGTATTAATAGTATAATAGTTTGTCACATTTTGCTAAATACAATGTAGAACAAAACATGCTAGTGTTGCAGCATTTAAATGCTATCATAAAAAGTTGGAACAATAGTAAGAAATATATTTCGTACTATTTATGTAAACAAATATTAAAAACATCACATTGGTTAGATAACTTGAAGTCTACGATTTATAATCTTAATCAATTTAGTTTTCAAAAAGGAATATACAAATTCAAAAATCATAATATTTTCTCTATTGGCAAATAAAATACATGTTTTAATTATTTTTTAGAAATTTTATGGTTTAAAGTTAAGTACGTAAAAACCAATAAAACATCTCAATATATAAAAATATAATATGTTTAATATGCAAACTAATATAAATAAACAGTATAAAGCCTTCAGGTCAAAACTAAAGTTGCTAAAAAATTCCAGAAGTAACACGAAATGAAAAATTTAATGCTTGTTTAAACTATTTTTGTTGATAATATTAAATTCTTCAGTTTCATCCGAAAAAGTTTGATTTACAGTATACATTAAAACGCATTAACTTGTGAATAAAGGAATCTGCGAAAAACAATCGAAAAAATTTAAGAGATTGATCTGTCTGTGGATTTTGCTATATAAACAAAAGAATATGCTTTGAAAAGTCATTTTAAATCATATAATGAAATAATATAATTAGTAGTAAACTTTAGGAAGTTTTTATAATATTCACAGTCAAAGTATTTAGAAGGCAGAAAAAACAAACGTTAATCTACAAATTAATCTTGACAGTCGTACACTTTCTAATAATATTTCAGCTAATTCAATTTTCCAGGCTACTGCTTTCGTTTAAGGTATTTTAATTTCGTGTTGAGCATCCAGCAAACGCAATAACTTATTAAGATCTAGCTGAATCAATTTTATTTTCTGCATTTAATTCTCCCGAAAAGGTGATAAGAGCAATATTCAGTACTTCTATGACTGATTACTTGGCATCCGAGACTGATT
Source organism: Maratus speculifer (assembly GCA_964019185.1). Lineage (NCBI taxonomy): Eukaryota > Metazoa > Arthropoda > Arachnida > Araneae > Salticidae > Maratus > Maratus speculifer. The sequence continues at coordinate 247,877,117 of OZ025293.1, read as the reverse complement.
CACAATATATTATTTAACATAATTATTGTTAGAATTTGTTCAAATTCTGGATTAAACATGACATGCGTAAAAGTAAGATGGGACTTTCAGTAATTAAATAACGCAATGAATATGAATTCACTATGAATATATATATACGTATATGGGTGATTCTCAAAATAGGGGACGATTTCAAAAATGAAATCTTAAAAAAATTACTGTTAGCAAAATTTCTGAAAAAAATAGGTGTTGTTAATGTAGTATTAGGTATACTTTCCATGTAGTCAGCAGAGCTAAATATTTAAAAATTAACTTAAAAAAATAATTAGTATTTTTTGAGCCATGCTAATGACAAAACGAATTGCATGGAATAAATATATTATGAAATTTTTATTTTCTTCCTGTTTAAATATTTTTTTCCTATATTTATTAGCCTTCCTTTTCAGCAAATGGTTTCCATTTTTACATATATACATATAAGGAGAATAAAAACATTACCAAAGAGCAAACTTTGTTACATGAGCAACATTCTGACACTAACAATGTAAGAAGCTGTCTTAGTGGTTTTTCTACAGATTTAATGCATATTTTAGGGATAATAAATGTAATACCTAAATTTATACGTAAAATTAAACTTTATAAAGGATACAATATAAGCACTGGTTACATTTATGTACATAGGAGTCTTTAGCATGGACAGAAAAACCATGTTAATGACACTGATATCTGTCCATGCTAATGACAAATTTTTATTTAAATAAGATTATCAGCCATAATATAATCACAATGCAATATTCATTTCTGGGGCTTTTTAAAACACAAAAGTTCTGTGCAAATAAATAAAATAAAAATTTTAACTATAAAATAAACATGAAAATTATTATCCATTCTAATGACATACAATTGATGTACGCCCCTAATATTCAACTTCTATTCTTAAAATACAATACATGCTTCTATTTTCTGGCTGGGATAAAATGGCTACTTGTTGCCATGGAGAAACTTTATATTTTCAAACTATTATCATATGTGAAAATGAAATTTTTATTAATAACCAGCTGTTTTAGTATGATCTTGTTTTGAAAATCGAATATGGAGGACAAACTTTAATTCTTTTTTTATGTACTATAATTTTATTTTTAAAAAGAAATTTATTTAATAAATCCTCTTCTTGATTAGTATAAAGAAAGAATAACATTTGTTTATTTTATAAAAATCATATTAACTCTTGAAAAATGCTAGTATACACAAGGCACAGCTGCTGTGGACATCCATGCTAATGACATTTTGAATCTTTATTCTGTTCTTTTAAGGTGTTTTTAACTAAAAAGTGAATAATTCTTGAGTGCAAATAATGAATAATATTAAGAAAAACATATCTAAATATAAAAACATGACAGAAAACCTCTCAATTTTTTTTGTGCGCCGAAAGACATAAATTGTCCCCTATTTTGAGAATCACCCATATACTCTCTTTTCCTCTGTCTCCCCCTCTCCTTTTCTCTATATATATCTTAATTTTCCAATATGGTACTGAGTATATTTACTGCATAAAGTTCTCAGTAATAACCAGAACAGTTAATATCAGAAGTGCTTTTATATATTTTTTAAAGTGCCTAAACATTTTGATAAATTAACTTGATTTATAAGGAAAAGGAATATAATAAAATTGATATTTTGAATCCTACAAATTAATTAAATGGTAGAATATAAAGTGCTTAATGATAATGGTACATTCATAAAATTATGAAAAAAGTATTATTTTCTAATAAAATTAAGTCAATATTAACACATTTTTTCGCATTTATATATATGTGTGTGTATATATACAGGGTGGTCATAAAAAAACTTTTGCCGATATACGGAGCTATAGCGGCCAGTCCGCTCAACCGATCGAAATGAAATTTCAGATATAGCTATTCAGAGGTATGAGCTCGAGATTCTGTGAAACAAAATGGCGCTCACGGTTACGGTTATAGTTACAGAAACTCGAAATTTCCCAATAGCAACACCCATTTTTTTCATCGCAAAATGCTCAGCGCATGCGAAAACCCCAAAGAGCGTTGGAACCGTACGTGTATCGCAAGAAACTGACATGTTATGCACACACAAAAAAACGTTCTGGGAATCCTCCCCCCCCCACAGAAAATACTCAACTGGGGCCCAAGGAGGAAATTTGCATATGACACAGAGTCAGTACACTAATCTCTGATTACAATAGAAATCGGAGAAACTAAAACTTTTATTTAAATTACACATTTTCCACATGGGTGCTATCACAGGCAATTACACGTGATGGCACCCATGTGGAAAATGTGTAATGAAAATAAAAGTTTTAATTTCTCCGATCTATATTGTAATTAAAGATTAGTGTACTGACGCTGTGTCATATGAAAATTTCCTCCTTGCGCCCCAATCGAGTTTTTTCTATGGGGGGAGGATTCGCAGGACGGTTTTTTGTGTCCGTTTCATGCGATACACGTACGGTTCCAACGCTCTTTAGGGTTTTCGCATGCGCTGAGCATTTTGCGATGAAAATATGGGTGTTGCCATTGGAAATTTTCGAGTTTCTGTAACTGTAATCGTAACCGTGAGCGCCATTTTGTTGCCGTTCACAGAATCTTGAGCTCACACCTCTGAATAGCTATATCTGAAATTTCATCTCCATCGGTTGAGCGGACTGGCCGCTAGAGATCCATATATCGGCAAAGTTTTTTTTATGACCACCCTGTATATATATATAATATAGGTTGTCTATATACAATTTAAGTTGATTAATGTAAGAAATATAGTGAGGATTTTTGTTTTACCTAAATTTACCTAACATTTTGATACTTTCAGGTAAACGCCTCTACAATTTCAAAGGAAGCTTTTTTATTGGCTGTTCACTTTTCTTCAATAGAATTTCATTTAGATTTACATTTGCTCTCATTGAAAAAAGCTCCCCATCAACTGTTGAATGGAAACTAATTGATGACAAAGATAACTCATTTTCCTAAAAGGGGGAAAAAGAGAATATTTCAAAGTTCCTGAGAGTGGGATAGCTCTGAAAGTGCTGAGTTTTCTAAGAAGATAAATATTTTCAAATCTAAATATTTGGTAGCATTCATTAATGCAAAAGTGGCTTCCCGATTAAGCTATAAATTAATGTGCAAACCTCCTTACACCATAACCCATCATAGCCTCCTTCCTGGTGTTACACATGTTGCTTGGGAGACTGAGTGGCTAGACAGCGAACGGCGCCTTCAAATCCTTTTATCTTGCCGCTTTCTCCCCGCCAGTTCCCACAACTGAGTCAGCTATACCGCCTACATACAACCTTCTATGTAATAGAAGGATTCAGTTTTCAGTTACTTTAGGCATCTCTCCTTTTACAATAGTATATATTACTCTACTGACAATAAGGTTTTTATTGTAGTATGGTCTAGTATTCATCAATTTTGACACATCAATTAGGTAGCCAGATAAAACGCCCGCGACTTTTTTTCCGAAAACGGTTAACAATTTTGGTGCTAAAGAAATATGTGGTATGCTCACGAAAACTATTCTTAAATGACTACTTTACCTTAAAACATTGGACCATAAATATTTCAAAAACAACTTTTAATACAGAATCAAACTAATATGACTGTTTTTTAAAATGTATAAAAATAAATAAATAAATACATTTTGAATAAAATTAACAATATGATCAGGAATCCATTTATTTAATTAGACAGCTAAATCGACCTGTTGTTCAAATATTACATTCTTGCGAGAAAAGTATCTGAGTGATTTGAAATTCATGACTATGAAGCATTTGCTCACTATTGGACTTTTAAATAAGAAGAGGTTTTTTTTTTTTAAATCAAAAGGTATTGCAGAAAAAAAATACTATTACCTAAAAATTGAAAAAAAATAATTGCAAATGTATTTTTAAAAAGAAATGCAAAGATCAAGTTTCGAAATGAAATTATATCAGGAAAGTAACTTTCTGTAAGTTTGAATAATAAAATGCGACATTTCATTTGTAAGAAAATGTTTTAATAACGCTGTTTTTATATTGATCATTCTATAAAGAAACTTTATTTTCTTCCATTACTTGCGATTTAAACTTCAGGAAGTTCGAAAGATTATACGAAAGAAATTTTATAAACGGTAATCATTCTTCATCTTCTGGACAGTGACCAATCATTATGTGATAATCAGAAAAGTCCTGATGCTTTTAGATAAAGTGAATTGAGAAAGCTTTTAGATGAGCGCATTAATTTGCTGAAGAATATTATTAAATATCTTCCCCAGTTATGTTCCATACATTTGAACACCATGCTTTAATTACAAAAATATAACAGAAATATTTAAAAGTAAGAATGTTCTTACAGCATCCTTGCTATTTAAGTACTAACTCGGTACAAGTGCTGCTGAATCATACCTAAAAATATGTGCATGACATTTCCAGACAATGAGATAACAAAGGTACTGAACAAACGTGGAATTTCAAACACGTCGTAGATGCAGTAAAATCAGAAGAGGTAAAATGTTGATCAGCGATGATTTTTGAAGTGTGACTGGAGAAGATTCTTTTGAAACATGTTCAGAACTTTGAAATAATTTAGAAGTATCTGATGTTTTCTTTCTACCAATTAGCACAAACAAGGAATTGCATCGAAGCTACGCAAATATAAAATACAATGAGCAAAATGCAAAAAAAAAAAAAAAAAAAAAAAAAAAGATAGGATTACGATCTTTCCATCACTTCCATCCCACTAGAAATAAAAAACACAAACGAATAAATTCCATATTACTTGCTCACGTATGAGGAAATATGAAAAATATACAACATTTACAAGCGTCAACATCATTATTAGTCCCTGATAGATTCGCTTCCTAGTAATGTTTCATATGATGGAGTTTCAAACAACTTATGCCTTTTTGTGTGAATATTGCCTTGATTTGTCTGCAACGAAAATTTATTCTTTTGATTTTCCAAATTATTAATAATGTTATTACACAAGAAATGAAACTCCTGATCACGTGCTAGTAAGCCGACTACATGCGGTGATTCTTAGAAGACTTTTTTTCATAAATTTAACATTAAAATATTCTAATTTTTGAAATTTATTTGAAGTTCGGTAAATTTATGAGTGTCAACTATACCTGAAGGTATGTTTCATATAATTAAATAAACAGGGTGATTCTAAATTCATGGCATAGGACTTTGAAATAACCATTTATTATTGGGAATGTATGGGCCCAAGCGACACATTGAGGCATAAACACCAGTGGGCGAATTTGGCCTTTTATTTATTTCAAAATTTCTTATTCACATCAGGAAATTCTAATAGTATTCTTTTCTTTATTTAAGAAAGATATTTCATGATTACATGAAGAAAAAAATTCTTCTTTGAAAATTTCAGTTATGAAATCGAAATTGTTGAATTAAAAAATCTGCAAAACTAGCAACTCTGCCAAACACAGAAAATATACGAAATGGATAGAAATATAATTTTTTTTATTCAAAATTTTTGGATTTCATACCAAAAAATTTCAAAGAAGAAATTTTTCTTTACGTAATCATGAAATGTCTACCCTAAATAAAGATAAGAATAGTATAAGTATTTTCTGGTATGAATAAGAAATTCTGAAATAAGGAAAAGGGGCCAAATTGTCTTCTAGGTGTTTGTACTTCAACGCGTCACTTGCAACCATACATTCCTATACAACAAATGATTTTTAAATTGTCCTTTACTAACCTTTAAATGTTTGTACCATGAATTTAGAATAAACCTGTATATGTATATATATATAGATAGATAGATAGATAGATGTATAATCTGCGTGTGTGTTTGTGTTTTACCTATTAAGAGATGAAAAACAAAAAGTATTTCCCTTATCTCATAGTATCCATACATAGGACAATCAATGACGAATTTTTTTAATTATTTTGTCCGCATTATTTCTAAAGAACCATACTAGGATTCTGCTAACCTAAAAGGTAGATTTTTCTGTTTGAAAATACTGGTATTGAAAATAATAAATAAGATGTCACCAGTTACAGCCTTGTACATACGGTATCAATAAACTTCAAGAAAAAGAACACGATTAGAAATAATTCAATTATTAGCATACATAACAAGTAGCATCATCTGAATAAATAATTGAATCGCTATAAGAAAACCCATAGTTTGCCTATACGGGTGATTCTCAAAATAGGGGACGATTTCAAAAATGAAATCTTAAAAAAATTACTGTTAGCAAAATTTCTGAAAAAAATAGGTGTTGTTAAAATAATATTAGGTATACTTTCCATGTAGTCAGCAGAGCTAAATATTTAAAAATTAACTTAAAAAAATAATTAGTATTTTTTGAGCCATGCTAATGACAAAACGAATTGCATGGAATAAATATATTATAAAATTTTTATTTTCTTCCTGTTTAAATATTTTTTTCCTATATTTATTAGCCTTCCTTTTCAGCAAATGGTTTCCATTTTTACATATATACATATAAGGAGAATAAAAACATTACCAAAGAGCAAACTTTGTTACATGAGCAACATTCTGACACTAACAATGTAAGACGCTGTCTTAGTGATTTTTCTACAGATTTAATGCATATTTTAGGGATAATAAATGTAATACCTAAATTTATACGTAAAATGAAACTTTATAAAAGATACAATATAAGCACTGGTTATATTTATGTACATAGGAGTCTTTAGCATGGACAGAAAAACCATGCTAATGACACTAATATCTGTCCATGCTAATGACAAATTTTAATTTAAATAAGATTATCAGCCATAATATAATCACAATGCAATAGTCCCTTCTGGGGCTTTTTAAAACACAAAAGTTCTGTGCAAATAAATAAAATAAAAATTTTAACAATAAAATAAACATGAAAATTATTATCCATTCTAATGACATACAATTGATGTACTCCCCTAATATTCAACTTTTATTCTTAAAATACAATACATGCTTCTATTTTCTGGCTGGGATAAAATGGCTACTTGTTGCCATGGAGAAACTTTATATTTTCAAACTATTGTCATATGTGAAAATGAAATTTTGATTAATAACCAGCTGTTTTAGTATGACCTTGTTTTGAAAATCGAATGTGGAGGACAAACTTTAATTTTTTTTTTTTTATGTACTATAATTTTATTTTTAAAAAGAAATTTATTGAATAAATCATCTCCTTGATTAATATAAAGAAAGAATAACATTTGTTTATTTTATAAAAATCATATTAACTGTTGAAAAATGCTAGTATACACAAGGCACAGCTGCTGTGGACATCCATGCTAATGACATTTTGAATCTTTATTCTGTTCTTTTAAGGTGTTTTTAACTAAAAAGTGAGTAATTCTTGAGTGCAAATAATGAATAATATTAAGAAAAACATATCTAAATATAAAAACATGACAGAAAACCTCTCAATTTTTTTGTATGCCGAAAGACATAAATTGTCCCCTATTTTGAGAATCACCCATACCATAATCTTCCCACCCACGTTCAAGGGGAAAACATATTGTAATTTTTATACCCATATTTGTCCATTAACGCAGCTCCATATTATTATATCGCAATCGAAACATAAGAAAACTAATTATTTAATGCTTTCAATTAGTTTTTTTTATACTAAGTTATTTCTATACTTTTTATACTTTTTAAACGCGCAGAACCGTTGCAGCTTTTCATAAAAATTGACGAGACACGAGATATACACAGTACGCATTTCACTGCAAATATATAAGACATCTTCGTATTCTGAGCAATATTTATTGAAATATTGCAACGTTTTCAATTATTTAATTGAAATAGTTGTTTTCTTAGAGGAAAATACCTGAAAATTAATTTTAAAGTTGGTTTTTCGATTATGTTACAAGTAAAATGGAGATTATTGATTTTATATTTCAATGAATTGTAAATTTTGAGGAAATTTCCAATTTAAATGACTCATTTTTCAATTTATTCTGCTAATTATATACAGAAAATTTCGCAGTACATTGATTTTTTAAACAAAATACCATATTATTTTGAAAAACTATGTTGAAAAAGAAACGTTAGTATAATGATTTAAACAAAATGTTAAATTAAAAGTAATTTTTAGACTGAGTTTTAAAGTATGATTAAGGAACTACGCCGCTACACTGTTAAAAATCTGCAACTTTTGTTCCATAGTCCTTCCACTCTCTTATGAAAAAGATTACTTGACGATATTTTCTAACATTCTTGCTAATCAAAATCGAGATATTCTATAAAAGCGGTGGACTGACTATGCAACAAAAGTTACTGATATTTAGCAGTGTAATCACTTGCGAGCGTAGGAGGCTCTGTGTTCGAATTCCGCAGGCTCTAATGCACATACTCTTTGTCTGCAGCTGCCGGTTGTATTTTCTCTCGTAATGTAAAATTTCTTTGTACTATCTCGTCCATGTATATTAACGATGACTTATAAGCAGGCTTTCATGTCGAGTACTCAAGTCAGATGTATATTGTTCAATAAAATAAAAAACGAAATTTTCATTATTTTTTACTGACGTTCTATCGAGGTCCCGCTAAAGATTTTTTATAAACATATATATACTTATGATAAGAACATTCTGAATTAAAAAAAAAAAAAAAAATTCGGAGTATGCCCGTAAGGAGGCTTTCCTTGTAAGTACTTCAATGAGTCAATGCACAGAAAAGTGAATCGCTATGTTAGTATACATTAAAAAGTATACACTCAGAAAAATGAAAAAGAAACATGTTAGAAAAAATCGCACCATTTTCAATAATAAAGCTGAATTCATCTAATTCTCATAAGAGTAGCAAAATGACATCAGAAATGAAGGTTGCGTTTGGATGTTAAATCCGAATCTGATAACCTGATCCTAACTACCTCTATATGAGAATGACAACATCCGATGCTCAGATTGTGAATTTACAGACTTATTTTTCCAAACTATACCAAACTTAGGTATTTTCTACTTCAGAACTTAGCGATAGACGACAGAAGAAGTTCGATAATCGTGAGAGAAGTTAACTGGGTAATGACATGCTCACGAAGATGCTTCGTGATTTTCTTTTGTCTGTATTCGTCTCAACCAGTCAAATATTCCCGTATGTCACCACTTTGACTCTGTGGAATGCTATCTGAAAAAAAATCTGAAATTATTCTGATATCTAGTCAAATCACTGAATTTCAATCCACACACAGTAATGCTGCATACAACAATGATGCAATTATATGTGTACTGACATATCACTGCATTTGGTGCTTTCAGCACAAGGGGCATCCTCTTACAGATGTACTTGCGCATGCGCAAGTACATCTGTGACAATCAAGCTTCTAATTGGGTTGATTGTCAGCTTTTCGATACCTACTTTTGATATGGGTTGGTATCGATGTGGGTCTTCTGATTTGGTGGATAAGAAAACTTGGCCGTGATCTAGGTAGATTTTGCGCTGTTAACGAAACCATATTGACCGTATTTTTGCGAAATATTCACTTGGTGTAAGTAAATGCACCGTTAAAAATCAACAGCTATTGCTGCATCGTCACTACACCGCTTTTATATAATACATTTATTTTACTATATATGGAGCATTTTCAATGGTCAAACTAGAGATATCCTATATAAGCAGTGGAGTAACTACGCAGCTACAGTTGCAGATTTCTAGAAGTGTACATTTTTTTATTGGTCAATCTCGTTTTACAAACAGCTCAGAATCTACATGGATCCCGGCCCTTGTCCAATCAAAATTTCGTAATTTCAAAAGATCTCGTAAGAATATCAGCATGAAGACTGAAAGCTTCTAATTGGGCGACTGCTTCAAAAAGAGTTTGAATTTTAAAGTTTGCTTTTATTTAAAGCACTAATAATCTGATTTTGATATAATTGGAATGGAATGACGCGGGTTCCTTATATTTTAAAAAATAATAATTATTATTATCTCGGCTCATATTTACGAAAATTATACTTGAATAAAAAATACATACAAGTCGAATTGATAATCCTCCTCCTTTTTCAAGTCGAAAAAAAAGAAAAATAATTAAAATAAGGTAGCTAAAATATTTATTTGAAATGACTGCCAAAATGTTCTAATTCAAAATTTATATTTTTCCTATTTATATACATTTATAGTTGTGTTTTTACTTTCTAATTAATCATAAATCATATTGATATAAATTTATTGAATGGAACATTTACGAGTTAAAAAAATCAACGTTTAGTTTTATCGAGTTAAATTTTGAATTAAACATAACCTCTTCAGATCTGAGCATAAAATAAGAACAAAAATATATATTTATTGCTTTTGCATAATCGAACTGACACCATAGATGACAGAAATAGGAATTTTTATGAAATTAGTACTTTACGGGACTGGCAATTTAGGTTTACAAATATGGATAGAAAAGTACTAATCCCCATAAAACATCAGTTTAACTATCAGTAATATAAATTTACGTAATAACAAAATTGAGATCTTTAAACAAGTAAATGATCAGCGAATCCTCAAAGTTTTTTATTGTAAAGAATTTAAGTTAAATAATCATAAATATTTCTTACTTTCTTGGCCACAACGTCTTGAAGGTATTTTCAAAGCTCGAATGAAAATAATACTTATTTTATGAAGTAATATTCATCAGTGCTGGAATTTATTGGTTTTGTTTTAAAGCAAAAAACATTCAGCTGTATAGAACTAAAGTAAAAATGCAAAAAATTCAAACAGTTAATTTTTTACGTGGAAAAGAATGGAGATACACATTTGTGTACCTCGGGTCTGAAGAGGTTATAGTATCGGGAATAGAAATTCATAATGAAATATAATACATTTCCTGTAAGTATCGTATTTTATAAATTTGTACAAATTTAAAATAAATTAATAAAATTTAATGACGTAAATATGTACTTCAAATTTATAAATAAAATTATATGCATTGAATTAAAACAATAAACTCAATATTTTATTAATGAACCGCTTAAAAATCACCATATCATGTAGCTTTTATTACGTGTAAGTTCAGATTCTAATTGAAAAATACCCTAATAGCAGACCAGTATTGGCCTAATATTTACAAATATTTATTTTTTATAAATATTTTCAATCTAATGAGAATGTAAGTTAAATATTACTTTTATATTTGAAATTTTTATTGATGAATGCATCGTTATAAAAATATTTGCATTTTGTTTGAAAATATTAAAGTGAACACCTTTTTTTGGAAATATTGCCTAAATTTGTTTTTTTGTTATCGATATATTTCTTGTGAATACTGTCACATTATTGAAAAAAGCAAGAATTTTATTGGGGAGAAAATATTTCATGTCAGCAGCGTCCTAATTACGCCAAGATAAATAGCCAATATTGATAAAATATTCTTTTGCCTATGAGGATATTATTAAAATTCCTTTAATATAATTATGGGTATTGAATTTAAAAAAATAGATTCATTATCAACATAATAAACTGTTTTAAAAAGACATTTATTCTGTTTCTTTCGGTACCTTAACCATAATCTTACATAAGTGCATTATCCTTGATTCCCCTCACAAACATCATAAAATAGACTGAAGCTCAGTTTTCCCCGTCTAATATCAGATTAAGAATTCGCAAAGGATTTTCCTTATATAATCTGATCGGGGACTGAAAAAATGATGTCACCTCAGTGGACCAGCTCCTAACATTTTTCTCCATTACTCAGGATTGGCGTATCTTAAAAGCCTTCTTAAAACAGTGAAGAGTGGAAAAAAAGAGCGGGGATGGAATCGTGAAACAGCGATTTTATAAAGCTTATATTCTTAGCCTTATCGTATGAGCTGTATTTTGTAATGGAAGGCTGTAAATGAATGAAAAACAAAATGTGTAATACATTTTAAAAGATGAGTTTTGATTTAAAGCGACGGGATACGAAATGTTATAGTACTTCAGAATTTATTTTAAATATACAGGCAATTTAAAGTTTCCTAGATAACGGGGAAGTAAAATACGTCCGTTAGATTTAGGACTAACATTTTAAGGGTAAAAAATTGTTGCTCATGATTTTTTTACTCACATATACATTAAAAATAATTTTACTCTATTGCGTTTTCTGTTTTGTTCTCTATTTTTAGCGAATTTTAGAAAGCTGGTAATTTTCCTGATTCTTTGTATAAATTTTTAGACATAAAATAATATCTCTTTATTTTCAGTCGTTTAAATTATAAATTTAGATTAAAAACATTATAGAACCTAAAATTATTTTTATGTTTTACTCATGAATTATTCTTCTCTGGATTTTTATTAAATTACTTACATGTAACTCTATTTTTCTAAATCAGTTGCCAAACGTATTAAAGAAAATTCTCTTTAATACGTTTGCCTTTTAATAATTGTCCAGAATATTATTTTATGGGAAATTGTAAAATGTTTTGTTTTCAGAAAGTGTTGATTAATACTTTTATTGACAGATACTTATTTTTAAAAGTGTATTTTTTTATATTAAATTATACTTTTTTCTATTTGTTATATATGCTATAGGTGTAACTGATGTCTTATATTGCTTGCTGAAAAATAAATAATTGTGCCTGCTTTTTGTTTTTCATTTTTGTGTGTATAAATCACAATGCAATATACTGAAGACAGAATATACTAGCTATAATAATAACCTTTTAATAAACAAATATCGGTTATACTAATGCGCAACAATACATCAATATCGCATTAATTGAAAATAGTTCAATGCTATATATTAGTTAAATATTTGCTTCACATTAAAATATTCGCAGAAAAAGGTCACAATTGAAGAAACGCTGTCGTTATAACAGAAAAATCTGCAATGAAACAATATGTTGCAGAGGGTTTGGTTTTACATTGGAAATAGTGTTGAAACAGAAAATGCAAAATGTTTTTTTCTCAGAATTTGTACAAAATAGTAAAATTGCAAAAATTTTCAATAATTATATAAATAATATATTGCCGATATCGGCCAACATATAGCTAGTACTAACAATACAATGCAGTATATTTCAGTAATATATTTCATATTATATTTCAGTAACTATAAGAGGATTCAGCAACCGTCAAAGCTATTTTATCCTTTGTTATTAATATGTTAAAATGTATACTAGATGAATGGTACTCATTACACTGAGGATGAAGCCAATTTTTGTTAACTGCAACACCTGTCTTGATATCTGAAGCTTATGCCAAGTTACTTGAAAATTGTTTCATAATTTCATCCTATTCCTGTATTATTAATTACCTAAGAAATGTTTGTAACTTTTGCAGTGTTTTGGAAACAATCATGAAGAAATATGGAAGAAAACTGCAATAACAGAGCAAAAAATTCAGTTTTCTTAAAAAGCATAAAGATGTGAAAGTGGAAGAGTTATTGAGAAAAATACCTTTAAAGCATCGACATCAACTGTAACTATTGAAGGATTTTAAAACAATGATCACATTAAATGATCACAAAATAAAAAAAAACATTGTCTTAACATCTAACAAATTATCCATAATTGCTGTCTTGAACGTATGATATTACATTACCTAGTTCAAAGACGGTGTTAACGACATAATAAACAAAATAAATCTAAAATTACAGAAGTAGATGTGTTTTATTATCTTTGTTATGTTGATTTTCCCACTTTTATATAAAACTGCTACTGAGATGTTGCAAAATGTGCTATATTTTTCGACTAACCCTTTAACTCCCTTAAAGCAGAGATATGTAAATTCCCTGCTATACGTGTTTAATGATTTTTAATGGATTTATCTGGAATTTCACGCTTCTACCTAAAACAGTTGATGATACATGGCCAGATGTTCTATAATTTTTTATTCTCTCTTTAATCCTCTTACAGGTGGAGGGATTTTCAGAAATTCTTACGTTTACGTCATAAAAATATCGCACCCTCCTAATTTCCATGCTTCTAAGATTAATTGTTTAGGCTGTACGTTGATTATGAGTCAATCTGGAAAAACTGTGTTATATATACACGGTATTTCAAAATTATGTGTCAGAAATGTAAAGGTAGATAGAGGGGAACTTAATAAACAGATTTTATATAGTAATGCAATTGAGGAAATGCAGCGTTGAGGTTTTACAACAAAATATAATAAATCCTATAGGAAATAGCTGTTATCCTTTTTTCTTGTTAATTAAAATAAAGATACAGTTTGTTTAGACACCGGATTGCGTTATTTCTCTCTCAAAATTTTAATGTATGCCTGTATGTAAAATTTCATGGTTCTTAGTTGTGTATCTTTTTAGAAAGATACGCAGAGTTACAAAATTTTATTTTTGTATGATTCAGATAAACAAACCACTTGTTGCCATCGACAAAGCATAACAATTACTTTTTCCCGCTGAATTCTACATTAGTGTTCTTTATATATAATTATACACAAAGTCAATAAGTAAAATGAGGTAAAATTTTAACACGCCTGTATGTAAAATTTCATTGTTCTAATTTCTTAACTGTATATCTTTTTAGGAAGATAGGCGGAGTTACAAAATTTTATTTTTGTATGTGTTAGATAAACAAACCATTCGTTGCCATCGTCAAAACATAACAATTATTTTTTTCCCACTGAATATTACATTAGTGTTCTATATATAATATTATGCACAAAGTCAATAAGTAAAATGAGGTTTTCTTTATTATTATTATTGTGTAAAGTTGAATAAATGGTGGAAAAATAAAATTATATGAAGAAATTGGATATACAGTACTATGGTGTTTTTAATTCGTGTCACGTACCAAAGAGGCTTTGCAAATTTGCCAGTTCTTTTCTCCGATTAACCGCCATTCTATCAACCACCACACTTTCGGTTTTTTTTTTTTTTTTTTTTTTTTTTTTTTTATCAGATACAAGCAACAAAAATTCTAATGCACAAAACCCCAAGTAAGATGGATCTATTTTCACTAAAACGCTTATCTTATGTCAGTAATAAAAATTAGAAAGTATTTCTTTGAATAAAATTTTTCATGCTAGATAGATAGGAATCACAGATGATTATGTTCAACATAGAACAGCAATGTGCTTTTCATGGTCGACCTTGAACATGTAATTTGGCGACTTGAGCATTGACGGTTATTTTGATCAACGTTATATATTTGAAAATTTCGAAAAATTCAAGATAACGTAAGATAATAAACGATTAAGTGCGAGTATTACTCGCATTTAAAGGGTTCCTTACAATAAACATACATATTATTAACCCCTTGGGAACGAGCAACTGTACACATGCCACTTAAAATTCTGAGAATTTTTATTATTCTCCTTTCGCCCAATTATTTTTATTGTAAAGTTTGCCTTATTTAATTGCAGCATTTTTGCGATTCAACTACAGAAAATTTTCTGTTTTAAAAAAACGTCGGTTAAATATTAATAATCAAGCAAAGTGCTCTCATCGCGAAGGAGTTAACTGTATTATTAAGAGAAAATAGTTGCTAAAAGAACAATAAGACTTTGTAAAAAACTATATAAAGTAAGATTGGTTATAGTTGAATGTACTATGAAAATATGAATGAGTATACCATTAAAGTTTAAAGTGAAATGTATCTCAAATAATATCAGATATTGCTATTCTGTATAACACCTTTTTTCTTATATATTTATACAGAACTCAACAAGTACTGAGATTAAAAGGTAAAGCATATTTAAACTTCATTTGAGATTTCATAAAACTAAATTCAATGTAGTAATAACCTTTTTTTCAGTGTAGCTAAAACAAAACCCTCGTTAAATGTTTTAACTTGGCATTGTGCTAAAAGAACTTGTGTAGAAAAGAACCCGCAAATTTGCAAAACCGCTTTGTATCGTGACACCAATCGAAAACCCCATAATATTTATAAAGTGTTCGCATGCATAAGGAATTTTTTAAAAAATCAGACATTTTAATACTAAAATTTCCGTAACATAGTAGCCGCTATATCCTAATTAAGGAGCATTTTGCATTAAATAAGACAAATAATGCATGGCGATGGTTTGCAGAGTGCAATTTCCCCCCCCCCGTCATTATTTATGTCCAAACCGTCCCTGTCTTTAAGGGTTAATATCTCAACTAATTACCGTCGCTTTTTTTCAAAAACCATTATCAAAAATGCTTTTGTACTTGTTCTTTAGGTACCACCAATGCTCCTCAACAACTTTGCTCAAAGCTCACAAATCGAAATTTATGTGTAACAGAAAAATGTTCTTTTTATTAAACTTCGCAACCAAGAGTAATCGCTATAGTTTACTTGCAAGGTTTAAAGCAACATCTATGACCTCTAATTTTTTTCATAATTTTAGTTTCAGTAGGTTCGTAACTAGATGGAGTGAGAATATATTTTTGCACTATATTTTCGATGATATCTCTGAAAATATAATACCTAAAATTAAAAGAAATATGTTTTTGAGTTCAGCATAGCGAAAGCTTTCGCAAGATATCACACACGTTATACACAGAAAATATTTTTTTCTTCAAGCAACTTAACCCCTTCGCGACGAGAGACTTTTACGAAATTTTTAATGTTTTGTCTCCGGTTTTTTAAAACAGAAATTTGTACCTTATTATATCTAGAATTTGCTCAGATTAAGTAAGGCAAATTTTATAGTAAAACTTTACTGGTGGGAATAAAGAAGGATTCTTAAGCCTATTTGCGGCACGTATACGTGTCGCTCGTCCCCAAGAGGTTAATTAAGCCCCATCCCTTTCCTACATATATTTGTAAATGTTTAATGATCTGTAACAACATGGGTCAATATATTTATTACTTGTCCCAATTTGATCTTTCCTCATTTCATAGCTTATGAGTTAAATGGCTGTGACATACGGACAGACAGACACGGAAACGATCTTATAATGGTTCCGTTTTCACTTTATAATTACGGAACCTTAAAAATTAAGGGCATATTGTAGAATGTTCTAGAAGCTTGAAATATATCATCCGTTCATGTTTAGTTTGCGTTATCAAGAGATCCAATAAAGGCTATTGCAGAATTCGACTGACAAATTCAGAGGGTGATATTGGGCATCAAAATGGTGAAAAATTTAGAAAAACCTCATATTCATACAAAAATACAGGCTGTTCTACCCTAATTCAACTTGGGTTGCCAGTAATTATTATAAAAAAACTGAAGTATTAGGTCTACTAAAAAGCTCTGTCGTATGTTATTTCATGCCTACTTTTAAAAAATTCAGATTTCTTCATTGGTACCACGTTTTCGGAAAAGTGAAATTCCCATTGTTTTCACCTGAATGTGAAACGTGAAAAGATGGGGATTTTATCATTTAAAAAAAGTGGTGCCAATGAAGAAATAAGAGTTTTTTAAAAATGTAGGCGTGAAATAACATTATACAACAGAGCTTTCCGGTAGATCCTATATATCATATTAAAAATTTTAATACACAAGCTTAATGAATGTTGTGAATGTAATAACATGAAAAAAGATGATAGAAGTTTGGATTATATGCGCCAGCACTTACGTGAACACCGATTACGTGAGCACCCTATTTTTCCAGAATTTTTCGTGATGTTATCACATTCCATACAAAGCAAGGTACATACTGTTACACTTTCAAAACAATACTTTTGTTTTTCTTAAAATTATTACCATGAACCAGAGTTTAGTTTAGATGTTACACCCTGATTTTTTGATTAAAAAGGTGACTTGTAAGCTCATGTTCTGCGGCGATTTTTCATTCTCGTGAAGTTTACTATAACCCTTTTGAATTTGTCGGTCGAATTACGCAACATCCTGTAAAAGTGGCAATCCAACGGGGAATTTACATTTTAGTATGAAATGATTATAGTTTGAGAGTAACAGACGTTTCTTAATTTCGCTACACCTTTTACTAGATACTTGTGATAGAAAATGAAACTTTTACGTTATGCATTTGGAATAATCGCTTATTGAATCTCATTAATTGACTAACAGTTTATTTACACAGTCACTTTAAAAAGTTTTAGTTACAAATGTGCTTTAACAGAAAGAAAATCACAAATTCCGTTATCGTATGATTTCCAAACAGACAGTTGACGACTCGATTGTTATGTTGCATTTTTCTCAAAAACTATTTTATGGACAAAGACGCAGGTATACAATCTGACGTAAACTAAAGTGAAAGTACTAAGATCGTACATATTTCTGAAGATATTATACATTAAATTTTAAATATTTAACAAATTAATTCTTAATAATTTAATTTAATAACAATTTAATAATTTAATTTAATAATTTTATTAATTCAATATAATATTAACAATTTTATTGTTTAATAATAAAATTTTAATACATTTGTCTAATATAGTGTTGAATTTTTGTATTTTAATCAAAATATGTCAAGGAGAACATAATAAATAACAAAAAATTATTTTAATTCCAGTTTTCTTGAAATTTAATTTTTGCATCACACCTTCAACCTTTTGATTACGGGCTAGAACGACGAATAGTTTTAAAAATTATTTGTACCAAAATTTGCAGATAAATTTCTTTGTGGTTGATTTCTCTAAAGATTATTCTGGTATATGTCTATGAAATAGAATAGTTTTTAAAAAGTGGTGCTAACAGAATACAGTAATAGTCTCTAGGACGACATGCGTCCCAACCCCGTAACCAAAGGGTTAATTAGTGCCTGTGTTATATATGTCCTCTCCAGCTGTTAAATTGCGAAACTGGAGACTTCACTGTCTGTATTATGTTTTTATCAGCACAGCGATTTTCTTTCTGTCAATATACATAACAACATGAAATGTATAAATCAATTGTTTTGGAAAAATAATGTGAAATACTTTGACAAGACAATCCAGACAGATATAAGTAAAATAATTAATTGTTCAATGTTTGCATTAATGTATAAAAAATAATGCAAATACTTATTTCTTAGTATACCTAATTTCTTAAAAAATATATTAGATGTATGAATAAAGCTAAATCATACCATATAAAATCCTACTAATCTTAAACATGTACCAAGCTCCCACGAAAATCAATCTTATGTTATTTTTACTTAATCTGTTGTGTTGAAAGAAATATGTACAATTTGAAAGACTAATAATTAACTCACCGAATTAATTTTTGACCAATATAGAATGTAATTTTATTTTCCGTACTTAAAGAACGTTTCATTTATTTGTAGAAACTACTGATTTTCTTTTGATTAAATTTAGATGCTATTTACATGTACAATTAAGAAATTAAAGATAGTAAGAGAATATTTTAAAATACTATTTAACTCAACCTATAATTAAAATAAAAATATTGCGAAGTTTTTTTTTATTTTATCATAGAAACGGTGATTTAAATATCGACAAAAAAGTGAAAAATAATAATATTATTGAACATGTATAAATCTTTAGCAATGCAAATATATTTTGAGATAGCCTTAAAGAATCAAAATAGCGCAAACTTATACTATATGTTTGATTTTCAAGAAATATTGATTTTAGCAAGCTCTTTAAATTAAGTATAAAAACTTACTTTAATGTAAAATTGATTTCAGAAAACTTCTTTTCCATATCAATATAAAATATCTATTAGATAGAGCTGAATGTGTTCAAAGATATCTATATCTCAATTTTATCGAGGAGAAATTTAGAATTTTTCTCTACGCGCAAAAAATATTTAAAAATTGTGCATTTTTTATTAGATGACAAATTACTTTTAATTCTGTTGGTTAATAAATTTTAAATGATAATACTTTTTAAATAAATTTTTTTCTTAAAATCAGCTGAACAAGCTTTCTCGGTTGTTTCAGCTTATTCCACACTGTTTTCCCAAAATTCACCAAAAATTTTTTCTAAAAGAAAGATTTCTGGACATTAATAAAACCATACTTTTTCAAAATATTCATATTAAAACTCTTATTATATATATTTGAATTACTGGAAATATATTCGAGTTATATTCTTGTTGATTTCTTTGTATATAACATTTTCATCTTAAACATGCACAAACACAAAAACAGGTATAAATTAAAATGAAAAACTTTTATTTAAAAAAAATTCTAAAGCTGTTTGAAAAATAAATTTAATTTCCTTTCGTACTTTTTTGGAATTTATTATTTATTAAAAATTTCTAAGCGCACCAAACAAAGCTTTCTTAGAAAAAAAGACGGTCATCGCGTACCAATATTCATCTTTTTTGTGGCAAATGGTATTTAATGCGCAGTATAATAAAATAACGTATAGATGACTTTAATTTGAATTTAAAGTATTCAAAGTACTTAACGTTTTAAAGTAATATTGTAAAGTAATTTATTTGTATGATACCTTATCACTGCAGCTTTTCCCCTGATGTTTATTTTATCCTTCACAAAATATGAGAGTGATGCTTGCGTTACACTGTAAAAAAAAACTGCAAAGGTACTAAACCTTTTCTAGGAAACTGGGATTCCAAGAACTTTTACTGTAACGGTAACAGCAAAAATTCAAGTTTCAGAATCGATTACATGAATTTTTCTTGTTATCGTTACATGAAAAGTTCTTGGAATCCCAGCTTCCTAGAAAATGTTTAGTACCTTCACAGGTTTTTTTTACAGTGTAGTGTTTCACAAATACATATCGATCATTGTCTCACATAAAAACTTGTCTGGCATTACAATAAATCATATCAAATATACTTGATTTCATAAATTAAATATTTCCTACTGAGAGAAAAATTGCCCAGGCCGGGAATCGAACCCAGATACTTGGCTTACAAGGCCACTTTACCGTTTAAGCTAACTCGGCACGGCTACTGGTGAGCATCTTTCGCTCAGATAACCTTGTAGGTCTTAACATCTGATCTGTCATTTAGACAGCTGAACAGAACAGACCGCAGGTAAAGAAACTCCATAGAATGATGGGTACGTAGATAAATTGCATTTTTAACACAAGCAAACAGATTGGTAAAGTTATTATAGGAATAAAATATTTTCTACTGAGCGAAAAATTGCCCTGGCCGGAAATCGAACCCAAATACGTGGCTTGCAAGGCCAATACTTTACAAAAGTATTGCCCTTGTAAGCCAAGTATCTGGGTCCGATTCTCGGCAGTTTGATTATGTTAAAAATGCAATTTATACTTGATATCATGTTCTTTATTTATGATCGTAATCGCTGTTTAGTCTACAGTGTTTTCCTGTAACAGAGTTTTGATTTAAATTGAATTATTTTTCAATATTCTAATGTTAATTTCAATACATAAAACTGTTTGGTGTTTTTAATTTATTTTACAAAACACAAACTATTTTCGGTCAATAATGTTTACAATGGACAATTTCTGCAATTATAGCATAAAATATTGGTTTAGCATCGGGGTATTTTTGTTTCACGAATATTGCACCAACATTGATTTAAAAAAATAGTGTTTCATTCTTTCCTGCCCTATATTATTAATGTAAACCAGTATTTCTGTAATAGAGGCGTTTCATTGCAAATATTTCAAATCTAAGGCTAATATTTAAAGAACGTAAGCATTTTATTATACAATTAATTAAAGTACAAAGTTTTTAGAAAATGATTATAATAAATATAATTTTACTAAAAGGATTTCAATCCGTTTTATTACTTTAAGTATTAAAATACAGTCGAAACTGGTTATAATGTACCTCGGATTTAACGTACTTTTGCTTATAATGTACTCTGATGCTTGATCCCAAATCAAATACTATATAGTATAATAATATACAACTTATACTATAACAACTTATACTATTATACTATAACGGACTATGCAAAAGCTTTAATCTAGGTATAACATACTTTTTTACATTAGAATGAAAAGCGAAATGTGTGTCAATCGGTAAAAAATTTTGGACGGTTTTCCAGTGAATTCTAAATTTCTTTTCATGGAAGAGACACGTGTTCTAACTTGGTCTTCGAGTAGTGAATGTCATTGAGTATGTCGGACTTCTATAGCAGCTAGGGAGGACAAAGAAGAGGTGAAGTAATTTCAGAAACGGTTGATAAGGGAATGAGTAATACAAGAATTAAAAACATTACTTTAATTTTAGCGGCGCAACGTGACTGTACATCCAAGCAGAAAAGAGGTGAATTTTTGATGAAGAATAAAATACCTCTTCCGAAATACAAAAATGAAGATAGAACGCACATCATCATTTTGACGTCTCTTGGGTAAAGTAAAGTCTAATTTTAAATTTTTGAAAGGAGTATGTTTTCAAACCATACGAATAGACTACTGATCATAAAATTTCTGTTTACAATAGCTATTACTGTGCGTGCTACTATACGTCTTTTTATTTCACGTTCTACACTGTATTTTATTGTCTATTTCTTATTACATTCTTCGGTTATAAAATACCACATTTTCTAGTCCCGTGAAAGTACGTTATAACCGGTGTCGACTGTATTTGTAATTATAAAATGTAATACATATATTAATAAATAAACTATATCGCCAAAGGTAACCTGCCACTTGCGATTTTAGACATTTTGTTAAATATCAAGAAAAATACATGAGGAATTATCATGAAAATCTTAGTGTGTAAACATAGTAGTACAGGTCTTACATTTCAGTTAAGATTTTTTCCCGAAAATCCATAGGGGACTTTCAACAAACTGAAAAAGAACGAACATCTTTTGGATAATCCTGTCAAAAATAATGTAGCAAATCTGTTCAAACTGAAGGTTATCACTAACTGGCTTATTGTAATAAACTGTGTTCATTTTTATGCGGATAGCATGTATACTGGTAGAAAAATTAAGATTTTTTTAATAAAAACAGCCCTAATTTTTTTAAAGTTTTTTATTTATAATTTGCAGCATTCTTAATATAAAACAATGTTCTTTTCCGAAACTATGACAAACAATATTGTACATTATTGCAGTATAACAATATTGCAATTTCACTAAATAATTTTTTACTGCGCATGCGTCAACGCTATCAAAATTTCATTTGCATATTGTGTTAGTTAAATGTATAGTGCAACTTTTGAGAAAGTCTCAAAAACACAGCTTGTAAATTCTGATAGTTATTGTCAATAGAATATGATCAAAATCCGTTTTTCCCAAAATGAAGCAAAACAAAATAAGGGGTTGTATCCAATTATAGTAGGACGTGCCATATTGTGTATTCTTTATTGACACTATAAATGGATATTTGGATATATCCCCTCATCTTTTTGCTTTATTTTGGGAATAATGTATTTTCATCTTATTCTATTGACGATTACTTTCGGAATTTTAAAGTTATGCTTTTGTGACTTTTACAAAATTTGCTGTATATATTAAGCTAACACAATATGCAAATAAAATTTTGATAGCCTTGACGCATTCGCGGTGAAAATCTATTTAGTAAACCTGCTCATTTTTCATATAATTTTTATTATTTTTAAATTCTGATTACAGGTTATTCTGTACAATATTGTTCATTTTAATTTAACTTTTTTTTATTCAAACTAAAAACTTTCGGATTTTTTTTCATGAAAACCTTAATTTCTCTACGAGTGTATATGCTATCCACACAAAAACGAACGCAGTTTATTACAATAAGCCACTTAATCATAATATACAGTTTGAACCTTTTGCTACATTACTTTTGACAGGGTATTCAAAAGATATCCGTTAATTTTCAATTTATTGATGGTCCTCTATTGAGTTTCCGGAAAGAATCTTCACGGTAATGTATGACCTGTACTATTATGCTTACACATCTTGAGTTTCAGGATAATTTCTTGTGTATTTTTCTTGATATTTAACAAAATGTCTATAATCGCAAGTGGCCGGTGAACTTTAGCCAGTATAGTGGATATGTATATATAGTGTGTCCACTCTCATTGTTGTCCAATCACTAATTCCTAAACCGATAAGGAACCATTATAATTACAGTAACAAAAATATTTTAAATGAGGCAAAGAAACTTTTTTAAAGTGATTTTGGTCAATAAATCATTACTTTAAAAGTTACGAAATTTAAATTTTTATGGCTCTGCTATCCTATAAGTTACATTTAGTAAAAGTTTGCTATTACACTAACAAGTAAGACTAAAAATGTCCCGTTCATGTAACATTACGATTGAAGTAATAAAAATTTAAAAATAAATGACTTATACCACTTATCTGCATCCGAATACAAATGAGTTCGGCCATATTTTGAGGGTTTATATGGAAGTGCTGAAAAAATTCAAAGAACTTATTTTATGTGTATTTGCACCTTAAAAAATCCTATGTGTATCATAATTGAGTTAACTTTTATTAAGTATCAGACTGGCTAAAATAATTGCATTTTAACATACGTTTTGTTATGTAAGGATTTGACACTTTTTCTTTTCCTTCATATCTTTTAACAGTTTTCATTTAACTTGAACGATTATATGCATGTTTTTCGAGTTCAAAACTTGAACTTTAACTCAATTTTAAATATCCGATCGAGATTAAATTTTATTACTGACGTAAATCCGATGACAATTTAGCTTTTTTACTTTGAACAAACTTTACTTTACTTTTTGACAAAAAACTTTTTAACTTTGATATTTACAATTTGCGAAAACTCCTAACGTGATGGTTTAAAATGAAGGTCATTTTCGATATGATTTTTAGTGGTTAAAATTTATACTTATTTTATAGGATAATACAAAAAATTTCAGACATATTATCACCAAGGTAATTAAGAAAACGTCTAAGATTAGATAACTGCGATGGTTATTTTTTTTTATCTTTTATATGTATTTTAGCACTGAATCCAAAAATTATCTTAATTTTTAACCATCATGTCAGGTTTTTTTTGCAAATCATTAATAGTCGAGGTTAAAAAATAACAAAAATCGTATACCATAAAGCAGAGGAGATGGCTGTGTTTTTTAACTTTTGATTATTGATTTTTATTGTTTTTTTAGCACAAAATCTGAAAACGACCTTCATTTTCAAGCATCACGTTGGAATTTTTTTTGCAAATAGCAAATGTCAAAGTTAAAATATAGCGAAAATCTAGTACTATAAAACAGATGTTAAACTTTTTAATTTTAATTTAATTTAGTAATATATTCAATTTTTTGGTTTATACTGAAACTCATACAGCTAAACAACAGTTAAGGGGTCCAAGAGGTGGAAAAAGAGCTTCGATTTTAACTTTGAAATTTACAATTTGAGAAAACTCCTAACGTGATGGCTAAAAATGAAGGTCATTTTCGAATTCAAAGGTAAAAAATGCATAAGAATCAATGAACGCATTTATCAAAAGCTATAAAATAAAGGATAACCAACTCTTGCAGGTTAGCGTAATCTAATAATATTTTTAAATATGTATCATTTTGTAAAAATTTGCTACTTTTAATTTTTATCATTATACAGGGTGTCCCTAAACTCATGGTACATACGCTAGGGGGTGATAGAACACATCAAGATGAGTAATAGTAAATAGGAAACCAAGGGTCTTAAACGTTTTCCAATGGAGATATCCGCCATTAAAGTTTGTGGCCCAAAATTTCAAATAAACATAAAAAACGGAAAAATTGGTCGATTGATTTGCGCTATTTACTAAAACTATTCTTTATGTCAGTATTTTCTTGAAAATAAATTATAAAGATAAATTTCGAAAAATGTCGATAGAGGGCGCTTTCAACTTTGGATTAACGAACAACTATTTTTGCCGTTATTTTCTGCATCTCATTAAACGGTTTGGTAAGCTTAGACTTAAACTTAAATTTTGAGCTTTAAATATGAATAGTTAGGAATGGTTAAGTAGCACAAACTGAACTGTGTCCGAGGGTTCAAATTTGAATTGATTATTAAAAATGGAAAAATTGGTCGATTGATTTGCGGTTTTCACTAAAACTATTCTTTATGTCGGTATTTTATTGAAAATAAATTGTAAAGATAAATTTCAAAAAATGCCGATAGAGGGCGCTTTAGACTTTGGATTAACGAACAACTATTTTTTGCCGTTATTTTTTGCATCTCATTAAATGGTTTCGTAGGCTTAGATTTAAACTTAAATTTTGAGCTCAATATCTGAATAGTTGGGAGTGCTTAAGTAGCGAAAACTGAACTGTGTTCAGAGGGTTTAAATTTCAAACGATTATAACAAACGGAAAAATTAGTCGATTCGTTTGCGGTTTTTGCTAAAACTACTCTTTAAGTCAGTGTTTTCTTGAAAATAAATTTTAAAGATAAATTTCACAAAATGCCGATAGAGGGCGCCTTAGACATTGGAGTAGCGTACAATTATTTTTAACCGTTATTTTTTTAAATCTCATTAAATGCTTTCAAATGCTTAGATTTAAATTTTGAGATCAAATTCTGAATCGCTGCGAGTGTTTAAGTAGAGCAAAAGTGAATTGTGTTCGAGGAGGAGGGGGTTAGATTTCAACGCCTGAACACACTTCAGTTTGCGCTTCTTAACCCCTCCTAACGATTCAGAATTTGAGTTCAAAATTGAAGTTTAAATCTAAGATTTCGAAAACATTTAATAAGTTTTGGAAAGCATTTAATTATATACAAAAAATATCAGTTAAAATTAGTTGTTGGTTACTCTGAAGTTTAAGACGCCCTCGAACGGAATTTTTTGAAATTTATCTTTAAAATTTATTTTCAAGAAGATATTGACTTAAAGAATAGTTTTATTTTAAACCGCAAACGAATCAACCAATTTTTCCTTTTTTAATAATAATTTGAAATTTCAACCCTCTGAACACAGTTCTACTTAACGGCTCCCAACTATTCAGATTTTGAGCTCAAAATTTAAGTTTAAGTCTAAGTTTACGAAAACATTTAATCAGATGCAAAAAATAACGTAAAAAATAGTTGTTCGTTACTCCAAAGTCTAAAGCGCCCTCTATCGACATGTTTTTAAATTTATCTTTATAATTCATTTTCAATAAAATACCGACATAAAGAATAGTTTTTAGTGAAAACCGCAAATCAATCGACCAATGTTTCCGTTTTTTATGTGTATTTGAAATTTTGGACTTTAAACTTTAATGGCGGCTATCTCCTTTGGAAAACGTTTGGGACCCTTGGTTTCCTATTTACTACTACTCGTCTTGATGTGTTTTATCACCCCCTAGCGTATATACCATGAGTTTAGGGACACCCTGTATTTAAAAAAGACTGTATTCTTTCCATTCTCATATATTTATTAATCATTGTATATTTTACATTAATATGTATGAATGATTAAAGATTTCAAAATTATATTGCAATTTTAATCTTATTATCAATAAGATTTTTAATATATTTGACGAAATTATATTTCTACTAAATTTGTGAATGACCCTTTTTCTACAACAAAAAA
This sequence comes from Maratus speculifer, assembly GCA_964019185.1. NCBI lineage: Eukaryota > Metazoa > Arthropoda > Arachnida > Araneae > Salticidae > Maratus > Maratus speculifer. The sequence continues at coordinate 247,849,961 of OZ025293.1, read as the reverse complement.
TATGCTCCTACTTTAAACAGGCATTACTCGGCCAGTTTTAATCGTACAATAATAGGACTTTTTTGATTTGCTTGTCAGTGTCATAGGAAATATTTTACTAAATATAACCTATAAGACCGGAGAAATGTAAAAAATTTAAATTTCGTAATTTTTTAAAAATGTTTTTATCGGCCCAAATCGTTTTTAAAATACTTCTTTACTTCATTTAAAACATTTTTTAACTGGAGTTATAAGTCTATTACTAATGGTTTAGGAATTAGCCATTGGACACCGTTGGGAGTGAACACCCTGTATATGACTAGTATTAAAAAATGCCATAATGATACAACCAAAATCTCAATGATTTTATTACCTTATATTACGCTTCTATCGACATTTTTAATATATAATTGCAATCGCCTATTGCCTGAAATTGTATTTTCAAAAAAATTTATTCGCAGCAATCCATGATTATTTTCTGTCGAGAAACGGAAATTCCGGGATGTGTTGTAAAATTCACTCGGTTTAAAGAAAGTTTCAAATTTATTGTACAGCCAGATTCACTTCCTTTTTTATTCTAATAAAAGTAATTAGAAAATAATCCTTATCAGAAAGAAGCAGTTGAAAAAACGAGGTGATTAGAAATTGGTTACTTGTGAGCACTTTAAATGTTCAACAGAATTTTCTGAAAAAGATATTTTTCAGCCTTTGTCAGGATCATTATTTGCAAAGCTATTTTAATACTTGTAGTTATTAAGTTTTTAAACATGTATGAAAAAGAAGAGAGATTTTCTAAATTTTGTGATGTCAACTTTTCACAAAAGAAAGAGTAAATTTCGAGGTATGGCAGATATGTTGAAGGTAACGTTCAATTAACTTACAATTTTTAACTGAAATAACTCCTGAATCGTTGCAGATATAACCACATATTTTATTTGACACCATATATTTTATTTGAAAAGAACTTGGAAAAGAGAATTTAATGGACAAGCTGTTTAAAGAACTTACAGAAGTGATATAGTAGCGCAACATAGTCACAAAATTGTCACTTACAAAATCAATTGTTTTTTTTTTTTTTTTATACTTGAAAATGAATTGGTTGTGAGACTTTGTTGCTAATAATGTCCATACAGTTGGCAAAAAAAGTATTTGTACACTCTAAAATTTTTAATTTTTAACTAAATAAAAACAGATATTTTGTCAAAAATAGTTTTAATACAGTCTGTTTAGCGTGCGTTTTAAATTACACTACAGAAAATTTCGATAAAGATGTAAAATAATTTTCTAATAGGAAAAGTTTAAAAATTTCTTGCAAAAAAAGTATTTGTACATTTCTCCATCCTGATATGTACTGTGTTTTATAGTGTTTATGGTTCAAAGGACTACTTTTACAGAAGCTGTTAATAATTTTTGAGTTCATATTATATTTGTCTGACATTTAATCTAATTTGCTCTTGAAATAATTGAGTATAGAACCTAATACTAGAGAGGCACCTCTAGATATATGAAATCCTATGATTGAGCATAATAAAAATTTAAATTCGCAACAAGAATTTGTAAAAGCTATTAAATTACCATTTACAACTATTGGATGTATAGTGAGAAACTATGAATAAATTAAAAGCATCGAAATTCAATGAAAACCAGGACTTCTTAGCAAACTAACAATGAGGGAAAAAAGGAGTGTTGTTAAAAAAGCTTTAAAAAGTCCTATGCGTTCGGTTCAAAAATTTGCTGGAGACCTTGCGACATCTTCTCGCATCAGAGTAATACCTCAAACAATAAAAAATATTCTTCTCAATGCAGATTTAAAAGGAAGAACCTCAAGGAAAAATCCATTCATCAGCGAAACAAATAGGCGAAAACGCATAGTATTCGCTTTCGCATACAGAAGTAAATCATTGGATTTTTGGAAAACAGTAATATTTTCTGATGAGGGAAAATTCGGAATTTTCTTACCATCAAGCATTCGAAAAAATTGGCGTAAAAATGAAACTGTTCTAGATCCAAAACGTATACTTCAAACTATGAAGCATTTTGGGGGGAATATTATACTTTTGGGGTGTATAGCTTCTAATGGAGCAGGACATTTAAAATTTATTGACAATGGAAGGACAGGTTTAACATACATTTATGTGTCGCGCCATAATTTATTAAACTGTGCCAATAAATTATGCATAGAGGAAGCTTTTCACTTTCTGCAGGATAACGACCAAAGCAAACTGCTGTGATCACCAGCACATGCTTACGACAATACTCCAAGACGACTGGTAACTCTTCTAAAATCTCTAGACTTGAATCCAATAGAAAATTTGCAGATGCTATTGGATGCAAAAATCCGAAAAAAAATATGTATTGGTAAAAAACAGTTTTAAAGAAGCTCTTATTGTGTCATGGAATAACATTAACCAGACCGATACAAAAAAGTTGGTGGAATCAATGTCACACCATCTAGAAGTAGTCATAAACGCTAAATGAATTCGCACAAAATATTAATTTGTATCATTTTACTAAATTTTCATTAATTATATTACATTAATATTGTGTACAAATACTTTTTTTGCATTATATTTTTGTATATTTGTTTATTATAATGTAAAAAATCGATTCGTTTAATTTTGTTTTTGCTTCTATAATATTATAATGCATTAAATTAATGTATTACAGTATTTTTTGCTTAAATCTTTTGTTTAATTTCATTATAATTTAAAAAAATGAAGTGTACAAATACTTTTTTTGCCAACTGTAGGTTTCTTCTTTTATATCAGATTCTTCCATTTGTCCCCAAATATAAGAAATGATATGGATTGAAGGATTTAGAAGGATTAATTAAATTTTAATTTACAGGGATTTTGTGCAATGTTTATAACCCCACTCAAATCTTTTAGTTTAAATTGTTTTCTTAGTATTTTGCAGATTTATAGAATGTAAAAATATAAATATAGAAATATTTTCGAATTGAAAAATCTTCATCCCCCTTCCTCAGCACCAAGAAAGCTGAAAATATAGAAAGGCAAAGAAATCACCCCCGTAAAAATATTTTTGTTTTCTATAACCAATAATGCAATTGGAACAAAATAAAATAATGTACCTGTAACTCATTCTAAACAGTATTACAACTAATTGACATATTAAAATTTTTTTATAATAAGTAATTTTTATGGTACTTATAAGTACCGTTGGTAGATAAAGGGTTAAGGTTAATAATGGTATTATTAGATTATTATTACACAATAAATATAAATATTGATTTTCAGAGATAACAATATCTTTAAAAAATATTTTTGTTAAATAGTTTTTAAAATATAAAACTTAAAACGTGCAACTTTCGACGATTGCATGCGTACCATTCTATATCACAAGTTTTTTAAATGTCCAAAACAGCTAAAATAATGAATTTCTCGTCAAGATGTTTTGCAGAGCTACATTTGAATATGAATTAAGCATGTTTATCAAATTTTATTAAAATCAGCTCCTGTGCAGTCACGGCTTTCTTTTACATTTTTGCTCAATTTACGTGGAATGACCCTTTTGTAAATGTTGTCAAAGGGTGAGTAAAATATTTTTATTTTCAGAAAGTTGTGCCAATTCAATTAAAAAATAGCATATGAATTGCAAAAGAAGCTTTTGGGAGAATCTTTGACTGGGAAAAACTAACTCCTTGCGTTCGATTGAGATGCATTAGAGTGATATTCCTCTATAGATTACTGTTTGCTTTTTTCTCTCGAAAATCCTCTTCACCAAAAAATTAACTGTTTGAACGACATAAAAGATCATTCAATAAATATTTTGGAATAAAATCAAAATAGTTTTGGAAAGAAGTCATTATAAGACTCTTGGAAATGTAAAAGAAGGTTCGCAAAACCTAAATAGCACAGATATTTTTCTTTAAAATCTCGCCATTTTCGAAATTTGCTTGGGTTATTGTTGGTCAAAAAACGGAAGAGATTTTTGGGACAGCCTAATATTTTTCATTCTATTAAATTTAATAAGACATTTTTCAATATTAAAATAAACAGTAAGAATGCAAAATGATTTATAAATTTCAGTCCTGGTACTTTTTAAAAATTAGCAAGCTGATACGGAAGAAAATGAATTCTTTAAACGCTTTAAAATATGAATCCTGCGTTATACAGAGAAATTACAAAAATGAGCTGATTACTGTTGTAATATACCATCAGTTTCATGATTTCCTACAGAATTTTTTTAAATTTTTATATCTCGGACCAGAAGTGCTTAAAATTTATTCTTCTAGAATAAAGACCTTTTTCTTTTCTGCCTGAAAGTCGTTTGTCGGCAAAAAGTCCAAAAAAGTAATATTTTGTTCTCATTGGATCACAAAATCTGTCACTAAATGAAGATAAAATTATATTCTAAAATAGTGGTAACTTGGTGATTCGTGAGCTGCAGGTTATAGACTTCTAATCTGGAATTTTCGCAATGGAAGAAAGATGAAAAAACGCAATTCTTATCTTTTAATTTTATGTTAAGGCACGATTTTCAATAGGGCACTTGCAAATGCAAATATTCCAAATTCATGTGTCATAGGCGGAAGCAAATTGAATTGTCCCAAAAGTAAATTATCTCTACATGAGTAATTCATCAACAAATGTATTTCTTTAATTGGGTTTACATTTAACAAACTGATTTGTTTGAGATATAGAAAATATAGCACATTAAATAGAATGTTCTCTAGCCAATAGCAAATTAATCAAATTTGACTGCAGAAACATGTTTTGTTCTAAAACATATCTTGGAATATAGAAAATCGTATTAAAAATATGAATTATGGTTTGCTTTAACGTTTACACAAAAAAGAATCACAGTCATAAAAGGTACGTCTAAAAGACTCTCAAATAAAATGTCAAAAGTGTGGTGCTGCTCCAATATAAAGATAGCGCTGGAAGCATAATTAATCCGTAGCATTAAATAGTTGACATTATTTCGGTCGATTGCTGCTTATATCCATTTTTAGAATTCCTTATTTAAAAATGGAAACGGAACCATTATAAGATCACCCCTATGTCTGTCTAACACACACTGTAAAAAAATTTTGTAAAATTCCAGTAGATGTACCGTAAATTTCACGGTACTACTACCATTTTCACTCTTTACGGTATGAATACCGTATTTCTAAGTTATATTGAGCGTAAAAAAATAGATTTTGTTCCCTTTCGATTGAAAACGGTATTTACACAGTAAAATGATTGTTTCTCAGTAAAAACTCGGTATTTATACCGTAAAATAATTATTTTTCAGTAAGATAAATGACATTCTAAACATTTTTGTAGCATTTCAATAGGTGTAACTAAATTTTACGGTGCTTCTACTGTTTTCATTCTTTACGATATGAGTACCGTATTTTTAAGGTATATTAGGAATAAAAAAAAATCCAGTATCTATGCTATTTCGATTATAAATAGTATTTGTACCATAAAATAATGTTTTTTCATAAAAACGCCATTTATACTGTAAAATACTTATATTTCAGTAAGGGAAAAAATTGTATTCTCGCCTCGGTGTACGGCAACCTATCAAATGATGTTCTTGCTGCTTAATGAGTGCAGATCTGAGGAGAGAAGGGGAGGGTTCAGCCGGCAAATTGTTTGGAGGACCAAGAAGCTCAAAGGAGCCAAATAGTTACAATACACATTGTACATTATAATTTTTACGTATACCATAACGTAACAACAAAAAAGGAAAGGTCTATAATTACTTTTGTTAAATAGTATTAATATCTAATTAGTATCTTTAAATTCAGGAAAATAAATAATTAATTTTATGAGAGGCGAACAAAGTAATCTTCAAAGTCGATGAGGTATTATTAAAGATTCACATGCGTTTTATGTATCTTCAGAGTCTGTATAAGAGGGAAGGGGATGTGTGACTGATCCTGGGCACGTCACGGCTCTCGACGGCCTGGATAGATGTCGTTTTTCTAGTGTGAAATTTCAATCTAATGAATGAGTTCAACCAATCCTTGATTTTTATTGAAGAATTATAGCATTCGTAGACGTGAAACTCTAGGATTTTAAACTAGTGTAAATAATCAGTTATTCAAAGTTATGTAATTAAAATTATAATATTGTGTACCATTGAATATACAGGGTGTTCTAAATTCATGGTACAAACTTTAATGGGTGATAGTATACATCAAGACAAAAAATATTAAATGGGAAACTAAGGGTCCCAAATGTCTTCCGAAGAAGATAGGCGCCATTAAAGTTTAGGGTCCAAAAATTCAAATGATTATGAAAAAACAGAAAAATTGGTCGATTCGTTTGCGGTTTTCACTAAAACTATTCTTTATGTCAGTATTGCCTTGAAAATAAATTATAAAGATAAATTTCAAAAAATGCCGATAGAGGGCGCTTCACACTTTGGAGTAACGAACAACTAGTTTTTACCGTTATTTTTTGCATTTCATTAAACTTTTTTAGAAGCTTAGACATAAACGTAAATTTTGAACTCAAAATCTAAATCGTTGGGAGTGGTTAAACAGCGCAAACTGAACCGTGGGGGGAGGTTCAAATTCCAAATGGTTATTAAAAACGGAAAAATTGGTCAATTGATTTGCGATTTTCACTAAAATTATTCTTTATGTCAGTATTATCTTGAAAATAAATTATAAAGATAAAATTCAAAAACTGCCGATAGGGGGCGCTTTAGACTTTGGAGTAACGTACAACTATTTTTTACCGTTATTTTTTGCATCTCATGAATTTTTTTAGAAGTTTAGACATAAACTTAAATTTTGAGATTAAAATCTGAATCGTTGGGAGTGGTTAAGTAGCGCAAACTGAACTGTGTTCAATGGTTGTGGGGAGGTTCAAATTTCAAATAATTATAAAAAACGGAAGAATTGGTCGATTCGTTTGCTGTTTTCGCTAAAACTATTCTTTATGTCAATATTTCCTTGAAAATAAATTTTAAAGATTAATTTCAAAAAATACCGTTAGAGGGCGCCTTAAACTTTAGAGTTATGTGAGTAATTAAATAGCGGAAAATTGAAATGTGTTCGAAGGGTGGGGAGGGTAACATTTCAACTCCTGAAAACATTTCAGTTTGCGCTTCTTAACCTCTTCCCATCCATTTAAAATTTGAGCTCAAAATTTAAATCTAAGCATTTGCAAGCATTTAATTAGATACAAAAAGTAACGGTTAAAAATAGTTGTTGGTTACTCTAAATTTTAAGGCGCCCTCTAACGGTATTTTTTTTTAATTAATCTTTAAAATTTATTTTCAAGGAAATATTGACATAAAGAATAGTTTTAGCGAAAAGGGCAAACGAATCGACCAATTTTTCCGTTTTTTATAATCATTTGAAATTTGAACCTCCCCACCCCCATTGAACACAGTTCAGTTTGCGCTACTTAACCACTCCCAACGATTCAGATTTTCATCTCAAAATTTAAGTTTATGTCTAAGCTTGTAAAAAAAATTATGAGATGCAAAAAATAACGGTAAAAAAATAGTTGTAGGTTCTTCCAAAGTCTAAAGCGCCCTCTATCGGCATTTTTTTAATTTTATCTTTATAATTTATTTTCACAATAATACTGACATAAAGAATACTTTTGGTGAAAATTACAAATCAATTGACCAATTTTTCCGTTTTTTATAATCATTTGAAATTTGAACCTCTCCATAAAGTTCAGTTTGCGCTACTTAACCACTCCCAGAGATTTAGATTTTGATCTCAAAGTTCAAGTTTATGTCTAAGCTTCTAAAAAATTAATGAGATGCAAAAAATTACGGTAAAAAATAGTTGTTCGTTACTCCAAAGTCTAAAGCGCCCTCTATCGACAATTTTTGAAATTTATCTTTATGATTTATTTTCAAGACAATGCTGACATAAAAAATAATTTTAGTGAAAACCGCAAACGAATCGACCAATTTTTCTGTTTTTTATAATTATTTGAATTTTTGGACCCTAAACTTTAATTGCGCCTATCTCCTTCGGAAGACGTTTGGGACCCTTAGTTTCCTATTTAATATTGTTTGTCTTGATGTGTACTATCACCCCTTAAAGTTTGTACCATGAATTTAGAAACACCCTGTATACCAGTGACATACGTTAAAAGGATTTATTCATCTTTGTATGCTCTTTGTGTTTCATTCAGTTGGATCCTTTTTCCGGACGTGCGAGACAAAGAAGTATGTAACATTTTAATTATTTTTAAGTGAATGTAATTAGTATGCAAGTATTTTTATTACATTTTTAACTTACATAAATTCTTAATAAAGTTCTTTTTTAATGTTATATATCTGTCTTATTAACTTATTTTAACTCTAAAAAAACATTTTTTTAAAAGTATGACAAATAAGAAATTTGCCAGCTAAAAATTACTTAAAATTCAAAATTCATTGAAAAAAGCTAATAATACAATGTTAAAAATTTCCGTTCAAAGTTGAGTTAATCCATGAAGCAAAATAAAGAGAAGAACCGAAATATGGTATTTCTTATTTTTCGAAAATTTCAAGCTGGGCAGCACGATCTGTTTTACCATTTCTTTTTTCCGTATTCAGCAACACAATTTCTTAACGTTCCTTACAATACTAATGCATCGAAAGTCGCATCGCTCAAATATTGAAGGTTGGCGTATCGTGTGGGCGCAGATGGGGAAATTATGGAGACTACAAATACCCCCCCCCCCCCACACACACACACACCTGCGAATCACCCCCTTCCAAAATTTAGACAAAATTATCATAAAAGTAGAAAAAAATACATGCTTATTTTAAAAATATAATAAAATACCAAACAGTCAGTTGGCATAGATTTACGGATAATCCATCGGTAAAACTACAAACACCGGTCCCTTTTCCTCTACCAATCTCATAAATAACTAAAATTCAAAAATCTTTTTCGCATACGTTGTTGGAATTTTAACGACCTCAGACCACAATCTTGAAGAGCTCATAGATTTAGTAATTAACAATCCTTTTGTTCTAATTTTTTAAAATGTGGTAAAGTTCAAAATCTCTAAAAATCTTAAATCAAAATTTTAGAACATATCTCACTCGACGTACTGACAATAACGCTATTTCGCCATACGGCGCAGTGTTGAATTCAGACATTTTTCTTCGAGAGGGACTTCTGTGGCTCCGTGGGGGCTCAGTACCGATCTTACATATGGGGATGCAGGAAAGGGGAAAGAAACAACAGATAAGAGCCAACTGACTTGTAATTAAGAGAGGTTACCACATTGGCGCTTATTCGCTTCTTTCTGACAAACACTTTTTGGTGTACGGGCCCTGGAGTAAGATAAGACGAATGATATTTTTTTTCCTCATTAGACATCTGTTTTCGCACTCTTTCCTGTTCCAATGATTCTTCAATGTCATGGTCACTGGTCAATTCCCCTTTCGAGGGGAATTCAACATCCTGCTTTGTTTTCACAGTACATATCTATATAAGGAACCATTTTGTAGATATAGTTCCCATATGAAATATAACTAACCTCCATAACGTTTTACAGCGTTAAGGGGAATTATAATCCATTATGAATAACTTAAAAATATACGAAATGTATTACGTATAAATAAAATTACAAACATGCAAACATTTTTAGAACAATAGTTTTATTTTTTTTTTCACATCATTAATATTCTAAAATTCCATTAAGAGGTTTAATCAATTAACTCCCCACCCCCTTATTAATGTTAAATGTATGGGAATAAAATGCATTCGTATAGTAAATTAGAAAGTTTAAGTGCTTAAAAGGATTTGCACATTCGTATATTTAAACAAGTTGGAAATTCCACGTAAAGCGTGGCAAATGAGGTGCTTTCGTATGATAACGATGTTTTAAAAATATTCAGATCTTGCTGCTAGTAGATAGTACTTTGGATAGAGTACAGTAGTGAAATATATATATATATATTGTGTGTGTGTGTTCCTGTAAATATACAAGAAATAATTTTTATTACACCTCAGCGACGTATGTCATACGCTATACTATCTACTTTCTTTTATACAGGAAATAACTTGTAGTATTCCTCAGCAATTTATATCAATCTCATGTTAAATAGTCAATATCAAATGTTAAATAGTCAATTACAATTATCGCACCAAAAAAAAAATGTTCTCCCTATACCATTATGTAATGGAATACTTTTGTGTGACCTTGTAAATCAATAAAAAATGCTTTTTGTACCACAGATTGTGCAAAATGTATATTATAATATGTATGTTCATAGAGGCATAACAATTTTATTGTGTTCGAATTAATGTAGTCCATTAAAATGCATTTGAAACATTTTTCCCCATTGACCGTAATGTAACGGAATAATTTTGATTGCCCCTGTAATTGATCTATGCATCCGATTTTCATAAAATTTGAAATGATTCGACAAAATTATGTAATGATTATATGTTTTAAATTTCAAACGATTAAAATGCATTTGAAACTTTTCATCTTATTCACCGTAATGTAACGGAATACTTTTGATTGTCCCTGTAATTGATCTATGCATCCGATTTTCATAAAATTTGAAATGACTCGACAAAATTATATAATAATTATATATTTTAAATTTCAAATAATTCGGTTGGGTAGTTTTTGCGTTGTTATATGCGGAAAAAAAATCTCCCTAGAGAATTAACATTTTTGTCTTATTTATTTGTACTTTTCTTAAAGGATGTTTCAAAATTGTCAAAATATTTATAAAATATGTGTTTAATTTAATATTTTATGCGTTAAAAGCTAATGAGCGGTGATTAATATTTTAACCTTCCAGATAAATTTCGACAAAAACATTTGCAACAATGAATTCCAAAAAATGGAGTGCATCTCACTATTTTTCGTTAAACGTTAGGTTCTCATATTTATCGCTTTTTAGGTGCGTTCGTAATTATGTAAATACGTAGCACCTATAGTGGTCGTTCAGTCCGTCCGTCTGTCCGCATATAACAACGCAAAAACAACCCAACCGAATCGTTTGAAATTTAAAATGCATAATTATTAAATAATGTTGTCGAGTTATTTCAATTTTTTTTATAATCGGGTGCATAGATCAATTACAAGAGCAATCAAAAGTATTCAATTACATTATGGTCAATGGGGAAAAAGTTTCAAATGTATTTTATACGTTTGAAATTTAAAATACATAATTATTACATAATTTTGTCGAGTCACTACAAATTTTATGAAAATCGGATGCATAGATCGATTACAGGGACAATAAAAAATATTCCGTTACCTTATGGTCAATAATAGGTTAAAAATATTGATTTACTTTCGGAGATATTTTAAATATAAAAATGCATCAAACGTCTATATACTTAACCATACGAAAGGGAATTCGGAAGCTGACTGACCAGCACCCTTAAACAATATTTTCCCCCTCCTGACTGTTTTAGTCCAGGTGAAATAAACATTTTACTTTTCAAAAATCGGGTGGAAGCTTTTTTTTCTTCTGATATTTTCATAATGATGCTAACATGGATAAACCACGTTTTCGAATAAAAATTTCTCAAGGCTAAATTTTCTGTGGTCAAAAAACAACAAAATTTTGGGATTTTATTTTATTTTATTTATTTATTTTTTTAATATCTCGAGGTTTGTTGCCATAGCAAAATATGTCAGTTACAATATTAAATAGGACAAAATTCTGTATAATATTTCTTATTTACAACTTTTTTATACTCTAAGTAGCAAGCGCAGTACGCCAGAATCCCCCCAAATACCATTCTATTTAAAATTAAGGAGTATAAATAAGAAAATTTGTGTTTGTAGTTTTTGTATTGAGAAAAACTAATGCCTGAAAGTGAGGTACATCTAAAATTATAAATAATAAACGGGTATTATTATAATATAATAATTCTATTAGGTAGAATTGTTAAAAAAAAAATTAATAATAATAATAATAAAGGACATTTTTTTTCCTTAAAAACCGTGAAAAAAGTAGTTAAGCCACGATTATTCAAATGTATTCATCGGATTAAACCGTGTGTATATATATATATATATATACATATATATATATATAGAGAGAGAGAGAGAGAGAGAGATTGGTAGCAGTAAGTTATTTATTTCAAGGTTAATATTAGGCCTTTTTTGCATCCGTAGCAAACTCGGATTTTGGTGCCCGCTCTCCCTCTCTCGCCCCGTTCAAAAGAAAACTTATCATGAGAATATTAATAAATTTGTTATAGCCGGATTTGGGAAATCTTTAGTATGTAATCATTAAATACGTAATCAGCTTTGTTAAACATTGATTCAATAAAACTTTGAAAATTTAAACGAAAGGAATCGAAATATATCCAGTTTTATAAAAGGTTTCATCTTAGCAGGTATAATTGTTCACATATTTTTTTTTTCTTGAAATAATAATAACAATAATAACTAGTCGTTGGAGGCCACCGTAATAATTACCCATCATGGATATGCATAACATAATATATGAAATATATACCTTTCATCAGAACGAATTTTTCGAGTGTCCGAAAAAAATAGTTCCGGATAATCGAGGTTACTGATATTAAATAAGCTTCGTCCCATTCTTACATACTAAGCACATACAAAACTTCAAGTCTCTATCTCAATTTGTTCGGGAGATAGAGCGGTTACAGACAGACAGACAGGCAGACACACAGACGGACGGACGGCAAAATTCTTTTTTTTTTATGTTTTTCAGAATCTCCAGTGTCCGAAACGTGTAAATCCGTCAAAAAAAATCGATTTTCAAAACGATTGCAAGACTTACCGAATACTACGTATGATGGGTAAGTAATAATAATAATCATTCAATGGTAATTGAATAATTTCTAAATTTACAACTATGAGACTAAATTAGTCACCTGTAATATTAAACCTATTGAAGTGTTCATGTCGAATATCTTGCTTGCTTTTATTACTTTTAAATAAATAAATAAATAAATATATATATTTATATATATATATATTCAAGAGATAGTTGAGATCAATATCTAATGCTGTACTTTTTCGGGTTTAATTAATTAATTAATTAATTTTTTAAATATTTCGAAAAATTGTTTGAAGCGTTTTCTGAAATTAAAGTAGCTTCATTAAAAAAATGCAACCAAATTTACAAAATTAAAAGTACGCAACGTTAGATAGCGATCTTAAATATCAAATGAACAACAACAAAATAATCATAATAATAATAATAAATAAAATAAACGTCAAAATTCGAGCTTGAATTCTAAAAAGAATGCTCCCATAGGTTTAACATTAGCATGCAAATGCTTTCGTGTGAAACTACACTAGTCATACGAACAAACTAGAACGCTAAACTTAAACCTTAGGAGCGTTCTTTTTTTACAATTTCTCGCTTGTAATTTAATAGTTTTAAAAGGTCTTTTTTCTGTTTGAGATTACAATTGCTGACGGACAATTGCGGCTACAATTGCTGCTAGAATTCTAACGGAATTAGTGTTTACTTTAGCTTTCTATTTTGGTTACTGTTTTTATTTGGAATAAAAAAGAAACATATAGTACAATATTTAAATATATATTTCTGAGTAAAACTTGCTCTAAACATTTTTCAGATATTTTTTATAATCTTACTATGACTAGTGTCGGACGTTCCTCTCAGCCCGCACAACTTTGAAGAAAGTCCGTGGTAGTTATAGCTGCCACCACCGATATTATTAGGTGATATCGGTCACCCACTGTGAGGATTGTGTAAATGAACACTGACGCTGTCAATTAACTGAACTAACAGTTTATTTAGAATATATGTACACAATAAATATGCTATTTACAATTATATACAATTACCACTCGGATATAGATGATCCGATTCAACATTAAATTAAATACCGTAAAAAGCTGGCTGTGTACTGTTCAAATTACACCTTCTCCTTCACACTCAATGCACGTTAGATTCACTTTATCGGAGACCAATTTCGAATCTCCCAACACATATATACTCGGCCTATGCTATCCAGCCCAGAGCACTAAACACCAGGACCTCTGTGTCCCTTGCCCTCCAGATACGCACTGCTCACGCTCTACAACACAGAGCACTCTCTACCAGGACCTCTGTCCTATACACTCTCCAGGTACGAACCCCAGATACGAACTACTCAAATCTCAGACAAGACTTGTTTTTCTCAAATCACTGCTTTCCCCAATATAAACCACCCTTTGGAGCTTAATCATTGGGCACATTCCACATTCCTTTCTTGATTAGTGACATGTTGCTTGTTTGCTCATCATTCACTTACATCACTGACAGATGAACACGCCTCTCAGCAATCTCCTCTTTCTCTTATTCACCACCTGTACATGACACCTGTCAATTCTCTCTTTAACAAAGAAAGAATGTCACCTTGAAAATTCCAGTACACAGCCGGTACAATACAAAAAATATTAAGATAGAGAAATAACGGAAATTCCAATCTTTAGCAGAGGTGGTCTCAGAACCTGACAACTAGAGTTAATCTTTTCAATATAAATTTACTAAAAAACCCCTAAAACTCAAAATACTAATACTCAAATGGTAATAACTTTTTCTAATCAAATATTTAATAAATTCAATGTAAATACTATAATAAATGATAAAAACTGAAATTTTCCTATAAATAATATTCAAGTATCAAAAACTTCAAAGTATTCAATAACTATAGGAAGAAATATATTTAATTATAATTCGTTCTTAAAAATACTTCTGATGATAGTACTTTCCCCTGCAAATGCAATCACCCCTCTCTACACAAATACATTAATAATGATCATGGGCATATTATTACTGGAAATCTAAATGCTGTATATGACTTAACTCTGAAAAAATTCATGGGTTATGGTACTAAGTATAGAATTACATTTAAATAAAACATTAATTATGTAATAAAACAATTTCCTTATGATATATATATTATTTATATATAACATCGCAATATACTGTAACAAACCTATTGAATATTTCAATCAATGGAAAATTTTAGTTATTGATAAATTAACTAAGACTTTAAAATACAATATTTCACATCTCGATTATATAAATACAAAGCATCTTTTCCAGCAAATCACTAAATTGCAACAAAACTGTAATAACTTATGTTGACAAATCTCCAAATAATTATGCAGTTATATATAAATCCTATTATCATCAACTGCTTAAATCTAGTAATCTTCTAATAACACATTCCAAAAAACTAATGTTAACATAATTGTAAAAAATCATAAAATTAAAGGCTTTTATGAATTATTAGACATTAACTCTACTAACTTTAAATATCCTTATCTAGTTCTTATACTCAAATTTGATAAGAATCCAGTTAAATTTAGAACAGTTACAATTGGTTGCAATACTTATAAAAATGCTGCTAACAAACTTCTATTAACAGTTCTTAATCAAATATATAAAATTACAAAAACCAGTGATAATAATAAATACTATAAAGAATAGTTATGAATTGGTCAATATTATGAAAAATCTTAAATGTATAAAAAATATAACTGCATATGACTTCAAAGATCTTTCTAATAATATCGATTTATTAGATTTACATAATATAATAAATGCACTTTTTAAAAAATATCAACATGATTTGGATCTATCAATGAACATTGAAACTGATTATTTTCTTACTTTAACTAATGTCATTATCTAAGGTACCTTGTGGTAATAACGCCACGTTAAAGGGGCTCAGAGGTTGAAAACTTTTCAAAAAATCGATTTTTTTTATGATCTAGTTTGATTATTCAATTAATTTCTCAATGCAAAAAACCGCATAAAAATATTAGCATTTTTAACGGAGTTATAAGCATTTATGTATCAATACTTACATAGCCGCATCCATATAATTTCAACTTTAAGTCGTGTTTTCTTAAAACTTGATTTTTTGACGACTAACACCAAGATTTAAAAAAAACTATTTGATGGAATGGCTGATTTTTTTTTTTTTTTTTTTTTTTTTTTTTTTTTTTTTTTGCATGCATATAACATCATAATCTAGATTATGCATTAAGGGTGTTCTTAACTGATCTGCTCAACAAGCGAAAAACATTTGACACATTTACAAATTCATTTTTTAAGAGAAAGTTATAAAATTTTAATGCCTGACTATGAAAGCGATTTCGAATTGAACTTATTTTTCCATTTTATGATAATTAAATTACTTATCGAGTTATAAGCTATTTCGATGACGCAATCACCCGTTTTTCTCCTCCTTTTCTACCGGTTTTTCTGCTTTCGTCGGGAAATATGCTCAAAAGTGTTAACTTTGAAGGCTTGTTATGACAAATCTATTGTATTTTTTTAAAAACAAAAGAATGAGTGCTATTAGACAGTTTCTGAATAGCAACACCTGCAGTTTTCATGCATTTCCGAACAAAAATAAATTAATGCATGTATCATAAAGTTGCCCTTTTTGATTTAAGAACACCCTTAAGGTTCTACCAATTTTCACGGCTCAGTTTATTTTGTATTTTTCAAACAAATATATGATTTGATACAGCAACTTATTTACTATCTGTATATAAAAAATAATTTAACAGATATGTATTCATAAAATGTAATGGCGTGATTTCTTGACCAATGCTATTTGGCGTTATTACCCACCTATATGGGTAATAACGCCATGCAAACAAAACTATGAAATAAGATGGAATAATTGCATGTAGATTGCCCAATTCTAAAAATACAAACTCTAGAAATTTAGAAATAGACAAATTGCATTCTAAGCTATTGAAAATGTTCAATTTTTTTGTGAAAGCGTAAGAAAAATAAAGGTGTGGTGTGTGTGTGTGTGGGGGGGGGGGATGAAGCGAAAGAATAACAGACCCTGACTTCTTTTTGCTTAAAAAGGACCGCTTAAATAGAATTATTAGAAACATTGCACAGTTTTAACTGTGCTTATTTGAATCAGTATTTAGGATGTAGCTCGGCCACTGTAGGGAATCAACCGAGGTATTAATGCCAAGGATTGGCGTTATTACACCCTTATAGTTATTGCGCTGTATATTTTAAACTACAAATTATCTCGAGAAGATATCTAAAATCTTCAACAGCATTTTGAAAGTCCATGAAATGTATTACAAAGTTATGTAATTAACAAAGTATTTCCGGATTAAAAAAAATAATAATAATCTTCACATCACAAAACGTACCTCGCAAATTTTAGATCAAGCTTTAATTTTAGTTGCTTCTAAAAACAATAAGACCTAAAAATGATACAAACTATCTTGAAGCTGTTTTTTGCGATTTATATGACTCAAAACCCTTCTGCGCAGAGCACATGGGTGTCATTTACTAGATTATTTCATAATTATGCAAAATATTAGCACTTGGTTTTTACCCCGCCTGGCGTTATTACACCAAACCACCTTATAAAAATTTTATAATGCAAGATAACATAATATATGTACAAAAAGTTGGTATACCACAAGGTGGTTGTACATCTAGTATATTATCTGACTTATATCATCATTGTCAGGTTCTGAGTAAGCATCTGCTACAAATTGGAATTTCTATTATTTCTCTATCTTAATATTTTATGTATTGTACCGGCTGTGTACTGGAATTTTCAAGATGACATTCTTTCTTTGTTGAAGGGAGAATTGACAGGTGATCATGTACAGGTGGTGAGTGAGAAAGAGAATATTGCCGAGAGGCGTGTTCATCCGTCAGCGATGTATGTGAATGATGAGCAAACAAGGAACATATCACGTATCAAGAAAGCAATGTGGAATGCGTCCAATGAAGAAGCTCCACAGGGGGGTGTACATAGGGGAAGGCAGTGATTTGTGAAGGTCAAATCTTGTCTGAGTTTTGAGTAGTTCGTAGCTGGGCTCGTACCTGGAGAGCAGTGTAGGACCGAGGTCCTTGTGTGCAGTTCGTATCTGAGATTCATACCTAGAGGAGTGTAGGACAGAGGTCCTAGTGTAGAGTTCGTAGCTGGGCTCGTACCGAGAGAGTAGTGTAAAACAGAGGTCCTTGTGCGTAGTACTCTGGGCCGGATAGCGTAGGCCGAGTATCCATGTGTTGAGAAATTCGAAATTGATCTCCGATAAAGTGAATCTAACGTGCATTGAGTGTGAGGGAGAAGGTGTAATTTGAACAGTACACAGCCAACCTTTACTGTATTTTATTTAATGTTGAACCGGATCACCTATATCCGAGTTGTGATTGCATATAATTGTAAATAGCGTATTTATTGTGTACATATAATCTAAATAAATTGTTAATTCAGTTAATTGACAGCGTCAGTGTTCATTTACACAATCCTCACAGTTGGTGACCGATATCATCTAATAATATCGGTGGTGGCAGCTATAACTAACACGGACTTTCTTCAAAGTTGTGCGGGCTGAGAGGAACGTCCGACAATCATGAACGTAAATATTTTGATAATAAATTACATTTATATCGATATAATTGCGATCCATATATTGATGATATAATTTTAATTGATACTGATAATACCAGTATATCTCAATTCCCAGTTGATTATCCATCTAATCTAGAAATTACAAAACACCTGCTTTATAATAATGCCATTAACTTTTTAAATCTTAAAATTATATCAAAGGAAAACAAATTAACAAGTTGAATGTAGATACTGCCATTGCAGAATTCAGTTTCGCCTCCGATTAGAAAAAAAAAAAAAAAATCGATAGAGGTTTTTTTGAAGGGCGACCCCGTTTAGAATGCAATGAACTAACTTCATTTCTCTTGTGTTTATCAATATAATAGCAAACAGAACGGCGTGAAATATCCAGTTGATTAGCAATTTCTCTCTGAGACTTTGGAATTGCGGAATAATAAAGAGATACAATTTGACGTGCTACTTCTTCATTGACTAGATTCATCAAAAACGGATTTTTTCTGTAGTTTAAACGCTTTTTTATAGACTCTGGGAAAAAGGAAATGCATTTTAAGAATAAAACGAGTGGAATCCCATGGAATTCGACGAATGAAATGTTTAAAAGACCCGATCGATTTGGCTTAAATAAAGCAAAAGTAATTACATTATTTAATCAATATATAATAAATATATTTCCAAACTTAATGTCAAGTTTTCCAGTTACAATTTTGGATGCAAATATTTGCACATCTTCAGTTAAAATTTGTAATCTGAGTGCCGGCGAAATCCAGAAATTTTATTTTATATGCACTACAGAAAAATCGATTTATTAAAAAAATAAAAATAAAATAAAATAAAAAAATAAATAAAAAAAAATAATTTTATTTTTACTATGACATTATTTTTACTAACTGAAGTCATCTGAAAGTAAAATCTCAATCTCAATGTCCATAATGAAAAGAAATATTGAAATGTAATATCGTTATGAGTAAAAATGCGATGTTTTAAATAGTGATGTCATTTTCTCTTCAAATGTTTTTTAAAAGTTACTGTTATTAGTAATATGAAAAAGGCGCCCGTAATAATATTGTAAATTCATTTTATCTGGTTGCTGAATGCCATCATTTTCCTCATTTGAAATATTTCTTACTTTGCTTTAGACATTAATTTTTATCAGAAATTATTTTCTGTTATTTTATTTACATTATTAATATTATTTCTCAGTATTTTTTTTTACCTCAATTAGTGCATAATTATATGCAATCATTTTATTGTGGTTAAATTTAACGAAAACAATTAACTTTTTCTTTTAAATGCGAGGACATGTTCACTGATGAAATAAAGTTTCTGACTTGTGGAAAGTAATATTGGAAAATAAATTTTTATTATAGAGAGAAAAGCTAAAGTAAGTTGCCACCATTTTGAAGAAATATCGTAAAAAAGCATTTAAAATTAAAAATAAAATATAAAAATGGAAATAAATTAAAAAATAGCTAAAATGGGCACAACTACAAATAAATAGCTTTCATTAAAAAAAAAATAATTATCAAAATCGGTTCAGTAGAAAATTCAGGGCTGATGACACGACATTTTTAGCTTGTCTGAAAGAAATAGCATCGGAGGCTAATAACTGATATTTATGATAAACGGAATGAGTTTAATTTTAAAGTTAATACATTTACTAATTTTAAATCCTATCTTCATAATTCTGTGTATCGTAATATAATCATTAATCATTTATATAGAATAAAATGTTTATGTTCTTCTCATTTAATTAATGCAAATATTAAAAAGCTTGTTTATGATGCTATAAATAATGGTTTTCCTAAAAAATTCACTTATTCTTTAATTTACAATTATTTATTACATGATTTAAAAATTAATTAACTTTTTGCGTAAAAATGAACCAACAAATTAATAAAACATAAAAATAATAATAAAAAATTAAAAATGTAAAAAATATATAAAAAATGCATATAATAGGATGGTTAGGTGGGTAGATGTAAGAGTACGGCGGAGGGCGCTGTTGTCTGGATAAAACACAAAGGTTATTTTATATTTTTAAAAAAAATTGAGAGAGGGAAATACATTAATTAAATTGGAACAAAGTTTCTATGGAGTTTAAATAACACCAATGTATGGATTATTGTTTAGTTATATCAATTATATTAAAATAATTTTATTCATTTACATTATTAAATTGCACTTCACTTTTAATAAATGAAAGACCTATAATACTACTAAATGTATAGGGTACATATATTAATTATCTATTTTTTAATCTTTTATATCCTAAATTAAGATATTGGTTTTAGCTTAGCATAGTCAAAATAAATGTTATTGATTTAAATATTAATAGGGTAAACTATGGTGTAGGGTTTATTTTTTCTGTTATCACTTTACTCTGCTTTTAATTTATTTATTAATTTATTATTATCATGTCTACGATAATTATTTTTTATTTTTTTCCCCTTTTCTGTTTTCATTTTTCTATCGAATTTAGTAATTTTGTTGTGCCTTGTTTTTAATGTTATTTTTTGATTGAATTTTGGTTTTATGTGGGTTGGTAGCCCCAAAATCGTATTATTTTGCTTTTTCATGGCTGATACGAAGATGAAACCACACACTTCATTTGTAGTTCCAAAGTATTTGGGGCTTGATTATTCTGCTTTGGTTATACAAATTCCATTTGTATTCATTTTATTTATTTATTTAATTTTTTCTCATGTTCAATATGGTTTTTTTCTATTAAGTTCAAATGGTTCATATTATAATATAATTAATGGTTACATATCCATACACATACGCATGTATATATATATATATATATATATATATATATATATATATTAACCGAAAAAATGTAAAATGCGTAAAATCTTTGAAAAGGAGAATTGTATTATTTAAAGCGGAATATATTTCGGTTCTTTTTCGGTTTTCAAGATTTTATTGAATCAATGTTTGACAAAGCTGATTATGTATTTATTGATAACACACTTAAAAATTTCAAGATCCGGCTATTACAGATTTATTTAAATTCTCATGGTAAATTTTCTTTTTAATAGGAGGGGCAGAGAGCACCAAAACCCGTGATTGCCACGTGTGGAAAAAAGGCTAGTTTTGGTCCTGAAGCACATTATGTACTGCTATTAATATATTGAGGGTGACATACATGATTAAATCTGTGGGGAACATTTGAATAATCGAGGCAAAACTACATTTTTCACCGCTTTTAAGAAAATTGAAAAAATGTCCTATTTCTAAAATAGTGTACTGCTCTTGCTATTGAGTGTATAAAAAATTGTAAGCATGAAAGTTATGGAGAATTTTGTCCTGTTAAATATTGTAACTGGCAAATAATATGCTACGGCCACAGGTCTCAAAATATTTAAAATATATATATATATTTTTAATTTATTGTTTTTCGACCACAGAAAATTTAGCCTTCAGAAATTTTGTTCGAAAAATTGTTTTTTCCATGTTGACATCATTATAAATATTTCAGAAAAAAATCATGCAAAATATAGCAGTGAGTTACATTATAAGAATGATGTGTAAGGTTTTTTTTTTTTTTTTTTTTTTTTTTTTTTTTTTTTTTAAATTGAGCTTGAGAGCTTGTGAAACAAATTCACGTCAATTTTAAGGCGGTTTTGGAAAAAAAATCCCTGTTCAATAATAAAAAAAATTTCGCACATTGGCATGCTTTGGAATATATTTTTTTCTATAAAGGAATTAAATCTGAAGTTATAAGCTACTGTTGTCTCACAACATTTTAAAAGCTGAAGCGTCCGGAAATTCTGTGCAAAATGTCATTCTAGATAAAATTCTGTTTTTAATTAATTCCCAGAAAAAAGAAAAAAAACCCGAAGAATGGGAAAGCTATTCGATATCATGGTTTCTGACTAGCATCTGTTAGTCTCATGCGTTTCAGACCAAAAACAAATTCACAAATATATCAGATATTAGATCTTTTGGATTTCAGAACAATCTTAACACAGAATAATTTTAGCTTAATGTTCCAATTTTATTATTTTTAAATATTTATTTTTAATGTAATTCCGAGATTAAGAGTGAGAACAAACTTGCAATTTGACAAGTAGATAATTAAAAAAAATTCCATTACATCTCAAACTCTAAGTAATAGTATTTAATAATTAGCGATTTTTCTCGTTATAAAGACATTACTACAATTCACAATAAATATCAATCAATTTTCATTTTATCATAAATTATGTTACTGATTATAGATATTACTTGTTTTTTAAAGTTTTCTTTTTCAATTTAAAATTTCATATGATAAAATAAAAACGCATGTTTAAACAGTTTAATGATTTCTAAATATTACTTTTTAATTCTTATTAGATTTTTTACTTTTTAAAAATATCTTGCAGGTCTTAAATGAAAATATTTTTCTTTAAAATAGCGTAGTCCGAAATCTGTGGGTTTTCTCCCTTTCTCTCTCTATTAATCATTAAAAGTATTTCTCTAAAATATTCAATGTAATCATTTAAGTATACTGGAATTCATTTTAGTGCAAAATTAATAAGTCAAGATTCCATTTATTAGCACACTACTTTTAAATTAGATATCACAATTTTCCAGATTCATGTACAGTTTTTGATTCCTCTCACTCAAAGAAATGTTTTGGGGTAAAAGCGTCTGATAATAAAACGAAATACACATTGGAAATTAAAGTCTAGTTAATGTAACTCAACATCTTATTTTCTCTGAAATTAAGATAAATTCTATAAATATTATGACATGTGAAATTACTTGGACGCAAGCTTAAAATCATTAAAACGTTTATATATAAAAATTTGATTCAATCCATAATGATTTATAGATTACAATGACATTTAGTATTCAGAAATTCATTCTAGGTTACTATAGAAATGTCAAAAGTGTTTTTATTTTCCTAACAGAGAGATCGCCAATGATGGTGCGAGAAATACATTCCGCATTTAAAATATGAGATAGAGTAAATAAAATGAAAGTAAAATAACAATACATAAAACGAGCATAAATTTGGTAATGATTTCTGAATTTAGAAATTCATAGAGTTTGTTTTTTACTGAAATCTCAATGCAAAATATGCTACTTCCAAATTATGTATTTCACACAAATAATTTATTCTAACCAGTTTATTTTATTTGAAAAATTGAAAGTTGACAAATTATAGGTACAATAACTCGAGTAAAAGAAAAGGTGAGATTGGTGCGTGGGAATATGAGAAATCTTAAAGGAATCTATGCTGTAGTTTAAATTTTAATAGCTATTGCCAGTGTAGTCATTTTCAAGAAGCAAGAAGCTATAATTAATCTTAATAATAAATCCTAATTTCACTCAATTTTAATAATTATGTATAAAAATTATTTTAATAATAAATCCTAATATCCCTCAATTTTAATAATAACGTATAAAAATTATCTTAATATAATAATTTAAAAAAGATAAATTTAGTTTTAAACAGAAAGTGTTTCAATTTCCACTCAGGTTTAAAGGACAGCATTTTAAGAGCCTTCCATAAAAAGCAAATACTGCAAAATAACAGATAAATGCAACACGTGCATTTTTGCGGGAGTTAAAATGATTATTTCTAGTTGCTAAAGCAAAGAGAACATGTGGCAATTACCATCAATACCCTTTAGCTGAAAAGGGACCATCTCTGGCAAAGAATTTGCGTAGAAGTAAAGAGTTCTCAACCTCTTTATAATTTCCGGCAACCATCTAGTTAATGAGATAGTTGACGCACCGTGTCACACCCTTGATTTATAGATGTGTAGATTTGGGACATTCCCTCCGTGGGGGGGGGGACATTATAGAATACCGGGGGGAATGACACTTTTTCACCAGTGAAAACACAAAAACTATTTTTCTGGGGGGGATGCATTTCATTGTTTAGGGGGGGTGGGAGTTTACCCCGGGTCACCCCATGAATCCAACACTGATATGGCAAGACTGCTATTTTTGTTAATAGAAGGGTCTCTCGTTACTCGAACTTGCACTCCGAACGAAAGGGGCGGGGGGAGACGTAGAAATTCTTATCAACAGAACAAGTGGACAACATTTTTTCTCTTTTATTTATTAGAAAATACAAGCTGTATTTCAAATAAATTTCACATAAGGTTTCTCGATCCATGATTATACGTATATGCATACACATATGAAGATGAATAGGAATGTCAAAAGTTGGGGTATACCAGATTTTAGAATTAGATAATTTCATTATAATTTAGGAATTTTAATGATAGCTTTAGATAACAGAATAAGAAAAAAACGTAATGTACTATTTTGAACAAAAAATCATGTTACAAAGAAAGAGATAATTTTTATTGGGTCAAAAATGATATCGATATCAAAAGGCAAATCCCTTCTCCCCCTAGAGATATCTTATGATATCATGTGTCAGATCGATATCAAAAGGCAAATCCCCCCTCCCCCTAGAGATATCTTATGATATCATGTGTCAGACAACCCCTCATTCCTAAAATGATAATGTTATATATGCACCTAATAAAAAAATTATCATTCTTGTTTCTAGTAAAACCATCGTAATTATTGACTAATCAAAACATTTTCCTTGAAAATGTCTAAATTATAGGTAAGATAATGCAGCACATAAAAGTTATTTTCGACGGAAGTAATGGTGTTAGATTTTCGAGACCATAACTTCCTTTACGGGTAGTAGCATAAGTTTCAGTATTTGCCAACCAACCAATCTATGACGTCAAACTGTTAATGTCGGCAATGGAGGAACTTGCGATTCCACTTAATCAAACTAAAGTGAGTTATTGAGTTATATTTCATGTTTTTCTTTAACTTACATAGTTAGATAAATAATTTGAACTATATCTATTTTAAATTTCTTTGTCTTAAAAGTATGTAATTCATTTGTTTGTCTACATTACCTAAGAATTAAAAAACAAATCAGTTTATGAAAAGTGCGCGTTGGATTAGATTTTGTTAAAAATAGGCAACTGACTTCTATAAGTTTTAGAATATTTTCTATTCAACATTTCAACTATTTCTGTTTAAATTTAATCCTTTTTATTAGAATATTTGAATAGTATTAGTAATTTATATTTATCTTATTCAAAAGAAGGATTTCGACTTATTTCATTACTCCTTTTGCTAGTTTGTCCAATTTCTCCCCTTATCTTATTTTACGTTAAACTGCTTATATAAACAACAGTGCTGCTTTTAAGTTTAGTTTAAATTATGGATAATATATAATATTAGGTTTTCTAAATAGGGAAACTATTACAGCTACACGTAAACAAGTCATTAATATACAGCAAAAACATTAAATTATATGAAGCAAATTTATTTTTTTTAATAAACAATTTTTTTTATAAAAATCTAAGTTTATGCTCATCAGCAACTTTATTCAACAGAAGATTTAGTTGCTCCATCTCGGTGGCGTAGCTAGGATGGGTGACACCCGGGGCGGATATAAATTGTGTTACCCCAGCCCCCATGGTGTCATTCCCCCCCCTCCCCTGTGCCGATCCATTATATTTTTCTTTCACAATTATACGCTATTATAACAAATGACCACATCATTCCTCATTTACCTTTTGCTCTGTTTTAAGAAAAAAAAAAAAAAAAAAAAAAAAAGAGGAGCGATTTTTTACTTAACCCATGATCCGCATAAATCAATCTGGTGTTTGTATCTAGAAGATTTTCTCTTTCTTTTAAAGTTTACTTTTAATACCCACTCGTTGGATAGGTTAGTTTTTGTTCCGTGGTGCATATATCTTATTTAAACACACCAGTTTGCATAAAATTTCGACTTCTCTAAGAAAATTAACTCTATTTCGTCGTTACGCTAGAAATTAATTTTATTTCAGAATTCTTTTCCAAAATTGTATTAGATTATTATATATCTATTTGGAAATAAATATTGGGTGATACCCGGGGCGGACCGCTCCCTCCGCCCCCAACTAGCTACATCACTGCGTCCATCTAGTATGTGATTGATGTTTAGAATAATATGTAACGAGGAAAATTTTCTGTCCCATTCCATCCCATTCTCCCTTACTTACTAATACTGTAATACATTTTAGTACTCTTTATTACTAATACAGTGAAACCTCCAAATAAGGGACACCTCTATTTAAGGGACAAAAGTTCCGGTCCCAAAAATGTCCCTTATTTGGAGGTTTCACTGTATTAGAACTAGTATTAACTAATATATCCCGTACTACTAATAACAATAATTAAAACTTGAAAACATAGTATATTAACACACACAAAAAAAATCATAAAGCCCGATTTAAATAAAAATAATCCAATTTAAATAAAAAGATACATATATATTTTTAAAACCATGACTGTTTTACACATTAGTTGCCATTTAAAGCGTGCTTATTCATGTACCGGGCGTCCAGTAAATGACTGACCCATTTTGAATGTAAATAAAAAAACAACTACTTGAGATAAAAATGCGCGGCTTGCTGTATTGTTATTAGAATATAAATAAATTTTAAAATATGAACTTTGTTAATGTAATATAATAATATTTAAAATAATATCTCAGTCTCAAGACTGAGGAGGGGAAATGAGGGGGGTGGTTCAATCACAAATATTATTTTAAATCACTTTCCAACCAACGTACCCTATTTCTGAAGCTGATTCGAGAGTCGATTCAACATATAGATTCAGATTCGACAACATATAGATTCAGATCCAGCCGAAAATCTCATATTTATGAAAATTAGAGTCATGTCTGTATTCGAACAGCCTGTTACCGCCAACGCAATATTTTTTTCCGAAATTTGAACTGTATTAACAATGTACATGTCTAAAAATTTATTGATTTTCTAATAACAATGCCGCAAACCGCGCATTATTATCTCCAACTGTTTATTTGTTATTTAAGTTCAAAATAGGTCAGTTATTTACTGGACACCCGGTATATGCCATTCATAATACTGGTTTTAAAAAGAGTGAGAAATGGTGTTTATATTAAAACTTTTTTTGGTTTTAAATATTTCTAAAATATAAAATAAGACTTGTACATTAATTGTTCTGAAAAATAGAGTAATCGTCACCTTTAATTTAATTAAACACAGAAAAAAAAGAGGGGAGGGGTTGATTTAACTCAACGTAAATAAGGATAAACCAATTCCTATGGCTCTTTTAAAATTCAGCTGGCATATTTGCAATTCTGATTAGGAATCTCTGGCAGTTCATATCTACGTGTTATTATAGCACTTATGTTTTCACTAGATAGAAACAGGGTTATTTATTAAATTCTAAGGCAATTAAATCTCATTAAAACTAGTGTTTGACTAAATAGTCGATCCGGTATTTTGTGATTCGGCATGTTATACGAATATAAGTGTCATTAAATTAATAAAAAAACTTAAAAATTTGTAACTTATAATTCAAATACTTCGCTGAATAAATGCGAATTACGGCCAATTTTGACCCCCTCTCCTCCTCTCTAGAAAAAAAAAAGCAGCCAGTTAAAGTCAAATTACTGGAGTAATATTTTTGTAATTTGTCTTTTTTGCATAAATAGAGAGTTTATTGAATCGGATTATCGGTTTATTGAATCGGTCTTTGTGTTAAAGTTTTTTTTTTTTTTAAATTGAGATGGTAAAAATAATGAAGTGACTGATTTTGTGAAGGGGCCTATTATTAAATGATTTTTTTTAAATAGGCCCCAAATGTTGCTTTGAATATGCCTGATTGCGTACCTTTACACTCAAAATTTAGAGTTTTACACATATAGATCCTAAACCGGGGGTGCAAAAATCTACGCACCAACGTTAGCGGTCACTCACCACTAAAATTTAATAGCATTCTAGCAAGAAATTTATACAAATTATTAGATGATACGAAACGAAATAAATTTATTAGTGAGAACATAGGCGCAACTGGAGAGAAGAAATTGGCGCAAAGACTTTTGCACCCCTGTCATAAACCAAAGAGGTTTACCTTTCAATCCATATTTTATGACATGTTCTCAATATTAGAAGTTTTACGGGAAGTGTAAATTATAATTATCATCTATTTGACATCTTCGAAATCAGCCTGCGTAATTTAAGTGATAAATATTAATAACTGTAAAAAACATTGATTTACAGCATAACTATTTAGTTTCTTACAAGCCAAAACCTTGTGTGATATATATTTTTTTCAAATTGATTATTTAGAGAATTTAAAAAATATGGTTTTTATCTTTTCGTTTTTTATGAAAATACATTTGCTTTTCGATAATGAGTAATTATAATATGACGGAAAAGGGAGGGGTCTTCATCTGTTATTTTATTTATTTATTTTTCTTTTCATAGTCATTATCGCCCAAACTCTTCAAAATGTTTTGAAATTAAAACATGTTTTCACAGTTTTTGACAAGCAATCCAGAAGAAATATTGATATTTACTAATAAAATGGCTGGTATAAAGACTTTTTTCATTTGGTAAATTTAAGTAGTTAAGAAATAATATATGTTTATTTTCAATAACAGGAAATTTGGAATGGAGGAGGAATATGGCTACCTAATTTCATTTTTGAAGCATGGTGGAAGAGTAGACTTGGAACTACCTACTTCTCAGTGGCAAAAAAGATCTCGATAATTTGCGACAGATACTAAAGAGGCAGAAAATAATCCATAGGTAAAATGTTTTGCAATTGCAGCGTTAACTAAACCCTTATTTGCAACGATTTTACGCGTTTTATTCACTTATATTAATAACTAACTCAAGTTTTTGCATTAAGTAATAAAGTGTTAAATATAATACAAAGCAAAATAGATGGTTGATGAAAAAATAATCTGTAAGGAAGAAAAGAAAATCTGTAACGCCTGTCTCCATTCTTTAACATTCTGCTAAAGGGCTTGCAATATGAATAGTGATTGCAACAAATAGTGGATATGACTGAATATCAGCATTTTTTTATTGCACAAATACTAATCATAGTTTCTTTTTTTTAATTTTTCAAAAAGAAATAAAATCAAACACAAACTAAAGTCGATATTTGCTTTATTTTTTAATTAACGGCTTGATACATTTCTTATAATATTTCAAACACATATAGCTAATAATAAAATAATGACCTTCAGTTATTACTAATAGCATAATTTTACTTGTCGGTACATTTAATTCACACATAATTTAGCTAAAATAGTGTCTCAGTATTATCATTATTAAACGCATACTTTTATTTATTTCTAGTTAGAATTTTTTATAAAAAGCTTTTTAACCCCTCCTCCCTTGTCCAAGTAAACCAAGTTTTTTAATTGATTTTTTTCATACCCTGCTCTTTATTATAATTGCCGATTCACTGTCGCCAGATGCCACACATGGCTAATTTTTTGCTGCAACCTGTAACTTTCGGTGTTTAAAAGGGTGCGGGACACAAAAATATTCAAATTATATTAAACAGTTCTATTGCATTAAAAAAATTCTGCTTAATGACTTTTAAAACCTTGTTTCGATTTTAACTGGAACAAGAAATATTATTTTTTTCGTTTTTTTCTTTTAAAATCTAGCTGTCAAAGCAATCATTCTCATAGAAATGACTTTCTGTGAAAATGCTTTTTTCTTCATGAGTTTTTTCACCATTTCTTGTATTTAAATTGCTATAACTCAAGAACTGTTAAAAAAAATTGTTTAAATTTGGAACAAGTCTTTTCAATTGTTGTATTTTAATTTTGATTCAGCAACTTAATTTTGATAATAATATTGATAATATTATATATATATTTTTTAATTTAATTTTTTAATTTTGATAATATAATTTAATTTTGATAATATAATTTTAAAAAATCACATTTTTTTCAATTTTTTACTTTAAATATTTTTTAATTTTATTCAAATTAATGTTTTTTTTTTTAATTCCTAAGTCAGAATTAAAGCTTATATATTTCTGTTTATATAAATGAAAACTTGTTTAAATTTGGAACATGTCTTTTTCAATTGTTTTATTTTAATTTTGATTCAGCAAATTAAAATATGTATATATATTTAATTTTGAAAATATGATTTTAAAAAGTAATTTTTTTTTCAATTTTTTGCTTTAAATATTTTTAGATTTTATTCAAATTATTTGTTTTTAAAATTCCTAAATCAGAATTAAAGCTTATATATTTCTGTTTACATAAATGAAAAGACTTTCTATAAATAGTATTTCGAGTTATGACGATTTTAAATTGCCCCACTTTTTAATTACTTTTAAATTTAAAAATTAAAAAACATTATGAGAAATTCTGTCATGTGTTTTGTTTCCAAATGACATGATAAACCATCAGAAAAAAAATTCAAAATTTTAACTCAATTAATAACAATTACTTGAAAATGTTTGCGTTGTTGAGAGAATGTATTAAATTAAGGATTTCAGCGCCGACATTTCCATTTTTGTTTAAACACTTAGCCTACACTCGGCTCGGTAAGAAATGTTCAATCTAAATATTAATCCTATAATAGTGTTATTTACAGACCTCTTGGCCCCCTTTTAATATTTTTAAATGTGTTTTTTTTTTTTCACACAGGGTGCAGTACTTATTTTTTACTGTGCATTTCTACATTTTCAATTGTTTGTTGCAGTGTTTTGATATGCAGATGCTTCTACTTTTAAAGCAGTTCTGGAAATAAAACTATTCTCCCATAAAGAAATTGTTACAAAAGTTGAAAAAGTACACACAACAATAGATATCAATTTAAAGTATCGCATTAAAAACAAGTTGGAAATTGCACGTGAAGCGTATCAAAAGAGGTGCGTTCGTACGATAACGTTATTACACCTCAGTAACATATATCTTATTCATAAAGTGTGAAATAGTTTATTATAATTGAAACAAGCCCCAAACAATGTTTCCCCATATAGCATTATGTAGTGGAATACTTTTGTATGGCCTTGTAAATCAATAACAAATATTCTTTGCACAACAGATTTTGCAAATGTATATTATAATATGTACTTTATAGATGGATGTCAATTTTATTACGTTCGAATGAGTGTAACACCATTAAAATGCATTTGAAACATTTTCTCCATTAACAGTAATGTAACGGAACACTTTTGATTGTCCCTGTAGTTGAATTATGCATCCGATTTTGATAAAATTTGAAATAACTCGACAAAATTTTGTAATAATTATGTATTTAAAATTTCAAACGATTAAAATGCGTTTGACACTTTTTTCCTCATTGACCGCAATGGAACGAAATACTTTTGATTGTCCCTTTAATTGATCTATCCATCCGATTTTCATAAAATTTGAAAAGATTCGACAAAATTATGTAATAATTATGTATTTTAAATTTCAAACGATTCGGTTGGGTAGTTTTTGCGTTGTTGTATACGGACAGACAGACGGAGAGACGGACGGACTGAGCGACAACAATAGGTGCTACGTATTTACATAACTACGAACGCATCTAAGAAAGGGTCGTGAACGTTTTCTAAAAGAGATAGCCACCAGTAAAGTTAAGGGTCTAAAATTTCAAATAAACATAAAAAGCAGAAAAATTGGTCAATTGATTTGCGGTTTTCAAAAAAAAAAAATTCTTTATGTCGGTATTTCGTGAAAATAAATTATAAGGATAAATTTCAAAAAATGCCGATAGAGAGGCGCTTAAGACTTTGGAGCAACGAATAACTATTTTTTACTGTTATATTATCTTATTAAATGCTTTCAAATGCTTCGACTTAAATTTTCATCTCAAATTCTGAATGGTTTGGAGTGATTAAATACCACAAAATTGAACTGTGTTCGAGGAGGTGGGAGAGGGTTAAATTTCAACTCTTGAATGCATTCAGTTTGTGCTTCTTAATCCCTCCCAACGATTCAGAATTTGAGCTCAAAATTTAAAATTAAATCTAAGCTTCCAAAAACATTTAATGAGCTTTTGCAAGCATTTAATTAGATACAAAAAATAAATGTTAAAATTAGTTGGTGGTTACTCTGAAGTTTAAGGAGCCCCCTAAAGTAATTTTTTGAAATTTATCTTTAAAATTTATTTTCAAGAAGATACTGGCTTAAAGAATAGTTTTATTTTAAACCGCAAACGATTCGACCAATTTTTCCGTTTTCTATAATTATTTGAATGTTGACCCTCCCCCCCCCCCATCCCCTTTGAACACAGTTCACTTTGCGCTACTTAAGAGCTCCGCACGACCCTTGGTTTATTTAATATTGTTTGTCTTGGTGTGTACTAACACCCTTCTTTTTTTTTTTTTTTTTTGGTAAAAAAAAATTTAGAATCACCTTGTATAAAAATATTAAAATACAAGTGCGATTTTGTAAGAAATTTTCCCGTTATTTTAACATTAATATTGAAAATTTGGCCATGGGACTTGTGTAGGTTCTTAAGAGTCGTGGGAAGTCCCACACTAGTCATGGATAGAAACGAAAACACTTATGTAAATTCTATGGGAGCGTTATTTTATAATATTTAACTTGGATATTAATATTTTTAAATGACTTTTGTGTAGGATAACTGAAGGCGATCTATCCGGGGTAATTTTTAATTTTTCGATTTTAGTTTTAGATTTTTTTTTAAAGTTTTCCTTCATTTACAGAACTGGTTCTAAAATAGAAACTACCTGTTATTTTTGTGTAGGATAACTGAGGACGATCTACCTGGGGTAATTTTTAGATTTTAGTTTAAGATTTTTTAAAAGTTTTCTTTCACTTACAGAACTGTTTCTGAAATTGAAACTACCCAAATCTGAATAAAAAATCTATAACTAAAATAGGAAAAAGAAAACTAGCCCACAGTTGCAGATATATATATAAATCAAAGCGAGAAAATTGTAAATAACGCTCCCATAGGATTAATATTAGCATTCTTGTTCCTTCTTGTGAATATTGAAATAACCTCTTAAGATGATTTTGTGAAACCATTTCTACAAATTACTTTTGTATTTTCTTTGATGATTTATTTTAATGCTTATACCCATGCTGAAAGAACCTTTTTCTTTAAGGTACTTGATGTTCATGAAACCTGTTTGTGGTACAGACTACAACAAATAAATTGGCGGAAAATCATAATGCTATAAAGTCGGCAAAGCTATAGGAACTTGTATACTAGAATAAATGACACACTGTGTAAAAAAAAAAAAAAAAAAAAAAAAAAAAAAAAAAATACATAAATATTATAACTATGTATTATGATATAGCGTATTAATGTAATTTAATCATTGTAATAAATATCTTTTTTATATTTTAATTGTTTGTTTTAAATATGTCTGAATCATAATGATATTAATTTATTTTGTAAATGTTCTAAAACATTTATATTTTAAATTTTTTTGTGATTCTCAAACCATCTCCTTAACAATGCAAAGCTTTGATACAATTTTAAACTTATTTTTAAGTATGAATGGATAAATTTAGTCTTGATTATTTAGAAATTTGCAATGAAAATATATTTTTCATTTTTTATTAATTATTTTTCGCGTTAAGCAATTTTGTCCACAACAACTGTTTTTTTACTTTTCTTGATCTGTGTGGAGAATTAAAGTTTGTTATTAAGATTATAAGCTATAAACTATATATCAATTCTTGTAAGAATAATATAATACCACATTTCCATAAAATAAAATAAATAAATAAACAAATAAATACAAAAGTGGTGATTTGCTAGACAGTGATATTCTTAAACATTTAACTGAATGTAAGAAAATTTAGATTTGTATGTTAAGAAATTAAAGAAAAAAAAACAATTTCCAAGTAATTAACAAGGATATTAAAATATGTATATTTATGTACATAAATTTGACCACTTTTATTAATTTTAGTTTATTTTTTGAAATTGTATGTGTTTGTATTCTCTTCACGTCCTTCTGATCCTTTAGCTTTTATAATTATGACTTTCAAACAACAAAAGAAGTGTGAAATAATTTTTCAGCAATTAGTATTCTTGAATTATTTGTTAATATTTAATAAAATTTAGTAAATTTTTACTATTTAATAAAAATAATATAAGATCTATTAATTATTTAAAGTTTTAATATTTTATAGAAATGAAAGAAAGAAATTTAATATTAGCATTTTATTTTATCAGGGATCATCTCACGTTATCATAGCGGTCATATGTAAATACTTTTTTGTTTTTTTTTTATTCTCTAAGTGCATACTACTTTTATAGCATCTTTATACCTCTATTTTAAAATAATAATTTTCGCTATATATTTAAACCTGAAATGTGACAGTAATAACTGTTTTAAAATAGAGGTATAAAAAATGTCTAAAAAGATGTAGTAGTTGACAGCTATGTAAGTATAATTGCGCAATTCATTGTTTTTAGTTACATATTACCATATTTTTTTCAACAACTATACATAATGACAAAAAACTTCTTTAACAAATACAGAAAATTTAATATTTATAAAAAATAAAAAAAAAATGTATTTTTCTGTTTTTGTAGCAGCATACATATCTTTGCACAATTTAATGGCCAACAAATGGTCTTATTAAAATTTTTATCAAAATATTTAAATGTATCCTCACATATCTAATATTTTCCGCCAAAATAAATTTTTGTAATAAGTAAGACTTCATGCTTACCATGTATATTCGGTGATTCTAATTACAGAATAACACATAAGAATACCCCATGTTTGACAGGATAATATAAAACAAAAAATGACTGTAAAGAGAAACTTATTTGTTTTAAAATATAGAATGGGTATGACAAGAGTTTAAAATGACTATGTTTTAGAAATAATGCTTGGTAAGTGTTGTTCATTATAAGCGATGCAAATATCTAGACAATATCTGAAATATATCATCACCTAACATATTATGTCTTGTGGAAGCTGCTACCTCTGCTTGAGACAAACTTGAGACAAGACCTACACTCATTGTCACCTCAAGAGAGTAATTCATGTAGAGTAGCAATTCTCCCACAAGACGGTGCGTTCGTGATGATAGATTCCAGACATCGTCTTGAATTGTGCATTGCTCGCAATGGAAGACACTTTCCAGAAGTCATTTCTGAAAAATAGTCATTTTAAACTCTCGTCATATCTATTCTATATTTTTAACAAATAAGTTTCTCATTAGAGTCGTTTTTTTTTTAACCTGTCAAATGTGGAAGGGTTTTTTTTGGATCATCCTGTATTTTTACGGTATATATACCGTATACTTCATTTACGGTACGCATACTGATTACAAATGTTTTTACGTTACATATACCGCACATTTAATTTACGGTATATATGTTGTATAAATATTTTTTACGGTACATATGTCGTACATTTAATTTACGGTATCTGTGCTGTAAAAATATTTTTTACGGTACATATACCATATATTTAATTTACGGTATATATGCTGTAACGATATTTTTTTAAGGTACATGTACTTTAAATATTTTACGGTACATATACCGTCCAGTTAAATTACGGTACATATACTTTAAATATTTTACGGTACATATACCACAAAATATTTAAATTTATGTTCAGTTAAATTACGGTACATGTACTTTAAGTTTTTTACGGTATATATACCGTGCAGTTAAATTATGGTAAAAGGAAGTGTCACAAAGTTGACGGTATAACCACCGTGATTTGTGACCAAATTTTTTTACAGTGCAGCCATTTTACTCGTAAACTATGAAACATGAAAAGTTCAAATTGGGAGATGTAATAATTGTATAAATTGACCCACGTATTTATAAATTGTTATACATTCACTGATATATTTAGGAAAAGTGTAGAGGGGCTTATTCGGCTACTTAAAAAATATTTCTTTGTATATCGCGTTAGGTACCGTGTGAAAGCTTTTGTAATGCTTATTTCAGAAATAGATTTCTCATCCTTTTAGGTATTATATTTTCAGAGATACCGTCGAAAATACAATGAAAAAATATCCTCTCCCCATCTAATTTCGAATTTACTGAAACTAAAGAGGTAGTAGATATTACTATAAATCTTGCAGGAAAACTATAGCGATTACTCTAGAACACGTAGTTTTTGACAAAAAAATACATTTTTCCGTTACACAGAAATTTCAATTTCTGTTCATGCACAGAAAGAGTATTGAAGAGTGTGAATAAATTGTATATATCGTATCAGAAGTATAAAAGCATTATTGATAATGATTTTTGGCAAAATCCGTCGGTAATTAACTGAGATAGTAATCTTTAAACATACGGACGGTTTGGATATACGTAATCACAGAGACGGCGTACTCTCCATACAACCGGTTTTAAAGGCTAGATAACAACTTTTAATGATATATTTGCTTAATGCAATACCTCGTAGCAGTATAAAAGCAAGAAACTTCATATTGTTTATATAGACTAATTAGAATTAATCACACACATACTATGGGATTGGCGGCTAGTTTGCACTGAGTAGGTCTCTCATTTTAACTCTTCTGTTTTAAAAGTTAATTAAAACCTATCTGGAAAAATACGTCACGTACCAAGGCGGCTTTGCAAATTTGCCAGCTCTTTTCAAAGCGATCTTAGCACAATGCCAAGTTTAAACCTTGAACAAGGATTTTCTTTTAGATACATTGCAAAAAAAAAAAAAAAAGAAAAATATATATTACTATGCTGAATTTAGTTTTATGAAATGCCAAACGAGTTTTAAATGTGCAATATTTTTATTCACAGTACCAAATTAAGTTCATTATAAATAGATAAAAATAAGCTTTAAATATAATACACACAATAGCAATATTAGATATAGTTTAGGCATAATATCTCTTTGAACATTTATAGTATACTCATTCAATTTTATACAAAAAAATATATAAATAAACAAAAATACTTTCTGAGGAAGAGCCTGATTCAGGCTTGAAAATACTAAGATGTTTTCAAAAAAATTAACAATTATCATCTCTATTTGATTATTTTAATCACCTTTTAAGTAAACTTAAACATTTTAATGTTCATATTATATATTTTAAGTTAAAAACAAGACGAAAATATCGTTCCGTCACATGTTTCTATTTTAATTTTTAAGTCTTTCATTATTCTTTTGACATGAAAAGAGCATATTTTCTATGCTAAAAAAAGCAAAGTCCTCTTTATACATGTTATATTTACATTGAAAAATCCAAATATATCTGTATTTCGAAAAACTTAACTTGTAAAACCCCGAACAGTGTTTAAAAAATCCACACTTGTATTTTAGAACACTCTGAGAAAAAGAATGCGTTAAAGAGGATATGAAAGTTTTTCATCATAACATATGGGATTTTTTTTACACCATTTCCATTAAAAATAATTTTACGAAGCAGTGTTTAAATATACATTTTTTATTCATTTCTTTGTAAACTTTAAAATGTCTAAAACATTAATTATTATTTC
The DNA here is from genome assembly GCA_964019185.1 of Maratus speculifer. Lineage (NCBI taxonomy): Eukaryota > Metazoa > Arthropoda > Arachnida > Araneae > Salticidae > Maratus > Maratus speculifer. The sequence continues at coordinate 247,812,425 of OZ025293.1, read as the reverse complement.
AAAAGCCTAAAAGTGACGGACATATTCAAATATTTGTCAAAAGCTTTTTTTTTTATTTGAAAGGCACATCGTAAAAGACCAACGTAATTAAAGTAAAATATCACAGTCTCTTTTTAAAATCGAATGTTTAAAGATATATGTTCACTTTTAAAATCATAGCATAATGTTCTTAGATAAGCAGTAAAAATAAAGAAAAATATTTTCAATCAAAATAATCCACACAAATGCGAATTCCAAGGTGCGCAAAAAAGCAAATGAAATGAATTTTACATCTCGAATGTCAGAATATTTTATTCTTATTAAAATTGAATAACTGCAACTTTACTGTTACTACGGAAAAATAGTAACTGTTATATTTGCAAAGAAATCTTATTTGTATCAACACTTCTGCCGTTCTATAATTGAAATTCTGACATTTTCAGAAATAAAATGTTCAACTGAATGAAATATATCGCAAAAGACATTGACATCTTATTGAAAAAACCCCGCCATTTCTTTGCACAAAAAAATAGACTTCATACAAGGTTTTTTTTTTCACTTTTTAAAGCTTGTTTGAGAATATATTTATTATTACTTTCCTTCTGGCGTATTTAATTTCCGATTCAAGACTATCAGTGACAGTGTTCACCAAATCCCTTGAAGAAAGTAAATTCACGGTATTACTTTATTTTTATTATTATTTTTTATATCAAATGACTGAAGAACCCTCATGTGCGAAATAAAATTCATTTGAATCAAAGAAAGATTCAAAGAGCGTCTGCAACCAGAATTACCTTTATTTTTATTCCGGCGGAAGTAATTAAAGAATCTTTGTGATCGGAGATAAGATTTTCGAAAACGTGTTGCTGAGAATGTTTTCAGTGATTAAGTACTTTATTTAAAAAAGAAGTTTTCGAGGATTCGTAAGTGTTGAATTGGATATTAGATTTTTCAAGTATTTATTTTTTTTTCTCTTCTTTAGAGATGCGGCCGGTAGGGGATAGAACGCTGTTAACTCAAAAAATTAAAAGGAAAAAAGCTCGGTTCACAAAGATTAAAATCACTTTTTCGTGTCGAAACTTTTCTTTAAGCTCTAAAATGCGATATCAGAAAATCTTTCAAAAATTTTCAATAATCACTGAGATTTTTGCCTTGGAATTTTTGTCTGAGCCAAACATGTTTTTGATTACGGGAAAGACGTTGATATACAAAATGTCGATAAACAAATGCTTATTGGCCATTCTGCATGATATTAAATTTATTTAATCTCTGTCTTTTTCGATCAGAATCAATAATCAGAATCAATTCTCAAAAAAAAATAATTTGAAAATAGTGTACATTTGTTATCAATTGCTTGGGTTTTATATTAAGTTTTATTGCATTAATAACGTTACATTTACATTTATTCGGCATAAATAATATAAAAAAAAATTGTGAATGTAAACAAGACTTTCGAATACGTGTAAATGAAAATGTTTTCAGTGGTTAAGTAGTTAATTTCAAGAAATTTTGGACAGATTCCTAAAATTTCAGTTCTATAATGAACTTTTTTCAAGCTTTTTTGTGAGATCTAATGAGAGAGGATCAATGTTGTCAATCTCGCGATTTTTTTAATACCATTAATTTTTTATAAACATGTTAGGTTTACTTAATTGCAGAAATTATGCGTTTGAATAAAAGAGGTATTTCTGCAATATATATATATATATATATATATATATATATATATATATATATATATATATATATATATATATGGCACGAAATGCACACAGAACATACAATGAACATACAATGTATAGTCGTGCGGAAAAAAGTAAATACCCTTTACTAGCTCCTCAAGAAATTATCGTAGAAGAATGTTACAGGTACAGGTCGATTGGAAATAAAGTCTACTTTTAAATTATGTATATAAAATTTGCTTTGGGAACCATTTATATATTAAAAAATTCAAACTTCATTTTTTCCAATGGCAGTACTCAATTTATCAAGATATTTCAGTCAAGATATATCTTCGATCAAGATATCTCTTCGGTTCAAACTATGCCTAGACACCAAAATTCAATTTAATTGAATGATAAGTTTTTGAATTGTAAACTTTCTAAATATAGTGTTTCTACTGCTAAATTACACTTTCATATTTTTATTACTATCTCCTAAAATTATACTCCTAATAAGCTAACTTTTTACGCAACAATAATACTAATATACCTAAACATAAATACATTGAATTTTCAATTGTTGTGATTTTACTTTATGAAATATGAATTAAGTATTTTATATTCGAAAAAGTTATGAATTGCAATCTACAATTTGTTTGATGGATTTAAATTTATTACGGCCTGCTTTACGCTAATCCAAAATTTCAAAATTTTCTTCCACGTAGTTTTCAAATTATGTTTAAAAACGGCAAAATGGTGGTTTCAGGGGCCGTCTAAGATAGAAGTGACTAGATATTTTGAAACTTCTTCTGCTATCTGTAATCTAGCAGTCTTTAATAACTGCCTTGTTGGCGCATAAAATACCTTGATCAAGAAAGGCGATTTCTCGGGCAACAATCGAGTACCGAATTTGGTATCGAGTACCTCCTAAAATAGGCTCGTTTTTAAATAATTAATTTCCTGTAAACTTATTCTATGAAAATTGTATGAAAATTTGTTTTAGGTTATTTGAAGGGTCTAGAGTTCATTTCTGCTGTCAGAATCGGATACTTCTATTTAATAAAACAAAGTTAGAATTCGTTTTAATATGTAGATGCCCCCTTAAGCAAACCATTTAAAAATAGATTTAATTTACAATCTATTGGAAACAGTAACTTTTTTCGACAATAATTTTTCGCAAAGTTAGTAAAGGGTGTTTACATTTTTCCCTCGACTGTACATGAAAAAACATATACCGTTGGAATGCCACATTTACCTAGAATTATATCGAAATAAAAATGAAGAAAAACTTGCTTAAAAGTTGTATTTAATCTGTCACAGATATAAAAGATGTTACAAACGTAAAAAAAAAAATTATTATTATATAATATAAATTTTAAAAACATAAGAAATTCCACAATTTCTTACCGAGTACTTTCGACCAGACTTTGATCATCATCAAGGTATTCGCAGAATTGAGGAGGTTTTTCAGTTTTTAAAATTATATTTTTATGTAAAACTAATCTTTTATATTTGTGACATATTGAATGCACCTTTTAAGCAAATTTTTCTACAAAATATCAAGAGGCTGTCAAGTAAGAAGGATAATGTGCTGCAAACCCAAAAAGTAAAAATTAAATAATAAATAAATACATAAAAATAAAACAAAACGAACTAAAGCTCAATTCAGAAAGATTAAAATTGTTTTTTTTTTTTTTTTTTTTTTTAATTTCGTGAGTAAAATTATTTAAAGCATTAAAATGTCATACGAATATCAAAAAATTTCCGTAATGCAAATGACTTATAAATTACAGATTTTTAATTGGCAATTTTTTAAAGTTTATCGTTTTAAAAATTCTGTAAGATCGAGATGATAAGAAATGGTGCTAAAGAAACGTCCTTTGTGTAATCGCAAATGTATTAAATTGTATCTTCTAATTTTTTTTTTTATTCGGCAATTAACAGAATGCTTTAGCTCAAATTAAACAATTACTAAATGTTGTATCTTTATTATCGATAGTACGGTTTTCAATCTCAGTTGTATAACATTAAATCTCTTTTTCTTAATTGCACCAGCTTAATTGCATTTATTTTTATCGTGGCGGAAATAATTAAGAAATCTTTGGGATCGGAGATTACATTTTCGATAACGAATTTTTTTAGAATATTCTGAGTTATTAAATAATTTATTTAAAAAAGAAATTTTCAACAGATTCGTAAATGTTAACTTAAATAAGGGAAATTTGTGTAAACCGGATATTACTATCCTCTTAAATACAAAAAATTAAATAGAATTTAATGAAAGTTTGCGTAAATATTATGCAATTATTGTTTCAAAATAATACCATTGTAAGTATTACAATTGTTTATTTATTTATCTTATTGATATTAATAATTGCATCGCTACAAAAACCCATAATCTTGTCTTACCCCTAATATAGTGATAATATATATATATATATATATATATATATATATATATATGTTAATCTAAAAAATAATTACTTTTTTTTTTTTTTTTTTTTTTTTTTTTTTTTTTTTTTTTTTTTTTTTTAAGAACAAATATTTTATTTTCAACTTAACCAAAGAACTAACTAATAATGTTTCAAAAATAGTCGAATTATTTTTTATTAAAAAAATATTTTAAGTTTATTTTAAGAAATAAAAGAAAATAAATTTACATCTTGATCTGACTTTGTAATTCATAACTTTCCTCCGTGAGTGCCTTTATTGCAAACGTTGTTTACGAAAGCTTCAACCAATGTTGTCCCATGTAGGATATCTGGACTTATGCTCAAGAGAATGCGAATAGGAAAACAAGTCATAAAATGCATTTTTAAATGCTAGCAAAAATATTTTTTTATATATTAATAAAAAAGCAGTCCCCCCCCCCCATACGTTTCAGTTTCATTCATTATATATTTGTTTAAAGCATGCAATCGGAGAAGCAGTAATTTCGTAAAAACAAAATAATAAGCTATTGAATTATAACCCACTATAACATTTAATTTGATTTCTCATTTTAAATAATTACTTTTGTTTGGTAGAAGCATTTTTCAGAAGATTTATCTAGAAAATTTTCTCATTTAAAAATTTGCGCATCAATTACTTTAGTTAAATTAATTAAAACATTAGATTAACGTTAAAATATGTTAGAATAAATATAAGAAAATAGATGCATTTTTAATATTTTAATATTCGTTGAAAATAAATAAATAAAACTAGCATGTTATATCCTTTTATTCTTATCACTACTGCTAGCATGATGAGAAAATTCTTTATTAAACTTGTTGATTAATGAAAAAGTATGTATTTTTTACACAAGTAACTTTTGTGAAAGAATTTTATTGTAACGCAAAATCTTGTAAAAATGAACATCTTTTAACTGCACCGGTATTTCTAATCTTTGAGTCTAATACTGTGAACGAACAATGGTCACAAATCACAACGGTAATTCGAAATTTATTTATCTAAAAATTAAACACAAGTATGCATTCCAAATCTTGTTTTCGCTTTGCTACTGATAACTGGTGCTACGCGAGGACAGAACTCATCAACGCGATAAGTACATCATGTGATTCCTTTGGCCAATCAGGTATACAAATTTCAACCTCATTTTCATTAACCCGAGGTTGATTCTTCACGGCTCTGAAGCTAACGATGAATTTCAAATATTAACTGGCGGCTAGATTTGCCAACCTAATGTTTCTCAACAGTGACTTGAACTGCGAGTTGAAGGTTGAAGGAGAATCAACCCGTTTAGAGGTTTGTACGGACCAGAATTTTAAAGCCCAGGTCCAGTCCGCACGAATGCTATCTTAGCCCGGACCACCCACAGTTAAAAGTTCGACTCGAGCCCAGTCCCGATAACACCGACCATATTACAGCACCCAATCGCACTGATAGTGTCGTCACTAACACCGGTCAAGTCCTGGCAATCTCCATAGTTTTTCCTTTCGTCATCATTTCGAGTTTGTTCTGAAAGTTAATTCTGTCATGAATTTAAAACACAGCGTACGTAAAGTAAAAGATATAAACAGCCAAAAGATTTCCCTCTCCATTTACATATTTTTATTAAAGAGAAACATATAATTATTAAGTTTGTAAGTTTTATTATTACTGATAGTCAAGGTCAGATATTTAAGAATTATATTGTTTTCAAATAACAATTTAAAATGAAGAAACGTATGCATCTTTTTTTTCATTTTCATTGAGTAATATTTTATTTGCTTTTTATGTAAGGTACCCTGGGGTAATAACGCCACGTTAAGGTTCTACCAATTTTCACGGCTTAGTTTTAGATTGTATTTTTCAAACAAACATACGATCTGATACAGCAACTCATTGACTATCTATACAAAATAAAATAATTTAACAGATATGTATTCATAAAATGTAATGGCGTTTTTTCTTGGCCAATGCTATTTGGCGTTAATACCAACCTATATGGGTAATAACGCCCTGCAAACAAAACTATAAAATAAGATGGAATAATGGCATGTAGATTGCCCAATTCTAAAAATGCAAACTCTAAAGCTCTAGAAATTGACAAATTGCAATCTAAGCTATTGAAAATGTACAATTTTTTGTGGCTCTGAAAGAAAAAAGAAAGGTGTGGTGGTGGTGGGGGGAGGAGGCAAAAGAATATCAGATTCTAAGCTACGTTTTGCTTAAAAATGACCATTTAAATAGAATTATTAGAAACATTGCACGGATTATTTGAATCAGTATTTATATTCCCATGTATGCATTCTATGCGATAGAAAATATTGATTTTTTTGTGAAAGTGAAAGAAAAAGGAGTGAGGGGAGCTTCAACAGAATATAACACCCGGTGTTCCTCTTTGTTTAAAAAGTCCCGCTTAAATATGATTATAAGAAACATGGCATGGTTTTAACAATTGATAATGTAATACTTTAATACTGTGAAGTTTTATAATAACTAGAGTTATATGTAATGCATATTTTTGTTAAACCTTAACTCCTGTTAGCGTCTCACATACCGCTGAGTTTTTCAAGTTTCAGAGTTTAACTTGCAATTTTTAGTTTAATTATAGATACCGGGAAATTTTTGTTTCATTTGGAGTCCTATTACTATCTCTAGAGACTTTTGAATAGCTGAATTTTATTTATAATAGTCCTGTATGTAAGGTTCAATACAAAAATAATATTCTAAAAGTTAATTTAACATTTTATTCATCGTTAGATTAAGCGGTCTGACAGGCCGCTCACAGTAAGTTATGCCACAATTTTTGTCACAGCAGTTAAGGGTTAATACTATTATAGTAATCTAGTAAATAGTTTTTAACCCATAACTCCACACTAATGCGGATTCTCCAAACCTACAGTTAAATTGTCTAGTTTTAAAGAGCATGCTTTAATAAATTTTTTATAAATTGAATAAAATTTTTGATTAAAAAATATTATCCCAAAGAGATCTCTTATTCAATTTTATACATAATTCATATGGTTATATATCATTATCTCTATATTAGCAACAAAATTAACCTTTAACTGCTGTTAGGAATCTGACTAAACACTGTATCCCCCCCCCCCCAAAAAAAAAAAAAAAGCGTTTAACTTGTATTTTCGAGTTTAACTATAGTTTACAACTGAAATTCTCTTTCGTTTGGAGTTCTCGTAATATTATTAGAAATATTTGAATAGATTAAATTTAATTAGAATTAATTCCGTACAAAAAGTTTAGCGCAAGAACAGTATTCTATAATTTTTAATCATGGATCGCCTTTTAACCTTTAACTAATGTTACTGGTCTCGTAGACCACTATTTTTCTTTTAAGTTTTTAGTTTAACACTTAATTTTCAGTTTAATTGCAAACACTACCGAAATTTTGTTTCATTTGGAATTTTAGTACTACCACCAGAGACTAAATAGGTGAATATTAAGTATAATACTCTTGTATAAAAAGTTTAGTACAAAAACACAATCCTATGAGTTATTCCCGCCTTCTATTCATCTTTCAATTTTGCGGTCTCACAAACCGCTTCACATTAATTACGTTACAATTTCTGTCACATCGGTTAAATGTTAAATTTATAAAGTTTTGAAAAACGGAACTCTGAGAAAGCGGACAGTTGAAATTTCGAATTCAATTGAACAGTCCAGTGGAAATTTAGTAGAAACCTGATTTTGAAGATGTTCGAATTTGAATCTCGAAAACATTTTGATATACATTTATTTACAAGAGTTAAAAATTATTTTTTACATTAGTAAAAAAATAATAATAATATAATAAAAAATAAAATAGAGAGATTATTTTTAAGTATTGGGCATTTTGAAAGTACATGAAATACACTACAAATTTATGTAATAAACAAAGTATTTCCAGATAAAAAATATAGTCTTCACATCAAAAACCTTATCTCGCAAATTTTAGATCAAGCGTTAATTTTAGCTGCTTGTAAAAACAATAAGACCTAAAAATGAAACAAATTAACGTGAAACTGTTTTTTGCGATTTATATGACTCAAAACCCTTCTGCGCAGAGCACATGGGTGTCATTTACCTGATTATTTCATAATTATGCAAAATATAAGCACTTGGCGTTATTACCCCGCCTGGCGTTATTACCCCAGGGTACCTTATTATAAATACATTTTCACTCCGTGGCGGGAACACTTTCTTGTATTTTAATCTTTTTAAAAGATTTCATTAATGCCTGTTTATTTTGTTGTTTATTTTATGTAAAAGTTTTTTTTCTAATATATCTTTAAATTAACGTTAAGTGTGTTTTGATATGATTATTTCTAAATCAGAATGATTGCCGTTTAAATAAAATGGTTTATTTTGTGAACTGTACATTTCATTCAATACATATAACTTAATAAATAAAAAACTAGATTTGATAATTAGTAATATTAATAGATAAATTAAAATTAATTAGTAATAATAAATAATTTCACAATCTTTCCTCCATCGCATATTTTACAGTGTTGTAACAAAGAAGAACACTATTCACATTATTTTTTTTCCAATTAAAGTTTTATGCAACAACATACTACTTACTAATTAATGATAATCATCTTTAAGGACTGTGTATATTAGGATAATATTAAATTTGCTCATATATGTGTCAACTAATTTTCCTGTTATCATAACAGTGTAAAACCAGATTTAGAATTTTGATTTAAATTTATATCAATATAAAAAGTAAAACTTATTTTCATAAATTGTATGGGACATTACAAAGAATTGCATCAAAAAACATGAAACTATGATGAGTAAAAAATTGCGATGTGTGTGTAATTATTTACACACAAATTTCTGCTGATATGCATGAGTTTCACATATTTACAAATAAAGCGATTTATATTTATATTGAACAGTAAATAATGCATAAAAATATTGGGTGACAACTGAATTGTTTACCAAATAAAGTATTATGCAAAAGTAAAAAAGGTATCTTTCTTATGTCACGAGCTTTAGCAACAGTTTTAACTTGAAAAAAAAATATATATCCACTTAAAATAATCTTAGTTTATACGCGGCATAATGCTTTTGGAAAATCATAAAATAATGGATATATAACTCATTCTAAATTTCATTACTGACTATAAAAGTGCTGAATGAACTTTGTAATACATTTAATTTTATTTTTAATATGTGGTGTAAGCTTAAAAAGTTAATGGGATCGGGCTAACTAATTATTCGGCTTCTGCACAGATCAAAATAGCATTTTAAGAATACCAATATACACAATGACTAATATTTTTTCATAATTCATAAACGAGAGAATTAATTACATAATTGTAGTTTTTTTAAGTATTAAATGTTTTAATTCAAATAAAATTGGTATATCCCCTGAAACCTCACGTTCATTATATTGGATATTTTTATTTTTTATATAGAATACCTAATTTTAGTTGAAACTTGCAAATACTTACTGTTAATTATACTAGATAGTCTGCTATCTGTACTCCGAAAAAGAGAATCACAGCTAAATATGTATTTTAATCATTTGAAAGTTACAGAATAAAAGATAAAAACTGTTGAAGGTAAGCGGACAGTTTTAGCGCTAATTTGATAGATTTTTAAAAAGTGTTTTGATATTAATGCTACACACATTTAATTTTAAATTCTGTATCAATGAAATGACATCACAATTTAAGTAATCTAAAGTATATTTTAGCGAATAAACATTTTCGTAAATGTTCATTCTACTGGACGATTAGTCGTCATCAGTTGTTTTTATTCATGTTAGACTCTTTTTGTATACTGAAGAGAGGCGTTAGATTTTACTTAAAAATCAACACAGTACTGAAACAAATAATAGATACAGAAGTAAATAATATATTTTCTAAAATATAAAGAATAAATATTTTCCTAAAAAATTTATAATTTTACTGATAAACTGCTTGCTTCAAACAGTACATTGCTAATTTTTTATATAACTTTTATATATATATCGTTATATATACTTTTTAATTTATATATCTATATATTTTTTTACATAACATTTTTTTGAGCATTTGGTAAAAGCATAAATTTATAATTAAACTTTTATTATTTTTTATTCATATTTATTATTATTTCTCGGTTGCTATGTTATTTATAATTGAATTAATAAATTTCATCATATTTAATTAAGAAAAAAATTTTAAAGAAAATATAATTAAAGATAACAGTATAAGATTATGAATAAGATATTGGGATTTTTTTAAATTTCTTATTGGCATTTATTTGCCAATTGTGATAGCTGTGCTATCACATTATTATGAGTATTATACATTATTATCAGTATTGAAACAAACAAATGACTGGTGTTAGAGTTAAAAAACAAAACAAATTATTATTATTTTATTATTATTAAAAATTACTAAATTGATCAACTCGTTTCATATTTAAATACACTGTTTCTATTTGATGATGAAAATTTAAATTTTTGCGATATTTCGCTGTGCTGTATAAACGATAAAAATACACTTCTGATGACAGGAAAGTTTGGAGAACTTGATGCTAAAAATCTGATTTTTGAAGCCTATATAGCGGTTTTATCTTACTCGATAAGAATTATAAAATAGGTTATTTGCATGAAATACAACTTGTATTTGTATAGTCATTTAACTATATTTAATAATTGTCTTGCAGAAGCACATTCATAAACTACTAAATTTCAGGTTCATCTATTTCTTTTTTATGGGTAATAAACTTTTTAACTCTAACACCAGTGTAATTATTTAGTGTCTAATTTAATTCTGTATCATTATTTTATATAGAATTCAATTTTGTGTTATTATTTTTGTCAAATATTAAGAATTTTCGCATTCAGATTCATTCAATAAATTCAATAGCATGCTTTTTATTGGAGTAAGAGCCAATGTTACTTTTAATGGACACGCTAAAAAACAAAGTATTTTTTTTTAAAGTCATGAAAGTGTACATTGTTTTCTAGATGCAAAAGAAACAGAAATCTCAAAATTTGGAAAATATGCTCACAAGTGTATGAGCTTCGAACTCAAGAGGATATAATATTTTAAATTTACTAACAGTTGTCTGATTTTTATATTTTTAATTGCTTAAACTACAAATAGTTTAGTTGAAAAAAATTATAAAATTATTTGATATTTTTATTGATTTTACAAGCTTATACATTTAAAACAATGCTTCTTTTTACAAATTCAAACTTAAGAAAAACTTTATTCTAAAATAGTTTTTAATGAGTCTTCCCATGGCTATATATATAAAATAAAATTTTATGAAAACCTTTCGATTTATTCATGATTCGATGTTACTTATTTCAAGAGGCCTGCCTTCAGAACAGAGAAAGGAAAAACGCTTTTAGATTAATAGCTTTTATTTTTAGATGTGATTGTTATAGTAAAGCTTTTGTGACATAAAGAATTGTCACATACAAATTGTTATCGCATAACGACCATTTGGCTAATTACTATTTGAAAATGAATAAATAAATAAACGTTCGAGTGTGAGTATTGCTCGCACTTAGAAGATTCCGTACAGTAAATGTGTGAATTATTAATGTATTATATTATTTTAAAAAATCTGTGGTTACAAAAATAATAATACTTTATCAAATTATTCAAAGTAGGGTTGGGTATAGCAGTGTATACTAAAAATGTATGAAGACCTATGTAATAAAATTTCAAAGAGATATGGATCTTAAATAATATCAGATATTCCTATTCTCTATAACTATTTTTTAATTGTATTTTAATCTGTTTTCGTTTTTTTTTTATATTTTTGTGTACTTAACCCTTTGTATCACCGTGTTGCAGATCTGTAACATATCCAAACGTTAATAGTACTTGCTTAGTAAGTTTTAAAACACGATTTTATTTATTTTTCCTGTTACCAAATACACCAGTTAATACAAATTGATCATTGGAATCCTCAATAAACGATGATATTGGATTAATTTTTCACACCAAAGTTTTGTTTATAAACGGAAATTGTGGAAATTTTCTCCAAAAGCCAGCACGATGAAGACTTGTTAATAGTGTCGGAAGACTTCAGCTATAGTGGTAAATTTAACCTGGCTTTTCCCTCAGACCGCATGTAGGATACCAATTATAAAGAATTGCTAAAAATCTTTTTATTTCCAACTGAAGAGAGAAATAATGGGCTAAGTTGGATTTTTCAGCAGGAAAACGCCTCCATAACATTTGCAGAATCATCTTGGGCATGTTTTTTAATAATTGAAAACATGTAATGGAATGATGGCCTGCCTTGTATCTTCATCTCAAACCTTAAGAAAATGTGTGAAGTAGAACTACTCAGTAGAACTTTAAAGGCCAATGGGAGACAGCTCAAGTTTGTGGCAGAACTGAAGACCGCCATCATGGAGGCCGAAGATAAAATGAATGGTAATGTAATCCAGCGATTGGTAAATGGTATTCCACATCGTATATTCGAAAACATATATAAGCTTGGCTGATATAATTTATATTAACAAAATTTGCTTTATTTTGACGGGATACTATTTCCCCACCTCTTTTTTTTTATACATTCATTTTTTTTCCTGATCAAATAGAGCAGGGAGTGAGTTATTCCTTGTAAATATGCATTTCTATATTCTCTTTCTTAATATATTTGTTTCGTTTTTATTGTTTTGTTTCGTGTGCGATTACGGTACAAAATCATGGTGGCTTTATTTGTATGGGACACTCTGTATGTAGCCTAGGATAATCGCTATATTTATCCTGCAAAGTTTAGTTTCAGTAGACTCAGAAAGGTATGGGGGAACGTATTTTTGTTCTACATTTTCGACAATATTTCTAACAATATCAAAGTAATCGAATACCTAAAATTAAAACAAATGTGTTTTTTAAATTCAGCGTTACAAAAGCTTTCACACGATACCCCACGCGAAATACGAAGAAAAGATTTTTATTTTCAAGTAAATTAATTAGCCCTTCTACATTTTCCTTAAATATGTTTGTGAATGTTTAAAAATCTGTAAATATGTGGCCCAATAGTCTTTATAACTTCTCCATAATTGAATTTTCAATGTTCCATAGTTTAAAACAGCTCTGACAGCTCATACCTGCACAGAAGTGATCTAATTATGATTTTGTCTTCATTTTTTATGTAAGGAACCCTTAAAACAAAGACAGAACGGATCTGTTTTTTAACTGCACTCACGAGATTGTTTTTTGGCATCCCAATATTCATCCTTGTCTCTCCATTTTTAATGCATTTATCTCACGAGGACTTCACCTGACAACCCAATTGTAAAGGGTTATTCTGTATCGGAAAGGTCTTATACATTATTTGGATGAGTTACGAGTTATTATAATCCTCCGATAGAAAAAATATGTGGAATTTTTTTTTTTAATATCTAAGAGGATTTAAAGGAAATACACGCTTAGATATCCTTCTTTCTAAAAATAGTAAAAAATATTTCTCCCACTTCAACAAAACCGTATATATTTTACATCAGTAATTTTTTGTTTAGAATTATGCTACATTGTTTTCATCCCAATTTTTGAATAGGAAATGTTACATTTTCAATACAGAGTGAATTTAAATGAAAAAAAATTTGATAATTATTCAAAAACGATTAAAAAAAAGAGTTAACAATACATTTTCTGAAATTATATATCTCTAGCAAGAAACATTTCACGAAATCTTTTCGTTAATAAACAGAATATTTCATTTTCGCAGAAGTATTACGCACCGGACAGCCAAAAATAGTCGATCATTAGATTCGGAAGCAAGTGCCACACATGATAAGCAATAGAGCGGAAGATCTAACAAACTTGTCGTTCATCACGTTTAGGTCCGTAGATAGTTTTCCTTTCATGCTAGACGACACATTCAGGGTGGAGAACAAATGTATCAATCTCTCAAAAAAAAATCTGCTACATTATTCATATGAATAAAAGTCCCATTCCCATAGGAATATTACGAGAAAAACTATTACAAGTTAATACGAAGTATGTGAGTGTATTCGAGAATGATTGTTTATAGATTTGTCTTCACAAGGTATTAATCAACGTTCATCATCTGGTGAGAAGTGGATAAAAATAATCCAAAAGTACTGCACATTATGTTTCACATGCGAAAAAAAAATTAAAGGATTTTAAAGAACAGTTGGTTTTTATGAAATGAAATATTTACTCATTATAAAGTAAATTTGCTAATACTGCATTTAAACCATGTATTTTGTAAAATACACAAAATTCACAAATTGCAATTTGATTTGTAGTTACAAACCAAAATTTAAAATTTGCAGGAAGAGCTTTTAGTTTATGTACCGTATATGTTATAGATATGTGTTTCAGTTTATCTCCGTTGAACCTAAATTTCTGGCTGTTGTAGTAAACTTTATAGTTATTTCTCTAATTTTCACACTTCTCATTCTAATTCTAAACCAATGTCAACAAAATACTTTTGGATGTTATTTTTGTCTCATGATATCTCTGTTTCATCTCTGATGATATGGAATTATAATCACTACTTTTGACAACTTCAAATTTTACCACATATTCTATTAAAAACAAAAGCTTCGATATTAACTTTTCCCTAATAGCAATTCTTTTAGAGGAGACAAAATATTACTGTCCTTATGAACACCTTATCCATAAAAGACTTTATAAAACGCTCAAATGAATAATTAGATATAAAAATAAAAGTTTTAAATTTTCTTCTGAAATGACAGCTGGTGATCCACAGACAAATTTAAATCTTTATTTCTGAATATCATTGAAGAAATTTACTAAAAGCGTTTTATAAACTGTAAACCTTCATGCTCAATCCATATAACTTTAAAAAATAACGCAAATGTAGCCCATCTATACTTGGATCTTTAAGTATACTAGATAGGGTGATTCAAAATGGTTTAAACACTCTCTATTTTTTTTTTACATGTTGAAAAAAAAATGAATTCAAACAGCAAAAGCATTTTTAGTAGAAAAAAAGATTATAACAATGAAATTGTCCTTCCATTAATATTATAAAAAGTACTAATTACAAATTTATACGAACTTCTTAGGCAAAATTTGTAAGTTAGAGAATTTTTTCTTTTGCTGCAATATTTAAACATGCAAAAATCTGCATACCTATATCGTAGAAATAATTCTATTAAAAGGATGGAAGAACTGAAAAATGTTTCATTTTTTTGCAATTTAAAAAATCTATTTCATTCGTGAAAATCGAAGCGCTAGACAAATTTACTATGGAGTTTTTCACGTAAAAATAGATTTACATTTGAAAAACAACTGCATCATATATATACTTAAATAGAGCAATACACAAGCAAAAGTTGTGACTGCTTTTGAATCTTATTTTTAATCGTTGATTCACTTCTTAAATTAACTGTTAAGACCGGTGAAGAGAGCTTGGAAAACAGATAAAAGCTAAAAATATTGAAAAGTAATTTTTAAATGCAAACTAGAAACTGCTGCTTTATATATTCATGAGCCATATACTTTTAGGTTGTCCGTAAGCTGTTTTAATAAAATGAGAGGACTAGTAGTATTCTTCAAGGAGAATATTTTTTATAGGAGAACATTTTATTCAGAAGTATTCAGACAGTAGACACATGGTTGGAGGGTGGCTCTCCATAATTTCAAACAAGGTCCCCGGTTTTCTTAATAACTTTAATAATATTGAAGCTATCTTCGCTAAATTTTACATCGATAAAATATATTGTGTTTAAAATATGATGAGAGCGCAAAAACGTTTAGAATTTGGCTTCAATATAGTCTTTTATGCTTAACACACTGCATACCACAATATGGTGTATGAAGCATCTAGTTTTGTGATTTTTAAGAAGAACAGATTAGGCGACTTCAATACTTTATTTCAGTTATCGTTACATAAGTAGATCTATTGACTTTTTACTTTATTCTTTCGTTACAAGAATTAGACTCATGAAAATTTTTGAATTCCGGTTTTTGACGGGTTTACACGTTCTAGGGTTAAGAAGTTCACGTTCAAAAAACATTTTTCTACAAAATGTCTATCTGTGAGTCTGCCTGTCTGTATGACACATAAATTTTGTGGGCGCTTTATCACTACAGCTAATGCACGGAATTTAATAAAAATGTGTAGTAAGGTAATCACAGATATAAATTGATATTTATTAGTTTTTGGTGTAAATCGCAGTTGAGATGGTGCTGCTATGTTGTATTTTTTTACAATTTACACAACAGTCCTATCCCAAGAACTAGTAATGCGCGGAATTCTATCAAACTTCCTATTTGGTTAGTTTTTGACATGAATTGATAACGTTTAATTTTTGATGCAAATCACTCAACAAATGACTCTGCTCTGCTGCATTTTTCAGGATTACCGCAAAAGCTCTATCTTAAGAATTAATGCATGGATTTTCATCAAACGTCAGATTCAATTAATCTTTGATATAAATTGGTTCTGTGTACATTTTGTCTCAATTTCCAAAGAGGTTGCGCTTCTACGCTGAAGCTTTTCCGATTTCTGCAGTAACTGTATCTCATGAATTTTCATGAAACTTCACATTCAGGTATACCTTGCTAAATATTACTGCTGATTATTTTTGGTATAAATAGCCCAAAGGGTGATGTTTTATACTGCATTTTTCCCGATAGCCGCAATAATCCTATTTCAAGAACTAACGCACGGAATATCATGTCCTCAGAGTCCTTACGATAGGGATAGATTGTCATTTAATTTTGGCACTATTATAGCGCATTTTTAAGTATGAACATGTATGAGACAGAAGAAAATTTTAGGATAGCCATATCTGACTAGTTTCCATTATCTTCATTATTGTTAATGAACGAAAATTCTGTTCTCTTAAAATGTCAGCCAAAAAATAACTCAAGTTGAGCCAAAATTCGCTCATCTCACATTTTGAAAGGCAGCTTCTCATAAGGAGTTGAAACAACTCAGGTGAGTGAGTTGTTTTTAAACACATTAAATCAAGATGAGTTATTTAAATAAGCAATCTAAATCAAGATGAGTAAAGCATTTAACAAACGATTCAGTAAACTACAGCTCTTTCCTGAGAAGCGAAATCCACTCTTTCGTTTTAAGAGTGTGGTTTCACTTAGAGTGAGATACCTATTGTTTTTGATTAAATAATTTGATTGTGATCCAGATTTCTTTTGAAAAATGTGTCAGTCTTTATGGGTACTATCAGTCCACTAATTGCGTAAAAAACAGTTTACGACTACTTATCCTGTATATAAAAGTACACTGAATTAGATATTCAAAAATGACCGACATTTTAGAAGATGTTTTCAAACATGGACCATCTAAAAGTACTTATTGTTTAAAAAGTTAAAATTTTTCGCACATTGTATTCTTATTCGAAAAAAAAATCCTATCTATAGACTCTAAAAAATATTCGCCATTTGCGGAAAAGTTTCCAAACATGAATAATGTGAGAGTATTATTCTATACTTATATAAAATAGTTTGTCCTGAGTGATTGATAATCAACGCACAGCCCAAACTACTGAACCTAGAAACATGAAAATTGGGGAAAATATATTTCTTATGATGTAAGCGTGCACTAAGACGGGATTTTTGAAAATTCACCACTAAGTGGGTTAAATGGGGGGGGGGGGGGGTCGAAATTTGTTTAACATCTTGCTATATTTCATTAGTCGTTATAGGTAGGAACGTGAAATTACAGATTATAAATGTACTAAAAAAATAATTAAACATCTATTTCAGCAATTTTACAAATTCCCCCCACCATAAGGAAATCGAAAGGAAGTCGAAAAGTTTATACCATTCGGCACATCTCAGCGGCCGTTTTAGTAGGAACGTGAAATTGCAGAAAATAAATCTATTATAAAAATAATTAAACATGTGTTTCATCGATTTTAAAATTTCCATCCCCGAAGGGAAAGCTAAAGTGGGCTCTACCGCAAAATTTTCAAACTTTTTTTGGACCTGTGATGTTAGCTATCATCTTAAAGCACTCGGAGTACTCTTTCAGTTTATGGACCTCTCACTCCACCTCCCCATTTTACACACCCGGGTGGAGGCAATTTTCGAACTTTTTTGAAATTGCAGTGTTTTTATCATTTTAAATCGGATTTTTTTGCGCAGCCCCTTGATAAATATTATTTATAATACATGAAAATTTTAAAGAAAGAGAAAGAGGGGGAAAAAGATGTTTTTCGGGGGGAGGGGTACGATAGTTGGATCCCTGGGGAGTACTTTTTCGGCTTTTGCTGGCACTAATCATGTGAGATATACTTGTAAATCTCTGTGACTATTATTTTATGTTATATAGCTCCCGAGTCCCTCCCTCCACTTTGCCTACAAGGGACGGGATATTTTTCTAAATTTAGCAGACACCCTTCATATAATATATCTTTGTTTAGCCCTGTGACCACTTATTCATATAATGCACTTCCTTTGACCATCCTGGGATTATGTTTAACGTATTTAAGTAAAATGTCTCCTAATAATAGTAAAACTATGGAACTGAACTTTAATGAAGTAGAAAAATCAATAAAAAATATTGATCCCATTCACCATTATTTAAGCTATTGTTTTTGACACAAAGGGAACTTTTAATTCTTATTTCTTTGACTATTTTGTTACTTATTGCCAAAAAATTCTAATTTTTGAGACTTAAATTCCTTTACCTTTTTACACTTACTCGCGCCTTTTTTACTTTTTACAACCAGGGAAAGCCGTTACATGACATTTCCACTCATATGGATTCCTTATACCCTCTCATTAGTTTGTTGTTTTTTAATTCAATCTGTTTTTAACTTTTATGTACTTACTAAAATCAACTTGTATTTTATCTGTTTTAGAAATTTCCACCTAAGAGGGTTTAATGGGGTGGTCGTACTTTTAGGACACTCCGATGCATCTCTGCAGCAGTAATAGGTAGAAGCGCGAAATTAAAGATAGCAAATCTACTAAAGAATAGTTAAACATGGTTATTGTAGAGCTAATTTGTCTATTAGGTAGTCAATATGTATTTTGAACCGGATAATGTGAGATTATACGAATAAGTCAACAATTATAACTATCTGATTAGCTATTAAGTTTTTAACCGTTACTAGATGCATTTTGTTTGATAAAAAATTCTTTTAAAGCAACCAACCAGCGTAGTGGGCGAACGCTGCTAGTTGTTTAAAAAGTTACAAGTTTTCGGGTGTTGTATGGTATGGAGCGAAAAAAATGATTTTCTTTTCATCAAAAATGAGTAGGTACCAGAAGTTACCTTTATCCAAGTACATTAATGGCTTGAAATTCTACCGCTGAAAAAAAATAGTTTGAGTCTGTGCTTTCACTCTCAGAAATAAAACTCTCAATTTTAACGATACAGGAATCCTTGGGCTATATTTCGTCGTTTTTGAGGATAATTTTGTATCAAAATCACATGACTTTTAACGAAACATAAACCCTCAAATATTTGACGAAACTGTTGTGTCAATCATGGCCAGATTCAATGCACTTTAAAGAAACAGTTGTGGTAAGTTGTTTGTCAAAGGACGCACTACTTATTTCCGCAATTCTTGCGATTTTACCAAGTAGATATTTGGTTGTTTATGTCAGTCTTGTAATAATTTATTTTAAAACAGTACTTCTTAGCGCTTTTCAAAAAATACTGAAATATGGAAAGTTATTGTTTCTGAAATAGTTATTTTTTAGCTGTTAACATTTTTAGAAATGTTTATTTATTTATTGTTGCTGTTGATATTCGGTATGGTTTAATTCGGAAAGAACTAACTTGTTGTGTTATGCAAAATAGTTCTAAAAGAAAATTTGGTCACTTACATTTCAAAATTCTAGTATCTCTTCTATCCATCCAAGAAATAAATCAAATGAAAACGTACATAACTGATCCCTCACCCTTCTATAAAGAGTAGTGTTAAAATCTTAGCTTTATCTTATAAATTATTTTATAGCATATAAAAAACTTCCCAATATGCACGTCAAAATTCGTTATTTCAGAGCAATAAATTAACCAGGCCATATTTTGACCATTCATTGAGGAAAGAAAATTTCTCTAATAAATTATATTAATTAAGACATATTATAATTATTCGTTAACCAGAAGAAAACCATAACAATAAATTAGCCTTATTTATTAAAACTTAAAAGATATATAACAACATGGATAAAATTACAAACTACTTTAAAAAATATAAACACGCAGTCAAATCCATTATATCTCTTTCGAAACAGAATTATTCAAGGTCCCTACGGCGTAATGGATAAGACAGCGCGCTGTCATACCGAAGGTTGTTAGTTCGAATCCCCTCGATGACGCTTTTTTTCCCCACTGTCAAAAATTACGGGTGCTTCTAAATTTTTCGATAGATGGCATCACCAGCGCTGTTTTGACGAAACTTTTTAAGAAATTACTATCGTCAAATAAGCAAAGAAACTCATTTCGTCTTTCTGACGAAATATTCGCTCGGAGCATTTCCCAGGAAACGGTTTCGTCAAAAACGAAGAAAATTTCCTGAAATCTGAGTATCCATTTCTGAGAGTGTTTGGTCTAAAAGTCGAAATTTTCGGTAAAATACGATATTTAAAAAAAAAAAAATCCTATAGAGCTTGTTTTTTATTTAAAAGTGTTATTTTAATCTTTATTATCAACTACTTAACATGTTTAAACTATAAAAGGAGCAAATCTAATAGTTTTTGGTCGAAAACTCTGCTACCACTATATGGGGAATAGAACGAATTATTGTTTTGAATACAGCTCTTACTTAGTGCCTTCAAAACTAACTGGACATACCTCGTGGAGGTGGCTGCACGTCATGTTCCACCCGTTCCAACCACCCGATTATCTAAGCATTATGTTTTAATTATAAACTGAACTGTATTTATTTAATTGAAGACTGGCATAATTTTTTTATGTATCAACCTAGTTCATCACTTCTTTGTATCCAAGACTTTGGATAATGCTGCTGTGACCTGTTTCACGTATATTTTCACAGCTTGTGTAAAAGAAGACTTGTGTAATCCATTCAGCCATCTACTATCTTAAGCAAAATTTCATGCAATTAATGCACTGGGAGTTTTGTTACCATAAAATTTTTCAATCAATTACATGTTATATACAGGGTGTCTATAAAAGTACTCCGGGGTTTTGAGGCAAAATATTTTAATGAAATAAAAAACATACATACATGTTTTATATATGACTGAAAAGCTTACATTTTCAAGTTTTTTTTAACACTTAGTAAAGTTCTATATGAGCCCCGTTAGTGGCACGGCAGACGTCTAAATGGTATTCTACCTCTTCCCATGTCCTGGCGAGCGTATCTGGGGGGACGGTTGCCACACAATTGACTATTCGTTCCCTGAGATGTTGAACATCACGAATTTTCTCTGCATACACAAGATTCTTGATATGCCCCCAGAAGAAATTTCTATCGTTTCTATGAGACAAATAACACACTGAGCCTTTTGTTGCGGAGTCGCCATCATTTCAAGGTCAACGCCCTGCAGCGCCGCCAACTGTTGATGCAAACATTCCCAATTTGTATGGGTAAAACTTTTTGAGCTACTCTTTTCAGAGAAATCGACTAAATTTTGCTATCGTTTATAGTTAGTGAGATATAAATTTTTAAAACCCCGGAGTTCTTTTATAGACACCCTGTATAATGATAAGCTTGAAAGTTGATTGTAGGTATTTCAAATTTGAGTATGCCATCGTTACTCTACTATTTGTATTTATGATGTGCTGAAAAGCTAGCAATTTAATGTGATGACGATTTTCAGAGAGGATTGTAATCAGAATTTGCTCTGGGTGTGCGAAGCAAGAATTGTTCTAAATATTTTTAGTAGTCTTTTATGTCGTTTTCTGTATTGTTTGGTAGTCGAGAAATTTCCCATAATCTTCTTGAAACATTTTTTAAGGGTGCATTATGTTTGGTAGAAACCATCCTGGGTCATAAACTTAAATTTTTTTGTGTGAACCTATAGACTCTGATCGGTGTTTGTATGAAGGCATAAATGTTTCTTCTCATTTGGAAGCTATCTCTTTGGAAGAAGTTTTGAGGTTTTCTATTCGGTAGTTCTGAGAAATAGCTTTCCTGATGAAATAACTTTGCAAATGACCAATCATGTCATTTCATGTCTGTGCTGGGTACCCTTTTTTAGTTTGAGAAATTAATTTTTCAAAATTATTCTGTTTGATTACAAAATTGCGGTATGAAGTGAATGGAACGTGGACAAAGATTTTCTAATTGGAGCGGTCATTCCATTTGATTTTTTTCATCGATGTTGTCCAGTAAATGACGGAGAGGAAATTCGCGGCAGTGGAAGTAGCATGTGATACATTATGACAATCCATTCTAAGCTTGTCCCACGCACACGCACAATGGCTCACAACAGTGAATAGAATTCTACGTCTTTTAAATGAGCATTCATTGCCCATTAGAGTCTGTATGCACATTTACTCACAATGTATTCCAAATTTGCGCCCGAAGATGGTTTGTCATCGGATATAACCCCTTCTAAAGAAGGGAGCTAAAAGTTAATGGGAAATTACCTGACTGTTAAACAAAACAGAACACAGCATAAAACAAAAACTAAGAAAAGTTATTTAATACAACAGTTGCTTTGCGCATGCAGAACAAATTATGATAATTATGATTGCAATGCTCTCTCACAATTGCCATCACTTCTCTACAGATAATAAACGCAAAAGACAGAGTAAATAATGGCATACGCAAAGCTGGAATATCAAAAATCATGTTTGAAGCAGATCATTATGTAAAAAATATATTTGAATGAAAAAAATGCTGTGTTAACAGAACTTCCAGTCACTTTGAATTAATTAGATACATTTTTAAACGACTTCCAAAAAGGAGAGGAGGTTATCAATTCAACGCGTATGTATTTTTTTATGTATGTTCACCGATTACTCCGAAATTATCCATCCGATTAATTTGGTTTTGGTGTTAAATGAAAGAACTGGTTCTCAAATTGGTGCCACTTCCGTTTCATTGAAATTGGTTCAGTACTTTTTTAGTAATTAGGTAAAAACTAATAAAATTAGTGATTTTTCTCTAATTAAAAGTGTTGAATAAGTTCACTGAATGGAATGCCGACGAATGGCCGAGCGATCTAAGGCGTCTGATATAAGCTCTGGTTCTTGAAAGGGAGAGTGGGTTCGAACCCCACTCCTGACGTTCATGTATACAATATTTTTTCCGTATTATAATTTTTAATCGACTTCAAAAAATGAGGAGAAGGTTACCAATTTAACGCGTATGTATTTTTTTTTATGTATGCTCATTGATTACTCCGAAACTATCCAACATATTAATTTGGTTTTTAGTGAAAAAACACCGTGAACACTGGTGACAATTAATAAATTAAGTAAAACACTTTGTAAAATCACCATAAAAATGGTGACCATTTTATGATGATTTTACAAAGTGTTTTACTTGATTTAATTTGGTTTTTGTGTTAAATGAAAGAGGTTACTCTCGAATTGATACCACTTCCATTTCATCGAAATTGGTTCAGTATTTTTTTAGTAATTAAGCAAAAACTAATAAAATTAATGATTTGTCGCAAATTAAAAATAACATGGACGTTGAATAAGCTTATCGACTGGAGTGCAGTCAGGATGGCCGAGCAGCCTAAGGCGCCAGATTTAATCTCTGGTTCTCGAAAGAGATCTTGGGTTCGAGCCCCACTCCTGACATGTGTGTATAATTTACAGTAATTTTTTCCATATTATAATTTTTATTAACCGACTTCAAAAAAGGAGGAAGAGGTTATCAATTCGACCCGTATGTATATTTTTAATGTATGTTCGCCGATTACTCCGAAACTATCCAACCGATTAATTTGGCTTTTGTGTTAAATGAAAGAGGTTACCCTTGAATTGGTAATTGAATTTCATCAAATTCAGTACTTTTTTAGCAATTAGACAGAAACTAATAAAGTTAGTGATTTCTCACAAATTAAAAGGAACACGAATGTTTAATAAGCTCACCTCTGGAGCGCAGCTCGGATGGCCGAGCGGTCTAAGGTACCAGATTTAAGCTCTGGTTCTCCAAATCGAGAGTGTGTTCGAATCCCACTCCTGAAATACGTGTATAGTTTACGACAATTTTTTCCGTATTAAAATTTTTACTAACCGTCTTCAAAAAATCGTTAACTTTAAACTAAAAAGAGAAAAATAAACTTTTCTACCAAAAATTGAACCGACTTCAAAAACTACTGGAAAGTGAAAAATAATTTTTTTACATAACAGTAATGAGAAATAAAATTAAGAGCGTAGTATTTTCCATGCGTATTATTTTATTTATGTACATTAATTTGATTTTTTGGGGTCGGTTCCAGTCAAGCCAAGTTACATGTAATTTTCCAATAGACACACATCAGAGTATCTACGAGTTTTTTGTACCATTTAATATTTAGATTAAAAAAAATTAACTCTATTCTTTCACGATTTGCACAGGATAATTAATTTTAATTTTGAAATTGGCTTGGCTGGCACCGACTCCAAAAAATCAAATTAATGTACATAAATAAAATAATACGCATGGAATATACTACGCTCTTAATTTTATTTCTCATTACTATTATGTAAAAAAATTATTTTTCACTTTGCAGTAGTTTTTGAAGTCGGTTCAATTTTTGGTAGAAAAGTTTATTGGTAAAGATAATAGATGACTATATGGATTCGATTAATAACATCCCTATGGATCATTTTGGGTGTTTTCTATTACAGAAGCTGTAAAAATATGCATGAAAGAGGTCAGAGCAGCATCATTCAAAATCCGTGGATACAGAGTAGTGATGAACAAGGTTAATACATTGAAAAATTATGCAGGTCTTCGATAAAAAAAATCACAATTCAATGTATAACTAAAAAACTGTGTCTAGATAGTCGGGTCTTCGAGACGGGTGCGTCATGAAAAGCAGTCACCTTCACGAGGTATATCCAGTGTAGTTTCGAAGGCAACTAGGTAAGAACTGTATCCAAAACAACAGTTCGTTATATACCCCATACAGCTGTAACGAAGTTTTTTAACAAAAAGTTGTCAGTTTGGCTTCCGTTATACAGAATGAAGATATCGTTTTACACCTTAAATATGTTAAGCAGTCAATAATAAAAGTTGAAATAACACTTTTAAGTAATAACCAGCTCTGGGAGATTTTTTTTATTTTTTTGAAAAAGCGTCAAATTTTACACAAAATTTCGGTTTTTGGACCAAAATTGTAGACTCAAGTCATTTTTTTACAGCTGTAAATTTTTACGCAATCTATGTACTTGTATAAAGACAACTTTTGGCACTAACCCTTTTTCGATAAAAAATAAATTAACTTTTCTCGCTCCACTCCATTGTACAGTTATTCTTACTATAAATAAAAACATTCCGAAATAAAAAAATATCATCAATAGATTAAAATTGATACAAAAAATTCTTTAAATCTGACTTTATTAGTAATACTTAATATAAAAGAGCTAAGTAATTGAGAAAATAATCTCAAAATCAGAAAAAGTATGAAGAAATAAATTTAAAAGTCTAAAATTTATAAATAAAATAAAATAAAATAAAAATAAAAACTGACGCGCAAATGCTTTTAGTATTTTAAATATTTCGCCTCGTCACTTTAATATTATGGAAAAAAAATTTCGCAACAAAACATTAAATATTAGTCGATGTTTCACTATGCATTGATATTATTTAATTTTTTGTATATAAATATATTTCTCTCTTCGGAGTAATTTATTGCAATATTTTACTTCACACAAATGTTATGCCTTAAATTAATTCATGCTATAACTGTATTATAATAGATGGATTTTGTTTGTGTTATGTAAACGAAAATAAATCCAGTAGTTTTTGCTATTAATTCTAATTTATTCGTTCGCATTAAAATGGAAACGATAGGATGAATTTAGCTTTCATTCTAATATTGGAGAACTGCTTTAGGGTTCAAGATTTCAAAATCAATAACTGTTGCTTACATGTTTTTCATTACCAGGAATAGCAAATCATTCGGAATTTTTTCTGAGATAAACAAGTTAAAATATGTTAACCTTTGTTTTAAGAAGGCAACGTAAATTAAAAATTTTATCAGTTATTTCATAAAGTTCTCATAATAAAAAATGTACTTTTTTACTCTTTTGTAAATTTTTGTTTGAGTAACTACAAGAATGCTGCATATTTTTTATAAATATTTGTGTACAAGAGTATTAGAAAAATTCTTTAATGCATGGGCTACCGATTGTTAAAAGTCATAGATTGCAGTTTTGGAGGGTTTCATGAAGTTTATAATAAAACTCAGAATTTTAATATTATTACTTATTTGAATGTATCGTTCCAACGCAGTCAGAAAATACTGAACAGTTATTCTAAATTTTAAAAAATCGTTGAATATCTTCTTTTAAAATTAGACTTCCGGAGAGAATTCCAGATGTTTAGAAACTGATACAACACTGTGAAACTTCCTGAAAGTGGAATCTACAAACGACACACAGTGGGGCAAAAACCCAAAAAGCTGGCCAAAAGTCGAAAAATGAAGTTACGATTTAGGGAATTTCGATTGTACAGTTGGCTAGAATAATGTTTGGAGAGTCAGAATCTGTATTTAAAAAAAGATTTTTGCTTTGCCCTTACAAGCAGCATCATTTCAAAAATGATGCTTGAAGGAATATCATTTGGAGAGAACAAAAACCGCAAAACAACAGTTCCTCTAAACGCGTGCTATATTTTATAATGTTATCCGATTTTAATGATTTGAAATGGATTCTCCTATGATAGTATGTACTTTATTTGCATGTATTACAAAATTTATATTAAGCACGTAAAAATTAATAAATTCATTGTCATTTTTGATAAAAAATTTTAGAATTTTTTTTTATTATTTTTTTTTTTGTTTTTAAACATCAAAAAGTTTAAATGTTCCACAGTGTTCCGCAACGAAATTTAATGGAACTAATAAGTTGGGCTATTGTCTAGTGATTCATAAAAAACCAGCTGCCTAAAACTGCCTTTCTGCATTTCATGCATATTTTAGTAACAGCAAGTAAAAATGCCACTTTTTCGGCCGCCTAAAAAATTTTGAAATTGACTACTTTTCACATAATTTAGCTGATAAATATTTTTCAAATTTTTGAATTATTCAATTTTATAATAGTTTATTTCCTATTATATTGTAAATAAATACTATAATCATAAGATTACATTAATTTGATAAGTAAGCTCAGTAATGAAAAAATGAAAATAATTCTCTATTACTGATCCGGTAGAATAACATTTTCTTATCTTTATAAGTAGTAATTTTGTTTGTTCCATTATAATTAGAAGAATTATTTTGTCAATGGCTATACTTGCTGATAAAAACTACTGAGCGTATTTCATTAATGCGAGTGAAAATCTTTATGAATATGACTTTCGCCTACATTAGCAATTTGGATTTGTTTTACAAGTGAGGATGTGATGACATATCTATTCTAAGTACATTTAAACAAATATTTAGCTATGAAGATGGTAGGAGGTTCTAATATATTTTTCACTTCTCCCGTGCTATTAGAATACATAAATGTTGCGAATAATTCATGAATCGTTAATTTGAAAATTCCGAGATCTTCATTTCACTACCGGGCCAATCAAGATCCATTTTTTTTCAAGAAACACGGGAGCTACTGTCAATGAATGGTATTGTATTAAACACAGGAGAATTAATTTATTTCTTTTAATACAATCATTGATACGGAAGAAATAGTCGT
This sequence comes from Maratus speculifer, assembly GCA_964019185.1. Classification (NCBI taxonomy): domain Eukaryota; kingdom Metazoa; phylum Arthropoda; class Arachnida; order Araneae; family Salticidae; genus Maratus; species Maratus speculifer. The sequence continues at coordinate 247,784,655 of OZ025293.1, read as the reverse complement.
TAATAACGAATTAGTGTAATACTCGACGTTGCTACCTATGTCAGACAACATCAAAACAGCTTCTTACCGATATGACATTTTAATTAGAAAAGGATAGAGATAATTTAGAATTCAGAATTCCGTATTCCGTTACATGCTAAGATGCTTAGAGAGGGCTTACACCTCGCAGACAAATTGGATAGAAAAAATGGAAAGCTCGTACTCTGCATGAAAAGAAGAACACTGAAATTGCAAAATAAAATATGCAAAAAATATTTCGTTTAGAATTAACTTATACAATTGACAACAATTACAATAACAATTATTATTGATTACAATTGACTTCTTGTCAGGAAACCAAATCTCAGATTTGGAAGCACAAATGATGGCAATACAATTCAACGATTCTTTGAAAACACAACTATTTGTGCTTCTATAACGAGCGGTACGAAGATTTGATAAAACGATTCTATGTCATAAATAATTTCTTGTATCCATGGCATTTATTTGATCAATTTCGAAGATTTTTCCTAACAAACAGCTCGTAGATTTAAACTACATCCCTGGTTCTATATGCCTACTTCAGTGCACAAACTATTTATTAATGACAAAGAAATAACATTATCTTCATTACTGCCAATTTGCCAAACGCCATAAGATACTCAAGGTTCATGCAACAAACTGATCAAAAGGCATTGAGAAGATTTATCGCAAACATGCAGTAGCGCAAGAAAATGAAAGGTGTTTTTATGTCTTTTAATGTCACCAGATTATTTCATTTCAAGTTTAGGTAAATTATTGTAGAAGAAATTAAAAATAATTGACCCTAAGAGTCACAGGATTTTCTAATACTGCGAACAAGCTCTGCTAACTATTTCGACACCTTGACTTCTGAAGAATTTTTTATTATACTACAATTGATTTTAAAGATGAATTTCTGGAATAAATTTTCTTTTTATTTTAATAATATAAAAAATAAAGAGTCTAGTATTTTACTTTCCTTTAATGTACTTAAATTTCGATTAAATGTCTCTTGGTTCCTTGAAAATTCCTTTTTAAGTTTAGCCTCGAAATTTTAAATTTTATTTAAATCAAATTGTTTTTACTTTTAATCTGTCATTTTATTTATTTATTTATTTTTAAAGTTTAACTTTTGAATCCTAATAAGCATCCTGAAAAGTTTACGAAATTTCATACAAATGGAATAACTTTCGCGACATAGTAGTTTTTGTTCCACCATATTTTATCCGCCATTTTTTTAAATTTTAATTTTGTATTAGCTTACTTAGCATCCTAAAAAACGCCTGTATACGGATTTTCGTGCAATTCGAATAACATTTTCATATTTTGGCCAGCTTTTCCGGATTTTGCCCCACTGTGCGACAGTCTGAATGTCTTCAGACAACTTCATTCTGCGTTATTTAGTGATTTGACACAGTGTATCAAATATGGTGAGTTCACAGTGCAATTTTCAAAAGATGGTAACACGAAAACTATGCGTGTGACTGAAAAAGGCTTAATCTGGTGACTCATAAAAAAAACAACTGCCACTGTGAATTCATTTTAAAGTCACGAAATAGCGTCACATGAGCGTAATACCGAGGTAAATAATGATAGTTTCGTTCACCTTAGTAATGGTTCCATTTGTGAAAAGTTAGAATGTTTGATATCACATAGTTTGGTTATAGTATTGTAGAGATTGTATTTCCTACACTTGCCATTTATATGAGTTACTTTTAACCACCTAGAACTAACTTTCTGGTAGATATTTGAATTAAGTGTTTTCCCTTAAATTATGCACAACAGTCTTTCTCGCCCTCCTCTCTCTACCTCGTCTCTCACTCTTCTCTCTCCTTCCATCCATCTCTCCATCCATCTCTCTCTCTGTCCGTCACTCTCTCCGTCCATCTCTCTTTCTCCCTCTCTCTCCTTCCATCCATCTCTCCATCCATCTCTCTCTCCGTCCGTCTCTCTCTCCGTCCATCTCTCTTTCTCCCTCTCTCTCTATATATATAAGGTATTTGTACCCTATATGGACAGGGATCTCAATATGGACACCCCTAATATTTTTAAAGGTAATAATTTTAATCGAGAGATGGCTCAACATTTTCGCGAAGAAAAGCAGTTGAAAAGATAATTAAGGCTGGAAAGTGTAAAAAAGCGCGCTATTCTCTATTTACGAGGAAACCTGTTATTTCGAGATGTGCTGATCTTAAATACTTGTAAAATTAAATTCTTATTAGATATGGTAAAATTACATTAAATGCTGAAAAGTGGAGTATTTTAGCAGCTAATAAAACATATTTTCGATTGCTATTGCATATTTTGCTTTAAAATATTTTCCTTATTCATTTGTTACTAGATTTAGTAAAACTACGCCCGGTTCCCAATATGGACAGCTTATGTCCCCATCGACTACAACTGTAAGAAAGAAGAAAAATTAACGTTGCCAAGCAATAAATTGAAAAGGCATCAAAGTGGTAAAATCTTTGTTCAACAAGATGCCATTTGAACAATCCCTCCAAAACCTTCCCAACAAACACATAACTTGTGGGCCATTAAAGGTGTCGTTAACGTTGGCCCAAAGTGTTTGGTGACGGCCCGCCATCCTATGCCGTAACGGCTCCGTCAAAAAACTGTCACGCCGGCCAGAACGCGGACACAAGATGAGGCCCACAAATGTGCCATAAACTTTTTATCAAAATATCAGACAGCCTCAAACTTGCCACAGTTATTCTTTTAAAGGCCATTAACAATCAGAGCTAGCCATAAGTGCGCCCTAGCCATGCCATTTGTGTTTTGTAAGAATTAAGTTTAGCCAAAAGCTGCCCACAAAAGAGCCCTTTATGATTTATTCTATCCAAAAGCCTGCAACTACCATGCCATAAAAATTATTTAAGCATAAATTCAAAATCTATTTAATAAAAAATATCTATTAAAGAACTGCTTGAATGATTAAATGTTTTTGCATGAAAAATAAATATATTAAGAATAATTTAGGTACAATAAAATATATGTATATATAAATTTACTTTTCTTGAATTTTCGAAAATTTTCCAAAATACAATACTTCGCATATTGAATTTAATAATTTGTTTATTTATTCTATTATGCATTAAATATATATATATAAATAATGCAATTTATAAACAGTTGCATTTCATATACAATTTGAAAAATAAAATTAGTATGCCAAACATTGTATTTTCAATAAGCTCAAGATAAATAAATTTATACATTTTTGAAAAATGAACCGAAATCATTATTACTATATTTATTTTTCATGAAAAAACATTTGTTATTCAAGCAATTATTCAACAATTATTTTTTATTCAACACGTTTTGAACTTACGCCTAAATAACATACTATATTCTTAATATGATTTATTATGTACTTTATATTAAAATAGATCTATTTTATGTATGTATGTGGTGTTTTGTTTAGCTTATTCTTAAGTCTGCCCATTCATTAAAGTACATGAAATCACAATAATTTTTGCATCATTTTCAAAAAAAAAAAAAAAAAAAAAAAAAAAAAAAAACACAGCTATTTAAAAATAAATAAAATATACAGTTTGATGTTTACATAAGTCACGAAACTTTTTTTTTGTATACATATATATATAGATAAAATCATGTTTCGTATTTCGAAAGTATTTCGAGCAATTAATATTGACTTTTTCCTTTACTCAATTTCTTTTTTGCATAAAAATTATTTAGTTGTTGCTTTTAATGGCATTTTCACCACCGATAAATTATTATCCGGACTTGGAGGGGAAAACCCTTTTCTTTGAAAGTTGAATAAAAAAGAAAGAAAAATCATATGGAAACAATTAATTTTAATTAAACTAAAATATTAAGAAAGTAGTATCAAAAATTCACAATGTTTAAAATCGATTTATATAATCCCCACTACAAAACATTTATTAAAACAAAAAAATCAATTTACTGCTACAAACTAAATAAAATTTTGCATTATTTTGGAGAAAACTATAATTAATAAATATTAAATAAATGTTATTCTACCTTTTCGTAAACCAAAATATGTTTTAAAATCAAAAAGTAGCAGACAAAAGCTACTTTGCGTCCTCTAAAATCATAAAAGCTAATAATGCTAACATTTACATTTTTTATGCCGTTCTAATACAAAAACAAATACAATAAAATGATGCAAAAATATTTCAGAGTTAAAAATCTTTAATGAATAGACAAAAAATTAAGACTTACAATATTTTCCGTGTAAATACCTCTTACTTTCAGAGATAAAGCGACCACAAGCTAGCACCTGCGAGCTAGCGATGCGACCGGCAGGAATGAAGTCCAAATAACAAATAGATACTTGACAACATCTGGGTGGCAGAGGGGTGGGGGGATGAGTCAGCGAAAAATAAGAGGTCACTGGCGTGCCCTTGAAAACCGTGAGAGAGGGAGGAAGATGGGAAATCATTTTACAACCCTTTTTTAACGAGACGTTTCTCAAATTTACAAACAACTCTTCAGAATTTCAAGTACAGTAACTCTGTCTAAGGTGAAATAGATTGGAATCGAGAAAATTTCCCATTGTAGACAATATTCCGCCTTAAACAAATTTTACTCTATGTCTGTAGATTTGCAGAGACTTGAAAATTTTTGCGAGATAGATAGATTTCCGTCTTACACAGTGTCCGCCTCACAGAGGTATTACTGCAGTTGAATCACCTTTTTATAAATAAAAGATTATATGATGTTTTGAAACAAAACAAAAAAATCATATTATAGAAGTAAAAGTTAAAAAATATGCATATCTATAAAATATTTTTATCACAGTTTTAGGCATACATTTATTTCTCTAAGAAAACAATTTCAAGAAATGATAATACGACCTTTAGTGAATTTAAAGAAATCATTGAAAAATCCTTCCTTAAACTGAGATTCTACTGGGCTAAGGTTTTAAATTTAAAAAAAAAATGTTTAAAAAAATGTTTTTTTTTTTTTTTTTGCACCACTCAATGGTCCGAAACTTTATGACATATTTTGTATTTTTAAGTTGAATGTTCATTAAAGCGATTTTTCATCGAGCAGTTTTCCTTTAATTTTTTTAAAATATATGCATGAGTTACATATTGTTGAATTTTTATGATTTCCATTTTTCACCATTTCCTGCGCTGTCGCGTCCGGATACTTGGTACAAAACCTCAAACTTGACAGCATATTGTAAAAGATCTGCTACCTTTTCTGAAATTTACTTTTATAGAAGGACGTTTTTCTATTTTAATATTTATTTTAAATTATTTTAATCTATTTTAAATATTTTTTCCCTTTTCTTTCTGTTATTTTTTAATGATGAGTGTAAAAAGGCGCCGGTGAACAAAAATGTATGGAAGTGTGGATACCATTTCAGATATACACATTTATAAAGAAATGAAAAAAGTTGTTTGATTCCAAAAACAATTTTCATTCATTTCTGTACAAAAATATTTAAATGCATAAGAAAGTAATTTATGTAACAAAATGTATCAAAAGCATGTTTTTACGCAGGAAAAAAGTAAAACACTTTTGATACAAAATGAACAAAAGAATAAAAAAAAATGTATTGTTCTACTAAAACATTATTCATTTTAAGGGAAAATTATCAGCCCCATAACCTCTGCCTTCCAACCCGCTTGCAGAGGCAAAAAAAATCAAAATTCCTTTTTTTTTTTTTTAACAATTTTTCCATTTTTGAGTTTAAAAAAAATAAAATAAAATAAAGTTTTCCTTTTGCTTTACAGATAGGTGGGGGGCGGGGGGGAAAGAGACAGAGACGATTTAGGCACAATCTAAAGGCTTTTTCTATTTTAATATTTATTTTAAATTATTTTAATGTATTTTAAATATTTATTTATATTCTTTTAGTTATTTTTTTTATAAATAATGAATGCAAAAGGGCACCTGAAGAAATTATTTGGAATATGTATACATTTTGGGAACAATATTTATTATTTAAAAAAAATATTTTTAAATTAAATAAAATTATGTCATGTATTTAACTGTCTTAAATATAAACCTTACAACATATTTATATGTTTAGCAAAACTCAGATTTGAAGTAGTTTTTGAAAGAAATGAAGACCAAAAATACCCTTTCTCTTTTAAATAAAAATGCTGGTTAGATTATAATGGCCCTCTGCTTTCTAAAGTATGAAACGCCATTACACTATTGCCAGAAATTGACCCTTAGGAGTTGGCCGGCAAAGTAAATGTAACTGTTCTCTCATCGCCGATCCGTTACTGGCTCGGCGGTAGCTGCCGCAACTAGCGGCGGGTCATTTACGATACCGCATTGTTTTGTTACAAATGGCCTTAACTCCTTCTGGCCGCAATGAAATCGCCTGTCGGCCGTAAGTCATGTGTTTGTGGGGTTCCTCCAAAAAACCCTTGCAGAAAAATAAAAAAAAGCCCCCCCTCGCCAGTAGGATATCTGTTGGCGAAATCATAGGCGCCAATGGTATGACTTCCTCAACAAAAGAGAGCTGCTTCTTTTGCAGTATTGATGCTTTTTATAACATGCGGCCATGCATCACATGTGGCAGATATGTTCATGAGGATTATATGGGACTTACTGCCCATGGTGAAAAAGTTTCTACTTGTTTATGCTGTGAGGACTGTCTTATAACAAATGTAAATTCGCAGACAGATGCTATAAAGCTAAGTAAAACCAACAATATTATTTCATAATATTAGTAACTAAGGGGCTTTACATGGGTCTTCGAAGGGTAAAAGCCGAAAATGATCCTCCCTTTTCGAAAATGCATGTTCTAAAGATATTTACTGTCCCCCCTCCTCCTCCGAATACTTTAAGATACATTTTTTTATTCCCTCTTCTCTAAAATCCCTTGGAAAAGTGGCTCTTCCATACACACTGTGTAGAAAGCCAATAAGGAAACACCTGTCCATAATAGGGACAGGTAGTTACTTATATGGACACTTGTAAACATTTTTTGTTTTTATCATATAAATTAAATCAGAATAATTTCAAGGTCGCTAATTTCAATAATGATAGTCAATAGTGCAAGGATAGTGGACACACATTTTTGGAGTCGTCTGACTTGTACATGGGGGTGAAAAAAATACATTTTCCTTAAGGTGTTCATGTAGGGTACAGGTACTATACATATTATTTGAAATTCTCTTTATTATTAAAGCGATCATTTAATGAGAGATGAAAGTAACATTTCTATTTATTTATCTCGAACATAAATGGAAAGTCGCTATGAAAAGGTTTTATTTAATTTTATCATATACTATACAGCGTTATTTTCTAGCTTCAAAATATCCCGATTAGACCAAATATTTACTTTATAAGTCTACAGTGTTTCAATACATGTTTACTTTGTAACTAGTATTTTAATATATTTGTAAAAGAAATGAAAGAGAAAAAAATTCTAGTTGGAAGCTCTAAAAATGGCCTAAAAAAAGAAGTATTCAAAAGTATTCAAAAATGAGAAATGCCGTCTGTGGCAATAGCTTAAAATTAAAATATATACACAAAGGATTATATATATATATATATATATATATATATATATATATATATAAGACCATTAATAGTAAACAATATTAACCATTTGAAATTAACCATTGAATTTAATAACTTATATCACATTGAATATGGAAGGAAAAAGAATAATATGAATACAAATGGAATTTGTAGAACCAAAGCAGAATCTTCAGGTCCCAAATACTTTGGAACTACAAATGGAGTGTGTGGTTTCATCTTCGTATTTGCCATGAGAAAGCAAAACAATACGAATATGGGACTACCAACGCACATAAAACCAAAATTACTTAAAGAAATACCAAGTAATCTGTAGTAGATATTGAAAAAAATAAAACAGTTATGAGCTATAAAGTAGAATGAATCCCGAATGCTCTACCTTAACCCTGATATTGCACGTGGTAAATTAAAACATGAAGTATTCATATATCATGACAGAAAAATGGAGATAATAAAATAATATAAACAAAAAACGACTTATCGCACACATCATAATATTAAATTAATAAATTAATTAAAAGCAGAATAATGTAATAACAGTAAAAATAAACCATACACCATAGTTTATTCTATTATTATTATATTCAATAACATTTATATTCACTATGCTAGGCTGAACTCAATATCTTAATTAAGGAAGGTTAAAGATTAAAAAATACCTTATTGAGAAATGTACCCTATACATTTAGTAGTGATTTAATACACTCATTTATTAAAAGTGAAGTGCAATTTAAATATATATACATACATATATATATATATATATATATATATATATATATATATATATATATATATACAGGGTGAACGTAAAGTCCCAGCCCATTTTGCAGAAATAATTGCTGCATGGATTTTATATTACAGGGGAATGATACTCCGAGGATATGCTAACAACATAAGACCGAATTGCGGTTGTAGCGGCACGTTTGCGTGGTCAGACATTCGAGGAGGTCAGGGAGACATTTTGTAAAAAATTTGGAAGAGAGGTTGCAACACGAGAAAATATCCGAAAAATGGTGAAAAAAATTTGTGCATCGGATCTGTCCTCGGTGAGAAACGTGCAGGGCGACCATGATGTCAACTGAAACAGTTACAAAGCTGACAGTCCTAAAACAACGCATAAGCCAAGCATGCGAAATGATCATCGTGGGGATGTTGGAAAAGTGTTTCGAGCTAAAATGAACCGGTGGAAAACTTGTTTCGAACTCGATGGACATCACGTTGAAAAGTACTAATATGCTGTATAATACTAGTGAAATATAAAATTCATGAATAAATTATTTCTACAAAATGGGCTGGAACTTTATGTTCACCCTGTATATATATATATATATATATATATATATATATATATTTGAAATTTTTATAAGGAAATCTTTTTTTTTTTCACGTCAATTCTATTTACCTTAAATACAAATATAATAATTTCCTTGTGCCGAAGAGTTGAATTACGTTAAAATAAAAATAAAATGAAGCAATGAAAAATTATTAAACTTTTTTTGGAATTAGTAAATTGAAAATATTTATTGTATATCTTATTTTATATATTGTATTTATGTCTACTAATCAAAGCTTTTGTTATCTATATTAAAAATAAACAAGAAAACACACAGACATATAAATCTTATTATCAGTTGATACGATGAATTTATTATCTTCGGTTTGAAAAGAATCTGTCATAGCGAAACGCTATAATAAATTATAAATATACTTCAAACCATATTAAAATGTTATAGGTTAAAAGAAAATGTAAACGAAATTTTCTTAATGTTGAGTTAATCAAATTAAGATATTAACACAAATGTTCTAAGTACAATCTTTTTTGTATCGTTTATCTAAATTTATTATTTTTGTACCCATTTCAAATGAAAATAGTATACTTTACGCAATAATGATTGAAAAATAACATATTTAAATTTGAATTTTGACTAATGGATTATACTTTCATTATATTATATATATATTCATACTAAGATGGATTTAATAAAAAGAAATTTCATATTTTTAGCCAGTTTAAGCATTTTATTAGGTTTCGTTCATCTGACGTTCATAATATCCATCTGCTATAAGAAAATTTCAGTATTATTGAAACACATACGTTAAAGTTCTGCACACTTAAAAAGTATGTTGTAAACATAGAAAACTCTTGAGCTCAACTTTGGGGATACTATACTGATTCAAGGCCACTTTTTAAAAAATCACATTGTAGCGGGAAAAAATGTTAAATTGAATTATATTTCACATAAAAAAAATTGCTGCAATATTTTCAAAATACATTTTTCTTCATTGGAATATGCACTATATTGTTAAAGGTAATTGGCCACTTTCAGTTTTGGGCGTTTTGTTAAATATCTAGAAAAATATATCAGCAAATATTCTGAAACTCCAGCTATGTAACGAAAGTAACACAGATCATATACTTCCGGGAAGATTTTATCCCAAAATCCCGCAGGGGACCGTCAACAAACTAAAAAAAGAGCGACGATCTTTTGGATATTTTGGAGATTATGATTAAGTGACTTATTGTAATAAACTTTGTTCATTATTATGAAAATAGCATGTATACTCGTGGAAAAATTAAGGTTTCTTATAAAAACAGTACCAAATTTTGACAAGTTTCTTGCTTCTAATTTGCAGAGTTCTTAATATAAAAAAAATATTCTTTTCAGAAAATACGACAAACAACATTATACATATTATCTTGTAATAAAAATTAAAAAATTAAAAAGTTGTATGAAAAATGAGCTGGTTTACTAAAATTTGTTTCAATGCCCATGCATGAAAGCAATCAAAATGTTATTGGCACAATGTGTTAGCTAAATGTGTAGAAAAACTTTTCTAAAAGTCTGCAAAACATCATTTGAAAATTCTGAAAGTGATCATAGATGCATTAAGCTCAAAACCCGTTGTTCCCAAAATGAAGCAAAGATGTGAGGAGATGTATCAATATATCCATTGATTAGTGTTAAAGTAGTATACAAAACACAACACGTACTACTGTATTTGGATACAACCCCTCATCTTTTTTCTTCATTTTGGGAATAACGGACTTTGAACTTATTCTATCGATGATTATTTTTAGAATTTTCAAGCTATGTTTTTGAGACTTTCACAAAAGTTGCTCTATACATCTAGCTAAGACGTTATGTAAATTGCATTTTGATTGCGTTGAAAGCATGCTCAGTGAAACATTATTTAGGAAATCTGCTCATTTTTCATATAATTTTTATTATTTTTTCATTCTGATTACAGTGTATTATGTACAATTTTTTTTTGATATTCTCTGAAAATAACAATTTTTTAAATGAAGAACTCTGTAAATTATAAGATAAAAACTTAGATAATTGTGGAACAATTTTTATAAAAATCGTAACTTCTCAGCCAGTGTACATGCTATCCTCAGAAAAATGAACACAGTTTGTAACAATAAGCCTTATTATCAAACTGTGTATTTGAAGGCTATTTTTACATTAGTTTTGACAGGAACAATCCAAAATAATTTATTGACTGTCCCTTATTTGATTTCCGGAAAAAAAGTCCCGGAAATATATGACCCGTACTATTGTGCTCACTCACCTGGAGTTTCAGAACAATTCTTCATGTTTTTTTTTTCTAGACATTTAAAAAAATCGTCTGAAATCGCAAGTGGCTGGTTACTTTTGGCTATATAGTGTATAAATAAAACTTTGCGTATAAAACATTAAGAAAGGGATATTGTAGGAAAGCAAAATAAAGTGTGCTTAAAAATCATTGAATAATATTCTTAAAAACTGTTGCATTAGTGAGAGATTTCCGATGAAGATTTTTTAAATTTTCCAACGTAGTTAAAGAGAGCTTATGATTTAAATTTGTCTGTCCGTCTGGCTATGCTACAATCTACGCTCTGATTCCCGTAAATACACTCGGATTTTCATGAAATCAATACAAGTTACGTGCGTTAACAAAGGCATGTTTGTTCTTTATTGAATATGAAGTGTTTAGCATTAATAATTCATTTACAGGGGCACTCAAAAAATTCTGTTATATTACGGTTAGTTGGGGAAAAATTGTTTGAAAGTTAGTGAACTTTATTTATTTTAGTGGCATTGCGCTATTTCAAGCGCATTGATATAAACCCTTCAATCTCACTACAAGATGTTTATTACAGAACAGGGGATTTCAGCATTTATCGTTGACGTACAACGACACACAAAAGAAATTTGTTACAGTTCTGTCTTTCATCAATAACTTCTGATAATTAAGTTTTCAATGTCGATATGCAGTTTCCAATTGAAATAACCTTTTTAATGTTATTAGTTTCTACAAATTCTGCGTCTCGTGTACTTGTGATTCCATTCAAAATCTACAAGTCAGTTGTGGTTTACTCGTAACGGATTTTAATGAAAATCAGCATAAAATTAGATCATTTTTATTTGTGAGTAAGAGCAAAAGTAATAGATTCAGGCTTGTTGTTTATTTCAGTATCAAAACATACATTAAAACTTGACATAAAAGCAAGGCTCTGTCTACATGCTTGAAATTTCAATTTTGATTATTACAAGGCTCTGTCTACATGCTTGAAATTTCAATTTTGATTATTAGTCTTAGGAATAGAAAGACTGTATCAAATATAATTAACAACTAACAAGGTATCATAAGTAATAAATTAGCGTAATTTATTGATTGCCTTTATTTTTCTTAACGAGAAATAAATAAATTTTGAAAAAGTTTGAGTCAAAAATCGAATTTTTATATTATTTGTTTGAACATGAAGGTTGAATACATTTGTTTGTTTGAACACACTTAAAGTTTTATTATTAAAAAACGCTATAAATAAGGACATATGTTTTAAATGCAGAAAGTTTCTTTCTTGCCTTTTTTTTAATTGGAAAAAAAAAAAACAGTGAACATTTTTAAAACGAAAGTGCAACATTCCTACTACTAGTTTGAATATAAAGAAAAGCTTTAAAAATATTTAAATTATTTGACAATATAGATAAATATTCCAAGTACAGAAACTTTCTATTAGTCAGTTTTTGACTATCTATATTAAAATATTTTTGAACAAGAATGTTTTAAAATGCACTATAATTAAAAAAATATTTAAATTGTATACGATATACATGGCAGCACTATTATTTTTTCTGAAATCCAGTGAAATTTTGAAGAACAATGGATCACAGAATGAAATAAATGTTACCTTTTTTAATCTAATTTTCTATGCTAGCAATTAGAAGGCAAAGTTGAATTATTTTGCGTATATCATATGCTTATTGATGTTCATACCTCTACAATGTTTTACGTGTCTGATGTTGCCTTTAACTAAAATTCGCAGCTACAAAAGAGTAAAAATTGCGATTGCGGTTTTCATTTTTTTAATATTATTTTGGAAGATGAAGGATGTAAATGCCAACTTCCAAACTTTAGCAATGTGATTCTCATGTGTAACACTACACCAGGCACTAATTTCAAAGATATTTTTAAATTCCTTTGATCTTTAATTTTCTCAAAATTGGCAAGTTAAATTTCCAGAGGTTAGAATATTATTAAAAAATAATGTCTGTTAAATAGTTTTCAAGATACGGAACGTCACACCTGCAACTTTGAACGATTGCACACATGCCATTCGATATCAAAAGTCTTTAATTGTCCGGAATTTCCGGAATTGAGAAAATATTTTACTTTTTGTCAAGATATCTTGCATAGCTCTATTTAAGTATAAACTAAATCTGCGAATCAACTTTTATTAAAATCGGGGCCCCGACCTTCTTTTTATTTTTTACTCATTTTGTATGGAATAACCCATGCAGAAGTGTATAAAAAATTCCTATACCATTTTCTTTATTATTGAAAATTGTTAAATGGGGAGCTTTAACTGTAGCATGCATTTCCTAATTAAACTGAATTGTTGCATGCACTTAGTTTATAGATAAAAATATCGTATATAGGACAGGTCAAAAAATGGTTAATTTTTCTACTGTAAACGGGATTAGCTGAAATTGGGATTTTAAGTGTGCGAATGCGTTTCCAAACACTGTAAAACATTTGTATAACGTTACTCCATAAAATTGGTGGCAGCCTTGCTGCCTCCAATTTTGTGGAGTAATTTAACTGATATAACTTTTATAACATTGCGAAGTTACACCAGTAATGTATGTTTAAATTACATCATTATATAAGTGAAAATTTACTCTGTAAAGAGGAAGTCGTAGTTTCCAACAATTTTATGGAGTAACGTAATACAAATGTTTTACAGTGAATGGCTCAATTAGACATCCTATTTTAACTTATTAAACTATGAAGTTTGTTACATTATTCTGAATGTGACGGAAAATGTTTCATAATCCATGCTTAACTCATGATTTTTCTTTCTTTTTTAAACTGATTTTTTTGGAATTCTTTAATATTTCCTACCTATTTTTTTCCTTTTTTTATAAACGTACATCCGTGCTTAAAATATTTTTTCTTGACCTTTTTGTCATTATAGAAACGAATTTGTTTCAAAATACTAATATACTTTCACAGTATAAATAACGTCACATGGAGCTGGAAATTTTAACTACATGTCAATAATGTCAGAAAACATGCTTGAGATTGAGATGAAAAAAATAAACATTTACATCAATACAAAGTGGAATTTCTTATGAATGCAAAGATGTCTTTTATTAACTCTGCACATTTTCGGGATGCCGTTTTTAAATTTTTTAAAGCTTTAAGATACAAATCTGTAACTAAAATTTAATAAATATTATTTGAAAATTAAACAATCAATTTGCATATGTATATTAGAAGACTTATTTGTCCCAAAGTAACTTTTTTCCCCATTAATCTAAAAATATTCAGTACTTCTCTTTATTACAAGAATCAAATTATGCTGAGTAAGTTTTGGATAGAAATAGGCTTCCGTTTCTTTTATCTGCGATGCCAGGGACCTTAAAATTTATTTATAACTTTCTTTCGTTCTGTATTTCTGAAAATCGCTATTCTTTAGTAAATCGATTAATATTCTGATATTTTCTCTATTAAATGTACATATTAATTTTAAGATGTTTTAAAAACCTATTTTAAATACAGCTAAAAATGACCAGCAAATTGGTGGTTGTTTATAAAAAAATATGTATAAATGATCCATTTTATAACAAGTAAGAAAAATCATGCGTTAAGCATAGATTATGAAGCACTTTCCAACACTTCATGAAATCTTTAGCAAAACTTCGTTAATTATTGAAATAAGGGTATATAGCCAAATACGTATTCCAATACTTTTGAACAGCCCTGTATTTGATCTGTCAGTTGATATACATATTATAAAATGGGAAAATTTAGTTTAGCAAGAAAAAAGCTTAAAATTTCTTTTTGAGTAATTTGTACTAATAAATGGGAAACATAGTTGAAAACTTTTGTTCAGCCCTGTAGTTTACCTTGTATCTTTATTGCAAGTCAGTAAAACGCTAAAATTCCTTTTAAACTAAAACACTCTTAAAACAGCTGAAACCACATTGTTATAAATTATCATTCATAGGTGTACACAATTCTTTGCGTGGCCCTGTATATCATTTAATCTATATTCTACAAAAATTTCTTTGTAAATTGAATGCAGTTAAGCGTAAAAATGTATACCTTATTTAAGAACCACCTTTAAGTAATTTACGCACATACTCAGTAACGTTGGTGAGCTCTTTTGGATAGCTCTGTATATCAACTATAACATTTATACACACCCTTATAATGTACAAAGATTTAGTGAAACTTAAATGCGTATATCATAATTAAAATGTATTACATCCATCCATCAGCCACCATCGGAAACAAATACAGTCCGTCGTAAGGAATATACTATTTGAAATCTTTTGTATGTTTTCAACTTTGTTGGAAAGTGCTAAAAAAGAAAAAATACAGATTTATAACTTTTTACAATTATTTATTTTCTTCTTTTCCTCTTTTTTTTTTTTTTTTTTTTTTTTTTTTTTTTTTTTTTTTTACAGAATAAAACAACATTTGAAAGCTAACATAAGGGGTTAATTCAATTCAAGTCGTAAACTAGCATTATTTGGATTTTAAATTCATCATTCTCATTTTTTATTATAAGAGAAGTAATTTAAATCCTTACAAATTTTCATTTTAAATTCATTTATTAGTGTCATATTATTGTATTTATACATTCAAAAGTATTGTATTTCAGATTGTTCCTAAAATTTTCTGTAAGTAAACTATTTGATTAATTAAAAGAATTCGAAAAAAAAATTATACAAATTAAGAAAATATTAATTAAATTTTCTGAAGTTTGATTAAATAAATTGATATATGTTATTCGCAGAACATGAAACGCTTGACTACTTGACATTTTTTTTCTTTTTAGCACTTTACAACGAAGTTGAAAAGTTTTATACGTTTATAACACTTTCCAAAAGTTTGAAAAGTGCTTATGCATTGTTTGAAAAGCGCTTATGCATTCGGTTTGTCTGTCCGTCTGTCCGTCTGTCAGTCTCTCCTTCTGCCCGTCTGTCCGCGCTCTAAAACCTCTAAATATACTCGAATTGCCCTGAAATATTTGTATGTTATTGATGTTTACCCTAGCACAAAGCCTATTGAAAATGAAGTTTCTACCATGACAAGTTTATTTACAGGGAGAGTTAAACATTTCCCATTACATTACGGCCTATGGGGAAAAATCGTTTCAAAGGCGTTTTAAAGATGTTACACCCTGTCAAACATATTAAAATTTACATGCATTTACAAGATGCATTAAAATATGCATTCTATAAAATATAAAGTGAAAATGTAGCTATTATTCATTTACAGGGCCACACAAAAGAATTCCATTAGATAATGGTAAAAGGGGGAATTGTATGTGACATACTTTAAATATATTAAACTGTTTCATGTATAACAAAATTGATATATGTCACTGAGGCTTAATATAAATTATACGATACTGTCTTGCATAATATGAAGTACATTGCATTTACTGGGACACACAAAAGATTTCAAATAGTATATTCCTTCCGACGGACTGTATATGTTTCCGATGATGGCTGATGGATGGGTGTAATACATTTTAATTATGATATACGCATTTCAGTTTCACTAAATCTTTGTACATTGTAAGGGTGTGTATAAACGCTATAGTTGATATACAAGGCTATCCAAAAGAGCTCGCCAACGTTACTGAGTATAAGCGTAAATTACTGAAAGGTTATTATTAAATAAGATATACATTTTTACGCTGAACTGCATTCAATTTACAAAGAAATGCTTGCAGAATATAGATAAAATGCTATACAGGGCCTGGCAAAGAATTGTTTGGCTATATATGAATATATATTTGGCTATATACCCTTATTTCCCTAATTAACGAAGTTTTGTTAAAGATTTCATGAAGTGTTGGAAAGTGCTTCATAATCTATGCTTACGCATGATTTGTCTTATATGTTTAAATTATAAAACGTCTATAAAAGAATGAATGCATAATAGCTAAATGTTAGAGTCTTAAGAGTTTTTAATATAGCACTAATATCACTGTCTACAAGCAGTAATTCTTAAATTTAAGTGATCTATCTGGCTCAAAATTATTTGTAAGGACTTTACTTTTATAGTTCACTAAAATGTTACATTAAATTTCTTCCGTAATTACAATTTAAAACTGGGAGGAGTCAAAGAATCACTCTTTAAAAAAGCGAGAGGCATTTTGGAATGAACTTCATAAAAATACACACCTTTTAGAGCGGAATTTCTGGTGGGGCAAAAGGTGAAAATCTAAAGTTCTGTTTTCTGATAGTATTTAATGGTCTGTGTCGTCCACACAAATTTTAAGATGCAGATTTCACTACTAGCTGAGGTATGGCAAGTACAATATGTCAAAACACTACTTCCAAACTATTTTTTTTTATTGTAGTCACATATAAATATTTATCGCACAGTGTTCTTGAAGCTTATTTTTATTTGTCTTTAAATAATAGTAACAGAAGTTAAACCCATTTAAAAGGTAAGCAATTACTTAAAAAAATACATATTAAGGCCTTTATGTTCTTTGGTTTTAGTAATTTTTTTTAAGTAATTTTGATGACTAAAAGAAACCTCAATAATTTTACATAAAAAAAGAATAATTTTATACAAGACATGGATTAGAGGCAGAAAAGGAATAGGAAAAGAGAAAAGTTGTTTATGTTGATTTTAAAATTGTTTTTTCTTCGCAAAATAAAATAAAATAAAATAAAATAACTAAACAAAAAGAAAAAGAAAAAAAAATTCAAAATTTTCAAATGTTTGAAAAATTGCACTTTTAATTATATTGAAATTAATTGTCTTTATTTTTCAAAAAGAAGAATTATTTAAGTTATTTAAAATATTGTCATGTCAAAACTGTGGAAAAAGAGTGTTTTGATATAACTGAATTTAAAATTTTACCGTCCTAAACAGTTGAACTCTTCCATCTTAACTGTCAGAATCTCCCTATGGAAACAGCTGTGCAACCCTTTTGTAAGTGCGATTAGTTATATTTTAATATGTCATTAGCTCGTTTACGATAGTAAAGAATAGAATAACGAATAGATAGTAACGAATAGAATACGTACTTAAAAATAAAATAGGTAGCTTGAACTTCTTCTTTTAATCGGATTAATTTTGACAGCGATTTTAATTCACTGAAAATAATTCATATTTAGACAAAAAGTATCTAGAAATACTCGTTCCATTTTATGAAATAGTACGGAGAATGATGTTATAACTGACGCACGAAAATAAAGCAAAGAATAAATTTTAAAATGTACTTTTTGTAATAAGGTATCCTGGGGTAATAACGCCACGTTAATGTTCTACCAATTTTTACGGTTTAGTTTTAGATTGTATTTTTCAAACAAATATAGGAATTGACACAGCAACTCATTGACTATCTATATAAAAAATAATTTAACAGATATATATTCATAAATTGTAATGGCTTGATTTCTTGAACAATGCTATTTGGCGTTATTACCCACCTATGTGTGTAATAACGCCATGCAAACAAAACTGTAAAATAAGATGGAATAATGGCGTGTAGATTGCCCAATTCTAAAAATACAAACTCTACAGCTCTAGAAATTGACAAATTGCATCCTAAGCTATTGAAAATGTTAATTTTTTTGTGAAAGTGTAAGAAAAATAAAGGTGTGGCGTGGGGGGGGGAAGAGGAGGCAAAAGAATATCAGATTCTAAGCTACTTTTTGCTTAACAAAGACCGTTTAAAAAGAATTATTAGAAACATTGCACGTTTTTAACTGTGTTTATCTAAATCAGTATTTAGGATGTAGTTCGGCCACTGTTGGGAATCAACCGGGGTATTAATGCCAAGTAATTATTATCCCGGTATACTTATTGCGCAGTACATTTGAAACTAAAAATTATCTCGAGAAGCTTATCCAAAATCTTCTACAACATTTTGAAAGTACATGAAATGCACTACAAATTTATGTAATAAACAAAGTATTTACGGATAAAAAAAAATAGTCTTCACATCACAAAACTTATATCGCAAATTTTAGATCAAACGATAATTTTAGTTGCTTATAAAAGCAATAAGGCTTACAAATAGAACAAATTAATTTTAAGCTGTTTTTTGCGATTTATATGACTCAAAACCCTTCTTCGCGGAGCACATGGGTGTCATTTACCAGATTATTTCATAATTGTGCGTAATATTAGCACTTGGCGTTATTACCCCGCCTAGCGTTATTACAACAGAACACCTTACTTGTAAAAATTACATTAATTCTCGTAAATTTGTGGTAGTTCCTGGATCATTTAGATTTTAGTAATTTAGCCGAATATCTACAGAAAGTCTTAATAAACTGTTTTTTAACTTCATGAACATAAATTACACGTTTGACCTCATATTAATCCGCTCGCTGTGTTTTTTTAAATCTTTTTCAAAAAATTAAAATATGGTAAAAAATTTAGCATTTATTTTGTTATTTTAAATTTTTATGCATTTTAGAGTGAAAATGTGTAAAATTCTTTTCTAAAAAGTCCCTTTTGACAATTTCCAACAAAATTATCAATTATTAATGACTCCGGTTCGTATGGTAGTCTGATCGTCTGACTGCACTCTAATTCTCGTAAATACACTCGGATTGCCCAGAAAAGTTTGATGTTATTGACGTTTATTCTACTACGAACCCTATTTTAAATGAAGTTTCAAGCATATTTAGTATATATAAAAGCACCGCCAAAAATATTCTGTTACATTACGGCCAATGGGAAAAAATCGTTTCAAATGAATTTTAAATATTTTATGCACTTTTAAGCATAGTGAAATTGATATACATTTGCGAAGTGCACTAAAATAGGCATTCTGTAGAATATGCGGTGCAGAAAATTGTTAGTATTCATTCCATATAAAAGTATTCCATCACCTAATGGTACCGGGCAGAATTGTTTGTGGCGCATTTTAGTTATATTAGGCTATTTTATGTCTAACGAAATCTATATATGTCTCTGAGGCTTAACTTAAGATATTTCAGGTATAATACAAAGTGCATAGCGTTTACAGTGGCACACAAAAGATTTCAAATATTTTATTCAATCCGAAGTACTATCTATCGAGACGATGTCAAGTAATGCATTTTTAATTATGATGTGCGCTTTTAAGTTTCACCATATTTATGCATACATTATGACTATATAATATGCATATAATATGACTATATTCACAATATTTATATAAGGCTCTTCAAAATCATAATACGAATTTGGTTATAGACCGTAACATCTTCTTTCCCTAAATAACGAAGTTCAGTTAAAGATGTTTTAAAGTGCTGTAAAGTTTTTCATAATCTACTAGTATGACTGAGTTTTCTAATTTGTTTTAATGTAGAACTAGACCACAAAAAAAAAAAACGGAAATTACATGTTGCGCAAATATTTATGCTTTTACATTGCCAATGAAAATCGCAGAATGCGCAACGAGAGGTTTAGTCGAACATTTAGTCCTGAAGACAATTTGAGTGCAATTAATAAAATGAGTAAAAAATAATACTTTCGATCATCCTATAACATAAAATGTTTGAAATAATCTATCGCTTTAGCAAAAGATTACATAGGCATTTGTATAAACAAGCATATATATTAGTAAAATTATAAACGTTCTTGTAAAAAAAAAAAAAAAAAAAAAAAAAAAAAAATAGATTCAATGCCAACATTAACGCCATTTTCCGAAAACTTGAGAATGTTCAGCAGAAACATTATACTGTAATTAAAAATAACGAATATATTAAATTTTTTATATGAGAATTTGTACAAAATATTTTTGACTGCTCATGCACAAACGATATTAATAAAGTCAACATTTGGTAATCAGCTATATAAGATTATTTATATAAAAATTCATGCAATATCGTGAAAATTCTGTCAGATGTTAGCAATTAGTAGAATTTCTGTTTCTTCTTGAAAGTAATCGGTTCAGAAGCGACTTTCCATATTATCAATGAATTCACACTGTAACGCCGATATCTTTCAGAATTTTCACGATGTTCCGCTGTCCTTTTTATAAAAGTTGCCATGCATAGTTGATTACTGAATTTAAAAAAAATGTTGACATCTTTCGCGCATGCAAATTTAAAACTTAGTTCAGAAAATGATCATGTCTCATGAAATATAGAATATATTCATTTTTTATTGCAGCATAAAGTTTCTACTTCAGTATTAAAAAAGAAATTGGAGAGTAGCGTTAAAAGGTTGAAAACTCTACACGCTCTAATGAAAATTCTTTCGAATTGTTTAAAGAAACTTCCTTCAGAAATGTTTCTGCTGCTTTTTAGACAAACGTGTTCATGCGTTATATTTGGCTCACATTGTCATTTGCTACAGTAACAGATGATTTCTAAGATTTTCTGTTTTAGGCTGATCGCTAATTCCACTTTTTATTTGATTCATCGTTGGCCTCCTAATTGCCACTGTTACTACAATTCTTCTCTCAAAATATGAAGAAAATTATGTTCTTTAGATTTTCCAGGAATACTCGTCTAAAATTTCTGTAAATGTTTGACAAAACATCAAATATCAAAAGTATACTGCCATTAAGTTATCTATGAGCATCGGTTTGAAACGACATATAGGTTGAAAAATTTTCTAGTTATGACAGTTTTTCAATGCAAACTTATGCTTCTGTGACCCATTTTATAATTCTGATTTTCTTGTAGTTATTAAGAATGCCATTTAAAAAATATATCAGCATATGTACTTTGAGCATAGTGCTTATATAATCATATTTGCCACTAAATTCGAAAAGTATGCTTTTCGGTAAAGCAAAAGACATTTTTAATATAAAATTTGAAGAATATTTTTTCTCCTCCAGTAATTTATATCCTATAAAAGAAAAAAACCTTAAGATGACACACAGTTTCCTTTATACTTTTGTCATAAATCTGTTTCATGGGTTACATAATTTATGGCTTACTGGCAACGTTATAAGCTAGGTTAGGTCATTACTGAAATCACGATCCCCACAGTGATAGGGAAACCTAGTAATACTTCTCTTCATCTAGGAGATGCGTTAGAAAGAGATAAATTACAAAATGCTTTTATTAAAGTTAATGATGAAAAATATCTTCCAGAATAAATCTGAAACTTCTGTGTTGCTATTTAATAAGCAATTAAATCTGAAAAGTGAAATAAATCATACAGCTATTCATGTTTTCATTAATAGATTTTTTCTATTATCAAAGTAATATTTCTTACAAACTTTAAAAAATACTGTTAAAATTTTTTGATGAATGTCATCTGAATTGATTTAGGAAATATTTAAAAATTTGTCAAACATATTTATTTTTTCGGGATTAAATTTTAAATGAAATTATTTAATTTATTATTTAATGAAATACCTATACATTTTTAATAATTGATTCGCAATCGAATTTTTTTCCGTACTTAAAAAATTTGTCATTCCTGACTAATTACACTGAATTTATAAACATACATAGACATATTACAAACATGTATTTAAAGTTAGAGACAGCCCTTTTTTATTGGTCTTTGATCTTACTTTTAAATTGTAGCAGTGAAATTTAGTCTTAGTTCTAATATGAAAAATAAAGTTTATTTTTTCATTATTAAATTTATATTTCACATGTTTTGAGTTCCGCTGTGATTTTTACTTTTAATTTTTTTTAAACTGTTATAAGGTTTTTATTGAAACACACAAATTCAATATAAAAATGAAAATAAATGTAATTGGTTAATGTAATTTTACTTTAAAGACATTTGAGATACTTTATATTTTGTAATTATGTATTAAGAAAATCATTCACAGACGAAAATGAAAAAAAAAAACATTTTAATTAATTCATATAATATATTTTCGAATAGATTGGCATTTTGATTTAAAAAAAAATATTTTCGTTTATAAATGTATTTACTTTAAATACATCGATAGATGTTGAAAAATATGAATATGGTTTCTCCGTCATGCATTGGTTTTGTTGTGATTATTCTTATTAGAGATTAATTCCTAATGTTTCTATGCCTAAATTTTTACATTTTGAAACCTTTGCTTATTTTCAATACTCACATGCATTTACACTGGAAGCACAATAAATTTATTTAGAGATAAAGTGAAGTGACTTATATTTTCTAAATATAGGCCTGAAAATAAATGTCATTTTCAACTGAAAAATCGAAACATACTTTGTTTATATGAGCTTAAAAAACGAATGTATGAAATATTAATGTGTTTACTGTTTGTAACACATTTCTTTTCCTTTAAAAAAAGATATCTGCTATAGGGATAAAATTTCGATTAAGTAATACATTTAAAATTACTAATTATATGTTCGAGAAAAAATATTTCATCTCCTAATTCTTCGCCTAGAACCATAAAAAGAAATGGTTGCACTGATAGATCCATACATACTGAAGTTTACAACGAAACATTTCTATAAGTGTTTCTTATTATAATTAAACTCACAGGAAAAATTTTGAAAAACTTCGCAAATTTTTATATTTTTTAAATATTTCTAACATATAAATCTTAAATAAAGAAAATTTTTATCAAACTTTCACAATATTTTGAATAACTTAGTTCTGTTGAAGATGATTACTTAGAAATATATCCACAAATTAACAGCGTTGATAATTTTCTTATTTTTGCTTCATAAAAGTGTAAGAAAGAGTAACATATCACTCACTTTTTTTACCGAATTATTGCCATTACAATGAATGATATATCAATGAATACAGAATTACACAACAATTTATAAACATAATCATTGGGTATAGAAAATAGAGCTCGTATCTGTAAGATTAATTCAAATACTTACAAAAAAAAAAAAAAAAAAAAAAAAAACTTAAGTATAGTTTTTGAAACGCAATAAATCATAAATGGTACATTCTATATCTATACAGTGATCTTAAAATCATAATTAGGGTATTCAGAAACTCAAAATTGTAGAAGTATACGTATGTATATTTTATCTAATTCGTGTATATGTTTTGGATTATTGGCTCCCAAACACATTTTTCATGGATTAAAGTTGTCCGATAAAATAAGTCAATAGTATGTGGTAAATATTTTTTGGAAAAAATCTAATGAAAATTTAACTACATTTCTTATATAGTTTAGCAACAAAACAATGCATTCACCTGGATGTTAAAATATGAGTTTACGTTTCTAACTATGTTGCTTGAGTGAAATCAGAGAATAAAAATATATTTCAAATATATTCATTGTTTGATCAAAGTCTTTTCCAAATACATGATATAAAATACTAATAAAATTTCAAAATAAGCTTATAAACAGACAAAAAGTAACTGTCGCAAACTCCATGCACACATATCTGATAAAAAAGATGTGTACAGCTAAACATTCTGATAAATAAAAAAGAAGCATAAATAACATCTTCTGAAACATTCTATAAAATGTATACGATGAAATGCGGAGAGTTTTAAATATGGACAAGTTTGAACACATATATAAAACAATTTTTCTTTCAATCGATAAAGTGAGTTGATTTTCAGTTGTAGTATTAAAATCTGAGAGAATATTTCTCTTGCAAATGCCTTGAAACACAGATATTTTCTATATGAGAGAAAAAAAATGCTTCAATCTTAGACTATAAAAATAACGAGAAATCCATTTCTCTATTTGCATTTTAAACGGAAAGCTCTCTAAAAAATATTCCCTTTATCCAAGATGAGCACGTGCTCCGTATATCTGCTTCCATGGTCATGTAGTCGGGGAATTTTTTGATACCTGAAAAACGATCAAGAGTACTTTTAAGTGTCCAAAAATACATGTGCATAGGAAGGATTCGAGAGATTGTTTCTTGTGATTTTGATTTAAACACATATACATTGAAATATTTTCATTATTAATATGAATGAAATAGAGAATACGATTCGGTGCGTTTTAACCATGGGCGGGATAAACGCATATATAGATTTTTTTTTATTCGATAAACAACAGACTAACTTAACATTAATTTAGAGAGGAATTTAAAAAACATAATGCTAAGAAATTTCTTATGAAATGAAAGGATTAATATCTATACTAATAAGTAATTTTTTCGCTCTGCATACTTGTGTTTCTGCAACGGCTAGCAAAATCTATGGCACGTACGAAGCTGAAATATTTTGTGAAAGTACTCCAAGGCCTCGCCTAATACCTGAGTCTCAGAATTTTAAAATTCTTATTATAAGTGGAATTATTCATTAACAGTCTTAACTCACTCTTATTCAAAACCCAACTCGAACATTAGAAAACGACAGAGAATGTGCGGAAGGTTTATATGCGCATCGGTTGAAAATGAAGAAGTAAAAAAAAACAAATCGAAGATGATTCGTCATTTATTAACATCGTCCAAAGTACTTAATTGAAAATTCAAGACATATTGGGAATTAATAAATAATAAATAATAATTATTATTATGTATATTTCATAATTACGTATAATTAATAAAAACGTATTACAAATTGATAATTATATATATTTATCTATGTATTAATTACTTTAATACACACAATTTAATTACTTTAAAATTTTTTTTTGGATATTTTCGTTTTAACCAAAAGTGGGAAGATCACCGAAATTCGGTTTCGTATCCGTTTCGGCCTTAAAAACCTGTTTCGGATTATCCTTAATTTTTGCTTTTGTATAGTAATTATACCAACAGTGAGATTAATTTAAAATTTCAAAATCAACTGTTTACCTAGTGCTTACTGCACTGGCTACTGAACAAAAAGTGTATTGTTCGAATCGACCCCGGCACAGACATTTATAGTGAAGTTTGATTTCACTTTAAAAAGAGGCAAAAAATGACCACAGGTCCCTTCACAAACCAAAGCTAAAGAAAAGCAACAAGTATCAATTTCTTTCAACTGTGCAGTAATACGATATAAACAGTACAGAAAAACACATGGATATCAATCAAATTTATTTTATTTTCTGGATAACTTTTTGTGCCACAAAGACAACCAAACAATGAAATCGTTATATCAGTCCTCCTATGATAGTATAAATCATACATGCTTGTACCGGGTGTCCAGTAAATGACTGACCCATTTTGAATGTAAATAACAAAAAAACTGTTTGAGATAAAAATGCGCGACTTGCTGTATTGTTATTAGAATATAAATAAATTTTAAACTATGCACATTTTTAATGCAATATAATAATATTAAAAATAATATCTCAGTCTCAAGACTGAGGAGGTGAAGTATAATACAGATGGTTCAATAATAAATATTATTTTAAATCACTTTCCAACCAACGCACCCTATTTCTGAAGCTAATTCGAGAGTCGATTCAACATATAGATTCAGATTCGACAACATATAGATTCAGATTCAGCCGAAAATCTCATATTTATGAAAATTAGAGTCATGTCTGTATAGAACAACCTGTTACCGCCAGCGTGATATTTTTTTCCGAAATTTGAACTATATTTAAAAAGTACATGTTTAAAAATTTATTGATTTTCTAATAACAACACCGCAAACCGCGCATTATTATCTCAAACCGTTTATTTTTTATTTAAGTTCAAAATGGGTCAGTTATTTACTGGACACCCTGTATATGTGAGCAGAAAAAATAGAGATTATATGTTGTTAAACGTGTGTTTCAAGAAATAATTACGGCTCAGAAATTAATAAAAATGCATATTATTTTCAAGTGAATTACGATGGAAATGGTGACAGCTGTTGTCAATCTTTGTGGCTAGCAAAAAATGTGCTCTTATATTTACTTTAACCCAGGGGTGCACAACCTTTGGCCCGCGGGCCACAATTATACCACTATTTTTATGCAGAGTAATTTTCTTTATAGTAATGACAGAAACTTTGCTATTAGAGAAAAGAAACTACACTTTTCAAATTTTCTGGTGGCAAACGATTTTCTGGTGAAAAGGTTGTGCATCCCTGCTTTAACCCATTAACGCCCAGCGTCCTCTTTTGTGGACGGTTGCAAAAACAGCAACAAAACGGTTTTCCTACCAGTAAAGAGGAAGATAAATATATACCTCATTTCAAGAGACAGAATCCTCGATAAATTTAGATAAAAGTTAATTTGTTTTTAAAAGTGGTGGGAAATACAAAATCTAAATTTTAGCAAAGAAAATAATTCGGGCGTTAATGGGTTAAGTATTAATCATAAAATTACGTTAATGTTAAACATTTATTCTCTTATTCTTTAGTTTTCAGATTAAATTATCTAGGCAATTTTACACAGCACTGTATTTTATAAATAAAATTTCAGCTGTCTAATTGAAAGTGATCTTCAATGATGCTAGTATTTTGGTATTCTTAGCAAACATATTTTTAACCAGAAAATGATTTTAAGGAAATGCATCTTGTTTCTACGTCAAACTTAATTTTTTTTTTTTTTTTTTTTTTTTTTTTTTTTTGGTTTAAGACATGTTTGAATGGAGACAAAATCTGAAAAAATACCGAAATGTTGTCTTTTGTATATCTTTAGAGATCAATCACTATTTAAAGAAATACTCTCCAGTCTTTTAATAGTTATCGTAAATCCCCGAATTAAGAAGAAATTCAATATTATCGAATGTGATTGGATAATAATTCAATTATTGTTACTACTTTTTTCTATACAAATATAGATAAGTTAACACTTTTTTCTTTTTTAGTCTGTGAAACTAGATAATGTACATTTTCAATTGCAGTATATTACTTAATTGTTAATGTACATTTTCAATTGTAGTATATTACGATGTTAATGTATAGTGCGAATAATAAGTTTCAAGAAAACTCTTCAAAATAATACATTAGAGATATTAATTCATTGGAAGAACTATCTTCAATTTTTTTTAGATATAATGATTTAAGAAGCTGACATAGAATCCATTTTCTACGAATGAACTGCCATTTTTTATGACAAGTCTAAAGTATTATAAGTAAATGTTCATGACTTAAGCAAGATTGGTAATACAACAGGAATTAAGTATTGCAGTGTTAAAAACAAAGTTATAGTATTCTTCTATTCTGCTAAATTTCTCAGCCCCTTCTGATAACAATGGCTACTGATTGAAAAATTAAGTATGATTGAAATGAAAGGGTATCAATTTTTGAACAGTTCACTTTACTTTTAAGACGTTGAAATATTTTTCTAGGGATATTCTTCTGTTCCGTTTCTTTCTTATGTTAAACTTGTCAGTTAAAAGCACTTGAAAGGATCGCTATAAAAGGTGTTGGCATCCATTTGTTTTTTTAGTTACTTAAAGAATTGATAAAGCACGTCAAAGAATAAAATTTCGAAAGAATAGAATAATGGCAGGAAATCATTTCAAAGGACACATGGGAGCATTTTTTATAGTAAAGAATTGAGAAACGTGATAACTCTGTAAATACCCTGTAGCACTGCAAAAACAAAAATTTTTAAACTATAAAGTGTTTTATCCCTTTTGCTGTAAAATGTTTAAATATAATTATTTGAACAGAAATAGCAAGATAATTCTTATTTAAATATTTTAACCTGAACCTGCAATTTCTGAAAATTGATAAAAAGAAAATAGATTGCCAAAAGATTCTATAAATATAATCCTTTTAAAAGCAGATGACTCGAAATATTTCATTTCTTCATAAGAACTCTTAAAATAAATATGCATTCATGGATAATTCAAATGGGTATTCATCGTCTAA
This sequence comes from Maratus speculifer, assembly GCA_964019185.1. Taxonomy (NCBI): domain Eukaryota; kingdom Metazoa; phylum Arthropoda; class Arachnida; order Araneae; family Salticidae; genus Maratus; species Maratus speculifer. The sequence goes on along the minus strand of OZ025293.1, from coordinate 247,756,059 downwards.
GATAGGTAAATCTAAAAAGTGAAAAAAAATTACAGCCTAGAAATCATCATAAAGGCATATATAATGAGACAAAAGTTTAAATATCATTTATCCGCCCATTTAAAAATTAAATTCAGAATTTTCCATAAAATGCTTATATACGTCAAACTGATAGATAAAAAATTCCATATTTTTACTTCCTGCATGTCCTATATGGAGTTTCCCAAATGCCAAAAAATAACTAGCGAAGTGAGAGTATTACTCCCGTACAGAGGGTTCAGTGCAATAAATACCTGAATTAATAACTGAGTACTGAATAGCACAAATGTATCATTAAAAGTTGTTTTCTAGGCTTTTAAAGCCGATGGTGCATAGAGTACCCCAACCTTGTCTTCATGTATGTCCAAACTGTCCGAGTTATTAAGGGTTAATATCTTGGCTAATTATCGACAATATTTTTTGAAAATCATTTGCAATAATACGTTTATATTTACTCTTTTACAATCCTCGAATTTTTTCATGAAAACCCGCAAATCGCAATCTCTGTGTAAAAAAAAAGAGCAATTTTCGCAAAACTATGTGAAAAAGGGTAATCGCTATAGTTTTCTTGCAAAGTTAACATTAACTTCTATACTTCCCGGAAATAGAGTAGGGGAAGACATATTTATGCAGTACGTTTTCGATATTATCTCTGGAAAATTAATAAATGAAATTAAAAGAAGTCTATTTTTGAATACGGCGTTGCGAAAGCTTTTACGCAATAAACAATTAAAAGATTTTTTTTTTTTCAAGAAACTTAATTAGTCTCTCTGCATTTTAACTTCAATATATTTGTGAATGTATAATAACCTATAAATATTTGAATCAATAGTCTTTTTTTATTTTGCTATCCATAGTTTATGAGTAAAATGGCTATGACAGAAAAATAACCATCTCTCAATGATCTCTCAATGGTTCCGTTTTATTTTTTAAGTGCAGAATTTTAAATAGACAGCACAATATATTTTTTCTTCTCATCATTTTACAATCATAGTCAAAAAGATTTCCCAACAGATAAACAAGTGCTTTTGAAGAAAAAGCAATTGTTACGCAAAATTGCGATTATTAATAAATAATTAAAATATTTTTTACAATTAATTAATTAGATTATTTACACTTAATATGCAAAGCAAGGGTTAAAGTTACATCAATAAAATAGTTTAAAAATTGTGCATTTGTAAAGTTGGAATTCCAAATACTATCATTTTTCATTGTAAAACAGATTACAATGCAGGTAGTTTAAAAGCATAAATCGAAAATACCTGCGGAATAAGCTACAATTTTGTATTGGGATATTATAAGCATTAAGAAATATATTTCTATTTTAAAAATTATGCATTACACTTTATATTTTTTTCAGAAAATTGATTTTTGAAAAAAAGAATAAATTGTATACATATAAACTTTTAATATAAATGGATTAGCGGTTAAACATATTTTATTTGTTAACAAGAATTTTAGTCTAAAAATTTTAAGTTAAGATTTAATTTAACAATTCAACTTTTGCAGTGATTTTCTTAAGTTCTGCAAGTTTTTATTCTTTTTATCGATACTTTCAAGCATACTCTATAAGTAAAGTATGTATTGTCAGTTTGTAGTTTTCTCACAAAACAAATTATGAATGTAAATAGGTTAAACTCGTGAGAAACGAAAAGTATAAATAAATTTCATGAAAATTATGTACAATAAATTATTAGATGATTTAATTATGATGCTTGATAAGTTTATTTTTTTCAGTAAAATAAACACTTCTCTTTGTGTAATATGGATGGAGAACAATTAGTCTGTTGAAGTATTTTAATAAAGGAATTGAATCGATATTTTACTAGATATTATTTTTTCTAGTCATGCAAACAAATTTACGAAGACATATGAAGGAAGTTAGTTTCATGAAAATTGTTGCAATATATATTTTTAACATTTTTCCATTCTTTTTTCGTAATTTTTATCCGTTAGGAATGTAGATTTCCGTATTTTTCTATATTATGTAATGCATTTTTTTTTTATCACAAATGATTTTGGTAATGCATGGTTTCAAAATGTTACGAAAATGTGGATACATAAATTCCACGATGCATGACATTCAACGTCTTAGTATTGTGCATTTTTCATACATATCTGTCTGAATTCTTTTAGTGATACTTCAGACATATATAGAAATAAAGAGATTTCTTTAAGGAAAAAAAAATGTTTTTATATGTAAATTCTAGCATACTCTGAAGAATGCTTTCCTCAAAAAGTAACATGCTCTTAATGGAATGTCTTCATAGTCATGACCCTGTTGGGACACATCTATAAATTCCGGAATAGCTCTAGAGATTCAAGACTGTCACATGATAGGTGACATATTAATTTTTCAATACTCTTCTGTATAACCGATTGTGTATAAGGGTATGTATGATTACTTTTACCGAATTGTTATTTTTGAACTGATACATTTTCTACATAATACTTTGTAATAGATACATACATATATCTATCTATCTATCTATCTATCTATATATATATATATATATATGTGATAAACAACTTTCAGAGTAATTGTAGTAATAGTAAAACATATTATTTTTCTGCTAAACCTTGCATAACATGAAATTGAACTTTCTTTATGGTAAGATAGTTGCGACTTTCTGTCTGATACAGTAATAAAGCACAAATATAAGAAGGAACTGGCAATATTAAATTCTGTCTATCGAGGTTTAATATTAATAAACATATACTACCAAATTTTTCTTATTTATCTCATTCATGCACAAATACTTGAGTAATATTATTTCTACTTTAAAAAAATTCAAATTTCATTATATTTAACAATATTATTTTAGTACGATTCTTATCTTAAAATACATAATTTTAATAATGAAACAAGAAATATTCCATCCACAAATATAGAACGCAAAATAAAAACTTTTCATATCGAAAAATCACTGGATGAAAATTATTTTATCGTTTACTAGAGATACTTCAGGAAGAAAATATTACCTGCATTTGTTTGTATGTGTTTGATATGCTCTCATATTATGATTTCAGAAAATGTATGTATCACATGACAATATATTTGTGATTTTGTAAAAAAATATTTCAAATTGTTTATACTTGGTAGGAAAAGAAATATGTGAAAAAATGCGCACAAATGTACAAATGTTGCAGTAATTAAATATTCTCGAAAAGGTAAAAGGAGTAAACAGTATTAATGGAAAGAGGGTAAAATTTTCTAAATCATATCATTGTTTTGAAAATATTAAATTGTGAGTATAGAGGTAAAACAAAGTATTTAGCTATTTTTGCCTAGAAAAAATGAGGTAATTGAAAAGTAAATATAATGTATATAATGATATTTTATTTGTAAAGAAGAAAATTCATGTAATTCGATTTTAATCATCTTTTCTTTCAGTAGCGTAATCAGCCAGGGTTTCCTCTATTTGTGTGTGTGTGTGTGCTGGGGGATAACTTCATCTGAGACCGTGATAATAGTCATAATTTGCTACTAATTAGATAAAAGAGACACCTGCACTAAACAATTTTCTTTTGAAGGGGACTGGCTTCAATCCCTCGATATCACCCCCCCCCCTCCTCCGCCTTCCGGAAATGTGTACTTCTAGGGATATTCCCCTGATTTATTTCACTTGTTTCATGAAGAAAATTTCTTGTCTACTTTAATTTAATGTTTCCTTGAATTACTTTAAAAATGAATTACTTGAATTACTTAACCTTGAAATACTTTTAATTAACATGTTGCATTAATAAAATAAGATTAGCATTAACAAATTTTACAAAGCACTTTGAAGACTGCAAAACGTGCTTCCACACACAAATTTAGTTTATTCATTATTTCTTGTGTTCTTATTTTACAGTGATATTTCATAGCCATCAACTTTACTGGCTCGAAATAGGTATTCTGGATACTGCACCAGTGATTTAAAAAAAGTTTTTATCCCATTTAATCCCCAAAAGAGAAATAACATTTAAAGAATAGTGGTGGAAGTTTGCCGTATTTGACTAAATCATCGCCGATTTGCTGGAACCAATGACATTGCCTGACGTATTGTATACACATTTTCGAATTCACCTGATTAATTTCGAGAATTTTCTTTAAATAGAAGGTAATTAAAATTTAGAAACATTGAAAATTAAGCAAGCATTTAGAAGATTTATGCTTTTATGTCATGTCCTGCAGATTAATTTATACTATCAGCGCATTTATAGTGCTTGCATAAAGTTTTAATTTTCTATTGAACTTTATTTGTCATGAAAATAAGAATAAGAAAAAAATTAATTATGGCAATTTAAAATTATTATTTCAACTTTGAATTCTTTTAAAAATTGCACATCTTAAAAATTATGAAATCAGCTTCACAATGCAGTTTTAGGATTTTTTTTTATACACATCTGTTTGGTAACAAGTGACTGCAAACATGAAAACACTGTAGTATAATAGAAATAATGCTGTAGTTATTAAAAGAAAATGACAATTACTTAATTACAGTACGAATGAAAATACCTTATATCAGATAATATTAAAAAATTTAATAAAAACCTATGAAATTTCAATTAAATTTGACGTCTATGTCCCCTGATAACTATCGAAAAAAAATCATCCAGTTATTTTGATATATGAATGAAATAAAGATGCTTCATCGGGATTTAGACATTAAGTAAAATGAAGTTAGATTTAAATTATGATATTCAAATTCGACGTCGAGGCCATTATATTGTAGATATTTTTTTAATTAAAAACATGTCATAACCACATAAATCACCTACTAGTTTAGCTTTCCTCTACAATTTAGTTTATTTCAATCAAAAGAGAGAAATACGTTAAAAAAAAAGGATGTAAGTATTATGTGGAAATACAAGAACATTTCCAAGTGTTTTGTGTTTGTGTATAAATTTTGAATTTAATTAAATCTAGTCTTAAATCATGATTTATGATGACTCAGAATTAACAGGAAGGGTTATCTTTTTTTGAACAAAGACAACTACTCTATATGCCATAATTTTTTAACGAGCACACATGGGAAATGTTTAATGTGTTTTACCCAATTTTTTCATGAATACTACTCCCGAATGTTACTTGCGAAAACAAGGCATATTGATATGTTATATTCAAGCTACCAAAAGCTTCTTACTTCGATGCCTTCTGATTTGCCACGAAGGTAAGATACGAGATCTGAAATATAATTTGAGGGGAGTCTTTTTGCATTGTCTGCTAAAACCGCAATTAGTCTGTCTGCATAACTGAAAAAATAATACTCTTTGAAAATATTGTGGAAGGTAAAAAAAAATTATCACGTAAAAAACTATTCTAACTGAAAACACAGAAATCATATGACTAAAGATTTTCATAAAATTAAAAGTTAAAAATATTAAAATTTGAGAATAAAATTATAAAACTTAAGATTTTTAAGGCAATGGTAAAATTGATTTGTGGAAAGTTTAATTAAAATAGCGTATTTTAATGTTGCGTAGGTTATTTCATCATATTTTGATAGAAAAATAGGATTTTATTCCTAAAATAACTGTAAATGTTTTAAAGTAAAATTCCAATGCTGTAGACTATAGGAATAAAAACTGCCACATTTTATTTGTTTTAACTTTTCATTAAATCTATGAAACTCGCAAATTCCATAACTAAAACTTATATAATCTTATCCTCAAAAAACAACAATTTTATTTTTCTGAAATTTAAATAATAATTTTTTTCACTTGTGATTCTACAATATTTAATGAATAATTTTGCATAAAATAAAAGTCCTTCCGGCAATGCCGGGAGGAAGAGGTAGCTTTCATATACTTATATATTTATTTATTTATTTTAAGGTAAGTTACATTGTTCAAAAATACTAAGCTGAAATTAGTGGAAAAAATCTTATAAAATTAGTGATTTTATAAGATTGAATACTAGTTTTTGTCAAGACTGAATATTAATAGAAATTTTTAGAAATTAGTCATCTTTTATTCAACCTGGTTTTATTTTAAGCGATTTAGAGAGTCACCAAATTCCACGATATCATAAAGTGTATGCCATTTTAAAGCAACCTTGTGGATCGTTCAGATCAGACCGTTTCAAAATGTCAGCCATAAGCAAAATTCAAAGTGCTATAACTCAATCATTTTTTAAGGTATAGACAAAATAAAAAGTGTTCTGGAATCGTTGTTTTAAGTTCTAACACGTAAAAGAAAAATATTTTTCAACTTTTAATTTTTTCGCATTAAATTTTTAATTTAAAAAAAATTAAAATGGCTACCATTTTGAAACAAAATGGTGGATGATGCTGGCCAACGAACTCGGTCGAGACATTTGTATGTACTATGTACATACCAAGTTTCATTGAAATCGGTTCATAAATACGCGAGTTATCACGTGACAAAAATCAGATCGTTTCAAAATGTCAGACATAAGAAAATTCAAAGTGCTATAACTCAATCATTTTTTAAGATATAGACAAAATAAAAAGTGTTCTGGAATCGTTGTTTAAGTTCTAACGCGTAAAAGAAAGATATTTTTCAAATTTTGATTTTTTCATATTTAATTTTAAATTTTAAAATTTTTAAAAATTTTAAAATGGCCACCATTTTGAAACAAAATGGCGGATGATGCTGGCCAACGAACTCGGTCGAGACATTTGTATGTACTATATACATACCAAGTTTCATTGAAATCGGTTCATAAATACGCGTGTTATCACGTGACAAAAATCAGATCGTTTCAAAATGTCAGCCATAAGAAAAATTCAAAGTGCTATAACTCAATCATTTTTTAAGATATAGACAAAATAAAAAGTGTTCTGGAATCTTTGTTTTACGTTCTAACACGTAAAAGGAAAATGTTTTTCAAATTTTGATTTTTTCGCATTTAATTTAAAATTTTAAAATTTTTAAAATGGCCACCATTTTGAAACAAAATGGCGGATGATGCTGGCCAACGAACTCGGTCGAGACATTTGTATGTACTATGTATATACCAAGTTTCATTGAAATCGGTTCATAAATACACGTGTTATCACGTGACAAAAATCAGATCGTTTCAAAATGTCAGCCATAAGAAAAATTCAAAGTGCTATAACTCAATCATTTTTTAAGATATAGACAAAATAAAAAGTGTTCTGAAATCTTTGTTTTAAGTTCTAACACGTAAAAGAAAAATATTTTTTAACTTTTAATTTTTTCGCATTTAATTTTAAATTTTAAATTTTTTAAAAATTTTAAAATGGCCGCCATTTTGAAACAAAATGGCGGATGATGCTGACCAACGAACTCGGTCGAGACATTTGTATGTACTATGTACATACCAAGTTTCATTGAAATCGGTTCATAAATACGTTAGTTATCGCATGACAAAAATCAGATATATATATATATATATATATATATATGGTTATATATATATATATATATATATATGTCAACATTTGAACGGAGGGTGGTTTTGGGGTCTGGGGGTCATGATCGGTGATAATATACCAAAATTTTCCGGAAGTGCTTTCCTCCGGACGGCTGCAATAGGTAGCTTTTTACTTTTTGTAATGAAAGCTACCTAAAAGAAATTATTCAGGAATCGAAGGTTGATATACAGAGCAGGGATTGGGCGCGGAGTGAGAGCCCACAGCGCTGCCACTTGACAAAGAGGTAATTAATCCATTTAAAAACTGTTAGGAAATCTTTGGTGGTTGTTTTCTCAACACCCCTCACATTCTCTGTGAAGCGCGCTTTGTGCTTTCGCACATTTATTTATTGACTATATTCTATTGATACACTGTCATTCTGACGTACGTAGACAATGTTTCCCACCTCGTACATACCATTCATTCAATTTATTATGTTAGTATTAGACTTATCTTATTCATGTTCTATTTTTTCTGCAAAAATATTTTATGTTATGTAATTCGATAGAGACATTTTATTAAAGTTTACCATTAAGTATCCTATGCGATTTATATTTTTCAACGACCCGGTCCAATTGGTAAAATTTATTAAGTGTCATTCATTTATTTATATATAGATTATTAGTGCAAAGATATGGAACATTTTCTTATAAGAATTATTAGTTAATTCAAGTGAAATAAGGAGGATAATGGATTTTTTTTTTGAAAGTTTTTATTAAAAAATAATAGAGTTTATGCTCGTATGATTGAAAATTTAAATATAACTATCATTATTAACATATATATATATATACATATATATATATATATATATATATATATATATATATATATATATATATATATATATATATATATATATATATATATATATATATATATATATATATATATATATATATATATATAATTCTTTTATTGATAAAATCCATTGGTGAATCTTGTCTACTTTTAATGGTATTATATATATATATATATATATATGTATATATATAATCTAAAACACTTATAGTGCCCATAGAATCAAACTTAGCCTCTGTAAATTATTTAAAACTCAGTGAAGAAATTCTTTATTGAAGAAATAATTCTAATTTAATTTTTCTTCCTTAAAATTCCTGATATTTTAAATATTTCCTGATCCATATTTCCCTATTACCCATATAAATTATAATACATATTTGATATAAACATAAGAACAAGAACACTAGCTATTTAATAAAGAAGAAACCTGTTGTTTATTTTAAATTTAAATAATTTAAATAATAAGTTTTAATTAACAATGATATAAATAAAAACTAAGCCAAAAGCTGTGTGAAATTGCCATAACATTTATACAAAAGTAAAAGAAAAAAAAAGAAAAGAAAAAACTTTACACCCACAAGATTTTTAATTCGGTGTTTAAACAACGCTATTTAGCTATAATATCATCTTTAAGCAAGTTAACTTTTAAAAGCAGAGAGCTGCTCTTTCTCATCTTTTTTTAGAAAGTTTTTTCTTTCTTTATTCATTGTTGAGTAGTTTTTATCTGGTTATATTATGATCTCTAAGTAAGTACAAATTCAGAAGCAGACAGAATCGATTTTTTAATTCGATGGGACTCATATTCAATGTTTTAATACTGCTCTTTTTGAGAAAAGACAGTTTGAAGCGGCAATGAAAATTTATCGGTTCTTTTAGAGTTGTCTTTACTTTTGAAATATTCAAGTATTTTTCTAAGAATTTCTTTTACGCGGTTTTTTTCTATGTGATAGTTGTCACTTAGGAGCACTTGAAAGAATCACCACAAAAGCTGTTGGCATTCATTTGTTTTTGAATCTCACTGAAGGGAGTGATAAAGCACGCGAGGGACCAGGTTTCACAAGAACGTAGAATAATGTCAAGAAATCACTTCGGGGCCATGAGTTTTTCCGCTAATAAAGATAAAAGACACCAAAAAGTGATCATTTAGCAAGTATCCTGTTTTTGCAGCTAATCAATATGTGTTTGAGAATAATGCTTTTTATTTTTTACTTTGCTTATATACTTACGATATATTCAGTGCTAAAATAGATTTTTTACGACTAAAAGAGAAAGGAAATAAATTCTGATTGTTTCAATTTACATTATCATTATAATGTATCATTATAAAGCAGTATCAACTAAGTATTCATAATCTTTATTGAAAGAGGAAACTATATTTAATTCTTTAAAATGAGAAATATACACATAAATTATCGGATTCGAAATATATTTTACCAAACTTAATATCAATTAAATCGTACGTTTTTGATATGTGCCTTTAAAATAACCATTATACAACGATCAATATAAAAACTTTTCGAAATTATATGATAATGCACACATTTTTATGTATGATGTCACAATAATATTTATATTTGCGTTTTTTGAGACACAAATCATAAGATGCAAAAATGAAAAATCCTTATTCTACATAATTTAAATATTAATAAAGAAAAAGAAACTTTAGACACAGAAATTCTTCTTTGAAGTATATGTTCTGACTGTATGTGAAATTAATTAAGAGTTTACACATTTAAAATTTAACAACTATCATTCAAGCTATTACTACAATGCAGTATACTTAAACTAGTTGGTTATTTAGATGGAACGGTAGGTAACATGCTTTCAACTCAAAGGTAATATTGAAACGATATAAAAACCAAATCGGGATTCTAATCCGGTATCTATCGCCTAGTGGGCAAATCACCAGTGCTCCAGCTCAGTGATTTAACTTAGAAGTTGCTTTTTTGAGATGCACAGCTTATAGCTTAAAAAGTTGATTTTGTTTAAACAAATGCATGCGTTTCTCTAAATTATGATACATATTTCCTGTGCAACAACTTCAATAATTATATTTCTTTCACATGTATTTTTTTATGGATCACATTTTGAGGTTTCTTGAAATTTATTTTTATTAATATTTTAATGTGATACAAATTTCTTTAATTTATTTAAAGTAAAGTATTTATTTATTCGAGTTTCATTATGTGATTATGTATTCCTCCTTTCTCACTTAAGTTCAGTTTTAAGTATTCATCAATTAATGATAAAGTAACGCGTCTCTTTAAAAAGAGAAAAATATACGGAATAAACACCATGAATAATTAGTTATAGTCATTTTATTTATCTTTCATAATTTAGTTGATAGGTATGCATACAATTTTTCTTTATTTATCTGTTCATTATATACATATAATGTATAAAATCATTCGTATATGAAATTGAAATATTTTTTAATAGAATACCATAACAATACTTATATAATATGTTATTTAAAATTAAGCGACAGTTAAAGACATTAAATTTAAAGACATCAGAAATAAAATTTATTTTTGAAATAATTAAAGTGCCTTAAAATTAATTTTTATAAAATATATTTTTAAATATAATAAAAAAGTTTATTATTACATTATTTATTATAAAATTAGCTATATTTAAATATGTAGGCGCTATAAAAGACTGACATTTCAAATTAATAAGACTTGAAATGTAAATCTGTATAATAATTAAAGTGCCTTATAATTAATTTTTTATAAAATAATTTTTAAAAACTGTAAGAAAAAAATCATGTTACATTATTTATTATAGAATTAACTATATTTAAATGTTGAGACACAGTAAAATTTTGACATTTCAAATTAATGTGACCTGAAATGCAAATCTGTATAATAGTTAACCGGCCTTAAAGGTTAATTTTTTTAATATTTCTTTTAAATTATAATAAAAAAGTTTCATGTTACGGTACTTATTATAAAATGAACTATATTTAAATATTTAGAATTTATAAAATGATGACCTTTCAGTTTAATATGTGACCTGAACTGCAAATCTGTATTCACAATTAAAGTATTTGAATCAATTTTTACAGAGCTATAATCCCATTTATTTGTTAGTATTTGTTATGCCAGTTTTTCCCTCCAATAACATTATCAAATCACTGCTTAGGAATGATACATTTAAAAATTATGAAATATAATTCAAAATATGATTTATTTAAAAATTAGTTTTATGTAAATTTGCATCGCTCTAAAAATGAAAATCTAGCTATTTCTGAATATGTTACATAAGAAGGAGAAAAGAATAAATGGGATTTATTTGGTGACAAAAGCATTTCACAATTATAGCAGTTCACAATTCTTGCTAAGGGCTTCTCAAAATACATTGTAGTAAGCAATAAAATGTATTGTTAGCCATTTCTCACTTTTTTTTTTACTTTATAAAAAGAATACATTAATCATAATGCTCCGTGAATATTATTAAATAGAGAAGTCTTGATTAGGTCTTTGAGAAGAACCTATGTTGTATTAACACGTATATGCTAGGTATAAATGTTCTAAAAACTATTTGGAACACATAGCAACATTTGTATTAATAATTAATTTTCAAGTGTAAAATTACATGCTTAAGATTTTCCTCAAATTTTCTTTCTTGTTCTTTATCTCGCTAAAAAGAGTCATCCTATTATTAACATGTCAATAGAAGCATTTTGCAGGAGCAAATGTACTGCTTAATTTACTGCTTTAAACAGGGCAATTTCTGTTTGTTCTATAATTTGTCTATATCCTAACTTGCATTTATTACTTTTATTTTTGCATTTACCAAATCAGCCCAGATGGAGAAAGTATTTTGTCATAATTCGAGAAAACATGTTTTACTGTATAATTTTGGAATAAGAGAAAATTCAATGTAATATTAGTAATTAGATACACCATTTCATATTATTGCCGTGTTTGAATGTATACAATATACGCTTTCAATTGACTTATTATGGAAGTGCAAGGAATATTATGCTTGACGAGAATGGAACGACCTCTTCGCGAAGAGAAATAAATTCAATGGTACTAGCCATCGCAAATCCAACCATTTTCGAGCTATCTGACGATTTAAGTTATGTATTTTGTTTACATATTATAATCTAATTATGCTGTAACACTTATATTTTGTCATTAAATTAATAATTTTTGCTGTTAAATGTCTTCCGGTAGACTTCTATATAGACGACCAGTGAAAATTACAAATGTTTAGCAATAACATATACGCACTCAGCACAGGAAACAATACATTTACAAGCTTCTACTGGGGACTATTTTTTAATTCGTCTTGTATCATTTTAACAAATAAAATTTGTCACATGTACTTTTAAAAATGTGAAAGAAAAATGTACTAAAAAATTTACTTTTTCAAAACTAGTGGTGCGACTAGAATATAAAAATGGTAACCCGTGGCAGTCCTGCATTTGCAGCCATTAACTTCTCTTCATATTTTTCAAACGCTTTTTTTCATATTTAATTTTTAAATATAAGTAACATAATTAAGAGAAAGCCATTCAACAGCAAAAATTATAAATTTAACGATATGACAAATGTAACAGGATAAATAATAAATTGTAATAAATAAACAAATTGTGTGACATAAATTGTCGGATATCTCGAAAACGAATGATTATCGACGATTACGGCATAGAAAACCAGTGAACACTACACATGTTTAGCATCAACATATGCACACTCAGCACACGAAACAATACATTTAAAAGGGTACCATTTGGAGCTATTTTTTTATTTGTCTTTAATTATTAATTTCACTTGATATTTTTCCAAGGATCTTTTTTTCATATTTGATTTCTAAACATAAGTAATATAATTAATTTAACAGAAAGCCATTTAACAGCAAAAATTATAATTTAGTGAAATGACAAATGTAACAGGATAAATAGTACACTGTAATAAATAAATAAATTGTATAACATAAACTGTCGGATATCTCAAAAACGGAGGATTTTCGACGGGTAGTTCCAGTAAGTATTCTACTCCCCACGAAGAGATCTTTCTAACGATATATCTCTCATCAAAATCAGCGAAAAATATTTTTTTGTAATTTTCTACTTCTTCTTACATATCTATAAAAATTACAAATCATGTTCTCATAAAAATGGAGTGTACAGTATTCAGTGTGTGAGTTAATTTGACTGAAGTTCATCTTAAAAAATCATCATGAAACGCATTTTAGAAATTCATAAAAAACGAAGAGAAATAAAAATTATGAAAAATAATGTCTCCGTAATTCCTTTTTATTTTACAAATATTTTCAGGAGTATGTCGTAATTCAATAACTTTTATTAAATTACTGCTATCTATTTTCGTATATATTTCAGATACCTTTAATTAAAAACACTGTTGCCAAGTGTCCTTGGTGTTTCACACAGTAGTTCTTCAGGATGGGTATTAGAAATTCTTTAAACGATTTTCAGGAATTTTTTAATACCCGTCCTTCGGAACCACTGCATGACAGGCCAAAGTTCTCGATTTTTTATGATGGAAAAATTCTTTAAAACTTCTTTTTGTGTCATTTCGTCTTCGTGCTTGTTCATTAGTCTACATTGAGTGGAACCTAATATTATAAAACAATTAAAAACAAAACTTGTCTATAACGTAAAAAGTTTGTGCTTCCGACGTAAAGAAAACCACACCTATTATATAGAAATCCCTCAAGGACAGAATATTTTTCTGTTTTCCTATTTCATTTTTAAAGATTTTACTGCACTTTGTTTAGAAAACCTATTAATATATAACATGTATGTAGCGGAATCTTGCTTTAAACGTAAAACGTTTAATAGTACCTACCGAAAGAATAGCATACAATTAAAACTGCTCAATCGGAAACTTCTACTAAACGGAACTCTTTCTACCACTAGGGATTCCACTTTCATAGATTTTACTTATAACTTATTTTTTATTCCTTACTGTAAAACCTTCTAGAACGGAATTTCAAGGTTCGTTTTTATTTTTCTTATGATTCAGTTTTATGTTCATTTCCGTCCTACCGGTTATGACACTCCTCTAGTGGAAAACAGTTACTTTTATCAAACACTAGTCCATTAAAAACAGATTCCGTTTCCATAGAATTTACTGCCTTGTTGACTCATGCTGTCCCGTTTTTATTTTGTCTCCCTGTTCCACATTTTGTGACAATCAATCTAAAATACTCCATACCTGATTGAGCTATTATGCACATCCTTCTATGCGAAATGATAGTTGAAATGACAATGAGGTTAATTGGGTGAAATAGTCCTCCACTCTTCGTGTCCGGGATTGCTCAGTTGGTAGAGCATTGGCGGCTTCAGCCAATACATCCCTGGTTCGAATCCTGGCCCGGACTTTTTCACCCAAAATTCAAAAATGGAAAAATTACATCTGTGATAGTTGAAATGATTTGTGCAAAATATATGTATATATATATATATATATATATGTATATAAATAAATAACATATACTTTTTCTTTCTGGAAATCTTCGAAAACTTGATTCACTTTCTTCAGCAATTAAACAATCATTAACTGTAAGGTGTAGAACATTCAATAAAAAAAAACTGTATTTTATTCAAAGAAAGTTTGTTAATTGCCTCATACTTGTTTTGCCTGTTAAAACCTGTTTGATTAAAAAAAATGAAGAAATTAAAAAAATATTTTTAAAAATTAGAAATAATGATGTTTCATATACATCAGTATAAGATCGGACTTGTAGAGATATAGTTAATACCCATCCCCTCCTTTGATATTTTAATGTTCTTCATCATAAGTAATAATTTAATAAATGAAAACATTGATAAAAAATCATATGCAGAAACTGCGCACAATCTAAAAAACATCCACATGAAATATCATTCTGTTATTATCAGATTATCCTTTGATACCACCATAACTTCAACTGACATACGTTTAATAAGTTCGGACATAGTTGTTACATATCATTACTTCCGACGAAACTAGTTTTTATACAAAAGAAATTACTTCCTAGATCATCATGATTTAGTCAGAAAGAAAATCACGCTAAACTAATTAGAAAGAAGGTAAGTCGGATTCCTGTAAAATTCTAGGTAGAACTTAATTGAGATATAATTCAAATCCATGCTTCCCATTCCCTAGATCACATTCTAATGACATCTATAGAAGAAGGGGGATCTCCAGTAGTGAATAAAATGAAGAAGACTCCCAGAATAGTTAAATAGCTACGTCGAGGGGAAGGGGCTTGCTCTAAAAAGCCTCATTAATTTACCCAAAAGACTAAGAAAACAATTCCCATGCTGATTAATTTAGCTAAGAGCAAGTACTATTAATTCGTAACACATTATACGCACAAGGCACTTAACTGTTTGCCCGGTGACTAATGGATTCAAAGAGTCTGCCTACTTTCCGGAAAAGAGGTCTCTTGGAGTCAAATGTATGAACACTAATGAACACACTTGGCCAAATGAATTGCCATCAAAGGAAATAAGATGGATTTGTGACTCGTCGAATGAGATTGCCTCAATAAGTCGTGTGTAAAAACGTCATTCGCTAAAGAAATTGCATAAGATAAAATATGGGAAATACGAATAATGTATTATATTTCATTACCTTTATTACTGAGCGAAGAATATTCGAGTTTCAATTTCCCTTTTTTCAATTTTTAATGTTTTTTAGGTCTTCCTTTTTCATACATTTATGTAAAATAGAAATAAAAATTATGCATTCAGTAATCAAGATAAATTGCTTCGTTAATGGAAGAATAAATTATGTGTTTTACAGAAGATGTTCCTCATCTAATAAATTTAGTTTTGTTTTAAAAGTTTCAATAGCCGTAATTTTGTTTCTTCTAATTATTGATAGACGATACAAAATTTTCTGCATGCAATAATTTCCCCCAAAATTATACATACTCATTTTTTAACGAGAACATTAAACATGAGAGCTTGTAAGCATTTGTGTTTATTGCCTTTCTTTAAAAAGTGGCTGTAATATCCTTCAAATGACTGTTCAAAATTTATGGTAATTACCCATGTCGTCGAAAAAATGGTACTTTGAAATGGTGATACTAAAAATCAGCCAGTATTTAAACGAGATATTTTCGTAGTAATTAAATAAAAAAATTAAGAGTGAACCGACACATATTTATTGACTTAAAGAAAATTTATCTTTCTTGAAGAAAATACGATATTCTGAAGAGTTAAACTGCATATGTAAACGATAGCTTTCTATTTAAATTTAGTGCACTATAAAAAATACATAATATTTTGTAAATATTGGTATATAAATGTACATAAACTTTACTTTAAAATTTTGTGTATTGTAGATACACTGTTTCTTCTTCACATGACAAAAATCTTCTGCAAATATTTGAAACGAAGAATAAAAAACGAGACATAAAGAAAAACTAAACTGAATTACCCAACTTAAATGTCACTTTAAAAAAAAAAATAAAAAATTACGACTAATTTCCATTTATTTATTTATATGTAGAATAATTAATAAATATGCATATGGAAGATTTGCTATTTTATTTCCATGCCGTAGGAATGCTGAAATCTGAACTTTAATTGAAATTTTCTGGAACATATCTCTAGAATATTATAAAGTGTTTGCTACATCCAAAGTTTGACAAGCCGCGTCAGCCGAATACATTTGGCATAAAATGACAGCAGTTTCTTTTTCTACTTGATCAAGAAATAAAATGATTTTTGAAAGAGACAGTAAACAGATTTTTAAACATAATTTTAATTTTTTTAAAAAATCTGCAAGAAACGTTGTATCAATAAAATCTCACCAGAGAAAATTTATTTTAACTAGCATCTATGCAAAATTTTCTTACCTTTCAGAAAAAAATCATTTTTAGTTAATAGTCACAACGATGCAAAATCGTTAAAAAAGGAGAAGTGATACCTCACTGCGTGTAAAAAAAACTATATATATTTTTTTCAAGAAAAAGAATGACAGTAAAGAAATCTTTGTACGAAAAATTGAAAATTCAACCATCAACTATTTTTAATAATAAATTTGATTTCTAAGCAAATAATTTTTATATATGTTGTTATAAGATGATGTTCAATAAACTATGTAGATTAAACTAACAATTTTCATAGAAGTAAAAAAAA
This sequence comes from Maratus speculifer, assembly GCA_964019185.1. Lineage (NCBI taxonomy): Eukaryota > Metazoa > Arthropoda > Arachnida > Araneae > Salticidae > Maratus > Maratus speculifer. The sequence continues at coordinate 247,738,746 of OZ025293.1, read as the reverse complement.
ATTAAATTGCGCAAATATTAGTATATTACTTACTAATATTGTTTTACATTTTCCTCACCTTTCTGATGACTAAATAACTTAGAATTTGATTAAAAAAATACGATAAAATAAAATAGTTCGGGGAAAACGGATATCGCCGTTTTCACACAATTTGCGTAGCATTGTAGTGGGTAATCACTGAAATAGTTCTAGGAAAAAAGAAAAAGCTGCCACTTCGGTATCTCCCTACTACTATTCGTGTGATTCCCGTGTGAAAAATATTTGTAATCAATTATTTTCTAACTCTAGCAAATTTACAAAAATTCTTATTATGAGCAATAATTTGAAGTTACTGAAACTATTTTTATTATGGTGCGTAGAATATCTAATTTATATAGAATTTATTTCTAAGAATTTATTATTCACAATAAAAACGTTTCTAGTATTAACATGATTATGTTTTAGCGTACATATACCAAACATCATTCTCTAGGGAAAGACCTGATATACTTGATGAGATAAAAACAGGTCTTGGAAAACATTGCTTAAAATTTCCATGCGAAACATTTGAAGAAAAGACAGTCAAAACTACATGGACAAAGTTGTACATATATTTATAAATTTTACAAAGAGTTGAAATTCTTCCAGAATTTTTTCAAGTTGTAATGAAGATAACTGTTCTTTTGACTTTCAATCACAAATATTTAACCACAATTAAAATATTTTTAATTTAGCCCAGTTAAAAATAAAAAATAAAGTATTTTGTTTCTTTTCATAAGAATGTCGAAACTCTCTCCTAGGATTAGCATGCCCATGATGTCGTGCCCCTCTCACAAGGTAAACTGGAAGATTTGTTTTTCTAAACAAGCATTAAGGTTACTCGGTATCCTTCATTCGACGGAAAATGACAAAACTATAGAAATATCCATATTCCATTATTAGTGCCTACACAATATTGCGTACTACTATATTTGGATACATCTTATTATCTTTTTGTTTATTGTGGGAATAACGGATTTATATTTTATTCTATTGACGACAATTTAAAAAAGTTTCAAGCTATCTTTTTGAGATTTTCACAAAAGATACTATATACATTTAACTAACATATATGCAAATGAAATTTTAAAAATGTTGACATATGCACAGTTAAAAATTATTTAGTAAACATGCTCATATGTCATACAATTTTTATTACTTTAGAATTCCGATTACAGGGTGTTATGCACAATGTTGATTGTCATATTTTCTGAAAAGAACATTGCGTTTTATGAAGAACTCTGCAAATTATAGGAAAAAAAACTTGGAAAAATTTGGGACCGTTTTTATAAAAACTTTAATTTCTCTACGAGTTTACATGCTATATTCATAAAAATGAACACAGTATATTACAATAAGCCACTTAATCATAAGCTGCAGTTTGAACTCTTTTGCTTCATTAGTTTTGACAGTATTATCGAAAAGTTCTTCATTCTTTTTCAGTTTATTGACGGTCCCCTGTTGGATTTCGAGGAAATCTCTTCGCAAAAATATATGACTTGTATTGTTTTGTTTACGCACCTGGAGATTCAGAATAATTCCTTATGTATATTTTTAAATATTTAACAAAACGTCTAAAATCTCAAGTGTCAAGATTTTTTTTTTTTTTTTTTTTTTGCTCAGACTGTACACACACACATATCTATATTGACGAGCTCTAATCAAATTTAAATTTAAACATTAATTAGTATACATTATTACTAATCAGGTGGCATCAGTCACATATATATATATGATGACTTGCAAAAGAGTTAGCAGTATTGAACATTTATTATTATTTTTTTTTTTTTAGGATTATACACATTATATGTAAAATTATGTTGTCTTTTATACTTAAAACACTAATTAATGTAAAAAAACGGAATATCTACTTTGATTCTAGTTGCATCTCAATTTTACTGTACTTTCAGAATACCATGAAAACACTTTTGAAATCACAATGTTGTTCTGTCAAATTTCGGTACCTATAAAACATTTTATATTTTCCATTTTGCTGAGTTTTTTTTTATCACAAAGAGTTTTAGAGTAAAATTAACTATTGTATTTTAACCAAAATGATCAACAAATGTAGAATTATTTTTTTATATGTGCTTCCATAATTTTATTCAGGCTTGTTGCATTCGCTTTTATATATTTTTTAATTGTTTAAACAGATATTCTGTATATGAATAAATACATCAGCAAATTTAACTATTTCCGTGCAACTAAAAGAATCAATAATATAAAAAAGTTTTTCGCTGTATTTCCAGAATTTTATTCAGATTAGTTGTATTTTCTATTTTATTTTTATTTTTATTGATCAATATAATGGTCTGCATTTAACGTAAATGTATAAGTAAAACTAACTTTTTCATTGCAAACAAAACTATCAGTAGTATGATAAGTCTTTTGAACATGTTTCATAATTTCATTCAAGACAGTTGCATTATCTTTAATTTTTATTTCATTTGCGTAATTATAAATAGAAATGAATCGGATTTACATTTAATGTATAACATGTTATCTAAAGTATATCATTGATACAAATTTATTTGCGTGTTAAATTAAGTAACGAAATAATTATTTCAGTATTTATATTAAGGAAATTATGCTCAGCCAAATATTATAATGTATTTTTATTATTTCTACTTTTCATATATTGTTAGGTAATTTCCTAATGATACGTAAGTATCTCGATAGTGAATATATGTCCTAACATCTTAAATGTATTATTTTTCTACGATTTAAATTTATTTAATGTTTGAATTAGACTATTAAGAAACAAAAATTATTTCCAAGGGAGATGCAGGTGTGAAATCTACCACTAATACACAGATTTAATAGTTAATGAAAGACTTATAAGAAGAATTATGTTCATAATGTATAATATATATGGCCAATTCCATGCAAACTTGTTTGTCTGTTACGTGCCATGATTTTTGGCTACCAGTATTTTATATCGGAAAGATATGACTTATTTTGTCGAAGATATCTCATCAATTGAATAAAACGAACAAACTTTTCGAAAATACCGGTGGCCAACAAGCATAGCAATTTACAGCTGTGTAACAGACAAACAAATTCGCATGGAATTGGCCATATGTATATGTTATCTTAAATACTTTATAATTTAAGAAAAGTTTAACTTACCTTTCACAATAGAACAGTTGGAAGGGCAAATTCGTTAGAAAAATATAGTGTTATTATTATTTAATATTTTTAATCCTTTATTTTTCCCTTTTCATATGGAATATTACTTTTGTTTTATGACAAGTGGAAAAACTTTTTTTAGAAATTTAGTTTGTTACATCATACATAATTAATACATACACGAACTTCAAATACCAATGAAATTTCTAATGAAAATGTACTATTTTTGAGTTAAACGTGAAGAAAATAAATTCTACAAAAACATTTATTGATTTATATATTTAAATTGATGAAAATTGGTGGGGTAAATTTTGATTCTCATATTTATTTTCGCCAACGTTTAGGGCAACATGATCATTTGTCTTTTTATAAGCAGTGTATGCAGTAAAGCGTGAAGATTTAATTCGGAAGATGGTTTTCATTTGAACTCATGCTTCCTTATAGATGTATTCCTGCCACGTTGTCGAATAAAATATTTAAGAGGCCTTTATCATGTTTTCTACACAAGAGAAATTTTCGTTAGTAAGCTTCAACAGAAGTTTTGTCAATGCATGAATACTCTGGATGGGCGCCAGACTTTTAAACAGTAGTTCTAATTAATAAATAAAGGTTATATGCAGATTTACCTCTAATACTTAATAAATTTATGATTCGCACCTATAAAAATTATACCTGCATTTACGTTAGCAATAATTGCATTTATATTGATTTATATTATTTTTAAACCCTCTACTATGACTCCCAACCAAATTTATGAAAGAGTTTCACATTCCCCAATGTTTAAACCCTTTGAGCTCTGATGGTAGAATTTTGTGCCACATAATTTTAATTCCGAAATGTGACTTTTGCACCAGAAAATTCGACCAAATTTATTTGAAAAAGGCTTAATGCATTTTCTCGTGTATATCGTATTTTTTTTTTTTTTTTTTGTCTTTGCAAAATATTGGTGTTAATGTGAGATTTGGAATTTTGAAGAAATTTACCCATCAGAGCTCAAAGGGTTAAAATATTATTGCATTAAAAAAATTGATTAAACACTAAGATAAAAATTATACATTCTAAATCCCGTCAAATAATCCAAATGCTACATCTTTGCATTAAAAAAATAACAGTGAATATATAATACAGTAGAAATCAACTGCAACGGACTGAAGGAGAAAATATTCATTGGTAGAAGGTAAACTCCATTCTAGCCGGTTCCATTACAACGTGTTCCTATTTGCAAGAAAGTGAGGAATGTTTGATTCATCTTATGCTTCAGTTTAACAGGGCTCATATTATTTAGGTTCTGCTGTACGAAAGCTAAATTAAAAATAGTTTTATATTTTTGGATAAATTCGATTACACATACATAATGAAATAAATTTTATGCATGTGATACAACCTGCAATTTTATTAATGATTTCTTATTGTTTTCAATTTTACAATTACGTTTTATGTTATAAAACATATTCTAAACTAGAAAAACTAGAAAAATCCCTATGGTAGTTTCGAAAAAAAAGTAATAATTTGTTAGTAATTAATTCTTCTGTTTTTCATCAGATGAAGAACAATCATGAATTATCGAGTAAAATGATAGAAGAATGTCAACTCATACTAAAGTAAATGTTGTCCGTTTTATCTTGTGGAGAGAAACGTGGATTTAATTTTACATTACAACACGGAAGAAAAATATATTTTTCTCTTTCAAAACACTTAAACCAGGTTTATAGTTTCGAAAGAAATATAGTGGCATCTTTTTCGTCCTCTTGTTTGGTTTATCAAGTTAATAAATTCTTTAATATGCACATCTACCGTGATATTTATTTATTTTTCATTAAATTCGGGAAATGATGAAAATGCTATGAAACTTAAATATCAATATAAAATTTGCAAAGGCTTAGTTTAATTTACAGTTCCCGTCTAAATCCATATATTGCAATCATCATTGCCAAACAACAATTTTTTGTATATTTCTATTGCAGATAAAGAAATCCACTACTGTTAACCACAGTCAAATTTTATTTTTGATATTTTGCAGTATTGCAGATTATTTTGCAGTATTACAGAAATTTTACAGCATTGAAGATTACATATTATATTTTTAAAAGTAACGTGGCAAAAGTTTTAGGAAATATTTAAGGACATTCGAATATTGTTGATTATTTTTAAATATTAACATTGCTCTAAAATATTGCTAATATCGAACTGTGTTTATTCTATGTTGTTCAATTCACATACACTTAATGCAAACAAATAGGAAATAAATAAAAATTGTTTTTATTGTGGTTATAGATCTATTTTGATAGAAAAAACCCAAATGTCTTAAAATATTTTGTTCAATTTTTGGTTCAAATTTTAGCACAATGTCTGTTTAATAATAACATTTTTTAATATTTTTCTATGCACAATAATAACTTCAGAATAATAATAGATATAAAAATTAAATTTTAATGTCCTCCATTTAGTTTTATTTACAAGGAAATTATTTTTCAGTAAACGTTTCAAGAAACTGAAAAAAAAATCAAAACATTGCATCAGTTTTGTATCCAAATACAAAAAGTAAACACTGGTTCTTTTTCTACGCTACGGAGATACATATAAATTGTACTAAATGAGAAATTGTCACGTGACGTTTTAATCATACTGAATCATTTGCTTATCTACAAAAGATTAAAAAATATATTAATGTTTTTAATCTTACTTGGAAGAATTGGGGAATTAAATTAATAATATAATCCCCCTAGAAATATTCTTATTTTGGCCAGCTGGAAGACATTTCATGAATTTAACCCTTTGTGTTCCAAATTAGGAATTTATGAAAATTTTATTTTCTAAAGCATTTTTCGCAAGTTTTTGAAACTACATTAGAAAATTTACATAGTTATTTAAAAAATTTGTCAATTAAAATTAAGTCATTAAATTTGTATTTTTAGGAATTTTGAGCAATAATTATAGTTTCGTTCAAACTTGTATTAAAATATTTTATCTAATCTTTTATAGAATAAGTAAGTATTATGCTTTTATAGTAGAAATATAAGAACAATACCGAATTGAAACTTTTCTCCCACAATCTTTCTACGTCAAGAAAGTTGAAGAGATACAAATGAAAAAGAAACCCTTTATGACCTTAATTTAATCTTAAGAATTTCATCTTTTAAAGCATTTTTCGCGAATTTTCGAAACTACTATAGAAAATTTACACAATCACTAAATAAATTTTAGAAGGATTTTGCCAAATAAAATTATTTCATTCAATTTGCATTTATAGGGATTTTGAGCAATATTTATAACTTCATAAAAAGCTTTTTTTTTTTTTAGTATTTTATAGAATTAAGAAATATATAATTATGATGCTTTTATAATACAAATATAGGAATAATTCCGAACTGAGACTTTTCACCCACAATCTTTTAACGTCAAGAAAGCTGCAGATATACAAATAAAAAAGAAACCCTTTATGTTCTAAATTATGAATTTATGAAAATTTAATCTTTTAAAGCATTTTTCGCGAATTTTCGAAACTACATTAGAAAATTTACACAATCATTAAATACATTTTAGATGGATTTTCTCAAATAAAATTAATTCATTAAATTTGTATTTATAGGGATTTTCAGAAATATTTATAACTTCATTAAAAACTTTTATTTAGTATTTTTAGAATTAAGAAATATATTGGTATAATGCTTTTATACACTGCTCAAAACAATTAAAGGATATTTGAAGTTTTATATAAAATAAAGATATAAACGAATTTTTTTTTTGGCGAAAATAGAAGAAGAGAATCACAAATGCAAAGTTTTCTGGTTTTCAAACTGTGGAGTATGCAAATTTTGAGTTCGACGTCAAAAACGTCGCTTCAGCGGCAGCAAATGAAATTTGACTTTCAACTGGATAAAAGAGAATGAAGACAAGGATGATCGGCCTTCAGTGATTGCTTTGTTTCGATGAGTACGATGTCTCAGCGAAGTCATTTGACAGATTCAGAAGCTTGGAGAATTGTTGGTAGGTTAGAAGGGGGCCAAACTCAAGCCGAAGTAGCGCAACCAATTGGAGTGTCACAAAGTATCATTTCCAGGATCTAGAACCGTTTTTTGGAGAGTGGATGTGCAGGCCGAAGACCAGGGCAAGGTCGTAGACAGGCAACAACGCCCAATGAAGATCGGTATTTAGCGTTAACAGCTCGGAGACACCGAAACATGAACGCTACTCTTCTCCAACAACACCTTCGCTCGGCTACAGGCACCACGATTTCAACTCAGACTGTCCTAAACCGGCTCCATGCTGTAGGTCTGTATGCTCGCCGACCGATGGTATGTGTTAGATTAACATCAAGGCATCGTCGCGACCGCAGGAAGTGGGCAACCGAGCATGTCAACTGGAGGAGAAATGAATGGAGCAATATTCTGTTTTCTGACGAGTCCCGTTTTTCTGTGCATCCGGATAATAGGCGTATTTTCATCTGGAGAGACCGTGGCAGTAGGAATAATCCTGCGTTCGTGCACGAAAGTGTCAGATTTGGCGGTGGAGGAGTGTTGGTGTATGGTGAATTCTGCATTGACGGGCGCACTGACCTCTACATCATTCGAGATGGAGCTCTGACTGGTCGCCGATATAGGGATGACATCCTCAAACCTATTATAATCCCTTACGCTGCAGCAATCGGAGATAACTTCATTTTAATGGACCATAACTGCAGGCCACATCGTGCAAATCTGGTATAAGATTTTCTTTTCGAGGAAGGAATCGTTCGAATGGCATGGCCAGCGTGTTCTCCAGACATGAATCCAATCGAGCACGTTTGGGACGCTCTAGGAAGACGAGTTTCTGGCCGCCAACAACCCCCACAAACTCTCCAAGATCTGGAAAGAGCTCTTCTGGAAGAGTGGGGCAGAATACCCCAACTCGTCATTAATAGCCTCATTGAGTCCATGCCTGCCTCAAAAGTGTTCAACGTTGCTGGCCGCCCGTGGAAACCATACCCCCTACTGAAAATGATTTTCTTTGAAGAAAACACCTTTTCTTATTCTTTTTTCTCATATGCACAAATTGCGTTTTTTTCCTTTTGTACACAAATGCGCAAAAAAATGCATTTTTTTCTGCCAAACATGTGTAATTTATTCTCATATAACCTGCTATGTCTGTCGACCATGTATCAATCAGCTAAAAAGTTTCCCAGTTACAAAATCCACCTAAAACTGTTGTATCCTTTAATTGTTTTGAGCAGTGTATTATAAAAATAGGAATAATTCCAAACTGAAACTTTTCACCCACAATCTTTCATTGTTGAGAAAGCTGACCATATACATATACAAATGGAAAAAAGACACTTTATGTCCTAAATTAAGAATTTATGAAAATTAAATCTTCTAAAGCATTTTTTTAGAATTATTAATGCTACATTAGGAAATTTACACAACCATTAAATAAATTATAGAAAGATTTTGACAAATAAAATTCATTCATTAAATTTGTATTTATAGGGATTTTCAGCAATATCTATGACTTCATTAATATTAATTATTTTTAATATTTTACAAAATTAGAAAATATATAAATGTAATGTTTTTATAATAGAAATATACGAATAATTCCTAGCTGAACTTTTCATTCTCAGTCTTTCAAAGTCAAGAAAGCTGAAGAAATACAAATGAAAAAGAAACCCTTTATTTTCCAATTATGAACTTATGAAAATTTAATCTTCAAGTATTTTTCGCGAATTTTTGAAACTACGTTAGAAAATTTACAAAAGCATTTACACTCTAAAAAATTAAAGTGTAAATTTACACACAAAAATATGTAAATCGATGATACAAAAACGATTTGTTTATATGTGTAAATTTGTGTGTAAATTGCCAAAATACACGCCTAATGTATAAATTTCAAAATACATATTTCAGTGTGTAATTTGATGATAACACTACGTGTGTAAAAAATATAATGATCACTCATGAAATACCCACATTAATGTGTAAATTGCGCAAGAATACACATATATCTGCGTAATATTCTTACTCATTTATCTGTGTAATCTTCAGTGATCACACGGATAAATTCGTATTATGCAAAAATACGCATTATTGTGTTTTACACAGTTCTTTGCGTAATATGTCAAATTCGCATATTCAATGGGGGTTCATTATATATTGTGTCTAGTGTATATAGAATATCTGTACTCCAATGGGTGATGCATAATATCGAAGTCTAATGTCTTAGTTGATTTTATGCTTAGTTTCAGAACCGTAGCTGATTATATAGTTAGCTATGAGCTATTTATATAGTTTTGGATGGAGGAGTGAAATGGGGGGGGTGTAGTTGAAAGCCTAATTTTTAGCTTATGGGGCTAGATTTGTGACAGTAAATGAGATAAAATTACTGTTGTTTGGACTCGGGATCATAGTGATGTACCCACTTCTCATCCACTGTCACAAGTGTAGCCGCATAAGCTCCAAATCAGCCTATCACACTCACCCCCCCCCCCTTCTTGAAAACTCCCTCTAAATAGGTTTTTAGAACTTCACCCCTCCCTCTAAAACTATGTTATTTTAGCAGCCATGGTTCTAAAATTCAGCATACTGCATTTAAGACATTAGTTTTCGATATTCCTCAACAACCATCATAGTACAAATATTACTTCTCTGTTAATGGGAAAGTATGGGACACATTTTGAAATTTACAATTACTTTAATTATAAAATTGATTCTTCAAATTATGTTTCTACATTGTTCAAGGACATTAGAAAGTGTTTCATTTTGTATTCTATAAATCAAAATTTTGTATTTGTGTCAAATAAAGCTGATTTTATTATTTTTGTAAAAGTGCCCCATTCCTACCCACTCTCCTCTAAATATACACATAAAAACTGCTGTTTTTTTTCTATATTCTTCCTTGCTTCTTAATTTTATTTTCCCTTCAGTTAGATATTATTTAGTACATGCAATTAAAAATTAAGATAAAGAAAAAAAAATAATTAATGATAGATTTTGGACTAGTCAGATGGAATAATGATAGTTGGTAAACTTGCAAACTTCGCAGTTTTTATTTTCAGAGTTCAGACTAAATTTTTCACTTTTTATTTTTCAGACTCAAAATACAAAGTCAATTATACCCAAGATACTGTGTTACATACAGTTATAAAAGTAAAAATTAAAATACTATAAAAAATAGAAAAAGGTTAGTAATCTTCATTTTACACACACACACATATTACCTGCAAAAATAGCTGATTTGTTTATACAGGGTGTTTCTAAATTAATGGTACAAACTTTAACCCCCTGACTGCCCAGCCAAAGGGTAATATTGTAATGTTGTTTTCTCTGTAATTTATTAAAAATATAAAAAAAGATGTTTTTTCCAACCTGATGCAAAATACGTTATTAGTATCGGAGTATAATCTTTGATAGCATCAATCCTAACTTAATTTTTCAGAACTGGGTTTTATTTGTGGAATTATACTAATTTAAATATTGCTTATGTTGCAGTGAAACCTGCAGCTTAGTGTGTGAAAAAATCAGCCGGCGGCAGTCAGAACGGGTGATAGTATACATCAAGACAAAAAATATTAAATGGGAAACTAAGGGTCCCAAACGTCTTCCGAAGAAGATATGCGCCATTAAAGTTTAGGGTCCAAAAATTCAAATGATTATAAAAAACAGAAAAATTGGTCGATTCGTTTGCGGTTTTCACTAAAACTATTCTTTATGTCAGTATTGCCTTGAAAATAAATTATAAAGATAAATTTCAAAAAATGCCGATAGAGAGCGCTTCACACTTTGGAGTAACGAACAACTAATTTTTACCGTTATTTTTTGCATTTCATTAAATTTTTTTAGAAGCTTGGACATAAACGTAAATTTTGAGCTCAAAATCTAAATCATTGGGAGTGGTTAAACAGCGCAAACTGAACTGTGGGGGAGGTTCAAATTCCAAATGGTTATTAAAAACGGAAAAATTGGTCAATTGATTTGCGATTTTCACTAAAATTATTCTTTATGTCAGTATTATCTTGAAAATAAAGTATAAAGATAAAATTCAAAAACTGCCGATAGGGGGCGCTTTAGACTTTGGAGTAACGTACAACTATTTTTTACCGTTAGTTTTTGCATCTCATGAATTTTTTTAGAAGCTTAGACATAAACTTAAATTTTGAGATTAAAATCTGAATCGTTGGGAGAAGTTAAGTAGCGCAAACTGAACTGTGTTCAATGGGGGTGGGGAGGTTCAAATTTCAAATGATTATAAAAAACGGAAAAATTGGTCGATTCGTTTGCCGTTTTCGCTAAAACTATTCTTTACGTCAATATTTCCTTGAAAATAAATTTTAAAGATTAATTTCAAAAAATACCGTTAGAGGGCGCCTTAAACTTTAGAGTAACCAACAACTATTTTTAACCGTTATTTTTTGTATCTAATTAAATGCTTGTAAATGTTCAAAGTTAAATTTTGAGCTCAAAATCTGCATCGTTCTGAGTAATTAAGTAGCGGAAATTTGAAATGTGTTCGAGGGGTGGGGAGGGTAACATTTCAACTCCTGAACACATTTCAGTTTGCGCTTCTTAACCTCTCCCATCGATTTAGAATTTGAGCTCAAAATTTAAATCTAAGCATTTGCAAGCATAACCGTTATTTTTTGTATCTAATTAGATACAAAAAATAACGGTTAAGAGTAGTTGTTGGTTACTCTAAAGTTTATAGCGCCCTCTAACGGTATTTTTTGAAATTAATCTTTAAAATTTATTTTCAAGGAAATATTGACATAAAGAATAATTTTAGCGAAAACGGCAAACGAATCGACCAATTTTTCCGTTTTTTAAAATCATTTGAAATTTGAACCTTCCCACCCCCATTGAACACAGTTCAGTTTGCGCTACTCAACCACTCCCAACGATTCAGATTTTCATCTCAAAATTTAAGTTTATGTCTGAGCTTCTAAAAAAAATTATGAGATGCAAAAAATAACGGTAAAAAAATAGTTGTACGTTACTCCAAAGTCTAAAGCGCCCTCTATCGACATTTTTTGAATTTTATCTTTATAATTTATTTTCACAATAATACTGACATAAAGAATAGTTTTGGTGAAAATTACAAATCAATTGACCAATTTTTCCGTTTTTTATAATCATTTGAAATTTGAACCTCTCCCTACAGTTCAGTTTGCGCTACTTTACCACTCCCAGAGATTTAAATTTTGAGCTCAAAATTCAAGTTTATGTCTAAGCTTCTAAAAAAATTAATGAGATGCAAAAATTAATGGTAAAAAATAGTTGTTCGTTACTCCAAAGTCTAAAGCGCCCTCTATCGACAATTGTTGAAATTTATCTTTATGATTTATTTTCAAGACAATACTGACATAAAGAATAATTTTAGTGAAAACCGCAAACGAATCGACCAATTTTTCTGTTTTTTATAATCATTTGAATTTTTGGACCCTAAACTTTAATGGCGCCTATCTCCTTCGGAAGACGTTTGGGACCCTTAGTTTCCTATTTAATATTGTTTGTCTTGATGTGTACTATCACCCCTTAAAGTTTGTACCATGAATTTAGAAACACCCTGTATATACATGAATTACCTATATTATATGTTGAATTGTTTTCTTTTTATAAATATTCATCATTACAAAGAATTTACCTTAAAAAGTTATCAAGACTATCAAAAAGGCTGTTTAAGCATTAAAATAACATCTTTTGAATTTAAGATTATATTTAGAAATTAGTGTCAAAAAAAAAATACAAATATATTTTAACATTAATGAAATGACACCTATTTTCATAAATGAAAATGTCAGATATTCTAATTAAAATTTCAGGTATCAAACTAATTAGTATTTTTATTTATCAACTATAGTAAAAAATAAGAAATACTGTGATTATATCCAAATATCAATTGACGCTTATAAATTTTCAAATTAATGCTCGTAGAATTTATTTGACAATTGCCTTTGTGTCTTAAGTGTATAAAACTCACCCGTCGGGGAATATTTATGTAGTGGGGGGGGGGAACTAATAAGTTCCATTTTGAATATTCATTATGACATGAAGAATTTTACGTTTCGCGAATTCGAAAGTATTTGAAAATAATACTTGAAAAGATTCGAGAGTGTGTGAAGCTTGAAATATTTCCAGAAGAGTCTTTTTACTTGTTTATTTAAGACAACACACACACAATACTACAAAACACTTAAACATATAAACTTAAATTTTACATAGCGAGAGTTACTTTTTCTCTCGTCGAGAAACATTGTTCGAATACATCTGAACTTTAGAACTCGATTACGTAACAGACGATCGGGCCCAACGGCGCCGAAAAACAAATCACGTGACACGCTAGCAGGTGCTATGATTCGTAACACTGCCCACCCATAAACATATGGATGTTCATCACAAATTCTATATCAACTTAATACAACATGAATATAAATATGAAATATTATACATACTTCAAGGACAAAACTTCAACTAAATACAATAAAACTTTAACTAAAATAGGAAAAAAAACAAGATTAGTGTATACAAGTTAATCAGTTCAAATTTCCATATGATACAATAACTGTACTGGTCGTTAGAGAATAGATTTCTCAGTTTTTACCTTGCAGGCTCTCACCTTGCCGTCTCTTCCAGGAAATAATTCAATAATTTTTCCTAGACTCCAGAAATTTCTGGGTAATTTATCATCTTTGATTAATACTATGTCATTCAATTTAAAATGAGGAAAATTAGTTTTGTTCGAACTTAAATGAGCTGACCTCAAATTTAACAAATATTCCCCTTTCCATCTAGTTCAATACAAGCGCATTAATTTCTCACGATAGTTATAAGATTTAATAATTTCTTTCCTGGAAGAGATATTCGAGTCAAGGTGAAGGCGAACTGGTGGCAGAGAAGAAATTCTTCTCCCAATTAGGAAATGAGCAGGCGTTAATGGTAGGGGGTCTTGACTTTCTGGCGTGGCATATGTTAAAGGTCGAGAATAGACCATTCCTTCAATTTCAACTAAAACAGTATGTAGTTCATCAACAGTTAGCGAAGATTTCCCGAGTGTCTTTCTTAAAGCAGTTTTTATAGTCCTAACCATTCGTTCGTAACCCCCCCACCACCACCACGCTGCTCGTTCAATGATATATTTCCACTGTATGTGATGAGAAGCAAAATAGTCTTGCACATCTGGATGAGTCAACATCCGCCAGAGGTTTTTCAAGTCATTGTCTGCGCGTTTAAAAGTCTTGGCGTTATCCGAATATACTAAGACTCCGAATATATAAAGACTCTTCTGGATGGTAATCCTCGTCGAGAAACAAACCTACGAAAGCCTAGTAAAAATGTTTGTGTCGACAAGCTGCCGACAAGCTCCAAGTGGACATTTCTGGTAACTGCACATGTAATCAATAAAATGTATTGTTTGTTATCACAGTCTTTTACATATAATGGCCCTGCAAAGTCACATCCTATCACACTGAATGGACTGGTCTGTTCTACTCGATTATTAGGCAATGGCGCAACCGTCTGATCGCCTGGAGTTGAAGAAAATCTTTTGCAAATAATGCAATTTTTAAGCACAGCTCTCACAGATTGTCTAGCCTTTAATAACAAGAATCTTTCTCTAATCTGCACAAGTGTAAGGGCAACAGCAGAATGAAAAACTCTATAGTGGGCATCCCAAATTATAAGTTCTGAAAGTTTGGTTTTTGGCGGAAGAATTATTGGATGTTTCTCATCCATCGAATAATTTGCGTTATGGAGTCGTCCTAAGACTCGCAAAACTCCATCTGAATCGAGGTAAGGGTTCAATGAAAGCAATCCAGAGTCTCTAGGAAGTGGCTTGGAATTTTTCAGGCTTAAGATTTCTTTTTCGAGAATTTGAGTTTGACAATTTTTTATCCAGAAAATTTCCGCTTTTCGGATTTCCTCCGCCGAAAGTGTGCGTAGTGGTTTACGATTTTTCTTCAGTAATCTGATAAAACGAAATACATAGGCTGTTACACGAAGTAATTTTCTCAGACTACTAAATTTGTGTATATCAATTATATTCTCCTTGGCAATAATTGTATTAACAACAATCTTACTTCTAGCTTCAATTTCAGGGTTGACTGATTTTGTTTTTAAGTTATCATCCTTAGGCCAAAATTTTTCAGATTTACCGAGCCATTCCGGCCCGTAACACCACTGATTGGAGATTATTAACTCTTTCGCTGACAGTCCCCTAGTTAGCATGTCAGCAGGATTATCCCTGCTATTTACATGCAGCCAAGAACTAGGGTTGCTCATGTCCTGAATTTGCATCAATCTGTTAGCCACAAACGGCTTCCATTTGGATGCCGATCCTTTGATCCAATGTAGTACTATAGTCGAGTCTGACCACAGTACTATTTTTTCTAGATTCGTGAAAATGAGTTTAAGATGACTAGCTATTATTGCAGATATTAGAGCCCCTAAAAGCTCTAAGCGTGGTAGTGTTATTTTTCTCAACGGGGCTACTCTGGCCTTAGACATAACATGTCCTATAATTTTCTTCGGACGTTTTGAACCGGAAGTAGGCTACCGCTCCATAGGGTTTCAAGGAAGCATCGGAAAAAATGTGTAGTTCTACATTGTCCTGCACTTCACTCGAGTGATAATAATACCTGGGTATTTTTAATTGGTCTACCAATTCGATTTCCTCATACCATGTTCTGTATTTAATTTTAAATTCTTCGTTAAATTCATCGTCCCAGTCTAGCCCACTCTGCCATAATTCTTGAAGGAAAATTTTTACCAAAAAAGGTGACATAAATCCAATTGGATCAAATATTTTAGCGGCAGTCTGGAGAACATGCCTTTTTTTGAATTCCAAGCTGTCACTTATTGACACTAAAGATGCCAAATCTACAGCCAAAAAATCCCCTTCAACATTCCAGTTTAACCCCAATACTTTTGATTCTGCGCAGTTTTCATTAATCTCTATAACCGGGTTACCATTCCAAGCTTCTTTTAATTCTGGAGAATTAGTAATGAACTTTCGCAATTGCATATTGGCATCTTTAAATATAGAAACTACAGTGGTTGTTAGTTGCATAGCCTGCTCGACTGTAGATGATCCGTAAATCAAATCATCTACGTACAAATATTTATTAATCATTTCATGGGCGGCGGGTTCCGTATCCTTATAATTACCAATATGCATTTTAATTGTAGAGGCTAAAACATAGGAGGAGCTGATGACGCCGAAGCAGTGTCGGTTAAAGTGATACAAAACACTGTGTTTATTTATGTCGCAGTCGTCGAAATACAAAAAACATAGATAATTTCTATCATTTTCTGATACCTGAATTTGTAGAAAGGCCCTAGCAATATCCCCCGTGAAAGCAATTTTAAACTGTCTGAAATTTAATATCACATCTATGAGATTAGGATTCAAATTTTGCCCCACAAAAAGACATTGATTTAAACTTTTCTCACCCATTTCCCGACTGCTCGCGTCAAAAACAATCCTTGTTTTTGTTGTAGAAGAACTTGGCCTAGAAACAGCAGAGTGTGGCATCACGAAATTGACAGAACAATTATCACAACATTTTTCAATAATTCCCTCGCTTAATTGCTCTTTCATAATTTCATTATATTTTAAAAACAAAGATTTATCATTCTTTAACCTTTTCGCCAAACCTGCGAAACGCCTTTTTGCCACCTCGTAATTATTAGACAAATTTTGTTTATCTGATTCGCTACGCCATAACAAGGGGGTCATATATCTATCATTTTTAAAAATGATTTCTTTCTGGAATTGATTAATGACCTCATAAGTCTCCTCTTGCATTTGATTATTTGAATCGACTAAAAAGGACTCAATTTGCCATAATTTTCTAAGATCATTTTCTGAAGGGAAACAAATTACATTCATACAGGAAGTTGGCTCTGAATTATTACTATTAAGTTGACCGACAATGGTTTTGCCAAATATTGTTGGCTGCATAAATAAATTATGATTAATTTTTTCAACATTACCTATTATAGTTTTGAACAGGTAGTCTGCTCTAAGCAAAATCTGGACAGGTTTTGAATGAATAAAGGTGTCGGCCAATTCATGTTTATCTAACCGTAATTTATCTATTAACTGATAATCAACAGAAGTCATTATCTTAGTACCGCTAATAATTTCAGAAACCAGCGCTTTTACAATTATTTTTTCATAAGGATGATGACAACTAATAATAGTTAAATTTACTACATTAAATTCCTTTTCTATGGCGTCGCGATTCGCAAATGTATAAACTAAAAGCGTTTCCTTGGCAACGGTTTTTAATTTCAACGCCAAGGCTAAACTCTTTGTAATGAATGTTCTAGAGGATGCCGAAACATATAAGAGTCTCGTGCTTAATTTATTTCCAGTACCCTGCGCTCGTACACAGGCGGTTTGCAACAATGTTGCATACTTTTCGGGAGAATTATTAGTTTTAACCCTCCAAGCGTCTTGCAAATGGGTAAAATTGTAATGTTGTTTTCTCTGTATTTTGTTTCAAATGCAAATAAAATATGATTCTTTGAATATTACATAAAAAAACTTATTTAGGAATATAGATGTAATCCTTGAGAGTCTTAATCATTCTTCAATACTTTGAAAATTCATTAAATTTATAGAATTATAATATCTTAAACATTGCTTATATTGCAGTGAAACCTGGAGCTTAGTGTACGGAATTTTACGGGACAAACGCTTAGAGGGTTAATTACATATGAAAATACGGGTTGACTTTCTTCATTTTTAGAATCATCGGCTTTTACTGAGCTTTCATCGTGACGCGCTTTTGCCAATTTTTTAGTCGAGCAAAATAAATAATTATGCTGGTAACTTTTACACAATTTACAAGGAGGTATTTTTACCTTACACAAGGATATTACGTGCGATTTCAAGAAGCAACGATAGCATCTTCCATCATTTTTCAACTTATACCTTTTTTGTTCATCGGTAATTTCATTACACTTTAAGCTTAAATTATTCGCGTTACAAAATATGCAAACATTTTTTACAACAGTATTAAGCGCGATTGAAGAGGGTACATTAGGTTTAGTTCTAGAATTCCTTTTTTCATATCGTGCTACTTCCTGATTTTTTAAGGAAATCCCTGACACTGCATTTGCTGCTTCCCGCGATTCTATTTCAAACTTTATGAATTTCATCAATTCATTTACGTCACCAGCTTTTTCCGC
The DNA here is from genome assembly GCA_964019185.1 of Maratus speculifer. Lineage (NCBI taxonomy): Eukaryota > Metazoa > Arthropoda > Arachnida > Araneae > Salticidae > Maratus > Maratus speculifer. Next base: position 247,720,438 of record OZ025293.1, on the reverse strand, counting down.
ATTTGTCTTTCTCTGATATTCTACAACTAAATTATGGGGTATCTGTTTTAAAATTATCGGTATCAATAAATATCCGAAATCGTCCGACGCCACCCCGATAGCTTGTAAATTACGAATGCTTACTTCGCATTCGTCATATAAATCCCGTAATGACTTAATGTTCGTGCTCGACCTAACCGGTTCTAGTTCTAATAATTTGTTTATAAACCCGCTTATAAAAATTTCTGATTTACCGTATCGATTCTGCAGCAAGTCTAAAGATTGCTGGTAATTCGCCTCGGTCAGGGCTAGACCGGAAATTGATTTAAGTGCCTCACCTGACAGAAAGGATTTTAAATAAATAAGTTTATCCACCTTGGATAAATTTTCATTAGCATCAATGCTGCTTTTAAAACTATTCATAAGTTCCAAAAACATATTCGAATCCCCTTTAAACGTCGGGATGTTTATTTTTCGCAAATTTATTGTTTTCGGTCTAGCATTAAAATAAGAAGTTGTACTCGCGTTAAATAAAGAACTAGTATCCGGTTGATCAGAATCAATTTTAAATTTCTTCAAATTCAATTTAATTTTAAAATTTGTTTCATTTATTCCATCGTCATACTCAATAGATGACTGAATATCGTTCTCGAAAATTGCTCCATCCGATATTATTTCCTGTATCTGATTATTAACAATTTTTAATTCATTTTGTTTATCATTAATGTTAGTTAAATATTCTGTTAACTGCTCAAAATGACTTTTATCATTAAAATCGATACTTTCTATATAGGCCTCAATTTTTGTTATAAATTTGGTTATTGCGGTTTTCAACACCTTTCTTTTACTTTTAATTTTCTCAAGATCCATAATTTACAATAAAAAAATAGATCAAAGAATAAATGAAATAGTTTTACCTTTTCTATCCGCGATGTGAAGACGCGATTTTATCCGAGATTGAAATCCATTGGAGCGGAGCACAAATCCGTCTTGAAACTTATAGAACAGTCCCGAAAACAGTCACTTCCCGGGTTGAAATATGGCACCATGAAGAATGTTACGTTTCGCGAATTCGAAAGTATTTGAAAATAATACTTGAAAAGATTCGAGAGTGTGTGAAGCTTGAAATATATCTAGAAGAGTCTTTTTACTTGTTTATTTAAGACAACACACACACAATACTACAAAATACTTAAACATATAAACTTAAATTTTACATAGCGAGAGTTACTTTTTCTCTCGTCGAGAAACATTGTTCGAATACATCTGAACTTTAGAACTCGATTACGTAACAGACGATCGGGCCCAACGACGCCGAAAAACAAATCAAGTGACACGCTAGCAGGTGCTAAGATTCGTAACATGACACAGCTGTTATAATTTTTTATATACATACAATCATACGTTTTAGGTCATATTAATTCTATAATAATAGGCAAAATTGCAATGGGAAAATGTTTATTTGAAGAAAAAGCCATTACTTTGATAAAAATTTTCTTCAGAATTTTTGGTCTAAGGTTATTTTAAATCAACGCATTTGTGCTCTTTTGCAATTTACTTCTGTGTATTTTTATTAAATCTAAAATTAACAAGCAAAAATTATGTGTTTTTACTATGATTATTTTAGTGGAACATAGTTCTTCTGATGTAATATTTTCAAATTAAAACACAGCTGAAAATTAAATGTAATTAAGATAAATAAATATTTCAAATTTCTCAAAATTGGAAAATGTAACGTAGAAATTCAAAAACAACGGTATAGTTTTAATCGATGATAAACTTATTTAACATTATAAATTTCATAATAAAAAACTTACAAAGAAATTTCGATAAAAAAATAAAACTCAGATGAACTGTTTAGCTTATAAATCGAATATATAATTTATAGATATAATATACATTTGTATTATAGTTTATAAATAAACTATAATATCTTTCACACAACCGACCCGAAATTTAACACTTCCCCCCACAAAAAATGTGATATTAACGTTTATTTTGCTACTGTTAAAACACATTCATAAATTCTTTTTAAGATAAAATTTTTTCAAGAAATAAATAACTTTGGATACAACAGTTGTTATTTTAAGGAGTAAGTTTCAGGAGTTAGGTAATGTTGACAGTTTTTAAGGCAAGTAAATTAGTCGTGAAAAAAATTCTTATATGTAAAAAAACAATCCAACATATAGAATATACATTTATACGTAAATATAAACAAATCAGATAAAAAGAATTGGAGGTAATACGAACGTATGAGATTACGTATCTTATATTTTATAGGAGAACTAGCGGCCTTCGCCCGCTACGCTGGTCGGTTTATCTAAAGAAATCTTGAAGAAGTATTTAGATAAGGTTCAGACATACATTAAAAAAAAAAAAAGCAAGTCGATCATTCAAAAAACGTTGGGAAATATCAAATATTTACTGTAATTTTTTAAGAAAAACAAAGTTTCGAAAAAAAAAATTAAATCGAAAAAAAAATTACACTGACATATTAATGCAAGGAAATTTTCCCAGAGAGAAAATTCGCCTTGAATACAATATTTCAAATTCTTTTAATTGCTTATAGGCGTTAATGCCAACATAGTGAAAAAAAATTCCATGCTGGGAATCGAACCCGGGCCATCAGTATGGCGCACTGACGTTCTACCGACTAAACCACATGGAACGACAGCCAGCTTGAAACTTTCTCATACTTAAGTAGACTGGCGAAAACATAACGATAGCGCGTTTTAAAATCGCACAGTGACATCTATTGGATTTTATATGTACTAAAAAACGTTATGTACTAAAAAACGTGAGCAGCGCACCTAATAGTTTCTTTTGTTTCTTTTTGTTACTTTTTTGTCTGTTGTCCGATTTTGATGAAACAAAGCCTATACACTGCCCGGGAGTGTGCATTCTTCATTAGTGAAAACCGCATAAAAATCCATTCAGTAGTTACGAAGATAACCTCGAACAAACAGACAGACAGACAGACAGACAGACAGACAGACAAAAAATTCAAAAAATTTTTTTTTGTGTTTCATTGGTTTTCTTTTATCGCCCTGACTCCATTTTTGTCAATTATCTTCAATGTACAGACACACCGGGTCCTACTGTTTTATTATATATATAGATAACTTCTATATTTTTCTCAACGCGAGTGCTTGCATTCAGTTTGTCTCTTTGGCCACCACATTGTACGTGATTTGCATTCTATGCGTGCTTGGTTGAGAAGTTTCATTTTCGATCCCGTCGTGACTAAGGTCATGTTACTGGACTCACCATTAGTTTTCAACTTAAACCTGATGAAGCCAAGTCGGTGATGATTATGATTTTAGTTTTGATGCTAGATTTGCATAGTTCATGAATATGACTATAAATTGTACTGCGAACTGAAGTTAAACTAAAATTACAAGTTAAACTTTGAAATGGGTAAATGGTTACAAGCTATGAGACTTTATAATTTGGATTTAATAATTTAGGGTAAAATCAAGCATACTTATATTCGATATGCTAAATGTAAAAATAACTCAGGATACGAATTTAGAATTATCTTAATTACATGAATTATATTTTATGTTATATATTAAATGAATTCAAAATAGTTTTTAGATTCTACTGAAGGATAAACTACTGTCCTTTAAATTAAGTGTGGGGGGGAGGGCAGCAGAAAAATTACCAACAGTACAAAAAATATGATTTAAATTTATGAATAAGCATAAAGTGGGATTATATATCTATTATAATGCCTCTTTATGAATTCTTTCTAATTTCGCTTTAAGAATGAAATCTAACACTATTACTGAAAATTACAAGTAAAATTGTGAAAAAACAGCGGTCAGCGAGACGGCTGAAAGAAATTACGATTTAACGAAACCTAAAATTATAAAATCAAACATTCTTATATTTAATGTACAAATTTCAAAAGGTAATTCGGAAAACGAAATTAACTAATTAAATGATTAAAATTTTACGTTACATGTAACGAAATATTGTTACATTTGTCGAGATTAATTTTTTTAGCTTCTTTTAAATGTTCATTTGCTGCTGAAACGGGGAAAGTGAGAGAGGTGGTCAGAGTATCTTATAAAAGTAAATAAATATATTTGTATATTATTTAAAAATGCTGTCACAGCAATGCAATGAAATCATGTTATTTATGGAATGGGGTTAATGAAATAAAAAGTGTAGCTCAGAATAATATTTATACCTCCCATTCATTTCGTAACGTCTACTTTAAAATTCACGCAATTTATAATTTTTGTAACACATTAATTAGTGTAATTTCAGGTGTTATCTACATTTACACATTTTTCTGAGTTTATGAACTGATAACAACTTACAAACTTAATGCCATAAACTAAACACACATTAAAATAGGTATTTTTTTCATAGGAAAAGTGTATTTTTATGCCAAGTGGGTGATTTTAGAAATTTACACACTTACCTATGTATATAGCATTATGTGTAAATTACAATAACATACCAATTTGAGTAAATTCAGGCATTTTTCAGCATTTACACATTTGTTTGTGTCTTTCAAGTGATAACAAAATACATACTTAGTATTATAAGCTAAAATACACATAACAGCAGGTAAAACTTTGCAAAAAGTGGGTAATTTTCATGTCAGGTGTGTAATTTTAGGAATTTACTCACATATATATGTAAATTTGTCTAATTTACACCTTTATGTTTTAGAGTGTAATGAATTTTTGAAAGATTGTGGCAATTAAAATTAATTCATTAAATTTGTATTTATAGGGATTTTGACCATTATTTATAACTTTAGTTAGAAGTTTTATTAAAATATTTCATTTAGTTATTTAATGAATAAGGAAATATATAAATATAATATTTTTATGATAGAAATATAGGAATAATTCCGAACTGACATTTTTCTGCCACAATCTTTCAACGGCATGAATGCTAAAGAGATACAAACGAAAAAGAAATACTTCTTCCAAAAATATTTTTGTTTTATTCAACAATCATGCTTTTGGATTCCAATAAAGTAAAGTTCTGTAACTCATTAGAAACGGTATTTTTAATATTGAATGTACACTGTTAAAAGTAAAGGTGACAAACCGGTGCCATTTGGGACCCGGAAGTGAAAAGGCGGTGCCATTTGGAACCCTAGGGTGTCATAGGGGCTTGGATATGTGGTTGCAGTGCCACAGGTTCCTTACTGGGTGATTTCAGCTAAATAAGGTGCCATGCACTTCGTATTGGCAGCAATGTGGCACCTCGTCGGGTGACTGGCACCATGCGCATGCGCTGTGACGTGTGTCTTTCTGTTTTCGGTGACGGCAAGTAAAATCTGCGGCTGTGAGTGAATGAAGGTGTGCTCGATGGCCGAGTGGTTAGAACGCTGAGCTTGTAATCAGACGTTGTGGGTTCGAGCCCTTCGAGGACCGAAAGTCGGTGTGTATATTTTTTATTTTTTTATTATTGGGCACTCTGGATTACGGGTGTCATCTTTTCACCCTAATTAAAGGTGCCATCTGGCTCCTTTAGGGGTGTCACCAATGAGACAAGCCTTTCACCCCTAGAAGGTGCAATGTGTCACCATTAGTTTTAACAGTGTAAGGGCTCCGGGACACATTTTAAAACTAATTTTTATTTATTGAGTTAAAATTTTAAATTTTTTGTGATGGTTAACCATATTCTTTGTAAAAATATTAATTTTAAAAAAGTTAAAAATATTTAAAGTAAAAATTTGAACAAAAAATGATGTAATTTTTATTAAAAAAATCATATTTTCAAAACCAAATATCTTTTTCAAATTTGCTGAACCAAAATTAAAATTACACATGTTCCAAAAAATATATATTTCAAGTTTGACTCATTAATCTTTAACGGTTCTTCAAGTATAATGATTTTAAATCCGAGAAATTATGAAAAAACCATCATGAAAAAAACCCATTTTCACCAAAAGTCATGACTACCATTTTTTGAAAGCTAGGTTTTGAAAACTAACCAAAACGAAAAAATTAATATTTCCTCTTCTAATTAAGACAGCATCATGATTTAAACTAATTTTAAGCATTAAAAAACAGAGAAAATTTTAATGCAATTATTTTAGAAACTTTAAAGATTTTTGTTTCTCGAACCCCCTTAATTGAATTGTATAACAAATTTATTTCAATAGTACTAAAATGTACTGTCGAGGCATAAAGCACCAACAGGTGGGAAAAAAGAGATTTAAAGATTATATACAAAGTTAATTTAAAAAAACATTTCAGTCATTAAATGTCTATTAAGTTATTTAACATATTATCTTGAAGAATATTTATCACATAATCGACAATCTAAGCAACTTGGTAAACTAACAAGCTAAACATCTTGATAAACACTCAACCTACAAATCATTAAAACAGACATTAATTTTAACAATAATATTATTGTTAACGTATAAATAATAATGTTATTCCTTTAAATATAACTCTATTTTAATAATATGTGCTTGCTTATTAAAGTTATGCTATTTTGAAGTTACTTTGTGGTGATTTAAATATTCTATATTAAAGTAGCAAAAATTTTTGAGAAAAATACTTCACGCTTATCCACTTTTATGCATTATTTGAGAAAATCTTATTTCCATCCATTAGCTTGCAATTTAAGCAGAGTGTCAGAAATTGTCATTCTCTTGGCAAAACTAAATGTGTGATGTGAAAGAAAGCATAGTTAGCGATTCCATAATCAAATGCTGATGTGAAATTTAAAATAAATTCTACGTCCAAATACATATTTCTGAGACATAAAGTTTTATATAATTTATAGAATAACAGTTATAAAGGTATTGTTTAGAAAATCAAAGAAGTTAATTTTTTAAAGTGGTCAAATTATGTGCATTTTTAAATCTGAGTAGCGGATTTTTGAAATGCTAGATATATACTATTTTGCAAATATCAGATTTCTGGCTCATTCTTTTATTTCTATTTAACTGATTAAATGACAACTTTTTAGTAGTTTTCTGAAAAAATATCCATATTTTTTTAGGTGTTATGATGTTGTTTATGAAGACAGATTATCTACCCGAGGGTAGGGGTTCTAAGGAAATTAAACCCATAATTACGCAAGGTTACACAAAGTTTGAAAAAAAACCCGGAAATCTACTAATGGTTAGGCCGATAGGCGTGATTGGGATCGAGTCCTCCACTGTTCGTAATAAATGCATTATAATGCAATATACTATCAAAATTGCTTCAAAATTTTTGTTTTTTATAGATGATTTACAAAATATTACTAAATATTATACAAAATAAGCAGCTCTCACAGAAAAATGAATAAAAATTCTTCAAAAGCGGCCAACTAAAGTTGTTAAACAGGGTTTATCTCTAATCATATTTTACTTTTTGTTGTCGAAATGAGCACGTAACTTTGAACCTCCGCCTATAGGCCAAGCCGACAGGGATTTTTAGAAATTTTTATCATAAATTCATAATTTATCACAATAATATATATATATTGTAAATAAATCTTTATAATTTTATTAATAAAATAGGTAAAGTTAGTTTAAATTTTATAAATATTTATAACAATAAATACGATAAAAATTCTGTGAAAAAAAACAAATTTATTTTACTGATCAATTTAGAGTAATTCAATCTAGACCATTTTTTTAAAACAAATTATACATATTCGCATTAACTGGATAACTAGTTAAATGATTAAGTTCAACGAACGCTTACGAAATTAATTTTGATACGCGTAATTGTCACACATGCAATATTCATCGCAGGTTTATTGTGCACAAATAGCATTAACAAACGAGATAAAGTGCATTCGAGGTTGTACTTGCTTCCGCTAATGAATTCATTATTATTCAAATAAAGCGGTTATCAGTCTACCGATTTCCCGCAGCTTTGTTGGCTATGGGGTTAAGACCGAAATCAGGGTAAAGGAGAAGGAAAGTAAATTTTCGCGAGATGAGGATCAATTGAAGGAAGCTCAAATTAATCCTGGCCTTCTTCACTCTTTTTCATTACTGTCGAAGTCTTTGGAGAGCGAGGCGATGTGTCTTCATTTTCGATCTGCAAGAAAGACACATCGCATTCAGTCTCCATCACTTCATTTAGAGAGATTTTATTGAAATCACGTATTTAATTGAAAGAAAGGATTACTCGCGAAAGGTTGAAAGAACAAAAGTACTTTAAATTGTCGTTTACATTGTAGAAAAGAGGAAGGAATAATATTTTACAATGTAACTTGAATAAATCGACATAATTGTAATACATGTTTTAATCTGTTTATGAGAGGAGTTTTGGAATTTGTGCAGGAAAGTATGCATGTTATTTACGAAAATTTTATTTGTCAGGTAAATAAAGGTACTACATTTTTTTTAAATCTCAATTCTTTTCTGAATTATGCTATTAGTTTTCATGCAAAAAAGGGAGTATTTAGCAAAACTTCAAGTCAATAATAATTAAAATAATAAGGCCTCTGTTTTTTTGCTTTACTACATTTATCATAACTATTAGCCGCTTCCCTGATTTCCCCGTACGTCATACGGGCAACGTGTTTTTGTCAATCATGTACCACATAAATGAATGTATGCGCGTACGTGGTATGGGCATCCATACACCAATCAAGATATATTAGTCTCACAAACAAATTTTTGTTGTAAATTTTGTATTATTTAATCCGAGCATTTTTCTAACTCAATTAGGCAAAAATTTCTGTTTTGAAAAACCGGTGAGATAAGATTAAAAATTCTGTAAAAGATCGGAAAAAATAGGCATTATCTGAATATTTTTTTTTTCAAAAATATTGATCTCTTATATGGTTTAAGAAAGGGAAAAATTTGAATGTATATTGTGATATGATAAAAATTGTTTTTATTCGTATTCCAATACCTCAAAACATGCATGAAAATTCAAATTACTCTGTTCACAAGTCCCGTGTAACGAAAGGACAAAATCTATGCCCTAGGTGATATCACCGTGTTTCCTCGAAATTCAAATTCGATCTTCTACTAATTTTATTAATTCGACAAAAGCGCAAGGTCTTGTTTTCAAGGGATTTGAATTTTAACTATCTTAAGTATGTCAACTTTAACAAGGGTTGAAAGGCAAGATCTTTAGTTTTGTTTTCTAGCAACGCCTAGTATATTCGTCACATAAAATTTGTCGCATTGTGACCACTTTGTGGAACGTCACAAACGAGCTCTAAAACGGCCATAACGACTTCACATTTTAGTCACTGTGACTTCATATCGACAATCGATGGTCACAAAGTCACAATGTGACTTCACTACGATGTCGCAGTGACGTCACCATTTCTTACGGGTAACTCCGTTGATAAAGATAAAAAAAATTCAGTACAGAATATACATTTCGAAGGGAGATAAAGTTCAGAAAATTAATGGCTTCGTCAAATATTAAATCTAGAATTAAGATAGATTTATATAATAATCTAAATTAAGTATTTATCTATAGATGAACATAAATATCTATTTATTATCTCTATCGACCAATCTTTCTATTCTTATCCAACTATCAATATATCTATTACTTTCTTCACCAGCTTTTAAAAAATAATAATAATAAATAAAAAAAATATATATATATAGTTTGAAACCTGTATACATAAAGGCAAGAACACTATCTTATTGGAAATACGATAAAAAAATTGAATAATGAAAAAAAAAAAACTCTTTACATTTTTTTAAATTTCAAGAGAAAAATTAAAATGTATGAAACCTTTCTCTCATAACTTATTCTTTTTAATAACGACAGTATGCAATATTTGAATAAAATATCTACGAAGAAAAAAGTCATAACAATAACAGTTATCTGGCAACGACATAGATAAAGTTTAGCTGCGGAAAGAATGCTATTCGCTTAGTGGAGAATGGCAACAAAAGGAAAGAAATACCCTATTGAGATAAACTCTATATCCTCTAATCGGGTCTTCTGCGACAAAAACGAAAAATTTTAAGAAACAAACATTGATTGGATGGCTATCTCAAATTACTATCTATTAAGGCTCAGAAGTAAACATTTCGCCGTTGTTGTCTGGTATCCGGAGGTTAAAGAAACTATTTCAACGACAGAAAATACTGAAAAGGAAAAAAAAAGGTAAGACTGAGATTCTCCGATCTAGACTAGTTACTCTAGAACTTTAGGATACTGCTCATATATATATATATATATATATGAAAAGTATTTCAGTACCATGTAACAATATGTTAAAGGCCTTGCAATAGTTAAAAAAAAGAAAACTTTTTTATAAGAACATGAAAGTAACAAAATATAGTAATAACGCATGAAAATAAATAACGTTTCAAAACTAAAATGTAATATGTTTGTTTGTTAACTTATCAATCTACAAACATAATGGGGATTCCTTCTCTTAAAAATATGTTTTTAAGTCTATATATATATATGTAACCTCAAATCGATAATCGATCTAATCGAAATCGATCTCCAATATATAACGTTCTTAATAATTAAATATGGTCACATTAATTTACTTAAGTGAATGCACATAAAATGTATCTTCTTTGTAAAATAAATAAGCTTATGATAATGTAAATATATTTTTAATATATATATATATATATATTATTTTGAAATAAAATTTTTGAACACTTTGAAAACAATATATATTTATATACAGGGTGATTCTATTTTTTTTTTACAATAAAAGAGGGGTGATAGTACATATTCAAGACAAACAATATTAAATAGGAGACCAAGGGTCCCAAATACTTTCCAAAGGAGATAGCCGCCATTAAAGTTTAGGTACCAAAATTTCAAGAAACCATAAAAAATGGAAAAATCGGTCGATTGATTTGCGGCTTTTACTAAAATTATTCTTTATATCAGCATTTTTTAAAATTTAAATTATAAAGATAAATTTCAAAAAAATGCCGATAGAGGGCGCTTTAGACATTGGAGTAACAAACAACTATTTTTTGGCGGTATTTTTTGCATCTCATTAAATGTTTTCGTAAGCTTAGACTCAAACTTAAATTTTAAGCTCAAAATCTGAATATTTGGGAATGTTTAAGTAGCACAAACTGAACTGTGTTCAGAGGGTTTAAATTTCAAACGATTATAAAAAACAAAAAAATTAGTCGATTCGTTTGCGGTTTTTGCTAAAACTACTCTTTAAATCTGTGTTTTCTTGAAAAAAAAATTAAAGATAAATTTCACAAAATGCCGATAGAGGACACCTTAGACATTGGAGTAACGTACAATTATTTTTAACCGTTGTTTTTTAAAATCTCATTAAATGCTTTCAAATGCTTAGATTTAAATTTTGAGATAAAATATTTAATCGTTGCGAGTGTTTAAGTAGCGCAAAAGTTAACTATGTTCGGGGGGGGGGGGTCAAATTTCAAATCCTGAACACACTTCTGTTTGCGCTTCTTAACCCCTCCCAACGATTCACAATTTGAGTTCAAAATTTAAGTTTAAATCTAAGATTTCGAAAACATTAAGTAAGTTTTGGAAAGCATTTAATTAGATACAAAAAATAACGGTTAAAATTAGTTGTTGGTTACTCTGAAGTTTAAGGCGTCAATTCCTAACGGAATTTTTTTAAATTTATCTTTAAAATTTATTTTCAAGAAGATACTGACTTAAAGAATAGTTTTATTTCAAACAGCAAAACATTCGAACAATTTTTCCATTTTCTATAATTATTTTAAATTTGAACCTCCCCCACCCCTCCTTAAACGCAGTTCAGTTTGTGCTACTTAACCACTCCCTACTATTCAGATTTTGAGCTCAAAATTTAAGTTTGAGTCTAACGTTACGAAAACATTTAATGAGATGCAAAAAATACCGGCAAAAAACAGTTGTTCGTTACTCCAAAGTCAATAGCGCCCTCTATCGGCATTTTTTGTAATTTATCTTTATAATTTAATTTCAATAAAATACCGAAATAAAGAATGGTTTTAGTGAAAACCGCAAATCAATCGACCAATTTTCCCGTTTTTTATGTTTATTTGAAATTTTGGTCCCCAAAATTTAATGGCGACTATCTCCTTTGGAAAACTTTTGGGACTCCTATTCGTTTTTTATAATCATTTGAAATTTGAACCCTCTGAACACAGTTCAGTTTGTGCTACTTAACGACTCCCAACTACTCAGATTTTGAGCTCAAAATTTAAGTCTAAGTTTTCGAAAACATTTAATCAGATGCAAAAAATAACGGAAAAAATAGTTGTTAGTTCCTCCAAAGTCTAAAGCGCCCACTATCGCACTATCGCCATTTTTTGAAATTTATCTTTATAGTTCTTTTTCAGTAAAATATCGACATAAAGAATAGTTTTAGTGAAAACTGCAAATCAATCGACCAATTTTTGCGTTTTTTATAATCATTTGAAATTTAAACCCTCTAAACACAGTTAAGTTTGTGCTACTTAACCACTCCCAACTATTCAGATTTTGAGCTCAAAATTTAAGTTTAAGTCTAAGCTTACGAAACCATTTAATGAGATGCAGAAAATCACGGCAAAAAATAGGTTTTTATTACTTCAAAGTCTAAAGCGCCCTCTATCGGCATTTTTCGAAATTTATCTTTATAATTTATTTTCAAGAAAATTCCAACATAAAGAATAGTTTTAGTAAAAACCGCAAATCAATCGACCTATTTTTCCGTTTTTTATGTGTATTTGAAATTTTGGAGCCCAAACTTTAATAGCGGCTATCTCCTTTGGAAAACGTTTGGGACCCTTGGTTTCCTATTTACTATTACTCTTCTTGATGTGTTCTATCACCCCCTAGCGTATATACCAAGAGTTTAGGGACACCCTGTATATATATATATATATATATATATATATATATATATATATACAGGGTGATTCAAAAAAGATGGGGAAAATTTTAAGGGGTAATAGTGTAAATCAAGACAAACAATATGAAACAGGAAACCAAGGGTCCCAAGTGTTTTCCAAAGGAGATTGCCGCTATTAAAGTTTAGGGTCCAAAATTTCAAATAAACATAAAAAACGGAAAAATTGGTCGATTGATTTGCGGTTTTCACTAAAACTATTCTTTATGTTGGTATTTTCTTGAAAATAAATTATAAAGATAAATTCCGAAAAATGTCGATAGAGGGCGTTTTAGATTTTGGAGTAACGAACAACTGTTTTCTGCCGTTATTTTTTGCATCTCATTAAATGATTTTACAAGCTTAAACTTAAATTTTGAACTCAAAAACTGAATATTTGGGAGTGGTTAAGTAGCGCAAACTGAACTGTGTTCAGAGGGTTCAAATTTCAAATGATTATAAAAAACGGAAAAATTGGTCGATTGATTTGCGGTTTTCACTAAAACTATTCTTTATGTTGGTATTTTATTGAAAATAACTTATAAAGCTAAATTTAAAAAAATGATGATAGAGGGCGCTTTAGACTTTGGAGTTACGAAAAACTATTTTTTCCGTTATTATTTGCATCTCGTTAATTTTTTTTAGAAGCTTAGACATAAACTTAAATTTTGCGCAAAAAACCTGAATCGTTGGGAGTGGTTTAGTAGAGCAAACTGAACTGTGTTCAATGGGGTTGGTGAGGTTCAAATTTCAAGTTATCATAAAAAACGGAAAAAATGGTACATTTGTTTCCCGTTTTCGCTAAAACTATTCTTTATGCCACTATTTTCTGGAAAATAAACTTTAAAGATAATTTTTTTAATTTTTCGTTTGAGGGTGCCCTTAACTTTAGAGTAACCAAAAACTATTTTTAAACGATTTTTATTCTAAATAAATGCTTGCAAATGCTTAGACTTAAATTTTGAGCACAAATTCTGAATAGTTGGGTGGGGATAAGAAGGGCAAACTGAACTGTGTTCAAGAGTTGAAATGTTACTCTCCCCACACCTCGAACACAGTTCAAATTTGCGCTACATAATTATTCACAACGATTCAGATTTTGAGCTCAAAATTTAACTATAAGCTTTTACAAGATACAAGATACAAAAAATACCAGTTAAAAATCGTTGTCGGTTACTCTAAAGTTCAAGGCGCCCTCTAACGGATTTTTTTTTAATTTATCTTTAAAATTTATTTTCAAGGAAATACTGGCATAAAAAATAGTTTTGGCGAAAACCGTAAACGAATCTACCATTTTTTTCCGTTTTTTATGATAACTTGAAATTTGAACCTCCCTACCCCCATTGAACACAGTTCAGTTTGCTCTACTTAACCACTCCCAACGATTCAGATTTTTTGCGCAAAATTTAAGTTTATGTCTAAGCTTCTAAAAAAAATTTAACGAGATGCAAATAATAACGGAAAAAAAATAGTTTTTCGTAACTCCAAAGTCTAAAGCGCCCTCTATCGCCATTTTTTTAAATTTAGCTTTATAAGTATTTTCAATAAAATACCAAAATAAAGAATAGTTTTAGTGAAAACCGCAAATCAATCGACCAATTTTTCCGTTTTTTATGTTTATTTGAAATTTTAGACCCTAAACTTTAATGGCGGCTATCTTCTTTGGAAAACATTTGGGACCCTTGGTTTCCTGTTTAATATTGTTTGTCTTGTTCCCATCTTTTTTTAATCACCTTGTGTATATATATATATATATATATATATATATATATATGTACAGCATAAAAAGGGAAATTTTTCTTGATCTAGCTAGAAAGTAATAAAAAATATTCTATGCATTATTAATAGTAATTAGTAAACTAGGATATTTCTATGCATAGTAATTTGTAGGGCCTAAAGGGAATTTTCTCATGTGACTGGATACATAGCCCGAAGGCTTAACTTCCATATTTAGTCAATGAAATGCTTTTGTGTACATTTTATATACTTGTACGCAAATTCTGTAATAATCTCTAAATGTTACCAATGTTACCAATGAAAAGTAAGAGTTTGCTCTTCGTACTCTTATTACTTGTTTAATAAGAGTACGAAGAGGAAATTCTTACTTTTTGTATTGATCAAAACTGAGAGAACTATTTTTTTTAGGGGGGGGGGAGAAGTTAGGTTTGTTAGGATGTTCGATTTGGATGTTATATACGTTTGGTATAAGAAATGTGTTTTAGTATTACCTTTGTAAAAAGCTTTCATTTTTTTAAATAGATTTTCTTAACAACGTTACTTCAAAAGCTGCTAAATTTGTGTTGCCAACAAAAATCGTTCGGCCTCCAACGCAACGATTCATTTCATTTTTAAATGCCAGAATTAATGTATATTAGCTAGAGATCTGCAGTATCCGCCATTTTCAAAGCCGATGCTGCCCGTCCGAAAGTTTTAATGTCCCATCTGAGACGTCGTAACAATAAATAAATATTCATCGAAATTTCATTCTCCACGAAAATTAAGTTTCCTCGATTTTTTTCTCCCTTTGCGACAAATTTTAAAACCTTTAAAATTCATTTTCCCCTTTCTTTTTTATATTTTATTTACTATGACAGTAAATGATCGATCATCTATATTTTCTCAGATTCTAAATCTTTTTAGCAGTTTTAAACATTCGCCCTAATGAAAAAGTGATGAAGACAAAAGATAGCAGCTTTTTAAAAAAATAAAATCTTACTTATATTTGTATTTAACACTTTTGTCTGCTCAAATATTTATATAAATGTCAAAAATTTTATTTAGATCCATAGATTTTATTTGAGTGCTTGTAAGTATTAAAAGAAAAATCAATCATTTACAGCAACTAAATGACATATAAAAGCATTTAAGAAACGAAAAAGAAATGCTTATTTTCCATTCCTTAGCTTTCTCTGCTATTTAAGATGTTATCACGAAATCTCGAAAAACATATCAGCCTAGCACGGCCACATGAAAATGAAATACTAGCTCGTCCAGTTCGAAACTTCAAAAAAAAAAAAAAAAAAAAAAAAAAAAAAAAAAATGCTTGCACCTTCACCCCCGTCCCCACTTCTGAGTTTTCGTATAAAAAATTAATCTCGACTCCTGACAGACCTTAGTTTAATGAAAGGAAATTTGTCGAGACCGATAGTCGCGCCGGGCCGAACGCAGTCTTCCAGACAGTGCAGATTTTTCAGATACATTACTAGTTTGATTCCGCTCCTCTTCTTTACCATGTCCGGAACATTCTAGCAGCACCGCTATCTGTCACTTCTGCAATAAATATCGTATAAATTAATTTAAATTTTAAACTTTCAAAAGCTATTATAACATCGTCGTATCTTACGAATAATCGACATTCATTTTAATCCATATTTCGAAATATACGAGGCCAATGCATAAATACACTCATTTTTAATTGTAGAGCGTAAGCGTAACATTTCATGTTTATGTTAACGCGAGTAATAGAGTGAAGTTAAACAACTTTTATTTTTTTAATTGCACATTTTTATTTTTCTATACAAATATATACCTTGCAAATTATGCATACGTTTAGATAAATTTATTTTCGCTATTCAAATATTAACCTATGATGGGAAATATTATTTATTAAGTCTTAATAATATTTTATAAAAAGTTTTAAGTATCTGTACTAAATTTTGAAATTTGAAAAAGATAAACAGCTTAAGATGCACTACAGCTACTAACATAAAGAACTATAGTGTAATGTATAATGTATAAAACTCATCCTTTTCCCCAAAGTGTTCCATTGTTTATTTTCTTCTAAGATAACTTCACCTAGGAAATAACAATTTAGACAGAAATTATACTGTAATATTTCACTTTCCCTTTTAAAATAGCAATATGTTGTCTTCAAAGTTCTAAATAAAATCAATACACATCCCCATAACTTTAGAAATAATCTTCATCTCAAAATTCCCTTGTCAGCGTTGTGGCGCCATACCCCTTCTTCCTGGAGCACTCCAGACTATCAACTTCCGTCTTAATACAAATAGTCCCGATTACTCTGAGGAAAAACGGATCGGTAAGGGAAAAAATTATATAAGTGACATCTACCGCAGTTGCTTTGGGAACAATCTTCCTCATAAGCAGTGGCGTCATATCAGGGGTGGACTTTAATGAAAAAAAAAATCCTTAAAAACTAAATATGACATTGGTGTCAGTATCATATCTTCATGACCATTTATCAAGAAAAGCAGCGTCCATTTGGTCAACAGACAATCATAATTTTATAAGACTGTGTAGAGATATAAATTTTCTTATTATGAGGAACAAATTGCCTTTTTAATATATTCGCATGAATCAAAATTAGAAAATTTAAATTTCTTGGATCATTTATTCAGAGAATTTATTTTCAGAAAGAATAATTTCTTATTTGGATTTGTCTAGATCAAATTTTTGTCAGCAGAATTTAAATAATGCATTGGAAAGGAAATATATGAGTGTTGCTTTAAATATCTATCCTTGTTTATGTTGCTGAGCATTTATTTCAATTAGGGAAAATTTATTTTATTTAGAAAGGATGTGTTACATCTGGTTTAAAACTTTATGAAATATATATTTTTTTTCAAACGTTTAGTTATTATTTAAACAGACAAACGTCATGTATCATTGAATATTGTGGATTTTAATACATTTACATAAAAAATGTACAATAATATCTTTAACAATTAAGTAAAATTTGTCGCATTTTAAATATTTATGAGGTAATATATATGAGGACCCCAGAAGCCAAGGGGTACAAGTGACAAAATTTAGATTTCGAGTAAATTGAGTTCAAAGTTAAACATCAATTGTAATTGAATTAATCGAGATATGAATCTTTTGCTTATTTCTTATTGATCTTTGAACTCTTATTTCAATAACTGTTTAGAAAAAAAGTGGAGTAAAATTTGTTTTATATTTTTAACTAAGCAATATTTATCATCATTCGGCACTTGTACCCTTTGGCTTCCAAGCAGAAATGAATACTGCTTGGAAGCGAAAGGGTGCAAATGCCGAATGAATACAAGAAACAGAACAATATAAAATAAAAAGATAACAATGTTGATATAAGTAAATGAACGGACAAAATTTTGTTTTAATAAAAGTTCTAATAAGGAAAAATTATGAAATTAAAAAAATGAATGCACGAAAAATTCAAAATCAATGTTGATACGAATGGATGAAAGAACAAACTTTTATTCTAACATAAGACTTTAAATTTTATTATAAATTTTGAAACATTGAAATTTTCTAGCATTGTCCAACAAAGGTGAAAAGTGAATATAATTTCAGTTTGCCTGTCCATCTGTCTGTCCATCTGACCGTCTGTCTCTCTCTAAATCTCGTATATATACTCAGATTGCCCTCACGCATGAAATTTTAGGAGATTATTTACGCTTATCCTAGCACGAACCCTATTTCAAATAAAGTTTCAAGCATGATAAATTTATTTACAGGGACAGTCAAAAGTTTTTCGTTTCATTAAGGATTATAGGAAAAAATCATTTCAGATGAATTTTAAAGGTGTTACACCCTGTCAAACATTAAAATTTTTATGCATCTACGAATCTCATTAAAATATGAATTCTGTAAAATATGTAGTAAAATGAAAAGCTAATATTCATTTACAGGGCCACACAAAAGAATTCAATTACATAATGGTAAAGTGGAAATTGTTTGCGACATATTTTAATTATAAAAAATTTTGCATGTATAATAAATTTTATATACATTGATGAGATTTAATATAAGTTATTTTGCGCATAATATGAAGTGCACAGCATTTACAGAGACACACAAAAGATTTCAAATAGTATATTCTATCCAAAATACTGCATATTATCGATATGGTTAACGGATGGATGAAATGCCTTTATTATGACGTACACTTTTTAAGTTTCACTAAATTTATGTATATTATATGGTGTGTATTAATGCTATAGTTGATATACGCAGCTACACAAAAGATTTGGTAAAGGATACTGAATATCAGTGTAATTTACTTAAAAATTGTTTTTAAATGAGTTATGTATTTTTATGCTGAATTTCATTCAGTTTACTCAGAAATGTTTGTAGAAAATACATAAAATGATATACAGGGCAACGCACAGAATTGGAAACATGGTCATTTATGGATGATAATTTCTTGAAATGCGATTTCAGTAGTCTTAAACGTGTTTTAGATTGAACTAAGTTTTAGCTAAATACTGGCGTATAATAAAGGTTCCAAGTAAACTCCAGGGATGAACAAAAGCATACAAATATGTTTCCATCTATTAGTATAAACTGCTGAAAGAGAAATTTCAAACTGTTACGCGTTTTCTTCCTAAATTAATGTTTTTCATTATACAGTACATATTTCAACCGACAGATCAAACACAGGGATGTTCAAAACTATTAAAATACATATTTGGATATGGACAGTAACACTTTATTATCCTAAACAGCGAAATTTTGTTAAAGATTTCAGGAAGTGTTGGAAAGTGTTTCACAATCTATGCTTAATGTTTGATTTTTCTTACTTGTTAACAGTTTTCATTTATTTAATGTAATATTAAATGCATTAAAAAACAAATTCTAAAAAGAAAAAAAAACACTGACGAAAAACATATTGAAATACGACATACAACTCTATTTCATAATATTTAAAACGCCACACGGAATAAATAATCTTTCAACTGTGATTGGTACAAATTACCATGCAATTGTATTTTTGTACCAATCGCCGTTTAAAATTTATCAAATTTCTGGGGCGTTTTCAAAGTTATGTGCTGCGTTGTATGTCTTTGGTCGCGTTTCAGCTATATAGATATCAACGGATACTACTGCACTTATAACCCTTGGCCTCCACGCGTTTCACACTTTCCGGAAAGAGGTTAAGTAACTGGCCCCTAAAACTCAGTACATAATTAAAAAATCACTCTTAACACTTTACCTACAAATAAATAGATTTTTTTCCAGATAGCATGTGCACTCATTTGCTCATTTTTTTCAATTTTATCATTTATACCCCTTGGCTTCTGAGCTCCTCATATATAAAATTCACAAAATTCACATATTTCATGTATTTGACAGTTTTCTAGTTTTTCGTTTATTTTTATTCAAAAATTTCGATTTCATACCGGAAAATTTCAAAGAAAACATTTTTCTTTATGCAATCATAAAATGTCTGTCTTAAGTAAGAAAAAGAATAGCATAGGAATTTCCTGGTTTAAACAGGAGATTTTGAAATATAAAAAAGGCTAAATTGGCCCCTTAATGTTTGTACCTCAAAGCGTCACTTGAGCCAATGCATTCCTTTACAATTAATTATTGTTACAGTGTCCTGTGCCAACCTTTAAAGTTTGCATAGAGAATTTAGAATCACCCTGTATAGACGATATTTTAACTAATGAGCTAAATTGGACGAAGGTAAAACATAATTTTATCTTTTACCCCAAAATTGTATAATTGAAACTGTCTTCGAATCAAAATAAGCAAAATATAAATTATTTGGATCTAAATTTAAAAATAGTAAATAAAAATTTAATTACAGCAGTATTTGACAAAAGAGAATATTTTAATTTTAAAACGATTTCAATACTGCTTTTTAACTCTAATGTCCATGCTTCGATCTTTTGAAATATTTTTATTAACGGTTTAAACCATTTAAACCGATTGACGTCAGATACACACAAATCGAAAGAAAAAATGCTTGAATGGTATAAAACAGTTATGAAACAGAGTTATCCCGTGAATCTGGTTAAAAAGTATGGTTTTAAATTATATAAGCGCATGTAAGAACAGAAGTGAATTGACACCTTTAAATGAAGGCATGCGATTTACTGAATGTAGAGTAGAAACGGATCACTTTTGAAATTGATTGATTTGGTGGGCATATCTCATTTTGTTTAATGTGGTTTTGATTTAGTTTTCTTCGACTTAGCAATATAGTCTCGACAGGTAATTTAAGGAGAATATTGCATGCATAAAAACATTTTAAATCTGCTCAACGGGTCAAAAGTCATGCAGCTCGTTCCATATTTATTTAATTTTGTGATTATAATTTTGGTTTCTTTCGTTGGTTGATTTCGTTCAAAAATCAGAAGTTTATGTTTTTTTGTTTGTTTGTTTGTTTTTGAGTTAGTTAATTCTTTTAAATATTTTATTTAATTGTTTGTCGCTAATTTTACTTAGTTCATCGCTTAAAGTCGCTTAAAGTTCAGTAAACTTTAAATGAACTAGCAAGTCGCTTAGTTCATTTAAAGTTTACTTAGTGTGGTAGTGTTTGCGATTGTTTAGTGATCTTTTAATTATTTTTTAAATAAAATATTATAAATCCTCATCTATTCCGAATGTAATTTATAAATTGAATACCAAGATATATGTATGCATATATATAAAATTATAATGGATTTTTAATTGAAACTAATGAATGGATAATTGTATAGTTACATATATTAATTCTATTAATATAATTTAATTAATTTACATGATTAAATTGTACCTAACTTTTAATAAAATGGAGAACTATAATACTATTTCTAAGTGTAAAGGTTAATTATATTAATTATCTATTTTTAAATCTTAAATCATCTTATATTAAGATATTGAGCTTATTAGCTTAGAATAGTCAAATTAAATGATTCTGTTTTTAAATCTTTATAGGGTGTATGGTTTAATTTTTCTATCATCACATTACTCTGTTTATAATTCATTTATTTATATATTATTATCATATTGACGATTATTATTTTTATCTTTCCCTTTTCATTTTGCTATCCAATTTGGTAGTTTTGATGTGTCTTTTTTTTTATGTTTTTCTTCATTTGGTTTTGGTTTTGTATGTGTTGGTAGTCCCAAATTTATATTGTTTTGCTTTTTCATGGCAAATATGAAGATGAAACCACACACTTCATTTGTAGTTCCAAAGTATTTGGGACTTGAAAATTCTGCTTTGGTTCTACAAATTCCATTTGTATTCATATGCTATTTTTATTTTTTCCTTCCATGTTCAATGTGCTATAAGTTATTAAATTCCATGGTTCATATATTGTAATATTAATGGTTTTATATATATATATATGTATATGTGTATTATTGTAGATGAACCAGCTTATCTGTAAAGCAAAAATCGCGTAGTTTTCAGCCTTTTCAGTCCATCAACATTTTTTCAATAATTCTAAAATACAATAAATGAAGTATAATAATCCAGAAATTTTGAAACTTTTGAAGACTATCTTTGTAGGGAGGAGTAGGGATGAAGGTAATTCATACATTTACTTACGTTGAAATTTAACAGTTACGGCATAAGAAATATTTTAAGAGGTTTAAGTTTTATGATTAAAGAAAGTTTTACATGATTTTTTGTTGCATTACAAAATAACTACGAGGCATAATAAACAAACAAACAAAAAACAGGAATTTTGCTTTTTTAGATATTAGTATTGTCACCGATAAAAAAAATGTATATAAATATAGATTGTAAAAACATATTTATTTTTTTAAACTTAAAACATACGGTTTTATTTTACATAAAATGACACCATTCACATCTGCTCATGAATTCCACATTTACCATCCATTCTTAAAGAACATTTACAGAAAAGTATGCATTTGATGTCACTGTCGCAGAATACTGCACAAATACAACAGAAAGAATTTCGTTATCAAGAAACTCGACAAACAAAATCGGCTATCTAATGATTCACATGCCTTCATTTGTTTGAAATATCAATATACATACTTAAAATTAAATAGAATTCATCTCAATGTTTTATCAGAAATCACTGTTATTATTATTTTTTTTCAAAATAGCACATATTTCAATATTTTTTCAGTAATTATGGGAAAATGGTAACAAAAACATAGAAATCTACTGTTTTCCAACTATTTTTCGTTTACTTTTTTACAAAAATGGAATACGCTAGTTGCTAACTTAAAGAAATTGTATTGAAACTATAGTAATAATAATAATAATAATAATAATAATAATAATAATAATAGATAAATTAAAACTAACTAACTAAAGAAATATATTGAGATGCAGTTTTCGAACAATATGCATTTAAAAGTACTTTTTTTCTAAATGTGACTCACAGTATGCGATTTTGCAAATCTAGCGGGGAAAAAAGTCCAAAAATCGACTTGCAGTAATTTATTTTTTAAACATCTCAAATAACGCTTAACACATTAGAGGGAAAAAAGGTAAAGTGATAGCAGCCTGACTCTACAACAACACTATCAAAAATTGACTCAACAACCAAATTTTCTTTTAAAGTTTTCAGAATGGCGATCAATGTAGTTGTAATTGCCATCGATATTTTTGGCTGAAAACACACTTATTTTGTATTTTTCTATGATAGCTTGGAATCTTTACAAGAATGCAGACATTTTGTCTTTTATAGTTACAATAGTTATTTAATATTTTTTAAGTCAATATAAAAATTATTAGAAAATTTAATAGTTTATGATACAATTTTAAATTCTGCCAAAAATTTTGTCGACGTCGGTCCATTATAATATACATTTTTCAAAATAATGTATGCATATAGATATAAAAAAAAAACAATTTTAGCTGCAACTATTTGCAACTCTTGCATATAAGTAATTTTTTTCAGGTGCGGATTTTACGTAATTTTGCATTACATGTAGCTATAAGATAAACATATCTGGTTTTAAGCATCATAAATCATGACATTAAAATCTGGGTAAAACTATAGAGGCTGAAATTCACCCTGAAGCTTTATTATTCATATAATTTTGCAAATAATAAAAGAATAGCAAACGACATTAAATGACAGTAATTCACTTTATAATAACACTGGTATCTATAGCAATATGTAATTAATTAATTGTATTTTTTAATACAAGAAAACTCTTACTGTGCAAAATATATACTATATTTTTAAAAATATGCATGCTAACACGATATAAATGTCAATGTATGAAAATGACAAAAAATATTTCTTTAATCATGATGATGGAATGAAAATAATGTAAATTGTACGATAAAATATGTAAAGATATATTTTTTTTCATAATACATAACCATTTTATCTCTAGTAAGATCAGCTTTGCTACTTTAATATAGGTAATTTTCATAAATTGAATTTTGACTTGCTAGATTCGCAAAATCTTACACTGTGCGACTGTATGAAAATTAAAAATGTGCGATGCTTAGAAGTTAAATAATGGCAATAGAGGTTATCCCGTACAATGATACATCTGCTTTGTTTTTAGGCTGGCTTATATAACGGAACGTTATTTTTTGGAGAGGATACTTAAATATCTTGCCGAAAGAAATAGTGTAGCGGGGGCTAAAAAAAATAGAGCAAACAGAGAAAGCGCAAGAAAAAATATTAGAAAAAAAAGAAAATTTTTGGTCCAGTTTCATCAACATATTACATGGTTCTAAAAAACAATGCTAAATTTATATGGTTTACATTATGAAGAAATAGTCTGTCTGCCTTCTTTATTTGTCTATCACCAGAAATGAGTTGGAAATCCATAGAATTTTTTTAATTATATATTTCTGGGGGGGGGGATGCCCATCACATGCTCTGAATATTTAAGCCCATTACATAATTCAATTTTTCTGAAATGTATAACTTTAAATTTAATGTGAAAACAAATATGATATTTCTGACTGAAAAAGCAAAATAAACATCGTATTTAATTTTACGCTAGATTTCAAAATGTTGATAATTGTTACATCGAAATCATTTTATCTTTGTATAACCTAATCAATGTTTCCTATTAACAGATTTTTTAAAAAATCTAATCTAATTAATGGGTCAAATAGACTAATTCGCTGTTGAAATAGATATTTTAATAGATTTGAATTTATTACATAATAACAATGTAATATGGTTCACTTACAAATATTAATGAAATAAATTTTAAAAGAACCAATTGAATAACACAATTAATATTAATTGACTTAAATATATTCATACAAATTTTGGAGTTAAATGTTAAGATACAATGATTTGAACCGGTTACTAAGTTCATTCATTTTGATAAAAAATTATGAGATTTAAAAATTGATATGAAATAAAACTATATATTTTTACTGAAAAAATAAACAAACATCACATTTTATAAGCCCGATCAAAACCTTATGTTTCAGAAAATCCTACCTTTTTGGATAAAAGTATCTGAAGATACAGAAGAAAGAAGGGGATGGAAGCTGGAGCGATTTTTGAGAATCAACTCGTTGAAGAAATATTTGAAGGAGGTCTGCCATTTCAGTTGCAGAGAAATCGCAGAGCAACGGTGAATAGAAACTTCTGTTTCACTTTTAAAATAAAGTTCGTATTAAAACTCCGAAGCAAATATATAAAGAAATGTCTTTTAAAGAAGCAAACCAAATAAAGGGCAGATAATGCTCGAACGATATGTTTGTTCGTTGTTCGAAAACTTTTATATAATAAAATAAACAACAATAACAATGTAATCTAAGTAAAAAAGTAATAATAGGTAATGTAGTTAATAAATGGTTAATCAATAAATGTATTTTAAAGAATGAAACCAAAGACAGGTAATGCTTCCATGGTATGTTTTTCATTAGTCACAAATTCTTATATAATGAAATTAAAAAAACATTTACAGTGTAATCGGTAAATATGATATAACAGTTTATAGTATAGTTCGTAAAGATTTGATTCATTTTTAAAAAAAAATAGTTCATATTAAAATTATATATAGCTTATTATATATACAGGGTGGTCATAAAAGGGTGGTCTAGCGGCCAGTCCGCTCAACCGATCAAGGTGAAATTTCAGATATAGCTATTCAGAGGATTGAGCTCGAGATTCTGTGAACGGCAACAAAATGGCGCTCACGGCTACGGTTATAGTTACCGAAACTTGAAAATTTCCAATCTCAACACCCATTTTTTTCATCGCAAAATGTTCAGCGCATGCGAAAACCCTAAAGAGCGTTGGAACCGTACGTGTATCGCAAGAAACGGACATGTTATGCGCGCACAGAAAACCGTTCTGGGAATCCTCCCCTCCATAGAAAAAACTCGATTGGGGCGCAAGGAGGAAATTTGCATGTAACGCAGAGTCAGTACACTAATCTCTGATTACAATACAGATCAGAGAAAGTAAAACTTTTATTTTGATTAAACAATTTGCACATGGGTTCCATCATAGGCATGGCACCCATGTGGGAAATGGCATGGAAAATGTGTAATCAAAATAAAAGTTTTAGTTTCTCCGATCTGCATTGTAATCAGAGATTAGTGTACTGACTCTGCGTCATATGCAAATTTCCTCCTTGCGCCCCAATCGAGTTTTTTCTATGGGGGGGGGGGGATTCCCAGAACGGTTTTTTGTGCGTGCATAACACGTCCGTATATTGCCATACACGTACGGTTCCAACGCTCTTTAGGGTTTTCGCATGCGATGAACAATTTGCGATGAAAAAACATGGGTGTTGCCATTGGAAAATTTTCAATTTTCTGTAACTATAACCGTAACCGTGAGCGCCATTTTGTTGTCGTTCACAGAATCTCGAGCTCATACCTCTGAATAGCTATATCTGAAATTTCATTTCGATCGGTTGAGCGGACTGGCCGCTAGAGCTCCGTATATCGGCAAAGTTTTTTTATGACCACCCTGTATACAGGATTCATAGGGGTTCTGGAATTTTCAATCCAGGAAATTCTTTGCTAGCAATATTTTCTTAACTATATCTCCTTAAATAAGGCGAAATTTCACACATTTAATACCAATATTGCACATTATACAGCTCCTAAATAAAAGAACCTATCAGTTGGATGCGTTTAAAAGCAAAAATGGATTAAAAAAATGAGTCATAAAGTAAGCAGTTTTCTATTTGAATACTTCCTCAATTTTCAGCCACGATCACTTCAAGAAGTTCTGCTCCAAATGGCTATTTTCAAAGCCTTTTTTTAAGTAAATTCTGCCTTTAACAAAAAACTGGCTAATACATCACATTTTACAGTTCCTAAATAAGGGAACCTGCCAATTGTATGCGTTTGAGGGCAAAAATGAATTTTAAAATGAGTCAGAAAATAAGCAGTTTGTTACTTGAATACTTCCTCAATTTTCAAGCACGATCGCTTCAGAAAATTCTGCTCAAAAAGGCTATTTTCAAATCATTTTTTGAAATATATTCTTTTTTATGCAAAAACGTGCTAACACGACACATTATATAGCTCCCAAATAAGAGAACTTGTTATTTGGATGCGTTTAAAATCAAAAATGAATTTAAAAATGAGTCATTATATAAAATCATTATAAGAACGCTCAAAAAATGCCACATTTTTAGCTGTCACGTTTTTAGTCCCTGGGGGGCATTTCATTTCGAAGTAATATTTATCGACTCACAATAATCTTTCACTTTTGCTCCGTTGAATTCATAAAATTCATATAATCTTTCAGTTTTATACCGTCGTCTCATTAGGTTTTACTGATTGTAAATCTTTCCAATATTCATCTAATTTAATAATAAAACATCCTGGTAAAATAAAAGTTTCTTAATCGGAAGATTCATTACATATTTAGCTATTGTTTCAATCGTCGTTTCTACACTGCAAAAAGATTGTATAAATAATTCCTAATACAGAAGAAACTTACGAATTGAGTCACCATTCTTTTATTTTCAGATTATTTTTTAGAAAAGAATTAATTAAAACAACAGGTTTCCTAAATTAGCGGATAAGACTTTTTCGAAAATTACAGACAAAAAAGAGATACCTTTCTTCCAAAAAAGTTTCATTCACCATCAGAAACTTATTGTTTTCCGAGGTTTCTGAATGGCTCTTCTATAAAGATAAGTGAAAGATTTCTGGAATGTTAAGTAGCCACCCGATAACATTAATCTTTGTCCAACGTTTCTGCTTTGAATGAAAAAAATTTCAATTTTTTTGTAATGCATTGCTTATAACTTAACAAATACAAATCAAATAGATTCATGAACGAAATATTTTAAACTGCTATGTAATAGTATACAGTGCTCAGACAAAGTTTAGACAATGATCGATTACGCATCTATATTCAGAAGTATATACCAAATATTTGTAATTCATCTGTCATGCATTACTTGTGACTTATCCTATATTCACAAACAATAAATTTTGAATTTTACCTTTTGCATAAAATATGACAAAAAAATGAAATTAACATTGTGGCAAAAGTATGAATGTTTACAGAAACATAACTACAAATTAAAATCTAGTTGCACCCACATTGTTTGCAGTTACTGCAAGAATGTGACTTATCATCGAAGAAACTAAATGCTGCGGTCACTTGGGGGTCTATTTTGTGCCACACATGTTTAACTGGAGCTCAAAGCTTATTAAAAGAAAAGTATAGCAAAAATTTGCATAAACATTACGACACATGATGTTACAAATGTTTTCGATTGGGTCAAGATCAGAACTACACGCCGGCCAGTTGAGATCAGTAGTATTTTGAGAGTTAACCGAAGTTCTTCTTTTGTATGCAACATGAAAAGACGCATTATCATGCTAAAATCCATGTTTTAGAACAGATAAAAATTCCCCAAATGACTAAAAAATTAATCTCCAACGTATCTACGTAGTCTTGTGTTGTTTGACAACCAATGGATATCTTCCACAGATACTCGAGCATTAAAGCAAAGTAAAAACCAAATCATTAAAAAGTCACCTTCTTGTTGTCAACTTAAGAAAATCCCAGGCTCTTTACGCAAGTCGTGCCAATAGTATTCCCACACATTTGGGCCATTCAAATTCCACTTTTTTTCGTTACTGAATATCATAGCGTACAATTTGGGTCCATATGGCGTATGTTTGCAAGTTCATCGCATTCTCGCCAATTTATAGCGAGATTTTAAAACTGATTGTTTTATCATTTTCATTTAAATTGATTTACATGTTTCTTTAATTCATTTACGAATCATGTCCGTCGACACAGAAAGTCCTGACTTAATTTTAATGTGATTAGCAATCATTTTTTGTGTAAATGTCAGTTTAAGGATTATTTTGTCATCTCATTTTCTTGTCACACACTGTCTTCCAGATTATGTTTTGTTTTGAAGGAATCTTCCTTAGACTATACTTCATAGATAGACCACTTTGGACGATTAGTGCTGCTGAAATTTCTGCAAGAGTCTTCCCTTTCCATTTCAGCTTTCCTACTTCAATTACCTCATCTAACTGAATATTTTTAGCTCGCGGCATCTTCACTAACTGATGCTATATCGAGGTATAATTAAATACTTCAGACATATGACATCATAACTTGGAAATTTGTATTTTTCCATGAACAGTTACCTAAAAATCAAAAAAAGTATCTAAACTTTTGCAATATGCAAATTTTACTTTTTTCAGTTAAATTAAATATTATCTTATATTATAACCATTATTAGGTAGATTTCGTAAGAAATACTACCTATTGCAATCGCACCAGTTTATATATCTATCTATCTATCTATATATACATATATATATCTCACTTTTTTATGGACACGATAACTTCTATAATTCTTCACCAATCTCCACCAAACTGGTACATATAATCAATGGGGATAAAATCTTGGCTGAGTTCGTTAATGGGCAAAATTGGACCAAGGGGGTCGGAATAGGGGGCGTTTTTGTGAAAACCGAAAAAACGCCATAACTTCTTAATTAAAGTAGATATCGAATCGGTTTAAAGTTTATATTACTTCTTAAAAATGGGCCAAAAGTATATATATGACAGATTTTTGATAAATTTAGAAGTGGGCTCAAGGGGCGAAAAAAACAGGGATTTTGAGAGAAAAAAATTCATAACTTCGTCAATTTTCAAGATATAGAGTCCAACTAAATTTTTTATAAATGTTCTTAACATTATCTAAAACTTTTGTATTTACAAGTTTTTGATAGGACCAACTTTTACAGAAGAAAAAAATTAAAAACGAAAAGAAAAAGGGCGCTGAAAAAAGAAAAAAATCCATAACTCCGTCAATTTTTAAGATATCAAATCTGATTAAATTTATTTTACATCTTCTCAAAAATATCTACAACTTTTATTTTGACAAGTTTTTCATAGAACCAATTCGTATAGCAAAAAGAAATTAAACAAAAATAGGAGTTGGAGAAAAAACCTCAAATAGAAATGGCTTATATTCTGACTCTTTTTTAAATTCATTTTTGATTTTAAACGCATCCAAATGGTAGATCTTATTATTTAGAAACTGTGTAAAGTGACGCATTGGTCAATTTTCTGAGAAAGACAGAATATATTTCAAAAAGAGGAAACCAAAAAGGGTATTTTGAACAGAATTTCTGAAAGTCATCGGGACTGAAAATTGAAGGAAGTATTCAAATAAGAAATTGCGTTTTTTTTTCTGACTCGTTTTTAAATCCAATTTTGTTCTCAAACGCATCCAATTTACAGATCCTCTTATAGAGGAACTATATAATGTGATGCACTAGTCAATTTTCTGATAAAGATAGAATATATTTCAAAAAAGGCTACCAAAAAGGGTATTTTGAACAGAATTTCCGAAAGTCATCGGGACCGAAAATTGAAGGAAGTATTCAAGTAAGAAATTGCGTTTTTTTCTGACTCGTTTTTAAATCCATTTTTGTTCTCAAACGCATCCAATTTACAGATCCTCTTATTTAGGAACTATATAATGTGATGCACTGGTCAGTTTTTTGATAAAGACGGGATATATTTCAAAAAAGGCTACCAAAAAGGGTAGTATTTTGAACAGAATTTTCAGAAATCACAGTGACTGAAAATTTAAGGAAGTGTTCAAATAAGAAATTGCGTTTTTTCTGACTCGTTTTTAAATCCATTTTTGCTTTCAAATGCATCCAATTTACAGATCCTCTTATTTAGGAACTATATAGTGTGATGCATTGATCGTTTTTTTGATAAAAACAGAATATATTTTGAAAAAGGCTACCAAAAAGGGTATTTTGAACAGAATTTCCGGAAGTCTTCGAGATTTGAAAATTTTAAGTTTTCACATATCAAATTGCGTTATTTATGACTCGTTTTAAAATCCATTTTCGCTCTCAAATGCATCCAATTTACAGATCCTCTTATTTAGGAACTATATACTGTGACGCATTGGCCAGTTTTTTGATAAAAATAGAATATATTTTTAAAAATGCTGTCAAAGTGAGTATTTCGCACAAAATTTTCCGAAGCAATCATGATTAAAAAATTAAGGATGCATTCAAACAACAAATCGGTTATTTTATGACTCATTTTTAAATTCAATTTTTTTTCTCAAATGCTTTCAACTGACAGTTTTTTTGTTATTTAGGAACAGTATAATGTACTGTTTTGGTCGATTTTTTAATAAATTTAGAGTCTATTTCAAAATATGTTGTCATAATGGGCATTTGAGCTGAATTTTTCTTAAGATGATTCTGATAAAACCAGTTTTTGCAGAAAAATGAAATTAAAAATTTTTCATAAACGGCCAAATGAAGTTATTAAACTGGGTTTATCTCTAATCATATATATATATATATATATTGTTGAAATGAGCACTCTTCGAAATCTACCTCCGCCTATAGGCCCAGCCGACAGGGATTTTTTTTATTCTACATTGTTTAAAATATATTTGAAAATAAGTATAGCCACTTGTAAAACACACATGTTCGTATTTTTTATTTAAAGGTTAAAAAACACCAGTGTCTAAACTTTTGCTGAGCACTGTACTATCCGTAAGATGTTATAAACTAAAATTGATATGAAATGACAAATTATTCTAGAAATTTTTATTTAAAACAAAGAATCGCTTGTAGAATCTTTTTATGAATCACCGTGTTTGTAGACAGAAATGTTTTATTATCTGACTCGTGCATTTTAGACTGAAATTCTATCTCAAATTACATATGCATATTTCATCATCGATCTTTACAATTAATATTAGATTTCCATTCTAATGATATTGTGAAATGTTCTCCTACAAACATAGTAACAATTTACTTGTGATATCTTATACTACTATAAGACAACCATATCGTAAATTTGTAATCATACAAATACAAATGTACTTCATCCAAAAGACACGGGTTTAGTAATTAAAATCAAATTTCTTCCGAGTCCGAATCATTATATCGAAAAAGCAAAAAAATATTTAAGAAGTTTAGTTTTCTTCCCAAGTTTCTTCGGGAAAGCAAAATTTTTTTCCATATTTTTTGTTACAAATTTAATATTTAATTTTTAATGAATTATACATCGATTTTGTAGTGAAAAATGTTATGCAAACAAAAGATGAATAACAAAAGATTTTTTTTCGCTGATTCTATTGACATTATCACAGAAAGCAAAGTTACAAGATTCACAATACATTAATTTATTTTAAATTTCTGAAAATCTTATAATATACTTACTTCAAAATGTTACAGTCTTGGTCTTTAAAGAAACAAATGAATAAAGAATAAAAAGATAAAATTTGAGAGCAAATTTGAAACCATTTCATCAAACTAAACATTTTTATGATCGATGTAAATCTTCATTTAAAATGTCATTCAACCTTTTCACGTATTTCATGGCTCTGAATGCGTTCTTGGAAATTAAATTATTTTCACTATTGCCCTCCTAATTAGATTTTCAAAAGTTATCTTTCAAAAGCAATATTTAAAAGAGAAATTTAAACTGATTGATCTTTTTGGCTATGTTTAAAGAATTCCAGTCTCTATTACGTTTACTTTTGACGTTTATTTTTTTCCTTTTTTTTCTAAAGTGAATGGAATCTTTATTTCTAACTTTCATTTTTTTTTCTCTTAAACAAAGTTTTTAAAAGAGTCATCTCTGAAAATAAAAATATTGATTTGAGAATTTACTTTCATATAGAAATACTTCCAAATATTTTTTATCCCAAATAAATAAACCTTTTAGTATAAATAAATTTTCCATTTTAATGCATTTTTCTGTTCCCCCAAAACGTGAGAAGGAGACATGCAGTTTTATAAGCATGATTTATTTTTTTTCTCGCTTGATTTATGCTGTCAAATAAAATAGTATTATAGATGAGACACGTAAAAAGCAAGATTCAAAAGTTAATTTAAATGCTCACTCAACCTTTTTTAAGCGTATAAAAATTGCTACTGGGAGAATAACTTTAAGCTTCCCCAAACTTATTTGACCTTTTAACGTAAATAATGAAGCATTTGTCGCAAGTAGCTGTCGTTTTCGAACTTATTCATGCATATTATTCCGTTTTAATTACTATTACAGACATCGGTTGCTATATGATCAAAATTAACAATACGCTTAAGATATCTATTAGAGAGGTCTTGATTGGGAAAATCATTCTGGCCCGCATTAAAATGTTATTTAAAAGGGGAAACATTTAGACAGATTTACCGAATATAGAAAAAATTATTATTCCCACTGAAGTTATAGCGATTTGTTGGTCTATGATTAATAGTAACCGTATATTTAGAATATCAGTCCGAGAGATCAAAAGTTCTTGATTATGACAATCGTTATAGTGTACACTTAAATGTAATTAAAAACGAAGTATTCGGCAAGATTAACTTTGTATGAAATATAAATGTGATTATTATGTATATGATTATGTATGTAGTTTTAAAAGGAAAATCACAAAAGTAGAATGTTAATCTATAATTATAAATCAAAGTCCTACAGTACTTTTAATATTCATTGTGCAAACAAAAATGATTAAATTAGAATAAAATGCCATGAAATGAAAGTTAGATATTAAAAAAAAAGACTTAAAAAAGTATCACGCTTTTTTTATTCGCTGCAATTTCCCACAAAAATAATTTCCATGAAAATTATTTAAAGTGCCAATGTCAAACATATTAGAAATAAATGGGGATTAAATAATTTAGATACGTTATGTTTAATGCAACAAAGGTTAAAAGCAACATATTTTGCCAAGAATTTTGAAATAAAAAATCATAGCATATGTAAAACTAAAGAATTTTTATTCTGGATAGTATAAAATCACTATATTAAAATAAAAATATATTAATGAAAAAAAGAAAGGAAAAAAAAGGAAAAAGAAAAAATGAGAAAGAAAGAAACTTTACACGGTAGCGAATAGAAATTATCTCCACTAATCACCATTTACTTTATTTTTCTGCACTTTAAACAAAAACTGCTCTCGATACACATGAACTTGAGCTTTAATAAAATAACAAAAAGTGTGTAAATATTTGAGTATCACAGTGAATGGCAAATCAGTATGACGTCAGCAAATTTAATATCTTTAAAATGTACACTAAAGTGACAAAAAAAAGTCAAAGGAAGATATAGCTAAGAAACATAAAAAAAGATTCATTTATTTCCTCAGAAATGATGTTTTTATATTTTATTCCACTCTCTGAGTCTTTCTCCTCTTTGTTTTTTCAAGCTGTCTAAATTTACCGACTTGAAATGGCAATTATTTTTTAATTTTTATCAAAATAACGAAATACTTTGATTACATTTATTCTTGCGATCTCCTAGAAAACCGATTTTTATTTTTGAATGTTATTAAAGGAATGCATTAACTCTTATAGAAAGAGTGAATAAATAAAAAATAATTTGGATACATTTTATATTTTCGTTTTAGTGTATGATTTAACATTTTATAATAACTGTTGCGAAAAATTCGAAATTGAAATTATATTTAACATTGTTATTTATAAGAAAATGTTATGCATAAAATTTTAAAGCTACAAAAAATATCTAAGTATAAAAATATACCAGTAAAGGTTATTTTATAAAAACAAATATGTTCAGAAATAATTATCATAATTATTATTATTGCTGTTGTTTGCCTGCTGACATTTTTCATACAATAATGTAGTCAAGTCATTTAACAGCTCATACAAATCTCTCTGGCATAAGATAAGAAGTTTTTCGTTTCATAACTATCACAACAGTCAAATTATTGTTTTTTTTTTCAGTTGAATCAGTCTATTGTTTTACTAATTCTGCAGATAATAACATACCGTTTCATACAAATTTATCTTTTTAATGATTGTATAGTTAAATATAAATCACGCAACGTTCTTTTCAAGCAAATAGTTTATATCAATGATTGTTTGCACTATCAGAGGTAAATCATAAAATTTTATTTAAATTAGGATAAAAACTATGAAAAATTCACCTCATTACAGCTTTTTTAAGGCAGTAAATTTTACACGAGTGTCTTTATTATCGCGATATTAAAACTAAATTATATACTGAGTTATGTCTGTAAAACCTGTGTTAGACCTGTAAAACCCACCCAAAATTAATTAATGCGAATTTTTTTTTTTTTTTTTTTTTTTTTTTTTTTATAAATAAAAAGAAAAAACTTAACAGTTCACTTGCAATTGTTTGTATTTCACTTTAAAATAAATGAAATTTGCAACAATATTAACGGTAAATTAAACCGTGATTTTGGTTTAACGTGATTCAAGTAAGTCAGCAATGGTAGCCATCAACATACATTTATTATTTTGTATTTCACAGATACTTTTTTAAAATGCTATTAACAGCGCAAATTTTACGACAAATGTAATAGTTTTAAAACCGTTTCAATATGATACTGAAAGGGTCTGAATGTCATTCCTTAAATTAACTTTTTTGTTTAAAAAAAGAGTTTATTGTAACTCTCTATTTTCTGAATGGTTGACTATGAATATTTGTCCATATTTTACAAAATTGCTATTCATTTCTGTATTAATATAATTGGTATATGTTACACTTAGATGCGATTCTCATTTTCAGAATTAAATGAAAATTATTTAGTAGGCATCTCACCATTATTATAGCAAAATGGGAGAAGCTGAGAAGATATTTAATATCCATCAGACAAATACATACTGACAAAAATGTATAAGAAATGTTTCAAAATTAAACAAAAATATATTTCTAAAGATAATTAAATTGGCGTAAATTGGAATTTTCCAAGAGTTTAAAATAAGAAAAGATGCATATTCTGAATGTTATTTCTGGCATAAAATTAACTGGCATATAAAAATTACTGTAGATGAAATGGATTTTTTTAATGTAAGACATTTTTGTCGACTTGCCTAAACTCACGCATGACAAATCTTTTATGAAATCATATGATTGTTTCATCTTTAATGAACTGTTCTTTAAACATATATTTAAGACATTTTTTTCGCCTTGCAAATAACAGATTTAATTTTCTTTGTTAATATGTATACTTGCTTTTCTAATTTACCTATTTTATTACTCCTATAATATATCTATTCTAGGATTTTAACAGCATAATTAAATTAAAAATTTATGTTGCAAAAAGTGTACAAAAATTAATTAAACTGTTAATTTTAATTTAAATGATAGAATTGATTTTAGGTTAAATTAATACTTGTTTGACAGATAGACTAGCCAATATACGATGGCTTTTTTAGTGTAACTTATGTTGTTGGTTTATTATAAATCAATGAAACAGCTTCTTCTTAAACTTTTTCTTTAGTCGAAATTCGACGGGTTATACCTCGTACCGATAAAATAAGATTACAGATATCAATTGTTAAAACCAGATAGAATCTGAAACATTTTTTACCTTAATTTAACTAACAGTTTCTTCGCTTTTGCATGGATTTTGTATAGACATTCGTGTTTTTTACATACAGATATTTCTTACTAGGTAAGCATCCTTTTTTTCAAAATAAGCAACTATTTCAGATTATTATTATTAACTCTCTGCCACTGAAAAGAAGGTTAAAACGTTTTCATATATTTTTCATTTAAGAATGCAAATATATAGAGATTTAAGACGTAATAAAACTCAATATATTAACCACTTGAAAGGCGATGGTTCATTTTTGAGCCACTTAATTTGTAATGGATTAGCGACTCGTTTTAAAGTGTCTCTAGTATTTTCAGTATGAGCATGATGTCAAAAACTTGCCCAGTGTGGCGCAACACAGAACTCTCTATTCTTACTCTAATTTACCAAGGTATGTTTCGATTTCTTGGAGTTTACAATTACTTTTTTTGCTGTTAGTTAATGCAAATGAGTCTCAACGCTGAATCTGTAGAGCACATAAGGCGAAGCGAAAGTACGTGGTTTTGGATTTGAGTCGAGTCTTGCCTTTGAAAGTACTTTAGATCTGCAACGAGGATTAGAGAAGAATTCTACGCCACGTTGTAAAAAGTTTGGGATTGCGATTGAATCGTCGCCGTTGGTAAAAATTTTGGTTCATATTTTGAATAAAAAAAGTTCGGTTTGAGAAGATATAAGTTGGTTTTGCAGCTGAAGTTATCGTTTCAGCTTGCTGCTATCAAGGTGAACTTATGTTAATTAAATCTTATATATATCTTAGTAAATTTGTAAATGTTCTCGAATGTTCGCTGATTCTCGCATGTTCGATCAAATTTGTGTAAAATACTATCTCTTCCCTGCTCTATTTATTTAAATAAAAGTTTTTTCAGAATTTATATTGGAATATGGATCAGTTATTAAAGTAGCAGCCTGGTCGTTAGAAATGTTAATCTCTAAAT
Organism: Maratus speculifer; assembly: GCA_964019185.1. Taxonomy (NCBI): domain Eukaryota; kingdom Metazoa; phylum Arthropoda; class Arachnida; order Araneae; family Salticidae; genus Maratus; species Maratus speculifer. The sequence goes on along the minus strand of OZ025293.1, from coordinate 247,683,266 downwards.
TCCATATTGAAATAGAATATTAGAATGAAATTTTTCCTTTCATTAAATACGTGAATAAATTACTTATTTACTGAATTACTTATTTTGAAATCAATTTATTTGTAAATTCTGGTGTCATTCAATCATTTTAGCATTTTACAAATAGAAGTTCTTTGCCTCTGAAAGAATTAAAGCCATTCCTACTGAAGTAACTGGCTTATTTTAGAATTGTTTAAAACACTACACCCCCCCCCCCCTCAAAAAAAAACAATAGCGTTGAATAGTTGTGATTAAATAAAAAATATTTCTCACTTTCGATTTAATAGTTAAATGTATTTTGTGTTTTAGAGGAATTATTTTTTAGTATATATCTTTATTAAGAGCATTTTATGCTGCTACACGAAGAGCTTGTTATTACCTTAGTAACTGAGTATTAGGAGATCTTGAAATCATTTGATCTAGCGGAATTAACTTTAGGGAAAAAATAAACTATAGAGAAACATGAATAAAACTTTCTTCTACGGGAATTCGAACGAAAGACCGATAGGCAAAAAAAAAAAAAAAAAAGTGTAGAAATTCGGTTATTTTCAGTGGTCATTAGGGGAAAAGATTCATCCCGAAGCGATTTGTAGGAATTGTGTTATTCACGTAGAATTTTTTTTTTTCTCAGACGCAATGAAATTAACAATACATGCAGGATTTCTGTGGATATGGTTACGATCGATTAAAGTTCTTTTGTCTTGTCAAGAGAAAAAACTTATATTTTCTAAGCAAAAATTTTTGTTTCATAATTAAAAGCAAAAAAAAAAATTATACCGGCAGTTTACCTGATAAAATATGAAAGTACATAATATTAAAGAAAAGCATGAAAGTTTAATACTTGAATTAGATAAAGTTTTTTAAAAGACTTTCAAAAGACTGCAAATAAATATTTTATTTATACTAATATATTACTAAATTATTTGTATTAACTTAGAGCTACTTGAAGCTAACTTTCCCGTATTCGTATTTGTGTGTGATCTTGTATGACTTGAACTATGATTAACGGAGGTTCAGACTATTCGTTTTACTGTAGCATATAATTCAAAACAGGAAACTGCTGCAATATTTAAATAATATAGAAAATTATTAATTCTTTTTCAATTATTTTAATATTCAGTTTAATGTTTAAAAATTTTATATCCATTATTGCTAAATAAGAGAGAAAATCTCATGATCTCAGAGCATTTAAATCATTCAGGGGCAAGTAATTGTGTTTCTGTAATATTGAATTCCCACCAGAAATTTCGAAAAAAATTGCTTGAAAATATTAAAAATCGATTTTACATCGCCAAAGTCACAGAAAGAAAAATTTAATTAAAAGTGTCTGGTGCAAATCTCGATTAAAAACAAGCGAGATATAATATATCCCATCGCTAATCAAAGGGTTAAAGAGAATGAATGAGATTCTAGATAAAATGATATTATAATGAGGGAAAAAGCAATCGGTTAAATTCTTTCAGAACCGATTTGAAGTTAAATATCTAGATAGAGTCCAATACCCCTGACAGCTCGAAGAAATGATTATGTAACGTGAAACTGATTTTTTAGTAAAATAGTGTAGCGAAATTCATAAAACGTGGAACAAACACGAAAGAAGCTTCAACTGTTGCGTTTTCCGAAAGTGCAATGGAGAAATTGGTTAACAAGCTCTCTCCATTGCGTAAACTTTTGTATATGCAAACAAAAAGTTAAATATTTATAGCCAGTTGAATGATCAATTCTTTACAAATATATCTTGAAATTTAGATTGAATCTTAGATTTTAGAAAAGTTAATCTACTTACTGTACTTACTATTTAAATGTAGTATCGCATTTTGAGTGCATAAATAAATTTTTATATTCATATTTCAACAGGTATTTATTCTAAATCTATATTTTATTCTTTCCCAAAAACCTTAAAGTAAATAATTGGATGATTGCCACTAAAATGAGTTCACTTTACCGTACTGGGCACTCTCCAGTAAACTGAACCACCAATTAAACTACATTAAACATTTTCCTTCATTTAAATATGCTTATTTATAAAAAATTCACTTTATAATTTAAAATTAAATGTCATATTTTGTAAATTTTTGTAAAATTTGAACTTGAAGATTTTTCTTCCTATAAATGGTCTCTGCTGACTTTGAAACTTGTTCTAACTTACTAATGCTCTATATAAAATTATTAAGGAAGTAAAAGCAGTCACAAGTTTTGAAAAAATTGAAAAACAAACATGTTTTAAAAAATTGTTTTCTCTCAATAAAAACTGGACGTTTCCAACCTTTTTTAAGTTTGTACTGTAACGATTATTATATCGTACTTAGCATATTAACAGCAGAAATATGTTTGAAAATATTTTACCATCTATAAGTTACTTCTCTGTATAAAAAATATAATTCGGCAAAATTTCTGAAGTGAAAAAAAGGATAAAATCGGATACTACATTACTTTCGGGCTATCTATTGCTATAATTTCAAATAAAATTTAAGGAGGCTTTGTGTAAAAACTCAGCTTGTATCCTAATACAGTACTACCAATATGAATATATGATTTGCTTATTACAGAATGTGTTTTCTTTTTACAGGAAATGAAATTATTTTGAGTTTCTTTCGAAATAAGGCAACACATTTTAACGCTAACCAAGTATCCCAACTAATCAATCTTTAAATTTTTAGTTAAATGATCTTGTCCATGCAATAATGTCTGTCTTCTTTTCAAGCATTGTTTACCTGCTTTTCAAACATAATTTTTAAATATCAGTGTTATCCCATATTGGATATTGAATCTATCACCAATAAGAAGAGCATGGTGATTGAAATCCAAACTTTAAAATTTTCAGCTATAAATGCTGGGGGCAGTTACATTATCAGAAATAATTCCCTATCAAATATACTACAAACAACAATATAAATAGTTTACTAACTTTTAATGTATTCATGTCTTAGGTATGTTAGAATTTTGCTACTTCTAACAAATAATGTTGAAATGAACTTTCCAGAAAAGAAACTACAAATACACCTGTGTAGATACATCATATTTATTGCCTTTTTTTCTCATAGTATTTCAACTGTTAGCCGCTAAAAACTGTTCACATTGAGATAGATGGGAAAAACTGAGATAGCCGGTTTCACTCGAGAAAAGGGATTTACGTTACATTTTCTGGTAGTTTTTAATCAGAATAGTAGTGTATTTGTTAATAAACAATGTTTTGAAAACCAATTAATCACTTAGGTTAACTCTGTATTTTCAGGTTTATTAGATATATACACACATTATCGTAAATCTTTTGGAACTTTTAACTCTGTGCTTTTTTACAAATATTGTAATGTTAACAAAACATACCACGAAGCAATAGTTATTATGGGTTTAATGTAAAATGTGCGAATTACTAAGTAAAGGGAAAACTAGAGGCAAACTATAATTGAGTGGGAAACAGAATAAATAGTAAATTGTATTTCAGTTACTATATACATATGTATCACATTAATAATCTGTCAATTTCCTATTCAATTATTGATGGTAGACTGAACATATTCACTGGAAATATATTTCTCTCCATTATTAGTGCAAGATTGGAAAAAATGTGTGTGTTAAAGCAATATTTCATACCAATATTTCCAATATTGGCTTCTCTATGTACAACATAAATATTATTGGGTTAACATTGTTTCCTCACTATGCATTTATGTACATTGTTTCATATAATTATTAATACGATATCCGATTGAAGTCTGTTGTGTCTTGTTTAATCTTTCAAATGCTGAACGAAACATAAATTCATTTTCGAAATTTGTCGTTACTAGCTCTTAGACCAGAAGATCAAACAAAGCAAGAACAACTCTTGATTTTGTTGGTAAAGACGTTCACAATAACTTGAAGAAATAAAAACAGAGAAAATGATGTTAAACTCGTATACGGTTCAGCAAACATATCCTTCCGTCTACTTTTTAAAAAAAGCAAATGATAAAGCATCAAAGATGTATAAAGAACATAGAAAAAAAAATCTACGAAGTCTTCTTAAAATGCTTTCAAGAAATAGTATTGTATCGGCGCCTTAAAGTGAAGTCAAGAGAAAATGTAAAAAAGTACCCTCCTGCTCCACGAACAAAACAAAATAAAATAGCAGAAATAAACAGGACTCCGCTTGTAACATCTGTATATTCTATCCATCACTGTCTAAATACAACTTTTGCTCTCATAGGATATTTTCTTTTGAATTATGTCACGTTATACCACGTGAGTGATTTAGATTGAACAAGGAGATTGTGACAAGGTACTACAGATGATTATGTGGATATTTTATGCTTTCCCAAGCAAAAATATTTCTTTCGGTATTGAAGAGTTTTGAAATTTTAAAAAATACCTCATATACATATTTATGAAAAAATATTTGTTGAATTTAAAATGAAATCCATTTTCAATTTTTATTAAAATATGTGTTTATTTCTTTAAAGGCGATAGTCACTATGAGAATAAAGTTTAAGAATGAGTATTTATAACAAAGTTTCTTTATTAAAACTGGATTGTGATGTTAGTTACAATAAGCGAAATTTCAAATAACATATAACTACATTTTAAATGCAGGAAAATTTTTATATTAGAATTTATTGTAAAAATTTGCTGGTAAGTGGCTTCCGTATTTTGTGATATGCTCAAGAATGCTGTTTTTGGGGATAAAACGAGAAGATCGTCTCCTTGTGATTCTCAGCTTTAAGAACTAATTTAAAAATTTTTATTAAAGTTTACAACAAATTTTATTTTCACAATATCTGTTCGTTTCGACAGAAATGTTAATTTGAAAAACTAAGCTGTCTGCTGCTAAAGAAATTGTTGAATTAGATTGTTACAGTTATAACTTCTCAAATTTTCAAAAGCAAAATAGAATTTTTTTCAGACATGAAAATTTTCATGCGTCATTTTCTTCATCTTTGAAAGTAATGGGATCATTTTTTCAAATAAACTATATTTACACCAATTCGATTTAAAATAATATCTATAAAATAATTTTAATTGTTATTACGCATTTGTAACTAAAGCATATTTATAACAAATAACTAAATGAATTAATTGAAACAAAAACAAAAAAACCCTACTGAAATTTACATAAAACAGTTTGAAATGTAACTAAACAATTGAAGTAACAAACTTTAAATAAAAGTTTCATGCATCGAATATACTTTGTCGTCAACAATGGACTTTTATGCCAGCGTGTAACAAGACTGGTTCCTTAGATATATGATTTGAATCAGCCTGAAATAGAATTTCCCCCTTAGATTCTGACCCTGGTAAAGCATTTCTCTTAAAATAATTAAAAATTCTTTTTTAATGGCAATTAATTTGTTCGAAAAATATGACAAAAGTCGGTTTGTCAGATATTTGTTGCAGCCAAAAGAATATCTTTGTCCGAAGGACTGCCGCTTATGATACATGTCTTGAAACGACCTGAATATTGTAATGCTAACGGTGAACAAATTTTGAGAAAAGCCGGTTGGGTTAAATAATTGATATCAGTAAAAACTTTTAAACAGAATTTTGTCCCTGGACTCTGCGACTGAGAAAGGCCCTGAGTGACGGCTTTGAAAATACTTTAATATCCTTTGTTACCAGTTACTAAATTATAAACAAAATTGATTTTCGAGATATTTTATTGCAAACAAACAGGTAAAAGAATATTTTTGTCCATGGAGCTCTCTGATCATGAGAAAGTTTTGGAAACATCGCAATAATGCATTTTGATCGATGGAGGACTTGCTTTCAAATTTTGAACGAAAATTCGTTGTGTTAGACATGTAACTTCAATCCAAAAACGTGAAAGGAAATTTTCGTTCCAGAACACTTCCGTACGATCATGTCGATACTTAAATTTTGTTTTATCGCCAACAATGAACTGCGTGCAATATTTCAAGAAAATTATTCGATAAAAGTCGGAAAAAATCGATTGTAAGATGACAAATAAAATTGAAATGAAATACTACAAAAAAATTCTTTATTTATTTTCTTATTTATTTAAGAGAAAATACCAAATAGTTAAATTGTAGATTGTCCGTAGTTCGTAATCATGTAAGCTATATAATTTTGTTACTAAATGCTAGAACAGGAACTGCAGTTGAATTGGCTGAGTGTAAAAGGTAATCTAATGTTAGTTGAAACACTATGTGGTGTTAGCTGCGTCCAATTCATCAACATTTTTTTTACTTTTTATACTTTTGCTTAGGAATTTAGAAATAACACATTATCTATGATCACACAACAAATATTCATTTTTTTATTCTTGTAACTGTTTCCTTTTTTCTTCTTTTTTGAAATTGGACAGGTATAACTTAAAACTCCCTTTCATAGGGTTTAGTAATTGAATCTTTTAAGATTTTAAAAATCTATAATTCTTCTTGTAATCTAGTAAATCTAGTAATTTCAAGTGAATTATATATTCATATATACATGTATATAAAATTATTTTATGTAGGGCATTTATAGTGAAATAAAATGATTTTTCAAGTGAATAAGTGGAGAGGAGTCGCTATACAATTTGCCGCATGTAATTTCTGCCCATGTTAACGAAGTGAAATAGACATACCTACACATATTGCAATAAATCTATCTATTGGCTGGTGCAAAACACTGTTACAGGCTACCAACGCATTAATAATAATAACTGACAGCGTCAAGGAACCCTTCCCCCGCCTACCATAATTGACGGCACCTGGTGCCGGGCTACCCCTGCACCACATTCTTATGGCTCTGTACCTACTAAGGGGCTCAATTTTGCAACCTTCTAATTTTCAGATTACTTTGTTCCTTTAAAATCAACAATCAAATTTATTTTTACAAATTTAATTAAGGTTATTACAAAAAACCGCTGATTTATGCAGCTCATATTTATCTCTGTTTTGTATTGTTACTAGGATCATAATCGCCAACTAAGTGAAAAAAAAAGTACATCGGTGTAAATTTGTGAATACTATTCATAGTCATTTTTCTATCGTTCATAAACTGATCAAATGCTATACAAAATAAAACTGTTGGGAATCATTCATGATTTAAATGGCTCAGTAAAGTATTTTGTTGAAATCGCATGTGATTGACATGAGAATCAAAGTATTAAGGAAAAAAGAAATCGCAAATCTTAGAATGCCTCAAATGTACGTATATCTCTGCTTATGACGTTAAAGTAATTCCATATTCCCTAAGGCAATATTGAAAATATCGTGACAGAAAAGTTATGGTACATATCGAATTCACATAACAAGGACATTCGATAACATTCATATGTTTCACTCACATAAAATTCTATAACAAGATAGATGAATTTTTAGCTATCTAAGGTTAAAAAATTATTTATTTTTTAAAAATAACCATGTAAAATATTATTTTACGATTAAAGCATAATTTAATTTTTCAATGCACGCAAAATTTCAGTATAGGTAATCAAAGAATTATTATTTCTCCCCTTTTTTAATAACATTTTAGCAAAGTGAAATGAAATGAACAAAATTCATCAACTTTCTCTAAAAAAGAATTTTTCCCTTACTGAGGAGTTTCTATTATTATTACAGATGTGTAACAGAAATTGTAAGAAATAAAACAAACATTTGTGTTTGTTTTATTTTAATAGTTACAAAAATGTGATTAAGATAGAACCTATATAAAACAATATTGCTGGAAATTCTTCTATTATACACCAAAAAAGAAAAGTAAACACAACAGGTTTTCAAATAATTTATACTTTCCAAAAACATAGTGTGAGGAAAGTGTTTTAATCATGATTTCTGAGTGTCTATGTCAGAGAAAGAGACTGAGTGAACAGGATAATTCACAATCGGTACACTGTAACAAAAAAAAATCTACTGATGTAAAGTTAGAGAAATCTGCATTCTTACTAAAATTTTATCTGTTTTCTGTACAAAAAAGATGTATACGAGTTTTTTGTAAAGCTTTATATTTCTGTAGCTTTACAAAAGAATCCACTAAGATTGTAGGTATACAGGGTGTCCCCTCTCAACGGTGGCCAATGGCTAATTTCTAAACCGTTGGTCATAGACATATAGTTCCAATTGCAAAAATGCTTTAAAAAAGGCAAAGAATTGTTTTTTTAAGCGATTTTGGTCAAAAAAATGTTTTACTAAAAAATTACGAAAATTAAATTTTTACACGGTCCCCCGGTCCTATAAGTGATATTTAGTAAAATTTTTTCAACACTCTAGCAAGTAATACAGAAAAGGTCCCATTCATGTAACATTAAAATTGACCGAGTTATGAAACTTTAAATTTCAAGACTTAAACCACTTTTCTATAGCTGAAAACGGATGAGTTCGACTGAGCTTTAAGGGAACGTACGCTAAGTGCTTAAAGTATTATAAAGGAAGTCGATTTCCAACGCTGTTCAAAGGCTACGTCCTAAACTATTTGTCACAGACATATAGCTCCAATTACAAAATGTTTTAAATGAGCCATTTAACTGAAGGCGCTGTCACCGTATAAGTTTTACGGTAGTGTTAATTATAATTAATTAACTTCTAGATTGGTTATTAAAATAACTGAAGACATGAATTTCAAAATTCTCTTTATCGAAAAAATCAAGTTTTTGGAAATAGCGAAAAAACTTTAAATGCATCTATTGGTTTTCATTATAAATTTTGAGATTGCATTGTTACAATAGTGGAGGTTTGTATAGACTGATAGAGAAATCAAAAAGCGATAAGTCGAGTTTTGAAATTCATATCCTCAATTGTATTTTTACCTATGTTTTATTTTGTAAGCAAATGAAGTTGATTCTTTTCGTGATTTTATTTTAAAAAGGTATGTTATTTTGATAAGCTTTTATTTTATTTATAGTTTTCGTATGTAAATTTTCCTAGTTCAAAACTTATATTCAAATTTTAACTCACTTCCAAATATCTGATTGAGGTTCAATTCCCATACTTATTTAAACCCGATGACAATGTAATATTAATGCGATTTTAGGTGCGTTCCGTTTATTTATTTTATAGGACTACACCAAATTCTATTAGGTTGAGTAATCTAATAGAGCTTTAAATATGTATCATTTTGTTACGATTTGTGACTGTTGCTTTTCATAGTTTAATTTAACAAAATTTCTGATATTTTTTTACTTATATTTTTAGCACAAATTGCATATTTTACTTTAACATGTAAATGTCAACATAAATTCAGAAACAACATTGTAAAAATTTTTTTTACTCTCAATATTTAAAATTAAATTTTCTATCTGATGTTTATTTTTATTTCCAGTAAATTTGTGACTGACCCCTATTTTGCAGCGAAAAATATGCTTCAACTTTGAACAGCTATAACTCGGTCAATTTTGATCGCAGAGGAATGGGACTTTTTTGTTTTACTTGTTAGAGTAGTGGTAAAAATTTTCTAAATATCACTTATAGGACCGGGAGACCGTATAAAAATTTAATTTTCGTAATTTTTTAGCAAAACATTTTTTTGACCTAAATCGCTTAAAAAATAATTCTTTACCTTTTTTAAAGCATTTTTGCAATTGGAACTATATGTCTATGACCAACGGTTTAGAAATTAGCCATTGGCCACCGTTGAGAGGGGACACCCTGTATTACAAAAATTTTATCTGTCCCCGGGTTGTAATGGTATGAAAAGTTTTTGTCTTCCCAGTTTCCTAAAAACTTCCTAGTGACTTTACAAATTTTTATTATTTACAGTGCAAACATGTAACTGTTACATTAATTTTTGTTGTTGCATAAAATGGTCTGTAAATCCCAGTTTCCTAGTAAAAGTCTAGTAATTTTACATAATTTGTTTTACAGTGTACGTCCAAAAGATCTCCAATTTAGTGAAAGTATACAAAAATACGTGTCCAAAGAAATTAAAAGACAGGGATAAAAATTCGCCGACGGGTTAGATTTTTATTCCAATTATGAAAAAGAATTTAAATTATTTTGTAACCTATGCTATTGAGAAATTCAACAAGAAAATTTGACAGTAAAGTGTAAGTGATAAATATTGCAGAGATTATCATACATTGAAAGCTCAGATGTAAACGCTTAAAAAAATTACAATTCCACACATTAAAATTCTATCTCTATACTATACAAAAAATACGTAAATCTAGAAAACCTGTTTTTGTAAAGCTACGGAGTCCGTAGTTTTAAAAAAGAATCTACTAAAATTACAGTAATTGTATTAAAATTTGATCTGTAACCTGGGTTGCAGCTACAAAAAATAAATAAATAACTAAATAAAATTTGAGGCATCCCAGTTTCCTAAAAAAGTAACAGTAACTGTACAGATGTTTTAATTTACAGTGCTAACGTGTGTATAATATATGAATATTTATTGTTGCTGTTACATAAAATGTTCTAGGAATCCCAGTTTCCTAGAAAAGTTTTAGAACTAACCTTGCAGATTTTTTTTACAATATGTTTACAGGTTAAAATGAGAGTCTAGCGTTCGAATTCCTATTCCATTATATCAGAAATTTATATATATATATATATATATATATATATATATATATATATATATATATATATATATATATATTATATACATATATTATATTATTATTATTATTATTATTATTATTATTATTATTTTGCTTTATGGACATGTTCACCAATGTTTTGATAGTCGGATTGAGTAACTCTAATTTTTTTTCTTCTTAAGTGGGTTCGAGACACATATATAAAATATTTTTTATTTATTGAGTTAAAATTTTGAGATTTTTCGTGATGTTTAATCCTATCATTGTAAACAAAAACACATGATAAAACTTCATATAATCTTTTTTAATTAAATTTTTAAATTATTTAAAGAAGTCGGGTAAATTAAAATCGTTATAACTCAAAATATTATTTGTAGAATTTCAACTTCTTTTAATTTAAAAAACAGAAATATATAAAATTTGATTTTGATTCAGAATTTTTTAAATTATTAATTTAAATAAACATAGAAATATTCGAAGTAAATTTTTGTTTTTAAAAAAGATATTATTAAAAAAATAAATCATTTTTTCAAAAGTAAAAATATTTTTTTAATTGCTGAATCAAATTAAGTTGAAATAATTGAAAAAGACATGAACCAAGTTTGAAACAATTATCTGTAACGGTTCTTGACTTATAACAATTTAAATATGAGAAATGGTAAAAAAATCCATCATGCAGAAAACTTCATTTGAACGTCTTTTTAAGCTGGAAATAGCAAACGATTTTATGCAATAAATATTTTTTAGAAAATTTAAAAATTTTTGCGTTCCGGAGACTTTTAAGATGCGAAAATACAGACTACAACTACAATGAAATAAGCCAGGCATGTGTGATTCAAAACGTATTATTATAATTCACTTTCATGAAAAGCATCCAATCAGATGTTAATTTACATTTTTTTATTCTTTTGAAGCCTAATTAACTGAATAATAACTATATACTATAAACATAACTATATTAACTCAATATATACTGTTTTATCACTCTTTTACACTTACATACACTACTTAACACTAGAACGCCCGGAAATTCTACTCATGTTTAATAATAATATTTCACACCAGAATTTTGATTCAAAATTATTTAATTGATTTATTTAACGTAAATCTGCATGGATCAAATTAAAATTACTTCAAGAAAAATTTTCTGGTTAGAATTAAAATTTAATCACATTGTTGGAGTCAAATTCACTCCTTCCGGGAGTTCTAGTATTAAAAAATTGTTTATTCAAATGATAATTGCAAAGGGTGGAGTTTTGTCGCCTGAAATGTTTTTTTAGAAATTCATTGCGAAACAAAACATGTTATCGTCGTTCGGAAATTTTTGTAGAATAAAATTTCTTAAAAGGAAGTACATTTAACACGACACTTGTAGTTATACGCATATATTTTCAACATAAACTTGCATTTCTTCTTTTCTTATGGATACTGAAAACTCAACAATTTTTTTTTTACATCAAAATCTTTAATTGCAGTAATGATCAAAAGTGAAAAATAATATACAAACATCAATCTTTAAACAGCAATAATTTTTTGAAAAATGTTTGATCTAACTGAAATTTAAATAATTACTTCATAGGTAATTTTTTTTCTATCACATTAACTATGCATTTAGTTATAATATTTTTTCTGTTATTTAATTCTTGATAACCAGGAGTGATAAGAAAAATGCGCTTTAAAGTTTAAACTATTCAACAAAATCTTTTATAAAAGTTGAATCGATTTTCCATTTGAAAATTCTTCAGCAAAACGTTTCAATAAAATTCAAATATCTTTCCATAATGTAAACAGTCGAAAATATATTAGCTGATTTGGGTCAAATATATCATTCGATTTCCGACGTATGAATCTAGCCTCCTTTCAACTGTTCCTTTAGGTACATCCTCTTAAAGATTATACGGCTTTTAAATTTATGACTCTGGTTTTAAGAATTTTGTTCCAAATATTTTGACTCAAAAGTATTCTGGGTGTAAGAAAGGAACAACACTTTTCAGTTAGAATTCACACACTTCCTTGTCTAAATGGAAGCATTTATTTCATAGATTCTATTCTATTGACTTGAACGTAGGATAGCTTTCAAAAAATCATCATTTCTCAGTGTTCCCAAGCGCCCTATTATAAGCCTCGTGGATATAAAAGTATAAATATCGGAAATAAAAGTAATGCTATGGATAGAAAAGCTTTTATGTAACACGTATGAATTGTACCAGGCCACCGATGGCTCGTTTTTTACATTTCCATCTGTCTCCGTTAAAAGACTTAAACGTAATTTACGCTCTATTACTTACTTCGCCACTTGTAAAAGTCTGAGATACTAAATGACTCTTTGATAACTCAGTATCTTGACATTTGAGGAAAGTATGCTGTTATAAGACTTTATTTGTTTACTTGTAGAAAGCAGTCTTATTTTAATTAAGACAACCATTACAGAAACGTTTCTTAAAATCAAAATTACTTTTTAACAAATGTAACTAGAAAGTGGATTTTTTCTTTGCAGGGAATTTCATACATTCTTTTGTGTGATAATAACTCACTTATAATGTACTGAAATAGATAAGACCATACTTATTTTTGATAAATACACCTTGAAAAACATAATTTTAAAGGAGACAAAATTTGTATTACAAATTATACTGTACTAAAATTACATCAAGATTTTAAATTTTTTCTGATGCAAAATTTCATTAAATTTTCAAAAAAAATTTAAATCACAGAATTAAATCAAAGACATAAAACTTAATGATGCATTCAGATGTGTAGATTTTTTATATGGGTGATTCTCAAAATACGGGACAATTTATGTCTTTCGGCATACAAAAAAAAAATTGAGAGGTTTTCTGTCATGTTTTTATATTTAGATATGTTTTTCTTAATATTATTCATTATTTGCACTCAAGAAATACTCACTTTCTAGTTAAAAACACCTTAAAATAACAGAATAAAGATTCAAAATGTCATTAGCATGGATGTCCACAGCAGCTGTGCCTTGTGTATACTAGCATTTTTCAAGAGTTAATATATTTATAAAATAAACAAATATTATTCTTTCTTTATATTAATCAAGGAGAGGATTTATCCAATAAATTTCTTTTTAAAAATAAAATTATAGTATATAAAAAAAGAATTAAAGTTTGTCCTCCATATTCGATTTTCAAAACAAGGTCATACTATAACAGCTGGTTATTAATCAAAATTTCATTTTCACATATGACAATAGTTTGAAAATATAAAGTTTCTCCATGGCAACAAGTAGCCATTTTATATCAGCCAGAAAATAGAAGCATGTATTGTATTTTAAGAATAGAAGTTGAATATTAGGGGCGTACATCAATTGTATGTCATTAGAATGGATAATAATTTTCCTGTTTATTTTATAGTTAAAATTTTTATTTTATTTATTTGCACAGAACTTTTGTGTTCTAAAAAGCCCCAGAAAGGAATATTGCATTGTGATTATATTATGGCTGATAATCTTATTTAAATAAAAATTTGTCATTAGCATGGACAGATATCAGTGTCATTAACATGGTTTTTCTGTCCATGCTAAAGACTCCTATGTACATAAATGTAACCAGTGCTTATATTGTATCCTTTATAAAGTTTAATTTTACGTATAAATTTAGGTATTACATTTATTATCCCTAAAATATGCATTAAATCTGTAGGAAAATCACTAAGACAGCTTCTTACATTGTTAGTGTCAGAATGTTGCTCATGTAACAAAGTTTGCTCTTTGGTAATGTTTTTATTCTCCTTATATGTATATATGTAAAAATGGAAACCATTTGCTGAAAAGGAAGGCTAATAAATATAGAAAAAAATATTTAAGCAGGAAGAAAATAAAAATTTCATAACATATTTATTCCATGCAATTTGTTTTGTCATTAGCATGGCTCAAAAAATACTAATTATTATTTTTTAAGTTAATTTTTAAATATTTAGGTCTGCTGACTACATGGAAAGTATACCTAATACTATATTAACAACACCTATTTTTTTTCAGAAATTTTGCTAACAGTAATTTTTTTATGATTTCATTTTTGAAATAGTCCCCTATTTTGAGAATCACCCATATATACTTTTTTAAATTCAGCTAAATCCTTCCAAGTTTCACAAAATTATCTCAAGCTAATATTACATAAAACTAGATTTACTTGTGTATTTATCGTATGGTTGAAGCTGATATTATAAATAATTAGGTTTTATTTTATTACAGAACGAACAACATATTTTAATTATTCCAATTAAAATTTTTTGCTACATTTTTTTTTCCTTGTAGCTCTCTGAATTATAAACGGGTTAGTGTTTCTTTTTTTTATTTGATTGCAGATTTTTTTCAAAGTTAATTTTACTTTTGCTTAGTTTTTCATTTGGAATTTCCTGCTGCGATACATTTTTATCCACATTTTGTAAGTACAATAAACTCTCTGAAAGGCGTAAATTTGTCTAACTTAGAAAGATTTTCAAGTCTCTGCGAATCCTGAAACATAATTTCCTTAATCTTTAAACAAAATTTGTCTAAGGCAAAATATTGTCTACTATGGGGAATTTTCTCAGTACCGATCGATTCCGTCTTAGACAGAGTTTACTGAATGTATATTTAAATGGACGTATTACAGGGTATTATGTATAATGTTTTTTGTCATATTTTCAAGAAAGATTTTTTTTATTATTATTGAGAATTCTAATTGTAGGTAAAAAACTTGGCAAATTTGGGATTTTTGTTTTTAAAAACCTTAATTTCTCTACGATTATAAGTGCTAGCCACATACTATAGAACACAATTTACTACAATATGCCACTTAATCATAATCTACAGTTTGAACGTTTTTTCTACATAAATTTTGACAGAGTTATCGAAATGATATTCGTTCTTTTTCAATTTATCGACGGTCTCCTATAGAGTTTAGGTAAAAAAATCTTCACGATAATATATGACCTGTACTATTATGATTACAGATCTGGATTTTTAGAGTGATTCCCTATGTATTTTTTTAGATATTTAACAAAAGTTCTAAAATCGCAAATGGCCAATCACCTTTTGGCCTTATAGTGTATATATGGCTTCTGTAATTAATACAAAGTTTCCAGAAAAAACATTTACATTTCTTATACCTTCTTAATACTAGGCAGATAAAAAATACATTAAAAGTGGTTTTTTAAATACATTTTAAAATTTTCTATAAGCCGTTAAATGTTTAAAAATATGAGAATTACATATTGTATCTTACATAACAGCATATTGTTTTTGGAACTACTGTGGATATTTTGTCTTTTCAAGAAACGATGATCTTACTGATTTAGAAGATGCAAATTTCTGTAGTTCTTAAAATATTTTTCTTTTTTAAATTTTCTCTGTTACACCAACATTACGTTATAGCATGTGAATATTATATATGCTTTAGTGTTCAAATAATAAACATTTTTTTAATCTGTAATATTCATATCTATAGGTACAGACCGCATCTCGGTAGTATACTGTAATATCGTTATAGAAGTCAATTGTACAAGAAAAAAAAATGAAATGCAAAAAGACTGCCGAAAGTTATCGCACAAAAAATGACTTAATTGAGAAGCTAAATATATAAATTTGACTTAAAAACGGTGACTATCTTTTTATAGCCTTTCTAAAATAAAGGGGGTCTACTAGTAACATTTTGAATACCCCTGTTTCTAAAGAATAAGTTAAAAATATTTTTACAATATTTGCAATAAAAATCTACCGCAAATATTGTTAATGGTAATAAATCTTCAAATAGGTGAAAAAAGTCCTTCCCAGGAATCAAACTAGTGATGTCTTGGCGGAAGCGATCAATGCTCTTCCAACTGAGCTCCCGGACTAATTTGGAAGAAGATTTCGCCCAACTAACCGATAGCAATCAAATCATGTGGGTTAGTACCTGAATCAGCTCAACAGAATAAACCGAAGGATGTTTTGAAGTTGCAGTAAACGCTTCTTGTGTAATTATATTAAAATTTTTTAGCACCATTTTTCAATGGACAAATAAATCGTAACAGTTGTAAATTTGGTGGAAAACAGGTAAAATTAGAAGGAAAGTTCACAGATTTTTTTTTCTCTTTCGCAATTTAAACACGTTATTATTTGTTTATAAATTGATTGTTTGTGTTAAAAATTAATGTAACATAAAGATTGTTGTTTGGAAATAATGGCAGTTAAAATAATAACTATTATATTCACTGATATTTTGAAATCATTATTTTTATATTTAAAATTTCTTTGTTTAGCGAATAAAGAAAATTTAATACTCTGGCCAACGTAAATGGAATTATACGCATGGATATACGCCGTTCGAAAACAAAGTCGTTTTCTTTATCCAAACCCACTAAGACAAACTAACAGAAAAAATAAAGTCTGCACGGATTTTTATTCGTGCCATATTCCCAAAGAAGAAATGTGGAGTGCTTCTTTCCTCTGCTCTTTACTTCCTCGTTTTCTATTTCTTGAAAGTCGCTTTTCACTTGATGTTTGTTCAAATTCTGTGTCGCTGACCTTGTAAAGTGAAGATTTAGTTATTTTCAATGAATGTGACTATTTTTTAAAAAAAGAAAGAATGGATATATAGATAAGGAAATAAAAAATTGCCTTTTTACCCTGCAGGTGATTATAAGGCTTTGTTTTAAACTTAAAGGAATGCTTGCGATGGTATAAAAATAAAATGAAAATAAAATTTTTGACAAAGAAATTTATCTTACAGGTAATTTTAAGCATCGCAAATGATAATTTTACGTATATGAAAAAGCTGAATATAGCAATATGAGAAACAAAACTTCATTTCATTTTGTCGTAGTATACATACAAGTATAATTTTAACGTAAGTTTATTTTTTTTATTTATTTATTATTTATTTTTTTACAATAAACAACATTTATTGAAAAATTGAGAAAAATTAAAAGTTAAAATAATATGCCTCTCAAAAAATTCATGTATTCGATTTTATGTAGTAGTGAAATAGTAATCTGTGTAATATTATACATTCAAACCATATGGTTGTTTTAAAAATAGAAAGATTGGATAATTCTATATATATGTATGTTATATAAAATTCCCACAGGATTACAAAGTTTCATTTTAAAATCGATCAAAACTAGTATATATTAGAAACTATATGTATGTATATACAAGGTGGTCATAAAAAAAACTTTGCCGATATACGGAGCTCTAGCGGCCAGTCCGCTCAACCGATCGAAATGAAATTTCAGATATAGCTATTCAGAGGTATGAGCTCGAGATTCTGTGAACGACAACAAAATGGCGCTCACGGTTACGGTTATAGTTGCAGAAACTCGAAAATTTCCAATGGCAACACCCATGTTTTTTCATCGCAAAATGTTCAGCGCATGCGAAAACCCTAAAGAGCGTTGGAACCGTACGTGTATCGCAATGAACGGACGTGTTATGCACGCACAAAAAACCGTTTTGGGAATCCTCCCCCCCCCCCATAGAAAAAACTCGATTGGGGCGCAAGGAGGAAATTTGCATATGACGCAGAGTCAGTACACTAATCTCTGATTACAATGCAGATCGGAGAAACTAAAACTTTTATTTTGATTACACATTTTCCATGCCATTTCCCATATGGGTGCCATGCCTATGATGGAACCCATGTGTAAATTGTTTAATCAAAATAAAAGTTTTAGTTTCTCTGATCTGTATTGTAATCAGAGATTAGTGTACTGACTCTGCGTCACATGCAGATTTCCTCCTTGCGCCCCAATCGAGTTTTCTCTATGGAGGAGAGGATTCCCAGAACGGTTTTTTGTGCGCGCATAACATGTCCGTTTCTTGCTATACACGTACGGTTCCAACGCTCTTTAGGGTTTTCGCATGCGCTGAACATTTTGCGACGAAACAAATGGGTGTTGCCATTGGAAATTTTCAAGTTTCTGTAACTATAACCGTAACCGTGAGCGCCATTTTGTTGCCGTTCACAGAATCTCGAGCTCATACCTCTGAATAGCTATATCTGAAATTTCACCTTGATCAGTTGAGCGGACTGGCCGCTAGAGCTCCATATATCGGCAAAGTTTTTTTATGACCACCCTGTATATTAACAACCCAGCAATGAAGAAGTTTTGTATGGCATAGTCATCATTTTGCAGTTTACTCTGTACAATGATTTAATAAAGTATATCTAATTTCTCCTTTGGTGAAATAAATCATTTAAAAGAAACGATTTTTTTTAGATATCGCCCAATCCACGAAAAATTGGACATGAGGATGAAAATTTAAATTTCTTTAAATATGATTGAAATTTTGCAAAATAACTGTTAAGAGTGTACTATTTCATATTTTATCAAAAAAGAATTAAATTTTTGTCATTAACATATTTATTTTAATTAATAAAGTGACACTATGACTTTGTGAAATAGACTGCGGCAAAAATCTTTACATTTCATGGTCTCGTACAGCTGAACAAACATTCTGAAAATCTCTAAACTTGGATATATATGATCTGACAGCTATTATTGAGAGTTTTTGTTTGCAGAGAAGTGTTCGCTAATCTTCATTACAAAAGGTAAGCATATTTAATTACTCTTAATTATTGTGTCACACCCGCAACAAAAAGTTACATTTATATCTCTGCAGAAAAATATTTTTGAATTTAATTTTTGAATTTAAAGTTATGAAACTTTATATTCAAAAATAGTTTATTAAGATACTTTGAATTACAGACACAAACGAAATTAATTAATATTTTAATTATAATTATTGAGCGTTGCGGGCGTGACATGTCCCTGTTGCGGGTGTGACATTTAATTAAAGTCACACCCGCAACGTCTTTTAAAATTGATTACAAATGCATATTTGAACAAATTATATGTAAATTTATGAAAGAATAATATGCTGGAAAACATGTACTTGGCAGCTTTAACTATACCCTTTGATTTAATAGAGGGAATTCCAGTTAATAAATAAAAATTTGCATCATCTGAGCATGTGACATTGTGTGCAGTTGATTTATTCAGTTTGGATTGATAAAATTCTTGCTTTACTGCAAGAAAATAATTTTATTAGTGATATATGATTAAGAAATTAATATAAAAGGTAAGATTTTTATAGAAATTAAAAAAAAGAAAATTACGAAACAATATTTTAGCAATTTTCTTTAAATTTGTTAATTTTTTTTATATACATTTTGTTAATTTTGTTATTTGATAGTATTTATCTAATATATACATTTTTAGTTTTTTAAAATAAGTAAATCAATATTAGGGGAAGATTTTTTTTTCTCTTTTAATTCAAATTAAATAAAAAGTAGAAGTAAGAATAATAGAAACTGTTAAAATGTTTATTAAGTTAGCATGAAATGTATATAGTCAGTTTGAAATTAACCAAAATTTAACATAATTAACTTTATGTAAGATTAGTAATTTCAAGGGATAACTATTTAAAATTTGTTAAGCTTATATATTTGGACTGGAAGTGTTATATTTATTCAGTTTACACATTAATTTCTTCTCTTTTGCAGAGAATGAAGATACAGAAAGATCACGATATCATTGAAAAAAGATTAAGGAAAACCCTTTTAAATATGAAGCATATCTACAACAAGAGAAGGGAAAAGGCAAAGCAAGGAGAGAAAGAAGAGTCTATTTTAAAAAATCATGGTAAAGGATGGCAATCCTTTCGCATTTCATCTCATGGTAAAGGAGTTGTCGATGGGGTTGGTGCAGTTGCCAAGAAAATGGTAACACTAGCAATGCTCTGCAACTATAAATTCAGCTACAGATTTTGCCATGTGTGTAGAAAAAATCCTAAAAAATATAAAAGAACTTTGCTGGATGTGAAATTTCAGAAGATATTGTGATAATGCTTCATGAATGCTGGCACCAAGCACAATCGGAGCTCAACATTCAATCGATACATTATGTTGTTTTTATTGACGTAGGGACAATTAATGTAGCAATAACTTCAGAAAGTGATCGCAAGAGAATTTTTTTGTTACCATATTTTGTCAAAAATATAATATCCAATGATAAGAGTGCAGTTGGAGATTTTGCAGAAGTTGTTTTATTCTCCACATTAAAAAAAAAAAAAAAAAAAAAAAAAAAAAAAAAAAAAAAAGTGAAAATTTTGATGGATAAATAAGACAAATGAATGGGGATATTATAGAATAAGAATATCGGAATAAAAATCAAGAAAATGTGTATATTTGGCTCAGTCAGTTAGATGTATCCATACTTTGACAAGGATCCAACGATGAATGTCAGTTGGAGATTTTGTAGAAGTTGTTTTATTCTCGACATTAAAAAAGTGAAAGCTTTGATGGTCAAATAAGACAAATGGTTGGTGACGATATAGAATTAGAATGTTTGAAAAAAATTTAAGAAAACGTGCATATTTGGCCCAGTCAGTCAGATGCATCCTAGGGAAAAAAAAGAGCATTTTTGTAAAAAACGCTACCACCACCAGAAATTACAAATTCAAGATTGGAAATGAATTTTTTTTTTTATTTTCCTCTCTAGATATTATAATTGTAATATTGATTAATTCTTTAATTAAAAAAATCTGCCTTGAAAATATTTGTGTATGTCATTATTTTATTGGCTATACAAGTCACACCCACAACAGGGCGTCACACCCACAACGAAAATTTTGAATATTTTCCACAAAAGTAAGAATTGAGTCGGTAATTCAATTTTTTCATAGAATAATTATTTAAGTATTACTGTCTAATATATAAAAATATCAATTCACTCAGTTGTCATAATTCACAGAGTTTTGCATTTTTGCAATGAAAGATGAAAATGCATGTCCTTTTTATGTCACACCCGCAACAGGCGGAAATTATTTTTTTTTTTATAAATAAATGATACATCGGGCAATTTTCAGATTTGGATAAATGTATGTGTAAGTGGTCCACATTGAAATTCATACAAATTGAAACCAATGCTCAAAAATTTTTTTGCTGGTGACTAAATTAAGTTGTGTAAATGTCACACCCGCAACTTTGGATTGGGCGATATATGCATTAATACTTATAAATCAGTAAAGTGTAAATATCTTGTTCTTAAACTGTTTGGATCATGTATATTTACAAGATTCTGAAATAACCCATTTTCCAATGCCATTTCTTAAAAATAAAACTTTTCGATTTATATGGTTCCAGAAACTGTAGAAACCTATCAATTTTTTTTCTTTGAGAAAATACTAGTATTCCAAGAATGGACTTTGGGAAACCTGTATTTTACAGTGTAGTTCAGAGGTATTTAGAAAACGCAAATTTGATCGTACATTTAAAATATAGCCAAATATTTAATTCAACTTATACTTTAAAAGTATTAAATATAAAGATAAATATAATATGTTTTTTAGTTTTTCAAAACGTTTTCGATGCGACAATGGCTGAAATTTTAGAAAAAATAAACAAAAGACATTTTTATTTTCATTCAAAGTAAATTTTTCTCAGCATATTAAAAAATGTTTGACATATAAGGTGAAAATCGCTGTTACTGACACGTAACCAATAATAGACACTTCTTCAAAAATCTAACTAAAATAAGCATTTTTTTTCTAAAATTATGAAAAGTAGTGCTATCTAATGGTAATGTATTTTTCTTAAATGATAGAATGTATTGACTTTACTCATTTATTTACAGAAAAGTATCTGCTAATGGAGTTATTGGCCATAATTGTGAAATAGTTTAATTTTGGGAGTAAACAGTATATTTTTTTAAAATTTTGTCAAGAACAATTTTTAATGTATCTCTATTACTGTATAAAGAATATTGGGCTTTTTTCTTCCCTTTATGTTTTAATTTTTCAATCACCAATGCTATGAAAACGTGTATGGAATACGCGAAGTAAAATTCGGACGCAGCCAACAGCAATACTACTTTTACCAGGCTTGTTAAATTTAATATCCCTCATAAAGACAGCAACTTCTAACATTTAAAGCCACTGTGTTGGTTGTATGGTTGCCAGTACTCTTTATTGTAAAATATAGCGATTTCTTTCTTTCTTCCTTCCTTTTTTTTCATTTTGTATTGCAAATTTTTAAGGACCGATGGTGTGAAAATGAATTTTTATCCGTGCTCTGAAAGCGAATTGAACCAACAAATGAAGTAAAAGTCGAACGCAGCAATGATATTTTTACCAATTTTGAGAAATTTTACAGCAGCTTAACAGCAAAGATAGCAGCTTGTAAATTTTAGCAATTGTGTAGGCATCCGGGGTGCCAGCACATGTTGTTGCAAAATACGAAATATTTTTTACAGAATGTACTTTAAAAATCAAAGTTGACTATAAAATAGATTTAAAATTTTGCAATAGTTATTTGAACAAGAAAAAATTCTTAAGAAGTCAGTTACTTGGGGTTTCACCCTATAGTGATTTAATCCAACAGCAAGTTGATTTTATAATTTTTGAACATGCAGGAGATTTACTGCTCAGAAAGAGAAATTTTCATATTTTTCGCAGTATTTTAATGTCAGACAGATAAATAATCAATACTTTTTTATATGAAATTTATTTTTCAATTGCTTTTCTTTTTTAGACCGCGACCAGAGCAAATATTAGGTAGATTTCGTATGACATACTACCTATTGCGATCACACCAATATTGGAATTTCTGAAATTTTTTTGCAGATCTACGCCGATCATGACCCCTAGACCCCAAAACTACCACCAGTAAAAAAGTTTATCTCTCTCTCTCTCTCTCTCTCTCTCTCTGTATATATATATATATATATATATATATATATATATATATATATATATATATATATATATATATATATATATATATATATATATATATACAATGGCGGTCAAAACTTTCCGGCAGCAAAAATTTTTCAATTTATTTGTAAGTATACCCATATGAAGAGGAATCTCAAAGTGATACTTATACATTTTATTGACATAATAGTTAGGAACTTACTTATAGAAGAACGTGTAAATATCAATAAATTTAATTGAAAATATTAAGTATAAAGGAAAACGCAAGTTCTCAAAAGTTTCCGGCCATCTTCACAAGTTTGTAAAAAAGTGGTATTGTAATAGAAAATTACAGTGATAAACGACATTTACAATTAATATTTTATCGTATTACTATTATATTAGCTTTAATAATAAGTACTACGACGCAGCAATGTGATATTCATACAATCAACGGTTAAAGATCTTTTATGGTGCGTTTTTCCACATTTCTTGCAATTTTGGAGAAATTTCGGCTGAGTTGGAATATTTATAGTTCCGCAGACTTTTGCCAACTTCTGTCCAAAAATTTTCTATTGGATTCATGTTGGGCGTTTGGGCTGACCATTTCAAAAGCGAATTTGTTTGTGTGAAAACCATTGCTTATCGAGGCTTGCATACATTATTTATGTCGTTATCATGTTAAGAAAAATAGTTGCGACCAAATTTTTTTCTCTAATAAGGCAGAAAATGGTCTTGCTAGATATCCTTATACATTGTATAATTCACTTGGCTGTGTATTTCAAATAACGGACCGACAATTTTTGAAAAAAATACTCCCCATGGCATAACGTGTCCTCCGCCATGCTTCATTGTAGGAATAACATAGGTCGAATGATATCTTTTGTTGTTAGGTCATCGGACGTTGTGTCTGCCATCACTTCCAAAAATGTTTTGAATTCGATTAATGGAAAAATAGAACTTTTGTCCAGTTTTCACTTGACCAGACTGTGTTCCTTGGAAAATGCCAGTAGGGTACGTCGGTATTTTTTTTACCTCTGAAATTTTTTTAACACCGACTCTTCCATAAAGTTCTGTATCAGGTCAGCATCATAACACGGTAGACAAACTTATTCCAGCAATATTTTCATTCCGTAAATCGCAGTATATTGCAACGGAATTTTTATGCGGATTATCAATGGTTTTTCTCCTGATAATTTTGTCCACGGGAATAGTAATTTTTCGGGGTCTCCTGGACCTCTGAAAGTCCTGAAAGCCATGGCCATCTTTATATAATTTTTAAATATTGTTTACAGTCGATTTTACCGATCGATAATTTAGCCACAATATCTCAGGAAGATTGGCCTTTTAGCAACAAACTAATCACTCATTTATAAACAATAATTGTTGAACTTTTCAAATTTGAATTCAAACTATGCTATACACGTTGATTCATTCATAAACCAAAAAAAAAAAAAAAAAAAAACACTTTACGGATAGAAAAAAACTAAAGAATGATAAGTGGCCGGAAACTTTTGAGAACTTGCATTTTTTTTATACTTACTTTTCTCAATTAAATTTATTGATATTTACACGTTCTTCTATAAGTAAGTTCCTAACTAATATGTCAATAAAATGTATAAGTATCGCTTTGAGATTCCTCTTCATATGGGTATATTTAGAAATTAACTGAAAATTGAAATATATATATATATATATATATATATATATATCACTTTATAATGGACACGATAACTTCTATAGTTTTGATCCAATCTCTTCCAAACTGATACATAAGATCAAGGGGTATAAAATCTCGGCTACGTTCGTTAATGGGTAAAATCGGTCCAAGGGGGGGGAAATAGGGAGGGGTTTTGTGAAAAAAAACCGCCATAACTTCTTAAATAAAAATATATTGAATCGGTTTAAAGTCTATATTACTTCTTAAAGATGGGCCAAAAGTTTATGCGTGACAGATTTCTAATAAATTTAGAAATGGGCTCAAGGGGCGAAAAAAACAGGGTTTTTGGGAGAACAAAATTCATAACTTCGTCAGTTCTCAAGATATTAAGTCCAACTAAATTTTTTATAAATGTTCTCAAAATTGTCTAAAACTTTTGAATTTACAAGTTTTTGATAGAACCAACTTTTACCGATGAAAAAAATTAAAAACGAAGAGTAAAAGGGGGTGAAAAAAGAGAAAAATCCATAACTCCGTCAATTTTTAAGCTATAAAATCTAATTAAATTTATTTTACATCTTCTCAATAATATCTACAACTTTTATACTGACATGTTTTTGATAGGACCAATTCGTACAGCAAAGATAAATTAAACAAAAATAGGAGTTGGAGAAAAAACCTCAAATGCAGACTGCTTATATTCTGACTCATATTTAAATTCATTTTTGATTGTAAACTCATCCAAATAGCAGATCCTTTTATTTAGAAACTGTATAAAGTGACGCACTGGTCAGTTTTTTGATAAAGATAGAATATATTTACTAGAAAAAGACTACCAAAAAGGGTATTTTAAACAGAATTTCCCGAAGTCATCGAGACTTTTAAGAAAATATTCAAATAAGAAACTGCGTTTTTTTCTGACTCGTTTTTAAATCCATTTTCGCTCTCAAACGCATCCAATTTGCAGATCCTCTAATTTAGGAACTATATAATATGACGCATTGGCCAGTTTTTTGATAAAGATAGAATATATTTTTTAAAATGCTGTCAAAGTGGGCATTTCGCACAAAATTTTCCGAAATGATTAAAGAATGAAGGATTTATTCAAATAACAAATCGGCTATTTTATGACTCATTTTTAAATTCAATTTTACTCTCAAACGCATTCAATTGATAGTTTTTTGTTATTTAGGAACTATATAATGTACTTTTTGGTTGATTTTTTAATAAATTCAGAATATATTTCAAAATATGTTATCAAAATGGGCATTTGAGCTGAATTTCGCTTAAGATGATTCTGATAAAACCAGTCCTTGTAGAAAAATGAAATTAAGAATTTTTCATTAGCGGCCAAATGAAGTTATTAAACTGGGTTTATCTCTAATCATACTTTATTTTTTGTTGATGAAATGAGCACGCTTCGAAATCTACCTCCGCCTATAGGCCAAGCCGACAGGGATTTTTTTAGCATGCAATATCAGGGCTCCCAAATGGTCCGCAAACTGAACACAATACTTTTTAACAGGAAATTTCATTTTAGGTTTCTACAGTTTTTGTGCTAAAACTAATCTTCGAAAGCGTTTTCTGCGCAGTTTGCAAGAAAAATATAAAAAGAAAATCTCTCTGAGAAAATATTGATGCTTAGTTGGCGGACCATTTGGGAGCCCTGTAATACGCCTAACGGGCAGTTTACTTTGCTAACTTTTAACACGCACAAAATTCCAGAAACACTGTGTACAATACAGCTAAAGAAATACAAGTTTTAACTTTTTACTTTTCACTGTTGTAGAACATAACATCATGGTTAAGCATTTCTTTTTCCAGAAATTGAATAACAATCTTTTTTCAAGAACTCTACAAAATGTTAAGTAATAAAAATTGCAATTATATATAAAATAGTGTGGATGCTCTTTTTTTCAGAAATGTTCTTGTAAAGCATTCTTTGTTTAAAACGAAATAATTAGAATTCAGTAATTTAACTTCTTTTTAAAAAAAACTAATTTGGATGATACATAAAATTCAATTGTTTCAGTTTTTGCAAATATGCCTCATTCGTGCATATAGTGGCCATAACAAATATTTTTGCCTGTTATTACACATGGAATTTCAGATATAAAGCCCATAAATAAATTAAACAAATGCAACTTAAAACTTTCTTATTTTTTGCCGTTGCACTATATATTTTTATATTTTGAGCAGTTTTATATATAAAAAAAAATATATATAGATATCACATCAAATCCTGTTTTCAAGAATTTTTTAAAGTGTTAAAAATAAAAATAGAAACTCTTTCTATGTAAAAAGGTTTAAGATTTTTTTTTTTTTGAAACTTTATAAAAAAGATTTATTGGTTTAAATCGATATTGAAAGCAAACTTACTGAAAGTGAGTTTTTTAGACAATTCTTTGAAATGATTTTATTGTGAAATCAGTAACCAAAACCATTTTTTCTAAAACCAAAATAATAATAATAATATTCATAAATGAAATCAGATTTTTTTTAAATGTCAGGTAATAAGTCGGACAATAAAAATATTTAAGTGTTTGTAATATTTGCTATTACCAGTTAGTTCACGGGGAGTGAATTTGCATGTAAGCCTTCTCCTATTCTTTTTTGAGACACATATTTTAAAGGCAAAAGGGAAAGACAGCCTATCAAAAACATGAGCTGGCGGTCGTCCAATTCATTTTACAGCATACATTTTACATTGTATAAGCAAATTATACGCTCTACTCTTTCGCAGGAAACAATTTACACTTGGGATATTTAATTCATTTATTGTTTTTCCTTAGAATTACGCGCTCATTTAATGCTTCCCTTAACTGAAATTTCATTTCATGAGTTGTTTAAATTTTCTTTTTTAAAAAAGGCTCTTTTTTCGAAATAATAATGAAAACTCAGCCCTTTGTTTCTAACCGTTATTAAAATGCTGACATCAAAAAATATTTTTACATTATATTTTTGAATGATTTCTATTCAGTTTTGCCTTTGAAAAAAAATGTTTTTCATTTGCATAAAACAAGATACTTTTTTTTATTTTTGTACATTAAAATATGCCTTTTATTATATTAAAATAAACATATTTTTGTCTTCTTTATTAATCATAAAGAATTTAAATCAATACGACACTCCATTTTTTAAATTAAATTTAAAAATCTTTTGAGATTTAATTTGTTTTCATCTTAAGTTCAGTGATTTTTATGAATTTTCTCTAGTGCTATTACAATATATAGAAAAGTTTCCAAGAAAATTATAATTTTAGGAACTAGTCAGTAGCTGCTAAAAGAGTGAATTATATTATTTCTCACCTGTTCAATCAAATTGTTACCCATTT
Organism: Maratus speculifer; assembly: GCA_964019185.1. NCBI lineage: Eukaryota > Metazoa > Arthropoda > Arachnida > Araneae > Salticidae > Maratus > Maratus speculifer. Next base: position 247,655,119 of record OZ025293.1, on the reverse strand, counting down.
ATTTATCTTTCAAAGTGTTATTCAATAAAAAATGTTCGAATACTTTTAATGAGAAAAGAACTTATAATATTCAATGAGGATTATTTTGTATGTTACACAGCCACAGAGTTCTTTAATAGATTTACATAACTTCGTTTTCGAAAGATGTGTTAAACATTGGCTTTTTGAAACATTTTTGCTGAACAGAAAGTCCTGAAGATTAATTTTAATTCTATAAATGTAATTAAAAATTTATTGTATTCTATGCAAAGTATAGTTGCATAATATTTATTGAGATAAATATAGCTTTTAGTTACTTTTAATACGAAATATTCCTACTTCGAAACTAAATTTTTGCAATCTTAAAGAAATCGCATATTTTAAATCTTTTTACGAAGTTTTCCAGTTTTGCCATAAATGTGTGCTCCGGATAAATTAAAATATAGAGGGAACTGGAGCACAGGGATACAGCTTTTTTCTAAGAATTTTTTTGGTGTCCAGAGCGCAGAAATTTCAAGTTATTTTTCTATGTGGTGTCAGCAAAACCTGTGTAGTGTGTTATAAAAATGTACAATCGTTGTTTTATATATTATTTTTGCATGTAATTTTAAAAAATTCAAAAAAAGTCATTTGTATCAATGTGCTCCATCCCCGGGGCAGATTGATACACCTCATGAGGCACTTTGATACGACTAGAAAAAATGAAGACAAAATAACACCAATGCATACTTTTCATAGAAAAATAGTTAGCAAACCATTTTATATTATTTATAAAAATTCAAATCACCCGCGCTCTATTTTTAAGCAGTATTAAAGCAATCAAAAAGAAAGGTATAGTGACCTGATGTTCTGGCTGTTCCTTGTCTGATTGATGGCTGTGGTAACTTTGTCATATCTGGCACTTCAACCCCAGCATTATCTTCTTTCTTAGGAAAGATGAAAAAATTACCATGGTTTCTGTTTATAAATCGGCTTATAAACAGAAAATAAAGGATAATTATATTAAAAATTATGTTTATAATTTAAATATCCGGTGCTGTTCTGCAGCTCGTTTCTCTTACTTAACATTTCTCATGTCAAAAATACTTTTTTCTCAGGAGAATCGATATAAATTTGAGATTTTTCAGACTGCCGTCCTTTTCTTTCGTTAGTTCTACTAGCACTAGGTGTTGGGTAAGTTCGTACGTCTTCTCTTTGCAAAAATACTATAAAATGTTCGAATATAAAGAAATTAGAGCTATTTCACTTCAATAAAAACTAATATTAGAAATTTTTAGCGAAAAATGGTTGGATTAAGGAGTGTATTGTAAAAAAAAAATAAATAAAAGGTAATGAAAAAATGAACTAGAAAAGGATTTAGGTTGTATTAATGTGCCCCGACAAAGACCGTATCAATGTGCCCCATACAACCATTTTGAATAAAATGAGTCTCAAATCCAATACTTCATAATTTATCTAACAAAAAAGAATGAAGAACTGGTAAAGAATAGCTTTACTTGCCAGGGAGAGTATTCTTTTCGGTTGAAAACACTAGAATAGTTATATAATACCATTTCAATTGTACAACTCAAATTTACTTTTGATCTACAAAAACAATAAATCACCGATCCCGTTTCATCAAATAACTGAATCATTCCAAGACTTTCTGTATGTAGTTGAGTGCACTAGATCACCTTTTGGAGCTGTTTCGAAACTTCCTGTAATGACCCTGTGAGCAGCAGAGGGGGTGTATAAATGTGCCCCATGTATCAATGTGCCGAAGTTCTCTCTACTTTCTATCCTTTAAAATTTTGTAGAATTATTTCTTATATATTTAAAATTATAAAATAAACAATCAATATATTTGCATATATATGTATATAGATATGAGCTTAATTAAAATGAAAATAAATGGATAAATAAAAGGAAAAAGTTCGAGGAAAAAATAAACAAAAAACATTAAAAACGTAAAGATGAAATTATAAAAGCTTTGTAGATATTGCAGGAGAACTTCACAAACACAATGCTTAGTAATGATATATTATTTCATCGAATATTGTTAAAACATGGCTTCGAAATGACAATAAGGTCCCTTTATCGAATCGAAAAGACAAATATTTGAAATATAATTAGATCATCAATTAAATACATGAAAAATTAATAAAAGAGACACACAATTAATAAAATGATTAAAAAACTTCCCAAACAAAAAAATATTTTCAGACGAAACTTGATGTAAACTTACATAATCACATGGATGAAATAAATAAGAATAGTGAATTTAGACAAAAATAAAATAAAACCAGATGTTGTCATCTAAAACTGGATTAAAGGACTACATTAAAATAAGCTAATTGTGCAGAAACCAAGTGAGAGTGAAAAAAGATAAATGAAATTACATTAATTAAAAATATAAATAAATTCATTTGAAAATTATTCAAGTGTAATAAAGAAATAATATTAAAGTTAATAAAGGAAAGTAATTTAGGTTATTATAAAGATGTATAAAATGGTAAATATCGATGAATATACGAAGAAAAGCATTGGATATGGCTTCTAACTAGAATAACGAACGATGTATTGAATTGTAAGGTTAAAACCACACCCACACATACATGTATAGATACATATACATAATAAAATTGAAATCACAAATGTAAACATAAAGAAAGAAAGAAAATATATATACATATATCCTTCTTAAAATAAAGTCTGCCAGGGTAATAACGTCACATTAAGGTTCTACAAATTTTTATGGTTTAGTTTAAAAAAAAATTTTCAAACAAATGTAGGATTTGATATAGCAACTTATTTATTGCAAAATATAATAAATTTTCCGTGGAGGAACCTCAATTTATATACATATTGAATTACATTGCACAGGTAAAATTAGGTAAGGAAATTTCTCTTACCTATAATCCAAACATCGATCTGCTCGGGCGATCCATACCTTTTTCTTCACTGATAATCCATGGGTTCAAATCTATGTCTACTTCAATTTTAAACGTAAAAGTGTAAGTGTAAGAAAGTTGCATATTTATATGTATTTATTATAACATGTGTGAAGACCGTCTTCGATGGAGTCAATTATTTTTTTTATATAAAATGAATATTTATAAAAGAGCTGTTGATTGGGATATAATACATAAAAGTTTCTGGGAGAAAAAAAAGTTAATCCTGTGCATGATATACATATGTGCAGTTGTACATTAAAATCCCCGTTGAATCCCCGGAACAAAAATTTGAATGTTCAAAAGAATTTCTATGTCTAATTCGAAGCTAGGTTTGGGAAGGAGTTTCGAAAAGATGTCGGCCGTCTTTCCTGAGTGTGTAAGCATTATTAGCCCTTCTTCCACAAGACTCTTCATTAGATGATACAGCAACAGTGTATTTGTGCTTCGTCTTGTTCTGCCACTTCTCCGATAGAAAATAGTTATTCCCGTGCAGTAGGTACATCGTTCCATGACAAAAGAAAGAAACAGGACTGAAATCAAAGTGTATTTACGGGGGAGAAGAAAAGGGTAGACACAAGTGCCGCATTCAGCGGGCGATATTTATTAATTTGATTTTATGAAGACACATATATATTGAAACTAAAAAGAGAGGAAAAAGATTTAGTCCTGATTAACATGGCAGTTTTTTTTTCGTGAAATAACAGTTTGTTTCGATGGTTTCGTACACAATAACTCCTCCGCTAAATCCAGGAAAAAAAGTTTGAATGTTTAAAAGGGTTTCTCTATGCGATTCGAGACTAGTTTTGGGAAGGGATTTCGTAAAGATGTCGGCCGACATTGCTGCAGTATGTAAATACTATAGCTTCATTACCTCTTCCTCCACACGATTCTTTTCTAGATGATACCTCAGCTGTGTCTTTATGATTTGCTTTGTTGTGATATATCTCCGATTCAGCTATCTTTCTTGAAGACTGATTGTCCTCTAGCAAAGTAGTTGAAAGTTTTTGCCCGAAGTCACGTTCTTTGAGAAGTTCAATGAGTCAAATTGTCTCTTGAACGTGCTGCACAAGTTGCAGCTACGTAATCGGACTCTGCAGATGACATTGCAATGCAGGTCTGTTTCTTAGATGTCCAGAAGATCGCATTGTTTCCAAGTATAAATTGATTTCCAGAGGTTGATTTTCAGTCACTGGAGTTATTTGCCCAGTCTGATTAAAGGAAATTGGTGTAAAAGTATTTCAGATACTTTTTCTATTTTGAAAATTTTAACAATGATTTTCTAGTTAGCAACGTTAAATTTGGACATAAAACACATTTCACAATACACTAATTTAATTATAATTTTAAAATATTTATTCAAAGTAAATTATAGTAAATGCTACGTGAAACGCGATATGTTCAATTTTAGCCAATGAGGAACGTCGTATCCCCAATAAAAGAATTAGTATATATTCAATATAGGAATTACTATAGATTCCTTATAAAATTTGCAAAGGGTGATCTATGAAGCTTACAATAGATCTTATGTCCATACAAATGTATTACATATGAATATACAACCATTTTGTCATCTATTGAAACAGCGACAAACACACAGCGATCATAGAACATGGAAAAACAAAGACAAAAACAAATTTTCTACCATACCCAGGATTGCAATTCATTGATTATAAAAATGCCGTTATTCTCAAAATCAGCTAAATCCAAATTTATGTTCATAACTATAGGAATATTCTCATAGAAATGTATTGCAACAAGCATTTCGACACATTTCGAAGGGAAAGAAGTGACACGCGAGCTGTGCTTTCTTGTATTTATCCATTACAGGCGTGTTTCAGTTCTTGATGAGTCCTGATCTAAAAGGCCTGTAATAACCACTTTCAAAACATCAAAACATCATAGACAAAGATCCCTATTATCAAACACTTTTAAATATATTCATTGATGATTAGTAATCTTACATAATTTTTAACATCTTTAATATAAGATCAAATTATTAAGCTAAAAACAAATAAGAATAATTGTTGAGATAAAAAGGGAAAATAACTGCTTCACAAACAGTTAATGTGAATTTTCTCTTAAAAAAAAGGTTTTAGTTTTGAATGAAGGTAATTTGAGTTCGCCTGAGTAATCTCTTTTTCTATGCCTTGATCTTCTGACAGTTTTTATAAACAAATGTATAGTAAAATGAATTTAGTAACATTAAAAAAAAATTCGAGAACGAAAATAATATTTTAGTAGTAATGAAGACGTGAGATTACTATAAGTTTTCAATAAAAATAAATATAATACAATAAAAAATGAGATGAATTTGCACAAAAAATGTTGATTATTGCCACTAAGTAGTATAACGTATGATCTTTAAAAATGTAAGGGCGTAATAAATATAACAATACGAATATATATCAAAATATTTTTATAATAAATTAAAAAATTAGATGAATTAGCATTAAAAAATGCTGGTTATTGCCACTAAGTAGGATAACGTATGATCTATAAAAATGTAAGTGGCTAGTAAATATCACAATAAGAATAAATATCGATATATTTCTGTACACATAAAAACCATACCAAACTATAAATAAATATGAACAACTAACTTCCTCTTTCTAAAATGATTAAGAAAAAGAAAACGAATATTTCCATTCATATTTCACAGATTTCGTCATGCAAAAAAAAAAAAAAAAAAAAAAAAAAAAATGAAATTTGAAGCTGGGAAAATCGTAACCTAGGAAAATAATAATCGTACTAAAGCTCCCGTTTTTGTACAAAATCATATCTGATGGAAATTACTTTGCATTTTAAGAATTAAAGATGGGAATAACACAGAGTCATCGCGTGTACCTGTGAAAATATTAAATAACTAGAAACGTCGAAAGCAATTTTTAGTTTTTATCAAGAAACTACTTAAAGTTTCATTTCAGTCCTTTCTTGTTGGTACTTAAGTCATATTACTTCTGAAACAATTTGTTGCATATCCATTTTTCCCCTTTTCTTTGCCCATGACTCAAAATCTTCTAACTCAATTCACGCTGCAGCATTTTTTTTCGCTGTCATACTCCATAGGAAAACGAATCATTATATTAAAAATAGTACACATTTAATATTGAAGATCAAGGCTAAAACAGGGTGAAGAATATGCATAATATAAATAACGTCTTTTAAGAGCAATTTTTAGTATTTTTTACTTGTTTTGTTATTCTAATAAATATTGTTTTATTACATATCAGAGTTTTAAAATCCTTTATTTTGAAAAGTTTTCTTTACATTCATTTTCACTTTCAAGCATTATAACGTTTTACAAAATCAAGAAGGAGTAAATTTCAACATGTTTAGAAATATAAAACTCATATTATGAATTCAGGGATATTTTGAGAAACAGGAAATTGTCGTATAATACTATCATAAATGAAGATATGAATTCAAAGCTCCTTGAACAACTTTATTAGTATTTATAAGTAATTGTTATTTCTCTATATAGTATTTATAAGTATTTGTTATTTCTCTATATAGTATTTATAAGTAATTGTTATTTCTCTATAGATATAAATATATTTACAATGAAAACCTCAAATAAACCTCAATTGCGTATGATTTTATATATTTAATCCAGTTCTGTGTGATTATATATTTTAAATTAAAAATTAATATTAATATTTATAAATATTAATATTTACTGGTAAAAATGCTTGTCTTGTCATTTTTTTTTCACGGCTTACATAGTTCTAAAAAAATAGTGCTTCTTATCCATGACCTTTGAAATTTTTATTTCTTATAAATATAACGATTTCGTTACCCGTGTAAAAATTGCTTGAAAAAATATTGATATCTTGTACTAAATAAAATTTTCTTCACGAATTTCTTTTGTGTGTGTTTGTTTTCTCGCTCTCCTGTCTTTCGAAATCTCTTAAATTTTAATCGGTTATAAATATAAATGAATCTATAATCTATAATTCTAAGTAATGAATATCTATATAAAATTTCGAGAAAAATATGCGTATTTATTAATACAAACATGAGTCTAAGTATTCTATAGCATTACATGATCTCGGATTCCACATGTGAATTAGGAAAAGAATTCCACATGTGAATTAGTTTGTTAATAGCACGATTATACCAAAAAATATATTAAAAAAGTCGTTATGATCCAGCTATGTGAATCTCTAATATTGGTTATTCATAAGATCACATTTCCATAGTTATAATTTATTCTTTAAATATATTGGAATATTTTAATGATTTTTCTTATTAGAGAAAAATATCCAAATACGACTGATCTGTTTTATCTATTCGCATTTATACGTATATGCACGTTTTTAGCATCATGCAATATGGTCTAAATATTTGTTTTATTGATTCTAAACGATTATCTATTCTGATTAGCAATCAATAAAAGTTATTTACATATATGACATACATGCAAGAATTAAATTCATATCCTAATGGGATTCTAGTTAAAACATCACTGCAGTATTCAAAAGTTTTAGCCGTTCAAATACAAAATAGATAAAAATCCAGTATTTATAATGGTAATTCTGCATTAAGTCCAGTAGCTAAGATTGTACTTAGGTTTATTTTACATATGCTCTTTTAAAAAATTTTTCGTTATAAAACGCAAAAAGTGCGTGCAGAGCACAACTACCGTAACTCACCTGTGATTTGAGGATTTTTCCAATTACTTCACGAAATTTCCATCTTTTGATTGGAGGATTTCAGAATAGTATTATCATTATTCGCAAGTTTTTGGTGAGTTGAAGAAAAACGATTATGCATAAACATTCCGTTTCTGAACCGAAACAGAATGTAATAGTATTTTGAGGGAAAAGGCACAATCCATATGGAAATTTTCGGATATAAATGAAAATTCAGAGTAAGTGGAAGAATTTTCGAAGAAGAACTTTCGTGAAGTAATTGGAAAAATCCTCAAATCACAGGTGTGTTACGGTAGTTGTGCTCTGCACGCACTTTTTGCGTTTTATAACGAAAAATGTTTTAAAAGAGCATATGTAAAATAAACCTAAGTACAATTTTAGAGACTGGTCACCTTAGTTGAATCCCAGACTTCTAAATTGCACCAAACAATTCTACACTATCTTAATGAGAAGGGAATGTAAACAATTTTAATAACGTTGAAAGCAAAGTTTGCTATTAATGAAACAATCTAAAAAGCACTAGCAATGAAACATAACCAAAAAAAAAAATGTTTGAAAGTAAGAGTAATTATTTTAAATCAAAATACATTCAAAATATATAAATCAAAGTTATAAGCAATTAACAATATAAATTATGAAACTAATTTCTAGCTACTTGAATACTATGTAAAGAAGTAATATGTGGCTTACACATATCCTAATGGGATTCTAGTTGAAACATCACTGCAGTATTCAAATGTTATACCCGTTCAAATACAAAATAGATAAAAATCCAGTATTTGTAATGGTAATTATGCATTAAGTCCAGTAGCTAAAATTGTACTTAGGTTTATTTTACATATGCTTTTTTAAAACATTTTTCGTTAGAAAATGCATTCTTTTGTTCATTTTTTTATTTCATCTTATATAATATGGAAATATATTTGGCAATCTCTACATAGAATCCTTTCTGATTTTACTTTTCTTACAAATTAGATAAACTAATTATATATATTTTTATTTTTTCTTTTTAGATTTTGAATCATTAGACATTTGTTTTGCAACAGAAGTTTAATTTACCTTATGTTTGTGGATCATCTCTTCCATAATTTTCGTTCCAATTGAATTATGTTTATTTTTTAAAACTTGATATTCCAACTACTTTTGTGCTTTAAGAGCTTCATTTTTGTAGTTTTCCATTTGTTTATTTAAAGTTTTACTTTACATGCTGAGAATTTTAATACAGCTCCTTTTGGTTTCCCTGTACTTAATGGATTTTACTAACAGAGATAAATATTGTAATAATTTTTTGGTTTTTTATTTGGGGAGGGGGGGGGGGGAGTGGATGTTGCTGCGGTCTTTCCAAATTATTCTTCCCTTATTGTTTCTAATATCATTGACAACTTTTTCTGTCGCTGATGTTGCTCTTCCAGATTGTTTTGCTGTGTAGTTTAAATCATTTTACTTCTTTACACTCGCAATTTCATTAACTTTCATGATTATTGACTCTAACTTGGAAATATCACTAATAGGAGATTCAATGGAACTATCAACCGTGTATAACTCCGCGTCAATAGTAAAAGAAATTGCAAAAAATATTATCTCATGAACATGTAAAAAATATTTTTTATGTTTATGTAGGCCTAAACTGTATAAAAATATTGACCTACATATATAAAATTAATTAATTAAAATATTCAAAATCTTGATTAGACATAATAATCCTTTACAAAATATTATCTATCTATCTTTCTTTCTTTCTTTCTCTCTCTCTATACACACACACACATACACACACACACACACACACACACACATATATATATATATATATATATATATATATATATATATATATACAGAGAGAGAGTCCAAAGCGTATAGCTCTCGAAATTCAGTACTTACTTCTTAAATTTATGTTCGTATATCTGGTCTAATTTAAGCAGCTCAAATTGCTCCAATTAAAGCAACTGCGCCCTTTTATAAACAGATAATCTCAAGACAAAGGACAAAAACGGAAGCAAACAAATCTGCGCGAAATATATGAACACATTAATTTGGATAAGTATATAAAAACATAATGAATTATCTTAGTTTAAAAGTTTCGCTTACGTTTATTAGAAAAAGATAGATCAAAATTGCCAATTTTCGGTTTTTAAAATTGTCTGACAACAGCACGTGGAAAGTGGGTGATTTTTCTAATCATAAATGACGTCATTCTGATGAGATGGATTTCAACGGTAGATGACCTTTCTTTCAGAAATTAACGGCAGAAAAGCTCCGATCCATTTAAAGGGCTGATCCAAACACAGTTACTCTCCCCTATATATCTAATTAAATTATTTAGTCTCCCAGTTATGCCATAATATCAATGCATTTTTATTTTTACCATTTAATTCAGTGTAGAAAATAACAGATTAATTCCTTTTTCTGTGTTTTATAAAAAATCTTTTGTATGTTACATCAGTTTATTATTCAATGTATAGTTTTAATGCTTAATATTTATGAACTTCATAACAATGTTATCTTAGTTTCATATTATGTTGTTGACTAAAGAAAGAATTATTTTTCCAAAGTATTTGCCTTTTTCTTGTGCCGTTCAATATATAATTACGGTTAATTATGTTCAAATTGCAGTCCGTCGCTCTGAAATTAATTTTTAAACTTTTAACGAATAAGAGTGACAATCATATCGTAAAAACTTAAAACAGTCATTAAAACCTACTCCTAATGAAGTTTAAAAAAAATTCTGCTTCGAAAGAAGCATATTTTTCTGTATTTGGTCATTAATTTTTCTTAGCGAAATAGTTTAAAGTAACAGCGGCAAAATAATAAATTTAACTTCGATTAACATCTGCTCCGTCAGTCTAAAAAATAAATTTTATATTAAGGCAAACGCAATCAAATTCAAAATTTTTATAAACACCTTTCTTTTTTCTTAAATTATGTTCTTCGCTGGCAGAATAAAAATATACCATGCTGAAAACAAATTGGAGCAAAAAAAAATAATAATAGATTAATATGTATACTTATTGGCTTTAAAACCTGAAAGAAATAATTCTTTAAAAAAGTATAATAAGGCATAAATCTTTTATTTGGAAAAATTATTTATTTTGAAATAACAGCGTTTGTTTCTTCTTTTATAATTTTTATCCTAATTATTTCAGATTAAAACTCTCATTTTTATTAAAAGTATTTGTTTTATTACGCTTGCAAGGAAATTGTAATTTCAATTATTATCAAAGTGACTGTTTTATTTTTTAAAGAAATAATATAAAAAATGCTTTAAAGATGTAACTGCGCCTTAAATATCCTTATTATTTTATGAACTTTTCTAATTATAAAAAGATAAATATTCTAAAATAATATCCCCCCTCTTCTCTCTCTCTATAGACACAAGTGTGCGTATGCAAGAGAGAATAATAATAATATAAAAGTGAAGTTAACATAACAGTAGGATTTATAGAATTGTTAAAAAAATCTAATTATTTTAATATAATAAAATATTTATATACATACTGTTAATTTTTCTTAAAGAAAAGCTGTCAGAAGATATTTGGGACTACCTTAGAAGACAGGTTGCGACTTTAAGTCCTCCTCCAAGGTCATTAAATGAGCTGGGACAAGGATTATTCCGTGTCTGGTCAGCGCTACCTATTTTGGCGTCCGACATTTTAATTGAGAGCATAGAAAGTCGATGCCTCCAGTGTATTCAAGTCCGAGAGGGGGGGGGGACATATTCCGTATTAGAACCAGTTTTTGTATGTTTCTGTCACATTTTACTGCATAATACTGCAATGTGCTAATTTCTCCAAAAATGGAATTTTCCACCATGAGTTTTTTTTTTTTTTTTTTTTTTTTTTTTTTTTTGTAATTTGATTTATACGTTTAACTTAAGTAAATTTCTATGTCACATTTAATAAATAATAGTTTAGCGCACATTTCCTCCAAATTTGTTATTTTTATATTCATTCATTTGCAAATATGATGCAAAAAACCGCATACGACACATACCAAATACAATACATACCAAAAGTACCTTAACTTTTGGAGGTAAGGTACATATAATAAATAATATTATAAATAATATTTATCAGAGGGGCCAAAAAAATCCAATCTGTAATGATAAAATGCAACAATTTTTAAAAATTTCAAAAATGCACCCAATTGGGGGGGGGGGGGGGGAACAAATTGGTGTGCGGGAAGATAGGTTCATAATATAAATTTGCGGTCCGAGAACTTTCCTATAAGTCACATGGCGGATCCAAAAAACTTTGGAATCTTTTGACTCCCGCTTTAACCCCCTCGAGAGTGGCAATTATAAAATCGCTGAAACACGCCTTTAATTATTTTTTCATAAATTTATTTTCCGCGTTTCACGCTTCTACTTAAAACGACTGCTGAGATGTGCCAAATGTTCTAAATTGTTCACCCTTCCCCCTTTTAACCCCTCAGGTGGGCAATTTCTAAAATCGCTGAAATACGTGTTTAATTATTTTTTTAGTTTCTGGAATTTCACGCTGCTACCTTAAATGACTGCTGAGATATATGAAGGTGTTCCACAATTTTTGACTCCCTGTTTGCCCCTCACAGGGGAGTAATTTTCAAAAATCCCGTCTTAGTGCACGCTTACATGATAAGAAGTATATTTTTCCCAATTTTCATGTTTCTACGTTCAGCAGTTTGGGCATGCTTTGATTATCAGTCAGTCAGGAGAAACTATTTTATATACACTATCTACCAAAAAGTATTTGTACACTTTCAGTTTTTGACATTTTGTCAAATATTTAAAAATATACTGGTCGGATTCTTCTGGAACTTCAGAAATATAAAGATTATGTTTCACTTTATATTTATTTACATTCATTTGTTAAGCGGGTAATTAGGGGGCCGGCAAAAAAACAAAGAATAATAGAAATATTTGGGATCGCTCTGTACATGAAAATGCACGAAACGACTTATCGCTTTAGAATACAAATATATGAATACAGTAGAATATGTACACTAATTTTTGTGAGAATAGCATGTATATTTATGGCGATAGAGCGATTTTTTTGAAAGATTCAAAAAATTCTGGTATGTTTTTTGTTTATATCATGCTGGGTTTTTGACCAAATTTAACGCAAATTTCAGAAAAATTGGCAGAATGCAGTAGAAAAAATGTAGCGCAATTGGAATATAAATATATTAAATATTTTATGAAATATGAGTAGTTGTATAAAATAATTTTTATCTGCGCATGCGCGAACTAGAAAAACATTTTTTTTACATCAATTAATAGTCAATTCTATGGAGTGACTTATAAAAAAAATCCAATCAAATATCGTGAAAATTCAAAAAGATATCATTATTTTAGTGAGATGTTTTTACTCTGCTCTCTAAAAACGGCTGAATCTTAAGGGATTCTCCACAAATTGACATTTTTTAATAACTGACTTTAAAAAAAAACTAGTATTGAATTAATACAATATCTAATACAATATTGCTGCTAATAAGTACTTGACAATTGTGATAGAAAAGAAAAAGAGCTTTATTCACATTCAGGGCCAAAACTAAGAGAGGGTTGGGGGAAAAGGGCATGCGCCCCGGGCGCTAGGATGAAAGTGTTCCAAATGTATCTTTCGTTTGGCGATTTTTTTCATGGCTATGTTTAGCATAATGTTGTTAAAATTATTATATCTGGGCTATGCTAAAGCATAAAAAAATCTAATGATGATGGCTTAAGGTCCCTGCCCCTACCCGCGAAGATGCTCACGAGCTAATGCTATTCCTATGGGGATGCATTTTTCTAACTCTTTTGCATTTGGACATTTTTAAATAATATGTTTTGCATTGGATAGCGGAAGTCCTTTTCAAGATCGCTCCGTGATTACTTTTTCAATTTTGGCGTAGATATTTTTATAATGTTTCTTTCACTTCCAAAAGCGGTTCTGAAAGTGAAACTAACTTTATAAAAAATATCTATGACTCAAATCGAAAAAGTAGTCAAGGAGCGATTTTGAGAGGGACTTCCGCTATCCAATGAAAAAAAAAAAAAAAAAAAAAAAAAAAAAAAAAAAAAAAATGAAAATTTCAAATTTCAAAATGCGAAAGAGTTATTAGAAAAATGCCTCCCCACAGGAATAGCATTAGCTCAGCAGTGTCTTCGCGGGCAGGGACAAGGGCCTTAAAGATCCTGTTGAAAGTAGAATTTTTTTGAATCGGCTTAAAGTATCAAATTGGAGTATTTTAATAAAGCAGAATACGTTATTTTATATTACATATTTTAAGTTTTAAAATAAGTCGGCTATTAATAAATTGGAGAAATTTTCTTTGTAAATATGCTTTGCGAAGGAGGGGGAAAGGGGTACCTTCAAAATCCACGTTTGCCTCGGGAAAAAAAGACTGGTTTTGGCCCTGTTCACATTTAATAATTTGTAGATCCTCCTCGAGAGGCAATTACAGCTGCGACTCTCCTGGGCATGCTCTCAACTAGTCCTTGTATTACATTTAATGGTATTTTATTCCACTCTGTTTGCACAAGGCAGGTAAGCTCTTTTACTGATTTTGGGCGTGTGTCACCCGCCTTAATTCGACGATCCAACTCGTCCCAGAGGTTCTCTATTGGGTTCAGGTCTGGGCTCTGGGCAGGCCACTCGAGTCGATGCACTCCATTATCAGCGTACCAATCCATGCTGGACCTCGCTGCATGGCAGCTTGCGTTGTCATCCTGGAAACAACATGGGTCCAATCCATAGTATTGCCACAACGTAGGAAGTACACTGTTGTCCAGTATATTACAGTAGGCATCGGCATTGAGCTTACCATGAATTGGGACCAAGGGTCCTAGTCCGAACCAGGAAAAACAACCCCAGAACATAATTCCCCTCCGCCAAATTTAACTGTGGGCACAATACATTCTGGTAGGAGGCGTTCTCCAAGCAGACGCCAGACTCAGAACCTACCATCAGAACGGTAGAGGGTGAACCTTGATTCATCACTCCAGAGAACCTGTTTCCATTGCTGTACAGTCCATTGCTGGCGTGTTTTGCACCAACTTAACCGAGCTGCGCGGTTGGACATGGTGATTAAAGGCTTATGGGCGGCAGCACGGCCATAAAAATTAAGCAGATGAGCTTCCTTACGGATGGTATTCATGGAAACAACACATCCTGAAGCTTGTTGAAATTCTTGGCGTATGTGTAACATTGGTTGGTTGCGGTTCTTCCGAATTTCTCTAGACAGAACCCGTCGGTCTCTATCTCCCAGTTTCGTCGGTCTGCCTACTCTGGCCACATTCTGACAATCACCATTCAGCTTCCATTTTCTAATCACATAAGCCACAGTCGTTTTGGGGTAATTAAGCTCGCTAGATATGTCGATTAAAGATCGGCCATTTCGGTGGTACCCGATGATCACACCTTTCTCAAAATCAGACAGCTCTGTTCTTCTTGGCATCATGCATGCGATTGATGTCAGTGTTGTTTTCGACACCACATTTAACAGTGGAGAACTTGACGTATTTCAGGATCGCAGATATCGGCATTTGCATAAGAGCCATTATCAATTATGTATCAATGGGTAGATTTGACACAAATGCTTCGATTTTTTATAATTATTTTTATCCTGAAATAGGTTCGTTCTGGTAATTATCTAAGAAAAGAAGTAAATCACCAGTAAAAAACGTAAATGGAGATTTGGCAATTTACGTAAAATCTGACGTCATTCAACTGCTTTCAGAGACCAATTGAAAATCAGTTCACTCCTATCCACAATAACTTTCTGAATTTCCACGAAATTCGATCGGATTTTTTTATGGGTAGCTCCATAGAGTTGAATATTAAATTATGTAAAATGATAAATTTTATCGTTCACGCATACGCTGATTAAAAAATATTTCATACAAATACTCATATTTTAGAAAACTTTTAATATATTTATATTTCAATAGCACCTTATTCTTTCTACTACATTTTTCGAATTTTTCTGAATGTGGCTTTATATTTGGTTGAAAATATTGCATGACATAGAACATTTTAGAAAATATTTAATATATTTATATTTCAATGAATTTTGGTGAACTCCCCCCCCCCTCTTCTTCTTTGCAAAGCATCTGCAAAAGTATTTGCAAAGAAAAATTTTCTAATTTATTAATAGCCGACTTATTTTAAAACTTAAAATATATAATATTGATTAAAGTAGTCTGCTTTGTTTAAAAAAAATGATACCTTAAAATCGTGAAACCGAATCAAAACGAAAAAAAAAAAAAAAAATCTGCTTTATGCGGGATCTTTATGCCATCATCATTAGATTCTTCTATGCTTTGGTATAGGAGAAATGCTCTGAATGGGACGATTTTGACAATATCATGCTAAACATAGACATGGAAAAAATCGCCAAACAAAATGTACATTTGGGACACTTTCATCCTAGCGCCCGGGGCACATGCCCTTTCCCCCCAAACTCTCTCTTAGTTTTGGCCTTGAATGTGAATAAAGCTCTTTTTCTTTTCTATCACAATTGTCAAGTACTTATTAGCAGCAATATTGTATTAGATATTGTATTAATTCAATACTAGTTTTTTTTTAAAGTCAGTTATTAAAAAATGTCAATTTGTGGAGAATCCCTTAAGATTCAGCCGTTTTTAGAGAGCAGAGTAAAAACATCTCACTAAAATAATGATATCTTTTTGAATTTTCACGATATTTAATTGGATACTTTTTATAAGTCACTCCATAGAATTGACTATTAATTGATGTAAAAAAAATGTTTTTCTAGTTCGCGCATGCGCAGATAAAAATTATTTTATACAACTACTCATATTTCATAAAATATTTAATATATTTATATTCCAATTGCGCTACATTTTTTCTACTGCATTTTGCCAATTTTTCTGAAATTTGCGTTAAATTTGGTCAAAAACCCAGCATGATATAAACAAAAAACATACCAGAATTTTTTGAATTTTTCAAAAAAATCGATCTATCGCCATAAATATACATGCTATTCTCACAAAAATTAGTGTACATATTCTACTGTATTCATATATTTGTATTCTAAAGCGATAAGTCGTTTCGTGCATTTTCATGTACAGGGCGATCCGAAATATTTCTATTATTCTTTGTTTTTTTGCCGGCCCCCTAATTACCCGCTTAACAAATGAATGTAAATAAATATAAAGTGAAACATAATCTTTATATTTCTGAAGTTCCAGAAGAATCCGACCAGTATATTTTTAAATATTTGACAAAATGTCAAAAACTGAAAGTGTACAAATACTTTTTGGTAGATAGTGTATGTATAGATTTGAGGAAAAAAAATCAAAACAAGCTAAAATCTACCAAACACTTCTTTGCCTTTTTCATCACTTTCTAATCAGTTGGATTTTGCAGCACCTGTGATGAAATCACCATATTCATTATTATTATTTATTAGTACAGTGCTCAGCAAAAGTTTAGACACTGGTGTTTTTTAACCTATAAGTAAAAAATACGAACACTTGAGTTTTACAAATGGCTATACTTATTTTCAAATGTGTTTTAAACAATGTAGGATAAAAATAATGATTATAATTTAAGATAAGATTTAATTTTACTGAAAAAAGTAAAATTTGAATATTGCAAAAATTTAGACACTTTTTAAAATTTTTGCCTACTGTTCATGGAAAAATGCAAATTTCTAAGTTATAATGTCATACGTCTGAAGTATTTAAGTATACCTCGATATAGCATCAGTTACTGAAGATGCCGCGAGCTAAAAATATTCAGTTAGATGAGGTAATTGAAGTAGGAAAGTTTAAATGGAAAGAGAAGACTGTTGCCGAAATTTCAGCAGCATTGAATCGTCTAAAGTGGTATGTCTATGAAGTATAGTCTAAGGATGACTCCTTTAAAACAAAACATAATCTGGAAGATCTTGTGTGACGAGAAAATGAGATGACAAAAGGATCCAGAAACTGACATTCACACAAGTAATGATTGCTAATCACATTAAAATTAAGTCAGAACTTTCTGTGTTGACAGAAATGATTCGTAGATGAATTAAAGAAACAGGTAAATTAATTTACATGAAAATGATAAAACAACCAGCTTTAAAATATCGCTATAAATTGGCGAGAATTCAATTAACTTGCAAGCATACGTCATATGGACCCAAATAGTACGCTATGATATTCAGTAACGAAAAAAAATGGAATTTGAAAGGCCCAAACAAGTGGGCATACTATTGGAATGACTTAATTAAAGATCTTGGGACTTTATAAAGTCGACAAAAAGAAGGTCACTTTTAAATAATTTGGTCCCCACTTAGTTTTAATGCTCGTGTATCTGTGGAGTTATTCATTGGTTGCCAAGCAACACAAGACTACGTATATACGTTGGAGATTAATTTTTTGTCATTTGGGGAACTTTTGCTGATCTAATGTATGGATTTTAGCATCTATTCATGGTGCATACAAAAGAAGAACTTCGTTTAACACTGAAAATACTATTGATCTCAACTGGCCGGCGTGTAGTTCTGATCCGGACCCAATCGAAAACTTTTGTAATATCATATATCGTAATGTGTATGCAAATTTTTGCTATAATTTTCTTTTAATGAGGTTCGAGCTGCTGTTGAACATGTTTGGTACGAAATAGACCCCCCAGGTGACGAAGCATTTAGTTGTTTCCGATGAAAAGTCACATTCTTGCACTAACTGCAAACAATGCGGGTGCAACTCGATTTTAATTTGTAGTTATTTTTCTGTAAATACACAAATTGTCTATACTTTTGCCGCAATGTTAATTTTATTTTTTTGTCGTTATATTTTATGTAAAAGGTAACATTCAAAATTTATTGTGTGTGAATAAAGGATAAGTCACAAGTAATATATGACAGAGGAATTACAAACATTCGGTACATACTTCTGAAAATAGAAGCGTAATCGATCATTGTCTAAAATTTTGCTGAGCACTGTATTTTGTACCCTACGTATCTAAAATGGATGCTACGTTTGAAGTACAACTTACTTTTGAGTTACATTGCATTAATTATACCTAGAAAAAAATCCGTGGAATACAACAGTTGTAAAACTTATGTCGAAGCATATGCACATGAAAGGATAAAGTCCTTTCTTTATTTACACTTATGTACTATACTATTGTGTACGTATGTACTATTATAACGGCAGAGTACACATTTCAAATCAACCATGCGTATTTTAAAGAGAAATTTTATTGAATAAACGAAAATAAGCAATTAAAAAGATAAAGATAAGGCGCATGATATATTTTTATTAAAATGCAAATTAAATTTTTTTTTGGTTCAAAATCATTTTATTTGATTATCAAAAAACGGAAGATTACTGGCTACGCTATTAGATTGCTTGTGAAAGGACGTGTAATTCTTTTTCGTTATTAGATCGAAATTTACTAATTCTAATATAAAAATATAGTTTCAGAATAATTCTCCTACCTCCTTAGATATGGAGTACTGCTTTATCCCTTTTTCAAATAATAAATGCCATCTTATTGATTCTTTAGATACACCTTCAGGGATTTGGCAAAAGAATAACAAACTTTTCAAGAGTATTTTTCATAAAATAGCATTTCAATCTAACGTTCTGTAAATTAATTACATTTATTTTTCTGTGTAATACCCGTAAATTTTACACATTTAAATTATTAAATATTTAATCATTCGATATTTACAAAAAAATTGTTAGCATTAGACGAGAAATTCTTCTGCAAGCTATAATTGTAGAAAAAAAAATCTCGAGATATTTGGAAGATAGCTTTTTCTGATATTCACATAAAATTTAAGTTGAAGAAATTTCATTCTTGTTGGAGTTATTCCTCTTTGTATAATGCTACTCAATTCTTTGTTCGGGTGCTTCCGATCTCTATGCATAGTTTTTTTTAAAGACTGCCCTTTAGCAAAGTATCCGGTTTTGTCTTATCAATTCTGACATTTGTTTGAACCGTTATCATTTGCACATACAATTTCACTGTGCACACACTGGGGTGACATCTTAAATTTAACCCCAGGCGAAATAAAAACTTAAGAGTATTTTGGTTAGTATTTTTGTCGACCTATGCATAAAATGAAACAAGTTGAGATTTTTTATAATTTAATCCCTTAATTGCTGAAAGCAACATTTTCTTTTCTTCGTAAAAAAAGGTAAAGAATTTTGAAACGAGCTTGGGGAACAATGCACGTTTAAATCAAATGTGCAATTCCATTGTTTAATAAACCTTATGGGCATAATATAAGGGGAAGTCTGGAATAAATTATCTCATGTTTTAAACATTTACTCCTACATTAATTTACAATTAATAAGACTGCATATATTTTAGAGCATGTTTGCTACAAATTTTGAAAATGTTATACATATTGCAAATTTTTAAGATGGTATGATAAAACTCTATCAAACGATTGTCTAACTTAAACTTCCTTACAAAAATGCTTCATTAACAACAAAAAATATTTATTTGTAAAATTAAAAATTAACTAAAACAGTAACATAAAGAAAAATTCGGTTTCATCATTGAATTTTGAATGAAAATGGTACACATTCCTTAAAATTTAAATTTAAAATGTGTTAAATTCTGTCTGCATGGTTTAGAAAACTAGATAGCAAGATAGTAATGAAATAACACGTCAAATACAAATTTCTTGGCAAACATTTTAAATAATGTATCAAAATATTGTTAGCGAAAGAATTCTACATTTTATTTTTGCGTAAAATTAAAGCTGTTTTGAAAAGTATAATTTTCCAATGTTCATTTAAAATTAAAGTTGGAGAAATTTCATTTCATACTTTTTTTTAAATTCAGTTACTGAGCTTCCGTTGGGAAAAGATCCTGTTAATTATAGAATGGATAAACGGCATACTTGCCAACCTTCCACTTTTTTTAAATTTTCAAAATATTGTTTAAACTAGAAATTTTATTTAATAAATGAAAGGATGCATGTCTCAATTAACTACCACATCGAAGGAAGAAACATTTAACTTAATACATTTTCTGGTGGAAAGTAGGTTTCTTTGTTTTAAAGAAAGCGGGAGGTTGGCAAATATGATAAACGACTATCTAGTTTAAATTGTATATTTACATACTGGCGACTAGTAAAGAGTAGGACTGGGCGATAGCAAGAAATAAATTGGTATTTTTATATTATGATATTCCGATATATCGATATTGCGACAAATGAAAAAGTTAGTAAAATATTACGTAAAGTATAAAACGGAAAAATAGTTATAAAATGATCGATAAAAAAAAATATATATTTATTTAATACATGCATAACATCAATATACAGGGTGTCCCAGAACTTCGTATACAAACTTTGAGGGGTGGTAGAGAACATCGTTTTGAACTATAATTACAAAGGAAAGCATGGGCGAAAACGTCACCCTCAGTTGTTAAACCTTCCACATACAGTGGCTAAGAACAACAAATTTTTTAATACAAAATTAACATTGACACCAGTATTTTAATATGATTTTTCCATTTATTATGCATGTGAAATGTCTCTCTTTTTTTCTTCTTGGCAAATACATTTTCCAGCAATTTCTGATGTCGATCATATTTTTCCACAGTTTAGTAATTTCCTGTAGCTATTATGATACTTGATTTTAAAGAAATATAATTTTAAATTTAATTTAAAATTAAATCATTTCGTGTATTTTTTTCTGTATAATAAAGCGTTCTACACTGCTTTCTGCATTGCGTCATAGCTGTTTTTTTGTGTCTCTTTTTCACGGATATGATTTTTACGGACAAAGCACTTCCATTGCTGAAATGTGAAAAAATAGGAATGACATCAGAAATTGCGGAAAAATGCATTTGCAGTGAAGAAAAGAGAAAGAATTCACATACAAAATAAATGGAAAATTCATATTAAAATTCTGGTTCCAATGTTCATTTTGTATTAAAAATTTTGTAGTTTCATAGAGAAATTACTGTCTGTGAAAGGGTTAACAAGTGAAGGTGACGTTTCCTCTCATGCTTTCCTATGTAATTGGGGTTCCAAACGATGTTCTCTATCACCCCTCAAAGTTTGTACCCGAAGTTCTGGGACACCCTGTATTTTATCTTAAATTGTATATTTTAACTAGCTGACCTGCCCGGCGTTGCCCAGGTCCGTGATGTTATTCAGTTTTCAAATGTGTTATTTGTTTTCTAAATGATCCTTAAATTAAACTCAAATTTCTATCGTTTTATATCTTTAAGTCCATTTTGTCAAAATTTATATTTTTAAATGGAAAAATCGCTAAAAGTTATTGAATTTAAAGCACATGCTGTTTGGTATTTTACTTTCTATGTAATTTGATTTTTTGAAAACTATGCTTTCCGAAAGCGAACGAAACCGCGACGAAAAACTCAGGTTTTACTGAATTCATAAAAAAATTTCACATAGTATTTTATTTTATAAAAAAATAATTTTATCCATACGAAAGTTCCAAAATTTTTGTAAGTAATGGAAATCTGGTTTATTGAAAGCCTCTAAAAAGATTGTGCTAAAATACAGACATTTAGTTACTTTTAGCTTAGGAAAAATGTATTCTCCGTGAGTCGGGATGTGATTCGTGTTTGCGGTGTCTTTGAACGGGCTAAATCTAGTATTTTATTTAAACAAATTGCACCATAGATTATAAAAGTGTTTTAGCTTTAAGAAAATATTTTCGGTTTTTCAGGATGTATACAATTGCGCCATGCAAAGGAAAAACCGCAATGAAACGATCTGGTTTTTACTGATTTCGTCAAATTTTTCACACTTTTTATTTTGTAAAAAATATTTCTACTTGTCCGTATGTTTTAAATTTTTTAAGAGGGTGTGAATTTGGTCTATTGAGATGCTTTTAAAATATTGTGCTGAAATATGTACGCTTAGATACTTTTAGCATAAAAAAAATATTCTATTTGTGAGTTGAAAAGTGACCTTTTGCCGGTGTATTTGAAAGGGTTAAATCTTACATTTTAAAAACCGATTGCATCATAGATTATAAGAATGTTTTTAAGCTTTAAGAATATGTTTTTTGTTTGCCGGTACCTATAGGATTGCGCTTTGCTAAGGCAAAAACCGCAATGAAAACGATCTGTTTTTATTGATTTCATCAAATTTTTCTCACATTTTATTTTGTAAAAAATATTTCTATCGGTCCGAACGTTTCGAACTTTCTGTAGGGAGTATAAATATGTTCTATTGAGAAGATTTTAAAATATTGAGTTGAAATATGCACTTTAAAATAATTTTAGCATAGAAAAAATACCCTCTCTGCGAGTCGCAAAATGACCTTCATTTGCCAGTGTACGTGAAAGGGTTAAAATCCAAATACTTTAAAAACAATTGCACCATCGGTTAGAAGAAGTTTCAAATGTAATATATTTTATTTTGTTTGCTTACATTTTAAAAATTACACCCTGGAAGAGCATTGCCAAAAGGGAGAAAAATGGTTTTGGAAAAAACGACTCTTTTTCAATATTTCTTTTTAAATCGTTAACTGCAACATTATTTCGAATTGGTTATAGCATTTAAGAGCTAAAAGTATGATCTTTCGAAAGATGTCTGTTAAGTTTAACTGCGCTGAGCAGTTCGTTTGATTTGGATTTAAACAAAATGATCCAAAAACAGAAATAAACGCTGATAAATGCTTCTTCTTTCGTTTAGGTGCGTAAAAGGGTCTGTGCGCATGTGCAAACGATTTCTTTCCCCGAACATTATAAAAATGACTTTTTGAAGAAAGTGAGTTCCACTTCGTAATTAATATATCTGAAATTAATCAAAATATTAAAATTCTGAGCTTCAGGTGCATCAGGAGAGATATTGGGCTACTCTTATAAAAATTTTGAGCTTCGTACATCCCATAGATTTTGCTAGCTATCGCAGACACACACACAGACAGAGCGATTTGTTCTTTTATTAGTATAGATAAACGTTATTTTTTAAAGTTATATTACTGTCAAGTAGATCAATAAAAGAAATATAAGCTAGTACATATAAATAAGAAAATATATATAATTAAACGCTAAAAAAACTAATCGGTGCCAATTCCAAAACTTTCTTCTATACATGTTAATACTTCAAAATTTGCTATCACACTACAAAAATTAAATGACAATCTATGCCCATCATGAACATTCTAAAGATATACTTTCGCTAAATTGTATGCATTTATAAGGAGATAACATCGTAACTTTCAAACAAATAATTTAATTTCAGCACCTATTAGATGTCTGCAACCACAGTTCCTAATACAAAAAACATAAAAGCAATACTTGTTGGACAGTATACACCAAAGCTTAATAAGGATCTATTCATGTGAAACAGTAATAGAAGTTGCAGTTTTTTTTTAATCCGTGCATTAATTTTTGAGATGCAGCTATCACAAAAATCGTAAAAAATGCAGCATAATAGCGCCATGTATTTTGCGATTAATACAAAAATCTAAACAGCAACAAATTATGTCAACGTCGAACTAAATCTGAAGTTTTATGAAAATCCATGCAATACTTCTTTAAAAAAAGCTATAGCAGAAATTGTGAAAAATGCAGAATAACTTTTCTGCTTATTAGGCTATAAACACCAAACCCTAAATAATAAAACTTACGTCAACGCCTAACTGAATCTTAAATTTGATGAAAATCCGTGAGTTAGTTCTTCAGACAGAGCTTTTGCTGAAATCGTAAAAACTCAACATAGCAGCGCAACCTGTTGGGCACAATTTACACCACAGCCTAATCAGCAACAATTTACAAGGTATAATCTGAAGTTTGACAAAAATTATGCATTATTTCTTGATATTAGTGCTCGCGATGGGATACGTATAGCAGCTATACGTTTAAACGATATACGTATATCCGTATAATACGCTTTTCTGCTATACGGATACTTAAGAATATACGTTTAAATGTATCCGGATACGTATAACGCGTATCAGCTAAACGTATATTTAAGAATACGTATATTTAAAGTATACGTATATTCCACGTATCGTAACTAATTTAAATAGTAGACTTCATCAGTCGTATGTCATTGAATTGAGAATAATTTGGAAATCGGTGGTGTTACGACAGGAATCCGCATAGTATGTCTTATATATAAGAGATCGAGCAATAAAAAGCTTAT
This sequence comes from Maratus speculifer, assembly GCA_964019185.1. Taxonomy (NCBI): domain Eukaryota; kingdom Metazoa; phylum Arthropoda; class Arachnida; order Araneae; family Salticidae; genus Maratus; species Maratus speculifer. The sequence goes on along the minus strand of OZ025293.1, from coordinate 247,630,488 downwards.
ACTTTATAAAAACTTTTGCAAAAAGTTCACAAAAAATCAGACTCCTGATTGGCCAATCTCGTTTCACTAACAGTAAAATATCTATCTGGATTCCGACCAAGATTGTAGAAATCGTAAAAAAGACAGCATAGTAGCACCACCTGTTGAACGATTTACACACAAAACTAATTATCATACTATCAGGCACTACCTGAAAATATAGGGGAGACTGGGGCACATGTGAACATAGTTTTTTTCTCATAACTGGGTTAATTTCTATAAGCAAAACTACTCAATATAGTAAACAGTACTTTTTTTACGCATGGTAATTTTTTTAATTATTTTTATAGCTCTTCTTACATTTCTTAATAGTTTTATGAATTCAAAAAAAAGTTCATATGTGCCCCAACGAAGGGGCAGCTGTAAAACACAAGGGCAACATGTGAACACAAGAAAAAATAATTATCTGACACGTTTTTAGCTCACAGGCTATCATAGCCTGAGAGCTTATGCGCCCGTCCGTTCTGTATGTACGTTCGTACGTTCGTTCGTGCGTAACGCGATAACTCATGATAAAAATATCGGATCCCCTTGAAATTTTGTATATAGGTATATCCTGATAAGGCGCTTCCCTGATTAGTTTTTGGAGTTCATTCGATATGTATAAGAGGGGGAACGGGGGGCTCATACCCCTCCCCTTAATTGATATAAACGGGATTTTCATGCAGAATTAACAGTTTTCGTTCAAAATTTAGATATAGGATCATTTTGATGAGGCGATTCCGTGACTGTTATTAGGTGTTCGTTCAATAAGTATAAACAGGGGGGACGGGGGCTCATGCCCCTCCCCTTAATTGATATAAACGGGATTTTCATGCAGAATTAACAGTTTTCGTTCAAAATTTAGATATAGGATCATTCTGATGAGGCGAGTCTGTCGCTGTTATTAGGTGTTCATTGAATAAGTATAAACAGGGGGAACGAGGGGCTCATGCCCCTCCCTTAATTGATATAACGGGATTGTCATGCAGAAGTAACAGTTTTCATACAAAATTTAGATATAGGATCATTCTGATGAGGTGAGTCCGTGGCTGTTATTAGGTGTTCATTGAATAAGTATAAACAGGGGGAACGGGGGTTCTAATGCCCCTCCCCTTAACTTGCATAAATGGATTTTTCAAGCAGAATTGTCAGATTTCGTTCAAATCTCTGAATAGTTTTGGAAGTTTACTGGTTAAGTATAAAAGAGGGGAATAGCTCCTCTTAAATTATATAAATACTAAATGGTTTTTTATTAAGAATTATCCGATTTACTCTGAATTTTGAATATAGATTTTTTATATGATAAAGCATGTCCTTGATAGTTTAGGAGGTTTAATGATTAAGTATAAAAAAGGAGAAAGGGGAGAGCTGTTTCCCCTTCTTAATTTTTTTTTTCGAACGGAATTAACGAAAATACATGGCTGTAATGTACAATTAGTATACGTAGCCTGTGAGCTCAATGCCATCAGTTTAACTGGGCAGTATTCTTTTTAGTTATTATCTTTTCCATATGTTACCATAATCATTAGTTGTACTATTTGTTAAATTCACCATAAAGAAAAATATATGTATATTTATTTAGTTTCTGAGTGATATGTTTAAGCAAAATATTATAAAATAAAAATAAATAGTGTTTTTTGGGGGGGAGGGAGGATTAGATAATTGATAAAATATTGTTGCAATAAAATAAAAGCTTAAAGAAGTAAACTTGAGAAAATAATAGAATTTAAATTTTGCTTAGGGCTTTTTGTTTGAGAGAGATTTTAGGGAGGGAGCATTTGGATAATATTTGTCGGAAATCTACCGAAGAAAGATTTTCTTTCTTATATTTGCCTTATTTGCCTATAAATTAAGGATAAAAAATTGTTTTCCGTTTATAAGCTTCCTCCAAATTTAATTTATTATGCTTTTAAAAGAAAGGGGGGTGGAAGTCAATAATGAAGATTTCACAGTAGTTTAAAAATTTTATTTTCTTAAAATATAATTTTATTTTCAAAGCACCAAATAACATAGCTGTTTAAGAAATGGAAGTAAACTAATACTACAAGTTTGCAACAAATGAAATAGAAAAATTCTCAAAGTTGTTAAACGTAATATTTTTTGCATTAACGATGCATAAAAAATAGTATTGAATACCATTAAATAAAATAATATATAACATTTATTGCATTTTAGAAAACATTAAATTTATTTAAATTACAATTGAACATAAACGAGCTTGTTGCTTTTTATGTATTTGCTGACAGATATGTTTGTAAAAGTTTCTATACAAAATCAAGTTTATAAGACAGAAATGTCTTCTATTTCAATAAAATTATAGATAATGGCATTATTTTCATGAAGTTAACTGGCATTATTTTCATGAAGTTAACTAAAAGGAACAGAATAACTGAATGATTATTGGAGAATTTAATGCCGTGTTCAGATCTGCTCCAACTAGACTTTTCATAAGTGCCCCACACTCCCACAAGAGTTAAAATGACAAATCTTTAACATTTTTCAATTTTAGCAAAAAAAATTATCGTAAATATTTATTAGTATCCACAATAAATGTTAAAACGTTAATTTTTTTTAAAAAATGAATAAATAAATAAAATTATTCTCTTAGCAAGTTGGAGATTTTACTTTTGAGTTCAGTTAAGCAGTATTTCGGCTCCTGGGGACAAACAAAATGTCGAAGAGCTTCAAGAATTTTTTTCCAAATGTCTATAGGTGCTACTATCTTTGGTAATTTTTGAAATAATAAAACATACAATAACTTGTGAAAAATAGCAATGTTCTCATATGCCCCATTTTCACACGTGCCCCAGTCTCCCCCATATATGTTTCTTTTTTCTGTGTATTAAGTTTTGAGATAGAGCGCCCACAAATCTCATGTCGCACACAGACAGACAAAGTCACAAACTCACAGGCAGATATTTTGTAAAAACATGTTTTTCGGACTCTCTTACCCTTAAACCGTGTTAGCCCGTCGAAAGTTTTCCCTTATTAATTAAATACGTAACGATACAAGAAAATATAAAAAAGTAGGTACTGCACCACAGATCTTCCAAAGGATAGTTTGATTCTAGCACAATTATGTAAGACATTTCATAATAAAAAACTTAGTTTTTTGGGGAAAAAAACCAAAATCTAAACTGAGGAACGTATTCAGATTTTTTTAAGTGCCTGCAAAACAAGTAGTAGTTAAGAAAACACATCGTAGTTCTTTGAACAAAGAAACGCGATGGGGATACTCTACCGGATATTTGTCAATGTCGTTAATCCGCAGAAAAACATTAAAAAATCAAATTTCATATCTTGAACGAAAAACGTTTAAACGTTTATACGTTTAACCGCTTGCATAAGATCCGTATATACGATGTACCGTATATGCTCTTTTGTGCTATACGTATAATTGTCGATGCCGTATTATACGTATAGTAAATCCGTATTTCGTATAATACGTATTATACGTATACTCGTATAAACGTATAATCGAGAGCACTACTTGATATAGACTTATTTTGATTATTTAATTTTTGAGATAGACTGCACGGTGGCTCTGGCAAATGTGACTCTTGTCCAAGGCTGGCCAAGGTGATAGGACCCCAATCACGACTGTTGAGGGAGCCTGAAAGGAGAGCGTGGGCCCTGAAGAGCAACACTCAGCGATTCTATAGTGTCGACAGGATTCGCTTTGACATTCGAGTATTATTTGACCCCCTCAAACTTTGAAATTTAATACTCTGTCAACTTTTGTCGTACAGAAATCAAACTTTTTGTGTTATAACTCTTATGATTTGTGTAAACTTTTAGTAAATATAATTATAGGGACAGAGGAACCTAATAAAAAATTAGATTTCATAATTTTTATAAAAATTTTTTATTTTAAACAACGTCACAACATGAATATTTACCTTATTTGAAGCATTTTTGCAACTGGAACTATCTGTCTACGACCAACGGTTGAGAAAGTACAGGTCGGCGATAAATAACATATTGCACCCCGTATATATAGATGTGTGTGTGTGTTTTTTGAGTGTTCAGACTATAATTAGCATATATCATAGCAATTTAAAAAATATGTAGTGCATGCATTTTTTTAAAAAAAGAACACTCTAATCATACTAATATTTCTAAGATATATTTTCAGTATACTGAATATTTTTATTATTTGTATGTTTGTGATACAAATGTTTCTAATTATGTTGTAAAAATAATGTTATATTCATTTATTGAAGCAAAGCATTTTTTACACATCTTTTAAACAAATATTAAAATTAACTAAAATAAACGATTAAAAAATTAAATAAAAATTGAAATAAACAAGTGTCAATGGCTTAAATGATCAATCTTTATGCATTTTGATCAAAATCAACTGCAAATTTTAAAAGAATTACATTATTCACACCTGCGCTTCAAAGTTATAAATCAGAAACTTCGAATTTTATTACCTGTATCAATGTCAATGTATGCTTTTAGAATATAATGTAAAAAGTTTTTATTTTAATTTATACATATATCTGTGTTTAAAAATAAAATATAACACATGTATAATTTAAAAATAAGTTTAAACAAGTGGGTGAGCGTTATCGTAGATCGCACAGAGATTTCATTTAATACTTCTTTCAAAATAATTTATCCTTTTATTTCTTATTCAAAAATGTTAAGAAAACATTTTTTTAATTTCAACCTTTTAAATTCTGTATCAAATCTCATAAATATATATTTTTTTAATTTATACATATATCTGTGTTTAAAAATAAAATATAACACATATGTATAATTTAAAAATAAGTTTAAACAAGTGGGTGAGCGTTATCGTAGATCGCACAGAGATTTCATTTAATACTTCTTTCAAAATAATTTATCCTTTTATTTCTTATTCAAAAATGTTAAGAAAACATTTTTTTAATTTCAACCTTTTAAATTCTGTATCAAATCTCATAAATATATATATTTTTAATACTTTGATCACTAACCTAAAAAACGTAATTGTATCAATACAAAAACCTTTAACGAGTTAAAATTTTACCGCAGATAATTATCTTATGGCGCTGAAAATTTTAAATTTGGATTTTAAAAATAATGTTATCAAATTTTGAGTGACGCCATACTATTGATAGAAAATTTGCCTTTTTGTATTATTTATTTCATCATTTTATTTTTGTTGTATGTATTTAATAGCATGTCCAAAAGTTAACTTCAACATGAAAAGACGTATAAAACTTTATTTACTGATACTTTTTCACATACATTTCTCATAAATTAAAAATGTGAGTTTTAAAAGATTGCTGTAAAATTTAAGTGACTTCTTTATGTGACTTTAAAAGGTTTGCTTTAAAATTCAAATTTATTTATTCATTTATTTATTTTTATTCGGTAAAACATATTTACTCATCTAAAAAACTCTTTTAATTTTCCAATTCGCTGTTAAATATACAATTTTCATTGAACCTATACTATGCATTGAAATATATTTATTTTAATAAATTAATTTATCTTTTGTGTCACGTTATTCAAAATTATAAGTAATATTTATGTAATTGGTTTCTTTACTTCAAATTATTCATTTCCATGCGTTTCAGTTAGTTTGGATAATTTGATGCGACGAAACCATTTACATGAATATTACTTACAATTTTGCATAACGTGACACAAAATGTAAATTAATTTACTAAAATACATACATTTCAATGCATAGTATAGAATGTAGATTCAGTGAAAATTATATATTTAACTATGAATTGAAAATTGAAAAAGAATTAGAATTGAAATTTTAAAACAATTTTTTAAAGCCACATAAAGGCATCACTTAAAATTTATATCATTTCATTTAAAACTCAGATTCTGAATTTGTGAGACATATATGTGAAAAAGTACCAGTGAATAAAGTTTTATAAGTCTTTTCATGTTGAAGATAACTTTTGCAAATAGAGTAAAAATTATCTTAAAAAATCTTTTATGAATAGAAAAAATAAATAAATGATGTAATAGATAATACAAAAATGCATTTTTCAATTATTAGCATAGGTGTCACTCAAAATTTGATATCACTATTTTTATTCTAACTTTACTTCTGAAAATTCTAAAAATATCGTTGCAAGAACGAATTCATAAGAATGAAGTAAAGAAGAACGTAGAACTTTGCTCCCTCACAAAAGGTATTCGAAGTATATTCAAGTCTACTGGACAGATAACAGATTCTTTCGGATTTCTCTATTTCTTCTTTGTGATGATATAAGCGATATCCTGCGGTTAAACTTTTGCCACGCATATATTTTAGTCTTATCGTTTTTAGCTTTGTTTAGATTTTTTCCAGGCGCATCTAATCTTTTTTTCCTGGCACAGAAATAAAATCATAATACTGATCCTATATAAAACCGATAAGCTATATATATTTTGGTCACAGGTTTAGTTACAAAAAATAATTATTATTTTCCAGATTTCCGATTCAAAGATTCGACATTGATTAAATTTAATAAGTTTTACAATTTATCATAATTTGTAATATTTTACAAAAATACATAATGATTAAATAGGAATGTCAAAAGTATTTGCAATTAAAATTGGATGTGTGGAATTTTGAAGAATTAAAATTAATTTGCCCCAGATATTTCACAAAAGTTCTGATCATACTCTATAGACAGTGGCGTAACCAAGAACTGGTTTCCGAATCATGGATACAACAGTAAAAAGTTTAAGACGAAATCACAAAGAAACTATGAAAAAATTCGTTTTAGACAGGTATTCGTCTTAGAAGCTATAATTCAAAGATAGGGCTTTAGCCGAGACTGTGCGGATAGTTTCAAGTACAACTCGCACCGATTTTGTCATCTGTTAAGACTACTTAAATATTCTATACCCCGTTGTTAAAAACAGTAAGTTTTAAAATGTTGTTACAAACAGAAAACTTTCATAAGAATTTTGCATAAAATATTATTAACGCTTTCAAACTTTGAATGATTTTCGAGATAATTTATTGACCTCGAACTATATTATAATTATATATGAAGTAAACAGGATTCGCAGCGTCCCTAAAATTTTCACACTTTTATATCACAATTTTAAAACGATTTTTTTTATTGTAGAGTTCTATTGTAGATGTTCAAACAATCTGCCACGAATATTTTTAATTGAAAATTATGGTAGCAAAGTATGAAAATTTTAGGAACGCTGCGAGTCCTATGTATATAATTATATACTGTATATATATATTTATAAAATAATATAAATAATTATTTATATTATAATAATCATATAATATATAATTAATATGTATAATTAATATTATATATATATTAATTATATATATTAATATACAGGGTGATTCATAAATATCTAAACAATAGGCTATTTCTTTAAATATTGCCCCTAGAATGATTTAACTTATGAAAATAACTTAAAAATGATATAACTTACTTTTTAAAATCACATTTCCAAAAGTAAATATTTTTGAAATTTGCCGAAAGAAAATTAATGTAAAATTATCAAAAAGACATGTTTCGAATTTGCACCTTTTTTCTTTAACTATTCTTGACTTTTCATAATTTAAAGATGAGAAATTGTAGAAAAAAAATGCAGAAACACGCATTTAAAGTTTTAACAATTGGATACTAATAAAATATTGGATTCTAATAAAATGTTTATTTATTTATTTTTTTAATGCAAGTGGTAAGTAACTTCATTCTGTAGCTTAAATTTCAGATTCAGTGCAACTTTCCCATTTCTACCTCCTTTCTGTACTTTTTAAATGTAAGTCGTGGAAAAAAGTATAAACACCCCCTACTGACACCTCAATAAATTATTGTCGAAGAAAGTCACTGGCACTGAACGGTTGGGAATAAAGCCCACTTTTAAATGTTGCACAAAAAATATACTTAGGATGATATATAGATATTGAAACGAACCGTAGCTTTTTTTTTTTTTTCAATAACAGTATAAATTCTGGCAGTATAAATGAACTCCTCATCCTTCAATTTGCCTAAAACAAATTTTCGTGCAATTGGTGAAATAGGTTTCCAAGAAATTAATTATTTTAAAACGAACATATGTAAATGGCTGTGTTCAAATTGAAGTTTGGTACTCCATTGTTGGCCGAGAAAGCCCCATTATTGATCAAAGCATCTTAGGTTCCACTCAAGCAGTCATTGAGTTCTGCTAAATTACAGGATAGCATAAGAAATTTTAACATATCTGGTCACTTCTATATTAGACGGCCTCTTAAACCATCCTTTTGCCGTTTTTTAATCATAATTTAAAAACTTTTTGGAAGAAAAATTAAAAATTTCGGATTTCCATAAAGCAGGGCTTAATAAATGTAAATCAATTATAAAGTTGTAGGGTCAAATTCATAATTTTTTCCAATATTAATTTCGTAATTCATAACTTATATCATAAAATTGTAAAAAAAAACAAATTCAACGTATTCATGTTTGGGTATTTTAGTATTAGTCTTTCATAAAAAAATAACACATTAGGAATATATCTTGAAGAGGTATTAAAAAAAATATGAAAATGTAGTTTAATATTAAAATCACTAAATTTTAAACGTTTATAATTCAAAAACATGTCATTCAAATGACTTGAAATCGCCTAGGTATAATTCGAACCGAAGATTTCACATATCTTGTTAAAATTGGGCACTGTATTTAAAAAAAACGTAGTTTGGGTTTATTTTAACATGTAGATGACCCGCTAAGCGAGTTTTATTTACATCATTTTAAAGTAGAATTTATTTCCAATCGTTCGGCACTAGTAAGTTTCTTTTAGGCTAATTTGTTAAAGATTTAGTAGGGGGTGTTTTCCTTTTTTCCGCGACCGTACGTCAATTATTAAAAACAAAGCTTTTTCTAATATGCGGATTAAGAGCTTTTACATAATTTTAGCCCTCACAACTTCAAGGCTTTTAATCGTCCGACGACACTGTTAAAAAAAGTCTGTATTCTGGACACAGGCCGGATCAGGCCCCGGACGTTACTTTTTTCTGAAAACTCGGCAGGCCCGGCTTAACGTATTGTTTTTATACCGTACCGGGACTCCCTGATTTCTTCCTAGGTCTGCAGAGGACAAAATTTTCAGAACCGATCTCGGCAAATTCTGTATTAAATTGATGGTCTCTGACTGACCTAATCCGTGCATAAAATAAGTAAAATTCGGCTCAGTCCAAAATTTTTTACGAAAAGAGCATATATTTATAAATCGCCTTTATTTTACAAAATTAAGTTTAAAATTCATTTTTTTTAAAGGATAGTAGAATTAAACGCAAAAAAATTAAAATACAATAAAACCAGTGGAAAAAACCGCCTTTGACGCACCTTGTGTTAAACGTAAAATATATTGGCACATGCAAAATGAATTCAATAACACCTGAGAGAAAAATGTTCACATCTCCGAAACATTCACATTTCCGAAAACGGGAAGTTATCTATAACGTATTTTTTTTCTTTTCCGAATGATTCCGTCTTAAAAGGTTTTACCGTACAGAATATTTTAAAGTCACCTACGCATGGAATATAAATTAACTATATTTAAGGATAAGTTTAACAGTTGCAGATGAATAGAGATTCATTCATAAAATCAATGTATCACAACGTTTAGCGCTTCTCTAATAATGAAAACTATAAACATGAAAAATGAGAGCTATAATTGGTATTTTTGGTAAGAATTCCTCCAAACTAAACAATGCTTAATCAAATTGAAGTAAAAAACATGCAGACCTCTAATGCAGACCATCATCATATTTTAAAAGCAGGTTTAAACATAAAAACTACACGCTGCTATTTTATGTCGTAACTAGAGGCATTATCTTAAATCGATTTTTATTAAAGTACAATTTTTAAACGATTCCTATTTTATATTGAAATTGTGTCCAGAACTCGATCCTCAGAGACAGAGGTAAGTGGACAGTCATGAATTTCGAAGAATTTTGTATTTTACTATTTCTGTGAGACTTGTAGATATCGAGATTATTATTATTATTATTATTATTATTATTATTATTATTATTATTATTATTATTATTATTATTATTTGCTGAATTCCGGAATGGATAAGGGAAAAAATCCTAATTAGAAATTTTATCCTGCGGGAACGTATAAAAAATAATTTTTGCATTTTCTCAAATAGACCACCCATGGATTTACAATTTCTCATATCAAGTTTTGCACCTTTGTTATGAAACAATGCAACTGGAAGTAAGTGTGTCTATGGGCAATATTTCAGGAGATAGCCTAATGTTTCGATATTTATTGATCACCCTGTATATTTTACATATATAATGTCCCACCAGTGGCCGAGAGGTTCTGACCTCAAACTGGTAAACGGTTGGTGCTGGGTTCGAACCCAATCGCGACCGTCGGCCTAACCGTTCGTAGTTTTCCGTGGTTTTCTTCGAACCTTGCGTAAATACGGGTTAGGTTCCCTTAGAAAGACCCCCACGGAGGGCACCCCACCCTTAGGGCATATATCCCACAGTGTAGATAATTGGCCGACATACAAGCAAACAAACAAACAATTACATATATAACTGCAATATATATTAAAATATTCTTTATTTTTAATTCCGTTTGTGGTTCAAAATAAAATATATTAAAAGCAGAAATCCTCTAAGGCAATACAATTCCTGGTCTTATTAAAGGTTATATTTATAGTATATTATCATTACCAAAGCTAATTGACTTCTTGAGGAGCGGTGCAGTGTTGCCAGATGGGCTACTTTTTTTTAATTCAAATTCTTGATTGACACCACTTTTTTGAAACAGTAAGATGCACCTTATTTAATGCCTTATTCATTACAATGGAAACAAAGACAGTTTCACCGTTCCATAAAAGTGGTGCCAGTCAAGAAATCTGAATTGAAAAAAAGTAGCCCACTGGTAACACTGGAGCGGTGTGATATATTTTATCCTACCAAATTTAAATGAGATTCACACAAAATCTTTTAACGAAATTTTATATTTTAAACTTTGGCGACAAAATATTCCAAAATTGCGTTTCTTCACTTTAAAACAAATTTTTTCGATTTTTCCGGTTAAAATTCAATATTACAGAAACATTATTGCTTGCCTCTCAAATGGTTAAATGTTCTCTGTATTAATATATGTAAAAGACTTCGGAATCTATCAAAGCCTGAGTAAAGATAGCTCAGTAGAGTAAAGGACATATTGAATCGGTATTTTTTGTTATTTCAAACGGCATCCCCGTAAATGGTGCAGCCTAAGAACATTGAAGTGCAAGCAGAACTCTGTACTTCACTATATTTGTGTGTAATACCGGTAAAATATCTGTTAATTTAAGTTAAAATATTTATTTAGAAAATTATTGCTTTCTTAAAAGCACATATGCCTAATAAAGCTACTTTAAAAAAAAATTTAGTATCGATATCTCCTGGCCTTAATAACACAGCGACAAGAATGTGAATTATTTATTATCGTGAAAAGTACATGAATATTACATCCGACAATATTTTTAATGTCAATTCTGATATAATATAGGTTACTGTATCTGAGGTCTTAAAACATTCTTATTTATTATAGATAGTTTATATAATTTCCCCTCATTATGATGAAATATCCGTTTTACAGATAAAGTATACATATTTTTTATCGACTTTATTCTAGAAAAAAATAAGCTTGTTCTACTGGCAAAGGGCAGTAAGAATAAAAAATAACTTTTAGAAATTTACCGGTTGAAATATTTCATTAATATATTATTATTTTTTAGCACTTTGATAATTAGATTTATTACTTATGGCCAAAAGCTAAAAAATATTAAAGTTCTTTTTCGCGTTTTTGTATGTTAATCGTAGAATAAAGTGCATCATTGGAAATATCATGGAAAGCATCAATATTTCATATTTAAACGCTAAATACTATTTACTTATGTCAGTATAGTATCGAAAAAGTATAATGTTCAATTTGTTTTAATGCACAAGGTTTCCAATAAAGCTAAAGACTGCAACGGAAAGTTTTCGGTCAAAAATTGTTGTTCGCAAAATTATTGCATTACATTTTGACTGAGATACAGTTTGTTGAATTTTTCAAACATTGCTATATTAATGAATAATGAATGCCTTTACATTTTTAAAGTAATAAAACATCTTTTGACATGATTAATGATAACTTAAAATTACGAAAATACTTGTAAATTAAAATATTGATATTTATAAAATAATTTATTTCATTTCAAAAAAGTAATGTGCAATTGAAATCACAAGAAGTATGAATTAGAAATTGAATTGTAAAAGATTTTGTGTTGCATATGAAACTGGGAAATATACGTTGAATATAAAGTATTACTATGAATTGGTTTGATACTGAGAAGATTTCTGACAAAATATTTTTTGTAATTGACACTAGTCTACATATTTAAAAATCAGGGTTCCTTGGAAAGAATACATTACAGCGGAAATAAATATAGAGCGATTTGTTTATTTCACATTCATGATGAAATTCCGTCGAACTTTAAAAATTTGTAAACGTTATGAGAATGTTGTAAAATACTTTGCTCCTATATTCCTAACAATAAACCAACATACATATAATAATTTTACTAGCCTAATTTTATCCCAAAAATGCTCTGAATAAAATTTATGAACTGCTCAAATATTGAAATTAGATTGGAAATGCTTGAAATGATATTATTAAAACTAGTTATTTTCTGTTGGAAATATTTACTTAAAAAATCACCCAAATCGCAAAAAGAAAGTATTAGTAATAAAATGAGAACTATTACTTGCATTTTCACTAATAGTTGCAAAATATAAGCAGCTTAATGTAGTATAATATTTTATTCTAATATTGCCAACATATAGACAGAATATAACCAATTTTTGATATGATAGGCCATATAAAAACTCTGTTAGTTCATTAACGTTTTGAAACTACTAATCAAATCACATTAAAACTTAAAAAATGCAATTTCGAACATTTTAAAGTAAAACTTTTATAAAAATGCATAAAATCCAATACACATTAAAAAAATTATAATCTTGCTGAATTTGTGAAATTTTTGATCCAAAACAGACTGGCCTGTAAGTCACATAGAAGGTGACCTAGAACATATAAGGGTTAAAACAATACCTCATTTTTTACATGAAACTAAATTTTATCCAAGCTTTTATGTATACAGGGCTGTTATAATTAAAGCTTGCCTTTTCAGAAGGCTCTAAAGCCGGTTCTATGGCTCCAAACGAAACAAAATTTCACTAGTATATAGTTGAAGCGATGAGCTCCAAGAAAATCGAAAACAAAAATTAGTCAAATTTTTGTCAATAGGTGGCGCTGCGCCAATATTGAAGGCGATGTTTGCAGATTCATTATATCAATTTCAGTAAATCCAGACGAAGCACACAAATTTAAAAGTTTCAAAAAACTTCGACGAACTGCGAATTGTTATAATTAAAGTTCACCTAATCACACAGCTTTAGAGGCTGACCTATGACTCCAAAAATACAAAAAAGGAATCTCATTTCATGTGATGTAATCTGCATCAACAAAAATAAAACGTGTCGCTGGTCAGCAAGGAAATAACGAAGAATGCATTACGCATTCTTCGAATGAAGTACGCATGCTCATTGAATCCTTCACCATTTTCAATAACGCATTCCATTCTCAGAATTGTGCTTTCTACAGAATTGCGTAAACTGTCCTGTGAAATTGAGGGAATGTGAAGTCTAATACTGCCTTCCAGATCAGAATTGTCTGACATTTGTTTTTAGATACAGAAGCTTTCAAAAATCCCCAGAACCAAAAATCGCATGGTGTTTGATCAGGCGATCGTGTTGGCCAGACTGTTTGAAAATAACGACTTATGATGCAGTTTTCTGTAAAATAGTTTGTTAAGAAAGTCCGAACTGCTCTTGTAATGTGCGGTGGTGCACCGTCTTGAATAAACAAGATATTTTGACGGCAGCATCACTGTTGCAGCTCGGGAATCAGAAAATTTGACAAAATATTGAGATACCTTCTCCCATTTACGGAACATGTAATGGGTCCTGTGAATGTTAGTTCCTGAAAAAAGTATGGCCCTATCATAAACGTAGCAGTAAAACCGCACCACGCCGTTACTTTAGCTGCATGGAATGGAACTTCTTGGACAACATTAGGATTATCTTTTGCCCAAATTCGATAGTTGTGTGTGTTCAGTTGTCCGTTTAAATAAAAATGCACTTCACCACTCCACAGAATATTCCAGGGCCAAGAATTGTCCACATTCGGTCATGCAAGAAACTGTAGTGAAAATGATAGCTGACTTTCGGTATCACCCTGTATTAGTTGTTGCACCCTCTGAATCTTGTATGGATAGTAGCACAAAATTTGACGAATCACTTTTCTCACAGTGGAAATCGGCATATCGACTTCATTCGCAATAGCTGGCACACTTGCATTACCAAATAATGACTGGCTTGCTCAATCCACGACAGCAGTAGCAATATCTTCAATGCTAGAAATGGCTACTTTTTTTCGTCCTCTTCCAGGAAGAAGGTCGAGTTTTCCTGTTTTCTCGAACTTTTTCATCATTTTGCAAACTCCACGATTCGACTTTGGTCCACGTCTAATATCTTTTAGTTTCTGGAATTCACAAAGAGCTGCAGCTGCGTTGCTGTTATTTTGATAAAATAACTTTACGAGAAGTGTCTTTTCTTTCAAAGTTACCATTCTCCACAAAGCGTAGATTCAAGTGCTTTTCAGAAACAAACAACTGTTCCAGTGTCAAAGAAATCACACACTTTATCAGCAAATTTTAAATCGTCAATTGATTAGAAGGGTATTTCAAGTTTTCGAAGTTGTGATGTTACTTTGCCGTCGTTCGTTGAAAATTTGAATAAAATGTGATCTTTTTCAAGCGTTGGGTGAAATTTTGTAATTTTCTGTGTTTTATCTGGAATGACCGAAATTGATATAATGAATCTGAAAAAGTTTATTTTAACCAACTGTGAAAAATAATTTCCTGTGTTTTGTTTTTTTATAAAATAAAGGAATCTGCAAATGTCGGCTTAAATATTAGCGCAGCAAATTTAACTAATATGACAAATATTTTAACTATTTTTTTTTTCGATTTTCGCAGAGCGCATCTTTTCAACTACGTACTAGTGAAATTTTACTCCGTTTGGAGCCATAGAACCGGCTAAAGAGCCTTCTGAATTGGCGAACTTTAATTATAATAACCCTGTACTTTCATTTATGTGTTCTGCAAGAACTTCAGACCAGTAATTTATGTCTGAGTTTTGTCTCTCCTGGACTTTTCGTACTTTTCAGATAAAAATCCCATTATATCATAAAGCACTCGAGCTATTTTATGTTTTTTTGGTGGTAGATCATAAAATATAAGATCGTACATGGCTGACAATTTTAAAAAGATTTAATTAGTTTCAGAATTTTTTTTCTGCAAAACTGCCATTGCTCTAAAATAAAAAGTTTTAGTTGCAGAAATAAAATGTCTTCCATAAATCTTGAGCATAATCCAGTGAATATGAATCTCAAATTTTACCAAAATTGATTGGGTAGTTTCAGAGGACATCGGTGTTAAATTTGGCACTTTATACACAAGATTGCACCGAGTCTTGTCTTTCCTTGATGACTATTAAAGTAAAATAAGCCGTGTATAAAATTTTTACACCGTTGGTTTGAAAATACCTTTTCAAACAATTCTAAAATGGTTTCCGTGAAAAAAAAAATTGTAATTTTTTTTAACATTCACTAGACAGAGTTTTTCGGTTTAAAGATCACTGCAAAAATAAACTAATAATCATTAAAACTTTATGAAAATATACCATATCTAAATTTTTGATTTTTACTGAAAATCTTCTTTTTTATAACTTAAAAAATGAAAAATCTGCAATTGAATTCACGAGAAGTATGAATTAGAATTCTAATCTCCAAATCTTTTCTGTTGAATACGAAACTGGGAAATGTACGTTGAATATAATGTAAGAAAATGTTCTCAAATATCATCATGAATCGATTTGATACTGCGACGTATTCTAATGGAATATTTTGTCTCCGGAAGAAAAGTACCTTAGTTATTTAAATAGTGGGGCTGCATTAAAAAATAGTTTTTAACGAAAATATATGGATTTGTTTGCTTACTTTTTTCTTTCTTTCTTTTTTTTGTAATAAAATTTCATTGCAACTTTATTTACGAAATTTTAGATTCTTAGAAATCTGGAATTTTGTAAATTATTAAACTTTTATATAACGCACAAAAATCTTTTTTCGCATTTTTTGTTTAAAATTTATCACATTTCTTCCCATAACGCATGGTGACTTCGTGGCAACGTCGTTGTGAAGTCGCACTGTGACTTTTTGATTGTAGATGTGACGTCACGTGACGACGATATGAAGTCATTTCAATTATATATATATATATATGTGTGTGTGTGTGTGTATTATTGAAATTTTGTGATAGGATATCGCATGTGCAGCAATAACTAGAATGTGAAGTTGTTATGGCCTTTTTAGAGCTCGTTCGTGATGTCACATTGTGACATTTTGTGAAGTCACGATGAACCAAATTTGTGAAATGCGTGTCATTTGTGACGAAATTTTCATTATCACTGTGACAGTTCTGGGACGACAGCGACAATGTTCTGAAATCACATTGTCACAATTTTGTGAAAATTGTGTGATTTGTGACGCTTTTATCATTAACTTTGTGATGAATATATGACTACATTGATTATGATGTGAAGTTACACTGTGATACAGTTCTACAATTGTGAACATTTATACATTTCACTCACAGTGAAACTTGTATATGTTGTAAAATCACTTACATCTATAACGCTATTATATCACGTAATCCAGAAAGTAAGTTGTCGCGAGAAGAAGAAAACCCACGAAAGCCACTTTTCCTTGTGTTGCGAGTGGCAACGGCAGATTTTTGTTGTTATGGAATGTTGTTCAAAGATTTCGAAACAGTATTAATGAATGTTAAAGCTACTGATTTATTTTGATATATATATATGAAAGAATGAATATTTCGAAAGGAAAATAATTTTTAATGTAAATATATGTAAATATTATACCATGTGTTAATAGTGATTTGTATTATATGAAAGTAAAACAGTGAAAAGAATCTCCGTCGTCTGTCATCGTTTTCAGCAAAATCTTTCATTTAATTTTATCTCGTAATTTTTATCTTCTACATAAGTCCCGTTAAGCGATAAAACAATAAAAAAGTTATTAGAAAAAATATTGCACAAGGAAGTACAAATCTTATGTTATTGTTCAACACAGTTACTATTGATGTTGAGACTTTTATCATAGCGTAGCGCGAGCTTTAGTGTGCCCTTGTTACAGAAAAATGCCGTCTGTAATGCCAATCATGTGGTAAGCACATTGAAAGAAGAAAGCCGTAAGTCTGATGAAAATTCATTGACAGTGTTTTAATGTTGAATATTTGGTTCTTCGGACTCATTTCTTCAATTTTTGTAAGCAAATCATTGCCAATCAGGGAAGGCCGCCTACTTCGTTCTTCATCTCAAATGTTTGCAAACTCTTCATTGAAATTTTGCATTCATTTTTATTCCAACGAATAAGTCACCGTATTTTTACCGTAAGTTTATTTGCAAATTTATCTGCGATTTCCAACTGGTATTAATGCTCCTAGAATTCAAAAAGCGGAAGACATGCCTTAATTCATATGCGGCGGGATATACAATTTGATTTAAACATTTTAAATGCTTAATATACAGCGATACTCAGCTATTTGAAAAATAACTTCGAATGTATGAATACAGATGCGTGAAATCACAATTGCAGCACTGTTGCGGCAAAAACTGAAAACGGAACTTGCTTTCTAGATTACTTGATACTTTGGCGATACATCGTAATTAAAACTTGGGAGTCGCTTTAACAAGAATATAGCAAAAGAATTTTACTGAATCAAAATGAAATGCCCCACAGACTTTTAACGTCCTTAGCGATTGTTACCCCCACCTTTTTAGCACTTTTCGACAAAGTTGAAAAGTGCCTATGCATTCGGTTTGTCTGTACGTCTGTCTACGCTCGAACTCCGGTAAATATACCCGGATTGATAAAGCATGCAATTGATAAAGCTTATTTAGGATTACCAAAGCATGTTTGGATTGCATATGAAGCATGTACGATTAATAGTTCATTTACAGGGACACTCAAAAGAATTCGATTAAATTATTGTATATGTTGAAAAAATGTTTTCAGAGTATTCTATTTCAAATGTATTGGAACTGATATAAATCACTGATTTTCACAACGATCATGTTAAAACAGAGCATTTTTTATTAATTTACTGAAAAAAATAATTTTATTAATTTAATTATTTTATCTAATTATTTTAATTATTTTATTAATTTAATTATTGTATCTAATTATTTTAAATATTTTATTAATTTAATTATTAAATTATTAAAAATTAATTTTAATAATTTAATAAAACATAGCACTTTTTATTATTTTACTAGGACACCCAAAAGAAATTGGTTACAGTATACGCTCTTTGCGTAATAATTGCTAGAGGTTACGTTTGAAAATTCGGTATGAACTTTTAAATTTAATTGGATTTTGCATGTTACTCTTTATATATAAATTATATACCTTATATACAGGGCTGCACAAAAGTACTTGCATAACATTCAACTTAATAGAGAAAAATACTGAAGGGGAATTTTCAATTGAAATATATGTATCTCTTAAATGAACTAAATTTTGGAATGCAGTTGTTAGATACTAAGCTCTATATCTTATACAGGGTTGTTAAAAAATTCGAATAATTTTTCGATTGTAGATTGGAACAGCTGAAATTCGGTTTTGAAACGCGTTATACATTTCTATATGTTGAAATGAGACGTAAAATTTTAGTTTTTTTAAACGGTACAGTGTTATTACATTATTGTAAATGTGTTAGTAAGTGCTTCAGAAAGTATTCTTGACGCATGATTTATTCTTCCTTGTTGTCTGATATAAGAAAAGTGAATATTGAAAACAATTGAATATTTCATGTGTCACAATTGTTTCAAATTTAGCTATTTGTTCAACTAAAAACATTAAATTTGATCATACGCAGAAAATATTTCCAGGAAATATAATTGATATAAGGGTGAGGGGGGGGGAGTTAATGAAAAGTGAATGTAGTTCCAGTCATTTTCAAATATTTTTTAGAAACGATATAAATAAGGCAAAATAAATATTATTTATTAAGAATAAGTTTACGAAAGTTGTAAAAATGATTTCAAAATGAAAATACTCGTTTTCTGTCTTTAAATGTAGGCAAAGTTGATGTTTTAAATTTTGGGCACCAATTTCTGAAAAAAGACTCTTTTATGTCCATAAATCTCGGAAATGACATAAACTAATTTCTGCAAAATATTACTAACTTTTTTTTTAAAATCTCGAATCAACATGGAAATTCCGGTTTCACGGATATGAATTTTTAAGCAAGCATTTTCAAATGTGTAACTTGATATACTCTTCAAAAAGTATCATAATAATGTTAGTTTTATGCTGTTAATTTAGTCGGGTTAATACCAGGTTGGAAAAACTGGTTAATGCACTATAAAATTACTCGAAAATGTTCCTGAAAATTCCGTGTAACAAAAGCAAATTTTGCTTTAAACCTGCTTCCCTAAATCTCCGAAATCTATAGTATTCTGAAGAAGAAAACGGAATGTTATTCGAAATTTTCAGTAACTTGGAAAGGGATCAATTTTGTTTCCACAAACTTTTTTTGCTAGATTACGAAACATTTCAAGTTTTTTGTGTCTATTTTGTTTCACCCAGTAACTAACAGATTGGATAAAAAAAATAATAGTAGACAATGTAAGAATTATACAATGTGTTGATGGAGTTAATGTACAATTTGACGATAATCTTTTAAAAATATCTCTTGAAATAAATAAGCCGTAAAAAAGCTGCAAAGCCCCAAGAAATTTCCTAATACACCAGAAACGTCTTGTAAAATCGACGAAACATCGTATTTATCCAAACAATTTCCCCTTAGTTTCAGAAAACATTTGGTGAATAAATAATCAAAATGGAAAAAGAATAAATTTCCGATGTTTTTAGAAAAAGTTTCTGAAGTAAATGTTTCACGCCCGTAAAATTCGAAGAAGTAAGAAATTACTTGCTTTTGGGGTATCTTACCTTTTTCCGTAGTATATCCGTACGTCTGCATGTTTTTTTCTGTGATCCAGGGATTATGCTTTGATATAAACGCGTTTATTATCTACTGAATGCACGTGAAAGAGTATTTTACAATAAGGTAACAAAAAGTTATACATAATTTATTAAAATTTCAAGCAATATAAACTTGCAAATGCAGTTTATTTATGCACATTTATTTGCAAAAACAAGTTAAAAAAATATTTTTTAAATATCACTCCCACGCACTCAACACAGCGAAAAAACTTTAGAACGAATATTTTACTTCATTAAGCAAAAAAATTCAAAATTATTATTAAAGTTGAAAAAGTGTCAGTTAATTAAAATATCTTCGTTAATTTACTTAAAACAGCATGACTTATTTAAAACTTTCCTTAAAATTGAGAAGCTATAAATCATTGAATATCTAAGAGATACTTAGAAGTAATATCAGTGATAATGTTTTTAACGCTTTCCAACGTACTTGAAACGTGTGTATGTCTTCAAATTGTCCGTTCGTTTTCTAAATCTCGTAAATATTCTCAGATTCCCTTGTAATTTTTGTAACTTATTGAAGTTTACAAACGATTCCTACTGAAAATGTAGTATGTCACATTTATGTATCGTTTACAGAAATCCGTTAGAAAAATGGGTTTCAGGAGCATTTTGATAATGTTATAGCGTTTCAAATGTAATGAAACTAACATATATTTCGCAATTCAACTAAAACATGTTTTCTGTAAATCATGAGGCGCAAAGCATTTATTATTCATTTATAAAGACACGCAAAGAATTCTGTTACATAATACTTTATGGTGAAAAATTGTTTTCCTGCTTTTAACACATAATCATTTAATTCTGATTTGAAAGTTCTTATTTCTCTTTATAATTGGCACTTTTAAATATATTTTTAATTTAAAGGAAATATGCTTTGCTCCATTTTAAAGTTGGCAACAATTTAAAATAATACCCTTTTCTAAAATAAGCAAAAAATGTTTCTCGAAATGCTGAAAATTCGAATTTGAAATGGAAATAAATACTCAAAAACTAAGTGAGATTTAAAAAAAATGAATACAGTCTGCACACCAGGAACTTCTAATGTATAAAATGACCTAAAAATGTTAAAATTCATGTATGCAGTTTTTTCTGCCATAAATCTTTTTAATCGCAACAATTTTGACCAAATTTAACATTAAATATTTCTTAAATTAACTATTCGATTTCAAAATTCTCTATATCAGCGTGTTTATCAAGCATTTTTCTATAATATCATCAATTTTCATGTTTTTGCATACAGCAGTTTTCTTAATATTAACAGAAAATGACTCTCGATCACAAAAAATTCATTGCCAGTGGCGGTGACAGCATTAGTTACTTTTTTAGAATAGAGAAATTAGTGAAATTAACTATAAATTGCTCACGGAAAAGTATGATGTGAAAAGCGTTTACAGTTCAGTTACAAGGATACACTAAATAATAGGTTTACTGATTAATTTTTTGTTGCGTTTTCCACATTGATTTATTTTTTAAGTAAAACTGAATTTTTGCATCATACTTAGTGGATACAAATTTTGTTGATCATATACAGATTTACACAAAGAAACTCGTAAGTGTTACTTACTATAGTAGTGATTTGTTCAAAAGTAGTTTTTAACTGTGCTATTCAATTTTATGTAGTACTATATTTAGAAAACTGTAGAATATAAATAAATTTATTACAGAGCAATGAAAACAGCAAGGTACGTTGTCGTTTGTCGATGAAAATTGTCGGAAGTGCATTTTAATTTTTGTTATGCTTTTACTACAAATTTGCTTTGGCGCCACTCTTTTGTAATTATCATTATAATGAAAAAACTTTTGATTGAAATTAGAATTTCTTATAAAAAAGATGGACGTTATGATGTAATTTGAGATCAATTTTAAAATACTTCATTTATATAACCTAAAAATTTCATTGACTATAAAATAAAATGAATATTATTATAAATTCTTTGATAGAATTTTAATTTGGTTTATCATTTATCTGCCTAAATTTTAACATTTTATTTGCATTAAAAATAAATTTTTTTCTTCAGATGTAGCTGAAATATAAAATGTTATCATGATTGCATTAGTTTGGCTGAAATTTTTTTCACTTATTAAATTATTATTTTCATTTTTTTTAATTTAATTTTATTCTAAATTTATTTTTTCACTTATTAAATTATAATGTTTTTGTTCAAATGTTATTATGTTAAAAATCGAAATTTAATCAGCACTGATCCAGTTAAAGTATGTAGTACATGACTTGGTATTGCGTATTACTTACACAGTTCTAAAAACTTGATAGACTTGAAACATGTAAGAAACTGGAAAGCTGCCTGAAACTTGCAGTTAAGATTTTAGGAAAGAAATTATAATAATCATAATTTATGATTTTATTTATACCAAATGAATTTTTTTAAATTATGTAGCTGAATCTTTAAAAAATGTATCTTAAGTTAATCAATGTATCCTGCATATCTTCTATACAATAGAAAAAAAAAAACCTAATTTAGTTTAAAAGTTCCTTTCGATATATAAAAGTTATAGTGACAATAAATGATGCCGAGTCCATTTTTATAAACTAAATGTACAGTTACTTGAGGAGTAAAACCCGCTGGCTTGATCCCACAGAGTTAGTTCTAATACAATATCTCTAGCTCTTAATTCCGTGTATTGAGACCTTCATCTTTCAAATTCGGCACATATATCATATACGCACACATTGGCGTGATTTTTTTTCTGACTCTAAGGGGGTAGCGGGTTAAGGGGGGTCTGGCGGCCCCCACCGAATCTGGTAAAATCGTTCCAAAAATCTTGAAGGGGGTCGAAAAACAAGCAGTATAAGCTTTTTACCGACATTACAACCCCAAACGAAAACACAGTAATGGCGAAAAATATGATTTTTGCGATTTTTATTTTTTTCAACCAGTTTAATTTATTTTTAAATGGTTTAAACGCAATTAAAAATTTGTTTTGGATGTGTGGAAGTCCCCTGAATTTTTTCAGATTTTTTGGTCAAGTAAAAACATGTGAATTTTAGGTTTAAACGCGAAAAAATCGTGAAAAACGCGTCATTTTCAAGATTCAACCCTCTAATTTTTAGTGTTGTTTTCATTTTCCCGAGGGGTGCTGTATAGTATAGATAGCGGCAATCGTCCTCTTTCGAATGCAGGCAACTGGACTCAATTTGGTCAATTTTGGTGAGCGGGGCGATTTTTTGAAAAAAACTCGAATTTTCAACTTTCGGTAAATTACGGCGCGTACTTGGTATAATGCGTCTTTGCTATAAAAAATACATCTCTATAGGGGTTTTTGAGGTCGCTGATCACGAATTTGATGTCAAAAAAATTTTTTGACAACAAATTCACCCATAAGTATTTATTATCACAGGTTTGATAATGTAAAAAATATCATTGAATCACAGCATTTAAACAATTTTAATATCGTGTTCAACTAATATAATCAATGAAACTAAATTTTCTGGTATAAATCATATTTTATTCAAGCTTACGTAATAGTCACACAGTAATATAAAATAGCATAATACTTTTTTACAGAACTAAGTTAACAATTTTACAGTTTTAATCCTCGTCACTATCTTCTTCAATAACAGGTTCAACGCTTTGAACAGAGAAAAGAGAGATCACTAACGAAATGTTGCTCAGAAAAAACGTTAATAGTGATTTAGCGAAAGTGGTAGAATAGAAAAACTGGAACAGAAAAAAAAGGATCTTCAGACCTCTGACGTCAAATGATGTTGTAGACTTTCTGGAGTTGACAGAAAGAGATCTGAAGATACTTTTTACGGGGTCTTACCAGTTATCACAGACCGTTTCTTATTTAGCAGAATTATGTACTGAAGATGGAGTTCTTAATATGCATTACTTGTTGGAAGATAAATCAATTTTGAAATGCGAAGTTCAATCGAGGCACATAAGTCGGAAAATTTACATGTGTTACGTAAAATACGTTCCTAACGCTATTGGAAGAAGTGGTATAGAAGAATACGTATGCAATTGTGCGAATGGCCTCAGAACTGTCGGTTGTTGTGCACATGTGGCCACTATCATTTACTCCTTAGGGCATGCGAGATATCTGTCGCGAATTATTCGTCCAGCACAGATTCTCACAAATCTTTTCTCTGTTCAAAGCGTTGAACCTGTCATTGAAGAAGATAGTGACGAGGATTAAAACTGTAAAATTGTTGACTTAGCTCTGTAAAAAAGTGTTATGCTATTTCATATTACTGTGTTACTATTACGTAAGCTTGAATAAAATATGATTTATACCAGAAAATTTAGTTTCATTGATTATATTAGTTGAACACGATATTAAAATTGTTTAAATGCTGTGATTCAATGATATTTTTTACATTATCAAACCTGTGTTAATAAATACTTATGGGTGAATTTGTTGTCAAAAATTTTTTTTGACATCAAATTCGTGATCAGCGACCTCAAAAACCCCTATAGAGATGTGTTTTTTATAGCAAAGACGCATTATACCAAGTACGCGCCGTAATTTATCGAAAGTTGAAAATTTGAGTTTTATTCAAAAAATCGCCCCGCTCACCAAAATTGACCAAATTGAGTCCAGTTGCCTGCATTCGAAAGAGGACGATTGCCGCTATCTATACTATACAGCACCCCTCGGGAAAATGAAAACAACCCTAAAAATTATAGGGTTGAATCTTGAAAATGACGCGTTTTTCACGATTTTTTCGCATTTAAACCTAAAATTCACATGTTTTTACTTGACCAAAAAATCTGAAAAAATTCAGGAGACTTCCACACATCCAAAACAAATTTTTAATTGCGTTTAAACCATTTAAAAATAAATAAAACTGGTTGAAAAAATAAAAATCACAAAAAATCATATTTTTCGCCATTACTGTGTTTTCGTTTGGGGTTGTAATGTCGGTAAAAAGCTTATACTGCTTGTTTTTCGACCCTCTTCAAGATTTTTGGAACGATTTTACCAGATTCGGTGGGGGCCGCCAGACCCCCCTTAACCCGCTACCCCCTTTGGCAAAAACTTTGCCTTAAAATACCATTTAAATGTATACATTTTTAATTGTTTTCTATTATTTTAAAATAAAAATAATAATAAATAAAAACAGTTTAATTAATAATTATACAACAAAACAATTTATATCATTTTAAAAAAGAAAATAAAAATAAATAAACAGCTTATTAATTAATAAACAATAGCCGATTTACCATGTAAGGCATAAAATGGCCATTTTGTTGCAATCACACCACTGATTTGCGTATATGACACCTGTGCCTGAGATTTATTAATTTTTATAAAAGTAATATAAAAAAAAATCCTTTAAATCATTATATATTAAATTTTAATGGTTTGTGAAATGTTCAGAAATTGTGTTTCACTTTGCTACTGTTGCAATAAATGCTGCTATTTGATTTGTCTAATTGTTAAAGTAGATCAACATTCCGTCATTTTTGGCGGGGTTATAAACAAGTTTAGTAACATTGTAATATTTTTTGTGGTTAAAAAAGGTAAAACAAAAACAAAACAAATAGTGTTTGGTAAAACAAAACAAAATGCAGCATGTATAGAGTGTCCAGTAAATGACTGACCCATTTTGGATGTTAAAAAAAAAAGGTTTGAGATTAAAAAGTGCGGTTTGCTGTAATGTTATCAGAAAATCAATAAAATTTTAGAAGTTCAATTTCTTAAAATAGTTCGAATTTCGGCAACATATGACACTTGCGGCAACAGGCTTCGAAATTCAGACATTTCTCTAGTTTTTATAAGCATGAGTTTTTCGGCTTATTTTGCAGAGTTGAATCTCAGTCGACATGTTGAATCGACTTTCGATTCACCTGCAGAAATAGAGTTTGTTGGATAAACAGAGATTTGAAATAATATTTATAATTGAATAATGTCTATTATACTTAATAAAAACCAACAAAACATACTCTTTAATAAGCATTGACTTTTGACATATTTACAATAAATAAATTCTGTTCCAGAAATGTTTTTGTAACCGGTTAACTTGTTCTCTTTTAACTCACAATAAATAGAACATATGGGAGAAACACCGCTTTTTAAATTAAAAAAATCTTAACATTTAATTTAAACATTTCTGCTGTTAAATAGTATGAAATTGTATGAAAAAAATTAGTTGTATTAAAAAGATTTAAGAGCACACACTAGTCACGCGGTAAAAGCCGAGCGCTAATGTAAAGTCTATGGGGGCGTTCTTTTCGAATATTTCGCTGAAATTTTAATATTTTTACATGATTTTTTTTTTGCACAAGATAGCTGAGGACGATCCTCAACCGGCCTAGTTTTTGCTTTTTTAGTTTTCGTTTCAGATTTTCTTTAAACAATTACTTAAACTTTCGGAACCAGTTTAAACCGGTTCTGAAATTGAAACTATCGCAATTTAAAAAATATGTAAGCAAAATTGAAAAAGTAAACACTAGGCCGGTTATGGATCGCCCTCAGCTATCTTGTGCAAAAGAATCATGCAAAAATATTAAAATTTGAGCAAGATATTTGAAAAGAACGCCCCCATAGACTTTACATTAGCGCTCGGCTTTTACCGCGTGACTAGTGTACGCTCTTAAGTGATGGTCAGGGAAACTCTTCTTGCCCATGCGTCGTACGGGGAAATGAGTAAAGTGGTCAAAACAGTGATACACAAATGGTGTTGCCAAGTCCCCTGTCTGAAAAAGGGTGGGGGCAATGATTTCTAAATTGGCATATAAAAGTGTAGTAAACATTAGAATAAGGAATCTGTCTGTTACAATTGCTGTCTTAAACCTAAAAAAATGTTAATCCCAACCGAGAAAGTAACATAGGTAACTACCTGCTAAGACGGAAACCTGTCTAAAACGAAATATTGTTATTTTTTCCGAAAAATGAATTCATCCCTACATTATATTCCTAATTTGACATTTAACATATCTGAAAATTTTATTTCGAAAATCACGAGAGATTTTAAGATGACTTTTATGCATACCTTTCCCCTCAACTGGAAACACAACTACGCTTAAATGAAGGTTCGTTTAAAAAGAAAAGAATATATCGTACCTGTTTTAGATACCAATTTTAAAATTTTTATTGCAATGAACATCATATATCCCGAAATATATTTTTCGTCTCCCCCTCCCCTTCCTAAACTATGATTCGAAAAATTTTTAAAAACTATATATGAAAAACACTAATGTTCCAGTAATTTGATAATATTTATATTAAAAAAATGAACTAAAATAAGCGGAACTATAATGATTTTATGATGATTCAGGATCTATGATGCTTTCTGTAATGACTCGCCGGATATAAAAACAGGTAAGTCGCTTTTCTTTTTAAGCATCCTTCCATTTCAGCGTGAATGCGTTTGCAGTCAGGGGAGGAGTGTGAAAAGTTGTGTGTAAAAAGCATCTTAAAATCTCTCGTGGCTTTCGTAATAAAATTTTCATATATGTTAAATGTATAAATATGAATATGAATTCGTTTTTCGGAAAAATGAACAATATTTCGTTTTAGACAGGTTTCGCTGTTAGCAGGTTGTTTTGTACGTTACTTACTCCTTCGTAACCAATACTTTTTATGTTTAAGGCAGGATTTGTTATGGACGAAATATGGAGAACTATTATTCTAATGTTTAATATATTTTTATGTGCCGATTTATAAGTCACTCCCCGCTTTTTTTTAGATAAAGAACTTACCTACACTATTTGCGTACCACTGTTTTAACCACTTCACTGATTTTACTGTACGACATACAGGCAAGAAAAGTTTGCTACATCCATCTCTTAAAGCTTATTGACACCACTAATTTTTTTAAATACAATTTCATACTATTTAATGGAAGAAATGTTTAGATTAAATATTACGATTTTTTTTTTTGTCATGCGTATGAAAACTGGAGAAATGTTTGAATTTCGAAGCCTGTTGCCGCTAGCGCCATCTGTTGGCAGAAATTCGAACTATTTTAAGAATGTGCATTATTAAAAGTGAATTGATTTTCTAATAACAATCCAGAAACAGCGCATTTTTATCACAAACCACTTTTTTGTTATTTACATTCAAACTGAGTCACTCATTTACTGGGCACCCTGTATATTGTAGTCCTTTATTTTAAAGAAGGAAGCCACGAATGTTTATTAAATATTGTTTATAGTCAGCCACAGTTCGGATAAAAGTTTCTGCTTCTATTTCTATTACAAAAAACTCAGTAATATTTTTAATAAGTTTACATGTTAAAAGATATAACCAGTATTTTAAAATAAGATAAGAACCTTTTATTTTTTCATGTATATCAACTTTTATTTTAAAAATGAAGACTATGCATGTTTGTTAAGAAACTAGTCAGCTATGCTTAGAAGCAATTCAACGATTTGAATGAAAGTTTCCTTTTTATCAAGGAAAAATCCAATGATGATTTTTTCATATGACTTAAACTTGTTGAAAATACTGATTTTAAAGAAAATTAGATTAGAAACTTACATTATATTTTACATCTATTTATTTAAAAAAATGAGCTTTTAATGTTTAGTAAAATATTACTTGATTAGTAAAGAAATTTCTGTGATTATATGAAAGGTAGTGCGTCTGTTTATTCAAACAAGAACAACAACAACAATCATAACATGATTTAAAGATTTTCTTTGACATTTTAAAATGAGTTTAAAATGACTTTCTTTCATGATGTATACCGCAAACTTCATCTAAAGAAACGAAATTATGATCTTTGTTAATCTGTTACTTGGAAGGTGAAGACTCATTCTACGCTTTGTATCAAAATTCCTGTTTCTTTTTTTCTTTTTTCTTCTTTTTTTTTGTTTTTTTAACGGAAAAATTTATTTATTATTATTTTTTAATGAGATAGTTAAGTATCAGTCGTTTATTTTAAAAAAAAAATAAGATACAGATGTTTATTAAAGTATAATACGATCAGTAAAAAATTCCACTGTTTCAATGAAAGTCTCCCCTTCTGTTTTTCATGAAAACCTGAGTGACATAACTTGATCTCTTATCTCTCAACTTGATATCGTATTGAATTTTTAAAATTGAGATTAGAGGATTCTTTTATTTTTTAATACTAATCCTTTGTTTTAAAAAATGCATACCTGAAAGCTTATGAAATTATTATCTGGTAAATTTAATTATATATATATATATATAATAAAAAGAGCAATTGAAAAATTATTTCAAGTACTAGAAAAAAAATGCATGTTTAAAAAATAGCTTTGTGCTTATTTTTTCATGCTAAAGGCTATATAAATTTTGGGAATAAAAAACATATCGCTCATTTTTTATAAAGTGTAAAGCTTTTTAAAACTATTATGGAATTTCTTTAGAAACTCAATCTCAAAACACTGTTACTGAGATTTTCTATGAGAATAAAAGCTTGAAAAAATGTTTATTGATTATTTGTGTTGGAATAATCGATATGCGCTAGCTCTTCTTAATATTGGTTGTAGTATATCTTAAAGATATACAAGTTTGAATTCCAAGTCATCGACTAATTTTCACAAAAAACAATAAATGCATTAAAATTGATTTAACTAAATCATTGTTCCTTTATTTAAGATTTAAAAGTGAATGATCGAAATAAGATTTCAACGAAAAATTACTGTAAAACTGCTTTTGTTGTTTTAAGACTTTTCTGTTATTTATGTACCGAAAAAAAATCAGAAAAAAGATATTTAATTCCTATTTATCAAAAAAAAGCTTTCAGAATTTCCATGAATATTTTTATAGAATGTTCTTTATATTTACCTTAAGCATCAAAGTGCATCGATAATGAATAACTTATAAACGAAAAAAAAAAATATGTTTAAAGTTTCCATCATTTATATATCAGAATAAAGGAAATTAAAACTGGGTTTCTCAAATGTTTGCCGTTTGGCGAGGCTAATAAACAAAATTCCGGATAACTCGCAATAATAGATTTGTACCAGTCTCATTTCTGTACAATGACTTGCGACCGAGTTTGCACGTTTTTCTCCCGACTGTACTTAAATTTATATTTCAACTGTTAAAATGTAAGTGAAGCTGTCAAACTGTTAATAGGATTTTAATACTCAAAATAAAACTAGACAAGTTTTGAAAATTTTTTTCCAAGCAAAAGGCAAAATATAAGCTTTAAAAGACGTATTCAGAAAAAAAGAAGAGAAAAATATTCACTTTCTGTTGAGAAATCTAAACAGTAAGAATGCATTTTAAGCCCGTTGCATTAAACTACTACGGATGCGCTGTCGAAAAGTTTTCGATCAATCGGATTTTGTTCTCACAAAAACACCAAAATTAGTTTTTAATTTTTACTGGTGATATGTATAATTTCTAATCTAAAATTCATCTTATTAGTGTTTTGAAAATATTGCAGTTGTAGTAGCGTAATTATTATTTGCAAAAAATATCCACTAAAATGTGAATATTGCAGTATTTCGATTGATTAAAAAGCCAAAATATAAACTAAAAATAATAAAATAGCCGAAAACAGTGACAGCGCATGATATAATTGCTTTTAATAAACGAATTTGAAGGTTATTTTCCAACATATGCATATATTAAAATTATTTTTAAAATTATGAATTTATAACCTATAACTTTTTTACAGAATTTATAAAAGCTTCAAATGGACGAATTCAAAATTCAGTTCATTTGACCAAGCAGTTTTTTATTTATGCATACAAAATTACCCGCATTGGAATCTGAATAACAAAGATTAAAAATGAATTTAACATTAGAAATTCTAAAATTTCGTGAATGAATCTTAAGGTATTTGATTGAATAATTCCTCGTTTGCTATTTACTTTAAAATCAAATATGCTGTCAAAATTTAGAATTCGTATTGAGAATGTTAAAGTTTCTTCCTATTTCAGTATGAAAAAGAACAATAAACTTTCAAGACGACAAAATTTTCAGTCGAATGCGGCTATCTAAAGTTCCCCTTGTTCAGGACGAGTGTCTTGAAAGAAAAAAAAGCCCGAATCCGGGACATGGGCTGGGTCATCAAAATAAAGCCAAAATTTCAAACGAACCGTCCATGTAGAATAAGAATTTTTAAAATCTGGACGATATAAAATCTGCAGTTATGAAGGCTTAAATGATGAAAAAACTCTAAATCGGTATTATAGAAAAAAATCTTATTTTATATCAAGTAACGGACATTTAAACAGTACAGAAATGTGGAAAGGACAAAAGTTAAATTTAATCGGAAGTTTAAGCCACACGAAGGAGTTACTTATTTACCTGAATTTTTTTAAATGTATAAATAGTTTTCCTGTATGGCCTTTTTTTTCTCCATTTCGCGTCTTTAAATTACTATAAGATTTAATTTTTAAAGAAAAATGGTGCAGAATTTGAACTTTTTTTAAAATTATTTTTAAAATTATTTTTTATTTTATTTCGAAAAATTTGAAAAAAATATTTACTTTTGAATATATGATTTTTTTAAAATGAGATAGATCATTTTTTAAATTTATATTTCTATTGTTTTAAAATTAATAATTTGTCTTGACTAGTTTGTATACTCTTTAGTCTGATTTATCTAAGTCTTTGACTTTGTTTTACTTAATGGTTTTTCAAATTGGGGATGATACCAGTGACTGGAGTTTTTTTTAATCCTATTTCTATAAAATAACTAATAATTTTTAGTATTAAAAAGTATAATTTTTAAAAAATTTGTCAGCAATAATTTTTTATGTATCTCTACTTTACATACAAAAATAAAAATAACAATAAAATAAGTGAAAACTTTGTAATAATGAT
The DNA here is from genome assembly GCA_964019185.1 of Maratus speculifer. NCBI lineage: Eukaryota > Metazoa > Arthropoda > Arachnida > Araneae > Salticidae > Maratus > Maratus speculifer. The sequence goes on along the minus strand of OZ025293.1, from coordinate 247,598,590 downwards.
TGAAACAAGAGAAAATCCGGTGTAAATTATAAGGAGGTTTATACCTTGTGTAATTCGAATAAAGTAATATCCCGAAGTGTATTCTTTTTTAAATTTATTTAACGAAAAATTTTCGTCTTATTTCATACCAATAGCTATAAACTATATGGCAAAGCAATTATATCAGTAGCTCGATTAATCTCACGCTTCTAAATTTTAATTTTTGTTTTCCTCTCACACGAAAAACAGTTGTTGACATTACATAAAACTAACGAACTTCTTTTTATTAAAATGTGTTTATTTTTTCTCTTAATTAGTAATAAGCATGCAGTTAAACAAAGAACTAATGCACGCAATATCCCAAAACTTTAGATTCTGACAGACGTTCATATAAAATACATCTGATTAGTATTTGGTTTATATCGCTCAACAGATGGCGCATTATTTATAATTACTTCAATAGCCATATCGCAAGAACTGATGCATGGATTTTATTCAAGCTTCAAATTCAGTTAGTACCTGATAAAAAATTGAACCTGATTAGTTTTCGGTGTACATCACACAACATATGGCGCTGTTACACAGTTTTGTTTAGATTATGCCTTGGCTCTATCTCAAAAACTAATGCATGGATTTTCATCAAACTTCAGATTCAATTATAAGTTGACATAAGTTGTTGCTGACTAGATTTTGGTTTAAAACTCTTAACCGGTGGCGTTGCTTTTTCAGGAAGTATTAACATGCACAAGATAGAAGAAAGTTTTGGGATTGCCACATCTGACTAGTTAATAAATGTTTCGTAATCGAAAAAATCAGCTTCACCAGTGACTTAGAGTATATAATGCGGATTAAATAACAGGGTGGCGAGTGGTCAGGGAAAAGCACAGTCAAAAAGGTGTTAAATACCAGTATTTTGCTGAAAAGAAATTTGCCTTTACATTATTTAAAATATTTTAGTTAAGAAAATAGGGTGGTTTTCCCTGACCACTCGCCACCCAAGATAAATTAATTTCATTCAATCTTTCTATAGTATATAAAAAGTACCGTTACATATTAGAAGATATTATATTGTTTATGTAATTTTATTTTGATAATGTTCGAAAATTGAAAAAAAATGTTTCTTTGGGATTTTGAATGTTTTTTAGAAGAAAAAATAGCTAAATTTGAAACAATTGTGATAGATTGAGTTTTCAACTGTCTTCGATATTCTCATTTTTAACAAAAGAAAAAGAAGGTTAATAAAGATTTAAGTCTGTGGCGCATTGCATTTTGATTCTGTAAAATTCTTTTTGTGTATTTTTGTTATAGCAACTGCCCAGTTTTATTTGCGATGTACCGAAGAAGAATACAAACGTTATGCATGTAAATGATTTTAAAACTTGTGTAAGTCCCAGTGTGACTTAATAACGTTGGAAATGAAGTGGGGTATTCGTCATAAATGTTAATCACAAAATCGTCACAAACAGGCAATTTTCACAAAACTGTCACAAAATCACTTCACAACATTGTCATTTTGTCCCAGAATAATCACAGTGTTAATGACAATTTCGTCACAAATGACACATATTTCACAATTTTGTCACTCCGAGATTTCTCAAAATGGTAACAATGTGACTTCACAATTAAGCTCTAAAACGACCATAACGACTTCACATTCTAGTCACTGCTGTGTGTGCGTTAACTTATCACAAGACGCCAGTGATATATATAAATAGAATTAAAATGAAATCACATGAGAGAAAAATTAATGTTAACAAAAAGTATAAAAATATGAAACGTGGGGATGAGAATATAAAAACAGAAAAAATGTCAATGCGATAGGAAATCGACATAGGAGCTTCATATCAATCATTTCAGGTATAAGATCTAAAAATCTAATCTATTATTAAGCTCCTAATATCATAGCTAAAAATTCAGGATTGTTGAACTACATTAAGGCAATCAAGTAATAAAAGAACGAAAACAAATCATCAAGGAAAATATATATATATACATATATATACAGTGTCCAGTAAATGACTGACCCATTTTAAAAGTAAATAACAAAAAAAAAAAAAAAAAAAAAAAAAAAAAAAAAAAAAGAGATAAAAATGCGCGGTTTGCTGCATTGTTATTCGAAAATGAATAAATTTTTAGATATACTCTATCTTAAAATAGTTCGAAATTCGGCCAACAGATGGCGCTGGCGGCAACAACAGGCTGTCGAAATTCAGACATTACTCTAGTTTTCATTTACATGAGCTTTTCGTCTGATTTCGCAAAGTCGAATCTCAGTCGACATGTTAAATCGACACTCTACTCACCTGCAGAAATAGAGTTTGTTAGATGGAAAGAGATTTAAAATAATATTTATAATTGAATAATGTCTGTTTACTTATTAAAAACTAAAATATATTCATTGACTTTTCGCACATTTACCATAAGTACATTCTATTCAAATTTGTTTTTGTAATCCGTTAACTGATTCTCTTTTTATGTACAATAAATTAAAAATATCGGATAAACACCGCTTTTTTAAGCTAAAAAATCTTAATATTTAATCTAAACATTTCTTCCATTAAAAAGTATTAAATGGTATTAAAAAAAAATTAGTGATATCAAAAAGCTTTAAGAGATGGATCAAGCAAACTGTTCTTGCCTATACGAGATATAGTAAAATCAGAAGTTAAAAAAATAGTACGCAAATAGTGGTGGCAAGTTAAGTGCCTAAAATAAAAGCGGGGCAGTGACTTATAAATCGACACATAAAAGCATATTAAACCTTAGAATAAAGGTCCGTCTATATGTCGTCTAAAACAAATCCTGTGTTAAACATAAAAAATATTGTTCACGACGAAGAAAGTAACATACAAAACTGCCTGCTAAGACGCAAACCTGTCTAAAACGACATATTTTTCATTTTTCCCCAAACCGAATTCATCCCTACGTTACATTCATATTTTGACATTTAACATATCTGAAAATTTTATTACGAAAGCCACGACAAATTTTAAGATGCTTTTTACACACAACCCTTCCTCTACTTCCAATGATTGCAAACGCATCTACGCTGAAATGGAAGGATGCTTAAAAAGAAAAAAAACGACTTACCTGTTTTTATATCCAGTGAGTAGCTTTTTTTAAAAATTTCATCACAGAAGGCATAATAGATACTGAATCAGCGTAGAATCATGATAAGACTACTTATTTTAGTTCAATTTTATAAATAAAAAAATTACCAAATTACTGGAACATTAGTGTTTTTCATATATAATTTTCAAAAAGTTTTTAGAATCATTTTAAAAAAATAATGTTCTTTTTTTCAAATCAGATGCAGGAGTAATTTATAGAATTCTTCTTTCCCTTCTTTTGCTCATGAAGAATAATTAAGGAAAGGGGGGGGAGAGGACGAAAAATATATTTCAGTATCTGTGATGCTCTTTGTAATGAAATTTTGAAATGGGGTAACTCGCAGGATATAGAACATATACAGTGGGGGGGGGGTTTTTGTTTGTTTGTTTTTAAGCATCCTTCCATTTCAGCATAGATGCGTTTGCAAACAGTGGAAGAAGAGGGAATAGTGTGTATATAAAGCATCTTAAAATCTGTCGTGGCTTTCGTAATAAAATTTTCCGATATGTTAAATGTCAAATATGAATATAATGTAGGGATGAATTCGATTTTCGGAAAAAATGAAAAATATTTCGTTTTAAACAGGTTTCCGTCTTAGCAGCTAGTTTTGTATATTACTTTCTCATACTGTATATTCAATATATTATTTTTACGCTTAAAACAGGATTTGTTATAAAAGGATTCCTTCATTCTAAGGTTTATTATATTTCTATGTGCCAATATATAAGTCACTGCCCCGCTTTTTTTAAACAGAGAACTTGCCAACACTATTTCCGTACCATTGTTTTAACCACTTAGATGATTTCGAAGCACGTCGCAGGCAAGAAAAGTTTGCTTGATCCATCTCCTAAAGCTTTTTGACATCACTCATTTTTTTGTAAGATACAATTTCATACTTTTTAATGGAAGAAATGTTTAGATTAAATATTAAGATTTTTAAACTTTAAAAAAAACAGTGTTTATCCCATATTTTCAATTTATTGTACGTAAAAAAAGAATCAGTTAACCGGTTAAAAAATTTTTTTTTTGAATACTATTTACTTGTGCTAAATGTGTGAAAAGTTAATGAATATTTTGTTCGTTTTTATTAAGCATAATATGCATTATTCAATCATAAATATTATTTTAAATTTCTTTTCATCCAACAAACTCTATTTCTGCAGGTGAGTGGAGTGTCGTATTAACATGTCGACTAAGATTCGACTCTGCGAAATATGCCAAAAATCTCATGAGTATGAAAACTAGAGTAAGGTCTGAATTTCAACAGCATGTTGCCACCGCCAGTGCCATCTGCTGGTCAAAATTCGAACTATTTTAAGAAGGTGCATATCCAAAATTTTTTTGATTTTCTGATAACAATAAAGCAAACCGCACATTTTTATCTCAAACCGTTTTTATGTTATTTAAATTAAAAATGGATCAGTCATTTATTGGACACCCTGTATGTATGTCGAGCAAAAAAGAAAAAAAAAAATAATAATAATAAAAATAATAAGATTAGATGTTCCGAAACTCAAAATGTAGTTAACTGCATATTCGGTGTTATATAAAAAAACACTTTCTGATTAAGAACTTAAAGATAGGAACAAAATGCATATTTAGATCAGAATGAAGCATTTTGTATTTTTGACTAAATAAGCGATTTGCAGCCCTGATTTGCTATATATATTTTTTTTCTATTCTTTCCTCATTAGATCTATTATATACTGTAAATGCTTTTGCAAATAATTTTGATTCGCCATGTATATGTATGTAATTCAAACATTTTGCAAATATAATTATAGAAATTACGAAAAATCAAATACGTTATATTAAAAATTATATTTTACATTTGAGCATTGTTATGTGTCATTTGGTGACATTCTTTGCACAAGATAAAATATGTAAAATACTATGTGAACAAATGGAATGAAAAGTATGAAGAGCATGAAGAGAAAAGGTTTTTCTAAAATCGTTCTCAAATATAAAAGAGAAAATTAGATGAAACGCTTATGTGCAGACAATAGACATTGCCCATAACTCACGAAGCATACTGTAACTGAACTATGAATTGAATGAAGTCGTAAAAAATTTCAAATTCCCTGTCCTAGAAGAATGGTATTTTCTCCTAGGTCGATACTGTCCAACAAAATGGGTGGCATCAAGTTTTCTTTCTTCTATGCGTGATCACGAAGAGCTTTCTCTTTATATCTCCCAAACAATGTTACAAAGAAATATCTATTCATAGCTTAGCTAAAGCATTCGGATTTTGCTAACCAAAGAATTCTTTTCGAGCAATACCTTATACAATATAATAAAAAAATACATGGGGTATCAACGTAAGGCAACAAAAAGTATTTGTTGAGAAAATAATTTTTAAGTGATTTTTGTGGATTCTAATATTTTATACAATAAAGTACAAGGAGAAATTTCAGTGACTTGTAGAATAAATTTAAAATACTACTGTAAAGAAAACATAGACTCTACAAAATAAAAGTGAAACGGAGAGCTAAAAAAAATAAAGTTCATGTTTTATTATGTTAGGAAAATTAAAATGCTTTTAATGATACTTTTCTTACATACGTATGAAAGTATCACTATCTATTTCGAACTATTTGTTGTTTTCGGGAAAATATTTCACGTAATATTTAAATTCGGTTATATCACATTGAGTTATAATAAAAATATATTATTCCAACTTGATTTCGTAAATGTCCATATTCAACCTAATTTTTTATTATAATAAATTTATATTTATATATATTTCACGAAGTATTTTTTAATTATTGCTAAATTATTGCATTTTTTACATTTTATATTTTATAGCACTTTTACACTGTATGATTTAAACATCCTTATAGAAAGTTTAAGGGGTTGCTTATACTATACAAAAAATTTTCATTTTTATACGCCTAAAATATGGGATTCATCGCTTGGAAGTTATTTTCAAGTTTCTAATAGTGATGCAGTTCTGTACTAGGAAGGGATTAGTAATGGCCAATTCCATGCGAATTTGTTTGTCTGTTACACAGCTGTAAATTGCTATGCTTGTTGGCCACCGGTATTTTCGAAAAGTTTGTTCGTTTTATTCAATTGATGAGATATCATCGACAAAATAAGTCATATCTTTCCGATATAAAATACTGGTAGCCAAAAATCATGGTACGTAACAGACAAACAAGTTTGCATGGAATTGCCCTAATGCAAATAATTCATGTATTAATGCAAATTCGTAAGTGTGATTCTGCACAATGTTCGTAAATGATTAACAAAATAAGTTATTTATAAACAGACAATCGAGTTTTGGCATTTCTAAAAGTAAAATAGTGTCATAAGTAGAAAACAGAACTTTTCAAAACTTCCATAACTTTATACGCATTATATATGGAATAAAAATAATTTTGGCATCAGAAAAAAATGATCGTTTTTCCTTGAATTTGTTTACGAATATTACAACGACAATTACGAATCCGATAATTGTTTACTATAACTGGTGTTTATTTTTATTATTTAAACAGATGAATTTGAATAAATAACGAACTATTTGTATGATCCTTCTTTTAAATTTATTGATGTAAGAAATGTTTTTGCAAGGGATATTACAAACCCCATATTTATGAACAAAGGGAATAACTCATTTATCATAGAAAGAAAAATAATTATAATGAAAAGATTAAAACAACAGTGAAGTTAAAGATTTTAAAATTTTTATGTCTATTGAGTCAAAATTTGAAAACAATGAGGATAATTTCAAATTATGGGAATGAAATATTTTTCTATTAGTAAGATAGCAAAAAATCCCATTTCTCCCACAGATTCTAATTTTAATGTCCATAACAAAAAAAAAAAAAAATTCCGCTACATATACTAGTATAATCAAAATCATTTATTCATGCAAACATGCATCGACACTATTTACTGTAATTTTAGTTATACCCTGAATTACTTCATTTAGTACTATGTACTACATTTTGACTATCAATACTTCCAAGTGAATTCGAGCTCAATTTTAAATGTTTTAAGCTAAAAGAAAGAAGAATGATTTCAAATTTGTTTTACTTCATAGAAATTTGAAAATTTACAGTAGGTATGTTTATCAATCATTTTTAGAATCAATTAATAAAAAAAATGAGATAGTAGGATAGTTGTCCCTGATATCGCACCACTGCCTGATATTGCATCCCTCATGATTTCTTCAAGTAGAGGCAACCGCCTAGCCAAAATGTGTTTTACTAATGCCTAGACACAAGGCATCAACATGGATCAGCGCCTTGGTTAAATACGCAGTTGCGTTTAGTGTCTGCTATTTTTCTGACGTTTTATGCAAGCTAATTTTTTTTTACATCACTTTACAGTGAAAAATCATGTAAGTGAAATTAAGTACTATTCTTAATCATAGCTGCCAACTTTCAACTAATCTTCCGGAATACCTGGATTAGTTTGATCCAGGTTAACGTCATTTCAAACCAGAAAATATATTTCATAAATCTTTATTTATTTAATTTCAAGACTGTTAGTGGAACATACTTAATTTCATTTCTTTGAAAAATTTCTGGTTCGAAACTCACTAAACCAGGGTCAAATTAACGCACGTATTACGGATAATCTATGTCAGGTTGGCACCTATGTTGTTAATTATTGTAAAGTTAATACAACTACATAATCATGTAGTTTAACTAGATATAGTTATAAGGCCCTTTCTATTCTTAGTTTCACCATTACAATCTGTTATCTTTACTACAATGTTTAATTCTGCCAAATATTGCATCCCTACTGTAGCCCTAATATAACTCTGTGCTACATTACACAAACTATTTTATTTAAGGGTCTAAATGTCAACGTTCTTATTTATGAAGGCATTTCTAAGACACTATTAATGAATATATATTTTTCATTTGAATAGAAACATATTCAAAGATTCAACATTTTGCAGTGGTTGACTCTCCTGAGACTTCTTTCCAATATGAAAATCCAGAAGATTTTGTCTCATCATCAATAACAAGTTGTCCAGATGAAACAATTCAAAATAGCAGATACAATCTGAGTAGTATCATGAGTCTATAGTCTAGAACCACCTGTAAACAAGAGTGACAAATTTAACCGAATAAGTTCAGTTATGTTTTTTCCTTGCCTTAATCAAATAGTTGCAATTTTTGTTTTATGGATATGAACCCTTTGCCGCAACTGAAGGGAAAAACATTCAAGTAAACAAAGACTTCCAATTTGCTCAGCAACTCTTATAAGCATCCCATATAAAGTAAAATTTAGGTGCGATATTAGAAAAACTTTTTCCAAAAATTCTGAATGCATCTTTCATGATTTTATACTTTTTTGTTTTTTATAATATGGGCTATTGAACTGGTTGTATGCTGTACGAAGAACACGCCAAAGTTATTAGTTAAACTGAAAAATTCCAAAAATATATAAAATTTTAAAAAGGAGTGCGATATTGCGGACATTACTCCTATTAACTTATGCTGTTACATAACCAGGTGTTTCCATTTTGTATGAAAATATAAATAGAATGCCTTCATAGGAAGTCAGAGTGATTACGAATGTAAACTAAATAGTAAATTTTCAGATCGAACTGAGTGAAAAGGGTAATCTGGTTTTGACAATGTGTTAGTATGCAGTCATAAGTGTAAATATGAATTTTCACACTGTAAAAGACACATTTCTTGCAATGTAGAAATTGATAGGCAATTTTTATGATGTACTTGATTTCTTTAACGTTCGCATTAACTTTAATATATATGTAAACACGAGAGATAGAAAATAAATTTTCCCGGGGGAGACATTTCAGATTCTCCCTTAAATGCCCCACCAAATTTACTGGCTTCATACCGCATTCCCATTTACTGATCTCACAGAGAAACGATGTTCTATACTATGATATTACGAGTATGTGCATGGCAGCCAACAGAACGCAATATTCGCCGTTAATTACACTGCAATATCCTAACTTTTACACATGTTATTTCACTTCAGTAATTAGAAGAATGTATTTAAGAAAAGAATATAGAAGACTACAAAGTATAATAAGTTGTTCAAATTTCAAATAAAGTTACCTATATTTATTAAATCGCCTGAATTAATTTACATCCCATTTCTTAAATAATCTTGTGTGTACTTCACTGATTGATTTTATAATAAAGGCAAACTAAATTTATTGTTCGCATGAAAATATAAAACACTATATTGAAATATCACACACAAAATATTTTTTAAACTTTTAATTGACCTAAATCACAATAAACTTTCATAAGTCAAAGGTTTTAATTGTTGTTTGTGAACCAAAATTATGTTTACTCAGTCAAAAACAGAAAAATATTTTGTAAAATGCTTTGAAACTTTCCGTTCAATTTTTCTACATCTTAATGGCAAATTAGAAATTTTCGTTGAAATAACAGCATAAAAACTGACTAATTAATCCCTCTTAGTGTGTCTATTACAATATTCTCTTTTGATATTTTTTTTCTTTTCATTTTAAAATTACTTCTTGCAGCTAAAATCAATAGACATGTCAAAATAACGCATAATTAATCTTTAAAATAAAACGTCCGCATTTAGTTACAAATACAAGGTAATTATTTTTAGAAACTGTGCCGATAGTTGGCATTGTTAGTAATTGACTATTATGTTTCTCTGCATTTAAATTTTTATCTATTTAAAATTAAACTGAAGAGTCTGATTCTACAAGATGAACTGATTTCTTATTTCTTTCTCAAATTTAATTGCTTAAAAAATTACACAAATATTTAACGAAAGTATCATTTTTAAAGCAACGTTTCAATTGTTTTAGTTAATGCAAAATATTTTTTGTTAGTTGACAGTTAAAAGGATTAATGATATTTGAAGGCAACATGTATTGAAAAAAGAAACACTTTGAATAAAAAAAAATAATAATGATGTCAAACATGTAGGAAAAAATCGGAACATATTTTGAAAAATTTTAAAGAAAATAATTTACGTTTTAATTTTAATGTTAAATATTGTATTAAATTACGATTATCAAACTCATATAAATAAACGATGAGGGGTTCCTAACTAATGATACATGCGGAGCGTGGACAAAAAAATCACACTACGATGGTGATAAAATTATTAATGTATTGTCCTTAAAAATTAATGAAAAAATTAAGCTTTAGTTAAGACAGAAATTTATATCTCATATATTCTTAAATGCTATTTTTAATTTTGAGACAAGTTTTACGAAGTAATGTGTGAGCAAGTTAAATTTTATAAATTTTTAAACGGATACGAAGAACAAGCTCAAAGCATTTTACAATTTAATTTAGAAAGTTTTAATCAATTTTAAATTCATCGTTACAAAATTATAAATACTACCATAATGTAGCAGAAATGATTAGAGAAGAATAATGCAACTCGTCGTTGCCAAGAATTTTGTGAATCTTTTGGTTGTCTTCAAACACCGTTAGGAAAAAGATAGCATATAATATTTACAAAAAGATTTCAAAATAAAAAAATTTCCGCATTTTCTGTCCTTAAATTTGGGGGGGAAATGTTTCTGTTAATTCCTTAAACGAATAGAGATTTCTGAATGGTTCAACTTTAAAATTTTCTGGCGATAACGAAAAAGTTTCCCAAATCGCATGTAAATACGAAATTATTCTGAATTTTTCCTATACGTTCTTTCTTCTAAAGAAACATTGATTCTTTAAGAGCAGATAATACAAAGTCTTTTTGCTATTAAAATTTAACATACAGCAGGATTACTGTGTCGTTTAGCTTTAGATAATTGTTTTAATTAATTTATCAGATGAGATAGGTAAAGTTGCCTGAAAGATGGTATAACACACCATACATTTTAATATCTAAATTGACATAGAAAACCACAAATTAAAATAGACGATCGACTAGAAATTATGCGTTCTTTCTGTTTGTGCTAAAAAAAATATGTGCTAACTGAAGTGGGGAGTTTTTGTTGGGACAGAAATAGTACCAAACTCTGAATTTTTCAATACGAACATTCACTTTTGACAACTTAATTGGTATTTTTGTTAAATAATATCTTAGGTTGTTAATCTGTCCAGTAATTTATATATTTAAATGTTTGAAATATGGATCCCCTACTGTTAAACACATTAATAATCACTGAAAAACAGATTGCAATGTGGGTGATTTTTTAAGCATAACCATAGTACTATTTCACGGAATCGGCTATAATTTTGGAGAATCATTCCTAAAGCACATTATTCTAGGTAAATTTTTATCTTAGAATATCAAAAGGGAAGTCATTTAGTAAAATAGGTTAGGATTTATGTAGGCTTAAAGCTTTGAATTCATAAGGTTAAACAGCTTGCAATGCAGGTAGTCTATTAATCATAAATGAAGAAATACTTGGAAGAATAAAGTCTTATTTTGATTTCTTATATTTGAAATTTCGAACATAAAAGTCGATTTCTGTTTAAAAAATATATAGGTTACGGTATATTCTCGTGTATGTTTCGTATCTTTTCAGAAATAAATTAAAAAACATATATCTTCTTAAAATAAGTTTTATAAAAAACTAACATTTCTATGCATTGAAACTTTGACTTTCGATATAGGTGATATTCGAAAAATTTAGCAGGCAAACGTTCGGAAATTTTGTCATTTGTGATGACCGACAATATCCATGATTACTGTTTTTTTTGAAAAATCATTAGAAGAAAAAACTAATATATTACATATAATATTAGTGCAAAATTTTGTATCACTTAATTTGATTTCATACGCGAAAAAATACCATTAAATTTTTGAGTTGTATATAACTATTATTTACATAAATTTCTTCTTCATTTGATCTCATGAGTTACTGAAAAGTTCTGCTCTCAAAGCTGGAGATAGTGGGTTCTAGAGCACTGGCACTCATCAGTATTTTGATGTTTTCTGTGGTTTTCTCCGAACCTTGCCTTAATACATGTAAGGTACGAAGTAAGAAAGACCCCCTACGGAAGGAATCCCTTCTCGGTCCTATACCTTTAATATAAATAATCGGCCATCATAACACCAACACCTTCTTTGTTTCATGAAGTTTTTAGATGGTGATAAAATCCAATCACTACACAAAAATGCGTTTAACATAAAGAAAATTTTGAAAATTACTGCATTTAAAATTTATGAATATTTTATGAAAGTTAGGGGGTATTTTATTCATTAAAAAGGAGATCAAAGCGATCAAAAAACATCAGAGTCTGGTAATCTTTTTGAAATCACCTTATATTTTACTTATTTGATTTGTATCTTGTGTGAAGAAGTCGGCCGAAGTTTCACCCGTCTCAGCATGTATATACATTGAGTTCATATACAATACATAATTTTTTCTTGTGTTTTTATTAGAACTATTAAATTAAGATAAAAAATAAAAATAGCATTATGATGAGTTAAAAGGCATTCTCACATATTTATAAGCGACACTTTGATTAAAAAACTTAGCATTAGTGCACGTTATAGTACTACGTACGTAGCGTTCTTACAGTACAACCTTTCACTACACCATCCAAGTCTGTTCTGTCTAGCCTTGCAAGTTAGCATACTGTGATTACTTTTTTTTTTCTTTTCATGCCCTCGCTATGCGACTTCCACGTTCTCGAGCATTTTCTAGACACGCAACATCTCTTTGACGTGTCAAAATTTTCCTTTGTTGTATAGTTTACAGGAGCGCAGATAACTGTGATATGTATTTCTACATATCTATCAACAAACGTATTTTTCATTTCTTGGGAATATTTCCTGAATTTACTTGGTTATTCTTGTACTGAAAATACGATGTCACACTTGTAAAACATTTCATCCTTTTTGTACACTGTAAAAAAAATCCGTTATATTTACGTCTTGCAATGTTGCCAGCAGTTTTTGCCGTAAATTTAACGTATTTTTTTTACAATGTATTTGAGTTGTGCTTTCTAAATAAAAAACATTAAGACTCAAAAAAAGCTGAGATACTAATTAGTTATCTGGTATTTCATCTTCCCATTTTATATCAATTGTAGAAAAGTTAGAATTATAACACAACCTTATTTTCGTTTGTTAGAATACCATCTCGGAAAGAATTATGCATTCTTTATTTTTTTCTGATTTGAAAAGTAGACAGGAATTTTACTGATGCACATGGGTTCAAAAACATTAGATTAATAATATTCACACATTCATAACTGTAATAAAATAATAATAATGCGTTTCAGTTGATTGCTTATATGTTTAGCGAACTTATTTCAATTTTAACCATTTTAGAAGAAATAACTGTGTTTCTCAAACTCTTATTTTAAACTCACATCAGAGTTTTAATAAAAAATTCATATGCAAATAAAAAAGAAAGTTGATCTGTAAATTTTTTTCATGAAACCTATGAAATATTAGTAAGTATATTTCATATAAAAGCGCCTGTATACTAATTTTCATTGTGAATAAGACAAGAGCATTTTTGAGATTCTTTTTAAGATTTTTCTGCCTTCACGTATTTAAATCTTTAGTAGTAATTATGCAAACATCTGTTTTATTTTTAAATTTAATTGTTTGTGTTAATATATTACATCAATAGTAAAGAAAGTAAATGTAACATCATATAACTGTGATTGTTTGCAAGATATACATTATATTTCTTCACTATTATCTTCTATTAATTATATAAATATATCATTTATAGAAGAAAAGGAAGTCCAAATTCATCACCATCGATCTCTTTCTGTCTTTTAATCTATATAGATAAAATAAATTTGTATATGTGTACATGCACAAACACGCGCACAAACATCATCACGTACCTATATCTTTTCCAGCTGTAGTTTTCCCACGTGTATGAGACCCTTCTTGATGCTGCTCAGATCCAAAAAGGAAATTTTCTTGCCGGAAAATTCTTGAGCCAAGAGATTCGAGAGCGTTAAAAAAGGTGTTGTCTTAACAAATGAAAGAAAAGAAGTTTATACAGGGTCGCGTTAATCCCCGTGGTTCAAGAGAGTATCTATTCAGGTGTTTCAACTTCCATTCCTTTTTATTTGAAAGCGGAAAAGGCGGAAGAGCTACCATAAATTTTAATATGCTGTACCGAGATAGTTTTGAATATAAAAATGTTTCGGCATATAAGCAGGGAAAAAAAGCAACGGGTGATATGTTATGTAAATTTATTTTTCATGGTATGTTAACCAAAAGTAGTGTTTAATTCTAAGTAAAAAATGGAAAATGTTATATAAAAAGTAATTTTAAAGCGAGTATACATTTAAAATTCCCATTGAGCTGAAATAATTATGCTAAACATTTCCATTTAATAAAAATTTAAAGTAAGAATATCTTTTAATTGAGAAAAAAGATAATACTGAAAGTTGACAATAAAAAAGATAAATTTTAGAATTAAAATTTAGCTGTCAAAAGAACATTTAATTATGTTTTTTGAATAAGATAAAGAATTTGTGCAAATCATTGATACGCAGAATTATGTTAATTTTTATCTTTGAAAATTTAACTAAATGAAAGAAAGGAAAAAACATAATAATGCAGAAACAGAAGTTTTTCATATTAATATAACGGTTATTATATTAATTATTATATTATTATATTATTGTATTATACATTAATTATTATATTATTATATCATTGTTTTCTTAAAATATTTAATAAGAAAATACTGTCAGTAATATTGTCAGTACTATAAAATTTCTGTTGCTCTAGAAGTGAAGTAGATGTGTATGCGAGAACTTTCTTTAGATATAAAAGTGCACTGGCCCAGAGAACAAACAATTGCGAATATTGTGATAATATTGATTTGCTATTTCTTTGCCAATATTGACCATATGAAGGAAATCAAACACAGGGCTCACAGAAATTCTGCAATTAAATATGTGAAGATTAATATATTCACATAATAGTCTAGTGGTCCAAAAACGGTCCATAATTGTCCAGAGTTTAATAATAATAATGATAACGAAAAACCTGACTTAATTTTAAAATTTATTATAAAATTAAAATTTTGCCCTTTCTTTCCTCAAACCGTCCAAGAAGGAAGTCAGTATTAAAATTATCGCAAAATAAAATACCGTATTTTCGGGTGTATAGTCCGCGGCTTATACAAGGAAAAACCTCTCAAAAAGCCGCTGCGGCTTATACACGGTGCGGGTTATACAAAGATATTTTTTTAAAAATTGGAAATCGTGATATTTTTTCTACAATTTTTAAACCTTAAAAAATTTGAAAAAACATCGAAATTTGTAAATTTTTTCGCTATGCCTTGAAATTTAGAGAGTTCTCCCATGTTTGTAAAGGCTTTTTTTTACTGCTTAAATACAGTTATTTCTGGATTTGGAAGAACTGTCGTAACTATCGTGAAGTATTGCACTGATAGATGTATAATAACCATTGTGTTTGTATAGTACAAAATCCAAAATCCGGAACCCTTCCAATCTCGACAATTCTGAATTTAAAATCATTTTTAGTTTATTTTAAAAAAAATAATCTACCGATTCTGTTGCAAATAAACAAAAAAAAGTGCGTGATTTATATAATTTCGGAACGATTCAGAGCAGTCGTTCTTTTTCGAAAAGATTCCGAGGAATTGTTCCTTTACAGAGTCGTTTCATTTCGGAAGGAGTTTAAGGAATCGAACTTTTCCGGAGTCGTTTCATTGCAGATAGAGTCCGAGGAATCGTTCCTTTTCGGAGTTGGTACCTTACCCTGTTGCAAAGAATAAAAAAAGTGCGTGATTTATGTCATTTCGGAACGATTCAGAGCAGTCAGTCTTTTTCGAAACGATTCCGAGGAATCGTTCCTTTACAGAGTCGTTTCATTTCGGAACGAGTTCTAGGAATCGAACTTTTCCGGAGTCGTTTCATTTCAGATAGAGTCTGAGGAATCGTTCCTTTTCGGAGTTGGTGCATTTCGGAATCGATTCCGAGGATTCGATCCTTTTGGGAACCAATGACCTAAGATACGTATACATTTTATGTCCGAAATTTTGAATTTATCACCGATTTTTTTTTTAATTTTCGGATATTTTTTTTTAAAATATCACGCTTCTTTGAAAAAAAAATGCGCGTAAACGCCGCATTGTTTGAAATTTTATCTTACGTAAACGCCGCGGCGTTTCATCTGAAAATTACGGTACTGATAAGCTTAATTTTTTAGCCCAATTACTGTAGATAATATGCATCACGAAAAAATTTGGTAAATTTGTGTTAAAAATTATGACTAATGGCTTCTAATTTCGAACCCTGGTCGAAATATACGTTCGTAAATGGTGTATAGCCCGCGGACTATACACCGATGCATCTCCGCGGGTTATACACGAACTTTTTTTTATTGCACTGCTCGATTTAGGGGTGCGGGTTATACACAGGGTACGGTCTATACACCCGAAAATACGATACGCCATAAAATAATACTTAAAAGTCTGTAGACGTTTCTGACAAACATCTGTCCTCCTCAATACTGTATAAATTCACAAGTCATAAAGGATGATATCAGAAACAACTTACAGAAGGATTATTAATGTTATAGGTTTGAGGTAGGAGCTGCAGCTATGTGCCGGCATGACTTCAAATGATCAGAGTTCCATTGAATAAAGTAAGAAAAAAACGCTGCTAATAACGATGAAGGTTTACAAATCATTAGGGAAAAAAAACACTCTAACAAAAATGAATTTACAGCACTATCACAATTCAGAAACACAGAAGGAACAATGTAAAAACAATTAAAATCAAAGTGAACGCCGAAGCAAAGTATGTACTTAAAAGGAGCATCACCAGCTTCGTTTAAGGTTGCAGGCATATGCGTCTTTTCACCCGGTCCACTGAATTTTACAAAAAGTGTTTATGCCTTTTGTATAGGACCCTTTTGCTGTTTCTTTATTGTACAATGAGGGAAATAAACAAAGAGTCAGGAGATAAGGAGCAGAGTAGCCCGGTAGCAGAATAAAAGCAATAAAAGTCAAATAGTCATAAAAGTCAATTTTCAAAAGTAGAGTAATTTAATTAGAATTTATCACATGAATACTATGGGATTCGCGACTAGTTTAAATTGAGTTGATCTTTCAATACGCCTCACGTGTCTTTAAAAGTTAATCAAAAACCTGTTTTGAATAACGCGACACGGACCAAGGTACATTGTAACTTTGAGAACTGTTTTCGAAGCACGCTTAACACAGTGCCAAGTTTAAACTTTGAACAATGGTTTTGTTAGTAAAAAGAAAAGATTATTACTACACTGAATTTCATTTTATGAAATAAGAAATGAAGTTTAACTATATAAAAATTTTACTGTCAGTACGTCGTCATGAACATATTAGGATACATTTAAGAAAAAGCTATTCACGTTATACACGAATCCAATATTTAATATTATTTAGACTTCACATCTCCTTGAACGTTGATGGTACAATAAATCCTATCTATGTATGAGTAAATAAAATTTATAGATTTCAGGATTGTCTATTTATGTACCAAAACATACATAAAAAGCTTCCATAAAAGGCAGTTAAAAAGAGTTTTTTCCCAGATACTTGAAATTTTAATTTTCCTTATTAGCTTAAAGATTATCGATTATTAGCTTAGGTCAAAATATTTTTTCAAGTTATTTTGTATAGCTCTGTTAGCTCTATTTAAATAAGAACTGAATCTATGTATGGATTTTTACCAAAATCTGTTACCTTGATGCGCCCGCGACTTGAGTTTTTCCTTTTTGCTCATTTTGTATGATGTGACACATACCCATTTACACTTTTCTAGTATATGCAGCTATACCCAACCCAAGGATATATAGTTTTTTAGAAAGTTTTATTCTTTTTTGAATGATTTTTTTTAGTAATAATAGTTAATAAATCCATATATTTGTTGTACGGAACCAGCGCGAATACTATTCGCACTTGAGCGTTTATTTTGATTTAATCTTAACGTTAATTTAATTTAATCATAACTTTTTACTAAACTGAAGATGCACAAAGGTTTGCTTGAAGCATCTATAGGCTTTTATATGTTTTAAATGTGATTTTCTAGTGTATTAAATTGTCTGGTTTAAAAGTGAAAGTTTTAATATAGTCAGTTTGATCAATCATATTATGCTTATCTTAAAAGAAAGTTAGTAACTCTCATAATTCACTATGCGCATCAACTAGTTGCATATAATGACATTTAACAGTAAAAATTTGCACGCACAACACTTTATTTAACCTATCAATACACTAATTGGATAGTAGACGATCCAAGTTGTTGCGAAGTTACCATACTGGCATAATGTTCACAATCACAACGATGACGAGAAACGGCACATATATTAGATATATATGACATGAAGTTTTCCTTATACAGTGTGTCTGAAGCACATTGATTTCAGATTTTATTCCTTAAATATTGATCTTAGACATACATTATAAATTACGAAGTTAAGTGAAACAGGGTACAGAATTTTATTAAATTGATTAACCTCTTTTCATGGGGATTCAGTTTGAAGAAAGAAAAAAATTATCTTTTTCCCGGCATTCGCACAAAAATTTTTTCCAATTAGTAAAATGCATCAAACATGCTGTAAGTTTATGAATAATCATAAAATGCCGCAAAGATATGCGCAAAGAAATTTATTATTAATTATTTGCAATAGAAATGTTGCAAAGACAAAGTTGGTCAGAAGTTAATCATAAAGTAAAATGTAATTTTTTACAATTAGAGTGTAGATGACGCAAAGTTTAAATGCACCATAATCAAATAAAATACGGCTCTTTTATATAGTTTTATTTACGAATTTACAAAACTATGCATCCTGAAAAAAAAGTAAAATTTTACACAAAGAATTGCAGAATAAACTTGGAAATGACACAGTCCATTAATTTGAATTATGTCAGTCGATTTGTGAATGGTCCCAAAAAAGACGATCATCCGAAATGATTTTTTCCCCTTATAGTCCAGCCATTTGGTGCTCAATGAGGACAAATAAATGCAAGTTTTGGTGTAGTTTTGATATTTGGTGCCTTTATGTTTTTTGGGTCGCTGAACACGAATCTGGTGTTATCCAACAAAATTTTTCCCCAAAAACAAGTTTTTTTGGCAAAAAACATGTAAAAAACGTCACTTTTCTTTGTTTTTTCTAAATAACTTTACAATTATGCATTTTACATAAAAGTTCTGAATAAAAATTAAAGAGGACAAAATTTCCCACATTTTATGTATTTAAAGTTTTTTCTCTGATCAATGGTTTAGCTTTGACAGTGCCGCAAAAATCGGTGTGAAAAGCAAACAATTCTGAAAAACGGTTATTACGGTACTGTACGTCGATGAAACGTAAAAAAGAACCATTCTACGCATATTTTGACTCATAAATAATACTATAAATCTGATGTTCTTTGTTTCCTTCATAACTAAAAAATAATTAACAAGAAAGAAAAATCATGCGTTAAGCATAGATTATGAACCACTTTCTAACACTTCATGAAATCTTTAACAAAACTTTGTTATTTAAGGAAATAAAGTTATTGTATATAGCCAAATGTGTATTCCAATACTTTTAAACAACCCTGCATTTGATCTGTCGGTTGAAGTATACGTACTATATAATGAGGAAATTCAGTTTCTCAAGAAAATATCTAGCAGGTTGAAATTTCTCTTTCAGCAATTTATACTAATAGATGAAAACATAATTGAATACTTTTTTCAGCCCTGTAGTTTATCTTGTACCTTTATTACACATCAGTATTAAGCTAAAATTTATTTTATACTAAAACTCTTTTAAAACTACAGAAATCACATTCTCAGAAATTATGATTCATACGCGTCCATGCATCGAATTCTTTGAGTGGTTCTATGTTTCATTTTATCTATATTCTGCAAGCATTTCTTAGTAAATTGAATGCAGTTCAGAATAGAAATACATAACTTATTTAAAAACTGCTTTTAAGTAATTTACGCTCATATTCAGTAACATCTGCGAGCTCTTTTGGGTAGCACTATATATCAACTATTGCTTTTATTCACACCATATAATGTTCATTGATTTAGCAAAATTAAAATTAATTAAATTGCATTTCATCCATCCATCAGCCGTCATCGGATGCATATACAGTACTCCTGAAAGAATATACTATTTGAAATCTTTAGTATGTCCATGTAAATGCTATGTACTTCATATTATGCATATGGGTACCGTATAATTTGTATTAAAACTCAACGGCATGTACCACTTTTATTATATATAAAATAATTTTAATGTAATTAAAATATGTTGCACACAATTCCCCCTTTACCATTATGGAATGGAAATCTTTTGTGTGGCCCCGTAAATGAATAATAGTTTTTTTTCCCGCATATTTTACAGAATGCATATTTTAGTGCACCTCGTAAATGTATATAAATTTTAATATGTTTGTCAGGATTTTAACATATTTAGATTTCATTTGAAATGTATTTTTCCCATAGGCAGTAAAGTAACGGTAAACTTTTGACTGCCCCTCCAAATAAACTAATAGTTTTTAAAACTTCATTTAAAACAGGGTTCGTGCTAGGGTAAATGTCAATAACTTCTAAAAATCTCTGGGCAATCCAAGTGTATTTACAGGAGTTAAAGTGTGGACATACTTACAGACAAACCAAAAGTTTAAGCATTTTCCAACTTTGCTGGAAAGTGCTAAAAATTAGTATATCTGTGATAGAAATCTTCATTTACGATTAGAAAATTATAATAATAATAACAACAATAATAATAAAGCATTTATTAACTTGGCTTTTAAATAATATAAATAAAATAACTAAAACAGATTTTGATTGATTAAATCTGACACGGACTTTAGTTCTTAAAGTTCAAAAGTAGGTCTGAAAATCAAAAAAATTTGGAAAACAGGAATTACGGCATTGTGCATAGATTTAACATAAAAACTGACTATTTTAAGCAAAGATAGACTATAAACAATACTAAAGATTATATGATTGACTGCATTTTTCATTCAACTTGCTAATAATAAACATGACAACTCATTATTTAATTATAAATAATTATGTACATTAGTAAGTACATTTACTTAAAAAAAAAAAATACTATTTCCGATTTCTTTTACTTGAGAGTTCGTACTTTTCACCCATATTTACGAAGCAGAAAATAGACGTATGGTATTAGTGGGTGTTTTTATTTCTACCAATATTATAAAATAAAAGTTTTTTTAATAGTAAATATTTGATATCTTGCAGCATGACTATTTCCCTTTCCGCTGGATCCACTGATTCATTGGGTATATTGTAATAGCAAATGAACATTTTAATAGCAGATATGCTCATTTTTATTTATTTTTTAGTTATAAAGGAAACTAGAACATAAAACTAGAAGGTAAACTACAGGGCTGAATAAAAGTATTCAGTTATGTTTCCATCTATTAGTATAAATTGCTGAAAGAGAAATTTCAACCTGCTAGGCATTTTTTTGCGAAACTAAGTTTTCCCATTATATAGTATATTATATATCAACCGAAAGATCAAATACACGGCTGTTCAACAGTATTGAAATATATTTGGCTACATACAGTAACCATATTTCCTTAAATAACGAAGTTTTGTTAAAGATTTCATGAAGTGTTAGAAAGTACATCATAATCTATGCTTAACGCATGATCTTTCTTTCTTGTTAATTATTTCTTAGTTATGAAGGAAACAAAGAACATCACATTATAAAATATAGTCAATAATATAATATTTACTACTATTAAGTGATCTAAATTTGCGTAGAATGGTTCTTTTTCACGTTTCATCGACGTACAGTACCGTAATAACCGTTTTTCAGAATTTTTTGTTTTTCACACCCATTTTTGCGGCACTGTCAAGGATAAACCATTGATCAGAGAAAAAACTTTAAATACATAAAATGTGGGAAATTTTGTCCTCTTTAATTTATATTGAGGACTTTTGTGTAAAATGTATAATTGTAAAGTTATTTGGAAAAAACCAAGAAAAGTCACGTTTTTTACACGGTTTTTTTCTAATAAAACGTGTTACAGGGGATAAATTTTGTTGGATAACACCAGATTCATATTCAGCAACCCCAAAAGCATGAAGTTACCAAATTTCAAAACTACACAAAACTTGCATTTATTTTCGACCAAATGCCTGGATTATTTGCAAAGGCATCGAAAGCTGTTCTAGTTTAAGTCCGCATCTCTGAGTTTTCATATTTCTGCGACATGTTATGATAAAAAGTGGTGTAATTTTGTAACATTATATGGGGCACATTTTACTTATTGGAATTTTTTCTGCGGAGACGCATAAAAATTTTAATTTTGTATTTCTTCAAATTTAATCCTCTGAAAATTTTGATTGATTGCATAAAATCCCGTGCTTTTTCTTTTACTTAACTTTGTAATTTATAATGAATATCTAAAATCAATATTTAAAAATAAAAGCCGAGGTCAGTATTTTTGGGGACACATTGTATATCAGGGTGGGTCGAAAAAACAAAACTTTTTGTTTTAGTAACACCTTAGTGTGGAAAAGTTGTTTATTATAAAAAGAAGAAAAACGATATAAAAAAATTAAAATCGGTTAATCCGTCTTAAATTTTATGAAAAATTTCAAAAATTACACTTTTTCTAATTTTTTTAAGTTAATAAAAACTTAAAAATAAAAACGCTTTAGTTTTTTATATTAGTTTAAAAGTTTAAATAATCTAAATAAGTTAAATTCTAATAAATAGTCACATTTTTTTCGTTTGCGCAACAACTTAGAAAAAAACATGAATTTACAAATTTTTCCCAAATTTCACCGTGCAACTCTTAGTTTATTTCTATAGAATAAAATGACCCAAAACTTACCACATGGTGTTGGTTGCATGCTAAGTTATCTTGGGTATCGTTTTTACATAATAATAAAAAGGCCAGATGCACGTCAATGTGCAATTCTAATTAAATGCTTAAAAAACCCCGAAGAAAATTCCTTTCCTAGAATTGAGGTTCATGTTTCTCCAAAGGAACTTTGGGGGATTTGGGGAATATTGGAGCTATTGACAAAGCAGTTACAAAATAGTTAAATGTGAAAGCCGAGAAGAAAGAACGTGATCACCGGCCAGCACTGAGTGGTTCCTATAATAGTTGTAAAGTTTCTAAGAAGCAGAGTACTTGGAAAATGTGAAAAATGAATACAAACCAAGTACACCGACTAAAAGCCCGAATCGTAGACAATAATTCGAAGTAATGCAACAGCGCTAATCAATGATCGGTTCGGAATTTCTGATCGGAACAGCTATCATAGCGTCAAGTGTCGTGCAAGATGTTGAAATGATAACCGACACAGATTCTTCTTTTGTGGTCGATAAATGTAAAATAAAAATCCATGTCGGCTTGGCCTATAAGCAGAGGTAGATTTCGAAGAGTGCTCATTTCAACAACAAAAAATAAAATATGATTGCAGATAAACCAGTTTAACAACTTTATATGGCCGCTTTTGAAATTTTATAATTTCATTAAAAATATAAGAACTAGTTTTATCAGAATCATCTTAAGCAAAATTCGGCTCAAATGCCCATTTTGTCAACATATTTTGAAATATAAAAATCTATCAATATGCGTATTATATAGTTCCTAAATAACAAAAAACTGACAATTGAATGCGTTTGAGAGCAAAATTGAATTTAAAAGTGAGTCATAAAAGAACCAATTTGTTATTTTAATACATCCTCAATTCTTTAATCATGATCGCTTAGGGAAATTTTGTGTAAAGTGCTCACTTTGACATTTAAAAAATATATATATTTAGCCTTTATCAAAAAACTGACCAATACGGCACATTATATAGTTCCTAAATAAAAGAACCTGTCAGCTGGATACTTTTGAGAGCATAACTGAATTTAAAAATGAGTCAGAAAATCGCAATACATAGTTCCTAAATAAGAGGACCTGTAAATTGGATTCGTTTGAGAACAAAAATGGATTTAAAATGAGTTAGAAAAAAAGCAATTTGTTATAGGGGAAGGTGGATTACTTCGGACCTATTTTGACTGATTAATTTTTAATTTTAAAAAAATTGCAAAAACTAAAAAAAGAAAAGATTTTATAAAACCTTTTGATGTTATACACTACATGTATTTGTTTTAAATTTTTATATAAATAATTTCCATGAAAAATTTTGAATTAAAAATAAAATGAAAATAGGAATGAGGTATACACCACTAGTGATGTACCTTGGTCGTATTACTAAGAAAGGAAGAAAACTTGTTTTTACCGAATAAAATCAACATTTATTAATCAAGAAGCTACATATGTAAATTTTTGATGCATTTTGTTGTTTATTACGTTTAAAAAAAAGAAAGCTTAATAGACATAAAACTTCAGAACATTTACACTTACTATAATCATAAAAGACATTAAAACTTATTTATATTGGTAATTATATTTATTTTCAGACAAAATTGTAACTAGATAATTCAATTCCAAATATTAACTTCTTGAGCTACCTTTCAGATCCATTAGCGTAGTCCCATCTAGTGTACCTTGGACCCAGTCTAAGCTCACCACTTTTATTAGGTTCAAGGTACACCACTTGACACTTAAAAATAAAACTACCAATCATGATTTTAAGGTTAGGCCAAACTTTATTTAAAGTACATGGTGTAGTAGCTAGAGCATTGCTTTATTATGCATAATCCTGATTTAAAAAATAGATATGTTTTAGTATAAAAATAACAGAGAAATATCCAAGAAAAATTTACTTTTGAAAGGTGAATTCCCTTTTTTTTAAATTGTGCAATTAGCTTCTAAACAAATGCCAAGAACTTTAATAAGACCTCTGGTAGCAAATATTTAATATACAAATGCTTTTGTATAATGATCTAAACAAGTAAAGCTAGAATTAGCATAGGCCCGAGGTACACATATGTCCAAGGTACACCACTCTTCCCTACTTCCTCAATTTTTCAATCTCGATCACTTGAGGAAATTCTGTTCAAAATACCCCTTTTGGCAGACTTTTTCGAAATATATTCTGCCTTTATCAAAAAACTGGCCAATACGTTACATTATATAGTTTCTAAATAAGAGGATCTGCCATTTGGAAGCGTTTAAAATCAAAAATGGATTTAAAAATGAGTCAGAATATAAGCAGTTTCGGTTTGAGGTTTTTTCTCCAACTCCTATTTTTGTTTAATTTATTTTTGCTATAAGATTTGGTCCTATGAAAAACTTCTTAGTTTAAAAGTTGTAAATATTATTAAGAAGATGAAAAATACATTTAATTAGATTTGATAGCTTAAGAATTGACGAAGTTATGGATTTTTTTCTTTTTCCACCCCCTTCCTCTTTCCGTTTTAAATTTTTTTTATTGGTAAAAGTTGGTCCTATCAAAAACTATTAAATACAAAAGTTTTAGATAATTTTGAGTACATTTATAAAAAATTTAGTTGGATTTGATATCTTGAGAATTGACGAAGTTATGAATTTTTTTCTCCCAAAAACTCTGTTTTTTTCGCCCCTTGAGCCCATTTTTATTTTTATGAAAAATCTGTCATGTATAAACATTTGGCCAATTTTTTAGAAGTAATATAAACTTTAAACTGATTCGAAATCTATTTTAATGAAGAAGTTATCGCGTTTTTTCTGTTTTCACTAAAACCCTCCATATTTCCACCCCCTTGGTCCGATTTTGCCCATTAACGAGCTAGACCGAGATTTTATGCCCCTTGATTTTATGTAAAAGTTTGAAGAAGATCTGACAATAATTATGGAAGTTATCGTGTCCAGAAGAAAGTGATATATATATAAACCTTTTTACTAATGATAGTTTTGTGGCCTAGAGGTCCTGATCGGCTGTAGATCAGCAAAATGTTTTCAGAAATTCCAACATAGGAGCGACCGCAATAGGTAGTATTTCATATGAAATCTATCTAAAAATGAGAAAAGTTGTGTTAGGATGGATATAAAAAGCCAATTCACACCCCCCAAGAAGAATCGGGGTCTTTTGTTTGACAAACAAAAATAGTGATACTTTGTTAAAAAATTTAAGGTCAACCAATTTTCGTGGAATATGAAATAAGAACACGATTCATCTATCGAAGTATCTGAATCACTTATACTGGACATGTATCTCCTTTCTCGATTTCATTCAAAAATGTAAGTCAAAGCATTATTTCTTGCTAGTTTGAACTATAAATATCACAAGAAACACTAGATGAATTAGCTTGTGATGGCTCTGTAACAAACACTGGATGGAACAACAGTGTAATCTACCAACCAGAAAAACCTATATGGCTTCCGCGGAGCACAGGACTCTTTCATTAAAAAAATCGCAGGACGGTCAAACTGCAGGGCCTATACCTTTTAAATCGCCAATTTCCAGCAACTCACTTGTTGTAAAAAACCCCTATGGTCGATTATGAATCCATAGATTGTTCAATTAGTGAAAAAACGCAATTTGTTGAGCAAAAAATAACGATATCTGTTGGCTATTTCAAATTAAATCACCTTGGGATATTGTCCAAAAGACTTGCCAAAGTAGGCCCCTTAGCGTTTTATCCAATTCCAGATGGCTAATTGCGGTCAATCATGCTCTTAGGTTGTACAAAAGTTCTTTAGATCCATCCAAAAAATTCAGAGAAATAGTTGGCTTCTTAGAATCATACATGCCTGTGTGTCTGCCATAAAATAAGCAAATATTTTATTGGCAGAATAAAACATGTCTTTTAAGCAATCCAACAATCACGCTATTTATACGACAAATTACTACAAGATGTCGATCTAGTAATTGAACGAAATGCCTTCTTTCTTTGCGAATATTTTGTTGGCAATGATTGAAAGTGAAAGAGAACATATACGAGTTACAGAAGGATGTTAATAGCATGACAAGTTATCCCAAAGGAAACGACTGTTAGAAATATCGTACCGCCGATTTTAAACTTTTATGCCTCCGATTCCATTGAAATTACTAATTCTTGTGCGGCGTATCCTACCTCAATCCCGCTTAGTTTAAGGAGAAGAAATTATGTTAAATCACTCATTAATTCTGACATTACGCTCGTTAAAGTAATGCAAAAGTTTTCCTGTCACACCAAGGTTGTTCAGCTGTACGTCTACACAGGCCTCGAACAAAGTACATGGACATGGAGCTAGAGACGTCTATATCTGAGCAACACTGAAGTCTAGATGGGATATGCCTCATTTTTCCAAAACATCATACTTTAATGCAGATATAAAAGAAAAATAAAAAAAACACTATGAGCCAAAAAATGCTACACTATGGGATATCTTTGTAAATAGTTGTAAATGAAATATAAATACCACACCCAGCATTTGGATGGTTAGTTTGGTAACTCTGGTGGAACTCAAAGTGCAAATACCTCCTCGTAGTGAGTACTTGGTTCTTTTGTTTCAGCAAAATGAGTGAAGAGTTCAATGGCGAATATTGCAAGAAATTGGTAAATTTATGTTTTTTCTAACATGTTGCGTGAGCGAAAAAAAAAAAATAGATTATTGGTCAGAGTTTAATTTGCTTAGATAATTTAAGCCATGGAACAAGTATAAAATGCTAAAGCTTATTTATTTTTAAAGTTTCAAATACATTTAAAAAAATTACAAAACAACA
Source organism: Maratus speculifer (assembly GCA_964019185.1). Taxonomy (NCBI): domain Eukaryota; kingdom Metazoa; phylum Arthropoda; class Arachnida; order Araneae; family Salticidae; genus Maratus; species Maratus speculifer. The sequence goes on along the minus strand of OZ025293.1, from coordinate 247,571,000 downwards.
CGATTTTTGCAATTTTTCATTAAGTACGATGCGTGAATAGAAGGTAGTAACCGATTTTTTTTATATATGTCGTTCTGCTTCTTCCTCGTTCGGCAAATTTTTTGCACAAAAGCGTTCTTAAAATTGAAAAAAAATGTTTTTTCAACCCACCCTACTGTATATCTCTCATTATGACTCTCAGGTAAACGCCACTTCACATACGCACACACACACACACAAAAAAAAAAAAAAAAAAAAAAAAAAAAAAAAAAAATCAAATATCATGATTTTACTATGAGGCCACAATAACTGATGTATTTTAATGATATATATCTCATTTCAAAGTGAAGCATGTTAACATCATACAGATTTAACTAAGTCTCAGCTTCCACAAAGCATGGCGACAGTGAGTAAAAAGAAATTTCCGTTTTGGTCTTATTGCTTTTACGTTTTCATCATATTTTTGTCTCTGTGCTTAAGGCAAATTTGTCTCTAGCGCAATCACTTTTGATGTATTATACTCTTCCTGACTGTCTGAATTAATTATTTTATCAAATAATATTATCTTTGTATAAAATTACTCATCTGAATCAAAAGTGGAAAGTTCACATACTACTAAATTTAAATTTTCTCATCTTTCACTTGCAAAGAAACGGAAAGGGATTTTTACCTCCATAAATGTATGTAAAGAGATTTCATTCCACCCCCCCCTTTTTTTTGCCAGAAATAAAGTATTTTTTCCATGACTTGATATTTTTAACAGACCTGATTAACATAAGAATCACATCTGATTTTCAAGTAATCATGAATAACAATAAAAACGTTTTCTGATGTCTGGTTAGACAAAAGAACTTTTCTAGTGTGGTAAAAGGAAGATTCCATTGCTCAAAATTCATCTACCGAAGCTTGAATTCTTAATTGAAAGGAAATTCGCCGAAATTAAGTAATGAAGCGAAATCGAGTCGGATTCTCAATTATAGTGAGCGGGCACAGTTAAACGGATTCATGGCTGAACCTTCATCGCCATAATAAATTAAGTTTATTTTCATTTAAGAGAAATGTCTTTAAATGGGGATAATTTGTTTAAATGTTTGTTCTCTCAACGGAAACATTTCATTTAATTTCCAGCGTTAAATATAGTGATGGGGAGGAGGGGATTGTTTCAAAAGAATTAAATGCGACAACAATCAAAGTTAAAGGCTTTTAAACTTTTGCTACGTTTTAATCGTTGTTGCTTGAAATATTTCATTTGATAGATACGGAGCTTCGAGCAAAAATTTTATGATTTATATTTTGATGAAAGATGAAATATCATTAAATGAATTTTCTTTTGCTAAATTTATTTATCATAAAGTAGAATCAAAGATTTTTAAAAAGGATTGTTTGGTTAAGTGGAATTTTCCAGTGACAAATATTGATTTTTTCAATTCTATATGAATGTGCTTCCTAATTTACTTTCTGTTATTTAATACAAAAGTGAAAAAGGAAGCAAGAAATCGTTTGAGATTTGCAGAATGAACAAAAACAATAGAATAATTTTTAACTATCTAGGAATATAACTTTCATTTTTCACAGTCTTATGAATATTTTCTTTATCAAAATATCTTATTAATCCAAATATAAAAGTCACAGAATAAAATATGTAAAATATGTGAAAACTTGGGGTTCCTGCTTTTTTATTCATTACTTAATTAAATCTATTAAACAATGCATGTGAGATTAGAAAAAAAGTAGGTTTCTTGAACCTACTTGATGTGAGTAACGCTGTTAATCACATGCTGTTTTAGTAAAGTTAATAAAGTTGCAGGTTTTTCTGCATATTTTATTTTGTTAATTCTATTTCTGAATTTTTTATTTAAGTTAAATGATTTTTTAAAGTATGTAGTTCAATACATTTCACATTCCAAGTCATAAGCACAGTACGAGGTAAAGAAAATACATCTATGACAGTAGTTAATCAAAAGCAAGTAGAATAAATATTTATTTAAAATTAGCTAGTAGAATATTTAATTATTTATTTAACTAAGCTAGTAAAACATTTAAAATTCTTAAATAACATAATCATGAAGTGCTTAACGGGGTTTTTAATTTTTCCGCAGTAGGCAAGAATATTTCTCTACGGATTCCTTGAAAAGTAATTTCAGAATGGATAAAATATTTTGATAGCTCTTTTTTCAATCGAATTTTTTTTCACGTGATTTCATGGAAATAAAACATTTCACTTAAACATTATCCTAGTATTTATTTTTTTAAAAAATTAACCATCATTTTATGAAAAAATAAATGAACGGTGAAATATTTGTCTAGATATAGCTAGCAAACTGCATTAACAATCTATGGCATCCGCTTCTTGTCATTCAGCCTTTTGTAGAGGGTACATTTTTGAAGCCGAATTTAAAGTAGATAATAAGGTTTAAAATTTGTACTAACTTGGATAAGAAAATATGTACTTGATAATAATAAGTATAGATTTCATTTTTATCTATATAAATTATATTTACATTTTGTTAATTTGATGATGCGGACATTTCACTTATCATGCTTTTGATTTTATTTTACTTTGATTAAGTTAAAAATAAAAAGCGAAAAGATATGTATTTGGTTTCTTTTTCAGTACAATATTTCCACTTTTTTCACGGTAATATCAAATAAATGTATACCAAAAAAGTGATAAATAAATCTCTGTCAAGTAACATGTATTACGAGTGACAAATAACAGAAATGATCGCATGTAAAGGCTGAATACACTATACTGCCAAAGGTGACCGGACACTTGTTATTTTAGACAATTTGTTTAATATCTAAAACTATACAAGAGGAATTATTCTGAAATTCCAGATCTATAAACAAAATAGTATTGGTCATATATTTTCGCAAAGATTTTTTTTTTTAATCCCAGAAGAGACCGTAAAGAAATTGAAACAGAACGAATATCTTTTGGATAACCCTGTCGAAACTTATGTAATAAAAGCATTCAAACTGTAAATTATGATTAAGTGGCTTATTGTAATAAACTGTGTTCATTTTTATAAGAATAGGATGAAAAATACCTAGTCTAAAGATTCAAGTTATAAAAAGGTCAATTTGTAAGACATATGTGTACTTTGACAGAGACTTTTAAACCCTTTTTTCTAAAAACGGCATTTTTGATACTTATGCGCACTTTTAGAAAAATTATTCGAAAAATCGGCACACACACACGTATATATATGTGTGTGTGTTTTTTTTTTTTTTTTTTTTTTTTTTTTTTTTTTTTTTTTTTTTTTTTCAAAAATTAAAGAATTAAATACCAAATTTTAAGATATATATCGAGTGTCCTAAAAAATGCCTGCTCTATTTGAAAATTTTTTAATGATTTTTAAAATACTAGAAGCAATAGAAATTCACGATTTGCTGCACTGTGTTTAGAAATAGATATTAATTTCAGCTACAGAAAAATATTTAAATAATATGAAAATATTGTAAATTGTTTTACAATTGGCTCGTATTTTATCGTACACTGGGTAAAGAAAGATCACACATATGATGCCTTCCCACTACTTTGTCATTTAAACGACGCAAACATTGCTTGCTATAGTTCAAATGTGGTTTTTGAAGTGTATCACATTAAAAACTTCATTCTAATAGCAACAAAAAAAGTGAGTCCTTTAACTGACAAAGCAGTAGGTGGAGAATCATAGGTAGTATCTTTTCATACATATCTAAGTAAAAATATTTATCTGCCTGGAAACGATTTTTTTACAATGCGTACAAATGGAAAGAACAGAATTAAAAAAAAAGAGGATGTGCTGTTTAAAAATCAATTATAAACTGTTTTGAAGTACACATATCAATTTCAAATTGACCCGATTCTAATTTGAGTATTTTCAGGAAGCTCGTTTTGTTCGTTTTAGAATGCAGTACATTTTTTAAACACATGAAAAACAAAAAAAATCTATTTTTTGAAATCGAGAATTTGATTTTAAAAATACCCCAAACATTTATAAATGTTTTATTTCCTTGTCTAATTTTTTATTAATTTTAATTGTATATTTTATATTTTTTTATTCTAACTAAATAACTTAAGTACTTCTTTATTTAATATTTATTCTACTTCAGTTTGATTTGTCTTATAATTGGTATCTAATATTAATTCAATATTCCAGTGTACTTTTTCAGAAATTTAAACAATTGAAACCAAGTACCTGTATCATAAATATATGACTTACTTAAGTTATTTAGAATGATATTTGAAAAATCTCTTTTAAAGGATTTCTTAAACTATCTAGATGCTATAAATTTTAATAAAGGAAAGGACTATAATAAATTCAAGTGAACATACTCATTTCAAATTTACTAGGAAATTCCCAAAGAATAATGACTTTGACGTTTGTAAATAAATTAATTGCTCATTGTATTTTCATAGTGAATAAGCAATTAAGTTATCTTTCTTTGAAAATCTATTTTCCACTTTATGTATGATAAAGATGTTTGAATACCAAATATAAACTTTCACAATTTTTTATTTCCTGTAATTCATCTTTAAATAAGGAGTGTCGATCTAATTTGTGTAAAAATTGTTCATCATTACCACTTCTCAATAAAAATGTTGTGTTATTAAATAGCAAAGTTCGTGTTTTTACGTAATACCAATTATTCCGTACGAAGAGAGGTGTAGTCCTCAACAGTGTAAACTTAGAGTTTTACTTAGCCTTATTTGACAGACATCATGAAAATTTGACAGCAGGTTCTTTTGTAGATTTTAAAATTATTAAAATTATTAAAATATTCAGTAAGTATCAGTCCATCTTTGGTTACTTTACTCGGGATATATATCGAGCTACAAGTGGCTGAAAGTTTCTACTTTCAATGCTGATAGACAGGAGGTGATAGGTTCGAACTCAATCGCGTCAATCGACCTAATAGTTCGGAGTTTTCCATAACTTTCTTCGAACCTTGTGTAAATATGGTTTAGGATTCCTTAGAATGATTTACACAGAGGGCATCTCCTTCTCAGGCCTACATCCGTACATAATTGGCTGTCGTAACAACACTAACACAGGAATATATACATCATTCCATATAGATCTCTTGTCTCTGTGAAACTGATATACTAATCAACAAAGTTCTGTATAGAGGATGGGTCACAGAATTATTTTGAAACCTTTTGAAACTTACACCGAAAGTAACAGCGCATGAATAAAATCTTACATCATAGAGTTAAAAAAAAAAGAAAGACCAACAAAATTATAATGCTTTACCGAGTAATTAAACACATTGTGCGAAGCTCGCATTTTTGCTCGTATTATCACCAGTGAATCTGCCTATTAAATCGACATATTGGAAAAGGTAAATGAGCCGCAAGCATAAGGCTGAATTTATGCTTTTTTACGCCTCATTCTATCCGCAGCAAAGATCTTGGTATTGAGATAACTTCTGAGGCCAGTTGAGGCCCAATCTTTACAGTGCCAGTTGAGTAAAATATCATCTATACTGTCAGAAAAATTCGTTATTATACACTAAATTATTCCTCATTAAAAAAATCCGTTGTCTTAGAAAACATATTTTATCCATGAATACTCACAAACCGTCTAAAAAAGAAGGAGAAATTTTGTTCATTTTTGGCACGGATATGTATTGGATATTTTAATAATAAATCCAAATTTATTTTCAAAATGAAAAACAAAAAATTCTTTTAATTAACACGTTCGCTGCCGCTTACGTGAAGATGTGATGATAGTCAATGCACACTCTAAATAAAAAAGAGTGACTATTCACTTTGGAGGAGTGCATACTCACTCTATCGCCCACTAAAATGCCCAACCTCTTTAGAGTGGCTATTCACTCTGGGCAAAAGTGGAATCGTTGACTCTTTGAAAGAGTGAATACTCACTCCTGGGAAGTGAATATTCACTCTACACAGGGGTCAATGCTCACTCTTTCTGAGGAGTGACTATTCTCTTTTGCTAGAGGAGTGCGTTTTTTCACTCCTGGTAGAAGTGAGTAGTAACTCTTACGGAGGAGTTACTATTCACTCTTGCTGAAAGAGTGCGTTTTTAATGAGCATTTTAGAAGAATTGTATCTTTTAGAGCATACAATGAAAATAAATACAAGCATGGTAAAGATTGGAATAAAATATTTTTATTGGCAATATTTATTTATTTCATAGTATGTATCATTAATTGAACTTTTTAAGGGACAACGTAATTAAAATTACTATGAATTAAATTAGATTATTAACAGATATAAACTATTTTATTCCAATTTTTCCCCTTGTGTTTGTTTTCATTGGTAGCCCCATAAATATATGATAGTTTTAAAATGCCCATAAGCGGGAGTTATTAAACAGTTTTAAAATCATAAGTAGTCAGTATATTTTTTTCAGATACCCATTAAGTTTTACACATTATTTTAATAATGCAAGTTTTCTATGGTTTTTTTTTATGTGTAATTAAAAACTTTTTTGCTGAAAAACAAATGTCATTACAATCTGTATTTATAAAACGACAGGCAAAGTCATATTTAATTTCAATTTTTTATTCCCGTATATAAGATAGATGTGCCAGTAATGGAAACCCTTAAAACTCCTGTCCCTGCCGGCGAAGACACTCACGAGCTAATGCTAATCCTATGGGGAGGGACTTGTCTAATATCTCGTTTGCAATTTGCAATTTTATTTTTATTTATTTATTTATTTATTTATTTATTTATTTTTATTTTCATTTTTTGCATTGGATAGCTAAAGTTCGTTTCAACATCGTATTTTTTATACTTTTTCGATGCTGGTCTCAGCTATTTTTTATAAAGTTACCTTCAATTTCAAAACCGGTAACAAAAATGAAAGTGTTAATCAAGAAAATATCTGCAGCCAAAATTGAAAAAGTAAAAGTAAACAAATGTTTAAGACAGAAAATATGTTTTTAATGTCTTCTGTAACTTTGTGAGGGAGTGACCTTTGTCATAAAGGCACTTTAGTATTTCTGAGATCGTGACGTCAATAATTTAACATGTGTAAGCGTAAAAGCGACATCTATCCTCTCTTTTACTTTAACTTTCTAGAGTGTGTGTGTGTCTCTTTCGGATTCTGCAGTTAGGCTCGCGGTTATTAGTAATATGTAAATTTGAAGTATCTCAGTTTGCAGCATATAAAAGCTTGGAGTTTGAGTGTGTGTGGTGTGTCTCTAGCGATAGCCAGCAGAGCATTAGATAGCGAAGTGAGTATCTGGCGATAGCCAGCAGAGCATTAGCCAGCAGAGCGTGTGTCTAGTGATATTACCCAGCGAAGTGTCTCTCTAGCGGCGATTGCCCGCTGGTATCTAGCAGATTGAAAGTAGCATCGAGCCTCCAGTGAGTTGTGAAGGAGTTTTGGTATTCGAATAGAGAAGTGGGCCGGTGGTAAGAAATTTAATAGTAATTGCATTTGATTATCTCAAAGTGAATAAAGGATATCTACAGCCACGGGCTGTCTAATTAAGTTTTATCTAGCAGCTTAGCTGAAGCATAGCTGAGAAGTAATTAGAGGTGCCACGATTGAGCTAGTTCCGGGGCTGTGAGTATGAGTTCAATCTTTTAGTAGTATTCTCAGTTGTGAAAATTAAGACTTGCTCCACTTCCCTTAAGCCCTTATCATTTTAAATAAACTGTGTTTTTATCTTAATTCCTGAGTATGCCTGCATTTAACTCCCAGCACGAGCATCCAACCGTTACAACTTAAGTGTTTTTATTTAAATGGTGAACGATTAAGCCCTATAAGCCCCTCTTTGACTGTGCCCTTAAATAATATTATCGGCCTCATGAGTGGTTTGATTGCCAGATTATAAAATAGGCAAAACATAGATTCATTTTAAATGATAATAATAATAATATTAAAATGAATAAAATATTAAAATTTCATTAATCACATTAATATAACTATTTATAAAAGTTTTGGTGCGATTACATTTTGATAATTGTAATTTAAAAATAATATTTGATTATTTAAGTTTTCTTTTAAGTCAATATATTTTATGCACTAAAACATTCCCCAAAATTGCATTTTTAGCAATGCCTATATGAGGTGTACATTACTGAAAAATAACTATTTATAAACTAAATATAATAACTAACTTTATAAATAATTAACTTTAAAACTGAAACAATATTTTCCGCTTCCCGATTGGTTTAATTAAGAATATCAACAATTGTGCAAAGTTATAAAATATGCAAGGGAGAGTTACGAAAAAAAAAAAAAAAAGCTACATTTTTATTGGTTATTTTTTTATAAACCGAAAACATTCAGGGATGTTTATTACTAGCTTTAAAAACATTTGTAATATAAAAAGCAGTTATTTATCTCTTAAAAATATTTCGTTTTATATAAGCCATACTACGAACTTTTAAAATTACTAAACCAGTTTCAATAAAGATCAGGCATAAAAAAGCACTTTGTTTCAATATTTAAATATCATGTTTTATTTTTAAATGTCTAGAAATACATATGTCACAAAAAAAGTTATAACAACAGATATAAATTTTATAACGGCATAAAATTTATTGTTAGATTCAACAATTTCTCAAAATTCTTGCCATATTAGAAATTCTTATTCGAATTACACATTTAACTTCAAAAAGAAAAAAAAAGTAAGTACTTTAAGATAAGACTGAATCAGAATAACAAAATCACGTAATTGCTAATGATGTTTATATTGTATGACTTGTGTCAGCATTTCTTTTTTTTTTCCTGAGGAGATAGAATGGCTGACACATAGCAAATGATTTTCTGCACAATGTGAAACTGCACTGAATATTCACGAACTTTTGGGAACAAAAATTGAAATTAAACAGAACTTACCTTGATAAATAATATCCTTTGTTTCATAAATGATATTCCCTTGTTTGGTAAATAATATCCATGTACTGTAACCTCTCTGTTATTGAGTATCAATGAAGTAATATATCTTTTTACTGAATTATTTTTTTTTTCTATTGTGATTCCAGAAGAAGAGATTAATCTAATAATTGGATTATTTCATAGCATACACTTCGAAGCATATCATTCAAAGATAGAAATTTAAAATAAATTTGAATATTATTAATAAAAATGAAATAAACGCAGATCCACATATGTGGAACCGAGGAAACGAAAGATTAATTTTAAAATGGCGGAAACATTTTTTTTATCAGTAAAGGAAGTGCAAGACATTTCTGATTGGCTGATGAGTCACTCTCATTGGCGGAGTGAGTATTCACTCTTTCGATAGAGAAACTTGCTGACTCTGAAAAAGAGTGCGTTTTAATACCAAATAAGCGTAATTTTCCAGGTTATATTATGAAAAGGAGTTTTTGAAAATGAAAAATTGACATATTTTGGTGTTTTTCATTATCTTACTCCATATATTTGTTCAAAGTTTAACGGATTTTTTTTAAAGTTTATAATGCCGGGCTTTCACTCTCGTTAGTGAAGTGAGATGTTTCACTCTACAACGGAGTGACATACTTCACTCTCGACAACGGAATAACACTTTTCACTCCTTTCTAGGGAGTGGGAAATTCCACTCTTTAAGGAGTGTATTTTTATAAATTGCACTCAAAAAAGAGTGAAAATGTCTGTCACCCTCACAAAGAGTGAGCATTTCACTCCTTCCACTTTTAGAGTGCAGCACTGTAGAAGTGGGTTTTTCCCAGAAGCCGATTTACTTTTTATAACAAAGAATCAGTGAAAGATTTTCCCGCGCCAGCGCGTGACTGGCTATTGGACATCGCCCCACATCACACGCTGGCGCTTGAGTGGCCCCTTAACTTTGGCGTCATATCACGCGCTTTCGCGTGAGCGGCAGCGAATGTATTAAGGTTTCTAATTTAATTAAAATAAACGAAACAATTTCGAATTTAAAAATAAATAAAAATTACTTCTATCATTCTTTCAGAAGTACTCACAAATTATTTTTTAAATGAATAATTTGAGTAAAGTTAAATAAAGTTGAATTTATAAAGTTGTTTATAAATAAATATTCGCATTTAAAACAGACTGTAAATGAATATATTTAAAATATATTTTAATTAAAAAAATAAACGAAAAAAATCTATATTACTCAAAAAATAAAATAAAATAAAATAAAATAATAAAAAAATCTTATCGAATAAAAATATTACATTCATATTTTACCTCTACTAATCTACGTAAAAATATCTAAAATGCATATTTTTATCGCGTATTAATACTAAAGTATAAAACCTAAGCCACAATCTCATTAAAAGCGAAACTGACCAGAAATTAACTTCAAAATTAAAAGCTTTTTAAACAAATTAATAATGCCTCCCCAATCTGATGCAAACATATTTACTTGAAAGCGCTTCGCTGCTGTGCAACTACAGCTTAGTGTTACCGTGCTCATATTGTGTCGTAACGCTATGATGGCTTGTTCCAATTTAAGGTCAGGCACTTTTGCCTTTTACCAACTTTCTTCAATTGACGAATATTTTACCTCCTGTGATGAAGGGTAAAAACGAAAATTAGTTAATTCGCCAATTTCCGTGAATTGAAGAAAGTTTTTGGGAGTATATTGAACATGTTATCTATTCTTCATAGAAAACCTAATACACTGCTACCCACACAAATTACCGCACTAAAGAGATGATCTAACGAATGTTAAAATAACATTAAAGGGAGAAGAGGTTTGAATATGCAAATTATTAGCTTTCAGCCGCCCAGAGGGGAGAAACAAGGTCTGAAGCACTTCACAAAAGATATGATTTCTCATTCGGAGAGCACTTTACAAACTCGGCATTTGATCAGAATATCGTGTTACGTCTCGAATAATAAGATCAAATGCTTACCAGTAAGTGTTAAAATACGATAGAGGAAGGATCGTTGCCTATCGTAAGTGTGGATTACCGATCTGTTATATCGGCCGTGGCGCTGGCTGAAATCCAACCAGTGTCATACGAATATGGAATCAATGGGTTGCAGAGGGTGAACTGAACAGCCTGCAGGAACACAGTGCTCTACCATGACTAACGCCTGAGAAGACTGACATATTGTGAGTCGGCCATGCAAAACTGTTCAACCATATCACTGGCCATTAGTCAGAAGATGAACATGTTTATAACGCGCCCATTTTCCGCTCGTACGGTACGACGACGTTTGCCGCAGTCCATTACTGTGGCTTCCCTTGGCAAAGCAGAATAGAAAGTGACGGCGACTCTAGTGCACCGAACGGCAAAGCTGGATACAGGATTTCGACAATGTCGTTTTTACAGATGAGTCCTGGTTCTGCGTGCAGTACTTTGATGACCGTATACGAGTCTGGTGGCTCCGAGGATAATACCTGTTGCCTGTTTGCATTCGATATCAGCATAGAACCTTGCACTTGGTTTTATGATTTGGGCAGGTATTGAGCACACGAGAAGCACATGTCTAGTTTCGATCGGCGGTAATTTGATCATAGATCGGCACATTTATGAAATTTTACATCGACTGGTTTACGCTGTCTTCGAGGCCCGCCAACCATCATCGTCCAAAAAAAAAAAAAAAAAAAAAAAAACGCAACATTATATGTTGAACGCTGTGTTCTGACCTTCCTCAATTTACAGGGTATTCGTTTGCTGCCCGGGCCTGCACGGTCTCCAGATCTGTCACCCATTAAAAACATCTGGTTATGGATTGCTGAGACATTGTCCCGCCACCCCTCCCCATCTGTTACGGTTGATGAATTATGGCTATTACTTGAAGCAGCATGTAATGAGTTGGAAATTTCTGTTATTTAAGACCAGTTCGACACCAAGCCTAACCGCATGAGGGCCATCTTAGCTGCCAGGAAGGGCGGCATCTGTTTATACTAATTTTGCACCCCTGTAAACCCCAAGCTGCTTACAAATTTAATCATTTTGTTTCCATGCCCTACTATTTATGTACAATAAATATCTTTTTTATATTTTCTTTCTTTCATGATGTTACAATTTTAATGGTCATCAGTGTGCAATAAGCTTTAAACTCAAAATCATCAAGACATGTTTTTTTTTTCCTCAGGCAATTTAATCACCTTCTTCCACAAAACGCAAAAGTTTGTTTCAAATTGAAAAAAATATGTATAAATGTACATCATGCTATTATTTCATATAGGAAAATGAAAAACAAAACAGAATATAAGGATACTGCATTACATTCATTCTAAAAATATTAAATTGAAATTATTTTAGACTAAATATTTGGAGGTAGTTCTGCATTTGCTATCTTTCGATATTTCCTAGAACAGTCAATATTTGCATTAGGCTAGTTGAGTTTTTTAAATTATTAGAAGTAAAGATAGTAATTTAGAAATATTTCTTGACACATATCATTAACACTAAAACAGCCGAGTATTTTACTAAAGTTTTATAAAAAGTGTTTCGCACCAGAATTTTAATTTTAAACTATTTAACTTATTTAATTAGTCAATTTTTGTGCTGTATATATTTAACATATCTTATGAAGAAAATTCTGGTTCGAATCGATTATTATCATTCTAGCAGGGGTCATTTTGACCCCTTTTGGCGGTTCTAGTGTTAAGTATTATTACATTTTTTTCCTATATTGTTTTTAAGCGAAATGTATAAATAAAAAAAACTGAGTGGTATTTAAAATTCTTTTGTCCATAAATACATAGCAGTAATTTCATTTCAATTAAATAAAGCTGAATATTAATAAAAAAAATCGTTTTGTAATGGTACTTTATAATTAGCAATTTCTTTTCTTATTTCGTAAACATACACTTCTAATTTTTAACAATTAATTACAGGAGAACAGTAGCATCTGATGTTGCTTCTCAAGAGATGCTAATATTTTTTGCTTATTAAAAATCTAAAAAACGTTTGAAATATTTTCAGAAATTTTTATTACTTAGAAATATGATTTACGAATGGTAATTTCATTAAGCAGCTCAGTAAAAATTCCGTTATATTTTTTTCACTTTTTATTTCTCTCTAAATATCTCATGTGCTTGGGTACTGAAGAAAAAGAAACACAAATAAAAATGTTTGAGAATATTTTTTAGTTTCCTCTTTCTATGTAAATCAACGAGAATGATATCAGATTTCGTCTTCTCGAAAGCATCTTATCCAAATCAAGTTTTCTCAAATCAATAAGAGGTGCCATTTAAACTGCTTCCACTACTCAAATGTCGTTACTATTAATTACATTAAATCTTTCTGGGAAAGAAATGGAACCATTTCTTTGTAATTTTCGTAAGGGGCAACTGATGTATTTTTTTTTCTTCTTCTTCATCGACAAAACATATTATTTTAGTAAAATGTGTTTACCGTTAGTAAAAATTCATTTTGGACAGAAATATCACTTTAAATAGATATTGTGTTTTTTTCTTTACATAGTTCTTCATGTGCATTTTTTAACATCTTAAAAATAAAACAAAAAAAAAGGAAAGAGAACTTTTTCTTAAAAAAAAAAAAAAAAAAAAAAAAAAAATGGGATCTTAGAATTCTAATAAATATTTTTCAACAGGGGATTTTTTTTAACCTTGTGAACTTTTCAATGTGAAATTAAACAATTTTACATTGGAGTTTTAATTGTGTTGTAGAAGAGTCAGGAGTTAGTAATTGCACATTGGCTGCCTTTTCCAGTGATGTCAGCTTAGATACACAATATTAGCGTTCATAATACACTACATAGCCAATGGTAAGTAGTCACTTGCAATTTTAGACGTTATTTTAAATATATCGAACAAAAACATGAGAAAATATCCCGAAACTCCAGGTGTGTAAACAGAATTGTATGTGTCATATATTTCCGTTAACATTTTTTCCGGAAATTCCATAGGAGACCGTCAAAAAATTGAAAAAGAATGAATATTTTTTGTATAACTGTAAAAACTAATGTAGCAAACTGTAGAACATGATTAAGAGACTTTTTTAAGTAAAAATCATTTTTATGTTAATAGCGTATATACTCGTACATAAATTAAGGTTGTTTTTGTAAAATTTGTCGCAAATTTCGCTAAGTTTTTTGCTTATAATTTGCAGAGCTTTTAACATTAAAAAATGTACTTCTTGGAAACTATAACAAATAACATTGTACAGAATACCGTGCAATCAAATAAAAAAGCAAAAAAAAAAAAAAAAAAAAAAATGTAAACTTGAAAAGTAACAAAATTTGGCTTACTAAATATTTCACTGCGCATACGCGAATGCAATCAAAGTATAATATGCATAATGTATTAGTTAAATGTATACAGAAACTTTTTAAAAGTCTCAAAATTATAGCTTGAAAATTTTGAAAATTATCATTGATAAAATAACCTCTAAATACGTTATTCCAAAATCGAATAAAAAAGATGAAGAGTTGTATCGAAACATAGTATATGTTACACACAATACTGCACATACTACTATATTTGGGTAGTATTTGGATTTTTGGATTTTTCTGGATAATGTAGTTAAAGATCTATACTTTAGGCAGAGAGAAAATAAAGATTTGAATTGCATATTATTTGTGCTTTGGTACTTTGGAAAGAGCTATATTTTTAATTGTTTTGACAAACTCATAGGTCCTGTGCCCCCTGAAGGTATAAATATATTTCAAGTATCACATTTATTTTTAATAACAATGGATCTTATCAGTCTTACGCATTCAATGGAGATAAGGCTGTAAATCGGTGCCAGTAATGTGCATATTAAGTTTCATACTTGTAGAGCTGTTGCAAACCACATGAATCCGTTACTGAGTAACGGATATTCTCTTTAATATGAAGTACCAAATTATTACTTTAGAATATAAGTCGTTAATCGTTAGTGCATCAGTGTACGGTAGAAGTAAGAAGCAAACTTCGAACGCTACTTTCAATTTGTGTGTCATGGACGGAGCCGATCTGTCTGATGCGAAAAGATGAGAATTTGTGTTTGGTCTTTGGACTTGGAATCAGGTGTCCATATTAGTATCGCGTATGGTAGGGCAGTCATACTCGTTTCGCTATTTAAGCGCTGGATTTTTGAAGTCACGTGGTCAATGGTACAACAAACTGCTTTTAGAAGAACAATTACTATGAGATTGTTTATTCTTTCAGGGATTGTTCTTTTTATTTCTCAGATATGAAGTGCCAGATGTCTTTTACAAACATGGAAAGAATAATCGATTTTATTTTGACAAAATATTAATAACATTTCTATGAATGTATTTTTAAAAAAGAGACATTGATACAAGCAATAAATAGACAAGACTTGTTTATCATTTAATATTTTATTTCGTATTAATTATACATTTTAATCTACTAAAACTGCTCATAATTTTACTCTAAAAAATTACTTATAATAGCAAAAAAATATTCGTTATAGTTGTATTTAAGGAATGATAAATTATTTTTATGAAATATAACTTTTTAGTCATTGATTTTTACTCATACTCGCATGAGATCAGTTGGCGCTTTTGATCAGAAATTAAGATATCGATTAGCGTAGCTCCTTATCCTTTAAATTCAAAAGAATTTTTCGACGATAATGTGAAAAAGAATATTATGAACCAAACTTCTGGACGCGACAGTAATTGAAGGATCGCCATATAAAGCAATCAGTTATAGCTTGAATTGCAATATATTTATCGAAACGTTTAAAACTCTATTTGATTTCATATCATTCCCATTGATTTCATATCACAGCCCAATTTTATGATTTTGTGCATTAGGCAGAGTCTATGAATGTGTCAGAATGCTTTTTGATGTTCAGCGGAGGTAAATATGATTTTGAGATCTAGTTTAATGTTAGCTTCCGTTATAAGCAGGTTCCGTTATGGAATATTTTAGTGGTTTCAGTAAGAAGTAGACATTCCTGTTAAGATACTCAAATGCTGTCTTTTTTCTTTAATATACACAGTAATAATTGTTGAGATGGAATCGCAAGAAATCACAGAATTCCGTTTTAGTGAGATTTTTCGTTTTAGCAGATTAAATTCCATTATTTCATTTTCGTGGTAAAAAAAAAAACCTTGGAATATTTCCATTCAAGACAGAATTCCATTTCCACATGTTGCATTGATTTACTTGTGATTATATCTTGATTGTTTACATTTTTACGCAGATTTCCGTTGCAGAAAAGTATCGTGCAAAATTCCACTATAAGTGTATGTAACAGTAACGAATTCTTGCTCATGGTATATAATTGCATTTTCTGCAATCATATAACCATTTATTCAAATGTAGTATTTCCAACGTCCACTTTTATACTTTATAAAATGATAAATCAGTCTAAGCATCCAGTATTTCATCTTTTATTTTAAAGAATATTCATAAGTAATTATAATCTAAAAACCATCAGAAAAAATTATTGTTTGATTAAACCGCACTGGTGCAAAGACTGAAATAGTATAAGTTTATTGTTGTCAAGCTAAAATATGAAAGCCCATTTATATTGCTTTCATGTTTCTGGCACAGTTCTTTTCTGGTGCAGATTTAAAATGACCAAAAAAAAAAAAAAAGCTGGTATAAGAATATGCTAAAAAAGATGACGGAGCCCTTTTTATACTTAACCAATCATTCCTCAAAACTGATCAGGAAGCGTCTTATCTGAATAAACCTATGTACAAAATTTGAAGCAAATATGATATTTTTATCAAGAGTTATCGCATTACGTACATACATACGTTCACACAGAAGTTGCGGTCATATTAGTTCTCAGGCTTCGACAAACTGTCAGATTAATTTCCCCGTAAACGATTTTTTTGTCACATCCCGTAAAGCAACTGAACTCTTTGAATAACCGTAATTCCTTCAAGCTTCATTTTCAGTACCGAACATATACAATGTGAATATTTATAGTATATATCAATTTCAATATTTATGGAAGTTAGCGCACGGACAAACAGAAGACAAAAGAGCCGATTTCATAACTGTTGAAAAGTGTTAAAAATACATAGCTCAATAAAAAGCTGTTTTCAACAATTGCTGCCCATATCCGGTAGTGTGTAGAGTTAGAGCACAGTAGATCAGACAAGACAAACGGAATTCATAAAAACTTTTCAAGTACATTGGAAAGTATTGAAAGCACATATTTTAGCTTTGCCTGCTAACACCTTTAGCTATGGGTTTTATGGGAATAGCATATTTTTCTTCAAAAAATCACTGATTGTCAATACCAGATTAAAGTGATTAATATTAAAAAAATTCTCTGGCCAAATTATTCAGCTTATTTTAATAAATTCGTATTGAATATTTAAAAAAAAATTGCAACTATCTTCGCCTTTTTTTAATAAACATATTCATTTTTTTTAGATCCATAGACATGAAAAGATAGTTATTTCTGTGAAATATTTGCGACACAAAATCGTAGCAGTTGGTAGCTGTGATTACATAATATTGATGGGATTAATAAAAGAAATGTGAAAATATGTTAGGAAAATTTAGATTTATCTGCGGTTGTAACAGCATTATTGTTTTAAAAAGGTCTATTTATAGATTGAAAAATTAAAAATAATAATGAAATGAACACCGATCCACAAAATTATTCTTTATCTGAAAAAAAAAATATCTTTATTGAACATTGTTTATTAAAGATCTTAGTTCTTAGTACATTGGAATATATTTGCATTATATATATGTGTGTGTATGCATATACATGTATATATATATATATACATACACTGAACTTCTGGTAGATATTCCTCCAGTTGTTCGCAGACGAATGTGGTTCCAGCACGATGGAGCTCCATCTCATTTCAGTCGAGACGTCAAGAGTCACCTGGACGCTGTTTACGGCCAGCATTGGATAGGACGGGGTGGTCCGGTTCCCTGATCACCGTGTTATCCTGAATTAACTTGCTTGATTTTTTTCTTTCGAGGCCATATTAAAAGCCTGGTGTACGAGAGTCCCGTTACATCTGAAGAAGATCTTGTTGTCAGTTTGTTTGTTGCTGCTTTACATTTGCTCGACATATCTGATCATTTTTCTAATGCACACCGATCTATGTGAATCTTGTATTGTTGTTGGTGGCCGTTCTTTCGAGCACCTCTTGTAAACTGTTAATAAATTTTTGTTTTCTTTTGTCTTTATTTGTCTTTTCAGTTTCCTTTGAGTCTTTTCCTCAAAGGCATGCAGTCTTTTCCTTTCCTGCTTTACAAGCTAGTGCTTTAATGTGTCATTGCCGCGCACACATCCCTATCCTAAATATGCTTATATATATCCCCTCTACCTACCTTTACATTTTTTAAATATATTTTAGGACCAACCTGTATATTGGAATTATATTTGTTCCAAAATTGTTTTCAAATATTATGTAAAAAAATATTTTTATACCAGTGTACATTTTAACGCGTTTCAGTACCTTAAAATAGCAAATAAAATCTTTGTGCAAAAATGTATTAGGGTAGAAAACCAACCATTAGAAGTTCTTCATCAGTGCGAGACTCAACGTGTTAGAAAAAGCAAAATTGAGCTAAATTTTTTTTTTTTTCTAGAACGCTTAGTCTTGCAGTTAGTGAAGATGCTCGATAGTAGATTCGAAACTGTTTTTTACTACCTTTTCATGCATTATTTGTGCATTTTTAATCGTTTGTTTTCTATTCTTATACGTTTCAGTACCAACATTTTATAAAACTGCACTTTGATTGATTTATGAGATCCTTAAAGTTTAATTGTTTTTGAAAAAAAGTTTGTAAACAAAATTACATCTTGTAAAAATTAACGGATCGGAAGATACTTCTTGTTTTTTACAAGTACGATAATGTTAAAGTATCGCATTATCGTATGATATAACACGTTTTGAGAAGAAACTGAAATTTGAAGTTTTATATTTTTCTACTGTGAGTAAGTTTTACCTATATCGGGTTTATAATAATAATCCGAAACTGAATCTTTTTGCCTAATCAATGTTACAAGATGTGTTAATTTATATGCTTTTTAAGGGCAACCAGCAACTGTGGGACAACATTTGCCGCTGCAGAAATGAAAAATTGGTATCTTTAAAAAAATTATTCGGAATATTGATTTATTATGCATGCATAAAATATCATGAAATAGCAACATAGCTTTATTAATAAATGCTTTCGAAGGTTTTTCAGTTTCATGCAAGTCAATAATTTATACATCTTCTGAACTCAATAACGTTCAACTTTTTTCTTTTTATTAACTTTGGAAGGAAAATATGAACATGTCTTTTTTTTTTCTTTTTTTTCAATCACTATCACTAGTAATTTTTATCGTATAATGTTTAAATTTCCTGTTTTTTAGTAAATCGACTATGAAAAAGATTTCTTTTTTATTGACATTTTTCTTTTCAGAAAGATTGTACACGGATAAGAAATTTTGAACTACTATTTTTCTTTACAAATGTTCCACGTGACAAGAATTTGGGAAGCATTTAAACTCACATTAGTTTCTTACTTCATTAGTTTCTGACTGAGACTGTCACCTTGAAGACAAGCGATGTTTAAAAGAGGATTCGTTTCAAAAATTCTGACTTTAATCCAATAAATCTCACTTTTACTGCAATTGTTTTAACTTCTAATCATCGTGCAATTTCAAATTTTACACCATTGTCGAATAGGAAAAAAGTTTTTTAAATGAAATTTGTCTGAAAGCAGTATCGTGATTAACTGATTTTTATGAATTTAAAATTCTTTTCAAGCATGACTTTTTTAAAGTCTATCTCTATAGTGTTACAATCTATCTCAATTTGTCACACTCTATATGTCTTATTATTATCTCTATATGTATTACAAAAGATTAACTTCACTAAAAACAATGTAAATATTGCAACATTTCTGACCATGTCATTAACGTTAGAGAAATTAGAACTCCATGAAACAAATATATATATATATATATGAATAAAACCCAAATTTAACACACATTTAATAAGACTACGAGCTTAAACTACTACGCTGTACTTAAACTATGTAGTGCATTTTTTCAATGCAGAAAAAATACAAGAAGAATTTATACCAATTTTTGTCACAACGGTAAAGCAAATTTGGTACCTCTTCAAACATATCCAAATAAGATTAGACAGCTGAGAGATTAGAGTAATAAATCGTCAGCTCAGGAACACATAAATTCAAATCACAAAGCATTGTCTTTTGCTAACTATGAGTGCTCCAAGTTACACATTCTTGGATACTGCTCCGTTTAATTTTGGAATCCGTGGACAAATTTATCATAATGCTTCTCATTTTCATCCATCTGAAGTAACCCTTGGAAAGTTTGCTCATTTCTAATATAGCCCTGTGGAAGCGTATGAACAGGAGAGAAAACTTACTACCTAAACATTAGATTTCACGATGATATCAGGCATGTTGACCCTTATGCACATGCATTTCAAATGCTTCATGAAATGGAAGAACATGTTATCCCAGAACAACGACCTGAAGCAGCAGTAAGTGTGTGTATGTATATATGCGATAAAAAAAATTTCAGCTGTTCAGAATCTAGGCAGATACAATGCCCTAAAATATGGTGAATTAGCCAGGATTTTCCATAGTTCCGATGTTGCGTCACCTACCAACAGGGATTTTTGCATACATCTGAAGGAAAATCAATTGTGTAAATTAAACGCCCTGAATCCTAATTGTGACCCTATGACTTAAGTTTTATTTTTCCTATATGGATTGCATGGATGCTGAATGTCTTAAACTTCGATTTTATAGTCATAGGTTGTTAGTGAGAAGCAATGTTTTCAATCCATGCATAGAATGGGTTTAGCAGCGAGTAGATTTATTCTATGTAAAGTCCAAACGTCCATACTAAACTCAAGACTCAGAAAAATTTTAGAATATTTAAGATCCAACAAGTGAAAAAAATGGGTACTTACAAATGTATATAGAATAACTACAACAATTCTTTTAAAAATTAACTCCTGTATTGTAAAAACGGAATAAAAACAAGAAGAATATAGTGTTTTGAATTTACGCATGAGAAAATCATAGATAAAACAACACTGGAGGAAATGCATCAGTTAACATGCTTTCAAACAATCATTTACGTTTGCGTGCCTGAGAATTGCTTCAAAATCGTATTAAATTTACTATGATCAGAATAATTCATATCCACGTACACTTAATTCTTTATTGCGAAAAAATACGTTTAATGCATATTTTGAATAATCTGAAGCACATATCTGAATACCATTCTTCAATAGTCTAAGATAAATGATGTATTTGTTATGGCGAATAATTAGTAATTTAATGCAAGCCTTAAAAAACGCACCTCTGGCAAGTGTTATCGATGATAACAACAAATAATTCATTCCTTTCTATCATATGTGGGAAAGGAAAGCAAGCAAATATGTAATCAATGCCTCTGCAAGCTTCTCCAAATAAATAAGAAGAGAAAAAAATGCACATCCTTTTCTTATTAGCTGGGGGAAAGAACTGATTAATGATGCAACTCATCAAGAGGGGCCCCGTTTCGTAGTTTCGTCATTAAAGCAAGTTCTTGCTTTGGTTTATGGATTATGCCATCCGAGATTTTTGGCTACTACTCTATTTAAGTATCTTAATGACAGAAACTTGTTTGTCATATGCAGTAATCCTGAATTTCTCAGGATGAGAACTTATAAAAATGAAAGATCGCGTGATTTACGCAACATTTTTGCTAAAATTATTTTTACTTTAAAAGCCATCACTATCTATCTAATACTTTTTCAAAACATTTACACATATATTTTATGTGTTACTTTCCATTCAATGTACTCAAAATCATGAAAGATTTTGATCTGAAAAGAATTTAGTGAACTTGCCGCAGATTGTGAGGCTCTTCACTATGTTCTTTTATTGCTAAGTGGGAACTTTTTGGGTTGAATCGGTTCATTTATGAGTTTTTTTCTCTATCATTAAACATAAAAATATGTCTCATCTTGAAATGAACAATTTAAAGCTTTCGAAAATACAAAACAACAAATTTAATTTTTTAATTACACTACAAAATCAAGTCTCATGGAAACAAACTGTTGAAATTCCTTAAAAACTGATGCTTAAAGTTTAAAATTCCTTCTTGAAAATGTTTTTAATTTTAGGAAAAATGTAATTTTTATTTTGAAAGCAGAAAATTTCAGAATATTGGCTGTGATAGAAATGCAAAATAATGCAGGCTAATTCAAGTCGTAGTTTTCAAACATTGAGTTTAAAATAACTAGAGGATCAAATCTGTACTTCTTCGAATGCAGAATATACTGCCCGGTGTACAGAAAAAAAATTTTAAACGATTTTATTTTATTGAAAATCCTATTATTTTAATTTTTATTTTTAGATTGTATGCTAAGAAAACAAGAAAGCACTTTTATATGAAAGTTATAAAGTTGTGAATTGCAGTTTTAAAATTTATTAATAGAGATAGTTTTGTGTCAGGCAAACCAGAAAGATTTTTCTACTTTTTTTCTGATTTTTTCACAGTTCAAGCAATAATTAAATTCCATGTGTGTGAAAATTTTGTTTCATTTTTATTAATTTACTTTGTTTATTTATGGATGAAGTGTTAATTTGGATTATCAGATGAAAATAAATTATGTTCTATTTATATCGTTCTATGGGCAAATTGGTTAGTTTGGCGTAATCGAGAAGCTTCCGATAGCGATAAAATTTTTTAAATCATGCTACAAACGAGTTTTAAAAAACTATAGAAACAATAGAAAAAAACAACTCTTTTCAGTATCTCATTCTCATTTATAGCTGCCTGAAACATTCAAAATAAATAAAAGACATTGTCACATGCATCAAATCCCTTTACGACATATTTTAATTTTTAACTTAGACCATGATGTACTGATCGCGCAATCGAATGTCGAATGATAAGTACTATTGAAAAAGAATTCTTTCGGAGTAATATAGTAAATATTTATGAAAACTGCATCAACCAACCTAGATTTATAATTTAATAAAAAGTTACGGATATTGGGAAGAACAAAATAAAACCACACTAACACGTATAAAACATTCTTATATGTAAAAAAAAATTCTGATGAACAGTAAAAGACATTCTTTGTAGAGTGCATTGTAAATAAATAAAATTTTTTTTTTTTTTTTTTTTTTTTTTTTTTTTTACAAATAATATTTAAGGGACAATATTGAAACTATTTTTTTCCCTCTGTATCCCAGCATAACCTACGTGTGCCAGAATGTACGCACGCAATATAATATTGCGAATATTATAATATTATAATTTTAATACAACGCAAGTACTTTTAAAAAATGATTCATTCAGTATCATATAGTAGACATATTTTAAAATACGTCAGTGAAGCTTCTTAACATCTTCATCAAATATTTATTAAAAAACCGGTGCATTCAAAATCACCTAGTAGATTACACAAACACGTATAAAAAATTTATTACATCAGAAATGTTGCCGAAAGGAAAAGAAAAGTTATTCATTGCAGAATGTGTTTTATTTAATTCCACTAAAGACATAAAGATGCATTTTTACGAAATATTCTTAAACAGAAGCATTGAAACAATATTTTCTAGGTATAGCCCGGCGGCACGTATGTGTGGCAAATTTTTAAACCCATGCAACATAAATTAATGAGAATAGTTGTTCTAATAGTACTATGCAAGGTACTTTTGAATGATTCTTTCTGTGTAAACAAATTCTTTCGTTACGGATATGCAAGACTGTAAGAATATTCGAAAGAAAAATCTCACCCAACATTCATATTACTTAAACTTTATATTTATAGACAATTGCACGTATTTAGGACAACCCAGTGAGTAACTCAAAAACGTAAAAAAATTTCCCGGAAAGACAAGAATAATCATTTTTTGCAGAATGCGTTTTATTCAGTTTAAATAGAGATTATTTTTTACTAAATATTCTTAATGGAAAACTATTTAGATAGCAATGTTTTATTCTGATATTTAATGTCATTTTAAAAAAATGGGTATTTGAAAGATAAATGTATCTCTATTACTTTAAATTAAAATAAAACTTTATTATTTATTTATAATCCTCGCGTAAATAACTTGGAATGTCTTTCTGTTATTTCAAAGCTCGTTTCTATATCCTTTTACAGAAAATTCTCACTCCCTAGATTTATGGGTAGCCCATTAAAAAATGAATGCAACGCTTTTTTTTCTCCTAAAACATTCGGAGAAAATGATAGATAGATGCATTCTAAAACAGATGCATTTTTACACAAATATAAAGCTGACACATAATTTGTACTGAAATTAAACATGAACACACTCTTTCTCTCAAAAAGTGTAATAAATAGCACTCTTTAAAAATGAAAAAAGAAGGAGAAGAAATGAGGTGGAAAAAAAGTACTTTGAAATGAATTTTTCCCAGCTGGAGATTCAAGATTCTTTGAATCTCTAGGATTTTAGCCGGACCTTGGTTTTCTTCGATAGGAAGAATGACCGCGCATGGATTTTTCCTCGTGGCGCTCAAAGGTGACTAGATAAAAGAGCCTTTTTTTTCCCTTTTCCGAGAGCATAATTTATTTTTTCGTTCAAAGAATCGTCTTTGTTGTCAAAAACCGGAAAAAAATTGATCATTTTCTATAAAAGGAATAAAGCTTTACCGAACATTATATGCGATCATGGGAATTTATACTAAATATATAATGTATTAATAAGTATTAAGTAAATATTTCTCTAGAAAAAGACTATTATTTAGCATGTGACAGTTTGCTGCTAATTTTTATAACAGGCGATATATCGTATCGATAAACGGATAAAAGAAATAGACACACTAATTCTTTAATTAGTGTGTGGATGGATTCAAGGATTCCATCAAAGTTATTAGATGTTAAATAGAAAATTTATTATTGGTAGAACTTAAAGGTACAGATGCGTTAAAAGAAAATTTGATCAATTTGATTACTTAATACTCTAACTAATGTGAAATTTAAAAAAATTAAGTAGTTACTGGTCTGCATGATAAAAAAGATAACTTCGATTATGAAACTAAAAATATATTAGATTTTAATTCTGATACTTCTACTTAGATTTTTGGAAATATATTATTAAATCACATTAAACATATTAAAAGTCGAATAAAATTATAGCTTTTTTCATTTGTATGATAAAATTTTACACAGGGGGTATGTAATAACCCTTTTCAACAATTTATTCGACGGTATTATCAAAACAATGTACATAAAAATAGCTGAACGCAAATTTTACATTAAACGGTTTCATTAATTTTCATTGATTATATGCAAAATGGATATTGCTAATTGACTTCTCATTTTACATTAATGGCTCAAATTTATTTGTTGCAATAAAAGTTGTGACTGATTTGGAGATTATTGTCGGCATAAAATCATGTTTAACCCAGGTTGCAAATCACAAGCTATGCATCGGCAACCATAATTATTTATTTATTTATTTATTTGAATAATTCTAGTTCATTTTGTTGTGTCAATATTTTACGTTGAGATAAGTTTTTCTGTATAAAAGATCAGTTTTACTTAAGTTTAATAGTCCATTGTGCTTTAACTTGTAAGTTTTATTTTTAATTTAAATAGTTCACAATTATTAAGTATATGCACTCACATAAAAAAGTGTTTTTGTGACAGTTTGAAGAATGAAATGCGGGCTGATTTTTGTCTTATGGATTGAGCAATCGAATGTACACTTTGTAAATTAATAACTTATGCCAGACAGAAAAAATAATAGTTTTTTTATTATAAGGAAAAAGTATTTAGATTGAAGATAAGTTGAAATAGGTGTAACTGCTCTTAGAAACGAACTTAACACGACTTGATACGGTTTGGCGTATGGTAAAATAAAAGTCTATTCAAACTTTGTAAACTTCGCGATAGGTTCAGCATGTTTTTTTTTTTTTTTTTTTTTTTTTTTGACAAATTTTAAGTCAGCTAGAAAATATTCTTTTTTTTAAAAAAATTATGTTTTTTTTTTTTTTTTTTTTTTTTTTTTAAGAAAGTACTATCAAAAAACTTAACTTTATTATTTCAAAATTGGTTTCACAGAAAAGGAATGATAATAATAATAATAATAATAATAATAATAATAATAATAAAACGTTGATAGAAAGCTGTAATCGTATGTGAACTGAGAATATATGGCACAGATGTGATGCTTATTTTGCGATATGCTTATTTGTTAATAAAAAATATTTTTATTTGGATGCTCTTTTAAACAAATAGTTCTTGTATAAGTGTTAAAAATATGAAAGCGGAAAAAAACTTAAAGTATTTCGACATGCTTCTGAAATGTGCGTGCTAATGGTATAGACAGTGTATAGGTTTTATACCTTAAAAATGCGTCGCCGTTAAAATCTAAAAATTGTTTGTACAAAAATGGCATAGTCCTTCGAGTATATACTTTCTGATCACGAAATTCACACATAAGCATGAAATATCGTATGAATTGAGCTATAAGCTCAGTCATGTTCTTCCTTGAATAGATCTTTTATCACGGATCCTAGGAAATTCTTTCACTAGGTAAAGCTTTAAAAGATTTTAGAAAATGTGTTTTGTGCAGCTATGATCGAAAATGGGAACGAGTCACTTACCGAAATCCCACTGATGCTTGTTCTCGTAATTATGAAATGAATTTTTTGTTACAAATGGTTATACTTTTATCAATTCGTATAGTACTAATTTAAATATTAGTACATATATAAAAACTTTTTTTGACAAACAGTTATCGGGTGGCCTAGAAAGGACTGATGAATTTTTAAAAAATCTACAATTTTAAAGCTGTGACAGATATTTAAAAAATTCTTGCAAGAGGATTATGTATGATGCCAGCAATTTTTTTCACTGTTATTTTTGATTTTAGCTCCAATTTCAAATAATAGATGGCACTGACAGCGATTGGCGCTCAGTCGAGCCCGAAACTGACGTCACTCAGAATTGATGCGAAGGAAGGAGATTAAGGCAATGGAGTTGGCCTCATTCTGCAGTACAATCTTGGATAGTAATTCTGAACACTTTCGATCGGATTTCAGTGGAATGCGTTGTTGCCATGGAAACAACAAATTATTCGATAGTGGAATACAGCTTTCAGAATTAGACATAAATTTAGCAAGTAGTATTCAAGACGATGTAACATTCTGGTATTTTATGCATCTTATTTTAAAACTAGGGGAAGAGATCTTGCTACAATCTTGATCTTAGGCCACGATTCTGCGGGCGAATTCTGCCCCTGTCAGATCGGACGACTTTCTCGAAATCCTCCGACGAAGTGAAAATTTCTTATTCTGACCCTATCGTCTCGGAATCCTCTCCGGTTTGAAGGGCTTGTTTTCTCGTAATTCCTCCGACTGCTATAGGCAGCCGGAAACCCACTATCTATGTCGGATTAAGATGGCGGCGTTTATATTAGCAGATCTTCTATGTGAAGATAGAGACTTATTTTTTATTAAATGTATATTCGCATTCTATTATTAGTATTTTTTTTCAGTTTTGTTATGTTTATAAGCAAGAAGTAATTTTAGCTTCAATTTAATATAAACTAATTGTGATTGTAGCATATTTTTTTAAATTATTTGAGTTAAAGTTGTTTGTATTTTAAAACGTGTATTTAAATATATACATATTTATTTATTTATTTATGCTAAAGTATAATAATATATATTTTGATATTAAAACTTATCGGAGTAATACAAAAGTGTAGGTTAGTTGATTGTGTTTATGACGGCCATTTATCAACACGGGGAATATAGATAAAATAATACAATTTGTAAAACTCACCATAAATAAAAATAAAGCAACTCCTTTATTTGTTATTTATGATGATTTTTACAAAATGCATTATTTTATTTATTCATTATCGCCTGTGTTTTCGGTGTTTTTTCACGAAGAATATAGACATTAAGTGGAGGAGTGCCCTCTGTGGGAGTCTTTCTTTGGGAGCCTAAGCCGTATTTACGCATGGTAAACCAAGGTTCTAAAAATTCCGAACCATAGACCGACGGGCGCGACTGGGTTCGACCTAGCACCTCCCGTCTACCAGTTTCGTTTTTATAACCTCTCGGCCGCTGATTAAAGAATACATAAGTGTAATTACAAATGGTTTGTGCTTAAAAAACTCCTTTATTTTGATCTAAACAATAAAAAATGTATAATTGTGAATGCAAAATAATAAAAAGTCAAACATAATTTTAAAATTATGTTTGTCTGATATAGCTCGTATTTTAAAAATTATAATTTAAAGTTTGTATTAAAAAAAAAAAAAAGCTATTTTTTTTTTTTTTTTTTTTTTTTTTTTTTTTTTTTTTTGAGAAGAATGTAATTTATTGCACTAAATCAAAAAGAGTATTTACACAAAAATATTAAATACCTCATGAAGTGAAAAATAAAATAAAATAAAATAAAATAAAAACGCAGTCTACATTAGAAAAAAAGCATTAGCGTTTATCAAACACGCAAGTTATAAAAATATGAACAGGGGAATAAAATCAGTTTAAAGTTTTTATTAAGTATGGGTAATTGTGCTAGATCTATTAAAATAATTAACAATATCTCGCGATATAATTGTAGTAAGGTAAAAATGAGGTATCAAAACAGTAGCGCCAACTTTTCAAAAATATTGAATGGGCTCAAAATTTTTTTAGTAAAATAACGCATATAATTTTCTTTTCTTAGTGTGTACGTGTGGGAAGAATAAGAGAGGGGGGGGGGGGTGGAGCAAATGATTAAAGATAATTCAAAATTAAATTATGTTTTCCTAAGCAAAATTTTCAGATTATTAGAATTATATTTTATAAATAATTTTATTAAATTATATTCTTCTATGTTCTTGTTGTATTTACTACTAGCAAAAGCCATGCTTTGTTTGGATTCGCGAAGCATTATTTTACAAAACAGATATTTGAAAATAACAATATTTTTTAATATAATTTTTGCATCTTTATTAAACAAAAACGTTATTTTGTGTTTTGGCGCATTTTAATTTTTTATTTATGATGTAAGACTGGCATAATAAAATATTTTCGAAGAAAAGTTTTACAAAATATTTTTAAATTTTCAACTAAATGCTCTTTTAAATGTGTTTTTACTATTTCCAGTAGCCACTGGTGTTTTTTAAAGTTGTTTGAAATATGCATGTTTCCAATCTTTGTAATTAACATCAAATAATCTTTGATAGCTAATTTAGAATAATATATTTGAAGGGAGCTTGAAGAAAGTTACTTCGTCAAAATCCTATTTTCTGGAAAAACATTTGAAATCTGCTCTCGTTGATACTATGAATTTTTAACTGTAAAACTTTTTTTTCTAATTTCTTCGTTTTTATACATGTTAGCGTATCAGAATTTTTGATATTGTAGAATTTTTCGTAAGGAAAATTTCTATTGAATGCTTAATTTTAAAGGATTTTTACTCTCGACAACGTTACGTACGTTTTTAAGCCAACCGGTGTCTATATTATCCTCAATATCTACAACTGCTTCATCTAGTGTTAAACCTTGGGATTTATGAATTGTAACAGCAAAAGCTAACTGCAGAAGAAATTCTTTCCTTGAGCAATTTATGATTCCAATTTTCCAGAATTTAATTATTGGGGGAATTGGTACGCACCAATTGTTATAAGTTAAATTACTGTAGTATTCAAATTTATCCATGATTAGTCGCGATATCTGGTCTGGTGGCTTGTGATTTTCTTTAATACGTGCAACAAAGTCTAAAGTCCCGTTTACTAAATCTTTTTCGGTCCACAAATAAGAAAGTAACATTATTTTAGATCCGAATGGTAAAGTAAGAAATGATTAAAGTCCATTTGTCGTTTCTGAATCGGCCAACTTTGCTTTAGTACATTTATAAAGAGCTTGAATCGAGGCAACAACTTCACGCAGTTCTTTTAATTTTTCATTTATATAACAAATTTAACAATTAATTTTATTTGTTTACAATTCTTTTGTTGCCACTTTACAAAAAAAAAAAAAAAAAAAAATCATAATACAATTCTTTTAAAATATTTAAGTGTCATCTGTGCAAACGATTTTGCGGAATAATGAAAACTTGTTTTATTTATTAAATTAATCATGATTTTATCTATAATTACTTACTCCATGATTTATATTTTTTTTTCTGAAAATATACGCGTTTCATTTTTTATTTATTTGCTAAAATGCGTCCGTATTGGAAATGCATGTAAAACAAATTAATTAAAATAATATTCTTTTAACGTTTTACAGTTAAAAAATTATATTGTGCAAATCTACAGATAATAATTTATTTTTGTGTATAATTTGAAGTCAAAATATTGAATAGTTTTTTTTTGTAAAGTGTACGACAAAATGTAATTTCAGTGGCCTAGTAGAGGATTCGCTTCGCTCATCCTAATAAATAACATTGGAATTGCTAATTATTCAAAGTGCATAAAACAATTTTAAGAAAAACATACACTTTAATAAAGGTGTTTTATCAATTTAAAACATTAAGGCAGATGACAAAATATGAAGGAAATTCTTTTTCGCGAGAAATTTAACTATACATTTTTTCAGCGCTCTTGTAAGTCTAATTTGTATCCTTACTATTTTTCAAAGAAAAATATTTTGAGAACATTAATAAAAACAAATATCATTTCAGCGATTAAATAATTAAAAAAATAAACAAATTAAATTAATTAGGTGGGGCGGAGATTTTTTATGAGGAACATATGCCCTAAGTGGAGGAGTGCCCTCTCTGGAGGTCTTTCTTAGGGGATCTAACCCTATTTACGCATGGAAAACCAAGGTTCGAAGAAAATCACGAAAAATCCCGAGCGATTAGGCCGACGGACGCCATTGGGTTCGAACCCAGCACCTCCCGTTGACAAGTTTCGTGCTCAGAACCTCTCTGCCACTGTGGGGTAAAACAAAATCGTAATTATAAAAGGTTTGTGCTTAAAAAATTCCTTTATTTTGATTGAAACAATAAAAAAATGTATAATTGTAAATGTAAAATAACTATAACAAGTCTAATTTTCCAATTATATTTGACTGATATAGCTCGTATTTCATAAATTATATTTTAAATCTTGTATTTAAAAAAAAAAAATCTTTTAGCTAAAATATATTTTTGAGAAGATTATAACTGACTGCACTAAATCAAAAGAGTGCTTATAAATAGTTTTTCTTTAAATAATAACTTGATTTTACTCTAAATATAGAAAAACCATTATTATTTGACTGGCACAACTTGTATTTAAGAAAAGAAAAAAAATTCTAAAATATATTATTGAGAGAATTAAAATTTATTGAAATCGAAAAGTATAGTTACAAATAGTTTTTGATAAAATAATATCTTGATTATACTCTAAATAATAAAACAATTATATTTTGACTGGCACAATTTGTATTTAACGGGAAAAAAAAAAAAAAAAAAAAACATGCTAAAATATATTTTTGATAAGAATAAGACTTACTTTACTAATCTAAAAGAGTACTTACAAATAGATATTGTTTAAATACGAGTAATTCCTTGATTTTACCTTGAGGAATACCTTTGAAACCATCTCTTCAATTTTGAGTGTATTTGTAATATATGTGGTGTCACAATACTTAATACCAAAAATCCAATAAAATTCTTATTTTGTGAAAGAGCCTATTTTACTAAAAAAAATACAACCTTTTAAAAATCTTTACTATTTTTATAAATAAGAATATTTTGGCTTCGATTTTTTTTCCCGAATTTATTGGAACATACTACATACAGCTATGTATGGATTTTTAGATGTATGGGATTTTACATTTAATATGTATTTTTTTCTCTCATGCATATCAAAAAATGAAGGAAATTCAACAAAATCTTAATTTAAATATTTTTTAAAGAATAACTATAAATTTGAATGCTAAGTCCATAAACAAAATTATTAAATACCCCATGGAAAACGCCCCACCAGTGGCCGAGAGGTACGGACCTCTCAACTGGTAGACGGAAGGTGCTGGGATCGAACCCAATCGCGGCTGTCGGCTTAACCGTTCGGAGTTTTCGTGGTTTTCTTCGAACCTAGCGTAAATACGGGTTAGGTTCCCTTAGAAAGACCCCCACGAAGCGCACTCCCCCCTTGTTCTATATCCCTAGAGTAGATAATCGGACGACAAAAATAAACCAAACCAAACCCCATGGAAAACATGTAAAAAATAAAAAATGAAACCTCTATCTGCATTAGCAAAAAAGCCTTAGTGTTTATCGAACAAGCAAATTATAAAAATATGGACAGGGTGAAAAATCAGTCTAAAGTTTTTATTAGGTATGGGTAATTGCGTTGGATCTATTAACAATATTTACAATATCTCATGACATAATTGTCGTAAAGATAAAAATGAGGTGTCAAAATAATTACAACTAAAGAAGCTTTCAGTTAATGTAAAAAAAAAAAAAAAAAAAAAAATCTATATTTTAACCAATTTTAACATACTGTGTCCTTTTTACCCTTTATCTGCCGAATTATGAATCTATGAAAATTTTACATTCTAAAGCATTTTAAGTAAATTGTTTAAACTAAATAAAAAAATTGACATAATCATTTGATAAATTTTTGGAGGATTTAAAAGGATTAATTAAATTTGAATTTACAGGGATTTTGTGCAACATTTATAACCCCACTCAAATCTTTTTATTTTAAATTGTTTTCTTAGCATTTTGTAGAAAATGTACAAACATGATGTTCTTACAATATAAATATAGAAATATTTCCGAATTGAAAAATCCCCATCCCCCTCCCTCAGTGCCAAGAGAGCTCAAAGGCAAAAGAAATCATCCTTTTAAAAATATTTTTGTTTTGTGTAATCAATAATACTTTTGGGACAAAATAAAGTAATGTATCTGTTACTCATCCTAAAGAGTATTACTAACTAATTGACGTATTAAAAGAATTTTATAATAAGTAATTTTAATGGTATTTATAAGTACCGTCGGTAGATAAAGGGTTAAATAACAATAAGAATTTTGTAATTATAAGTACAACATATGATGAAGCATGCTTTTTCAATTATTGGACTATTATAGCTTGTATTATAAAACTTGAAAAAAAAAAGTACGAATTAAAGTTGTTATTTTAATAAAGTATACTCACATTTTTTTTTAATGTATATTTGAGAAGATTAAAATCCACTGTATTAGTTCAAAAGAATAATTACAAATAGTTTTCAATTAAATAATTCCTTGATTTTAATTTTAATATTAATAAAAAATTTATAATTGTAAATGAGTGAAATAAGTTTTCAATTTTTTCGCTGACATATTTTGCATGTTGAAGCTTATATTAGAAAAAGAAAAAAAAAATCATATTAAAATATATTTTTTAGAATATTAAAAATTGAGCTAATCTAAAATTGTTATTGCAAGATGCTTTATTTTTAATATCTTTTAATTTTTCTCTAAATAACAACAAAAATTTTATAATTGTATCTTAAAACTTCGAAAATTACTTATAACTCATCCCACCTGTTAAAACTTTTTATACTGTTTATAGCGGTATTATATCATTCCCTTATAGGTATTTAATAATACTGCGGTCTTTTTTTAAAGGGCTTGCTACTTGCAAACACACGTGTTTAGATCCCCTGTAAATAAACAAACTACGTGTGTCCTTAGTCAAAACTGGTTAACCTTGAAATGGAGGGGTTAAAGGTTGCTTTCAAATTCCGCTCTCAGGCCAGAATCGCGACGGATTAAAAATCGGTATGGATTACGGGAGCGACTGATTCCGTGTAGTTATTTTCCGCCTAGGCCAGAATCAGCTCACTGAACTCATTTGTTACGATTTCAGTAGGATGTGTTTCCACGGAAATATCAAATTCTTCGATAGCAGAATGCACTGCTCGGAATTGGGTATGATTATAAGATGCTGCATAAGAATTAAAGGAAATTTTACATTTTTAAGTATTCATGAGAATTTTACTCACTCAATTTCCAAATTTAATCAAAATTTCGCAAAAAGATGGCAATGCAGGTATATGAGAGCTACACAAAAGTCGAATCCGTCTCTTCTTCATTCGTTATTTTGCTACGCAATCTGCTAATGAATACTTTTGAAAGGGTATACGTTATTGAAAATGGTTTATTGATTGGAACAGATGATACTTCTTGTTTTAGAGTACCACCGCTTGTAACATAGTTGTTTTTTCAAGTTACACTGACAAGTAAGTAAAAAAAAAAGCTCTGTTATTTTACGATTAAAATTGTCCGAGTAATAGCTGTTTATACTTGGAACATATATAGTTGGAACACGGGGTCATTCATAAATTTAATGGAAATATAATTTCCTCAGAAATATTTAAAAAGTAATTGAGAGTCAACTTAACATTGCAATATAAATTTCAAATGTTTAACCATTCTTATACATTAATGTAAAATTAACAATGGTAAAAAAATATAAAAGGAGAAAAAATAGAGTTTTTGTGAAATAAAATTATGAAAATTAACAGCCTCAAATTTTTACAAAATGATACATACTTAAAAATGTTATTAAATTACACTATTCTGCAAAAATTGTGTTAGGTCATGTTTTTTTAGCTTTTGATAATTGGTTCTTATGCATTCTGTATCGCTGAATCTAAAATTAACTTCATTTTTTACTACAATGTAAAGATATTTTACAAATCGTGAATTTTAAATTAAAAAGACGACAAAATATTAATAATATAAAATATATGTGACTGGTCATTTTAACTTTCCATAAATGATTTTTGTGTATGTGTTACTATTGAATCCGAAAAATAACCTTTATTTTCAACCATCACGTCCAGATTTTTTGCAAATTGTAAATTTCAAAGCTGAAAAGTTCGAAACTAATTTGAAATTCTTTACAAATCTCATCGGACTCCTAGAATCTCAGTATAAGCCAAAAAAATGAATAAATTATTAAATTAAATTAAATTAAAAAGTTTTACATCTGTTTGATAGTCTCAGGTTTTCGCAGCATTTAAGCTTTGACATTTATGATTTGCAAAAAAATTCTAGTGTGTTGGTTAAAAATAAATGCCATTTTTTAGATTTAGAATTAAAATGTGCATAAAAACCAACTATCAAAAGCAAAATATCACAAAGATCTACTTTATTTTGTAATAAGTTTTTTGTTATTTTTTAACTTTGATAATTTATTATTTGCGAAAAACTCTGACATGATGGTTAAAAATTAAGGTAATTTTCGGATTCGTGATACAAAATACATAATAGTTAAAAAGCACAAACATAGTAGTCTTGTATTATTTAACCTAAAACTGTTTCTTAACTTTCTTGGCGGTAATTTGTCCAAAAAAATTTTATGTTATCCTGTAATGTAAATATAAATATATGGTTACCGCCGAAAATCATAACAATAATAGTTTGTCATCAGATTTACGGCATTATGTAAAATTTAATCTCGATCGGGTATTTGAAAGGGAGTTAAAATTCGAATAAAAATTTTGGACTGCAAAAACATAAATACGACGGTTGAATTTAAATTAAAACTTATAAAAATAACTTTTAGTAAAAGAAATCATGAAAAGAATTAGTCCAAAATCTTTACAAAATAAAACATATGTTAAAATACAATTTATCCAATAGAAAATTTAATAAAAATTTATTCTATCGTAAAACTTCTACGATTTTTTTCAAAGCGCAGATAGACAGTGAATGCTTTAAGCTGTTGGCATATGACCCCTCAGAGCAGACCAGACTCATTTGAATTCACGTGCAGAAAAGTGGTTTGAGTCCCATTTTTAAACTTTCATAACTCGGTCAATTTTAGTGATATATATGAATGAGACTTTCTTTGTGTTAATTGTCAAAGTAATAGGAAGGTTTTACTAATTATAATTTATAGAACCGGGGAACAGTATAAAAATTTAAATTTTGCAATTTCTTAAGAAATATTTTTCTTGACCAAACCGCTTTTGAAATATTTCTTTATCTCATTTTAAAAAACTTTTGTAATTGGAACTATTAAGTCTTTGACTAACGGTTTAGGAATTAGCCATTGGAGATTGGGAGTGAATAACCTTTATAATTGATTTAGCATAGCAAACTCTGTACGTGATTTGCCATAGTTTTAATCGGTTTTAAAAATTTAATTGTGTTAAGCTTTACAATAAATCAATCTTAAAATGGTATCTAAAATAGTATGAAGACTTTAAATTTTATTTAGCCCCACTTCCCCTCCCCCCCCAAAAAAAAAAATCTAATGATAGCTACTACACAAATATAAAATGTAACTTTGGTTTAAATGAACAAACCTATTTTTTTAATCACTTTAAAATATTATTAATTAATAAACAATTTGTTATTGTTTTAAAAATTTTATCTTATGTTTATTTTTTTATGAGCAGCAGTATATTAAAACTGTAAAAGCTAGAACATAATTTTTTTCTCCCCCTTCCCCCTCTTCATTTTCAAAACAAGTGATGATTTAAGTTGGGAAGGTTCATAAATTATTTTGTTTTGTTTTGTTTTCGGAAGCAGTTTGAAAAACTTTCAAAACTCATAAAAGGTGCAATAGAGATGAGTGTCTGGCAAATTGGCTGGTGACACACTGTTTGATTGCTCTCAAGGGAATACAGATGTCTAGTTTTGTATAAAAAGTTGTGTCATTTATGATCTTCTGAAAAAAATTGAAATGTACTACTTCTTTTTGTCTTCCCTCCAAATTGATCATGCAAGAATTGTCGTAAATGTTTTTTCAATGAATCTAGAAACTTCTGCGACTGACTGTAAGTATGTAGTTTTTAGGGTTTCGTTCATCTGACAATACCCTATTCGTCTCTGTCCGATGTGTGTCTGTCTGTCACAGAGTCCATACACAAAAATTATAGGAGTCAGAGAGCTCAAATTTTGTGTACTTATAGCTGAATATTTCTTGTCACGCAGCAATTTAGAAAATTTTGGAAAAGACTATTATTTTAATTAAAATATTTTTTTAAATGGCATCAGTCCATTTTTTTGAAGATTTTTTTTCTTTTAATTGTTGCACGCAAGTTTAAATAGATATAAAAATTATTTCTTGTATAGGCTTTAAAAAGAAATGGAGTACTTCTGTTGCCACGATTACAAAACTCGTTTTAAAAACTACAAAAAAAAAAATTCATGTCTCAAAAATAAATCGAGTTACAGCTTTTAAACACATTGCAATTAAATGTACATTTTTTTCCTATACGATGGTGTAAAAATTGAAAATTTGTGATAAGTTTAAAAATTTGCAATAGCGTAAATTTGAAAATATAAATTTCATTTCTTCTAATTGTAGCAAGCCAGTTTAAATAGAATTATTCTGTATGTAACATAAATTAATGGATTAAATAAATTGCGTGAAAAACGCTTTTATTTGTTTTTAATTCATTGTGTTACATCATATTTATTCTTTATTTTGACATGCGAAGTGGAACTTTTTTTTATTTATTAAATTCGCATTCATTTAAATTACTAACCGCATCTGGTGCCCGGTTTGGTCTCCCTTAAATTATGTCACAAAGATATATTGTGACATTTTACTTTTATACATAATTTTATTTACTTGCGTACCTTCACTAAATTTGTAGATACTGATGGAGAGATCAACAAATCTATGCGATCAAAGCAGCATTTAGGGGAAGAATTCAGTATTCTGTTCTGGTTGGCGCGATTGCTGAATAAATTCGAAATGGTGCCTAAAAACCACTTTTCGTTTGTTAATTTAATGATAAAATGTTTTGAAAGAGATATTAAACTAAATCCTCTGTGCGATCTGCGATCACACTTACCCACTTGTTTAATGTTTTATGTTGCGCAAAAAAGATTAATTTTTAAATGCATTCTGAATTGTTTGTTGCTTTTATTAGTTTGTTATAATTATTGTATATTTTAAAATTTATTACAGAATATAATTTAAATTAGTATTAATTTAATAAGTATTTTTATGAAATTACACGAAAGGCTCCAAAACGTTCAGAGGGAAAAACCGCCTATTTTGTGCTTCAGTGGCTGTGAACGATTTAAAGTCAACAATCTAGATTTAAATAGCAAGTATTTCAGTAGATATCAAATGCTTTTTTTGGAAAAAAGTGGATTATCGCTGGGATATTAAAAAAACACAGAAAATATTTTCCTAACAAATAAAAATTTATGTGTTGCAATTTTACGAGTAATTAATTTATTCTTCCTTAAATTTTCCTAATTAATTTATGTACTATCAGTCTCAAGTAAATATTTTCCTGCTCAGCAAGCTTGCGCAGCCTATAAATACATTTAATTTAAAAAGTGAAAAACATATTTTTGATACTCTTTCATGTATAAATTCTGTATCTGAAAATATTTACTTGGAAATTGTCAAAAACAGATATTTAATGTTGGTAACAGTTTGCAACAAGTTGGAAATTGCACGTGAAGCGTAGCAAATTAGGTGCGTTCGTACGATAACGAAGTTTTAAAAATATTACTTTCATATGTCAATCTCATAAAGTTGTAAATAGTGAATTACAATTAAAACGCTCATCAAACAATGTTCTCCCTATACCATTATATAATGGAATACTTTTGTGTGGCCTTGTAAATCAATAACAAATGTTCTTTGCACCACAAATTATGTATGATGTATATTATAATATGTACGTTATAGTTGCATATAAATTTTATTAAGTTCGTATGAGTGTAACACGATTAAAATGCATTTGAAACATTTTTCCCATTGACCGTAATGTAACGGAATACTTTTGATTGTCCCTGTGATTGATCTATGCATCCGATTTTCATAAAATTTGAAATAACTCGACAAAATTATGTAATAATTATGTATTTTAAATTTTAAGCGTATAGAATATATTTGAAACTTTTTCCCCATTGACCATAATGTAATTGAATACATTTGATTGCCCCTGTAATTGATCTATGCACACGATTATCAAAATATTTGAAATAACTCGACAGAATTATGTAATAATTGCGTATTATAAATTTCAAACGATTAAAATGCATTTGAAACTTTTTTCCCCATTGACCGTAATGTAATGGAATATTTTGATTGCCCCTGTAATTGATCTATGCATCCGATTTTCATAAAATTTGAAATAACGCGACAAAATTATGTAATAATTATGTATTTTAAATTTCAAACGTATATAATATATTTGAAACTTTTTCCTAATTGACCATAATGTAATTGAATATTTTGATTGCCCCTGTAATTGATCTATGCACACGATTATCAAAATATTTGAAATAACTCGACAGAATTATGTAATATTCGCGTATTTTAAATTTCAAACGATTAAAATGCATTTGAAACTTTTTTCCCCGTTGACCGTAATGTAATGGAATATTTTTGATTGCCCCTGCAATTGATCTATGCATCCGATTTTCATAAAATTTGAAATGACTCGACAAAATTATGTAATAATTATGTATTTTAAATTTCAAACGATTCGGTTGGGTAGTTTTTGCGTTGTTATATGCGGACAGACAGACGGACGGACTGAACGACCACTTTAGGTGCTACGTATTATATAATTGCGAACGCACCTAAAAACGGATTAATGCCCTTTAAAAGCAACTTATAAACATTACCGAAAGTTACAGGCAATAAAAATATTTGTGTTTCAGAAATTTTTTAAACAATTTGACGAGTTTTTTACATGAAATACTATAGCATACAACATTGAACAATCCATAATTTATATGTAGGGGGAACTGGGGCACATTGATACATGGGGCACATTGATACACCCCCTCTACTGCTCACAGGGTCATTATAGGAAGTTTCACAACAGCTCTAAAAGGTGATGCTAGTGCACTCATCTACATACAGAAAGTATTGGAATGATTCAGCAGTTTTATGAAATGGTACGGCTGATTTATTGTTATTGTAGATCAAAAGTAAATTTGAGTTGTACAATTCAAATGGTATTATAAAAATGTTCCAGTATTTTCGACCGAAAAGAATACCCTCCCTGGAAAGTAAAGCTAATCTTTATCAGTTCCTCATTCTTTATTGTTAGATAAATTATATGAAGTGTTGGGTTTGAGGCTCATTTTATTCAAAATAGCAGTATGAGGCGCATTGATACAGTCAATGTCGGGGAACATTGATACAACCTAAATCCTTTTTTAGTTCATTTTTCCATTACCTTATATTATTTTTTTACCATACACTCCTTATTCCAACCATTTTTTGCCAAAAATTTCTAAAATTAGTTTTCAATGAAGTGAAATAGCTCTAATTTCTTTATATTAGAACATTTTATAGATTTTTTTGCAAACAGAAGACGTATGAACTAACCCAACATAGTAGAACTAACAAAAGAAAAAGAAGGCAGTCCGGAAATTCTCAAATTTATATCGATTCTCCAGAGAAAAAAGTATTTTCGACATGGGAAATGTTAAGTAAGAGAAACAAGCTGCAGAACAGCACAGTATAATTATATTATAAACAGAATTCTTAATATAATTACCCCTCATTTTTTGTTTATATACCGATTTATAAACAGAAAACCTGGTAATTTTTCATCTTTCCTAAGAAAGAAGATAATGCTGGGGTTCAAGTGCCAGATATGACAAAGTTACCACAGCCAACAATCAGACAAGGAACAGCCAAAACATCAGGTCATTATACATTTCATTTTGATTGCCTTTACATTGCTTACAAAAAAATTGTGGGTGATTTGAATTTCTAAATAAATATAAAATGGTTTGCTAACTATTTTTCTATGAAAAATATGATTGGTGTTATTTTATCTCCATTTTTTCCAGACGTATCAAAGTGCCCATGAGGTGTATCGATGTGCCCCGGAAATGGGGCACATTAATACAAATGACTTTTATTATTATTTTTTTTAATTACATGCAAAAATAATATATAAAACAACGATTGTACATTTTTAAAACACACTACACAAGTTTTGCTGACATCACATGGAAAAATAACTTGGAATATCTGCTTTCTGGATACCAAAAAAATTCTTGGAAAAAAGCTGTATCAATGCACCCCAGTTCCCCCTGTCCCTTCGAACAAGAATTTAAGAGGTTTCAGTTGATGACGTAAACTATAGCTGCCAAAATTTTCCTCTTTTTTGGCCAGGAAAAATTTTATAGTAAATTTTACCAATTCAGATCGTCGTAATCTACCGAAGGCAAAAATTTCTGCTAAATTTTTCAAGCCAAAAAGTTGGCAGCTATGCATAAACAGAGATAAATAATTATTAGAAATAAGATGATATTAAGACATATTTGGTACACAGTATTATCTTTTTCTGGGTGGGAAGACCCCTGTATTTGTGCATAAAGTCTAATTTCTCCTATTAAACCAAAATTATTTTAAAATTTATTTTATCTATCGCTTAAAGAAAGTCATTTCGACGAATAATCTTCACCCACAGAAAATATGTAAAATTCATTCTTTTTAATTTTTAACAATTTTAATGTAGATTAACTCAAAAGTTGTAACAGTGAAAATTGAAATTAAAAAACAAAACAAAGCAAAATTTTCGCAGTATTATTTGAAGACTTCTCAAAAACAGTTAGTATCTGAAATATGTAACGAAATATTGCAAAAAAAGCCCATTGATATTTTTTCAAAAAAATCTGATTACAGTGTATTGAAATGTATTTCAATATTTTTTTTTATTTACTATTTTTATACGGCTATATCTGTTGCTGTATCCTAGCCATTAGAATTGTTTTAATTAGTATGAATCATAAGTACAATATTTTATTTTTTAAAAAGAATTTTCACATGGAAATATGTATTTTACAATCTTTGAATACAAATCAGGTCATCTTTAGATTATCCCCATAGTCGATATTGTGAACACGATTGCTCAAAATGGAAAGTGAAAGAGAAATATGAAAATGCTTC
Source organism: Maratus speculifer (assembly GCA_964019185.1). Taxonomy (NCBI): domain Eukaryota; kingdom Metazoa; phylum Arthropoda; class Arachnida; order Araneae; family Salticidae; genus Maratus; species Maratus speculifer. Next base: position 247,529,396 of record OZ025293.1, on the reverse strand, counting down.
CTTCCTGACAGAATGATTGACCGATAAGTCTTTTCATTTCAAGACCAGTCGCAAAGATATATTTTCACGCAAAATCCTCTTTTCTCCTTCCCATTTTCCTTGATATGAAGAATATAGCTAGTATTCTTCATTTTACATGAATTCTTTAACTATACAACTTGGGATTTTAGAAATTTGTGAACATTATGTTATTCAGTTTAAAAATGCAAACGCTGTAGTGTTAGTTTAAACTAAAGTACCTGGTAAGCCGAGCTTCTATTGGTAGTTTTTTAAAATTTATGAAATTATTTTCAATTATCCGCCTTAGACGGCCATTGTGGCCGCCCAATAATGTATGCTAATCATTTCATCTGGTTACTTTTACTCATAATTTAATTTGCTTACTTAATCGTTCGCCAAATCGGAAAATTCCGGTAAAAAAAAACAAGCATTCTTTGCGATGATGTCAGCATTTCCTAATTTTTTTTCTTTTTATGCACTTCATGATAAATACTGCTCACATATGCAATATGTTAAATAATGGAAGGTTTTGAATCCTATCATCTAATCTCCTGTAACCGGTTCCACTGCTAATGGTCATTTTGATGACAAATTTGACTTTCAGAAATTTTTAAGCAATAGACGGTAGCATATTTTAAATCTTTTGTACAGCCGCGTATTTTTCATACGATTTTACATGCGTGCCATTACTTCGCTGAAATTTAATTAAGACTTAAACAACTGAAACCTGCTTCGATCACATTTCCAGAGATTATTTTCCAAAGACTGCCATATGTCTAATACTTTGTCCGTCCCTGTTTATCATTTTTATATATTCTATAAACATACCTTGGTTTATTAAATGCAGTTACGCGTAAAAATACATAACTTATTTAAAAACCGTCTTTAAGCTACTTTCGTTCAGATTCTGTAACCTGTGCACACTGTAACAAATGTTTCGAAATGTTCCTGAAAGTATCGAGTCCTCTGCTGCACGATACTAACGGAAAGATTTCTGATTCGAGCAGAAAAATATTTTGGTTTTATTCCACTGCTGAAACTAAGCCAAAAATATGGGAAGGTTTCTGATGGTTTCAGAAATTTTATTACATTTGAAATAATTTAACATGATTAAAATACCCCGAAAATAATATTTCACCCTATAACAATTATATAACTGAATAATTTTGTGTGGCCTTGTAAATGAATAATACACGTTTTTTGCAATGCATATTGTAACAGAGTGTATATTTCAGTACAATTCAGGAAATGCACATCAATTTCATTCTATTTGAAAGGCTGTAACACCATTAAAATGCACTTGAAACACTTTTTTCTCTTTGGCCGTAATGTAACGGAAAACATTTGACCATCCCTATAATTAAACTATACATCCGATTTTCATAAAATTTGAAATAATTTTTCAATAATTATATATTTAAAATTTCAAAGCATTCCGTTGGGTAGTTTTTGCGTTGTTATATGCGAATAGACAGACGGATGAACAGATTGAACGACGACTATAAGTGCTTCGTATTTACATAATTACGAACGTACCTAATAAATGGGTGACCAAAGCAAATTTTTCGTTGAAGTGGATCGAAATTAAAAGAAAACAAATGGGTAAATGTGATTGCAGATCGCACAGAGGATTTCGTTGAATGTTTTTTTCTATATTTCTTTCTCAGATGAACGAAACCCTAAAAAGGTGTGTTCGCTTTATTTCCAGAACAAGAATTATCACATGACACGTTTCTAAAATTGAGACTGTCTGGACGAAAAATGCTGCAGAAGTGTTAAAGAAAATATTTTCAAGTCCTAAAAGACAACTAAATTTTAAAAAATCATTCCAAAAAAAAAAAAAAAAAAAAAAAAAAAAGGATGGCCGTCATATAAAATAAGGCTATAATGAAGAAAATCAAAGTTTTATAATGGGTAAATCCCCACCCGTCATCTACTTCTGGCTCTAGCCCCATACAATTTATGAAAATTGATTGGTCAATAATAGAAAATTTTGAATTTGCTAGAAGTTAAATATACATATCTCTCGATATCGATACCTATATACAGGGTGAGTCATAATTTTCAAAACAATAGGCTTTCTCCTTAAATATTTCCGCTAGGCACATACTTCCTAATGTAAAGTTTCATAAAAAGTGGCTAAATATGATGATATAAATTGCAACTTCATGGAGGCCTATTTTGAAAACTAAGAAAATTAAATTTTTATACGGCCCCAATAAATCAAAATTCCCAGTTAGGAAATTATTCTTTATTTATTCTTGAATTTAAAAAAAAATCATTTCCATATTTAAAAATTTCACTGAGATATTGAAATCCAAAATGCTCCAAAATTCCTGACTTAACCATGCCTCTAAGTAAGGAGTTTTTGACTCATTTTTAAAGAAAGATGGGGATCATTCGCAAATTGTCCATTATTAAATGTTGATTTCGAACAGTGCCTCTCATTTGGACATAAAAATGTAGCGTACAGATTAAATACGCTAAACCTGCTTTCAAAATATGCTGGTATTTTTAAATAGAGATCTGCATGGGTCTAAATATCTAGGTCCGGTCCCGAAACGACCCATAGAAAAAAGTTCGGCCCAGCCTGAAAAAAGTTAAAATCATAGCCCGGCCTAGTTAAATTTCTACATAGATTTTTAAATCGATATAGGTAAAAATTCTTTCGTATGGGTGAGTTCTGGCCAAAAATACTTATTAAAGCTTTTTCTTTTCTCATATTTATAATTTTTACTTTTAAAGAAGCGCAAAAAGGTGCGATGTATTTGTTTTATTAATAAATCCCTATTTCTGCGTAAATGTTTTACTTTTACTTTAATATCGTTTGCTATACAGTAAAACCTTTTCATATGGAATCTCACGAGAAAGAAAAAAAATCCGTTATAGACAAATTCCTTTCTTGGGAGGCACAAATGTAATCTATTTTTTTCTGGAATATTATTATATTCACTTTACATCGATCTTTTACGTTTAAAACAGGATTTCGTCATAGGCAGATTCGTTTTTACTGGTTTTACTGTAATTTTTTTTTTTTTTTTTTTTTTTTTTTTTTTTTATCTATCCTTAAAAAGAATAATTTTAAAGTTTTTATTGTAAAGTAATGATAATTTAAAAATATATGTACTTTTTGTAAAAAAATTTTAGACTGAGCAAGTTTACTTATTTTTGCACGGATAAGACCAGTCAGAGACAATTGTTTTAATACGGGGAACTGAAAATTTAGTCCCGTGCAGACCTAAGAAGAAGGAAGCCAGTCACGGTTCGGAATGAAAAAAATATGTTACGCGTGGCTTCGGGACGGTAAAAAGCCTGAAGTTGTGAGGGTTAAATTTATGAAACAATTCCTAATCGGCATGTTTCAAAAAGTTTTGTTTTAAATAACTGAAGGACATTTAAATAGTACAGAAAGGAGATGGATATGACAAAAGTTAAACTGAATCGTAAACTTAAACTACAGAAAGAAGTTGTTTTTTCACATGCATTTTTTTACAAAAGCCTTAAGCATTTTATTAGGAGACAGTCTTTGTTTTTTAAACTTTAATTGCGTTTTTCTGCATGATGGTTTTCCCCCCACCATTTCTCGTCTTTATATTGTAAACTTAAGACTCGTTAAAGAAATAAGATGTAAACTTGGTATGTGACTTCTTCTTAATTTTACACAAATTTTGTTTCGGCAAATAAGAAAAAAAATTTACTTTTGAACATACGATTTTTGAAAAATAAGTTACATCATTTTAAAAATAAATATTGTTAATGTTTTTAAAATTTAAATAAAAAAAAATCCTGAAACAAAACTAAAATTATATTTCCCCTCTTTAATTAAGTGAAAAAAAATCCGATGGATAATGTTTCAAGATAGGGGAGACCGAGGCACGTTGGCCATAGGGGTAGGTTGGCCAAATTGCTTTAATTCTCAGACCAGTTACCAGATGTCGCCATAAGTCCAGAAACATGTTAAAAAACCTGATCCTCTACCCTTCCACGATTTTCAGTTCTCTTAACAAAAACAAATTAAGAACAACGTTGATTTTTCATTTACGTTGATCCCGAAGCAAATTTTCGTTAGTGTGCAGAAAGTTTTAATGCTCTAAAGAGATACTTCACAAGAACAAAGGTGAGTAATATTTTGAAAGTTCAATTTATAACGATTCTTTTGATGTAACAATAAATATTAAATGTTGTTAAGATATGTGTAGAATAGCAAAAGTATTTCAAACATGGCGAGGGGTCAAATTGGCCCAGTTACGTTGGGGCACGATGGCCCGGTGGGTCAATATTGGAAAATAATGATTGTTATGTTGTTAGCACAAAATTTTTCTTAAGCGGTTTGTAATCTAATTAGCAAGTAGGACTTCTGAAAATTACAACTCTTCTCGTATGAAGGTGATATAAGCCTTACTGTGAAGAAACAACACGAGAGTTATAGACGTTGACGCTATGATATAAACTACACTGTAAAAAAATTCAAGAGGTTACTAAAAATTTTTTAGTAATTTTGTATTCCACAAATTTTTTTAGTAACCATTACAAACTTTTTCTTGCAAGTGAAACAAACATTTCTTTTGTAAACTGAACAAAAGAATTTTTTGTATAACTAACTTAAAACTTTTTAGTATGAGCCACCAAGCAAATTTTAGTAATAGCTCAAAAATTATTTTTAATAACCAGTACGTGTGCTCGAAGGGCAGGAGTTTCCTTCGAGCTGCATCCAGTGGATAAAAAGACAGGCTTCTGAAGCGGAAGATTTTCGGCTAAGCTGCAATAGATGACAGCACCAAACATTGCTACCAGCTCCAACAGGATTTTCATAATCCCTTTATTTAACGAGTGCTCACACTGCATATATTCGGTGGGTATTTGGTGGTGTCCAGCATCGAACCCGGGACCTTTCAGCCTGGAGCTCGGTGCTATGACCACTAGGCTATCACGGCCGCACCAAGTGAGTTTATATAATAGCTATTAAAAATATAAAACTATTAACTCTATTCGTTGCTAGCTTTTTTCTAGTAATTCTTACAGATTTTCTTGTAACCGTGTAAGATTACTAAAAATTTTTTAGTAATTGCATGGATCACTAAAATGTTTTCAGTAGATCGACCCTTTTTTTTACAGTGTAGAGGTCACCAGTTTGATCGTATACCATCCCAATATTAGACCTACTAGGTACTTTAATTTTTTTCGGTATAGAATTTATAATATTATTACATACAATATTATTACATCTATAGTAAATGGCGGATGGTTGATACAATAAATAGATACAGTATAAATAATAAAATATAAAATTATAAAATATAAAAATAAAATATTATGTCTCTTATAAATACGTTAAAAAAAGACCAGGCTACAAGACTAAACTTTTGAGTCTGTAGGCCTAGTTTTGAATGTGCTTATTTCTGAAGTCTTACATATTATTTTTGTTTTGTTAAGTGTTGCAACATTGTTATATTTATGATCACTTATTCAGTGTCAATATCTTTGTATATTTAAAAAGGGCTGTTCAAATATTACGTAAGCATGTTTTTGGCAATTTTTGACCCCCTCCCCCTTGTCAGCAAAAATAAGAAAATCGCGTACCTCCCTTAATAATTACGTTAGCAAAACCCTCCACATTATTTTTGACAGTAATAATTTAACTAAAAAAATAGAGCTTAATTCAAATACAAAAAATCTACTCGACTTAAAATAATAATAAAATAATACTTGTTTAGTTTTCTTACAATTCTACTTAAGAAAATTTCTTAAATCACAATTTTAGAAGAACTTAGGCATTCGTAAAATTTAAATTTGGGCATGCCCATAGCTATTCCGATGCTGATCACGGTTTCCCAAGCCATTTTTCTATTTCTGTCATGATATTGGTTTCCAGTTTTACTCGATTATCTTCATAGTTTTATTTTCGGATGAAATCTTGATCAACTTCATCTTCATTGATCCACTTAACATCTTCCATATCTTCCACGAATTTTACAATACAACATATCTTATCGGTCCATTCAATTTTATTCTATTCTCACAATTGTAAATTGAGTTCTCAGAGATAATGCCCTTATGTATCAAACATGCACAGTGGGCCAATGTGCCCCAATCAATGGGCCAACCTACCCCGTGCACGGGGTAGGTTGGCCCACATGACATTATACCATAACTAAATTCATAAAGTTCTTAAAATTTCATATTAACTAAAAATAAGCTTTTCCTCACTAGTTAAATGTACTAGGTATTGTAAAATAATACTACATCTGAAAATAAACAAAATTTAGGTATTGAAAAAAATAGCATAAAAAAACCGGGCCAATGTGCTCCGGTCTCCCCTAAACGATTTTAAATTACTGTACTTAAAAATATATTAATGAGTTTAAAAAAAACATTTTAATTTACGAGAAATTTTAGGATGTGATTTTTTTTGCAAATTATATGATTAACCATCACAAAAAAGAAAAAAAATCCTAACTTAATAAATATATTTTTTGCATGTTTCCTTAAACTCTTAAAATAATATTTTTCTCGAATTGCACGCATTTCAATTTGTGTCTGTTAAAACCTGACGAATCACTTAAACGGCCATAACTCTGCAAGTTTTGTAGATATGAAGATGCAATTTTTTGTGTGTAATTCAGCAATGAATGAGAAAAGTATTCCTAATTGGAATTTTTCTGTATGCAAATTTAATTTACGTATTTTTTTTTTTTTTTTTTTTTTTTTTTTTTAAATAGACCCCAATGAGTTTCAACATATGCCGTCATATTTTGCATCTTTTATATGAATTTTTGCAATTAGAAGGGGCAATATTTAAAGAGATAGCTTATTGTTTCGATGAATTACCCTGTAAATTTTTCTTAAATGAAACCATTGCAACATATGAAATTTACCAAAAAATTAAAAATTGCTATAAAAACCTGCTGATTAACAAAGACAAAAAAAAATGATGTATAAAATGTTATAAAAGTAGCAAAAATTACAAAAAATTATAGAGATGTAACATAGTAAAAATATGTTAGCGATAAATTAATAAATCCCATCACAGCAGTAACATAATGCATTTAGTAATTATAAAGTTTAAAAAATGCCAAAATGGGCTAAGAATGGAAAAATATTCGAAAACAGCTATAATACCTCAATTTATCTGACGAAAAATGAATATAATACTATTCCTTAATGATTGCGCAAATGCAGTATTTCATTATGGAAGTATATCATATAAATCCTTTTTATAAATATCACCATTGCAACATATGATGTTCTATCTACCTATATATCTATCTATCTATATATCTATATCTATATCTATATATATATATAGGTGAAGAATTGTAAATTGTGTATTTAAATCATGTAAGAATGGTGTTTCAATCCCACCGAAGTGATCACATTCAACAAATTTAAGATTAATTAAAATAGTTTTTTAAAAAATCTACTTTAATTTAAGATTAAAAACTACTTTAAGTTTAGATATATATAAGCACACAGTATTACTTCGTTTATGTCATATTTTTAAGAGAACGAGGGATAACTACACCGAAATAGATTTTTAAGGATCGTGATTCAAAGAATCGGGATACTGCATTATCTGAACAAATATCTTTCAAAACAGTTTACCTCTGAAGCTCTTTCAGATCAAATTTTATCTCAAAGTGTTTTCTGAGGAAAAAAAACCTGAGGAATAGAGTTTTAATAGGCTTCAGAGCTATTTATTAGGAAGCAATCCTGTCGGTGTTTCTTGAAATGGCATCCAGTGTATCCGTTTGCAAAGCATAAAAGTTTTTCGACATCGCCTAGATGGCTGTGCGTGTTCGAGATCCGTTCTTTTTACTTCCTTACCAAAATGAAGAACAGGATTACAGACCTTTTGCTGGGGAGTGGAGGAGAGTGGAGATAAGTGCATTTATTCGAAGGAGTGGGGGGTCGTTGTGGAAGTAAACCGCGAGCACTTTGAAAGAAGGGGACGAAGCATCGAAAGTTCAGGGTGGAGGAGAGAGGAGCCCAAAGCTGGTTAACAGCCGTAACAGAACCGCCAGCCGACCGCGAAATAGAATAAAATCGATTTTTGCTTGAACACTTCTTCTTTTCAATTCTCTTGGCTGAGGAGTGAAAAGCAAAATCGCTTTTTTTTTCTGAATCTTTTTTTATTTTTTCTGAATCTTGAAACAATGTTTTAAAGGTTTTAGGCCAGGCGACAAGATTTTTTTTCTTCTTTTAAAAGAAAGGGTTTAGATGTTTTAATAATTCCGTGATACATTTCAGTTTGTATGCGCTGCTAAACTGAACTTGCGAAGTTCACTACGTGGAAATTTTTGATTAAAGCAGTTTGTGCAGTAAATCAGAATGCAAATGACTGTTTGGTTCTGTCAGGCGTGAAAAGCATTTACATATTTAATTAAAGACGCATCAATTTAATCGTATACTTAAGTTTTAAACTGGAATTTCAAAATTGTATTCTAGAGTGACACCGTTATGTTTCTTTAGATTTCACATTAAGTCTAATATATATTGGCGCATAATGAAATGTGTGACTTTGTATCAGGACAAAATTGTGCTTTTTAATTTTTTTAGAAATAACTCCTTTGTAATTTGAATATAAAATTTATTATCTAAATTTTTTATAACGTATTGAACTGCTGCTAGATGAGAATATTTATTCTGACACTATGCATCTCGTTTTTATGGGAATTAATAATATAGTGTGAATGAATTTTACTAAATATTATTATAAACTATATATTTTTTATATTTATATTATTTTTTATTTTTATTTTTATTTTTATTTTTATATTATTATATTATTTTTATTATTAATATATATTTCATACTATATATTTTTATATAAATACTTAATATATTATTTTGTTTATATAAAAAAATATCAGACTCTTAGTACCTCAATGTCAAGAAATAAGATTTGCTTAAACTGCTTGAATGCCTAATCAGTTCCCTACTTCTCTATGCACCCACCAAATTGCCACAAATTTTGCTTCACAAATACTTTGAAAAATCACCGTAGTAAAGTTCCACCCCGTTAGACAGCTTTTTGTAGAACTATTAAAATTGGCGATGTATAAGTAACTTTTACTTTTATAACCAAATGCTCTTTACGATTTACAAACTTCGTAGTGATTTTTTTATTTGAATATCCCCGAAAACTTTGTTATTTAAGTTTTGTATTTCACATGACTTTTTAAAAAGTAGTACTGATGTTTTACTCAATTTATTGTTATTACAATAGTTACAGAAGCACAATAATATATGCTATCTCTGAAGCAGTTAACCGCACTCAGCAGTTTCTAAAGTACACTGTTGTATGCGGTATAATAACAACCAAATAATAAATAAATAAATAAATAAAAATCTCATCTTTTTTACCTACACTCTTAAAAATGTTGCTCTAGTTTAAATCAAATTTTGGTGCTCTGAAGCTGCCACCATAAGATGGCGAAATCTCGTACCAACATTTGGAGCTTCATACTCCAGTCTCGTTCTAACTTTTGAACTATGTTTCAACAGCAGCTCCAAATATTGGTTCAAGGTTTCACCATCTTACAGTGGCAGCTACTAAGCACCAAAATTTGGTTCAAACTAGGACAAGATTTTTAACAGTGTAACTAAAGCTAAATAACTTTAAAAATTTGAAATAATTAAAATTGCCTTGTTAAAGTCTATCTGTAAAATAAAGGGTTAAATCAAAATAATTAATTGGCATTTAATTTACTAGTTTCGAAAATTTTTTAGTAGATTTTCTTAAAATTTAAAGGGAAAAAAAGAATTTATTTCCTATATACAACATTAAATCAACGTTGAATGGAATAAGTTTTTAGACAGTTTTCGACATTTATATTATTTATGTTTGCTAAATTTCTGAATGAAGTTATAAAATGCAACTTTTAGTTTTATGCAATATTTTAATTTTAGGATAAAATATCTTATAGTTAATTAGTACATAATGCCATATGCAATTTTTTTAATTATGCATAATTTGCGTGGATCGGTATAATCATTTTTCGACAATACAATGCAAACTTTAACAATTGGTTCTTGAGGAATGGAAACAATAGAAAGTGAAAATCATTAGCGCGTATTTTAATTGGAACACATAACAGATTCAGAAAATGATTTTCTCTGAAGCATATAATTGCACAAACAAAGAAAAATGATAAATGAAAAAGAATGGTGTAGCTAAAATAAAACTTTTTAAAAATGTTACCGAATTCCCATTTGCCTCACTAATAATTAATTTTAAGATTGAATCAAATTCATAACAAGTAAAAGTAGACTAGCTGTTTCTACTCTATCAAAGATATATTAATAACAGCAAAATCAACAAAAATTACTCCAAAAAATTATTTTTATATGTCTTATTTTCTTCCTCTAGATGGGGTACAAATTATGCGGTTTGTAGACGCATAGTAAAGAAAACTTAAAAACCTGCCAGTTCAATTAAAGCATACAATTAAGCAATGAAATGCATCATAAAACTAAATCTCTAATAATCGAAATTCTTCTGAACTCTCTTCAAGTCTAGTTATTTGTGGCAACCCTATGCAAGTTAATACTTCCAGAATAATGCAGCATAATACCATCAGTTTGGTTGTTTAAACCAAAACCTAGTCAGCAACATCTTATGTCAACTGATAACTAAATCTTAAGTTTTAATGAAAATCCATGCATTAGTATTTGAGATAGAGCTATTGCAAAATCTTAAAACAACTCTGAATAAAAACGCCATATGTTGGGTGATGTATAGGAAAAACTTACCAGGATCAAGTTTTATCAGGTACTAACTTAATCTGAAGTTGGATGAAAATTCATGCAATAGTTCTCGAGATACATTTAATGCGATATTGCGATATTGCGAAAAATGCAGAATAGCAGTGTCATCTGTAGGGCATTTTACACCAAAAACTAAACATCACGAATCTGTATCAGGGACTAACTGAATCTGAAGTTTTAAAAATTTCTTGCATTATTTTTTGAGGTACCCCTATTGCGATAATCGTGAATAATGCACCATTGGAGCGCCACCCAATGAAAAATTTGAACCAAAACTTTATAAGGACCACGATATATCAAGTACTAACTAAATACAAAGCATGCGCTAGCTCTTGAGATATAGCTATTGTGGAAATTGTAAAAAATGCAGCATAGCACCGCCACCTGTTGAGCGATATACACCAAAAACTAATAAGACCTAGTTTATATCAAGATTTCACATAACCTAAAGTTTTGTGAAATTTCGTGCATTAGTTCTTGAGATAGAGCTATTTCAATAGTCACAAATAATTGCACCATGGCAGCGGCACCTGTTGAGCGGTTGTCACTAAATCGTAATCAATACCATTTTATATTAACTACAAACTAAATCTAAAGTTTTACTTCTTGGAAGACAAGAGGTATAAGTGCCACCTGATTATAAACATTGCTTAGTTATAAATAAAAAGAAAAATTGTATTCTACTTTTTTTTAACAGATATTGAAATAAGAGTTCAAAAATATTTAAGCTATAAGCAAAAATTTCATATCTCAATTCATTCAATTACAATTGATGTTTAACTTTGAACTCAATTTATTCGAAATCTAAATTGTGTCACTTGTACCCCTTGGCCTCTGGGGTCCCCATATATTAAATTCAGCAATACAGAAAAATATGACTCCGTCTTAAATATGAGGTAATCACCATAGATACGATATAAACTAATCACGATATAAACTAATCACATCTAGTTTATATCCTGGTCTAACAGAATCTAGTTTTGTAAAATTCCGTGTATTAGTTCTTGAGATAGAGTGCCCACAAAATTTTTGTCACATACAGGCAGGCATTTTGTAAAGCATGTTTTTCGCGTTCTCTGATCCCTAAATTGTGTAAATCCGCCGGAAACCGGATTTCGAAAATTTTCACGAATCCAATACTTTCTTCTTGTAAAGATGGAAGAAAATAAAAATAGACAAAATTAATTATTTCTGAAATAAATTAAATCCCAAACATTTATATGATGCTCATTTTTATTTTCCGAACTACACACTAAAAATGAATCTGTAAATTAGCTAATTTTACTCACGAATGTGTGTAAATTACTAAATCACATATCTGTTGTAAAATTTACGCATTTTTTCTGAAATTTTCCTGTTTTTATGTGTAGCTTATGACATAAATGTGTAATTTGTTATCGCTTGAAAATCTCAGACAAGTGTGTAAATGTAGGAAAATGCCTTTATTTGCACTTGTGAGTTATTCTAAATTAAACATTGTTATATGTACACAGATAAGTGTTTTTATTTACCTGTTTTTATGTGCATCTAACGTGTGAATTCAAATATATGCAATTTCTTATCTCTGGATAAACTCAGACGAGTATGTAAATGTAGAAGAATACCTGGATATACGTGAATGCTGTGTTACATTTGATTATGGATCGGTCGAAACCTGTTTTTAAGACTGAAACCAAATTTCGGCAATATTGTATTTTCGGTCGAAAACGAAAATATCAAAAAAACTTTTTAAATGAGTAACACGTACATAAAAATATATAATTGTAAACTAATTATAGCTATATACAAGCATATTTCTAACAAACAAATAGCAGGGATGCAAGTGCTACACCACAGAGGATCGATTGGTATCACTAAACTTAGTAGCATTTCTTGCCTTATTTACTAACAACATTTCTGAAATTTTAATAAGGCAAAAAATACTGTTAAACTTAAAGGGTACCAACAGCTCATTTGCAGCAAAGCGCCTTCATCTTTGAAAAAGACATACATATATATGTATGTGCATCTATAAGTTTAAGCAAAGTTAAAAGTGACCCTCCCCTCAATTTTCCTGAATCCCAAAGAACGTTTTAAAATGGCACCAAAGTTTGAAAAATTTATTTGTGGGACCCAATTTCCTCTCTGTACCTCTATAAAAAAAAACTTGTTATTTTCATGTGAAATTTAATTTATTCATCCACAAACAGAAGGATTTTCAATTACACAAAATTTTATATAATTAAAAAATGTTTAAGGAATGCAATCTCGATTCTCTTTGAATTTTTATAACAATTTTTGTGAACGATGATTTGTCCTTTAAGAATTTGCCCAGAAAGCATCGGAAAATTTCTGCTGTTGCAAAACAAAAGTTTTTATTACTATACAATTTATAAAAATATATTCATGACGGGTGAGAACTTTTCAGTTGTTAAACATTCTAATCGGAAAGTTTTCGAAGTAATCTTCAAGTCTGACTTTATTAACAAATAAAAACTTAGAAATCATACAACTAGTGATAATTTAAATATGATTTTGCTGAAACATTTTATTAAAAAAAATGCATATATTTGAAGGAATGAAGCTAAAATGTAATAACTCTTTTTTTATGTTTATTTTTTTATTCTGGCTACTTTTATTATTTTATTTTCTGAATGATTTTATATACAAAAATTTCAAAATACATATACCATATAGACTATCAGAAAACAATATGATTAACAAATAAATAAATAAATAAATAAAACAGCGTTCAAAAATCACAATAATTCATCCAACTGCAGTTGAAAGTCTTAATTTTTATTCGATATTCTTCAAAATTGTTTCTAGATTTCTATGAATATTTAGGTCTAAAAATACGAGTTTGCAAATCGATTTCTTAATTTTATCGCATTCACCTCGATTTTTTTCTTTCATTTTAATTAATTTTTCTTGCCGAGTCCATTGGACCTATCTAGTAGGTGGAAGTTTAAAATGGGTTTCTTATTTTTAACTATTCTCTAATCCTTAAATCCAATATTAATAATATACCAATGTGTTATTATATTTTGTGTTGATGGTCTGAATTTTTATACTTTATTCACTTAAAAAGTCCTTAACTGCTTATTCCTACTCTATTTTCAACTGTGCCATAAAAAATAAGTACGATTACATTGATTTAAATGACTATATGGTATATGGTTATATGAACTACATACGTATATTTGGCGCATACATACAGTGCAACAACGGCCTTGTCATAATCACAGTATCAGAATTATAGTGGCCCTGGAAACCGCCATCCAGCCAAACAAATTTTTGAAAATATGAACATAAAAATTCACATTATACCTAAAACATAGTAGATGCGCCTTTATGTGATATAATTAGGCCGCATTATTATTAATAAGCGATTTTTTAACATCTTTAAGAGTTATTAATATTTTAAATGTATAATTCCATAAATAAAAATGTAATTTTGGCAATTTATTGTTAAAAATATTTTTAATAATATATTTTTTTATTTTCTTTTAATGCTAGTAAATCCTGGTGTATAAGGAATTAATTCTTTCTATCAGATATACAACAAGGTAAGTTGTATATCTGCAATGTACCTAAAAGTCAAAGTTATTTATAGTGAGCTGAAAAAGACGATTATGTTTATTGCTAGCATGACAGTTTTTGCCCCAGTTGTTCTCTAAATTCTCAACATATGGCGTTATTGTGTTAATTTTTCACATAAAAAATTTATTTTTGAATAAATAAATAAATGAATAAAGCTACGAGTTTTCATATTTTTACATTTCTTAATTCTATTTCTATCGATTTCAAATGACACATTTCTAACAGATTAAAAAACGAAAAAATGTATTGTCTTATTTTCAATCGGTACACCGCAAGAAGTGAGCAGAAAATAATAATATTTTGTCCGTTATAAATGCAGTTAAAGTTATGCTATTTTCAGAACGTGGTTAAAAAAATGTGCAAGTATTTCTGAAAGAGAAAATTCTACATTCTAAACACGAAAGAGTGGATTTGGCTTCTCAGGAAAGAGCTGCAATTTATTAGATCATGAATGAGTTGTTTTTTAAAAGCTGTACTCATCTTGACCTGTTTATTTAATTTATTCATTTTGATTTAAATTGCTTAACTTGTTCAGTTGAGTTGTTTCAACTCTTTACGAGAAGCTGACTTTCAAATCGTGAGCTGAGGGGATATTGACTCACTTTCAGTTATTTGTATCTGAGGTTTTAAGGTAAATATATTGAAAACAACACATACTGCTATAGTTGTAAGGCAGTGTGAGAAAACTTGAATGTTTAACTTAATTTAGAAGACAGTCTTCACACTGGGCTACATTCAAATTACACATCCATGTTCATAAATTATCACCATACGATTTTCGGAAACAACACTAACAGAAAGATAATAAATTATAAGTTGAGACGACCCTGTTTTTTGTAAATTGAGTATACAGTGATTTCGGGTCTTGTTTTAAGACAATAAATATTTTAGCTAAAAAGAACAGAACAAGCATACGAGTTTGTTCTACATGCAATTTTGTTTTGCGATTATAAAAACATTTAATTCATATTTCACACACCAAAGTATAAGATAAAGCTATGTACACAAAATTCTCTGTATTTTAAATATTACACAAAAATGTATTGCATGTTCGCCAATATATGTGTAAGAACAGAATATTACACACAAGTCTGTGTATTTTGCATATTACGCAAAAATATGTGTATTTCTCATATTGCACAACATTCTGAGTATTTCCTTAATACACAAAGATATGTGCAAAACCTAAACCATTTAATATGCTATATGTGTAAAAATATTTCACGGAAAATGTATAATTCCATGTAATTTACACATTAAAGTGTGTATTTCAAGAGTTATCAGTTAACTTTTACATAATTAAGCTTGTCGTTAAATTACGTATTGTGGCACTTTACACACCAATTTACACATATAGACAAATCATCGGTTTACCTGTACTTGTCTGTAAATTTACGCATTTATTTTTTAGAGTATAGATTGGGATCGACAGCTATAACATTGAATATATGTAAATTTAACCTAAAATAGGTAAGTTCTGACTCTACCGAGTTTTGAAAGTTTAATTTTTTAGGAAGTTAAATAAATAGATTCTGGGCTGTTTTACTCAAGATTATACTTTCATGGCGTAGATGTCTCAACAATGCTTGCAAGTGCCACAGGTTAAAATACACCGCACATTTTACTAGCTGAAAAATGGATGGTTCAAATCTAGTTTGAACCATATACTTAATGTGACGGTTCCCTTTAAGCAAAATGCTCTTTTCCTTCGAATATCTTGATTAACATCAAATATTTTTATGAGAATAAAACGAAATCTTCTGTGAAAATTGGTAATAGACGAAATAAATAGTATTTCCGAATAAAACAAGTAAAATGCTGTTAAATTCTCAAGAAAGTGTTATATTTCTCATTATGATAAACAACAAAGCTTATTAGGACAAATAAAATTGATCGATAATATATAATTTATCAATATATACATACATATTATATGTAATACCGGGTGTCCCAAAAATGACTGATGGATTTTAAAATTCAATAACTTGCAAACGGTGACAGCTATTTAAAAAATTTTTGCAGGAGGGTTATGCATAATGTCAGGAGTATTTTACCGTAAGTTTTTATTTTAGTTCGAATTTCAAACAATAGGTGGCGCTGACGGCGATTGAAGGCCAGGTGATCAGTGCTGAGTGAAGCGTCGACCTGGTCTTCAATCGCCGTCAGCGTCACTTTTTGTTTGAAATTCGAACTAAAATAAAAAATTACGGTAAAAAAACTCCTGACATTATACACAACCCTCCTGCAAAATTTTTTTAATTCACCGTTTGCAAGTTATTGAATTTTAAAATCCATCAATCATTTTTGGGACACCCGGTATACAGGGTGTATCTAAACTACTGGGCAAAACTTTAAGGGGTGAGAGTACACATCAAGACAAATAGTATTATATGGGAAACTAAGGGTCCCAAACGTCTTCCGAAGGAGATAGGCGCCACCAAAGTTTAGGGTCCAAAATTTGAAATGATTATAAAAAATAGAAAAATTGGTCGATTCGTTTGCGGTTTTCACTAAAGCTATTCTTTATGTCAGTATTGTCTTGAAAATAAATTATAAAGATAAATTTCAAAAAATGACGAAAGAGGGCGCTTTAGACTTTGGAGTAACGAACAACTATTTTTACCGTTATTTTTTGCACCTCATTATTTTTTTTAGAAGTTTAGACATAAACTTAAATTTTGAGCTTAAAATCTGTGGTTAAGAAGCGCTAACTGAACTGTGTTTAATGAGAGTGGGTAGGTTCAAATTTCAAATGATTATAAAAAACGGAAAACTTAGTCAATTGATTTGCGGTTTTCGCTAAAATTATTCTTTATGTCAGTATTGTCTTGAAAAAAAATTATACAGATAACTTTTTAAAAATGTCGATAGAGAGCGCTTTTGACTTTGGAGTAAAGTACAACTATTTTTACCGTTATTTTTTGCATCTCATTAAATTTTTTTAGAAGCTTAGACATAAATTTTGAGCTGAAAATCTAAATCGTTGAGAGTGGTTAAGTAGCGCAAACTGAACTGTGTTCAATGGGGTTGGGTAGGTTCAAATTTCAAATGATTATAAAAAACGGAAAAATTGGTCGATTTGCTTGGTTTTCTCTAAAACCATTCTTTATGTCAGTATTTCCTTGAAAATAAATTTTAAAGATAAATTTCAAAAAATTCCGTTAGAGGGCGCCGTAAACTTTAGAGTAACCAACAACTACTTTTAACAGATTTTTTTAAAATCTAAATAATTGTTTTAAAAGCTTAGACTTAAATTTTGAGCTCGTAATCTGAATCGTTGTGAGTAATTAAGTAGCGAAAAATTGAACTGCGTTCGTAGGGTGAGCAGTGTAATATTTCAACTCCTTAACACAGTTCAATTTGCGCTCCTTAACCCCTTCCAACGATTCAGAATTTGAGCTCAAAATTTAAGTCTAAGCTTTTGCAAGCATTTAATTAGATAAAAACAATAACAGTTAAAAATTGTTGTTGGTTACTCTAAAATTTAAGGCGCCCTCTAAAGGAATTTTTTGAAATTCATCTTTAAAATTTATTTTCAATGAAATACTTACACAAAGAATGGTTTTAGAGAAAACCGCAAAAGAATCGACCAATTTTTCCGTTCTTTATAATCATTTGAAAGTTGAACCCCCACCCCACCCTACCCCCATTCAACACAGTTCAGTTTGCGCTACTTAACCACTCTCAACGATTCAGATTTTCAGCTCAAAATTTATTTTTATGTCTAAGCTTCTAAAAAAACTTAATGAGATGCTAAAAATAATGGTAAGAAATAGTTCTACGTTACTCCAAAGTCTAAAGCGCCCTGTATCGACATTTTTTGAAATTTATCTGTATAATTTATTTTCAAGACAATACTGACATAAAGAATAATTTTAGTGAAAACCGCAAATCAATTGACCAATATTTCGGTTTTTTTAATCATTTGAAATTTGAACCTACCGACTTCCATTGAACACAGTTCAGTTTGCACTTCTTATCCACAGATTTTGAGCTCAAAATTTAAGTTTATGTCTAAACTTCTAAAAGAAATTAATGAGATGCAAAAAATAACGGTAAAAAATAATTGTTCGTTACTCCAAAGTCTAAAGCGCCCTCTATCGTCAATTTTTGAAATTTATCTTTATAATTTATTTTCAAGACAATACTGACATAAAGAATAGTTTTAGTGAAAACCGCAAACGAATCGACCAATTTTCCCGTTTTTTATAATCATTTCAAATTTTGGACCCTAAACTTTGATGGCGCCTATCTCCTTCGGAAGACGTTTGGGAACCTTACTTTCCCATATAATATTATTTGTCTAGATTTGTGCTATCACCCCTTAAAGTTTAGCCCAGTAGTTTAGATACACCCTGTATACTATATTTGTATCATTCACTTCGTCTGAGTTTTTATATAGAGAAGCAAAATAAACTAGCTTTCAAAACTAGCAGACTTTTTTCTTGTTCGTATCATTTTTAACTGTTTTATTGTATACGAATCACTTTTCTGAATAACTCACATATAAAAATGAATCATGCTTTCTACAATTGAAAAGTTTCTTCCATATATGATGCTACATTTCAAAAGAAAGAAAAAAATGTAGCATAGATCGAAAGGATTTGTTTGAGTACTAAAGGTTTTGTAAAAGTAATTTTGGTAGGCCTTTTATTTGGGTCGACGACAACAGAAAATCTCTTTCGATGTCGCAGACAAACAGACGACTTTGCACTTACGTTTTTAACAACTTTTCGTTTTATTTTTATATAGCACTTTTGTAATATTTTTACTTGAATACTTTGAAACAAGTTTTCTAATTATTCCTATTTTTGTCTTGTTTCTACATATGATTAAATAGGTTGAAAATATATATAATTATATATATCACGGCAGAAAAGTTTTAGTGGAAGTATTCAAGATAAATTCGACGAAAAATTAGAGTATTTTTTCTTCCTTTGAATAAATGTACTCAGCGTAAAATTCGTCATTTATTTTATAGAAAGAAAAAAGTTATAATTTCCATCGTTAGAGACAAACATAAAGCTATCAAAAATACTTATTAAATTATGAAAATCATTTTACGTTTCTCTTTCTACCAGAAATGACATGATAAAATGACAAATTATTAGAAAATTTCATGATTGGAAAATTTAGTTTTTAATCCGCTTTTGCTTCAGCAATATTTTTGAGATGTATTGTTTATATCCTTTCACACTAACGATTTCTGAAATAAAAAATTTTGAAGTTTGGTTTTCTTCAACTATAATTTAAAGATTTGTGAAAAGGTATACATTTTTTTTTATAAAATTGAATATATAGATGATAAAATTGTAATACATAAAATAAAAAACTTTTATTATGGTTCTTAAACGCTTCGTTATTCTGTTGCCATAAATATTATAGATTCAACATTTAATTTTATCAAAATATTCTATTTGTTTGAATGCTATATTTTTATTTATAAATTAACCAATATTTTCGCAAATGAATGTCTCTTTTTTAATTTACTATAGCAAAACTTATAACAAAATTTACTACAAATATATTTTGTAGTAAATTGTAATACATAAAATAAAAAACTTTTATTATGGTTCTTAAACGCTTCGTTATTCTGTTGCCATAAATATTATAGATTCAACATTTAATTTTATCAAAATATTCTATTTGTTTGAATGCTATATTTTTATTTATAAATTAACCAATATTTTCGCAAATGAATGTCTCTTTTTTAATTTACTATAGCAAAACTTATAACAAAATTTACTACAAATATATTTTTATTATTATTATTTAGTTTAAAAAGAATGTTACTTAGAAAATAGTCAATATTTGTATTAACTACACTTATACTATTATTTTAGCACGATCAAACTGATTGGTAAATTTATCATACGAATTGAATATTTCCAACTGAGCGAAAAATTGCCCAGGCCGGGAATCAAACCCAGATCTTTGGACTATAAGGCCAATGCTTTACCGTTTAAGTTTACTGGTTGATAGCCGGGTGGGATTTTTCTCTCCATAACCTTATTGGTCATAACATCTGGTCTGTCATTTAGACAGCTTGGCAGAATAAACCGCAGGTAATGGAACTCCATATAACGATGGATACGTAGATATACTAATTATTTTAACACAATCAAACTGATTGGTAAAGTTATCATACGAATTGAATATTTCCAGCTGAGCAAAAAATTGCCCAGGCCGGGAATCGAACCCGGATACTTGACTTCCCAGCCAAGGATGTGGGCTATCCGGCTGGACTTTAAATCCCAGCCGGCTATTACCCAGTTAGCTTAAACTGTGAAGTATTTTCCTTGTAAGCCAAGGATCTGGGTTCGATTCCCGGCCCGGCCTGGCCGTAAGCTCATTTTGACCATAAATGGGGTTACTTAGAAAACCATTGCTATATATTTCTCCGTCTCATTCTTCACTGCATTTCATTTCAAAAATCAATGGCTTCAATTTCTTTTTTAATTAACTTTAAAAATTCATTTCATATTTTTTGTTTTTATTTTATCTGTTTTATACAGTGCGTTTTATATAGGGAGAAAAATATAAGATTTTATGGATAAGATATTGAACACAAATATGTTCATAAAAGACAAACTTTTTATCTTCGGCAAAATTAAGACTTTAAAAATTCGAAAATCGCTTTACGAATTCCGAATAAACGTTAAGTAAGGCGGACTAAATTTAGTGTATTGGGCAAAAAAATTGAATTTGGATTGATTTAATGTTGCCTCAAAAGTTTAAGCAAACTTAAAAGATAGGAAAATTAACAAAATTTTCAGCTTAAATAAAATTCTGATGCACGGTAAAACATGCAGGCTAGTCTTTGTGGATCTGAACTAAGTCTGCAGACCTCTACGTGTGACAGATTTCCAGGTACATGAAATCTTTCTTTTAATAATATAGACTTATGCATCAAGAGCGCTTGGAAAATCGTGGTAATAAATGACCAACCTTAATTTATGTGTTGTTATTTCAATATATCTCCATTATCCTAATGCATATTTTATAACATATAATTTATAAATTTTATATATACAACGGACCAAAACATAGAATATCCCATTCCTTTTAGTACCTCGCAACTCATTTTTCTTTCTCCAAATTGTTAGAGAAAAATATAGACGGATATAGCAATTTGGTCGAAAAATATTTCTTTATCATATTATATTCTAAAAATAACCTAAAGGAGTGATTGAATTCATATAGAAATTCTACCAAACTGTAAAATCTTCAGTGCAAACATCTAATTGTGACCTTTTGTTTGGGGAGGGGAGGAGCAATTTTTCTTTTCCATAAGAAACGAAAAGTCATTCTGCGAAGTAGTTCAGGACGTATATAGGTTTAAAGTTTGGAACGCTAAAATATTAATTTCCAATCTTTACAAAACAGATTGCAATGCTTCTAGTTAATTAGACATAACTCAAGATTCACTAGGCGAGAACGAACTATAATTCTGGATTCTTGTATTGGAAGGTTTTAAGAACCTATGCGTGAGAAAATTTATCAGTTACAGTTATATGCTTTTATATAGTTACTTTTTAATTTATTTCGAAAAAGAAGTAATTTTACTATATACTTGTATCTATCGTAAGATGAATAAATTAATTTTACTATGTTTATTATCTTACAAAATACTTGGATTACTTAGACCTTTCATTTAGTAAAGATAAAACTTACCGAAAAAAACTAAAGATTATGTCAAAAGTAGGTGTTTGTATTGAAATTTTAAGAATTTTTGGTAAATCAGTACAGAAATAACTCTTATGATTAATCTGTATCATACATTGAAAGAAGACATGATTTATAGTAAAATGGCTATTTCCATTTTCTTTATGACAACTGGAAAATTAATTTTTTTATACTGCACTTATAAAAGATTTATTGAAAGTAATATATTCAGAATGAACTAAAATGTATCAATTAAACATTAAACGAAATACAACACATTCTACTTTCTAAACGCATGGTGTAAGAAATGTCTTGGCATCATGATTTGTGCGTGTTAGTGAGATTAACTCCAAATGGTACGTCCGAATGAGCTCCCATTAAGCAAATATGCTATAAACTACATTCACCAGAATTGTTTAAGATTTCATAGACATTAGCCTGCGGAATAGATACTTAGTCCATTTTAAAACATTTAAAAAAATTCACCTGACTCTACAGCAAAAAATCCTGAAATGTGACATCATACAAAATATAAAAATTGCGGTGATGCAATCCAGCATTATTAGCACAGAGGTAACATTCCAGTTGCAAATGTGGAGGTTCACATTTCATCTCGAACCGATTCCTTTATGTCTTATTTATTTATTTATTTATTTATTTATTTGAAGAATGCGTACAGTGATTTTCGGAAAGTTAAGTACAAAAATTCCAGATTTTTTATTTTAAATGAAATACAGTTTTTCATAATAATATATTCATTGATTTCTTAATAAGAAAAATACTTGCATTAATAAAACCAGTAAACGCATTAGAATTCTCATGTTTGTTCTAAAGTAATAAGCTTCTCAAGAAATTTCTTTTAAAAATAGTGATATTTTTAAAGCAGTCACATAGAAAAGTATTTCTTATGATACTAGTATGTTTCTATCATTATCTATTTATAAATATTATGAAAACCTAAGCATCGATATCAACTCTCAGCATCACAAATCCGAAAATTACATGTTTTACATGAAATAGAATGAAGCAATATCACTTCTAAAATAATTCCTGCAATATGTGAAAAACCCCTTTTGTCTTTCTCGAGTTTTGGTTGAAAACAAAAACACTTCTCAGGTAAATATTAGAAACACGAAAATACTATTTGCATGTCATTCTTACGCTGGTAAATGTCTACAAAATGAGGAATCCCTCTTCACTCCCAATACTCACATCCGTCTCGAATCCCACAGCATTCTTCATGGAAGCCTTTTGCATAGCCGGAGGCTATTTGCGCTGCGATGTTCATCCAAGACTTGAGCCGCTATGTAATCCTTTAACGTTCACGTCTCAACAGATACGATGTTCAGAATTAAGGATAGGAACTCGAATTTTTCGGTCTGATCCTCTATTTAAAATTCAGTAAGATTGCCTAATTGTGAAAGGATGAGAATGCTGAATCGGAGCATTTGAGTGTTTCCAAGTCAATTGCTCTACGTGCTCACCTTCGTATTCTCATAATGCTTGTTTTAAACCGAATTGCTTTTGGGCTGAACTTTAATAGCTTGTTAATAATTGTTCAATTAAGATAAATTATAAGTAGCTTTCTGTTTTATACAGCTCCGAGTGCGTTTTTGAGAAAAAAAAAATTAATTCTTTTAATAATCTTTGTAGAAAATTTAGAAAAAGCAAATGCACTCGGCATGTTTTAGGGAATATTTAATAATAAGGATAATATATTACTGAATGCGTTTTACAGCATTTATTGCTTGTTCACCAAGAGTTGAATGAATTAAAACACATGTTATTGAATAGTTTTTCTAAATCAAGTGAAAAACAAAGAAGCGCTATCGGAAATATCCAAATGGAATATGAAACTTTATGTAATTTATTGTTTTCCTATATTTTTGTATTGAAAACATGTTATTTTTACAATCCCATTCCTATTTAACAACTGTGACCAAACAAATCTGTCAAGTTACGGCGCGATTAGTGTGCTGCTGCATTTTCAGGTCGCACGCAATTTAATTAAATTTAAATTCTTAATCTATGATAGAAATAAATGCTAAGTGTCCAGAAATGTAGTAAAGCAAGTAAATAAACTTCTGTGCCAATAAAAAAGTAAGTTATTTCTGATATGAAATTAATGTTTTAAAATTTCGAATTCAAGCTATAATTAAATTTTTTGTTTCGGGAAAATAAACCTATTTGTCATTTTTAGCTCACAGGCTATCATAGCCTGAGAGCTTATGTGCCCGTCCGTTCTGTATGTTCGTTCGTGCGTAACGCGATAACTCGTGATAAAAATATCCGATCCACTTGAAATTTTGTATGTTGGTATATCCTGACAAGGCGCTTCCCTGATTAGTTTTTGGAGTTCATTCGATATGTATAAGAGGGGGAACGGGGGCTCATGCCCCTCCCCTTAGTTGATATAAATGGGATTTTCATGCAGAATTAAGTTTTCGTTCGAAATTTAGATTAGGATCATTCTGATGAGGCGATTCTGTGACTGTTATTAGGTGTTCATTGAATAAGTATAAATAGGGGGAACAGGGGTTCTAATGCCCCCTTAATTTATATAAATGGGTTTTTCAAGCAGAATTTTCAGATTTCGTTCAAATCTCTGAATAGTTTTGGAAGTTTAATGGTTAAGTATAAAAGAGGGGGATAACTCCTCTTAAATTATACAAATGCTGAATGGGTTTTTATTAAGAATTATCTCATTTGCTCTGAATTTTGGATATAGATTTTTTATATGATAAAGCATGTCTTTGATAGTATAGGAGGTTCAATGATTAAGTATAAAAAAAGAGGAAAGGGGAGAGCTGTTTCCCCTTAATTTTTTTCGAACGGAATTAACCCTTGAAAATATAAGGCTTTAATGTACAATTAGTATTTGTAGCCTGTGAGCTCAATGCCATCAGTTTAACTGGGCAGTATTCTTTATTTATTTTATCATAAATAAAACCACTGTATTGTAAAAGTTCATTATATTTTAAAGCTCTTTAGATAACTATTATGTTACTTCGCAAATCGACGACCACTATAATAATAATTAAAGTTCTGTTTTTTGAGTTTATTCATTATTTAATAGTTCTGAATAAAATAATAAAAAGTATAATATTATATGATTAAACAATATCATGCATATTCCCAAAAATGTTCAGAATATCTATTTGAAATAACCAGAATAAAGTTTTTTTCTTTTTTTTTTAATCTGACAATGGCTGTCTATCTCTTCATATTACATAAGTATTGTTATTACAAATAGCTTATATATTTCACGTATGGGGTCGAACAAATATTTGAAGTTGCTGTACGATTTAGTTTTTGCATCTACAATAAATATTTAAGCAATTCAATCAAATATTTTAAACATATATATATATACTAAGTGTGCTTAAATGTGTACATAAATAAGCTTTTGAAATAATTGATTGTAAATAATTGATTTTTGGTTATAAATGTTCAATGATATTTTAAAGTTTTGATTTGAAAGGATGTCACTTATAACTTTTATATTTTGCACAAAATAAATCACTGTTTTAGTATAGTATTGTCAAAATAAAGAAATCTACTTTTCTTGCCAATGTTTCTGGTTATGCAAAGCCTTTTAGAATACTAATATTTTCTTTTTATAACAGTCATATAAGGAACAAAACATTGTTTGCTAAATGTTAAATTAGGTACCGTAATTTCGGGTGTATAAGCCGCGGATCAAACAATTGTTTTTGGACCCAGAAATCTTATTTAGTGATTGAAGACAAATATTTACGTCGATCTAAGTAGTTACATTTGTTTCTGAAAAAGTTCTGGGTCGAAAAAGAATTGTTTGATCCGCGGCTTATACACCCGAAATTACGGTGTATATTTTTTAAAGGAAACTATATAAAAAAGCTACAATTCTATACAAATGAAACACAAGACTTTCCTATTGTTTTAAAGGTACGAGGTATGGAATTGAAATTTCTATATTAAAATATAAACTATGCTATCTTATTTATCCAATATAATATCTTGAAAAACTCATATAATTTTAGGTTATCACAATTGTATTCACATTTATTTCTATATATACACATAGATTTTTAATTTTGTTTTTCATAAATAACACTTAAAGGAAGTACATACGCAGGATTATGACACAGCCAGAATACGCACTATTTTATGTTGCCCCTAATACTTTCAAATAAATAAAGTTTCTTTTTTTAATTAAAGGAAATTGTCACAAATACTGCGACAAGTCTCAAATTGTTTTTCGTAAAATAGTGACAAACGCCAAGGTTATGTCATGCGCTGAACATACGCTACCGAGTTAATCTGCATATTGATTCCTGGTTATTTCTTTTAACTTGACTGAAATTCATAACCTAAACAACCTTTTTCTTAGTGATAATTAAAAATCTTCAGTGTATAAATATTTTTTATAATGGTGCGTCAAAATTGCATTAATTAAAATCATTATGTTATTGAATGATGCAATGCTTAACATTTGATTTCATTTTGATTTTATGTAAATTTTGTTAAAAATGGATTTCCTTCAATAAAATTGCACAAGTATATCCGATTAAAAATTATATAGTATGCTGGTTAATTCCAGGAATCTTGCCATTTAAACCGATTCAATTAAATAATTCAAGTCCCTCTCATCAGAATGGAAGGTAAAGTGACTTCATCCTGAAAAGAAAAACGTGTGAGAGGAGAGACATACAGGTATGCAAATACCAAATGACTATACACCGTGTAACGTTGCAACCAATTGCAATTCGTCTTGGTACCGAAAGTCATTTTTCCTCATTCAAAACCTATGAGATATAATAAAACAAATCCTGTAGAAAAATGCATGCTATCCTTATTTTAGAACAGAAAAAAAACTTACATGTAAAAACGACTTTATTAACAGCCCTAAAATAAAAATTTTTATATTATAAAAGGCATGCATATTTACCAACAAAAATATCTTTTGTAGTCAAGGTGAAATTTATTTTTGGAAAGAAATTAAGTGACGTATGTGCAATGTTTTGAATGCACAATGCGATGAAAAACATACACGTGCATTGCTTCTGAAAGTAGATAAACAATGTACGTTTACTGTCTACTTCGATACAAGTATCGAAGTAGACAACGAAGTATATCGAATTATAACATCGAACTAAAATAAAAATAAAAATTGGGTTTTAGCATTTTAAAAAGAAAGGGTAGCTCAGATTTTAACACACGACTACCTTTTAATCAAGCCAAATACAATAATAAAGAATTTTAGACGAATTAAAATTGTACTTTTATTTTGACTTTGCATTAATTAGAACCAAAATTATAAACCTTGTTCACATTTTCTCCACGTGTTACGATTTGAAGTACGTTATTCTAGGCCATCCGGTAAACATTTATTGTTATAAAACAAAAGCATGACATTTTTGGATAACATCGTTGATTTTTAATATCAAATGAACCTAGTTATTTCCATCATGTTTTAATTCTACCAAGAATATTTGACAACATTACTGTTTAATTTATCTTTCCAGAACAATGTTAAAGTAGTATATGTTTAATAATAAATAACTCTGGAAATATTTCATTAAAAATATGTGCAACACACTATTAAATTTATATTAAAAGTAATTAAATTATGGTGTAAAATTGTATGTAATTTTTTATGAAAATGTGATTTCGAATTTTTACAACGACAGAATCATTTCCTCAATTACATTGATCTTTTAGAAGTTTTCAAAATTACTTTAATCACGATGTCATCTGCAGTATTATTTTCTTTTCAGTGTGTTTAAAAATTTTGAAAACTGAGTTGATTTTATCAGACAGCAACTATTTTTGCACATGTTGCAATAGGACGGAAAGAATGTTAAGCCGTTTCAATACATTATATCTTATTTCAAACCAAACTAAATTTTATTAACGTATTTTAAACTGACATGTTATTTTGTCGTCCTAAGGCCTGTTTAGTCAATTATAGTGTAACAAAAATATAAGTGCTTCTAAAAGAAAAAATACAATTTTAATAAAAATTTTATTTTACTTGATTGTTGTAACGAGAAATTAAAAGCAAACATTGATATATTTCGATTCCATCTTATAAGAACCATAATCATAATAAAATAATAAAAATAAAAATACGAATCGTTTCAAAGTCAATACAATTACAATTTTGAGTTAGATCATAAAAAGTATATAAGAAAAAAAGGTGCAGGATAACAGCAACATATTTTGCAGATTTTAATAGCAATGATCGATTAAACCACTGTCTGCCTCTTGTTTAAATTTAGAGTTCCTTTTAATGGCCCCTCATTTCCTGATTTTAATTTTTAAAAAAAAGAGAAATTTTAGTATTCCATTACAAGTGTTTCAGTTTAGAAACAAAAAACGTTTGATTACCCTTCTAAAAACCTATGATTTATCTTTCAGAAAAATTTTTGGTCTTAGATAAAATTTAAACATACTATAATGATCGACTATTTTATTTTCTAAACTAATAATGGTTAATTAAACAATAACATAATTTTACCAGTTTCAGACCAGAATTGGAAATGCATTATAGATAGCTTTTTTCAGTTGTATGTAATTTAAATATGATTTTTGAAATTCAATGGAAATCGAGATCCTGTCAAAATTGATTCATTAACTTTTTTCAATGATGAGATGGTTTAAGTAACTATGAATAATCCTACTGATTTAAATTTTTTTAAAGGAAAGAAATTTTAGTATATTATTACTAGTGTTTCTATTTTGGATTAAACAAGAAGCAATGTTTGATTAACTCTTCTAACAATTTTCGATTTAAATAAAATTTAAACATAGTATAATTATTATCTATTTTAATAATGGTCACACAATTTTACCAGTTTCAGACCAATATTTGAAATACATTATAAATAATTCTTTCAATCGTATATAATTTAAATATGATTTTTAAAATTCGATAAAAATCAAGATGATACCAAAATTGATTCATTAACGTTTTCTAAAGATATAATGATTTGAATAGGTACAAGGCTAATTATCTTTACAAGATGAGAATTGGAAATATTTAATAAAATTGTAGACTTGTTGCGAAAGTTTTAAAATTCTATTTACATTTAGTGATGGTCAGAATGAATTACTATTTAAATGGATCATTGGGGAATAATGAAAGCCTAGATGCGGAACTTTGTTTTTAAAAATTAAATTTAAACCAGAAATTTTGAATTAAAATTTTTTTTCTTATTTTAGTTAGAGTCAATTTGAGAACCCCATAAAAATATAAAAGCCCTTTCATCTTCCTTTCTGAAGATAATTGATTTTTTAAAAAATGCGACGACTGGCAACTACGCTTTTCGTTATTTTCTCTTTACAAAATGTCTTCCGGTAATTGATTACAAACATATGTAAAAGTTGGAAACTATGCCTGAATGATTCATTCGATATTAAAATCATTCATTCCCTCCATCCCTACTTACAGTTAGTTTTTCTAGCACTTGCATACTATAATGGTTATATTAACTGATACGTGAAATACTATTTTGAGAAAAAATATGTAAATTGCCTGATTTAATGTTAAAATTCTTAAAGCTAGAAAATACCACATTACGTATGTTATTTACGGTTCAACTACAATCACAAGGAAATTACATCTACATTCAAATAGAGGGTTTTATGTTATGAGTATTATTAGTGTCTGGTAGCCTAGAGGTCATATCACCGAATTCCAAATTAAAGGTTCCAGTTTCGATGCTCGACATCACCAAAGACCTACCGAGTGTGTGCAGTGTACGTGCTCGTTAAATAAAGGGGTTCTGAAATTCCTCTGATCGGTCGTAGCTATTACCATTGGTATTGGTCTCCTGAGAAATTTTCTCTCCCCTTCAGAGATATATCGGAATCGAGGAGGGGGCGATGTTTGGTGCTGCCCTGTATTGGAGCTTTTCCGAACATCCGGATTAGCAGAAGTCTGACTTCCAATTGTCTGGGTGTTGTTCAAAGGAAGCTTATTCACCCATCTTGCCCTTCGGGCACACGTGAACAGCAACAACAAAATGATTTTTATTTCCAAAGCATTATGATGTGGAAATAAAACTGAAAAAATTATGTTTTCGGTTAATTAATTTCAAAAATATTCTAAAAGTTTCAAACGTATACGCTAAATTTAATAGCATTTTGTAAACATTACTATAGTAACTATCTTTTAATATCAGTTGTCTTTGTAAGTAACCTGTTATTAAATTTACGTTGTTAAAAACTTTGCTATTTTTAAGCTAAAATATATATTATTCTTAAAATAAAACTGCAGTCAATATAAGTAATTATAAGTTTTCTGTTAAAAAGATACCTTAAAAAAGGATTTTTTTCTCCCCAAAAACTACATCACGAAACTATAGTCTCGAGAGGAAATATCTGCTCTCATCAAAATATATCAGTAGGTTAAGTGAAACGCGCAATGGCTGTAGAAATTATACTCGTAATATTTTAACTTTATATAGTGAAAACAAAAGATTTATTTCATTATTTGCAATAATTATAAAGTAAGATAAATTATGGATGTAAGTAATCAACTTTTGTAGCTTTTATTGCATGAAATTTCCGAAATTTTTGCTCTAAAATTTATATTATATTGTTTTAAAATAATGCAAATACTTGTTTTTTTTTTTTAAACCAAGACCTGCATTTTTTAAAAATTTTCTGGTTGACACATCATTCCACATTTTTAGAATGACAAATCATTCTAAAGCATACTGCTGTATTAAATCAATCGCTTCGAGCAAGAAAAGTCGGATGATTCGTTTTAGTTGACAGGGGGGAGGGGGAAAGTAAATGATGAATTTCGTTTAATGGATTGAATCTTATTGACTTTAGAAATATTAAAGACGCCGGATTTACCTTGTCATTAGTGTTTGTTTTTTAAAAATGAATTGATCTTTTGAAAGTTATTCTTAAATGTCTTTATTGAAAATAATATTTGCTTCGAGAAACAACAACATATCTTACACGCAACCTTTTATTCCGTTTTCGGATGATTTTATTTTTCAAGCTTTTTTTTTCAGTTCGTTTCTTAAAAACCAAAGTAAACGAATGAAAAATTATTTAACATAGAATACTAAAAAACATTTCTAATCACCCTGTATTTGTTGATGAATCAAACATTTTATTTATTAATATTTAAATATTCTTTTAGATGAAATGTTTTTATCTGCAAAAGTTTTTAAAGTAATTTGTTTATTAACAAACTTCCTTTGAACATCTTTCTGTAGCAGAAGGAACTAACTTTCAGTTTGTACATTTAAAAACCGTGATAAAACTGTATTAGTACATGATTAAATAAGGTGGAAAACAGAACCAAGCTTTTAGAATCTTATTTCATTGGAAATGAACCTTGATACGAAAGGGAAATTCCAATTAAATTTTACTTCCTTTTAATTCTGGGCATAAACACAATTTCTGCTGAAGTAAGTGGTGAAAACTTTTTTTGAGTATTTGTACTGAATTGCTCATATTTAAATATATAATTATATGCAATTCGTTATGGTTATATGTTCTTTCAAATTTTGCGAAAGAAAATGCAAAACTGGTTCATTCGTTTAGCTACAAAACCTGGAAAGTTACATCTCTAAGTACTAAAAATGACAATTTCAAATTCCTATGTCTGAATTTAGACATGAATCATCATATGACTGATTATATTAGTATAGTTTTTCTTTGTAAATGAGATATTATTCACAGCTAAAAGTGAAACATTCTATCTATATTTCTGCAACTTTTATGTTGAAAATACGAAAGGTATATGTTTTTTTAATATATATTTTATGAAAGTTTAATTTTAATTGCTGAATTTCAGTTAAAAATTGAATTCAATACTTGATGAAAAGTTTTAACTAAACATATAAAAGAAAACAATTGTTACCTAATGCGTGTTATAAAATTTAATAAAAAGTTAAAGATATATATGTCAGTGCATATATTGAAATATAACTTATTATATCTTAATTATATTTCTTCTTAAATTTAATAGAAGCACACTTTTGAAAATGTATGTAATAAATCGCAAAATGTTGATGAATCATGCTTTAGCCATGCATCTTATGCATTCCGTTTTTGCTTATTACAGCTAAAATAAAACAGCAATTTTTCAAAATGTTTTAATGTGGTTTTAAAACATAAAAATAGATATAATAGGTACTTCACAAATTTCAAAATATACACTTTTACAATTAAAATACGTTTCTCAAGAAAAGTAGTTTTAACTCCCTTGTACATGCATAGGTAGCACTCAAAAGGAAAAGAAACACTGACAGAACTGTGCAGATATAACTTTTACTCTTGCATCACTCATCAACTTTATACGGCATGCAATAATGATTATAGATTAGTACAATTGATAGCAGAACCATTTCCTTTCTGATCATTCAGCGGATAATTAGACAATAGCCAAAAATCCTTTTATGCTCTAATTTGTTTTATGTTTCCAAAATCTGTATTATCACAAAAAACAATAGAACAACTACTAGTAAAGAAACTGTATCAATTGTAACCTTTATATAAACTTTGTTTTATTATTTTTTAATAAATGTAAGACTTTGAAAAATTCAAAATTATTTGTTCTTAGTAATCTACTTGAAATATATTTAAAGTAGAAACTACTATCTTCATTCATTTAAAATTAATTTTTGCATGAGAGATTAAAAACTTTTTATTTTTACATGCAGGAACATATATCTTAAGAGTTCTTTGTGGTGATTTTTATTTCAACCTATACAGCATTTAGTTTTGCCTACTATTGATCAATTACTATTCCAGCAGTACCGGCACAGTCTTCTGAATAGTTCCTGTCATGCAACATGCAGGGGATTCTTTTAAGTTATTCCTCTCATGGAATTGCCATCAAATGATATACTATGCGAAAGTGACGAATAACTTTATGTTTGCCTTATGATTGACGCAAACTACGTGAAATCCTTTACAAAATACTTCTCCAGTACCATAGAACAATGCAAACGCATGCAGGTCACAAACATGATTTCAAAATGCCGATGAAATTTTAAACAAAAGATTTCTTTATCATATTCAGAGTTTAAACTAGTATTTTTATTTTTTCACATTTCTCAAACGTATTTGGAAATTATTTATGAATTCGGCTTTTCTTCCGTCTGCCCATCAGCTTGCGTTCTTACTCTCGTAAATATGCTTGTACTTTCACGTGATTGATTTAGGTTATTGATATTTACCTATGAGACATTCTCTAGTGATAATGAAGTGTGTAGCATTTGTAGTTCGTTTATAGGAATACTGACAAATTTTCAGTTTCACAATGGTTTTTGGGGTAAAATCGTTTGTCATGTTAACAATATTAATAATGCTTCGAATTTAAGGAAATTGGTATCAGTCACTGCGATGCTTGAGTATACAGAATAGGAATTATAATTTGCGTATAATTGCGTTCAGAATAATTTGGTCACATTATGATTACGGGAAAAATTGTTTTTAGAAAATTTCAGCGGCATAAAGATACTTTTTATAATGTAATGCAATTGATATGTATCCTTGAGATGCAATACAACATAGCTGCTATAGATGTGCGTAGCTTTTATCGTTCATTTACAGAGACTAACAAATATTTTCTGAGAGAGCACTCGGCGATAAATGCTAAAAGCGAGTTGTATGTATAAAATCTATAGCTCATATACAGGGTGCAAAATAATTCGCGCCCTTCAATGGCCATGAATAAATATTGTTAAAAATGGATTTTTACTCTCTTATGTATTTCTTAAATTCTTTATTTAGAAAGACTTTTTTATACTCGTTTCGTTTTATGTAATAATGCAATTTCTTAAAACTATTCAGACAGTGTTGTAAAGTGTTTCGTAATCTGTGACTAAAGAGCAATTTAGTGCTTCTTCATAATACTTAGTTTTCCATTTATGAAACATGTAGAGAATTTTATCTGTAACTATTTTTTTAAGTATTATTTTGAATATAAATGAAAAAAAATAGGTTTTTAGTTTTGTGAAATTTTACCTCAAATATTTCTATATATAAAATCATAGTTGAAATTTGTAATGGCTACATAACGAATATAGTTTTTTATGTTTTTGTTAAACTACTTTGATGGAAATTTTTTCGTGTAAACTTTTTTAAATATTTAATTATTTATAAACCTTCATTATATTGTTAATATTTGCTATTCATATTGATGCAGAAGTACTGTAATTCATTCTTTCTTCTAACTTATTTTCGTTCTAAATTATTATCGTTAATCAACGCAAAATTAAAAAATATATATTAAATAAATTAAATCTTTGACCTTCTTAATTTTATTTAAAATTCACTTAGTGTGATTCACCGAAATTTTATAGAACTCACTTTGTATACTTAGCTATTTTTATGATAGAAAAGCAAACAAACTCTTTTAAGCTAAAGTAAATTTTCTTTCAACATGTCAAAAACGTTTGTTATATGTTATTTACGCTCTATTTATGAACTTTGATCTCTAGTTCATGCCAAAAACTTTAACCTTAAAATGAGTGTTCAGTTTGATATGTACGTTTATAATATTAGAATTGTACTCTTTTTCCGATCCAGAAATCTGTTTTTACTCAATAAATTTAATATTTTTTTATAATGGATATAATGTTATTTTTGCAGTAATACATGAAACAAATTATTTTTTACTAATTTAAAAATCACCTTCTTTGATCTACTAAACACTTTTTATCGTCGAAATGTATTTGATTGTTTGAAATGCAAATAAATGTTTAGAAATCAAGTAAAAAAATAACTTCCTCAACGCATCAATCAATAACTTAGTATGTGTGACTTTGCTAAAGCAAATGAAAAGAATTTAATGATTGTCTTTTAAGTGTCATTGCGAACTTAGTACAAAAGATTTGGAATGATTCCTTGTACTTTGACAAGTTATTAGCAGATTCCGAGTTTGCACACTCTTAAAGATTTCTAAATAAAATTGAAAACTTTCATCAGATCATCAAGAGCAGCATGATTTATTTGAACCGCTATTTTCTAGATTTCTTTAAAAATTATCAACAATACAAACATTACATGTTTTCTTTCGTAGATAAATTTAAATTACTTTAGGATATATTTGGCTTGAATTGAGAAACTTATCTTCCGTTTTCTTCAATTAGCATCAGATCCTACAATTTTATCCTACAATTTTTGATGCAGTTCGTAACATTTTTATTTGTCAATTCTTAAAAATTTTTTGGCATCAAAGTGAACGGTTTAACGGGATTCAACCATATTATAAAAAAATAAAACAAAACTTTGGAAAGAAACACAGAAATAGTTGCACCTGTTCAGTTGAAATTAGAGATTCTGTTTGGACATCGAATACATCAAAAACATTAAACTAAATTTTGAAATAGTTTAAAAGTAAATGACGTTTACTTTATTTTGACATTACAAAATTTTGACTTTTTACTTTGAAATAAAGAATATTCGCGTGCTCACTGTTGAATAATGCAATATTATTTTAAATTGAAATACATTATTGGTAAAAACTATATGCACTAATATGAATTTATGTTTCAATATTTAAATTCAGTACATCAATTATACCAAAAAATGCCTGAATTTATTTAAATAATGCATAGATTTGAATTGCTTGCACAATATGATTCAATAGAATTACAATTTAACGATAAAATTAAGTATTTAAATTCTGTTGTAATTAAGTTTCAAAAAATTAACAGCATTAAAAAATTCTTAAACAAGGTATCATGAAATTATTACTATATTGCATCATACTAACTATAAAACGAGGCAAAAATAGCTTCTCATTCTTAAATAAGATCAGCCAGTAATACTCTTGAAACTCTTTTCTTCATTTATTTGATTGAAGTAATAAAAATATTTATTTTAACTGCTTTCCTTCCTTTCTTGTAAATGACTAATCTTAATTTCCAGATTTTATTCTTCACATAACGTGGACATCTCAAATGGGATGATTTTTTATTGCTAACACATACATTCTGGTGTTTATGAAAAGAAATTCTCCATTTTTATCACCGCCATCGTAATAATTTCAATTTCCACTCCCATTGTCTGAAAGATCAAAAAGCTTCAGCGAAATAAATGTTCAGTGCTTTCATTTATGTGGAGGGAACTGCCATCTTTTTTCTGGATTTGGTATGAATTTACTTATTAAGACATCATTGATTTCAAATAATATATGTTGATATTAATGCACCAGCGTCTCATATTTTTTCAGTCATTGTTTCAATAGCAATGAAATCCAATAATGTTATGTATTTTCTTTTGTTGATGAAAAGAGAGTTATAAGGAATATTTTAACTGATTTAAGGATCTATTCATAAATGACAAAAATATGTAAGCAATTATCTTTAATGTTTTCTGCTTACTTTACAAAATTCAATATTTAATTATTTTTTATATCTCTTTTCGTAGTTGTAAAAAATTTTTTCAGGTGTATCGGTATAAAACAAATAAAAAGTTGCTAAAAAATACTTAAAAAATCTAACGCGGTTATTATTGTTATAAAAGGAAGATGGAAGTTCAAAAGGGGGGGGGGGGGGAAGGATTCAAAGTAATTTGAGAAACTAGCAACTGAGATTCAGTTTCTCTGCTTTTAAACACACTTTGCAGTGAAACAACATTGGCAGGCAACTTCAGCTAAATGCGTCGCGACATTAACTTTTCATTTTCTTCGTCTCAGAAACGCATCTGTTTCTGATTAACGAAGAATAAAGATATTTTTAAAATAAAGAATTGAAAACATTAAAATCCTCCTAACGTTTAACATTTTTATATTTTGTTGGTTTATGGTCAGGGATTAAAATATGAATTAAAATTAAAAATTATTTATTAAGATTTTTTTTTCGCATGTGAAAATGCGAAGCTTATTTATTGAGCCTAAGAAGTAGTGCAGCATCTAAAAAGTAGCATAACTTCTAAGAGGAGTATGACTTAGTAGCCATAACAAAATAATAATTTAAATAGTCGTTTGATTATACTAGATAATGGATATATTAGAAATTTGAGTATTTTTTTTTCATTTGGCAAATATTACTTCCACTGAGTTGAAATCCTCAAAAAGTATCAAGGATGACGAACATATCGAGTTCATCTCGCCAAAGTATAGTAAGTGGTAAATTTAGATCAAAATATTTTTTTTATGAAGAATGAAGTCAAAGTGTTTTTAGAAGCATGCTACTTATTATGAAATATATAATGTGTGTACATTTCAAATAAAAAAAAACTAAAGTTATCGTGCGTTTTGCTTAACTTATGACTAACATTTTACTATAAGCGCAGTGCAGTGCAGTTTGACAAGCATTGTGGAAAGGTAATGATGACTGTAAGTTATTTTTCAATTAAAATATGATTAATGTTAAAAAATTATTGTTTATGTCCTTCTTTTAGGCACATTTATAATAATTTGTGCAAATAACCCTTATGTCATAATACATATGGCTATGGTCTTTGCCTACAGTTAAAATAAATATTTTTGTTGCCACTGCAATTTAAGTTTAAATTATCCATATTTGACAATATTCTCAATCCAAAATAATTAAATAAATGATGTAAAATTTATTTTCACAAACAATTTAGGTATTTTTTAATATCGAACCACAATTATAAAAATAATGAATTTGATAAGACTACAGTTTTACTCTACACATATCATTCTAAAGTAAAACAAAGGAACGATTCATCATAATAGTGAAATACTTGGAAAATTTCAAAATTA
The DNA here is from genome assembly GCA_964019185.1 of Maratus speculifer. Classification (NCBI taxonomy): domain Eukaryota; kingdom Metazoa; phylum Arthropoda; class Arachnida; order Araneae; family Salticidae; genus Maratus; species Maratus speculifer. The sequence goes on along the minus strand of OZ025293.1, from coordinate 247,491,688 downwards.
TTGAAAAAATTTAAAAATATAAAAGATTTTATAATATTTTCTGCCATATAGTAATATTCCACGTAAAATACATCATCCAAATTTTTTTACTTATATTATAATCCCTTTTTTTAGAAAAAATTGGCTTGATTTTCATATTTACTAATTTATACGTGACATATTTATGTTCCAAATTTGGCAGATATATTTTAAAACAGTCAGAGAAATCTTCTGTTATAGATACAAAAAAAAAATACAATACATATTTTGGCATTAGAAGTAAAGGAGAATGGCTTCAACAATCACCCTCTGAAGTTATTTAACTATTTATTTTTCAATTCAGCATGTTTTTATGTTTTACTGTTTTAATGGATGGTGCATAATCATAGAATGGATATTTTATTGGCCTTTGAGAAGATTATTTCAAATTTTGAAGATGAAATAGGATAAATATAAGGTAGTTTTTCAGAAAACTTTTCCGAAATAATTTATTTAAACAGGCTAACAATATTTAGCATAATTAAATGCTATTCAGGGCATACATACTTTAAAACCAGTAAAGATTTGAAAACTGACCATCCAAAGCGAAACCATTCAAATTAATATTGGAATCAAACACATATTTCATAGGAACATTTTTAAAAATCCAGACCTAAGTTCCCTTATGATTACAACAGTGATTAATTAATTAAGTGTTAATTAAATACTAACTGAAAAAATATCGAATGAATAATACAACACTTCAAAATATTACGTAACGATGCGTCATAAATTCGGTGGCAGGACTTCATAAAATCAGTGCAATTTTATGAAGTCATTTAACTTGGATATTCATGTTAAACATATATAATATTACAAATTAGTGTAATATAACACCACATATATCGGTTAAATTGGCTCCGTAAAATGAAGAAAGTAAGGCTATCACCAATTTTATGAACTAATGATACATAAATTTTACTTTATTCTATCTTCTATAGAAGAAAGAATTGTAATCGGCATTTTTTTTCGAAGTATTTACACGTTTTAGGGTCAGAGATCCCAAAAAACATGTTTTTATAAAATGACTTTCTGTCCGTGTGTATCTCTGTGTGTGCCCGTATATCGCCATTAAACCTTTGAAAAGTGTATGAAAATATGCATACAATTGAACCAATTTTTTGTGTAAGTTATTGGCTGTGGCAAGCAGGTCTTCCTTCAGTTATCGAAAGAAACATTGTAATAGCGATTTTTGTGCCATTTTCTATATTGTAACATTGAAAAGTGTATGAAGTTAATCATAGAACTGCAATAAATTTTTTGCGTATGTTTAGTTGGTCTATGTTTAGTTAGTTAGTTTAGTTGGTCGGTGTTTGGCTATGTGTTTATCGGTTTAGTTGGTCCTCTCTGAATTAAAAAAAAAATGCGCCGGAAAGGGGCACTGCGATAGCATTTTTTGAGCCATTTTCAATTTTGTATCACCGAAAAGTGTATGAAGTTATGCATAGAATTAAACTAAATTTTTTATGTAAATGTTTGGCTGTGGTGAATAGGTCCTTTCTGATAAGAAAAAAAATCGCCGGAAGGGGGGATTGCAATACCAATTTTTTAACCATTTTCAATATTGTACTCCCAAAAGTATATGAAGTTATGCATAGAATTGAACCAATTTTTTTGCTTAAGTGTTTGTCTATGGTCAGCAGGCCCTCTCTGAATTTGAAAAAAAATCTGCTAGAAGAGGGCGCTGCAAAAGAGATTCCCTTACTATTTTCATTATTGTACCATCGAAAAGTATCATGTTATGTACAGAATTGAATAAAACTTTTTGAGTATGTTTTTGACTTCAGCAAGCAGATCTTCTTTGAACTTGGAAATATTCCGTGGGAAAGAAGCATTGTGATAGAGTTTTTTGTATCACTTTCTCGTAACAACGTTGTTCTTTTGTCCATCAACTCGTGAAAAGACAGGGAACTCGCGACCTGCTATGCCGGCTATTTACAAACAGCTGATGATAACAGAATAAGAGAAAACTATTGTTTTTATTAAATATCATGATCCACATTAACTCGTTTTTACTCCGATTAATTGACAGAAGCAGAAATTTAAGATGAAAATCAAAGTTGGTATAGTATTGAATTAATAACATTTACGATAGAAGAAACATTTGGGATAGGCACATCTAACTAGTTTTACAAAGAATTATATGATTTTATCAACGACTTTTGTAAAAAAAAAAGAAATGAAGTGAAAAAAAGAGATAAAAAAGAAATAGAGAACCTAGCAGGAGGTTTAGAGTTTCGCTTGTAAAATTTTTAGAAAAAGATGCTTTTGAATGCATTTCCATTTAAACATTACCTTTTCTTTAAAGCAGATTTAGCATAATTTGGTCCATACACAAAGATAAAAATGCAGAAATGATCGAAATAAAGACTCTAAATATTGCCAAAACACTGCTTTTTATCCAGAGAATTTTCAAGAAAATTATTCCAGTATGTAATTTATACTAAGTATAGGTTCCATTTGAAATTTTCGCCTGCTAGTTAAAAACGAAAAGAAATTAAATAAAAGAAATTTTCTCAATGATTTATATTTTTTGTTACTGTTATTTAGTTGGGCTTGTGAGTATGACTGATACATTACCATAAGCTGCAGCATTTTCCAGTATATTTACAGAATTTTATGGCAAACACTTCCAATGCAGCTGGTACTAAATTCTTGAGTTTCGCTATATAAAATGAAAATAACTGTAAAATTTAGATTTTGTTGGGTATGATAATTTGATGAGGAGGGTATGTAAATATATTGTTTAACTGAATACATTTAACTGTCAGATTAAGATTATTTTTAGGCTAATTACAATTATATTTAATTACACTCCCTAGAACAATTCCAGATTGTTTGTCTTTTGCATAGTTGAAAATAAGTATTCCCTGTATTTGTGTAAAAGGCTTTTACTGTTTAAAGTGCATTTTAATTGTATTTTTTTTTCAAGCGGTACAAACAATCAATATGTTGATATATCAAATAGTCAGTATAATATATATACAGGGGGAACCTAATTTTTTTTTTTTTTTTTTTTTTTTTTTTTTTTTTTTTTTTTTTTTAAAGAGGTGTGATAGTACACATCAAGACAAACAATATTAAATGGGAAACCAAGGATCCCATTTTTCCGAAGACTTTTTCCGAAGGAAATAGCTGCCATTAAAGTTAAGGATACAAAATTTCAAATAAACATAAAAAATGGAAAATTGGTCGATTGATTTGCGATTTTCACTAAAACTTTTCTTTAGGTCAGTATTGCCTTTAAAATAAATTATAAAGGAAAATTTCAAAAAATTCCGATAGAGGGCGCTTAGCTCAAAATCTGAATAGTTGGGAGTGGTAAGACGAAAAAACTGAACTGTACTCAAGGGGGGGAAGGGAGGTTCAAATTTCAAATGATTATAAAAAGTGGAAAAAATGGTCGATTCGTTTGCGGTTTTCGTAAAACTATTCTTTATGTCAGTATTTCCTTAAAAATAAATTTTAAAGATAAATTTTAAAAAATTCCGTTAGAAGGCGCCTTAAACTTTAGAATAACCAACAACTATTTTTAACTGTTATTTTTTGCATCTAATTAAATGCTTGCAAAAGCTTAGACATAAATTTTGAGCTCAAATTCTGAATCGTTGGGAGGGGTTAAGAAGCACAAACTGAACTGTGTTGAGCAGTTGAAATTTAACCCCCCCCCCCCTCCCCTCAAACATAGTTCAATTTTGTGCTTCTTAATCACTTGCAACGATTCAGATTTTGAGCTCAAAATTTAAGTACAAGCTTTTGCAAGCATTGAATTAAATACAAAAAATAACGGTTAAAAATGGTTGTTGGTTACTCTAGAGTTTAAGGCGAACCTCTAACGGAATTTCTTTTTTTTTAATTTATCTTTAAAATTTATTTTCAAGGAAATACTGACGTAAAGAATAGTTTTAGCGAAAACCGCAAAGAAATTTACCAGTTTTTCTGATTTTTTATAATTATTTGAAATTTGAGACACCCCCCCCCCCACTTGAACACAGTTTAGTTTGCGCTACTTAACTACTCCAAACTTTTCACATTTTGAGCTAAAAATTTAAGTTTAAGTCTAAGCTTCTGATAACATTTAATGAAATGCAAAAAATAACGGGAAAATTAGTTGTTCGTTACTCCGAAGACTAAAGCACCCTGCATCGGCATTTTTTAAAATTTAGCTTTATAATTTATTTTCAAGAAAATACTGACATAAAGAATAGTTTTAGTGAAAATCGCAAATCATTTGACCAATTTTCCCCTTTTTTATGATTATTTGAAATTTTGGATCCTAAACTTTAATGACTGCAATCTCCTTCGGAAAACGTTTGGAACCGTTGGTTTCCTATTTAATATTGTTTTCTTGATGTATACTATCACCCCACTTTTTTGTAAAAACAATTTAGAATAACCCTGTATATATATATATATATATATATATAGCAAATTTCCATACTATTTATTTATTTTTCTATGTTTCTTTGTGGTTATTCTATTTTTGTTAAATTTATTATATATAGTATTTTTTAAATTTCTAAACATTCCTTTTTATTGAAAAAAAAATAAAAAATAAAAATAAGATTTGAAAACTTTACACACGATCAAAAAATTTTGTTCTAATGGAAATTTAATAATGCAGCTTTTGAAACTAAAGTAAACTGTAATATGACATTTGAGGATATTTTACAATTTGTAAAAACAAAGTAGTGAAATATCAGTATGATATTTATAATAATTGTTAAATGTTTCCCTAAATATGCAACTTCGTTTATAAACGCCTTTAAAATGTTAACAATTTTTAAAATCATCAAATTAATTCCAATAGTTTATCATCCTTTACTACAGTTTTTTTTTTTAAATTCAGTTTAAAAATTTCTTTTTCTTAATTACAGTTTTCAACATAACATTGTTATTCCTATCCAGCATAAATTGAGACCAGAAACAGCTGTGTTTTATCAATGAATTAAAAGAAATAAGTTTATTTTAATAAGAATTCTGATACATTGAATTAATATGATTCATTCACCTGTGTATGAAACATTTGAATTGATGGTATCAATATTTCTTGAAATAAAATATTAAATCCTACATGTATTATTTTTAAGTACATTCGGCCAAGCCAAGAGAGACAACATAATTCTCACTTTAATTACCAAATTAAAACCTATATATTTATCAAAGAAATATGACAGATTATAAGTGAAAAGCATTGTGGAGACATAATCAACCGTTAGTAGTGCAAAGCTAAAGTCTCGAATTTCAAAGCGAGACAACCAGCGATCGAACTCAAACATTTCCGTTATGTTAGAAGGTTTTTTGCTTCTTTTTTTTTTTCATTTGTTTAGCTACATACTCATACACTTCGGAGTTTTTCAACATGTATTAATTTTAAGTACAATCAGCACAATTGACATACTATGCAATTTAATTAACAATTATTCCTCACAAAAATGATGATACTCATTAGACTTCCAATGTAGTCATTCACTTTCTGTTTACAAAAAACTGCTAAGAGGATCTTAATTGTACTGAAAATGGATCAAATTCTGAAATATTCAATATGAGAATCCGCACTTGATATCCCGTTTGGCTTTATTAGTAATTTTTCATTAAGACAGGTCAAATGTTGTTAAGTCGTAAGGTCAAACATTTTAATAATTGTGATGGCGTAAAGTTTGAAACGCCTAATTTTAATAATTTATTTTATAATCGTTGTAAACAGAATAAAATGCAGGAATTTTTTTAAGCATGACGCAATAATTACTCGGCAGACTAAGCTGTAATTTTATATTCTTATACTTTAAGCTTCTAGAAATCAATATCTGTTCAAAAGTTTTTATAAATTCATACTTTTTTATTAATCTATTTTCTGTTAAAGTTTAATTTTCCAAAAATTATTATAAATCTATTATTTTATTGTAAAAGCTTATATGAAAAATCCAAAATCACAACTCATTTCAGCAAGTACTTCATTGAATTATGCTTGTAAAAGTAGTCACATTTTTTTTTTCTTTTGCAACGATTAGAAATGAATTTAACATTAAGTATTAGAAACTTTAAACCTCCGTAATTTATAAACTACTTGAGTCAAGGATATAATTTAAGCGAAATGTGACATCAAACGTGAGTAATAATATTGAACATTTAAGACGTTTATACGATTTCAGTATAAGGATAACCCTCTAAGCTTACTTTTTAAAAATGAAAACTGAAAAAGGACACTTTGCTTTTGATTAGCAATTTCTGTTTTTTTTTTTTTTTTTTTTTTTTTTTTTTTTTTTTTTTTTTACTAGAATAGTTTACAAATTAAAATATGTGAGTTGTTCTTTCGCTTTTGCCAATAATGTCTTTTTAATTTTTATTTTTAAATGAACAAACAAGAATAAATAAAATTTCTTCTTCTAAGAAAACATTCAGTTTTAATTCTTTCTCGAAATCATTTTTTTTTCGGATGAGTCTGAACCAATATAAAAAAGTTAATGTTTTTCTGAGGCCGTAGCAATATGTTTTAATAATTGCACGAACTGGAACAACATTTACCATAATTTCACGAAACGGAAAAACATTCGTTAAATTTTGGGAACCAGAATGTAGTTCCTATTTTTACAGGTTAAGCACTTTTTGTGAGCCCTTAAAGTATTCATTCAATTATTTCATTTATTAGATCCTTTCATAGGTTTTTGTACATTCAATACAAGTGAGTAGGTATGGCAAAACAAGAATGCGGACAATATCTACCCTCGATCTACTTGTTTTAATTTGGTTGCAATTTTTTACATGTCAATCATAAATTTTCATTTATTGATAATGTCATTAATACCTTGTAAAAAGTCACATTATAGATTAATAAATAATTTAATTTTCCTACATAATTTTTTTTAGAGAAAAGACCTTTTTTAATAATTTGTAAAATATGCTGTGGAATTTTTATGAGAATAATAAGGTGGTACTGATTTTAAAGACTTCCTCCTGAATTTTCTCGTCATTTTATTGACATTAAAACTGAAGCAGGGAAGAAAAAGCAGTAATGGCACAATTTTCATAAAAACGTTCTTTCTAAATGTATTCTTTTCAGTTTTGAATTAAATTGTACAATAAAAATGTCTAATATTGTGTAAAAAAATAGATGGGTCAAAATTGTTAGAATTTTAAAATTCCAAGCCTTTTAAAAATAGGGAATGTTTTTCAACTCTTTCCGCTTGGAATGAAAGACTGTCAAATACATGCAAATTAGAGGACAGTTATGGGTAATTTATATTTTAGCTAATGATATATTTTGATAAATCTGGGTTAAATGAAAAGCATGATTTGATTTTATAATATTTGTGCTACTTCAAAACTTACAGCTGTAGGAGTAAAGAATTTTCTAGTTGAAAAGTCATTTTTCACTGGATTAAAAGTAGGTAGTGGGTTAAATGAAAAGCATGATTTGATTTTATTAATATTTGTGCTACTTCAAAACTTACAGGTGTAGGAGTAAAGAATTTTCTAGCTGAAAAGTCATTTTTCACTGGATTAAAAGTAGGTAGGTGCTTTTGCTTTTCTGTATTTAGAAATACAGAGAAACAACTAATACAGATGGTAAACAATTATTTTAAACGGTATAGGGGTATTTTTTAATTTCTCTATTTCATAAATAGTTTACTGACAATATTTCTCTTGCATAGCTTTTTTTATTTATAAAAATACAGCTTTGAATCTATCATTATTAAATCTATAATTGTTTCAAAAATATTGTCTAAAAAATGTTTGTTTCTAAACTGTTCATCAGTTTAGCTAAAACAGTACAGTTTCCGGTTTGTTTTTATTTGTGAACTGTACTGTTATTTCACTGTGCTTTTATATATTTTAAAATATTATATATTTAATTGTATTCATTTCTTTTACAATAATTCAAAATTTACTATGACCTTTTTCATGATATGGTCCGAATTCCAGATAGATGTTTTTTATTTACAAATGCAAAAAATGCTAATAACAGAAACATTTCTTATGAATATTGCTGTTTAAGATATATTCTTCTTTTATGGCGAAAAAAAGCATGTAATAAAAAAACATATATGTAGGAAGTATGTTTTAATATTTTGTTTTTAACTTCACATAAAATTGACAGGTACTCCATTCTATAAAAGATTCTTTCAAATAAAACGTCTGACCTGAGTATTACTATACAATGTTCCGTGAAACGATAAAAATATTGACACTTACAGAACTGCACCATGTAGAAAAATAATCATAATAATAAATATTTCATTTGTTGTTCAATATTGTAAATATTTGCTACATAATTTATATTGGCTATGTCTAAACCAATATTGGTATCATAATGATAAAGTGTGATAAAATGTTCTAGTAAGATTGCGGTTTTAAAATTCTGCCAATACTAAAATAAAATTGATAAGAAATATTTCACCATTTCTTAACTAATATTTAATCATAGTCATGTAATATTGGCAATTCAGTGCAAATATTTCGATACAAAGTTAACAATTAACGAATATTTATATTTCAATGTAATTATCTCTCCTGAATGCAATATTAGTGTAATGTTGGGCTAATATTGATTTATTAATAAGAGATGTCCTAACCGTATCTATAAGTTGTATTAATTGCTTAATGGCTTAAGTTTACTTATAAAAATCACAAATTTATTTAATAATAGTGACAAACTGACAATAACGATAAATCTATACTAATAAAATCTGTGCGCCTCTGTCTGTCTGCTTGAAGCCGATTACAGTTCGCAACGCGGGCGAGTTGGAAGTCGCGAGAGGTGTCTTTCGATTCGAAAAATTCCGGGAAAGTCATTTCGGGCATTTTCGAGACCGTGGGACCAAAATTAAAAAAGTTATGAATTAAAAACCAGTCGGGGATCGGAACGGAAAACGTCTAACTTCCCAAACGGAGCTCAAACGAAGCTCTGAGGCAGAACACTGCGCCACCTTGCGGTGAACGACCTGAACTTTTCCCCTTTGGCTAAAAGAAGAAGCAGCCGAAAACCTCTTTTTTCTCCCGGGAAAACGACTTTTTCTTTCGTTTCGGTTCTTTGAAAAGGACTAATTGGTAAAAAATGTTAAACACGGTTTATTTTCATAATTTTTCTTTCTGGTAGCATACACGAATATTGTGTAACCTAAGATTTACGCGATTAATGCTAATTTTTGTTAGTACAAACGGAAAACGAGCTGCCAAAATTATTTGTTAGTTATGTTGTTTGTGATATTAATGAAGTTACTTATTTTTTTTTATAGCAGTCTTTTGCAGTTTTTAATACCGAAACTTTTTTTGCGCGTTTTTTCTTAAACCATCATACAGACAGTTTTTAAAGTAAATAAAACTGACTACATATTCAGAATCTGCGTAAAAGTCTGCTTCTGATGAACCAAAAAATACGAGAAAATGTCTTATGGGCGCGCAGCGCCAACCGTGCAAAACCAAATATTTTTAACGGGACGATGGCGACCATGGCGCGTAGCGCCGGTGGGTGGTAGGCCGGTGGGCCGCCTTTGCACGGTGGGCACGTAGCGCCCACTGTGCGAAATCACATATTTTTAACGGGATAATGGGCACATAACAACCATAGCTCTTTATTTTACTTTTTTTGTGCTTGAGGATTCGAACTCCAAGACTTGCTTATTAAATGTATTTTTTGCTTCTTATATACTGCTTAATATCGAGGTTCGTTTGGAAAAAGTGGCCCAGCTAGCGGGCGTAGCTCGCTAGTCTGTACTAATAAAATCCGTGCGCCTCTGTCTGTCTGTCTGTCTGCTTGAAGCCATTTACAGTTCGCAACGCGGGTGAGTTGGAAGTCGCGAGACGTACCTTTCGATTCGAAAAATTCCGGGAAAGTCATTTCGGGCATTTTCGAGACAGTGGGACCAAAATTAAAAAAGTTATGAATTAAAAACCGATCAGGAATCGGAACGGAAAACGTCTAATTTTCCAAACGGAGCTCGAACGGAACTCTCAGGCAGAACACTGCGCCACCTTGCGGTGAACGACAAGAACTTTTCCCCTTTGGCTAAAAGAAGAAGCAGTCGAAAACCCCTTTTTCTCCCGTCATTTTGTCAAAGAATGTATAAGAGAAAAAGAACTAATTGGTAAAAAATGTTAAACACGGTTTAAATAATATAATAAGTACAACTATTTAAGCACAGCAAGATATGTTCACTAAGAGGTAATCGTGTTGCTAATTAATATTTTGAGGATCTCAGATGTAACTGGCTATTGATATATTTATTCTGTATGTGAGTATTAATCGTTGTAGCTCATTTTCATACTTTTTCTTTTTTGTAGCATACACGAATATTGTGTAACCTAAGATTTACGCGATTAATGCTAATTTCTGTTAGTACAAACGGAAAACGAGCTGCCAAAATTATTTATTAGTTATGTTGTTTGTGATATTAATGAAATTACTTTTTTTTTTTAAATAGCAGTCTTTTGCAGTTTTTAATACCGAAACTTTTTTTTGCGCGTTTTTTCTTAAACAATCATGCAGACAGTTTTTAAAGTAGAAAAAAACTGATTACATATTCAGAATCTGCGTAAAATCTGCTTCTGATGAACCAAAAAATACGAGAAAATGTCTTATGGGCGCGCAGCGCCAACCGTGCAAAACCAAATATTTTTAACGGGACGATGGCGACCATGGCGCGTAGCGCCGGTGGGCGGTAGGCCGGTGGGCCAGCTTCGCACGGTGCGAAATCACATATTTTTAACGGGACAATGAAATAACAACCATAGCTCTTTAATTTCCCTTTTTTTTTGCTTGAGTATTCGAACACCAAGACTTGCTTATTAAATGAAATTTTTTGCTTATTATATACTGCTTAATATCGAGGTTCGTTTGGAAAAAGTGGCCCAGCTAGCGAGCGTAGCTCGCTAGTATGTATTTAAAACTCCTGGATTCTTAAAAATCCTGTTTTTCGAATTATCCTTAAATAACTGCATTACCTAAACTAGCTTTGTGATTATTTACTCTGAAACCTCTATAAGTAATTTACATCCAAAGTTATTTATAATAACTTTTGTAATTTTCAACATTTACATTTACTCCAGATTGTTAGAGGAAGTGCGCAACGAAAGTTCATCAAACATTGTGCCCTCTTTGTGCTTAGGGGTCGGAGCAGCAGTCAATAGTTTCTTTTTTTAGCTATTACTATTTCCAAATTACTATTTTAATTCTGGTTCTATATTTTTCTTGAAAAGGAATGCAGAAATGTATCATAAAGATTGTTTCGAAATAGTGGCAGAAAATAATAGAGTCCAATTCGATTTCTGTGCACCTTTTCACAGAAAAAAAAATGTCAAAAGAGTAACCTTTCTGTTAACAATTTTTCACGTTTATACTCTCACGAAACTTCTGTGTAATTACAATCATTTAATATTTGATTAAAAAAAAACACTCGGTGTAAAACAAAACATTTAAACTCAACGATTTTTACAGTATAATCTTACGAGAACTGCCCCATTTTAAAGCAAAATGGTCATTTTAAAAAAATTGGACCATGAAAGTATTGTTTTAGAAAACTGACACGTTTTTATGAACCCAAACTGTTTAACTAAAAACAAAGCTTGTTTTGTCATGGACTTTATCTAGAATCTCAGCTAAAGGACATTTCTTATGATTTTACTTGGGAAATTTTTATTATGCAAATCGTCTTATTACAATTAAACAAAAAAAAAATCTTTTATAAATAATTTTAGATACTGCTTAACTGTAAAATACTGCGAAAACTAAGAAAAAAAGAAGGTTGATTTATAATCTACTTTTGTAAAACATATAACTTAGAGAAAAAGTTAAATATTTTAAATCAACATAAACTCAAAACCTTATTTACAGCATAATTTTAAACTTGCAATATTTATTCTACATGTTACTTAAAAAAATAAATCCATAATTTATTGGAGTACAGAAAACATAGTTTTTACTTCGATAATGGCAAAAAGATTCATTTAAAATATAAATCATCTTTTCAAGCATAGTTTTTCAGAATTTTTTCAATGCCAAAGGCGAATAGTTTCTTTGAAAAAAAATGCAGCTCGTAAAGTTTGTATTCTATTTAAAATACATTCTTGGCAATTGGCCAATATTCTTTCACTTCAATGACTTCAAAAAAATATAGTCACTATTTCATTCAATGCATTTGAATTTAAATGAATTATGTATTTCAAACTTATTGCATATAGCAATCAAACACAAACGTTTGCTTTTTAATGTTTCACGGTCTTCAATAAAGTCTTTGCAGGCGGATTTAGGCAGCAAAAATCAATATGTACAAGATCAAATTTCTGTTATATTTTCAAGTTTTTTTGAACTTGAATTCTTTAATGCATGAAAAACATTTCAAAGCATAACATTTTGTTTTTAATGAAAAACGAAAACTACATTTAAATTGCCATATTAAGGCCCTGTATTTAAGAGATGATGTTGAGTCATAATGCTAAAAGAAGATTGTGATTTTTAAACCTGATTTTTAAGAAATAGTACAAAGTTTTTCAATCTTTATTAAAATATTTATTAATTATAAAGCCGAGAATCTTTTAAATGGTATCGAACAAGATATTTATCAGTTTTTGAATAGAAAATACACTATAATCACAACACTATGGTTAAAAAAATCTTCTTTTTAGTGCAGACAATTTTGGGAATTTAGAAACTTTGAAATAACAGGTTCCCTCATTGAGCGCAGCCAAAAATTTCTAAAGCTGGCAAAGGTCAAAATCATTTTGCAAACACTTTTCCTATCTTTGTCATAGATGATAAATCAGGTAACGTAATAATAAGGTAGATAAAAATTTTCAAATAAGGTAAATATAAATTGTATAGATATTTCAAAATGGAGAAATATTGAACAACCTTGAACAAAGTGTAAAATCATTGACATTATCATTATACAACTATTGCACATAAGATACTGAAATTTTTAAATAATGTTAAAAATATTGTCAAGAAAACAAAATTACCTATCAACCAGATCAGTTTGATTTTAACCTAAACATACTTCTCACAGTGTTGAATACTCTGTAAATGAAACTTTCATTCTCAGGAAACGGAAAACACAGGCTGCAATACTTCTTTTGATTTTGCATGTCTTACACTTTTTTCAGATAGCAGAAAGTAAATAAATTAATAATAAAGATAGTAGACAATTGTTGCATGTAAAATGTGATTTAGTAGTTAGACAACAAAGCAATTCATGAATATTTTGTTGACAAAAATGAAAGAATTTTGCTGGTATTTTAAACAAACTAAATTATATGCAATAAAATAATATATATTAGTTTCAGCCTTTTTTGTTGTTGTTTTTGTTCAGCTTTCGTAAAAGTGAGATTAATCTTCTTAACAAGTATTTTATATTAAACAGTGTAAGAAGAGAAAGATTCATCTCCTAAGAAAATATATCATGAATATCATGACTAACTTTAAAAGTTTCATGTGACTGCTGATTTTTCTATTGGTCTTTCGTTTATCAAAGATACGACCTGACAATCATTCTGCATAAGGTGGTTGAAAAATATTGAATTTCAGTGTAAAATTCAGCAAAGAAACTACGAATGTAAATAATAGCTCCAGGCTTGAATATCGCAAATTAATATTGTTTTCACCAAATTTGTGTTGTCTATTAGGTTCTATATTTTTCTTACGTTTCCATTGTGTACATATTTTTTTTTTCAATTTTGGACTTTTGATATTAACTTCTATGTTTCTCACCATAATGATTTTAATGGTAATAAAAAACTATACTTATAGATTCACGTAAACAATAAGCACTTACGTAATTCAGTAATTTTTTTAAGGAATAAAAGAGGCATTACTTAATGGAATTAAAAATCACTCAGGGAATATTAAAAGAATATTTGTGTGTAGTCATTCATGGATTAAGAATATTAATAAAGAAGAGAATGGTGGCAATATTTCTTGGAAACTCTCACAACATTTTATTTACAGATGCTAACATGCATCATAAAATTGATTAAACCCAATTTTTATTATATTAATCTTTTTTAAATCTTCCAATATATAGCATCACATATTTAGTTAAATCAATATATAATAACAGAATTACTAATATTTTAATTGATATTTTTAATTACTAACTCATTAGTTTTATTAATCATCCCTTTCAAAAAGCTCTTAGGAATATTACAACTTCGTGTAAAATTATAATAAAGAAAGAGCTAGAAAAATCAATAACACAAACGATCCATTACATATGAAATATTATTATACATACATTGAACAAATAATACAGAGTAAAAGACATATCCTTAGTAATATTTCATAATATTTCTAAAAGAAGTTTTTAAATTTGAAGATGAATTTGTTCTTTGGATATACTTGAAGATACGAGATGACCGAATCTGTATAAAAGAAAATAAAAAGATAAACAAATAAGTAACAAATAATAAATTAATTAATGTAAATTAAAATAAATTTAAAACAAAAATATTCAAAGTAGTTAGAAACAAAATAATAAAAGTAAATAAATAATTATTATTTATAAAAGAAAAATAAAAAATCTACTGAGCGAAAAGAAAGAGCTTAACTCAGTGAAATAAAAATAACACTACAATCTTCAAATTTACTCTAAGAGTATTCACAAATTAGGTGAAAATGGCTATCGTTTCTGATCGAAAAATTGCAGTTAATGTTCCGGAAAATAGGGAGATACTTTATAGTGTTTGGAAGATTGTAGAGTTACTAAGTATTGTAGTATATAGTAAAGATTTATATTTCGATGATGCTCTCGATGTTTCATGCTCAATATACAACGGCAAACTATAATTCAGATACACTTGACTAACATTTGAACGGATAAATATAGAATTATGGAATAAGTGCCACAAAAGTACTATGCGCTATTATATAAGAGTAACTGCAGCACCCCTAAAATCAAAATTTGGAATTGGTCTTGATTGCAGAAATTTTTATTTCTGAAAGAGGGACGCAGAAAGCAGCTTTTTCGCCATCTGATGAGAAAGCATCTGGTCGACCAAATGAGATAATTTACTATTCTTAAGTTTCATGATATTTTTAAATGTTTAATGATCAGTATTAATCTATTTTTTCATTTTCAAACACCTGTCTGTAAATTTCTGATACTTTCATATATTTATTGAAGAATCTATCTGTCTATCTACCAATATATACATAATTCAATATTTTAAACTGTAACTATTAATGTAGAATTACATTTTTTAATATTTTTTTATTGCCCAGAAGCAAATTCCAATTCAGACACACGTTGA
This sequence comes from Maratus speculifer, assembly GCA_964019185.1. Lineage (NCBI taxonomy): Eukaryota > Metazoa > Arthropoda > Arachnida > Araneae > Salticidae > Maratus > Maratus speculifer. Next base: position 247,476,430 of record OZ025293.1, on the reverse strand, counting down.
TATGATAAATTTTTTGTTGTTGTTTTTTAGATTTTAGCAAAGGACAAATATGCGGCGTTGTATGTTTTCAACTAGTAGATATTTATAGGCTTTATGTAAGTTATTACTCCATAAATACAACGCAATTTCAATTATTTTCCTAAATGCCGTGTTAGTAATGGTGATGATTTCGACATTTCAAATACCATCGCTAAAAAAAACAGATTTTTTTAAAAATTCTCAAAAACAATATTAATTACAAACTACAATTTTTTAAATGGAAAACGATTTCTAAAATCTTTAAATATACGAATACAAAATTATGGCTTATTTAGCCAGGTAGTTTTTGAGTTAAGCTTAAAAAACTACCCGCATTGCAATCTGTTTTTAAAGGATTAAAAATGAATTTAACCTTGGCTATTCAACATTTCGAAGACCTAATTATTATTTCAAAACTTAAAACTTTATAAATTCCGAAATCAGTTGACAAAATAACATTCCGTCTGGCTTCCGAATGTAAGATTTTTAAAAAAGTTAAAATACAAAGTAGATCTTAGTATTAAAAAAGTAAAAGTTAGATCAATTTCTATATCTAGATAACACCCCCTGCATCCTATTAAAAATTAAAGTACAACATTTCAAAGACGTTTTTACCAATTTATTGATTCCAGTCACATTTTAGTCATATCTTTATACTATGATTCGTGGCAGAGTTTGTAGAGCGTGTTCTCACTATTTTAGATGACTGTATGTATGTTACAGAGTGAGCTAAAAATATTGCGTTACTTTATTCTTCTAGTGCTGTTTATTATGGTAAAACATCCATTCACCCATAGTAATTTAAAAATATTAGTTTAAAAATGCGATTTACCATATAAATTACATTTGATTAAAAATAAAAATTCTAGGAGCTATATTTATTGTATTTAGTGGGTCAAATCTCGATTACAATGAGTCAAACTCTCCAAGAAATGGAGAGGTCAGGCATAATTTATCGAGTTATGGGAAGTATTTTTTTTTTTTTTTTTTTGCAAATATGTTTCAATGTGTTTTGAGAATCATTATCCATTAAAAAGAACCATATCTAATAGAATATATAATAAGCAGTTTATGTAACTCGAACTGAGAAACTATTGAATATTAGAGTCGAATTACAAACATTTTGGTGAAAAGTGGGCCAAACATATCCTAAATATGCATCCAAACAACTATTTTATTATTATTATCCAAAAAATTATTTTTCCATATAGAAATAAAATAACTTCTTTTCAACAACTGCATAATTAAATTAGAAGAATTTAAGTGAAAAAGTAGATGGAGTCTTATAACTATTTATATACAAGTTAAACGATAATTAGTTGGCTTCTAAGGCACAAAAGTTTAGACGAATTCCTTCATTGATGAAGGTGGCAATCAGAACAAAAAAATGCTAACCTAATATTTCATTAAATAATGTATTTTCTTTATCTGTGTTGGTTTATATATTTTTTTCTTGTTTGTCGCAGCATGGCAAACACTTGTAAAATCATACACATAAACAAGATATTATTAAATACAGTCATGATATAATTCAATCATTTCAAAAGGGAAAAGAACAACAATGATACTCTGAAATATTATAATATACAAATATAATAAATGCATAAAGTAATGCACATATATCTGTATTAAAATAATATTTTTTTAATCTAAGTACTCTGAAATAAAAAGTAAAATATAAAATACAGGTTTAGAATTAAAGATGCGTTTGTCATTTGAAACTTTTTAATTTATTCAACTTGTTTTAAATGCGTACAGACAATAGATTGAAAAAGCGTCCAAGCCTAGGAACGAACCGGTGTCAATGAAATTACGTGCCAGTGATCCACCATAGAGCTAGATGGATAATAAAATAAATAGCCCTTTTCATTCTAATTAGTGTTCAGTGATAGAGCATTGGTGTATATTCAAAACTTTCAAATTATTATATTGAAAATGTCTGAAATTTTTTACAAAAAAAAAAAAAAAAAAAAAAAAAAAAATCGAAAATAAATGGTTGAATTTCTTAAGTTTCAAAAAGATATCGAGAAAATGATGTTTTCTGAGAATTTTGTAATGCAAGTGTAAGCAAAGTGTAATTCTACAGGAATCATGTAATAACTTTTTATATACACTAGAGTACCCGACAGACGTTGTCCTGGCACCGAGTCTGGAAAATCTACTAAATGTACATAAATATAATAATACGCACGATAAATACTACGCTCTTAATTTAATTTCTTATTACAATTATGTATGGAAATTATTTTTTACTTTGCAGTAGTTTTTGAAGTCGGTTCAATTTTTGATAGAGAGGTTTATTTTTCTCTGTTTGGTTAAAAGTTAACGATTTTCTGAAATCGGTTAATTAAGATTATAATACAGGAAAAAAATATTGCAAATCATACGCGTATGTCAGGAGTGAATATTCGAACACGCGATATCTTTCTTCAAGAACCAGAGCTTAAATCTGGCGCTTTAGAGCGCACGGCCATTCCGTCCGCACCCTATTCGGCGAAATTATTCAACGCTTTTAATTAGCGAAAAATCACTAACTACTAGTGTTTGCCTAATTACTAAAAAATTACTGAATCAATTTCAATGAAATGTGAATCTAAACCATTCTCGAATCCACTGGAACACACACACAAAATTTCATTAAAATCTGTCCTGTCGTTTAGGAGAAGTTCAGTGACAAACACACGCACAGAAGATTTATATATATGAAGATATATACTAAAAGATGCAATATTATCATCTCAAAGTATCACTTAAAAATTCAAAACACATGCATAATTTTTAATATGAATAAATTCCTTTATTATTTATACAATCACATTAGTTGTTAAGAATTTGCATTGGTTTATAATGGTTTTATATTAGCATTCATATTATTATGCTATATAAGCGCGTGTAATTATAAATGCATGTTTATTTTGATGAATTTAAATAACTTTTGATTCTGCATGTCAAAAAATCTCTTTGAAATATTTTTCATATTATTAATTGTATCTTATATCTATATCTTATATCTATTTAAATATGTAAGAATCATAGCTAAATGAATATAGCAATCTTATGAATATTATACGCTTAGTTCGTTGCTGCAATTGCGCAATATCAAATAGTATTATCAATAATATTCTACGTCTGTAGTCACCTGACATCAATTCATAAGAAATTCCGTTAGAAGTTGCAATAGTACAATATTAAAGTATCACTTAAAAATTCAAAGCGTGTAAACCCTTTTTAATTTGAATAAATTACTTTATTGTTCATACAATCACATTAGTATTTAATAATTTGTATCGGGTTACGCTTGTGTAAAATAGATGCAATCCCGGCCAATTGTCAAAATTGAAAAATTTGCTTTTTTCTACTATTTTTGCTTTTTATGTAAACGTTTCTAACATCTGGAAACAGTAAAACATGCCAAAACATGTGAATTTCCTGTGTTATAAGCGTTTGAAAATCATGGTGTGTTGCAAAACTGGCAAAATCCTCCAGTCGAGCAGTTTCTAAACCGACCATTTCCATAGCCGCTAGATAGCACTTCTGCCCCTCCTCACAATAAGCTCTTATTGATTAGATTAACGTTACCGTGTTTTCTCTCACCTGTAACTACTCTTCCTTGTTACATACAAAGTTTCTAATAATTTAGTTTCATGTTTTCCCTAACTATGGAAACATTTGTGAAAGAAGTGTCTCCTAATCAATCTAGAAAAGGGTAAAATGACCCTACGGCATGAAAAAGGTACAAAACCAAAGTTCAAAGGTATCTCACACCTTGTGATAACCAGGGGCAAAATTAACATGTTATGACGCGCTTGGCCAAAATATTTTTTGTGTTCCACCTCCTTCATAAAACTGTAAGGGAATTTTTTCTCATAAATTTAACACTTTTTAATTTATTTAAATAATTAATAAAATATTATTCCATTTATTTTTTATATAAATTTTCGTATTTTGAGAATTGTAGATGGAGAATTAATGGGTTGTTGTTGCACTTAAAATATGAGAGATTATTGTATCAGCGTATTGAAAAGTAGAAAAAAGTGTTTTAAATGTTTTTGTTCTAAATTCCTTTTCTATTTAAAACTTTTCGCTAAAATTTTAAATTGTTGCTATTTCTTTAAATTTAAATGCATTTAAGTTCTTAATTTTATTCTCTTATCAAATGTGCGGCCCTAGGTTTGTTTTATGAGTAAGCCACCCTTGATATAACATCACATATAATTGATTGATAATATGATAGCGACATATTTTGATTAATTAATCATCATGACGCCCACCATAGTATGCTATTAATGCAATGAGATGCCTATGATGATTCAGTACCTGATAGCGACGTGTTTAAGTAAGTTTGTTTACAGCTAAGGGATTTTCCCGTATTTTGAAGCTCGTTTTCATGAATTTGGGGTTATTTGTGATACAATTTCATAATTTCTGATACATTTTTTTCAGATACTAGCTTACTGATATTTAATCGATTCCAAGCTGTGGACACGCTGTACATGTTCGCTATTTTTACTCAATATTTCTTTTTGTGAAATAAAACTTATTTGAATAAAACATTTTTGCGCATTTACTGCCCCGAAAAACTCAATGTCATATTAAAGGTATCTAAAATTAATTTCTGGTGGCAAAACCGGCCAATTCTAAAGTAAGTTGCGAAGATTGCTGAAGCCAAAATAATAACTGAAATAACCCCCATCCTTCATGTGCCCCTGCCACATTATTTCGTGTTTTCAAATATAAGAACTAATGACTATAAAACAGGAGAGTTTTGGTTCTTATCTAATTTAAAAGTCAGCTTTCCCCCAAAATTTTACTTTTTGGAGATGGCCGGTTTTGCAACTAGATGATACATATACAGGGTGAGTCGTAACTATCGAAACAATAGGCTATCTTCTTAAATATTGCCCCTAGACCCATACTTCCAATTGGAAAGTTTCATAAAAAAGGTCAATTTTTTTATAAGATAAGTCACAACTCCGTGGGGGGTCTATTTTAAAAATTACGAAAATTGAATTTTTATACAGCCCCCAGAGGAAAAAACTTCGAATTAGAAAATTTTTCCTTATCCATTCTTGAATTGAGCAAAAAAAAAAAAAAAAAAAAAAAAAAAAAAAAAAAAAAAAAAAAAAAATCTCGATATCTTCAAAACTCAGAGAGTTATGGCAATTTTAATAAATCGTGAGATTTCAAGGGATCAGACACAAATTGAAATGCGTGTAATTGAACAAACAATGTTGCTGTAATGTGTGAAGGAAACATATATTTTATTTATTTATTTACAGAGTAAGAATTTTGAAAGTTTTGTGATGGTTAACGATATAAGTTTTAAGCATTATAACATCAAAATTTTTTTCTCTTGAGTAAATGAAAATGTCTAATTTTCAATTTTGATTCAACATTTTAAATAATATTTACTTATTTATTTTTTTAAATAAAAGCATTTAAAATAGCAATATAAAAGAGATGCAATTTTTTTGTTTATAAATCATATTTTTAAAAGTAAATTTTCTGAGGTGAAAACTTCTTTCGGCGCGTTGGGCATTTTTTTTTGGGGGGGGGGTGAGGGATGTTAAAAAACTATTGAACTCGCTGGACTGTTACCATAACCGACGGTTATTGACTTATGCCAGTTTAAAAATGAGAAATACTGAAAAAAAAACATTTGGTGCAGAAAAGTGCATTTAGTTTTAAACAAAGATGGACTCCTAATGTTTAAATGCTTTTTAAAAGTTTCTAGGTGATTAACTCCGTCCTGTATAGTTTCGATTTCAGATTTTGTTTAAGTTTTGCCATCCTCATCTTCTTTAATTACTATTTAAATGCGTCAGTTGATTTAAACCGGATTTTTTTATTACGTCGATTTCAATTTTTTTCATTGTTTTGGCCTCGTGAACTTCATATTTTTCTTGTTAAAATTGCTATTGCACGATGCGTAAAAGGTGCCTCTAATTACGCGCGACACTAGGCGTATAATTCTGGAGATACAGCTATTGCGGAAATCGCACAAAAGCCTGTACAGGAGGGCCACCTGTTAAGCGATTCACAAAAAAACTTATCAGTACCAATTTATATCAAGGACTAAGTAAATATAATTTTTTATTAAATTCCGTGGATTAGTTCTTGAGATAGAGCGCTCACAAAATTTATTTCATATACAGAGATACAGGAGCAGTGACTCACAGACAGATATTTTGTAAAAACATGTTTTTCGGTATCTCTGAGCCCTAAAACGTGTGAATCCGTCGAAAACCGGAATTCAAAATTTTCATGCATCCAATACTTTCTTCTTGTAAAGATAGAAGGAAATAAAAATAGGTTTAAAACCATCATAAATTTTGAAGCTGAATGGTAAAAAGTAGATTTTTGAAAATATTTCGGTGTAATTTATTAAAATATATTTCCAATGATTCCTTTAATAGAAGTATCATTATCGCTAATCGCAACGAAGAAATATTTTAAACATTAAAAAGTAGAAAATACAAAGGAAATATAACTAGAATTATATTGTACGTTTAAAATATACTCTTTATTTAGTCAATAGTTTCATAACTAAATAGGAGTATATGTTTAAAATTCACTTTAGAATTCCTAAAAAGGAAATTTAAATAAAGTTGTATTTTTTTCTTCCCTGTATATACATTTTAAAAAGGAAACAAGCCAAATAATATAATCATGTTTTTAATATGTTTATTAGGTCTCACTTTCTAAAAAACTAAAATAGCAGTTAATTTTCCACACTCGAATTTGATTCCACGCCAAATAAATGTATTGTAATTGAAATTTTTGATGTAAAATAAGAATTGGTGTCATAAAATTAGATGAGATAAACATTGAACACTTACACAAAAGTGTTTAAAATAAACTATTTTTACTTTAAAACTTATTTTAATTCTTATAACATATAGTTTATTATATTTTAGAATTAAATATTAAATTATTAAGGTTTTTTTAATTGCATAGTAAAAATTTCATTAAGAGCAATATAATGCAAAGCCTTTTAAGTTTCTCTATTGATTTCGTCAAATTGAATATGTTTGTTTTCGTGGTTTTGTTTTAGTATAGTTATATAAAGTTATTCCCCCCCCTCCCCCCTTACATATAACCATACATATACATTCATACATCAGGCTGAAGACATATTTATTTAAAATATCAATGCTCGATTAACATTCAATTCATTTCTGCCTCCTCGTGTTTTATTTCCAGATCTATAAATATTTACGAATTTTTCATAATATTTCTAGGGTTTTGATCTTTTTCCTGCGAATGATAAGGGAAATAAAAACAAACAAGTTCATGTTGAATCAGAGTAAATTATATACTATTTATTTGTTTAAATTTATATTAAAAATATGCTGCAATTTTTTTAAATTTATTAAAAGTCCTCAAAAAATCTATATCATATTCAATTATTGGCTATATTAAACATTTGTTTTGAAATTTTTAAAAAATTTTAACATGATTCAAGTTTTCAAGTATAAAAAAGAGGCTTTTTTAAAACTGAAATCTTTTCGAACACAATCAAATGTTTTATAATCTCTGTCACAGAAAGTAAATTCTTAATAATAAGTTTTAATAGATGATACAAAAATAACTGTTTCTATTAAAAGATATATCTTATGCATATATATATATATATATATTCATTGCCATACTTTTGAGTATTTGACAACTAAGGCGTTTTTTCAAATTTAATTTTGAACTTTAGGATAAAGAGAAAATGAGGGCAAATTTTATTTAACATCTGAAAAAAAAAGTGAATGATACTAATTCATATAAAAAGCAATTAAAGTTTATTAACGGCAGAAATGACTGAGAATTCCATATTTTTATAATACTAACCATCAAATTATGATTAGATAAAAATTTATTCGACTGCTGGTGTAAAAATACTTCAAACGTTTCTCCTTTAAAAACACTTTAGTGGGTCCAATTTGTACATAAACACCAGATAATTCCGGTGCAATGCTTGAATTTCATTAATTGGTGTAAAACTTTCAAATAATCACAAGCTTTACATGAGCAGTATTGTTAAGTATTTCTTTTCAAATATTTATAAAATCTATGATAACAATTAATGAACAATTAAATGCGAACAGAATGAAATGAAATGCGTTAAAATTCCTAATTTTTTTTTTAAATACTTAGGCAACAGAATTCTTAACAATTCTTTGAGGATTGGCTTTATTTATAGGGCATAATCTGTATAAGTAAACATCAGACAATTTTGAGACAAAGTGTAATATACATGTCACTTACGGTAAAAAGAGTAAAGCTAAAACCATATTCAAAGAGTCGCAAGATATGTTTTCATTTTTGGATGTTTTTCTTACTTTACATATATTCTAAAATCTATGATGACACAATTTAAAATAAATAAATACAAGTGTGATCAATTGAAAAGCGTTAAAATATCTGAAAATACTTTCTTCACAAATACAAAAATCATAAAACAAGTATTAACACAATATTATACATATAACAAAATATAGGGGATTGATTTATTTTTAGCGGATATAACTGTTGCATGAAAGGAAAAGTATTCTGTAGCAACTTTTGACATCCATTACAGTATATGAAAAAAGTAAAACTGCAAACTTTATAAGAACTGCAGGCTTCATTTTCTCTGTAAATCAACGATGATACAATTAAAAAATAAATAAATACAAATGGAATCAAATCAAATTTAGTTATTGGATGCGAATACATAAAACGACGGTACCCAAGGCAATATAACTGAAAAACTAAAAACAAAAAATTTATGTAACGAAATATACAACTTCTTCATTTCTCTCAATTATGTTAAAAGCATTGCAATTTTAAAACACAAATATGATTAATATTTTTAGAAAGCATCGATATTTCTATCTTAATAAAATTAGACATAATGTTTTAAGTGTATGCAGAAGGTTTGCTCGAGCTACCTCACATACTAGCTTACGAGCTTATTTTATTATCCAGTCAGAAAGTTGATTTTTTGTTGCAAACATCAATTTTGAATTTAAATATATAAGCTTTTATTACACTTAAAGTTATATTCTGTGTGACTTTCCATATAATGAAAATTACAGAGAGAGTAAAACTCTTTATTTTTATATAGACATACAAGGTAACATAAAATAAAATGTGGTACGTATATGAATTATTAATTCTGTATCTTTTTATTAAATATCAAGTGTAACTGAGCAAAACATATTACATGCTGCTTCTAAATCTAATTGGTTGCTTTCTTGTTCTCTTAGCATAATGTAGCTTTAATATTGGTTTCCTTTTACAAGGTACCATTTTTAACAAATTTGGAATAATGAATAATCATATAAGGAAAAAAGTAAGATTGTTTCAGTGAATTGTGCAAATCAGAAATAATTATTAGTCTTTCTAGCATTGAAAAAAATGGCAGATTTAAGACATAAAAAACTGTCTCTTTTGGAGAAAAAAAATGTGTTTTATACTGTACTGTGGTGTTTCTTTGTGTGGTATAACGTAAATTATTCTAGAATAAATATGAAATTCCTTCCGTTTAAAAAATTAATTTTTTGCTTTGACATATGACTTATTGTGCCATTTTAGAAGCTTAGAGTTATCTTAGAAATTGCGAGACTTCATAATTTTAACACTAAAATTACCTAGACGGATCATCTGTGACCAAAGACATGATTTTTCTCTCGTATCACTGTTGTTTTTCGAAATAAAACTCTGAAACATTAGGACTTTTCCTAAATATTCAGTATAATGTCCTAATAAGAATTTAGTTGAAATAAAAGGAAAACTTTTTTTATCTACAGGCCAGTATAGATAGAATTATTGTGTTGGACCATCTGACCTGAACAAATAAATGGCCTTTACTTTTATTTCAACAAAAGCTTTCGAGTCAGTATTTTTCAATAATAGAATAATAATGTATAGAGATCTAAATTGTTTTTTACAAAAAGGAAAGGGTAATAGAATCTGCAGAACATTATTTTCTAAATTTTTTGAATGTGATATGCATTTCCCTTGAAAAGGATTTTCTTTTATCAATCTAATCAATAAGTATTTTTGAAATAATATTTTATTTGCGCATATTTAATGAGAGTAAAACAGTTGCTTTAGAGCTATTCCATCTCAATTCAGGCAGACAGTACTGATATGCGTCAAGTCACCATCACAGATTTTTTTCAAAAAAATTCAGTAGTTAGAACTAAGTGATTTATAAAATTTCCTAAAAGGATTTTTCCCTAAAAATTTTTTTTCTCTGATTACAGCACTTTAAAATTTATGATAAAATTGGCAGTTTTCAGAAAAACTGAAAAACGCTTCATTTTGAAATGTACACAATACCAAACATATTCAACATATTCAGTCAATTTATTTTTTATAAACAGTTATTAAACTGAATTTTACTTTGGCATAGTTTTAAAGGATATAGTGGCATTTTTACTTAATTAAAAAAATTAGATTTTAAGTATAAAAAATATAATTATTAGTGAATTTAAGATTTTTTTTCAGAATGAAAAAAAATTTTTAAAGCTAAACATTGATGGCAATCTAAAGACCTTTAATGGGAGTTTTACAGCAAATTTTATTTTAACTTTAAGGTGCTTACAACTTCTGTAATTCAATTTTAAATTTTGCAAAATTTTGTAAAATCACTACTTTTGAAATGCAATTTCTCAAAAACACCATTTTTTAAAAATCTGATAATATGCTCAATTCATACCTTATTAGTCTCTAATAAATACCTTACAAGCAAATCGTGTGTTTTTGCTTAGAAAATTTTATATGATTTTTTGAAAATAACATGTTGTGTGTATTTTTCAACAGACCACAAAGGCAAGTTCTTCCTTATTTAACCGAACTTGTAATGTAATTAATATTTCAAACTAAAAAATACATCACTAGTACATAATTATTACTGTTAAATTATAGCTAATCATTTGCTTAAATTTAAAATTGCGTAAAATACAGCCAATAATAAAATTAGTATTGATGATATGTTATTTCATTCCATACTCATGAATGTGTTAAATCCATCTACAGTGTGTAATTTTTTTTTATATAGTATGGATATAATATATTAATGTGCAAATACATACATAACAGAAGATTTAGGTAGTGAAGGTTTCTTAAATTAACTTCAACTCCTTATCGTTGAAGGTATGAAGTCGCTCAGATTGTCCTATTGTAACTGATTTTTCTGTTTCTAGAAGCACATTTTCCAATGGTTGCACATTCATATTTTTTCTTTCCAGATTCTTTTGGCCACTGGAATGCTTTATCTATGGACCATGTTGGGTACATGAATGATACTTTAATGTCATTTAGTTCTTGTGATTGATATACCATTGATTTGTCCTATCCACCAATTATTTTCATAAATGCATCCAATGACATCACCGATTTGGAAACTATGTATTGAATATTGTCTTTTCATTTGGCTGAAGGTTTCAACTTTTGTCAATTCATTTTTACTTGCTCGTTCCATATAATTTTCATTATTTACAATCACCCTATAATGTTTATATCTAATACCAACAATAGATTTTGCATTAGCATATTCTTTCTCATTATTAGTTCTATAGGATTGAGTAATATTTTTGTCTGGATGGACTAGAATGTTATTTTTTAGCAGAGAAGATAGTTCAGCAACAAATGGGACAGAATTTTGGATAGCTTTTATTGGATCCTTTTGGAGATTAAATTTTGTTGCATAGTGCTTGTCTCAGCATCACATGCACTTTTAACATGGCCAGTACCTGAAAATATCCTCTACTTTAGTACAATTTTATTTTTGTGCAATTCATAAAACTGATACTTGTTTTTAAAATGTGCTCCAGCTCCATCTGATATATACACAGGTGATTCCAGTGTTTGTAATTGGTACAACTTAAATAATTCTTTTTTTTTTACTTTTTCTATGTCACAAACAGCATGAGCTGTATCATGAGTTAATCATCAGAAACTATGATAAAACTCCTTATTTCTTCTCTAAAATATGCTGTGCAGGTAACTAACGATATCTGAGTATTCTGCCAGTGGTAGCTTTGTACTTCATTTGGCAGTATTAGTGAGTAATTTTCAGCAAAGTCAAAATGCATCACAAGCGCAGATTTTTTTTAAGGGGTTTGGCTTATTTAATTTTATGAATAGGAATTTTTGAAGATTAGCTTATATTTATCTGCCATAATAATGTGCATATTATTATTTTTTTATTAAAAAATATTATTATAAATAAAGAGAAATAAGAAAAAGCTTGATCTTCTGGTTTTCTGAGAAAAAAAACTAATTGGGAAAAAAACTAAACTTGAAAAAAAATCTAATTCAGTTGTAATGTATGTATTTGCATTTTAATATATTATATCCATACTATATAACAAAATATTTAACACACTGTAGATGAATTTAGCACATTTATGAGTATGGAATGAAATGACATATGATCAATACTAATTTTATTATTGGCTGTATTTTACGCAATTTTAAATTTAAGCAAATGATTAGCTATAATTTAACAGTAATAATTATGTACTGGTGATGTATTTTTTAGTTTGAAATATTAATTACATTACAAGTTCGGTTAAATAAGGAAGAACTTGCCTTTGTGGTCTGTTGAAAAATACACACAACATGTTATTTTCAAATCATATAAAATATTCTAAGCAAAAACACACGATTTGCTTGTAAGGTATTTATTAGAGACTAATAAGGTATGAATTGAGCATATTATCAGATTTTTAAAAAATGGTGTTTTTGAGAAATTGCATTTCAAAAGTAGTGATTTTACAAAATTTTGCATAATTTAAAATTGAATTACAAAAGTTGTAAGCACCTTAGAGTTAAAATAAAATTTGCTGTAAAACTCCCATTAAAGGTCTTTGGATTGCCATCAATGTTTAGCTTTAAAATATTTTTTTTCATTCTGAAAAAAAATCTTAAATTCACTAATAATTATATATTTTGTACTTAAAATCTAATTTTTTTAATTAAGTAAAAATGCCACTATATTTTTTAAAACTATGCCAAAGTAAAATTCAGTTTAATAACTGTTTATAAAAAATAAATTGACTGAATATGTTGAATATGTTTGGTATTGTGTTCATTTCAAAATGAAGCGTTTTTCAGTTTTTCTGAAAACTGCCAATTTTATCATGAACTTTAAAGTGCTGTAATCAGAGAAATAAATTTTTTAGGGAAAAATCCTTTTAGGAAATTTTATAAATCACTTATTTCTAACTACTGAATTTTTTTGAAAAAAATCTGTGATGGTGATTTGACATGCCCTGCCTGAGCTGAGATGGATTTGCTCTTTAAAGAAATAATAATAAAAAAGATCATTTTAATTTTTTGACAAAACGTTTTATGTTTCATAATATAAATTGATCTGAGATCATATAGAAAATGGATAAGTGTGGGGATAAAATGAAAATATTGCACAGTGGCTTCAAGTGATCCATATTGGGGAGATTTTCATCAGTTTGGGTAATTCGATGTCAAATGAATTAAACACGAATTATGGTTTCGATTTACGGTAATTATTTCGGATTCTGTGTGGGATTTTGCGGGTCAGATTTTAATATAGCCAATTATAAAAGAAGAAAAACCAGAATATTCTTTCAGGCGAAAAAATTGAATGTTTTAATATGGACGCTGTATATATTCCTTATACATATTTCTAATAATACCATTAACTTTTTAAAACATAAAAGTATTCTAAAAGAAAACAATACCTCATGTCAAACCAATGAAAATACCACTACCTTTTTACTTCTTCTACCTTTACAAGAAGAAAGTATTGGATTCGTGAAAATTTCCGAATTCCGGTTTTCGACGGAATGGAAAGTGATCCATAGAGGGTGGGGAGGGGCTGGGGGGGGGGGTCAGAAATTCCAAAAAAACATGTTTTTACAAAATGTCTGTCTATGAGTCTGCCTGTCTGTCTCTATGTCGCAAAAAATTTGTGGGCGCTCTATCTCAAGAACCAATGCATGGGATTTCACAAAACGTTATATTCAGTTAGACTTTTATATAAGCTGAATGAGATTAGATTTTAGTGTATATCGTTCAATAGGTGGTACTGCTATGCTGTGTTTTCACAATTTCCACAATAGCTATATCTCAAGAACTAATGAATAGATTTTTATAAAACTTTAGATTCTGTTAGTTCTTGATATAATATGGTTATCTTTATGTGATGATGAAACCGCACAATACGTGGTGCTTCTATGAGGCTTAATTCATGACTATCGTAATATCTCTATCTCAGGAACTAATGCTCGCATTTTCGTCAAACTTCAGATTAAGTTAGTCCCTGATGCAAAATATTATTTTCTAGTTTTTGGAGTAAATTGTTCAACAAGTGGTACTGATATGCGGCATTATTTATGTTTATCGCAATAGCTCTATCTCAAGAGCTAATGCATGAATTTTCATAATATTTCAGATTCAGTTAGTCCTTGATATAAATTAGTATTCTTTAGTTTTAGGAGTTAATCGCTAATCAGGTTGCTCTACTTCCAGTTTTTTTAAAGATTTCTGCTATGATTCTGTCTCACTAATACATGGATTTTTCATGAAATTTCAAATTTAGTTAGAACTTGAAATAAATTGTTGCAGATTAGATTTTGGTGTAAATTACCTAGTCCGTGACACTGCCATGTTTCATTTTCCTGTAAGTATTAACGTTTTTGAGATAGAAAAAAAGTTTTGAGATTGCCACATCCGACCAGTTAGATCTTAAAATCATACTAAAAGAAAGCAAAACAATAACTGATCTATATGAGAAACGTAAAGAGTTTAAATTCTAGGTTAATACATTTACTCATTTTACATCATGTCTACAAAATTCATAATATACTTCTGAGCTATCAGAAAAATTGGGAAAGATGTAGCATAGCAGCGTCACCTGTTAAGCAATTTACACCAAAATTTTAACCAATGTAAACGAAAAAAAAAACAGCATCAATTCATCTCAGGGACCAACCGAATCTGAAGCTTTATGAAAATCCGTGCATTAATTATTAAAATATAGCAGCTGTTTAAATCGTAAAAAATGCAGCATAACAGCGCCAACTATATATCGATTTACACCAAAAACAAATCAGCATTAACTTATATAAGTGATTATCTGAAAATAAATTTTTATTAAATTCCGTGCATTAGTTCTTGAGATAGAGCGTTCACAATATTTATGTCACAGACAAACAGACAGGCGGAAGACAGTCACAGAGTCACAGACAGACGTTTTGTAAAATCATTATTTTGGGGGTCTCTCACCCCTAAAACGTGTAAATATGTCGAAAAATGGAATTCGAAGATTTTCACGAATCAAATACTTTTTTAACCGACTTCAAAACCCGATTTCATAAAATTTCTTCATTGGTCCACTGGTATTTGTTAAATCTGGCTACGCAGATTTTCATCTGTCCATTTCTAAATTGTTTGGCCCACTTCCAAATCTTTACTTTTATAATGTGTAGAAATATCAGGCTAAAAGTTTGAAACAAATTTCCATATTCAATTGTCAAAAAAATTGCCATGAAACTGGAAAAAATGTTAAAAATGCCATTGAAATATACATTAAAAAGAACTAAAAATTAAAAAATTGCAGGGGTGAAAATTTACTCTAAAAGGGTAAAAACATTGTAATCGGAAATATTTCATGAAGAAAAAAAAAAGTATTGTAATCAGGAAAATTTCATAAATGAAAAAAAAATGACGCTGAACGCAAAGCCTCAAAAAATCGTAAAAAATCGCATTGAAAATCGCATTAAAAATCATTGAAATTCAAAAATTGTAGTAGAAAAAATTTCGTGCATTAGGCAAATAGTTTGAAACAAAATTTCTTTTATTAGTTTCAAAAAATAGCCGCAAAATGCAAAAAAGACACAAAAAATTGCTTTAAAAAATTGCTAAAAATTCTAAAACCGCTGTACAAATTCCAAATAAATGTTATTGAAAAGAGAACAAAATTTACTGTATTGGGATAAAAGAATGAAGAAATATTCCTTTCACTAATGTGGGAAAATCGTTTCGAAACTTTTAAAGAATCGCTAAAAACCATATAGAAATTAAAATTAAAAAATGTAATTAAAAACCGAAAATAAGGCTTTGAGTAGGCTCTTCATATGCAAATGTACCTTTCTCCCCTATTTTTATAGCTCTACGTGCAGCGGTCCCTTCAGAACATCGTCCACAGACTCACACATTTAGACATCTCTGTAAGAGATGTCTTACAGAGCTCTTTCTCTTGTTGAGAAAGAGCTGCCTTTGTTGAGAAAAGACAGCTCTTTCTCAACAAAACCTTGAATAACGTCTTGAGTTATACATATCTGCGATAATGATGTTATTAATTCATGATCAAATAACTTACCGTACATAGGAGTTGTTTTGACTCAAAACAAAAAAAAAAAGTGTGTTAAAGTAATATTCAAATACTGTGTTAAAAGCATTGACGTGAATCACCAATATTCTACGGGTAACATCTCTAACAAGTAGAAAATCAACTGATTTAAAACATTTTTTATTTGGATAAAGATAGTAATTTTTACGAGTCCAAATAATCCCAAGTACGGTATTTATTTTGTTAATATTTTTTGTGCCATGTGAATGGATAGAACAACAAAATTTTAAACGTAAAACTAATAATTTTGATATTAATATACTTTCAACGGCCTTACGAATAAACTTGGCCCTTATTTAATAACTAAAAGTTAATAAAAAATAAAAACCCTGAAGATTTTTATAGTTGATTTTTGAAACAATAAGACTCCTCTTTATATACACTAACATTCCTTAAATCAGAAAGGCTGCGACTTTTGAATGTTCTTCCCTTTACTTTAAATAATTTTTGGAAACAAATCAACATTCACTTTTGACACTCGACAAATTGATCGGCGGTGGAGAAAGCCCGTTTTTAAAGTGCAAACGATCTTACCAAACGTGACCAAGAGATCAAAAGAGAGAAATGCATTTTTTAAGCGCTTTTTAACAATAAAAGAAAATGCTACAGAAAAACTTCATCTCAGGATCACCCAGTATTATAGTTCCAAGAACTTTAAATTTTATTTATTTCCTTTTTTTTTCTTAATTTTCCTTGTTTTTTCTTTCTTTCTCATTTTGTTTTATTTTCTGCCTCTCGAAAAGAAATAATAACGCAGCTCTCATTAAGAAGCTTATTGTTTCTAATGTTTTGGCGTCATGTCTTCTCATCGGAAAATTATTTCTTTATTCTAGTGCATAACGCCTTAGCGGCTGAGGTTTAGAATAACTGCTCATTAAACAAATGAGCATCCTGTAAGCAGAGTTTTCTATAATAAGTTCTGACAGTGTATGCTGCGGTGACGCCTTTTTCAATTAATGTTTTTTTATTATCATATTCTTTTCTTTACATGGAACAAACAAGCATTTTAAAAATAATTTTTCTGTCAAAACTCGAAATAGCATTTTATTTAAAACTTCCTTAATACATAATAAAGGTTCAGTAATTTGAGTAGAGATATATTAATATTCATGGCTATAAGTATGTATGCGAATATGCGTGTGCATTTTGTATTACATTTTTTTTTGTTTTCTTTGTATATATATATAAATATATTTAGTTAGAATGTTTTATAAACATTGTACCTAGATTTAATTGTTTACCAATTAAAGATACATAATTAGTGCACATTCAGAAAGAAAAAAATAGATCACTCCATACATTTTAATCACCTAAATTGTTTCAGAAAAAATATACATTCGAATAGATATTATGTCTTCTTATGCGTTCATAATTATACAAATGCGTAGCACATATAGTTGTCGTTTAGTCAGTCCGTCTGTCTATCCGTCCGTCGGTCGGTATAACAAAGCAAAAACTACCCAACCGAATCGTCTGAAATTTAAAATATATAATTGTTGCATATTTTTGTTGAAAATCGGAATTTACAGTTCTAACAGTTATAGTTCAATTACATGGACAATCAAAAGCATTCCGTTACATTACGTTCAATGGGAAAAATAGTTTGTGTGTTTTAAGCAAGTGCATTTTAAGGATGTTACACTCTTTCGAACATAAAATAATTGATATGCATCTATGAAGAACAAATTAAAATGTACATTCTGTACAACCCGTGATTCAAAAAAAGGTTTGTTAATGTTAATTTACAGGGCGTCAGAAAAGTATCCGATTACATAATGGAATAGGGGGAAACATTGTTTGTGACGCGTTTTAATAATAGTATTCTATTTCACATTTTATGAAAATGATATACTTTGCTGAGGTTTACTAAAAGTTAATTCCCGTGTAATAAAAAGCAGATAGTATTTACAGGAGCATACAAAAGATTTCGGGTACTTATATTGTACTTATATTGTATTCAATGTAGAGATCTTTACGGTCCGTGCCCAAGCCCGCGAGCTGGGTTCGGGCCGATTTCCATAAACGGCATTAGGGTTAATTAACTTAATTTTTTTCTAGAGTATTGGGCCGTACCGGGCCTAACATATTTTTTCCGTACGAAGCCGAGACTGATTTCATTCTTCCTAGTCTTCACGGACCAAAATAATCAGTTCCTGTTGAATCATTCCGTTCGAAAATCCTTTTCATTACGTGGCGAAGTCTGTTCATAAACCAGTAAAATTTGGCTTGGTCCAAAAAAAAAAAAAATTCACAAAAGGGATATACTTTTATGTCGAAATTATTCTATAATTAAACATTAGAATTTATTTTTTTTAAAGAATCGTAAATTACTAGGCTTATTAAAATAGAGTTAAATACATGAAAAATACCTGATTAGGACGGTAGTTTCTTTTAAACTGAAAACTGCAAATTTTTTTAAAACTTCTTATAAAGTTTTCATCCATGCAAAATTAATACAATAATACGCAAAAAAAAAAATATATATTAGGCCTGAGATAGTTACATCTCTTACATAGTTACACCTACTAAGAATGAAGCTTATTTTTTCTTTCTAATACGATCCCGTTTTAGAATATTTTACTTCTTCCATATACAACTTTTTAGATTTTTATGCCTCCATTACATGGAATATGGATTAACAATACTAATAATAACTGAAACATGTACATACAACAAACAAAAATTCATTAAAAGCATGAATATCGCAGCCTACGGCACTTCTGCATAAATGAAGATTATAAACATGAAAAAAAAAGATAACTTTTTTTTTGTCTGAACTCTTCCGTAAGAGTAAAGATCAGCGTTCTGTAGAAATTCACTGGGTCGGGTTTGGACTAAATTTTTAATTTTTTTCCGGGCCGGGTAGAAATTGGGGCTTGTTTTTAGCTATTATATCGGGCCGGGTCGGACCGCAAATTTTTCTCGGCCAAAATTTCAAATTTAATAACGGGCCGGGCCAATATTTTTTTCATTTGAGCCGGTCCGGGCCGAATTTTTTTCTATGTATCGGGCCTGGAAATTCCGGCCCGTGGAGACCTCTAATCCGAAGTACTGTACCATCAAGAAATGAATATTTTTAAAACTATAGACGAATGCACCTCATTTGCTATGTTTGACGTGCAATATCCGACTTGTTTTATTTTGTGATAAACAAATTATGTTAAGTCTCCTGTTCTTGTAAGCTAAGACACTCGCGAGCTAATTCTATTTCTATGGGGACGTTATTTTCTAATAACTCGTTTGCATTCTTGACATTAAAAAAAATCATCCGATAGCAAAGGTTTATCTCTGTATATCCTTTTTTTGCTTTTTCGACTTTGGTAGTAGATACTTTTTAGAATGTTATTTTTACTTTCAGAACTGATTTCGAAAGTGGAACTAACTTTATAAAAAATATCTGCAACCAAAATCGAAAAAGGAAACAAAAGGAGTCATGTAGAGAGAGACTTCAGCTAATCCGATGCAAAGAAAATTGCTTAAAAATATCAAAATGCAAATAAGTCATTAGAAAATAACCTCACCATAGGAATAATATTAGCACGCGAGTGTCTTCGCTTGTAGGGACAGGAAAGTCTGCACGGTCGTCTTCGTAATAAAATTGTATTATATTATGAATTTCTTAACATCGACACCTAATTTTTAGTAATATTTGGTTTTTGTAGTAAATTTTACGTTAGGATACCATAAGGGATTTTTAGAAATTCTGAAATATAAAAATTTATATCGTCTTAAAGATCGTTATAATAAGTAAGGGTGTGTATATTTTGTGTGTGTTTATTGGAGATGACAGGCAGAATAAAACGTAATTACGTAAACAAATAATATTTTATATTAAAATGCAAAAATTAAACGCTACCTGCCAACAACTGATGATCAGATGTTATACCAATCTAACAAAACATGATTTGAATTTAATCAAGTGGTCATAAACTAGCTAAACATTATGACATAGATTTCTGGTTTAAAATGCTTGATCTGTACGATATTTAACTACTTCTAGTTTGAAGTGTTAATAATAAAAATAGAAAATAATTCCTGTTTGGGGGCCATTCGTCGTATTACATTTTATATACAAAATATACAGTAATTAGTGGAATTATATTAGTAAATACCCAATTGCAATTTAAAGAATAGAGATCGAAATCGAGGGGTGGATAAAAACGTCTATCATAAATTAATAGTCCAAAAGCCAACAGCAGAAAAATCTAAGGCATCGAGCACAAGAAAAAAAAAATATTATTTTATAGAAGAGTAGTAACGGGGGAATTTGATGTTCCATGTTTCCCGGTAGCGAAGTGGTGCGTAAGCCAAAAACTAATACCAGTAGTGGTTTACTCATAAGCTTATCATTGTGTTTGCCGTACAATCAAAGGTATGAAAGGACACGATGATAAGCCTACGAAAAGTGCTCATTTTTTGAGAAACAAGGGTACAATATCCCTCCCTGATGTAGATCCTAAATGCGCCATCGTTTTGATGAAGAAATTGTAAAGCTTCAAGATAAAGTCGGGCAACATCGGGAGGATTAGCTGTTTTTGTTAATGGTACTTTCGTAGATGAACGTAGTACATCATTTTTTCAAAGAAATGTATTCTTTTAGAATTAGAAACTGATTGAGTAATATTAATAATTGAAAAAATTTTAAACTGTTAAAAGCTAAAGTTAATAAAATAATTTATGTAAGATGAAATTGTTTAATATTGATAAAAGAAAGATCACTAACGTATTTTTATTTACAGATTACTTGCAGATTTTTTATTTAAACTAAAAGAGAGAGAAAGAATAAAATAATAAAATGATATTTATCGTTGCTTTCCGGAGACTTCTTTTTTTGACCCAATTTTCGTGCGTAAAGCATTTCAATGCTTTTTACATTTCTGAATAGATTCTTTAGTTGTTGACTTTTTTTAATAAAATTCAGACAAAACACTCACACATACACTATAATATTTCCAAGAACAATGTTTGAGCTTTTCATTTATAATATGATATTCGACGCAGTATAAAATTTTGCTTGCACTGCAGTCAGTGCAATTGTGTTTTAAAGATGGCGTGAAAAAGAAGATCGGTTAATTAACGTGCAATTAGAAAATAATTAGAACATCTGGTAAAGAAATTTCTTTTAAAATTATCGGCAAGTAAAATGTAAAATAATCATAGGGAGGGAGATATTATGCAATTAAAAAAGTATTTACTTGTTTTTATTTCTCAACTGTTAATGATTTTAAATAAGTGGCTTGGATTTATTTTAGCGTGCTCTTGTTTCTAGAACAACATTAATAAAATTATAATTACTAGCTTCTGATTGATATATATATATATATATATATATATATATATATATATATATATATATATATATATATATATATATATATATAAAAGAAACGGAAACTGGAGTTAAGTTTATTGTTCATTTATGACAGGGAAATCTTTGCCTAGTTATAATCTTGTTACTTGAAAATTCATTAAACTTTGTTTCATTCATTATCATTTATTTTTTTCCTTTTGATGTAATTTAAATGCAAAGTTTGTGTTTAAATGCAATTTCAAAATTTGTGCTTTATATGTTTTAGTGTAAAACTCAGTCGTTTTTTCTTTTCTAAAGCATTAAAATCTCAGAATACCATTTAAAGAAAAAATAGCTAATAGAACAAAATATATACTTAATCTATATACGTTTAAATGCCTCTATTTAAGTGCTCTTATTTACAAACAACAAAATGTGTAGTTAGAAAAAAATTTGCTTTTTCAATTTAAATAGTTAAAATCACAGGCCGTCAAGGATACTCTAAAATTTAACATTATCTAGAGAAAAGAAGCTTTTGTCGGGTATGGTCGAAATACAATTACTCAAATTTCTTTACTAAAATACGACTGAAAGTCGATTTTTTTCATCTGTTTTATCAACATATCTACAAAATTTACATATAATGGTTCTTGATTTATAACAAGATGATTTTATTAAATTTCTACGACTATTGACCATAATTTCCTTAACTCTTTCGGGTCCGGTTTTTTTTTTTTTTTTTTCAATTTTTAGAAAAAATTATCTCAATGTTAATAACACTAACACTAGCTACCCAAATAGATTATTTAGAATTTAATGAACATTTTATTGTCTTGTTTTGTCTTGTTATTCATATGACAAAAAGCTAAGGAAGAATTTTTGGAGATGTTTAGAAAATCTTATAATACAAGAACATTCAATTGACATTACAACTTTCTAATATTTTTTGTGCTTGATTTTTTCTTGGTGTGATTCTTTCAGGAAAGTAATCTTTATTTTAATTTTAAAGAGTTAAATATGTATTTAAAATGTAAGAATCACAAACGGTTCGAAGAGAATTAAACAAATTTTTATTATTATTATTACTTGTAGATGCCTAAAACATTAATGAACTCATATAGTAAATGTATAGCCACTTATTAATATTACTACTTATAAACAGTAACAAAAATATTTGTTGAAACAAAATAGTACTTAATTAAAAGACACAAACTATTAATAGTACACCAGACTCAAAAGGATTAAATAATGATAAATGTTTATTAAAATTCATTTAATCTCTAAGCACTTGAGATAATTTGGTTAAATTTCTTCCAATGTTCTTCCTCCCTGTTTTAATCTTGTTTATGAACAACTACAAAATATGCACTTAATATGTTGCTTCAGTTATGAAGACACGGAGTTTTTACGTCCACTTGTTAAAACCGAGAGTATTAATGATACTATAATCATTTACAAGTCAATCTGAGCGTGGTACTTTTTGTTGCCGTTCACAATATCAAAAAATTCACGTTCAACGTTCTATCATTTGATAGTGCAATGCACTGAGAAAAATGACCCTTTCAAATCTGAGTAAATCGATGTTTTCATTTTGATAGGAATCTTTTTCTTTCAATATGACGACCCATTTTTTTCAATTCTGAAATACCAGAAATTCTCAGTTTCAAACAGGACATTTAATTGTTAAATGTAGTAAATTTCATCAAAATAGTTGAATAAATTCATATTTGATTTGTTTTGAATTCGAACGAAACAATGTCTTTTCGTAATGTTGTCTTGCGTGAATTGTGGCGAAGTACATTTTTATCGCATTTGCAGAAGACATCTTAAAAGCCATCGTAATGTGATTGCAGAAGCATAGAATTTACTCTTCAGCCTTCAAAACTGTAGAATGGAAGTTTTCTTAAAAAGTAAAATTTTCAAAATTTCAATGAAAATTTTTAAGGTAAGTTCATTAATTTTGTTGTTTTAAAATATTAATTCACTTATTTTATTATGATATGCTTTATTTTCTATATAAAAAATTATACACTCTAAAAACATCATTTTCAAAACTGAGCAATAAAAAACCTCAAATCTGAGTGTGTTACACAGTCAGAATGTCTTCTAATCAAAATTACTCAAGTTTAAAATATGTACGTACTTATTTCTGAAAACATGCATGCACTCAAGAATAAAGCATCATGTACTCTTTCTTGAGTATGTCCACATTTACAGAAATGAGTATGTACATGTTTCGTACTTGAGTAATTTCGATTAGGAGCCATTTTTACTGTGCGACATACTTTGATTTGAGTATTTTTTGCTCAGCTTTGAAAATGTTATTTTTATAGTGTGGGGAACACACGGTTCACTTTATTTTCAATTTTTTATTCGGAACCAATTATTAGATACCCTCTCTTGTAATGCGCAACATCCATTCATAACAAGTAGTCTTATGCACTCTCAATATGTTTCTTCTCAGAATAATGATAAATATTTGCATATTTACTAGCTAGTATGTGAGCTACAAGTTAAAAAGTGTCAAGTGGTGGTTTCAAGGCTAGATTTTTCTACTAATGTTCCTATCTGACTAATAATCATTTACAATTGACCAATTTATTGTTTAACATATTATCATGCCATAGTAAAATCTACATAAATTTAAGGGTCAGTCACAGCACAGAATCTTGGAAGTTGAAACAAGACTTCAGTACTCATTCATTCAACAAGTTGACAACATTTTCAATTGCATGTTTTAGGGGAAATGTCGAACCAAATTTTTGGCAGTGGAAGTACAAGCACATAAGTTTTTCGAAAGTCATTTTCTCTATACAAAATGTATAAAAATGAAGATAAAATAATTTATGTAATATATTTTTTCTTGTTTGTTTGTTTATTTTGTTAACATTTGTGTACAATTTACAGAAAAAATGGTGTATAATATGGAATTAATCTATAGGCACTTAATATTTTTGATTTAAATATCTTCTAACATCACTTTTTCTAAAGCTTAGATAGCATACAGATGCAAAACTTATTATTTTTTCAGTTAAGAAAACAGAGACTTTTTTTTCGCAAACTGTTTTAAAATAGCAAAGAATCAACCACCCACTGATCATTTTCAGGCCATTTGAAATACGTTTGTTTTTCTTCCTTTTTTCGCTGTTAAACCATGGTCTTACATAAGTGCGTACTTTTTTATGGGAATATGTAATGCTGCTTTGATTTTCTATGTGCATTAATCATTTAAATAATAGTATAAGATTTATATGTAATGTTTATTAGTTTACAAGATGGTCATTTACTTACATTGTCAAAATTAATGTGTACTATTTCCAGAAATAACAGAAAATTATTGAGGCTATGGATTTAAGCTATAGATGTTTAATCAACTTTGAACGCACTTTTACTTCAGTTTTTTACTGTTGCTAAATTTAGTTTTTTGTTTACATATACATCTGGAAAATATGTGTTTAATATTTCTTTTCAGTTTAGAACTTGGTGAATTTTCCTGTTTAAATTGTCAAAATCGCCGAGCATTTATGACACTAACATAATTTCCATGTTTACATATATTTCCCTGTCACCACAATCAAGAACACAGATTACAAGCCAGCGAATATTCAATATAAGAACAAATTTCAATAAAAACACATTTCAATACATCTTAAATCTTTAACAACAGTGTTTCGGAAATTTAGGTGTCAATGAGCATAATTCCAATTAAATTAATTAAACTGACTTATAGAATAAAATATTCTGAGACAGCTGCGAAGTTTCCGTTTTTACGCATCAACTTGGACTAAAAATTAGTTAACTAGAAACAAGTTAATTATTAACAATATAGAAACAAGAAACATATCCTAAAACAATAATCCTAGCTGAAATTGTGTTTATTTAACTTGAAAAGTATCAAAAGTTTGGTTACTATGAGCTAACAACCAATTTCAATCAATGAATTAATAATAAACAACATCAGACGAAAAACAACAAAGAAAAAAAAATCTCTAATGACTAAACGAAAAATGAATTCTCCTTTCTGACCACAAAATAGAAACAAAGTATTATTTTTAAAACATAAATATTTTTCTTTTCTGTTAGGGGGGAAAATGAAAAACATTCCAACCCATTTAATCCTTAAGTACAAGGAGTTAGTTTTAAATGAAATTCTATTTCATAGGATTGTATATGTTTTAAAAGATTTCTTTATTTGTTCTTCTGAATTCCTTTTTCTTAACATTTTGTCAAAAGAAGTGCATGTAATCACTTGGAAAAGAAGTAAACTAGCCTCTAAAAATTACTTATGCATTCCGTTTCATCTTAGTTTATATGATTATTCATTGTAATGCTTTGTTTAATGATTTGGAATGCAGTTAAATCGTAATTTTTCATTACTTATAATAACTATTTCAAACTGAATTTCTGAAAATAAAATTGAACTGTCGGGAAAGAGAAATATAGCTCTTAAAAAAAGTATCTCCCCTCTATAATAACTTTTGCCACAAATCGTCGAATATTAATGTGACACTTATAAATAGATTAGAAATAACACCAGTTAATTAATTTATATATTTAAATTTGGCCCAGTTGATCATCTACATACAGAAACTGTTAACTAGTATAAAATTTCTAATGTTCCAATTATATTGGGCATCATATTTCGAATCCTTGGTAAAATTTACATTCAGATACCAATCAGATACCAAATAGGAAGTCATTCATTTAAGGGCCAAGTAGTTTAAGAACGGCTTATATTAAATTAAAATGTAAACGTTACAATTTAAGTTTACTTAATTAAAACAGAATTAACCTTCACAGGAATAGTGTTAACATACTTATATTGTCTAAAAACAATCCAGGTGATGATATGGTCAATGATTTTATCGGAAGAAACACTTTATCAGTGTGAATAGCATGTAATAAAGTAAGCTTTGAAAACGTATAAACATATAAAAATCATATTTTTCGATATGAATCGTAAAAAAAAATTGATCAAATTTCCCTAGGTGGTCTACTGGGTGTACTGTTTTATTTTACATCGATATCTCAGGTAAATTTGTCGTAAACCATCCATTGAGAGCATTTAAATCATATTTGTGGTTAAATGAAAACTCATCCCACTTTTAGATCAAAGGCTATCAAAGATTGAGAGATAATGTGCCCGCAAGTTCAGTGTTAAGGTGGAGCGAATTTTTTTTTTTTTTTTTTTTTTAATCAGAAACGGGTAGGAGCCAAAAGTTGTCTTTATACTAGTACGCGCGCATCAACTGCGTGAAATTTTTTTCAGTTGAAAAAAAATGGATTGAGTCTGCGCTTTTAGTCCAAAAGTCGAAATTTTGGGTAAAATTTGACGCTTTTTTCAAAAACATCAAAACGTTCTTAACTGTAATCTCCTCAGTCCTGATATCGCCTGTAGGAAAGACTAAAAAACACCTTTTAGTCTAATTTAAATGCTTTTAGAATTGTTAAAATATCTTCTAGATGTTTTTAATAAATGTGTGCATAGCATAAGGATCGATATATAGAATGGTGATCTATATATCGATGCTTATGTATCGATCTTTGAAGATCGATTTTTGTAGTCCCATGCAAGATTTTTTTCAGAATTGAGAAGGTTAAAACAATATCTTTATTTTGTATGACTAGAGCAAAACTGACAACTTTTGGCGAAAAAAATTGGACTTACTATTTTATTTTGGCATACATCGAATTTTTTATTTCAATAGAGATCTTACCAAGCTGTTTTTGAAACGATACTGGACATAACTCGTGTAGATGGCTGCATTTCATGTCCCAATCATCCCAACCGCCCAATTATCAGGGCAAAGTGTTTTAAATATAC
The DNA here is from genome assembly GCA_964019185.1 of Maratus speculifer. NCBI lineage: Eukaryota > Metazoa > Arthropoda > Arachnida > Araneae > Salticidae > Maratus > Maratus speculifer. Next base: position 247,448,923 of record OZ025293.1, on the reverse strand, counting down.
ACGGAGTTTTGATTTTTACTTCCTCCCATCTTTACAAGGAGAAAGTATTGGATTCGTGAATATTTTTGAATTCCAGTTTTAGACGGATTTACACGTTTTAGGAATCAGAGAATCCTAAAAACATGTTTTTACAAAATGTCTGTCTGTGAGTCTGTCTGTCAGTTTGTCATTCTGCCAGTCAGTCTGTCTGTTTTTTTTCATAAATATTGTAGGCATTTTATCTCACGAACTAATGCATGGAATTTAATACAAATTTATATTCAATGCCGATGTAAATTGGTGCTGATTAGTTTTCAGTGTCAATCACTCAACTGGTGGCGCTGCTATTCTGTATTTTTTGCGATTACTGAACAGCTGTATCTCAAGAGCCAATCCAAGGATTTTGTTCAAACTTCAGATTCCGTTCATCCATGACATGAATTAATGTTGCCTACATTTTCGTGTAACTCGCTCAACAGATGGCGCTGCTATGCTGCATTTTCACGATTTCCACAACAGCTGTATCTCAAGATTTAATGCACGGATTTTTATCTAACTTTAGATTCAATTAATCCTTGTCATGAACTGATTGTGTTTACGTTTCGGTGTCAATTTCCTAATAGGTGTCACTGCTATGCTGATTTTTATCCAAATTCCCACAAAAGCTCTACTAAAACTAAAGCACGAATTTACATCAAACTTCAGATTCAGGTATACCTTGATAAATATTATTGCTGATTATGTTTTGATGTAAATCACATAACAGGGGACGCTTTTATGTTGCAATTTTCCCGATATCCTCAATAGTCCTATTTTAAAAACTCAATCACGGAATTTCATCCTTTAGAATCCTTATAACATTCATAGATTTTCATCTAATTTTGGCACAATGGCATCCAATTTTGATTTATTAACATGTATGAGACTCAATAAAGTTTTGGGATTCCCATCTTCCGACTATTTTTATTATTTTATTTATTTTATTTATTTATTTTTATTAACGAAGACTGACTTAAGTTTTGTTATTAATTTAGTTCACCTTTCTTTGAATCCACAGACTTTGGATCATGATGCTGTGGTCTTCTTCACGTATGTTTTTACAATTTGTGTCAAAGAAGACAAGTGAAATAATGCACAAGAATATATGAATATATGAATGCACAAGAATATATAATTGAATCAATTCAACCTTGTATTATTTTTACCAAAATTGCATCCAATTAACTCATAGTGATTGGGCGTTCTGTTACCACAATACTTTGTCAATGAATTATATAGTTTTTAATTATGATCTGCTTCAAAGATGATTTTAGGAATCTCACCATTGAATACATCATCATTAATACAACATTTTGTATTTATTATATATTGAGAAGCGAGCTGTGTAATGTGATGGAATTCCTGAAAGAGCTGTGCAATCAGATTGTGTTTTGCATGTAAGAGGCATTACTAATACTAAAATATCATTAATCAAATTGTTAATATATATTGATTTTTTTATAGATAGATTAATGATCGTGAATAAAACATCAATAATGTACATATGATTTTAGCTAATAATTTTTAATATTTTGTTTCTATTTTTAAAGATAAAAAATTTTGAACAGAAAAAATATATTTATATAATGTTTAATTTTGAGGTTATATAAACCAGCTAAACTGTTTTATATGTTTAAACTTTGTAATGTTATGTTTTTCCCCAAATATTTTAACAACTTTTAAGTCAAAAGTAGTGGGATTTTACTTTTAAATTTTCATGAAATAAAAAGTTTGAATGCGTTTCAGAATATTTTAATCTAGTCTAATCCTTTTCAATACTTTGAGTAGTTTTATGTATGAGAACTTAAAACTCAGTACTTTTTTTTCACTAAAACTTCCCCATAAGCTTTCATCTTATACTTATAAAGCCTGTAATTCTTTGCAAAGATATATCTCGTCCAACATTTGTTACATCGGAAGAAATAACATTTTGGTTTACTTAAAAGAAGTTAGTGATTTCGAATGTTGACATTTAAGGAAAAATGAATTAGAAATAAGCGAACCTACACAACATTTTATGTTTCCTAGAAAAATGTTTGTAAAAGTTATTAAATCAGCCTTCAATGACAAAAGAACTAATATTTATGCATCAGATACGTATAATTTGTTTTTCCACATATGTTCCATATGTGTTCCTAGATGAAGGAAGATTGCCTACAAGCTTATTAACTTCTCCTTATTGATTTAATAATATTTAAGTTGGAGAAAGTAAATTGTATTTTATTATATTAAAAAATATTTGATACATTAATATAATTGTATTATTATTAATATATCTATTTAAACAACAGTGACGGGGAAAGATACTTGTGTGACATCTGCACAGAGGACAAACTTACTGTTTATCCAACAGAAATTGCTTTTTTACCACCTTTAAACAAAAAATATATGTTAAACCAAATACATTTTGGAATTCAAAGAAATAATCGACGACAATTTTTATTTATCCTATAAAAACTTCTTTGATTCAAGAGCATTTTCTGTTTAAAATTATGCAATAAGAATTTTGTTGAATCAACAGTATTTTTCCGGGTGTTTCCGTTGATAAAATTAAATAGTAAATCTGCTATATCATTAGTTAAAATGCTCGTATAATGATTCTCAACTTGTAAACCACAGTAATATTGTACGATAATTTGAAAAAGAAAAACACTGATTTTTTTTTTCTCTTGCGATATTATGAAAATGATTAAAAGTATACATTAGCAAGCAAAATTATACTCCGAAAACATGTTTTATATTCATAGCAGGTGTAATATTATTAATTTATGTTATTGCTATAATAATATTAAACGGTTAAATTTTTTTTAACATTTAATTCATGGAGTTTTTTTATATTTTCTACATAGAAAATGGCAAAAAAAAAAAAAAAAAAAAATAGCCAGAACAAAGAAGAACTATGTAGATTATATAAGAGTTAAAATATTCGAAAAAGAATTTATGAATAAGGTGACAATTTGAATATTTTGTAATGCTCATATAGGAACTATTATAATTAGTTTAGTGTCCAGTATTCTCATTGCAAACCTTTAAGATAAAAAAAAAACTTGTTTTAACCACTTGTTTTAAATATTTATTTAAGAAGGAGATCTGAACAGTGAACATTAGATCAATGGATCAATTAAATCAATGGACATTATATATTTAACAACGAATTGGAAAATTAAAAGTATTTTTTAGATGTGTAAATATATTTTATCAAATCAAAAAAAAAATTACTTAAATTAAAAAAAAAATTTTTTGAAGCCACATAAAGGCGTCACTTAAATTTTATATCATATCTTTTAAAACTCATAGTTTGAATCTATGAAAGATGTGTGTAACTTTTGCACATACTGTTATAAATAGAACAAGACTAAAATGATAAAATAAATAACACATAACTGCATTTTTAATTAATAGTATTGCGTCACTAAAAATTTGGTATCACTATTTTTAAAAATGTTAGAGCCATAAGATGAACAGCTGCTTCAAAACTTTTAACCCGTTAAAGGTTTTTGTATTGATAATCTATTAAATAAGTTTTTCATCCCATTTTCCTTTCAACATATATAAATTGATCTCTTATTTGAGGGAAATTATCACTCATTTTACTGCTTTGAGAAAATATTTATGAGCAATGTACGTAGAATATTTTAAAAACCCGTACAGGATTTCTTAGAATCAATTGAGTGTTCTTAAAGCGTCTGAATTGTAAGTTTTAATTGGAACACTTTATAAAAATTAAATTTTAAGCACCTACTCTTATATTCATTAAAATTAAATTAAAGTAAAATGAGAAATGGTTCTGAAATCCAGAAATTTTTGGACGTGTAACTATGTTCTGCTATTTGACATCGAATACTGATTGCCTCTTACATGACTGAATATAAAAAAATGAAAATTGTATAAAAAAAGGACCCTAAGTTTGGCCCAAGTTCACTTAATTTATAAAGATGACTCTGGAGATCAATTATCAATATCCCAGATCTAGTAGAGACTAGGAAAAGGAAACAAATACGAAAAAGAACAGATATGTCACAATTAAAGAATAACATTTATAAGACGTTAAAAATACTAAAAAACATTTGAAATACAATTAGTAGATTTTTCGCCAAGCAAAGTTTAAGGCTTCATCAGTACAATTTTACTATTTCAAAAAGAAACAACGTGACAAATCAAATACAGTTAACGTTTGTTATTTTTTAGAGATAAATAATATTCACTAGGGATAGAAGTAATTGCATTGCGTGCCGGCGATCTCAATTGAGTACATCAGTCATAACTGTTGAAACTAGATTTCAAAATACAAACGTTCGCAACTAGTGGGATGTGATCTGTTAAAAAAAAAAAAAAAAAAAAAAAAAAAAAAAAAAAAAAAAAAAAAAAACGAGGAAATATTTTTGAATTCAGATTTCCTTTTTTGAAAACACCAATATGTTCCTTCAGCCGAATTTCCAACGACCTATTCATTCACCAATGTAAACACGATCGAATTTTTTACAGGGAAGGACACAAACAATACCAGTTAATTTTCACTTATGATATTTAAATTTTCGCTCAGTAAAAAATGAACACTCTTTATTAATTGGTTTAAACTAATTCTTTTAAACTAATAATCAAATTGTGCTCCATTTTAAATAAATTTAAGTTTAAATATGATAAGTCAACTGCACACAAAGTGCGTATATTAAAAAACTTTTTTAAATATTTACATGAAAAACAACCAGGTAATTAACTGTGACTTAACATTATTTTGTATTTTCCATTCAAAAAATACTGAGGGGAATAAAAAAGGGTTTTGATATTTCTGCAGACTTTCTCATTTTAGCAATTAAAAATTAAAAAACAGAGTTTCCAAGAATTTATTACATCAAAGACACGTATATTTTTTACTTCAATATATTCAGAGTTACATTTTTGGGAATAATATTTTCCTTTTGTAAAATTACTTTTTAGTACATCCTTGATCATATAATGCTATATTTATTTTTTCGTATTTAACATTTCTCTAAAATTCAGTTCTGAAAAGACGTAATTCTGTGACATAAACGAGTAACAGTTATATTTAGCTTATTTTTGTCTTAAAAAAGAGATTATTGTTCATGTTTATTGGATAAAAATTCAGTTCATTAACTTTTAAAGTAATTTTAAATTTATTATTTAAACATATTTTTAATAACTTATTTCCTATTTAATTATTTTTACAAGACCTGGATTTTTTGACATAAAAAACACATAATAAAAATCCCAAAATATGTTAAATTCATGTTCATCCGGAGAATGACGCCGTTAAAAATGCATATCTTGTAAAATTATACACATTTAAATGTTTTTATTTAATCGTAATTATTTAATCATAACAGCTGTAGTTGCAAAATGATTAGAACAGCATGAAATGATATTTTGTAATATAGACTCCAAAAATACTAGAAAAGGAAATCAACTTTCTTACCGTAAACAGTTACTTTAAAACTCATTTCTCTAACGCTTTAAATTTACTCTCAAATCATATGCACGTCTGAGGCTTTTCACATTAGAAGCAGATTTAGAACTGAAATTCCAATAATCCGAATACACTGCAATTGTATCTAGCTTCAAATCACCTCAATATAGTTGAGGGTTTAAACAGATTGTGTAACTGTCAACCATCGTTGAACGTTCATTCTCATCCCAAAGAGCTTGATCTAAGCTATATCGTATTGATTTCAACGGACATTCAATACACACAGGATTGAGTGATTTCGGTATTTATGTTTGTTTAATAAGACATTTTTAAAGTTTTCTATTTATCAGCAACAGTGTTTACCGAACCGCTTCTACAAATATTTGGTTGCACGTTAATTCATTAAAAAACAAATGTTACATATATTCTTAATCTTGTATCCCCCCCCCCCACACACACACATACATGGTGATCTCTTATATCCCCCCCCCACACACACACACATACATGGGGATCTCTTATATTCTGGATAAGTCTATTTAAAATGATAATGAATTAATTGTTGTACATTTCTGAAAAAATTCATTTCTGAAAACATTCTATATTAATTTGGTCGTAAATCATCGTAAAAAAACTTTTCAATACCAGATGATTGGACACAATGTTCATTGTTAAATGGTATGCATAAGTAAGGCTTTGTTTTATATTTATTACAAAACTAAGTGATTTTCAGTTGTAAAAACCCATTCTTGATAAAATGTTTTCAATATAACATTTATATTATCCTAAACAAATAAAAAGTATGTATGAACTGTCTCCACTATTTAAAATTGAAGGAAATTATATGGCGTACTTATAATATTAAATTTAACCCTTTGAAGGGCGTGCCAACACCTAATCTTAATTCCAAATTGCTACCCTGGCACCAGAAATTTTCTAGGAAAATTTCACTTTTATTAAATACGCAAAATTACACTTTTATAAGTTTACAAATAAAATTTCGTGTAAATACTGGTGTCATTCAATTATTTCAATATTTTAGGAATACAAGTACCTTGCCCCGGAAAGGGTTAACAGCTATTGCATACGTCTTTTTAGATATTTTTGTGTTTTATTAGCTTTATCTCAAGTTCTAATTGGTGAATATTAACAAATAGATAACACCTACAATCAACTCATTTTAAAAAGATTAATAACTCAAAAACTAATCGTAGGAATTTTAGGAAATTTTGTATATAGAGTAACTCAAACATGTGTCATTTATTTCTTGTTGCTGTAGTGTGAAATTAAAGTATTATTATTTGAAAATTTCAAGTGATGGCTCGTTTTATCTCAAAATACAATCTATCAAAAATTACATCATATCAAATGTTATTTTTATGTTATTGGTAACAAACTCATTTTTGTAGCATTTTTTAAAAAGTAGAATCAGTAGTGAAATATAAAAATTTAAATATCCTATGTCATCGAAGTATAAATACTAACACAATCGTCTTTTAAAATGCAGGCTATTTTTATTCATGCAGAATATTTTTCAGTTAAATGTATCTATCTATTATTTAGAATTTGCTTATTTGGGTACGATAACAGTACATAAAAGCAAAAGTGTACTAGTATAAAAGAATTAATATTTATTCTACTTCGTAGATCATATTCACTTATAAATTAAAATATATCACTCACTTGCAAGAAAAGTGACATATCTCTCAAAAATTCATTTAGCGGTTTTTTTTTCAATATTGGGTCTATCAAAGGTGCGTCTTACTATACAAAAATTTTCATAAGTGTTTTTAAACGAAAAACCAATTTATTACCCTATATGACCATTTCTGACCACAGAAGAGGGGTGTAATATGTACGGAGGTAAAATTACCCAACCTCCCCCCGTCCACAAACCTCAAAGTACGTCTTCAGAGCTAAGTGCAATAATTTCATGTTAAAATAAATTTGTGCAAATTTTCTTTTGCCTTTCCTGTGAAATTTACTTTTGTCGATATGTGTCATTTTTCTTGCGGATGTGTGATATCTGGTCATTTGTGGACTGTCATTAACTAAACATTCTTAAATATCTTACTTTATGTAATGTCGAACAGCAAATTCATAATAAGTCCTTAAAGGATTCTTTAAATAAAGACACATTTTTGAATTGAAAACTTCGTTGAAATAGTTTTTTGATTTTGAACACGATGATTATCTTAGCACCTGTCCGGTAATGAGGCATGCATACTTTAAATCCCCAATTATAAGAACAAACTCGAATTCGAAATCTGCACTTTTTGGCTGGTAATTAAGTTTTTTGAACTACACGCAAAATAACCCAGCATTATTCAGAAAATTTTAATATCATAAATTTAAACCATTGGATTATGAATTGTCCAAGGAATAAGATATTTCAAAATAACTGAATGCCGAATAATTTTCAGGATTAGAAATATATCTCACTCTTTCGACCAACTAACTGAAGAGGGAGTATAACATAAGAATACTATCGAGACAAAACATTACACTGTTAGCATAAAGATTTATTCCAAGAAACTTATCACGTAGTACGCGTGTTGATTATCAATACTGATTTTACATAAAATATGTCAGATAAACAGTGAAAATTATAGCAAAATCACTATCGTCAATCTCAATCTGTAGTTTTTGTAGATTTCCTGTTTGTGGGGTTTTGGTATAATAGAAGTGAATCGAAAGATACGGGAATTTTTACAATCTCAAAACGCACACACACATACATACATATATATATAGACAAATAGATTTATATATTATAATTATTCCTTTCACACAGATGTCAAATTTTAAGCTTTTTGTTATTATTAAATTTTAATAGAAATTGTTTTCTTATTTAATCTTGCATTTCAGGGGCAAATTTTATTACTAAATTTTGTTGAAAAGAAAAAAAATTATAAGTTTTCAACTATGCCTTCATATGACTCATGTTTTTCAAATTGTCACTTCCTTTTAAAAGTAATACAGGAAATTCACTGTTAGTTTAACAGTTCACAATATTTGTAACAATACACATTAATTTTCCATGTAATATATGTTTATATTAAAAACTATTTAAATAAGAAATAATCTAAATAATTTTGAATGTACACATGGGGATTTTTTTATCGTATTTTAGAAAGTATTGTGTTTTTCCTATATCTAATTTTACATTTCATCAAGAAATTACAGTAATAATAAATCATTGGGCAATATTATACCAAAAACGTGATAACATCATTGAAACTCTACATAAGTATATTGAGAAATGAATAAAATGATATCATAAAAAATATAAATAATGAGCATATTTTTTTTTACCTGCCCAGCACGAACGTTTTGAAATCTCTGAAATTGCTAAAATGGCCCGTTTGAAGACCCATTACATCCCATAAAATAATTATCTACCTTTCGACTAAATGTTTCTATGATGGCCCTTGTTCTCGTTGACCAACTTACTAATCTTCATCCGGAGATTTTCGCTTAATCCTCTGTTTAAAGATTTACGCTATCATTTAACCCTAAAAGCACTTGAGCACGTCTCCCCCAAATATCCATTCGAAGTGATAATAAAAAGGAAATAAAACTGAACGAGGTCGGTTAATATGAATATCCGCTACGCAAACGGGTATTGTTTAGGTTCTCCCATTCTCACAATCTCAATCTTCCTAATGAACAACGTAGAGAGTAGCTTATACTGGAATGCAAGAAAGGGTGACAGCTAGCCAGCGCCGGATTCATTCGAAGTTCAGCTCACGTTGGGGCCATTTCTCCCAGATTTCATGATACTAACGTCAAACTCGCACGCTTTTTATCGATTGAATGCTGAATAAAGTTGGTTCAAGCCGCTAAAAAGTTATACGGGGAATTCACCTCACGAAAACTTGATCCTTTGACAGCACAGGGGAGACGAACTTAGCGTCATCTTTACCCCCGAAACTTTATCAGGGATCTTTGGTACAGACGTCTCTTCTATCCCAAAGTTTTTATTGTTTCTAGTGGTCTCCGATAAATTGACGGTTTGATTTCAATAGATAGGCAAAATGTCATTCTTAGGCGACAGTTCTTTCCGAATTCTTTGGGTTAGAGGCGACTCTTTTCTGGTCGCCGGCATTAATTCTTCCCCACTTCTTTCTTTCTTTCTTTCCTTTTTATGGAGAATATTATTAATTTTCAAACAACATTTGCATTTAAACTTTTATTTACTTATAAAATTAACTTAAATAAGATACAGGAAAAAAATATTCTTTAATTTGAAAATTATACTCGATATATTAAAATGGGTAAGAAATATTTTTTAAGGAACAGACATACATATAAATCAAGTTATTAAAAAAGTTAATGGGATTTTTTATTATTAGTTACAGCTCTATTTTTATCACGAAATATTTTATGAGATAAAGCTTATTTTATAAAATCTAGTTATTTGTTATATTTAGTTATTTTTGTTGGTATTAATGCTTTTAAAATAAGATATTAATAAATACTGAAATGTATGTTGCTGGAAATTACTGAAACATATAATCGAGTATCAAATTCAATTTCTGTGAGAAATAAAATTTAAAAAAATAATTAACGCGATTAATGAATGCCTCAGTCAGATTCTTTTATATCAGAACGTTAGAGATCGCAAATAGATGCTTCTTACCAATGAACAAATGAACTTCATAAAACTTATTAGTAGTCACAGAATTTGTGGTTCTTCCTCATAGAAAGTCATTTCTAAAGCATCATATATCTTCTGCCAAGCAAAGCCTTAATAAAAACCACTATCATGTCTAATTTACAAAAAAAAAAAATGGTTTATTAAGCCTATATTAAATATGATTGTTAAGTATCACTATTAATAATAGCAATATGGTGATAGTATTATAACAGTGATTCTCACCCTGTATAATATGATGGAAAGTAAAGAAATTTAAACAAAATAAAACAACTCTTCATTAGCACAAAAAGCGACAAACACCGGTGTACAATTAACGTCATTTTCAATTTTATTAACATGTTTAAATGAAAGTACATAGCATTTTAATACTCTTGTTTTGCAATAACCTGCCTCTTTTCAATTCTTTAATTACTGAAGGTAAAAATAACTGAAATCAGTAGGGAAAATAGATTAAATTACTTGATTTAAGAGAAAAATGTTTATCGCCTAGGGAAAGAACTTTAGGTACAAAATTTAAAAGAATTCGACTGTCTAAATTATCTTTAAAAGAAAAATCACCCAAAAACTCTAAGGGTTTGTTCAAGAAAACTAAATGCCTGATAAACGTAACTTATAAGAATAATTGCACTTTGCACTTTGGTAAAGTAAAATACACAAGTTTTCTTTAAATAAAACGTATACATTTTAATGAATATAATTGTCCGAAATATCTCTATTGACAGGATCGACTAGTCTTGGAATATACCTCTTCTACCGCATGCGCTTCAAAATACAAATAACGCATTTGATTATAAAAATCGTATTTCGCCAGCCGCTTTAAGAACAGGTGTATCAACTTCTCCTTATCTATAAAGTTTATTGATGAACGCGACATTCCAGAAAGTTGATTCTTAATATTTTTAATTTTACATATGAATATTTGTTTTTTGTTTTTTAACTCCCTGTTTAAAAATCTCTTGCAATTACACTTAAGCTACATCCTTGAACTTTCAGTAGCATTTCAGGAACATTCCTTTTGCTCAAATCTTTTTCTAGTATCAGCCATTATTCCATATTAGTTAAACTTGAAAGGAAAAGAAGAAAATGCTATTTGTTAGAAAATATTTTTTTTATAATTTTTTTTAAACATCCTGTAGAAAAGTGATTAAATATTAATCATTTGGTTGTGAATTAATGTACAAGGAATAAAAGTAATAAATAATGTAGAACGTATCAACCGATTTTTCAAACAAATGTGAATTTCCGTTTTCTATGCAGTAATCCGATTCATAATTCCTTCGTGATATATTAAAAATGTAATTTTCTATAAATTACATTTATTTTGTACACTAGTGCTTAATACATTAACTCTTTCATACGTTGCTCTTTACATTAACACTCTCATTAATATGGGCCTCATATGATAACAGATAAATTTTGCCATATAAAGTATTAGTCTTATGAAAATTTTTTCAGCATTCATGTATGGAGACTAGATTTATGGACAGATAATGGCTAGCATAATACAGTAACAAAACTATTTCATAATGGCTTCTCATTTGGCACAATAAACGATTATTTGATTTTTCTTACTGTGTAAAAAAATTATGCATGATTGGGCTAACGTATTTTAAAAGATTGTGTTCAATACAAAAGTAAAGAAAAGTTTCAGATTTCATTTTTAAACAAAGTTCAAATTTTACCCCTAAAAAAGAAATCTCTCTTGCATAGAAAAGCTAGATTATAAAAAAATTTAAAAATGCACCTCTTTCCTCATTTAAATATATTTCCCAAGCAAAAGCATATGCTTTGTGGGAAAAGAGATCTTAACCGGCTTTCTTATTCCCTGTACTACTATAAACACATTGTATTTGAACACAATAGCGAAGTAATAGGCTCTACGAAAAAACTAAATATTTTCTTCTGCTTTATAGCAATCTATTTTTTTAAAGTGTTTATTTTTGCTGGTGTGCGTAAATATTTTTAGATCTTTTATAAATATATACTTAAGAATAATGTATTTTTAAAAAGATCATTGCTAATATGTATTCAATGAGTGTCCTGTTTGTCTGTTTAACATGGGGTTGTTCAACAAGTGGCTCACGGCCCAAGAAGTTAATATTTCTGCTACATTTAAACTACCGTTTTTCTTTGTTTAATGACAGAAACTTTCAGATTAAATAGGATTACCTTTCATAATTTGTAATAACAAGTGAATTTCAGGATAAATGTTTTCCTTTCCCAAATTTAACGAATAAAGTGTCAAAAATATGAGAACGACAGAATACGTTTCATGAAATAAAAACGTTTTTCAAAATATAATAATAAAAGCACTGATAGCAGAGTTCTCAGGAAAGTACCACAACTGAATTTTGAATAATACTTTTTGGGTAGATTTCGTAAGAAATACTACCTATTGCAATGGCACCAGTTTATATATCTATCTATCTATCTATCTATATATCTCACTTTTTATGGACACGATAACTTCTATAATTCTTCACCAATCTCCACCAAATTGGTACATAAAATCAATGGGGATAAAATCTTGGCTGAGTTCGTTAATGGGCAAAATCGGACCAAGGGGGTCGGAATAGGGGGCGTTTTTGTGAAAACCGAAAAAACGCCATAACTTCTTAATTAAAGTAGATATCGAATCGTTTTAAAGTTTATATTACTTCTTAAAAATGGGCCAAAAGTATATACATGACAGATATTTGATAAATTTAGAAGTGGGCTCAAGGGGCGAAAAAAACAGGGATTTTGAGAGAAAAAAATTCATAACTTCGTCAATTTTCAAGATATCAAGTCCAACTAAATTTTTTATAAATGTCCTTAACATTATCTAAAACTTTTGTATTTACAAGTTTTTCATAGAACCAATTTTTACCGATGAAAAAAATTAAAAACGAAAAGAAAAAGGGCGCTGAAAAAAGAGAAAAATCCATAACTCCGTCAATTTTTAGATATCAAATCTGATTAAATTTATTTTACATCTTCTCAAAAATATCTACAACTTTTATATTGACGAGTTTTTCGTAGGACCAATTCGTATAGCAAAAAGAAACTAAACAAAAATAGGAGTTGGAGAAAAAACCTCAAATCCAAACTGTTTATATTCTGACTCATTTTTAAATTCATTTTTGATTTTAAACGCATCCAAATGGCAGATCCTCTTATTTAGAAACTGTATAAAGTGACGCATTGGTCAATTTTCTGATAAAGACAGAATATATTTCAAAAAAGGCTACCAAAAAGGGTATTTTGAACAGAATTTCCAAAATTCATCGGGACTGAAAATTGAAGGAAGTATTCAAATAAGAAATTGCGTTTTTTTCTGACTCGTTTTTAAATCCATTTTTGTTTTCAAACGCATCCAATTTACAGATCCTCTTATTTAGGAACTATGTAATGTGATGCATTGGTCAGTTTTTTGATAAAGACGGAATATATTTCAAAAAAGGCTACCAAAAAGGGTATTTTGAACAGAATTTTCAGAAATCATCGTGACTGAAATTTTAAGGAAGTGTTCAAATAAGAAATTGCGTTTTTTTTCTGACTCGTTTTTAAATCCATTTTTGCTCTCAAATGCATCCAATTTACAGATCCTCTTATTTAGGAACTATAAAATGTGATGCATTGATCGGTTTTTTGATAAAGACAGAATATACTTTGAAAAAGGCTACCAGAAAGAGTATTTTGAACAGAATTTCCCGAAGTCTTCGAGATTTGAAAATTTAAGGAAGTTTTCACATAGCAAATTGCGTTTTTTATGACTCGTTTTAAAATCCATTTTCGCTCTCAAATGCATCCAATTTACAGATCCTCTTATTTAGAAACTATATACTGTGACGCATTGGCCAGTTTTTTGATAAAGATAGAATATATTTTTAAAAATGCTGTCAAAGTGAGTATTTCGCACAAAATTTTCCGAAGCAATCATGATTAAAGAATTAAGGATGTATTCAAACAACAAATCGGTTATTTTATGACTCATTTTTAAATTCAATTTTTTTCTCAAATGCTTTTAACTGACAGTTTTTTGTAATTTAGGAACTGTATAAAGTACTGTTTTGGTCGATTTTTTAATAAATTTAGAATCTATTTCAAAATATGTTGTCATAATGGGCATTTGAGCTGAATTTTTCTTAAGATGATTCTGATAAAACCAGTTTTTGCAGAAAAATGAAATAAAAATTTTTTCATAAACGGCCAAATGAAGTTATTAAACTGAGTTTATCTCTAATCATGTATTTTTTGTTGTTGAAATGAGCACTCTTCGAAATCTACCTCCGCCTATAGGCCCAGCCGACAGGGATTTTTTCATATAGTAATATTCGCCTGTAAAATGAATCTCAGCATTCGAAATAGTAGCATTCAAAACTTACTAATTCTATCTTTTTTGGAAACCTAAATTTAGAATTTGTTGAAATTGCATAAAACATACTAACATAATTCAGATATCTTTTTATAAAGGTTTGTGATATATATGAAAAGCTAAATCGGAATGAAAAGTCACCAAATTCTGATATTTTTTTTAGTAGAACAGTTAAGTGTTTTTGAATTACGTGCAATTCCTTTCATTTCTGTCGCTTATCTTTTCAAAGGCTGGTTACGTACAGATAATTATATTTGTGTTCATACATTTAAAAGCATCACTGTATAAGTTAAACTATAATCTTCATAAAATATACATTGTATGGTTTCGCGATGTATACCATTTGAAGGTTTCCAATGTAAAACTCTGCACAATTTTATGATAAATTTTCGAATTTGAAATTTGTATTATTTGTCTCCGTCTAAACAAAGTTCCAAACATTGTGAGAAAGATTTCCTTTTTCATCACAAAGTGACAAAAACACATCTTTTAAACTGTTAAATATTCTATAACCGAAAAAAAAAGTTTAAAGAAAAAACGGAAGACGAGTATGGTTCGGAATGTAGCAAAATTTTCATCGAAATATAAAACGAAAATAAATATTCTTTATTAATTCAAATCTTAAGTTGTGCTCAAATCGAATAAACGTGAAAAAGTATGTAACTCATGATATGTTCATTAAAAGCATTCATTTCCTTTTAACTTTTTATGAAAACTTCATCCTTACATCTTTATTGCTTTCATTAAAAGCGAAATCATCAAAATTAAACATCTGAGTTCCGACAGTTTTAATTCAATAAAAGCACTGATTGAAACACCATATATATATATATATATATATGTATATAGTATGAACAATGAGTCAACACGTTTTTGAAGTGTAAAAATCTTGGTTTTGCGATCGCTTGATTTCCAGTTTTTTCACTTTTAAAATACCAATATTTTAAAGAAATTTTTGTCGTACATTTTGTCTACAGCAATTATAACAAAAGTAAAGGGTTGATTTCTGTAAAATTCGGATGAAAAATCGAAGATGAAGATTTTTAAACATGCGGTATTTAAAAACTTCATAATTCTGGAACTCTGTTCTTACGACTGCGTCAAAATTTCAGATGAACTTTCTAAAATTTGAAAATGCACCTTCAGCATTAAATAACTGGTTTTTCTTGGACATCCTCAACACATAAACAAACAACTTCTTTTTATTAATACATAGAAATATTGTTTAACACCATATGTGAGCTTATTTTTAATAATTTATGTGAAATATTTGTTTAAGTGCAAAAAAAAAAAAAAAATCTCCTAAATTTACTTATAAAAAATGGCTGATATTATGAATACTTGTAATGTAAGTCACATGCTTCGGATTTTCGCTAGTAGTTCCCGTATTTTGGAATGAAAAAATGTAAATATATTTTTATAGTAGTTATCCCATTAACTGAATAAGGCCAAGTAAACTTTTTGAAAAAAAATGGTGTCCAACAAGCATTGCGGTTATCATCTATGGGACTTAATTTGCAAAAACCCATTGGGTTAGCCTTTTATATTAGAACGTCAGTAACGCATACATATCTAATTACTATAATTAGTCTATAAAAGTATATATTTTTAAAAAAATAATATAATTATTCATCAATAAATTACATTAATAAATGTGACTAATTATATTTTTTTGTATTTTTTTAAATTTTGAAATATTATACTAACAAAAGAATAAAAACATTAGAAACATTATTATTAAAATTACAACATTATTATTATTAAATTACAAAAACATTAGAAAAACATAAGAAATCCCGAAAGAAGTTAGCAAAATAATAGAAAAAATCTGTACCACCATCCTATAAAACGCCCCTCTTTTGTAAAGCGCATGTCAAGATTTAATAATATATGCAATAAATAAAACAATATACTAAATACAATAAGTGTACTAAATACAATAAATATCTAACATGTTTGGGTGATGGTTCATTTATGAACCCCTTAGTTTTAATCACTAAATGCCATATTGTCACAAGAATTGTGGAATGGAAATTTTCTTTTTATAAAGTACGTGAAGAAAATCTTATTTTTAAATAGATTTATTTGTAAATTCCAGTTTCTTCATTCATTATGTCATTTTAAGAAAAGAAGTATTTTGCCCGTGAATGGGTTAAAAGAAATCGATGACTCTGCCTAAAGGAATTTTTTTTTATTCCGAGTATTTACCCGACATTTTTTAAGTAGATCATTACGCGACAAAACTATTATCAATCCTTTATTGGATACTGTTGGTGCCCATAAACCTCTACCTTTGAAACGCAATCGGATCAGAAATTTAAAAAAAAATAGTATTTGGAAAAATAGATTATTTTTCTTTTATAAATATCTATACTTCCCGCTAACTTAACTAAAAGCTTTTACCGTTTTCAAAGAAAAAAAAATCGTAATAACAATAAAAAATTTACTACCTTAACTGATTTATATAGCTGTGACCCCTCTTTTTCTTTCGAAACAAATATCATTCCATTCACCTTTCTTGTGACATCTTTGCAACCAATAACCAAAACTAAAAAGAATTTTTCTTCTTTAAATCCCTCAAAGCTGTAACAGTTTCTCTGCGATGTGTAAAAAAAATTAACAATTGCAAACAAATATTGTTTTAATACTGCATCTCCATCAAAAAAATTATAATTCAGATTTCACACGGTCTACTGTTTTTATGCTTTCTGTCAACCGTTAGAAAATCTTTTCTAAAATCAATTATTTTTAATCAACATAGCGAAAAGTGTCATTATACTCAGAAAAAAATTATAGTAGGTTGAACCATAATTTGTCTTACAATTTTTAAAGGTAATTTACACTTTAAGCAATTGTCAGACTAAACGACGTTCTGTTTAGAAAATGTAGGTCTTTGTTACAAGTATTTTTGAGGAGAAAATGGCCTATGTACAACAGAGGTCTTAAATGAGATGTTCACAACCATGATAGACAAAAGTTCATTTAAAAAATAAGCTAATCTATTAAGAAGGTGTATAAAATCTGTTTTATCTACTCCCTCAGTAAATCAAGCCTCTGTTTACAGACTTGGTTCATGTTGGAGTGAATAAAACAGATTTTATGCAACTTTCTAAATGGGCTACAATGCTATATATATATATATATATATAATTCTTTTCAAAGTGTCTACTATAAATGCGATCCCTTCACAGAATAAATTTGCTGATTGACATCATGTCACCAAATGCTTATTTTTAAACCAAAAAGCTCTTTTAATTAAAATAATAATTATTATACGAGTAAACATAAATTATTAACTTAAAGAAAAACTGTTTCGAAAGTAGAAAAATTGATTATGAAACAATTATTTTATCAGACTTTTAAAGTATTAAAATAATATTACATTTTTCGAAATACAGGATAAAATTTCGGACTCTCCAGACCCTTGGTTCACTCTGCATATTGAAAATCCCTATCGGCTTGGCCTATAGGCGGAGGTAGATTTCGAAGAGTGCTCATTTAAACAACAAAAAATCAAATTTGGTTACAGATAAACCCAGTTTAACAACTTTATTTGGTCGCTTTTAAAAATTTTTTAATTTCATTTTTCTGTAAGAACTGGTTTTATCAAAATCATCTTAAGATAAATTCGGCTCAAATGCCCATTTTGATAACATATTTTGAAATATATTCTGACTTTATAAGAAAAAATCGGCCAATACGGCACATTATATAGGTCCTAAATAATAAAAAATTGTCAAATGAATGCGTTTGAGAGCAAAATTGAATTAAAAAATGAGCTATAAAATAACCAATTTGTTATTTATATACAACCTCAAGTCTTAATTTGATAGCTTCAAGAAATTTTGTGCGAAGTGCCTATTTTGACAGTATTTTTTTTAAATATATTCAGCCGTTATCAAAAAACTGACCTATACGGCACATTATACAGCTCCTAAATAAGATAACCTGTCAGTTGGATGCGTTTGAGAACAAAACTGAAATAAAAAATAAATCAGAAAAAACGCAATTTCTTATTGTTTTGAATACCTCATTTTTCAGTCACGATCGCTTCGAGGTGTTCAAAATACCCATTTCGGCAGCCTTTTTGAAATATAGTCTGCCTTTATCAAAAAAACTGATCAGTGCGTCACATTATATAGTTCCTAAATAAGAGGACCCGCCATTTGGATGCGTTTAAAATCAAAAACGAATTTAAAAATGAGTCAGAATATAAGCAGTTTGGATTTGAGGTTTTTTTCTCCAACTCCTATTTTTGTTTAATATATTTTTGATATAAGAATTAGTCCTATTAGAGGTCTGCACGGGCCGGAATTTCCAGGCCCGGCCCGTAGGAAAAAATTTTCGGCCCGACCCGGCCCGTTGTAAAACTCAAAAATTCGGCCCGGGCCCGGCCCGGCCCGTTTAAATTTTTATATTTTAGGCCCGGCCCGGCCCGGCCCGTTTTGGCCCGTTACAATTTCTACGATTTCTAAAAAACTTGGATTTTTTTCATAGAATTAGTATTTCTTTAAAGAATACTGCATACATATCTATGGAATGATTTTACAGTATATTTTACAGGAAATACACATTAGCAACATTAGTGATTACTAAGATTCTTAGTCTTTCAACAATCAAATAAAGATTCATCAAAAAATTAACATGGCATAGAATAAAAGAAAAAAGAAAGAAAATTAAAAACATCGCAACTTTTGAAACTGTTTAATAAAAGAAGATTTATAAAAATATTTTTGTATCATTTTATTAAAGATTTTAAATCCAAATTCATTCGTTAACTCAAATATGCGCCTTTCTGATACATTTTTAAATTCATTTTTCTCTTAGAAACGCACAGCTGGTATCTTTATTCAGAAACTATATAATCAAGTGGCATTATCCGTTTTTTGATACAAGCAATTTATGAATACTGAAAGGAAATAAATTATTGTTATAGTTAGCATTTTCAATAGAATTTCCGGACGCTATAGCATGGGAAGGGAGAAAAACCTGCAACTATTTGAGAAACTAGTGTATCTGAACAAATTTATGCAAGTATTTTATTCATTAAAAATGAAAAATGCTATTCGATTCCAAATCGATGCCTTCAATAGTCAGGCTTATCACTTTTATATTTTTACAATTAAAAATTAATCTGAAAATGTGTCAAACTTTCGCGTTATTGAGAAATTAATTTAAAAACCATCAAATTTTCGCGTTATTGAGAAATTAATTTAAAAACCATCAAGAAGTATATACCCAAAGATTAATCTAACACAAGTTCTTTATCGCTGTTCATAATTTTATAAATCATATTGTCTGCCCTACAGATCTTGAGAACAATTAAGTCTTGTTCCGGCCCGGCAAGTCTATATGTAGAAAAATAATGCAAGCTTGATCTCGGCCCGGTATGAGTCAGCTAAAAAAATATTAAAACGGGTTACACACAATTTAACTGTCCGATGCCCATCTCACACTGCACAAGTTACATTTTGATATTGATGCTGTCAAACTAGTATGGCTCGTGACGCACATTTATATTTGTTCTCGTTAAAACCATTTGCGTTGAAAATAGATCATATTTTATCGTTTCTGCTTAAATCTTCAAAACGGGCCGGCAGGCCCGAAAATTTTTTTATCGGCCCGGCCCGGCCCGTATGGCGCGTTCAATTTTTTTGCCGGCCCGGCCCGGCCCGTTTATTTTGTTTGTCGGCCCGGCCCGGCCCGTTGAGAAAACTATTCTAATTCTGCCGGCCCGGCCCGGCCCGTTAGAAAATTTGAAACGATTCCGCCGGCCACGGATTCCGCCGGCCGTACGGGCCACGGGACAGGCCCGGGCTCGTGCAGACCTCTAAGTCCTATGAAAAATTTGTCAATATAAAAGTTATAGATATTATTGAGAAGATGCAAAATAAATTTAATTAAACTTGATAGTTTAAGAATTGACGAAGTTATGGATTTTTGGCTTTTAATAATCCCCTTTTTGTTTTCGTTTTTAATTTTTTATCAGTTAGAAATAGTCCTATTAAAAACTTGTAAATACAAATGTTTTAGATAATTTTGAGAACATTTATAAAAAATTTAGTTGGATTTGATATCTTGTGAATTCACTTAGTTATGACTTTTTTTTTTCTCCCAAAAAACCTGTTTTTTTCGCCGCTTGAACCCATTTCTAAATTTATCAAACATCTGTCATGCATAAATTTTTGGCCTATTTTTAAGAAGCAATATAAACTTTAAAGCGATTCTATATCTATTTTAATTAAGATGTTATGACGTTTTTTTCGGTTTTCACAAAAACCCTCCTTATTTCCACCCCTTTGGACTGATTTTGCTCATTAACGAAATAGTCGAGATTTTATACCCCTTGATTTTATATATCCGTTTTGAAATGATTAGAGCAGCACTATAGAAGTTATCGTGTCCAGAAGAAAGTGATATATATATATCTATAGAGATAGATAGATAGATATAGATATAGATAAACTTTTTTGCTGATGGTAGTTTTGGGGGTCTAGAGATCATGATCGGCGTAGATCTACAAAACATTTTCAGAAATTCCAAGAGCGACCGCAATAGGTAGTATTTCATACGAAATCTACCTAGAAATGCGTTTGTGGCGGTGAAGTCTGTGAAATGAATTTTCCTACATACCCAGCCAATATCCTGTGAGGATAAACTTAAGTAGAAATAGAGATGATGCTTTCTTTGTTTCCCTTATAAAGTACCCTTGAAATACACTCAATAACTATAAATATCCAGTGTGACATATATCTTTTGCTCCAATAGCGCTATACAAAAGTTTAATAATACACATTAAGCAGACTTTGGATATATTAATGCGTAGTATCATAACATATTCTCGTTTTGTTACGTTAAGATCACTTCCAAGAATTGCGTTTGCATGGGTGTTCTTTATGAAAGCAAATTCTAGTTAGGATCATGAATTTGCCGCTGAAGAGAAATTCGAATACTTTGTATGATTATTAAAATGGTGCATTCGCGGAAATTTTCGAATGCAATGCGATATTTGAAACAATTGTTTGTATGTATATATATATGTGTGTGTGTGTGTGTGTGTGTGTGTGTTTTATTTATTACTTTAGGTTTTTAAAAAAGTTTAATTTTGTTAAATGAATGATTAGTTGGTTGTTATATCTTAGTGTAAAATTGTTTTTTTAGCTAAAATCTATAAAATGTTTTTTCATTTAGGAATCTAAAAAACGCTTACGCTTCAGCTATTATACATAGAAATAACTACAAAACACCTTCTTTGAACAATATTTATAGTTGTGTGCTTTTAAAGGTATTGGGTATCTTTTGGACATTTTTCTTTCATTTAACAATTATATAATAACTATTTAACACATTATCAAATTGTTATGTAATAGAAAATAATTTAATCAAGAATAAATGCAATTTCCCTGGTACAATTTCAATTTTTTGATGCTCAAAATTTAAGAAAATTTTAATATTCTGCTTCTTTTATAATTTTTTTAAAAAATTCTTGCTTTTTTAAACGTTTGTCCTGTAACTGTGGGACTCAGATTTTCAAAAAATAAGCTAAACAAAAGAAATAAAATGCCATGACATATATGAAAATGCACTAAAAACGACTATTTACTTGTCGCTTTATTTTAAAAAATGAACAATTGATATTATAGAAATATATTATCTTTTAGATATAGAATTATTATCTTTTAATATAGATATATATTATTTTTTTCCTAATTTTGTGAACCGAAGCTTAAAGTTATCAAGTCAGTGAAAGTATTTCTTGAAGTTTTAGCATTTTGATCATTGTGATACATTAAAGAAACAGAAACCTAAAAAAATTTCAAGATAGCAACTGTGACTTGTTGAAAGGGAAAAATTACTTGTACACATAAATATCAACTATTTATATAGGTTTTGACTATTTTTATGTACTATTTATTATTTTCGCTTTTTATCTCTTTATTTTTCTATTTATGCTTGTTTTTCACGGATAATTTTATAGATATTGCAACAAAAATACAAAATATTCTAAACAATTAAACATATATCAAACAAAAAATTATATTATACGACTATGTCATAAGAAACAAGTAAAATATCTCAATAATTTGATTGTTTTTCTTGAAAATAATGTAAGCATATATTAGTCAATACAAAATATTGGCGCAGATTGTTGTACGTTAATTTACAATTATGGTAAGTAATTACTTAGCCTTCCAACTACAAAAACGCGTCCATTCCATCCAGTGTTCTGTACTGGGGCGTTTTTTTTATTTTTTTATTGCTGTTGTATTTTAAAATAGCAATATACTCATTATTTTACCTGTCATTAAATAATTTAGATATTCTATTTCAAAAAATGTAGTAGCAATAACAGAATTTAAATTAAAAGACACCTTGATGAGACGAAAGAAGTAACCTTTTTTATTTCATATGGCATGCTCACACTACTATTTGAAGACAATGAAAATAAGTGTATAACCGTTACTAGATATTTATTTTTTCTGTATTATATAGATTATTTTGCATTGTTTATTGGTATTCTTTATTATAAATCAGTAGCTCATTTGTAATTTGGCAATCATAGTATACTCATTTTTTCTGCAGGTGAAAAGTTAATATGTTTAATTTTAAAGCGAAACATGTTTTTTTTTTTTTTTTTTTTTTTTTTTTTTTTGTAGAGAAATTAAGTTTTTTTAAACAGTTTACGCAGTATGCAAAAAATCAAATCCCCCATTACGTCACTGTGGGATCAGTTTGAAATGTATTTCACGAAATCTATTTTATGTCTGTATTAAAACCGCAATAAGATCATTAACAGAAAATATTAAAGTAAACCGGTCTACCGTATAATATACTTTACATATTAAAACTATTATATAATCCATGGATAATGCATTACGGTTTTATTTTTCATCTTTCTATTTTATATTATAAAAATTTCAAAGTTATTCGAAAAGCAAAGCATTTTTAGTCTTGTCAGAATGATAAATTGGAAAAAAAAAACTCAATGAAAACTGAGAAGATATGCAGATTATTTTAAAGCATTATTTAGAAACATATAGGCAAACATTTAAAGATACAGAAGAGTGATCGGTTTATGAACAGATCGCTAAACGAACTTTTTTGCAAGATATTTTTATGTTCGAATAATGAACACACGTGCGTCTCATAAAACAAAGCCAAGAAAAGGCTGCCCTGTGTTTCATTTAACGAGCTGTATTTAATTGTATATATTTTAGATTTGCAGAACATTTTCAGTTTTATACGTGTGAGATCAGTTTAGTGGATAAATTAATTTATGTGCTACCGCGTATCAGGCCTAACATTTTAAGGGCCCTAAATTTGAATGCCCAGATCAGACACATCCATTTTTATATTTTGCGTTTCTATAAAAAAAAATAACTCCAAATTAATTATTTGAATTGAAATTTAATTCATAAGTTATTAACATGATCTAGGCTCTACTTGAGAATTATCGGGCACCGAAGTAAACTGGATCTTTTAGGTTACATTTTTTTTTTTTTTTTTTTAACGGTCAAAGATGATAAACTTATGGGGGAAGGGGGGTATTGGCTAATACATCGTATGTATTTAGACATTTTTAAATATTTTTGCATTCCGAAACCTCTTATGAAAATGAAAGTGTCATTGTAAAAAGTATCTGCAACTAATATCAAAAGATTATAAAAGGGGCGGTGTAGAGATGGAATTCAGCTTTCGAATGTTAAAAAAATAAAAAAATAAATACAAAATAAAAATGCCGAAATGCATAGGAGATATTAGCATATAACCACTCCACATGTTTAACATTCGCTCACGCGTGTCTTCACTTGACGAGACAAGAGCTTTAATGTCGTAGTCAATGAATGTAATTCTGAAAGTTTTTACAAAGGACATGTCATTTTTTTAAAGTACACTTCAACAAGGACAAAGCCATCACTATACGATACAATTTATCCATATTAAAAAAGGATGTATATTAACCCTATTATACAGGAAGATTTATAATTTTTTATACATTATTTAGCTTCTAAGAACGAGTTAATTTAATTTATTTATAAACAAATACAAATGTTTTTATTGGTTTACAAACAATTCGGTTAGCGAACACTGTTTTGGAATGGATTAAGTTCGGTAACAGATAACCCACCGTGCTTGTAAAGCTGGTGAAATTATATTAGGCATTAAACCCGGAAGTTTTATTTACCTTAATTTAAAGTTTAAATTATCCCTAAATTTCTGGTTTTAAAGAATAGCTGTATAACCTTTCCATGGATGTTTGTAAAAAGAAATTATTCAATTTTGTTTCTCTATGCAAATAGACACTTTGATATAAGGTATTCATAAACTAGCTGATAATTTTATTTATGCGATTTTTTGAAAAGGTACGTTGTACGTCATGTGCCATTATTATTATTATTATTATTATTATTATTATTTTGAGTTTCAAGTAGGGACAGGAGTTTATTAAAAGTTTTGATTCAGTTAATCGAAATTCCTAATTAACCGACTGATAAATAGGATTTTTAATTGATTTCTTTTTTATTTTTATTATTTTAATTTTCATTTAATTTATTAAAACACTTTCACATTTTTTGCTGTTTTTTTCCTCTTGGTAAGTAAAAAATATTTTAAATATCTAGGTAATATAATAATTCGTATAGGCAACTGCTAAGGCGTTATTTTAATGGATGGTATAAACTAATGATTTATTATATTTCATTTTTTAAATGCATTTCCAGTTGAATTTGCATTTAATTATGAGGTTATTGGATTGCGTTAGTCTTTCGCGGTGTTGCCTTTCGAATAATATACATTCATTAAGAAAAATAACTAAACGCCTCATAATTATTTTATGAAATTAACTTTAAAATTAAAATCGTGTACATACAGAAGCTCCTAAAATTTAGAATACATCATTCACTCTTTTCTTTAAAGGGTCTAAAACATTAATAATAAATTCTCATGTAAGAATGATGTTTTTAGAAACAAAGTACAAAGTATAAAGGACAAAGTACATATTAAGAAGTGCTAGGATAAAAGTCAGGAGTAAATAATATTTCATTTGGTGTAATTTTCACGTAAAAGTTCCAAACTTCAGGGATACAAAACCTTAGGACAACTTTAAAAAATTCGGATTTTTCTGCTACAAGCATTTTTTAAATGAATTACTATAGCGATTTTGTTATCTTAGAATATTGAATGCTTCATCTTCAAATAAAAATAATTAAATTTATAATCAAAATGAGTGCCAGAATTGCGATAGCTGAAATTTCAGAACGAGATTTTCAAAGAAAATAATTTTTTATTACAACTTTGAAGTAATTGTAAAGGCAATTTAGAGTAGTAATAGATGTGTTGAAATATTCGAAAAAATTAAAAGCTTGGAAAATTGCAAATAGAACTCGAAAAAGAAAAAAAAAGAATTTACAGTTCCAAACACAAAATAAAAGTCATTTGAAAAGGAATAAAAAAATATATCAAAACGATTGCTACAAAAAATGCCAAATAAGCTTTTCTAGGAACAACAACAACAAAAAAAAATTCTTTGCTGAAAAGATTGAAAAAAAAAAAGAATCCTGATGGTTGTGTGGATAGAAAAAAGTATCATCTGTAAAACAAATCGAGACAAGAAAAATCGTGAAAATGACATTTATAAGTCTAAAAATAATCAAGCTATAACATGTATTATTCGTTAAAAACAAATTGTACGTTTTAGGAGTGTTAATCATGTTATGGTTAGCAAGAAACTTAACTGTACACTTCTTTTTTCAAAACACCTCTTATCTCAGTGTCAAACTGAAAGTGATACGGTTCATGCGAAAGTTTTCTGTCCTGAACGGGATAGAAAAAATAGTTTTATTCTTTTTGAAATTTAAATTTATGGATCTTTATTTGAAGTTTTTTAGTTCAACGAGATAAGGTTCCGAAACATACGGCTGAATTCTTGAATTTGCAGTTATTGTGCAATTGTAAAATGCAATTACCCATACTACCTTAATCTACAGATATGAGTGTGGTAAATCTTCCTGGTATGAATTGCAATATTTTTAAAATTTGAAATACTTCTGCAATTAAATTGAGCTAAAATATTCCACAAAAAACATATACTTTTGTCAACGCAGTACCAATCTATAGAGAAATAGTTCGGAATGCAAAATATTAATTAATGTTTCTTAAAAAAAGAAAGAAAAAGAAGAACGATATTAGATGTATGCTGAATTTCAACTTTTCGAAACTTGTAACTTTGACTTAAAAGTTATGCCAATCCGAATATTACAGATTCCGCGTTCTTGTATTTTAGCCTAATATGAAGCATATCATAATGTGTATATTATCACTTCTGTAAATTTTAAGAACGAGTAGCAAATTAATAATAATATTTTAGGTCCTTAAAGAAAAGAGTGAACAGTGCATGATATTATTTAAAAATTTGTGCGCCACTGTATACGTAATGAAATATAATTAAACTCGACAATTTGTTTATTTTTCAATACCAGGCACAAACCATTCAAAATATATAAGCTAAACATGCTCTATTACAATCCATCAAGGATTTGCGTCTACAGGGCCCAAAAATGTTTTCTTGATTATGGACCCTGAGGTGCCTCATAGCGCATCTCTTAGTCAGGTGGTCAGCCTAACTTGGGCTCCTCAGTGTTTAGTTTCTAAGCAGAAAGAGTTGCACACATCTTCCCTTTTACTCATCTCTGCAAATTCAAAGATATGAAAAGTTGAGTGAAACTGACAAACTCTTGACCTCCTGTGTGGTAATTCGACACACTGACCACTACGCCACTAAGCTTATAAAAATGATATACGTTTCTGTTTAACCAGTCCTGTACGCAAACCAACTATATATTTTTTTAAAAACTCGTCGTCTAAGCTCAATGTAAATTAATTCATTATAATAATAGAATTAACTATGTATTTATTTTAAAGAAGCATTTAGAAAATGTTTTGGTAAAATATTAGAAAAATAATTCTGTAGAGAGAACTGCATTTTTAATTTTTACTTTAGTTAGTTCATGTTTCGTACGTTTTGGAAAAAACTTTGAAATGTGCTTGAAAAAAACTTCATTTGCAAGTTCTTGGAAATTCTTGAAATTTTGACAAGTGGAATAAAGTTTATGAATTTTTAAATTCCTAAAAAATAAAGAAAAATATGTTCAAACACATTTATTTAAAAGAAAACAAAACGCAATCTTATCTTTCTCTGTATCGCTTAAAATATAGAATCGTCTGCTACAGTAGATTCTTATGTCTCCATGGTAAGTAAAATAATTGTTTATTAAGAGGGAATATCTATTTTTTAATGTTGACGTAATGTTCTTTAGATGCAAATATTTAAATGCTGGTAAAAATTAAAGATCATGAAAAGAAACCCCATTTCAAACGTTATTACTACTTTTGTAAGGCTATCACGCCTTTTTTCTTTTTGTCCATGTATTTTTTTGTGTTTGCGTAATTTTTTATTATGTACGAAATTTTTCATGGTGTAGATGTAAGATACTACTAACACCCACCGTGCAAAAATCGGAATTATGCCGCACTACCTCATTCTAAAACAGACAGAATAAATCTCCTTATACTAAATTCCTTCTTGTTTATTATTTTTTACAACCCTTTGACAGCGATATTTTATCATCAAGGTGTCATCTAGATATTAAAAACATATAAAGATTTAAAATTTTCTTTACGAAAACCGTAATTTTACATAATATTTAGATTATCCATTAAATTTTACATCCTGAAGACAATCAGTCATTAGAGCAGTACGATGAGGTCGCGCATTGTCATCCAATAAACGAATTTAATACCAATTGCACCACTAAACTTTTTGACAATCTCACTCTTTTTCTTTCTGTACTTGTAAAAAGAAAAAAAACACTGCTAAAAAGAAAAACAAAATTAGACGTTAAACTCTGTTTAACACTGTTTAAAGTTTTTTTTAACGCCGTTCTTTCTCATGCATGTTTTTGCAATTCCATAAGAAATTAGCTTAAATTCTCGACAAGGATAGAAACTATTTATATCTTTGCTTTTGTAATCTAAAGTCTAGAAAGGAGAAAAAAAATTGAAAGGAAATACAGATGTGAAACGATAATTCTACCATGTGATCAGCCAGGGGCACGGTGGAGGGGGGGGGGTGTACAAATCTGCTTCCTTTGAAAATGAGAAATAATGTGATACGGAAAATTCAAATTAATATGAAAGTTGATTGGTTGGTTGGTTAAATTTTTTTGCTACCATATTTAGACATTCGTAAAAAAGAAAATGTTATAGAGATGAGACAGGCTCATTTTTTTTAATACTGAAAAATGTTATTTGTTCATGTATATAAAAGATTGAAAGAACTCTTTTCCACTTTAAATTGCGTACTTATTCATCTAAAATACAGATATTTTCAGAAAATTCAAAAAGTGGGAACTTTGAAGCAGGCAATTTGTTTTAATATACTATTTCACTGAAAAAATTTGATTGTCTTTAGGAAAAAAACTTAATTTATCGTATTTTAATAAGTATAAGAGTAATTTGCAATTTAATATATATATAATATCGCGGGAAAAGTCAGTAATATGCAGCATAAAATACATTTGAAAAATTGTTTTTCAATTTTACTGTTTGCATATAAACTTTTTCAAGCTGTACACTTCAAATTGTTATCTTAAAGATCTATACTCGTAAACTTGTCGATAGATTTTCAATTTAATAAATAATTGCAAATATCAGTAATATTTTCTAAATTTATTCGAATTATGTGTGGATTCAAATATATGAATTCGTACCTGTGCGTTAGATACCGTGAAATGTCCAAATTTCAGATTTTTATTCTAAAAGAAGAAGCAGAAAACTTTTATTATATAGTTATCTTTGTTCGATTCTTGTATCGTTTTCAAACGAAAGTCGCATCTTTCTTTTCAAATGGTGAAATGTCAACATTCTATGTGATTTTGACAAAGGATTATATCTTCTTTTTTTTAAAGCATTTAAACTTTGCGGTTAACGAGACAGCAGAGATAAGTTTTTTGACACATTCTCTAAGAAAATCACAAAGCGTCAGACAACTACGATGAGAATAGAATATTTTTCTGAGAAAAAATGAAATAGAAAAGTGTTGAATTAAATTGAGGACTATTTGTGTATTAAAACGAGGAATATTTTATATCTGTTGAGAAAGCCATAATTGAAAATACATTTTTCCTTGCTAAGCTATAACAAAATTGACTTACAAGCTTGCATGATGAATACTCAACATTAAATATAGATATTTTCTTTTGAAATGATATACATTTTATTTTGAAAATTGCCCTGTAAAAAAACTCAGTCCTCAAAAATTTCAGCAAAATTAGATGTAATTTTTTTTACATCTAATTTTACTGCAATATTTACGGCATATACTGCTAACAACATTATTGCCAGAAGTTTTTGCCGTAAATTTGATAGATTTTTTTAAAGTGTCGATATTTTCTATCCAGCTTAATAAACAATAATAGCTATTGTAAAAAATAAGTAATTTAGTAATAAAGAATAGTTTGTAAACAGCATAGAATAATTTGAGAAATATTGATAAACGATCAAATATAGTAAATATGTATATTGTACAGATGTTATAAAACCACATTTTATGAATTTATGACGACAGCTTTTAAAAAAGAATTTATTCAATTGGAAAATTTACTTCTGCGATGTGTGCACACTTCTTGAAATTCTTGAAGTCTTCTTGAAGTCTGGCAACACTATTTTAGATAGGAGGATTTCTATTTAATATTTCAAGTCATAATTCACAACCACCTCGTATAATTTTAGAATTTGTAACGGCTTTCTGCGATTAAAAGAATAAAAAAAAATCTACTATTTTTTTTTTTTTTTTTTTTTTTTTTTTTTTTTTTTTTTTTTTTTTTTATGCAAACCTGTACTCATTTTGTTCCGTGTTTAAGGAAATTACGTGTCTTTTAATTATTTAATAGATAAAAAGAGAACAGTTTTGGATATTATTATTGATTTTAGAGAAGTTTAATGTTTACAAAAATATATAATTTCTATATTGAATTAATTTTTTATTATTTATTTTCTTGAAACTAATATCTAGTACGACGCAATCAATGAAATAATAAAAACCTAATCCATAAATTTCTAGAATGTAAAAATTATTGTATCTGTATCAGAAGTCTAACATTTTACGTTAAATGAAACTTTATTTTATGAATGGCTACAAAGTTATAAATTTAAAAAAATAAACATAAGAATTTATACATATTTAATCAGAAAAATTCGAAAACTTTAATTTATTTAATAAAGTAAAATTAGCATAAAACAGATAAGTTAAATTCTTATGTTTTTTTCACAAAACAAAGTTAATAAATGAATGATATTTTTAAATGAAAATAACTAAACATTTTTAAAATATTGTCGTTACATCATACCTCATCAAAAAGTAGAAATTTGCTGCCAGAGATAGCATCTCAAAATATGCTGGGGGGCAGGAACTTTGAGCTAAATAGAGGCAATTACAACTAGAGAAATTCTATGAGATGGTATCTTGAATGGTAAATGACATAGTCTGCTAAGAGAAGCAACACCATAGACTTTTCTAAGCATCACTAGTACTGAATAGTATTTATCATAATGCAGTATTACTATCGTTCATGCTTGCCCAAATAAAGAAATTTGGAGCATCACAAGTATTTTTGCGATAGGTAAGATGAGCTTTGAGGTGGGCGAATACAGTTAAGACTCTCTGCCACATGTACAAATTCATACAGATATTTGTGCGAGAGATATCAGTGTAGTCTGTGGCCTTATAATTTGTCGTGCATAGTGTATAAATATTGCGTCTAATGTGAGTTTTCACATACAGAAAAATACTAACATTAGATATATATCCAAGAAACAGTCAGAAACTATAAAAATGGGAAATGAAAATTTCCTGATGAACATATGTGTAAAAAATTGAATTTCTCGACAAAATTATATGAACCGTAGAAGCAAAATTTGGCCGCAAATAGAATATTAATTTGAAAAATATCTAACCACACGATACTTAAAAACAACGAAAAGTTCATCATCAGGAGTGGCGATCCTTCAATTTTAATGTGCATGGGCGCGAAGCTTCTTGTCAGACACTATTGGGTTCAGTGTAATCGTTTATAGAGGAAATCATGAATATCTATCCAAGTCAATAGATTTAGCCCATTGGATATTTTCTTAAAATATTATGTATAAATTTAGGAGTGCATCATATCATTCGTGATATAAATTCTCTAGGAACGCACATCACACAAAGATTCATTAAGATAACCTAATTCATCTTTCTGAAACATATCCGTTTTATTATTAATTCGCATTGTCTTATAGTCTTACACTTTTGCACCCGATTAGTGATATATGATGACCTCAGATATCAAGGGGTACAAGTAACAAAAATTCGATTTGGAGTAAAATCAGTTTAAAGAAAATTAATGTTAAATTGGAACATTAAGAATAATTGACTGAATTGAAATAAAAAACTGCCTCTGTTTCATTGTGGACCTTAACTCTTACTTCATTAACTCTGAAAAAAGTAGAGAACAAGTTTTAAGAATTTAAAACCAAAGTACTTAAATATTTTAAAAGAAAATTACTAGTTAATCAAAAAATATTTTCATTGGAAAAACATTCAATATTTACATTTTGACAAAATAACTTGTGTTCAATTTTACATTTTTTTAGATTAAAATATGTATTATGACTAATACATACATTTCTGTCAATTTGTTATAAAATTTGATAACATTAGATTTAAAATCTTTTCTTTTATCATAAACATTTTTTTCCAGAATATTATGAAATGCAAATTTGCTTAAGTGCAACAAATTATTACTGAATAAATTAGTTACTTAAGTTTAAAATAACGAGCATAATGTCTACAATGTTGTTTCTATGCTGTGGGGAAGAATTTAAAAAATCATATGCGTAAGAGTGCAAGCTGACATATTGCCTTCGCCGTAGCATAGGCAAGGGAAATAAATACATTTTTAACAACGAATAGAAGCTAAACTGTACAAATCGTTAAGTGGCAAGTAAATTAAATTTAAGCACTGGAACTCACATATCCTTGAATAGTCTTTCGAAACGTTTGAAAGTATGGTGATATACATCCAAACACCTATTTTTGTATTCTGTGCTCAACTATATAAAGATAGTTTGCAATGGTGTAGCATTTGAACTGAGAAAAAAAAACTGAGGACTGACTGAGGACTTTGGACTGAGAAAGGTTTGTATACAAGTCATATTGTACTTTTACTGATAATATATTCTAAAATAATATTTTCTGCATTCTTTCCTCATTAAATTTTATATATTTGAAGCCCAAACATCAACTGCATATGATTTTTGAAGATATTTGAAGAAACGAAAAAGTCATGAAAAGGAAAAAATAATATACTACGTAAAGAAAAGTAAAGAGACTAAAGAATTATATACTGCTTAATGCTTAGAGAATAGTTTAATTCCAGGTTAAAATTAATTGCTCATTACCAATTCACATTACTCACTATCGTTGAGCACGATGATTTGGTATAGAAGAAATTTTAAACTATAAGAAATCTTATAAATGCATACAAATATACATAAAATCCCATGAATATTTTTAATGATATTTTCAGAAGTATGAAAGATTTCTACATAAAAAGTACGTTAATTACAGTAATTTAATCTTTATCTTGATTATAAAGATAGTTTTTGATTTATTTTCTGATATTTTTGGGGTCTTTTTTTCTTCGATAAATAAAGAAATCATACACCAATGTACAAAAACGTGTACTTCAGCATGAAGGCATATCTACTTGCATAATGAATGCTCCTTGCCAATGTGGCCAAAAATGGCAGATGCATTTTTACATCCTGATATATATTTCAAAGAAACTCGTTTATGTTTTTAACAACTTTCTTATTTTACGTGCTAGTCACAAAAATCTAACTAAAGATATTTATAATAAATTACTTAAGTACGATGTAAAACATCAGTGCATGTTCGATGCAAAACCAAAACTAAAATATTTAAGATTTATACTTTTAAATTAATTTATCCAATAAATTAAAAAGGTAAGAATATATATGTACTAAAAAATTAAGCGTACACATAGATGCTACTAATTGTTTACATTTTGATGCATTTTCTTGAATATATTTCAATTTATCATCAAAGAAAACTTTTCATTTACACAATAACGTTTGCAAATAGAAATTAAATGTTAATCTTTAAAACATATCAATTCAAATACGGATAATTCAAGAAACTTTTCATAATTAGTATAAATTTTATAGCATTAATTTTTAAACTGTATCCATATGAAAACGCAATGAAACGGATAACAGTTACATCCGTTAATTTTAAGAGAGGAAGTAATTTCCATACAAAATTCGAAACATGTGGGAAATTTGATTCGAATATTTTTGAAACTAAAACTTTTAGGAAAATAAGATCATCTTATTAAAAATGTAAATTTTAACTTAAATAAAATAAAATTTGCCTGTGAAGAATGATTAACCAGGCTTTGAAGTTTTATTTGATTATGTTTTTTTTACAAATCAGCAATTGGAAACGTTTAAAAACTAGGAAATCAATAAAAAGAACAGTTTTGATAGTGATGAAATTATCAATTATAAATTTCCTTCAAGACACATGTTTGTTTTAAGGAAAAAAAAGAAGTTTATAAAACTGAACAACATATTTGAGATTGTTTAAAGGAAATTTTTATATGAATTAAATTCGCATATTAAAATTTAAAGAAACTTTAATTTTAAACGAATATACATTTATATTAAATTAAAATATCGAAAATGTAATATAGTCTCATTATATAAAATTCGCACCAAAATGAAACCTTTTCATATTTCCAAATTAAATATTATTTCTATTGTAAAACAACAATATATATTATTTTTAAAGTAAAATATTTTAATTGTATTCGGAATTAATCCATTCATATTTTTTCGCACGAATTCGTAAATGAATTTCACGGTTCAGACAGCTGTTTGATAAATTTATGCTCTCTTCTATTTTAAACGTTCTGTTCCTTTTGTGACAGCAGAAAGGGGAAAAAATATTACTCTCTTTTCATCAAATATAAATTTCCAAATATATATCTAAACTTCAAAACACTGACTTTTTTTCCCTCGAATATTTTCGCAATAACAAAAGGTTTTTAATTTAATTAAATAGTTTTGAGTATAATTAAATAGTGAATAAATATACTAAATATTATAATGCAGTTCTGAGTTTAAATACATTACTTTCTTTTTTTATTTCCACATTTCATGAAACGAAGAACTAAATATACAAATGCGAAAAAGTATTAAATATCTTAAATTTCCATTTTTTATTTGTTTATTTATAACCTACACATAAAATACCTACTCTTAAAACATAAGAGGTTGCAAACAAGATATCTATGGTTCAAGTTTAATTTAGTTAAGAGATTAATTTTGTAATATTTTAATAAAATTAGTTTAGCTTTAAATTTACAGCGCAGTGTTTTTAATAAAATATAAAAGAAATACGCTAAAAGCTGTTAATTACTTTTAATTCAATTTTCGATAAAAATAATATCTTAAACATTTTTAAAAATTCGCAATAAAAAAGGAATAGGCAAAAAATACGCACGTGTTGCAATACAAATACATTATTTGAAAATTGCACGTTTATAACTAACGATTCCAATACATACAATTATATTTGCATTCTAAAATTACTATGTGTCTTTTGAAAAAGGACTTGTTTAAAGAAATTCATTATACCGTTTCATTTGTGCAAGGTTTATTTCTACATTTTATATCAATTAAAGAGAAAAAAATAAGTCACACATAAAAATTAAAATATCTAATTTTATTAATTTCCAATTAAACTTTATATACTCATAGAAATATCCCTAATAGCAATTTTTGTTCATCGCGTGCTTATTTAATTGAATTTCAATATTTAAAATATATGCATGTAATATATTGAAAAGTATTTTTAAATAAAAGAAAAATAAACTGATCTTATGCTTTAAGACTAATGAATTTTATTGATATTATATATTGCATTTTTTTTAATGGATTTATATGAATATCAGTTATTTTTATTTGTTATGTATTCCATATAATATTTTCATCATGCCATTTTGAGAAGTAATGCGGATATATATAGTGAATCATAATTTTAATAAATACTTTTAAAATTCCTATTTTACTAGATTTATAAAGTACTAGTCCATTTTTTGTGCAAACACTGTTACATGAAATAGTTCTTTACTTAAACTTTTCAGTGCCTGGGCGTAAGAAAAATATCTAAAGAAACTAAACTGAAAACAAGATTGTAAAAATTTGGATTTTTAATAGATTATTCGAAATTTAAAAATAAGATTGAAATCGCTTTCCAAATTACCTTTCTCTATACATGTATTTAAGTAAACACTTTTCCTTATAATAGCTCTTTTTCGGAAATGTTAATATTTATAAAACTTAATCTATTTGTTTTAATCAATGTACTTGCTCTTTCAACTGTGCCTGTGAATAACTTTTCCTCTTTTAATTATTTCTATAGTGGATGTGTCATAAATTAAACTTAACCCATTTCCTGAAATATTAAAATAAGGTTAAGCTACTAAACTAAAGAAATCGTGATAAACTAATTTAGATGGTTCTTATACCGTTTTTATGAAGGTATACACAGGATTAAAATTATATTGTTGATATTAAAATGTTTTTAACAATCTTATTGTTTAACTTTATTTATATTAGGAACTCGAAACAACAATATTATTTTAAAACTATTTTTTAATTAACAAATTACTTTCTCTTAGTATTTACCAATACTTAAAAAAGTTTTTAATTACCATCTCTCGGACCGTAGTTCAAAAGCTATAATAAAGCCATAAAATTTAAAATTTAACTTGTAAAGCCCCATAAAATTATTTTATATTTCAATATACATATATTAATAATTAATAAACATGCAATATTTTTACTACAATCTATGTGTGTTCTGATTTTTTTATATATTAAATTATGTAACGTGTGTTTAAATTTATGGATAGTTGGTTTCACATGACATGCTTGTCACCTAAAATACCTATATAGCGTTAGTTTTAATTTATGATTCTTTTATTGTTTTTAATTGTCATTTCATATATTATTAATGCTTAAACATTAAATTTTAATAACAAATTATTTTAAACAGTAAGTAGATTTTATAATTATCTTTAGAAATTTTGCTCAGATATGTTTAAGAGTGATAGTTCAAATTTTATAAAATGCTGCTAAACTCTAATGAATATTTTAATTTCAAGTATATATTCTCGAAACAGTAAAAGATCTTTCGACATAAGATTAAAAATGGACATCATTTATGAAATGCTACAAAGGTTTACCTCTATAATTTCGCAAATTTAACTTAATATAGTGAATCAATTTTCAGTTTACAAAAAATATTTCTGTCAAAATGTGATCCAAATAAAATAACATATAAAAAATCTTTGCTACTTTTGTTATACATTTGAACTTATTATTAAAATAAAAAATTGTTATGTGAAAATGCATAATAATTTAGTTTTAAAAATTTCAGTTAGCTCAGATAATAAAAAAATATCTGCCATAAGCATGTTCTTTCAACTGAAATGTGTAAAAAAAATTTATACGACCCATAGAAAGTTGTCTTATTTTGCATTACTTTAAGGTTCCTAAAAATGTTCAATACTCTTACTGCAGTTCTTAAGAAAAGATTTTCAAATGTGTTAAGCGTTTAAAAAGTCTTTTCAGTTACGTCAAAAATTTATTATAAAATTTTATAAAAATATTTTAATGTTTTTGTCGAGTTTTCCGTGCTAGAAATTCTAAATACATATATAAGACATTCAAATACTATCGCACAAAATATAGCGTATTCATGAAAGTGTAACTAAGTATATTAAGTACACAAAGTACAACCATTTTTTAATGAAGTGTGAAATAGATATAGTATTTTTTTTTATAAATCTTGTTTAAAATTTATTTCTGAATGGTACGCGTTTAATAAAATATTTAACAATCTATATTGGATAGTGAATTTGTTCTGGTTCTTCCTTAGAATTTAAACTTTATAACATAATAAAATACTCGCATAATATGGTTGCTCGAGATGTTCACATCTCGCATAATATGATTCTAATCGATTCTAATTCTAAGTCCATAAAAAATTATGTCGTATACGTAGAAATTATCTTGATCCACCAAATTCAAATACACTCCCCTGCGTCTTAATACACATTTAATATTTTAATCAGGTTTTATAATCAGGTCATAATTTTTAGGTTGCTATAAATACGTACGGAATGTACGCTGAATTAAAATAAAGTGGGATTTTAATATTTTATACTATTTAAACAACAATGCCATATTTTTATCTTTATTATTAATTCTTAAATCTTAAAAAAATTATGATAAAATGTATGCGATTTTAAAAAGCTGGACAATGCTGAACTTTTGTCGTTATTTATAAAAACTGTTGAACCATACAAACTTCGAAAGAAAAAATGTATAAAACATAAGCTGAATGAAACGAATGTTTAAAAAATTTTTACGAGTCTACATAATTTGTGAACATCAATTTTGATCAATACAGAAATCTTTTTAATCATTTATTTTGTCCTTTTGAAATCTTAAAGAAATACAGAAAAGTCAAGGGTGATCCAAGTAAAAACTGGGATACAATTAAGAGTCCTTCAGAAATTTACTGTTCATAATTTGGCTCCATCATAAAAAGTCCTTTTGAAAAAATATTCTCATTCATAAAATTCCTCTTAATAAAAGAGGCCTCGTCATTAAATTTTATTGCATGAAATAAATTTTTTCTTTAAATATTTTCACTATATTAAATTTTCAAATATATAGATTACAAACAAAACAAGTTCAATCACAAATTCCTTTTCCGTGAACATGTTTTGGGATTTTAGCTGTAGAACTTTAAAAATGTATTATTACTGAATGGTGGTTCACACTCGTGAAACTCGATTTGATTTTTCTTTACAAAGTTATTATATATATATCACAAAATGGAGAGCAAATAAACGAAACCCTGCGTGTGAATGTCGCGATGCTACTGTAGTGGACATTACCAAACTTTTTCTTTCTTATATAAAAATTGTTGCGCCCTTCAAACCCATTAAAAAAATACCCATAAGAAAAATATTTAATAAAAAATATATGTCATGCATAAAATATCCTTTCAATGAGACTTATGTAAAATGCTTTTGGATGGAGAGTTATGAAATGACTTACGTGGTATAAGAGATGAGCAGTGGAAGAGAATCGCAAAGAGTAGCCACGTCGTGGGACCGTGCTTACTCTCCATGACACGCGACTATATCGCTCTGGCTTCCGCACGCCAACTAAGTGGGGGGACTTCGAGCTTATCCCAGCGCCGGTTTCCGCGGCCTCCCGCGCCCAATCCAGAGTGAGTTACGAAGGCGCGCGCACCTCAAACCAGTGATCCAGCAGGAATAGGATAAGATCTCTCATCTTCACAACTAAATCGCGACTTAGAACCAATCATCAGGCATCCCGCAGAAAGGAATTCCGCCGACACATAGATTCGATGCAACTTTGGCGAGTGTAACTTCTTCGGACCATAAAAAAGTTCCGATTTAGCCGAATTTCCAATTTGTAAGAACGCTAATAAGTAAGAAGCGCATTTCTTTATTAGAACAGACTTGCAATTCTTACTCATATCTCCATCTTCCTTCCTATATAAATACAGATGTAAACATAATTCGTAAAAATATTCTATATTCCTTTTTAAAATTTTTTACTTAAGGAATGTCACCAGCAAACACATTTGAAGCGACTTTGGCAATTACGAGTGATTCGGAACATAAGTAAATTAAGGTTATGCAGAACTTTGAATTTTTAAGAAGGCGAATAATTAAAGAACACTGTTTCTCATTAAAATAGCGTTTCATATCATACTGATAGCTGTATAGATAAAGATATAAATATCCACGTAAAACATTCCTTTTTGAGAGCTTTTATTTCAATTTTAATCATGATCTTCAGACTTTATACGATACTATTTAATATTCTTGCAGAATTGAAATTGTTATAGACCATTCTAATAGAATAAAATAAGTACAAATGCAATTGGTTATGTATTAAATTCTTATAAAAATGAGTATTAATCAAGAAGTATCATTTTTTAGTACTTTCGATATGAAACTGTCTCCTATATCTTGTAAAATAGTACGTGACACATACTATAAAAAATTTATCCGATTATTTTGGAAAAAAAGAGTATGATACAGAATAATTTTGTTTAACTTAAGGAATTCTTTTTAAAATTCTCTTTTACGAATAGAATAAATAAAAGAAAAGAAGATGTTGAAAGAAATTATTTTCGCTAAAATATCGTACGATGATTGATTTCTATTGTAAAGCTTCCACCATTTTATCGAAAACTCACTTTCTTAAATAGATATTTTACATTTATAACTATTTTTTGCTCATGCAGATTCGTGCGATTGTTTGTTTTTAAAAAATAAAATTTATTCTATTTTCCATTTAATCACATCCTTCGATAAGTTAGATCACCTAGTTATATCAATTGCTTTAACCCTTTAGCGGATGGTACCCACATAAAACAACACCAAAAAAGAACATTTTAAGAGTACTAGCACCAAGAATATTTAATGAAATTTTTCCTTTTATAAAGTAAGGAATAATAAGTAAGTTTTTACTTTTTATAATAAGCTCTTTTCTAAATTCTGTTGCCAGTTTATCAATCCATCATTTTACTGAACAGCATTATTCCACGCCGGAAAAGGCTAAGTGAATTCTGAATCAAATCTGTATACAGAGAATTAATCTCGGAATCTCGATTAACAATCAGCGACTTTACCCCAAAGGAGTGACGGTGATCATGGAGAAGTTTTATAATACAATATGAATCAATGTGATAATGCTAAAATATTATTATAATTTATATATGATTATAAGACAGTGTGAATTATAATCATATAAAAAACTGGTGGAACCAGAGAGAAAAGTAGAGCTCGATCTAAAAAAATGTTACAGCAAATATTGGGAAATATTTTCAATCTAAAAATGTGCGTAGAAACGAAATGGAGTCAGATGATCTGTAAAGCTCATGAAATATCCCAAATTTTTGTCAGCTGAAAATGAGGACTGAGCTTTACTGGTGCCTTAAAATCAACCAGGGAAAAAAAGGCATTTTTAACTCAATCCGTATTTCAATCATCCATAACCAGTTTAAAAATTCGGGTTCATAAGGCTAAATATCATATAAACGTGCATTTTGGAAAGAAAATTTTTTTTTTCCAAACTATATGTATGACTTTCAGTTTTTTAAAATAAGTCCGAATAAGTCTATCTTAGACATTCTGAGTTTGGCAGAGATCAACCATAAATTTTTAAAAAAATTATAAAAAATTTTTCCATAAAAGTAATTTAAAAATTTTATTAAAAATTTTCATTAAAACGTCACGAAAATGACGGATCGCCAATAATTCCTTCTGTTATTAAAAGCATGCTTTCGTTAAGCCTACATCGACACGTTTATTTCTTCTGGTTCACATTCTATATTAAAATAAAACTTTATTTTAAATTTTAAAATTATATTTTTTTAATTTTTAAGCATCTCGAAAATGACAAGTAATAAACGTACGCATAGCATATAAACAATAAAAATAATGTTATCACTGACATATTTTTTATTTTCTTCAAACTTTTTCTACCACAAGTGCTTAATGTAGGTTTCCAATCACCAAAATGCTGTTAAAATGAATAGTAGTACCATCATTTGACCGTTTATGAAGTTATTTTTGCGTGTCACGAAAATGATGGATAGACTTGGATACATACAATTTAATTACTCATGCATGATAATTAACTTAAAATTAATAAAAAAAAATATTTTCCTTTGAAAACAAAATGTTCTTTTACAATAATTAGCAATTGTTTTAAATATTATTTTATTTTTGTTAGAAGAAAACGAACTTTATATATAGACTTTTGGTCCTGGATACTGTCACGAAAATGACATTTTTAAGGTTTAAAATTTTCTAAAAAATAATGAAATTGCAATAAAATCATATTTTTTGATTTATTGATTTTTAAAACAATATTTCTAAAGAATAATAATAAAATTTTACATTTTATTTGCTTAAAATCAATAATAAAGGTCTGAGACACTAAAATGCACGTTTATGTGATATTCAACCATAACTATATGTTACAGGCTGACTTAATGAAGTATGAGAACAGTTCGTTCAGTGTACAAAGTGTGGACACAATTCCATTCCAGCGGTTTTGATAAGGGGAGGATCAATACTCCAAGTAAACTCAAAACTTTGAACAGATACGATTCAGCCATATACTAAATATTTGTGTTCAGACGTATTTATCTACATCAATTCCTCAACAATCTGATTATATTAATGTTATACTTTAATTATTACTTCATGGTTTATATTCGTTTAGCGTTGTGGAGTTTAACTTATTTGAGACAACATAACAATACATTCTATTGAATACGTTCCTCAGTAATCATTTTAAAGGGATAATAGTATAATTCTGAATATAAGGCACCAGTAAAGCTCAGTCCACATTTTCAGCTAACAAAAATTTGGGATATTGCATGAGCTTTACAGATCATCTGATTCCATTTATTTTCTACGCACATTTTTAGATTGAAAATATTTCCCAATATTTGCTGTAACATTTTTTTAGATCGAACACTACTTTTCTCTCTGGTTCCACCAGTTTTAGGTAGATTTCGAAAGAAATACTACCTACTGCAATCGCACCAGTTTATATATATATCTATCTATCTATATATCTCACTTTTTTATGGACACGATAACTTCTATAATTCTTCATCAATCTCCACCAAATTGGTACATAAAATCAAAGGGAATAAAATATCGGCTAAGTTCGTTAATGGGCAAAATCGGACCAAGGGGGTCGTAATAGGGGGCGTTTTTGTGAAAACCGAAAAAACGCCATAACTTCTTAATTAAAGTAGATATCGAATCGGTTTAAAGTTTATATTACTTCTTAAAAATGGGACAAAAGTTTATGCATGACAGATTTTTGATAAATTTAGAAGTGGGCTCAAGGGGCGAAAAAAACAGGGGTTTTGAGAGAAAAAAAATCATAACTTCGTCAATTTTCAAGATATCAAGTCCAACTAAATTTTTTGTAAATGTTCTTAAAATTATCTAAAACTTTTGTATTTACAAGTTTTTGATATTACCAACTTTTACTGATGAAAAAAATTAAAAACGAAAACAAACAGGGCGGTGAAAAAAGAGAAAAATCCATAACTCCGTCAATTTTTAAGATATCAAATCTGATTAAAT
This sequence comes from Maratus speculifer, assembly GCA_964019185.1. Lineage (NCBI taxonomy): Eukaryota > Metazoa > Arthropoda > Arachnida > Araneae > Salticidae > Maratus > Maratus speculifer. The sequence continues at coordinate 247,406,111 of OZ025293.1, read as the reverse complement.
TTATTTTACATCTTCTCAAAAATATCTACAACTTTTATATTGACAAGTTTTTCATAGGACCAATTCGTATAGCAAAAAAAAAAAAAAAAAAAAAAAAAAAAAAAAAAAAAAAAAAAAATTAAACAAAAATAGGAGTTGGAGAAAAAAAACCTCAAATCCAAACTGCTTTTATTCGGACTCATTTTTAAATTCATTTTTGATTTTAAACGCATCCAAATGGTAGATCCTCTTATTTAGAAACTGTATAAAGTGACGCATTGGTCAATTTTCTGATAAAGACAGAATATATTTCAAAAAAGGCTACCAAAAAGGGTATTTTGAACAGAATTTCCCAAAGTCATAGGAACTGAAAATTTAAGGAAGTACTCAAATAAGAAATTGCGTTTCTTTCTGACTCGTTTTTAAATCCATTTTTGCTCTCAAACGCATCCAATTTACAGATCCTCTTATTTAGGAACTATATAATGTGATGCATTGATCGGTTTTTTTGATAAAGACAGAATATATTTCGAAAAAGGCTACCAAAAAGGGTATTTTGAACAGAATTTCCCGAAGTCTTCGTGATTTGAAAATTTAAGGAAGTTTTCACATAGCAAATTGCGTTTTTTATGACTCGTTTTAAAATCCATTTTTGCTCTCAAACACATCCAATTTACAGATCCTCTTATTTAGGAACTATATACTGTGACGCATTGGCCAGTTTTTTGATAAAGATGGAATATATTTTTAAAAATGCTGTCAAAGTGAGTATTTCGCACAAAATTTTCCGAAGCCATCATGATTAAAGGATTGAGGATGTATTCAAACAACAAATCGGTTATTTTATGACTCATTTTTAAATTCAATTTTTTTCTCAAATGCATTCCTTTGACAGTTTTTTGTTATTTAGGAACTGTATAATGTACTGTTTTGGTCAATTTTTTAATAAATTCAGAATTTATTTCAAAATATGTTGTCAAAATGCGCATTTGAGCTGAATTTTTCTTAAGATGATTCTGATAAAACCAGTTTTTGCAGAAAAATGAAATTAAACATTTTTCATAAACTGCCAAATGAAGTTATTAAATTGGGTTTATCTCTAATTATATATATATATATATATATATATTTTGTTGAAATGAGCACTCTTCGAAATCTACCTCCGCCTATAGGCCCAGCCGACAGGGATTTTTTTTATATGATTTCATAGCTTTTTCAGATCCTTTCAGGAACGTTATTAATCACTTTCATCTAACAAATCTAAACTACTATTAGTATTAGTTTAAAGTTATTAGTAGGCATATTAGTTTGGCGAAATACCGGAAAAAACGCCAAGTTGGCTTCAATTTTGGCAAATAATTTTTGGCGCCAAATTTGGCGATATATCCCCAAGTTGGCGAAAAACTTCGCGACATTTGGCGACAAAACCGCCCCTTCCCAGATAGTAGTCCCACAACAGTGTCTCGGTATCTAAGCAGATTTTCTAATGACCATAGGTATCTACACAGATTTTCATAGCTTCATTCTCAAATTGTTATTTTTATAAATATAGAAGAATTTTTTTTTTCAAAATTATCCCTTTTTAATTGAAATATATGTATTGTAGTAACTGTATTGAAGTCGAAAACACTCAAGTAAAGATGCGATGTTGTTTTAACACATATTTAGTTACAGTTTATATATATGTTTATGAAAAATATGTATTTTCTGTTTCGAATGATGGCAATTTCAGAAATTCAGAAATCTATCAGGAGAATCAAAATTTTTATTGATCTGTAAAAAAAAAAGAACACGTGTTATCATTTCTTTTTTAAATTATTGAATTGTTTTTTAGTTGGTGGCAACTCAAAAGAAATAATTGAATTAGCAATTAAAAAGGAGAGATTTCTATAATGTTAAATTATGGAAGGTAAGCGTTATGTAAATTTTAAATGGATGTCATTTCCTTAATTTTTGATATTTTTTTACCGGACCTTCGAAGGCACACCTCTAAATTAAAAGCTTTCGAACAAGCTATTACACGTCGCTGAATTTTTCCTGGTTCAGGCTATAATTGAGTTGTTTGTCTTTTTTTTTTGTTTGTTTCATGAGCAAAAAGTGCCAAAACAGGGGTTCTTGATCTCCGAAACTAATCGGTGGATCTGGATGATTTTTTGTAAACTTTGAGATCTAGAGTAGGACACTTCCCCTTTTCAATTTCGTCGCGATCCGATGATTAGTTCCAAAGTTATTAAGATGCAAACTTTGGACTTTACCATTAGAGATGCATCTGAGCTCTACTATACAGCACTATCGTGCTGTATGATACAATGAGGAAATTCTAAAAACATTGAATTAATAGCCCAATGTTAGACAAGGATATTTAAATTTTAAATTTTAAAAAAATCCATTCACAGACTTAACAAATACATTTATGACCTGTTTAAATCTGCCAACATATGATCTGTTCACAAATACCCCATCTATTAACTTAAGCCCAACTTATATAAAAAAAAGATACGTTAAATTGAAATAAGGAAGCAAAACGGTTTGTCGACTTGCCTGTTTAATGCCCCTATAGATTGTAATGCTGACATTCTACTTTAAAAAATGTGTTGAATGAATTTTTACTTTAATAACTTTTGAAGACTCTTTTTATTTAACACCGTCTCAAACAAAATAATTATAGCAACCAGAACGCAAAATATATGATTGCTCTAAAAATTCAGCCAAAGGATTGTACCAGTATTAGAGATGTGACGGCTCAGGCGGACCCCAAGGCGGGTAATTTTTTTTAAATGAGGTATTACATTTGAAATATTTTTTAAATATCATGCAATTATTTTTATTTGTATACTTTTGGTATCAGGCACAGGTGGGCTCGGGCGAGCCCGGGCTTCGAAAAATGAGCCCAAACTCATCTCTAACCGGTATTGTTATATATATCTATATTGTTTTTTTTTTCAGATTAACTGAGTGAAATATGTACTGTTCACTTGTGACCCCTCTCATCTACTACATATGTGTGAGTGCTGTTCATATACATTCAAATTTTATTTATTAGGGTTCACTGTCTAAAATATGAAAACGGAATAATTATAAGATCACTTCTGTTTCTGTCTGTCTGTCTGCCAAAGCCATTTTATTCATAAACGATGGATCATGGAAAGTTCAAAGTGTGGGAAGTAATAAGACTACTGACCCACATATTTACAGACTACTACACATTCACAAATATATTTAGAAAAAATGTAGAGAGTCTCATTAAGTTACTTAAAAAAATAAATCGTTATTTGTATATCGTCTGAAATACTTAGAAACTGTGAACTCAAAATTACCTCCATTTTAATTTTTGGCATTATGCGTCCTGCAATATCGTCGAAAATTTAATGCAAAAGTATGTTCCAGCCCCCCCCCCCCTCTTCTCTATTTCCGAATCTACTGAAACTAAAAATATAAAAAATTAGAGGTTGTATAAGTTAACTAGAGGACGTAGACCTTGCAGTAAAACTATAATGATTATTCTAGGTTGCATATAGTTTTTGAAAAAAGCGCATTTTCCCGTTACATACAAATTTTGATTTGCGGGCATTCCACACTGTTGAGTAGCGCTGGAGGTACCAAAGATATATATAGTAAAAAGAAGAATAAGAAAGAATATAAGAACTATATATGAAGTACCTAAGCAGAAGTATAAAAGCATTGTTGGCAATGATTTTTGAAATAAAAAAATCATCAGTAATTAGCCGAGATATTAACCCTTTAAGACACGGGCTATTTAAACATACATAAAGACAGAGGCGGCATATTCTATGTACCATTGGCTTTTAAATCCCAGATAGCAGCTCTTAATGATAAATTTGTGTAATACAATGTCCAGTAGCAGTATAAAAACAATAAACGTCAAAATTTTAAAAACAGACAATTTTAATTAGAATTAATCAAATAAATACTATTACTAGGCAACTAATTTGAGTGGATCTCTGCCTCCCATGCCTTCATAAGATAATTAAAAACCTAGCTGGAAAAAATGCACCACTGAACAAGGCGGCGTTCCATATTTGCAACCTCCTTTCCAAGCGCACTTTTCACAATGCCAAGTTTAGTTTTGAACAAGGACTTTGTTTTAACTACTCTGTACAAAGAAAAAATTATTATTACGCTGAATTTACTTTTATAAACTGTCGAATAAATTTTAAATGGGCACTATTTTTATTGTCAGAATCCAATTAAGTTCATAAAAAAAAAGAAAAAGAAAGAAACACATGAGGATAAGATTAAAAAAAGGGTTACATATAGGAATATTTTATATCATTTAGGCTTCATGTCGCTTTGATCTTCTATGGTATATCAATTCTTACTTTTCTGATATATACAACTATATCCAACCCTAGGTTGTATAGTTTTTTTTTTTCAAAGTTTTGTTATTATTTTAGCAGTTTTTTAACCTCTTCGCTACTGGCGATTATTACAGTATTTTTAATTATTACTGAATTATTTCTTCTCTCGTTTGACTTCAGAGCGAGATTTTTGTTTTATTTTCATTAGCTCGAATCTTAGAATTCGAAACATATTATTCTTATATCGAAATTTCATTTATATTTGAGTATCATTAATAAACTGGGACAAAACTGATGTACCCATTTGGGTCCTCAGGGACTGAAGAGGTTAAAAGTCGCATTATTTAGTTATAAAAAAATCATTTCATGGAAATTCTGGTTTAATTTGCTAATAACGTATATTACTCGTAAATTATTTAAAACATACTATTTTATGTATTTGGCTGTTCTCACAAAATACCATATATACTTTTGATCCTTTAAAATTTTCAAATATTTATGATGTAAATTAATGTTTGGTTTTAATCTGAAGTTTACAAAAATTTACTATATACACAATAGATCACCAAAGAATCATTGTTGTTAGTCCAATTGTTCGTCCAATTGTTGAATAGTTTAGGAGCAATTGTATGAATCTCCTAAAAAACTTTAAAAATGTTCGTATATAACTTTCTTTCTCTTAATCATTATAGCTTTAATAATTTTGAAATCAAAACATTGCGCCGTGTATGTTTCAACACAGAAATGTTGTAGCCCAAAATCTAAAATTTTAGTACTTGTTATAGTAGTAATTTAGCAATAATTAAAAATAGATCTAAATTTTCATAGTATTTTTATACGTATGTTTTCCACACAAAATTGTATTAATTGAAAATTTCCAAATTGTTAACAGGAAATATTTTTTACGCAAAGATAAGATTCACGTTCTTATCATAATGAATTTTATTATTCCATATCTTCACATCTATTCTTATTTTATAATTTAAATTTGGGAGAATGGTTGAAACATTTGCTTTTTTGCTTTGTGCTGAATATACCGAGTATGAAATTGTTTCTCTAACATATAGAAAGTTAGTTTTCAGTGAGTGCAAGAAGTTTCGAAATATATTTTTCAAAATATCAAGTGAAATAGAGCTCCTAAAAATAACATTAATAAGTCTATCTATAATCGATATAATAAATTTTATACTCTATCCATAAACCGTTCTCTGAACGTCAATGCATTTTCACTGATAGCGCACCATTGTTCTGATAATAATTATTAAGAAAATGGTAATATCATGAAATACTAAAATAAATGTATTTAAAATACATTTTATTATATCCATTAAAAAATATATTTTTTTGTCGGAATTGTAACAATAATTTAAATGTTATAAGATAGAGAAGAAATGTAAAATGCTTTTAAATTATTTTCGAGCAATGAAATCTCCTTTCAATTATGCGAGCATCTTTAAATGTAATTCTTATTAATTGACATTATGTATAACTCTCATACATTTATATATAATATGCATTTTGAAAATTCAATGATATATATATTATACGATGAAAGAGAAATACCTTTTTCTTTAATTATTGAATATAATTTCTATGAGAAAATTATACACGGAAAAAATACTTAAAAAGAGGGAGAGTAAAAGAAGACAGTGCAAATTAATTTGTTTTATAAATAGATATTTATTCTCACTATCTGAAGTATTTTTTTATATGAAAAATTTCAAAAGGCGAAAACCTAATCAAATATTTTAGAAATATCTGTATAGCTGTATCATCTATTTCAAAAAAAGACCATGCGAAAGACATACGAGAACATTCCGAACTCTTTTTAAGTAACGCGACATTTTTAACGTAAATTAAAGATATAAAATTAATTTTGTACACACAACATAAAAAGTATTAACAATGGAGTAATATAGATCTTTTCAAATTGAAAAAAAAAAACTTTTTTTCTTTTTGTATGAATAAAAGTGCCCACGTCTGTCATTGAAGATGACAAAAAAGGGTCATTACCACCGTTATGGAGTAAAAAACTGGCATTTATTTTACTTCCTCAATATATGCGCATTTACGCAGTAAAATATTAAAATATTGTGTTGATCCAAATATTGAAGATTCAGATTTAATGGATTTACCAATATTTCGAAGAGTATTGAGTGTCCAAACTTATTTTAGAAAGAGTAAATTTGGAAAATAATGTTAGTTATAAATTATGGTCTTTTATAAACGATATTTGCTGAATGCATTAATGTTGGAAATTTAGATTTATCAAGAATTATGAATAGATAAAAGTTTTTAATGAAATAAAGATTCCCATAATTTCTTTGCTTCATACTGTATTAATTTTTGCATGTGAGAAACAAAAAGATTTTAATCTAAAAATTACAAAAGTAACTGTTTTAAAATAGGTCTTTTTTTTCAAATTTATTGTTTATCTTTCATTTCTTATATGGTGTTGATCACAAAAAATAGTATCGCTTAACATCACCTTTTGTTAAAATTTTTTATTAATTATTGGTCGATAAAATACAATTTTTATTCCAAAGATATGTTTTTAATTCTTGTCACACATTTAAATCCAGATTACTTAGCTTTCAAAATGAGTTTGAGCCATTTAGGCTTAGAAGTTCAGTTACCGGTATTTACATATTAAAAATATAAGGGGCAGAAGTAACGTATTTATTTTTAATTTTTTTTAATTAAAGCGAAAGATCGTAACGAAAAAATACATATATATATACACCATACTATAAGAGATACAATAGCTCTTCAAAAAAGTCTGCTAATGTTTTATTAGCATAATTTATAGTACAGAGATTTAATTCTATATTGAATTTTTTGCTTAACGTGCAATAAATATGCGGTAATTATTTTCATATACTGGGTCATTATAATTAAAGTTACGATTTCAAAAATCGATAATGTACTAGCTACTAATTAATGTATTAATGTACTAATCTACTGGTCAGAATGGCTTGATGATTTAGCAGAACAATCATGAGACAATGGAATTTTGTTTGGCGAAGGAAAAAATAGTTCCAAAATATGCCGATAGATGGCGCTGTCGGAGTTCACATATTCTGGAGATATGCAAATTACTAATACGTGACATGCGCACCGCAGACATAGCTGCCATAAAAATGCACAGCATTGGCTCTTTGCCTGAATGCTTCATCGAGACTCTGATTATGAAGGATCGCTTTCGGACGTTAAAATTCATAAAATGGGATCCAATATCCCCAAATGGTCTTCCAAAAATTTTTGCTAAATTCGATGATACCGGTTCATTGACATTAAACGGGGTAAAGGAAGGAAACCAGTTTCGGCTGCGTCAGTGGAAGATGTGGCTACAGCATTAAAAGAATAGTTTACAGTGATACTGGAATCAGCAGTGCACGGGAAATTGGCTGAATGCTGGATATGCCAAACAGTACCGTGCGTAAAGACCTACGTAACATCTTGCGCTGTTATCCATACAAGATAACTCATGTGAAGGAATTGCTATCTGCTGGCCCGGAAGCTCGTCAATCTTTTGCACTACAATTTCTTGCCCAAACGGAAGTAGGCAACGGATGACCATGAAACATAAAGTGGTCAGACGAAACCCACTTTCATTTGCAAGGTTCTGTATATGCACAAAATTGTGGGGCGTGGGCCACGGATCATCCCTTCCAGCTACATCCGTTACCTCTTCAGTCTGAAAAGATCACGTTGTGGTGGCAAATAACGGCCGCGTTCATTTTCGTACCACTACACTTCAAAGGGTTAACACCAGCGAGTCCTATTATCTGCTCTATTATTGGCAAGCGGTATGAGGCGTTTTTGCGTAACCATGTCCTTCTGGCACTTCAGAAGCGTCTGTGTGTGGATCTCACAATATCCATGATGGATGGCGCTACTTCCGGACATTGCGACTCCGGTGAAACAGCTACTGAGAGGCTAATTTCGGAGATGATAGGATCATAAGCTGCAATTTCCGACATCGAAGCCTTTTCTTTGACTTAAACCAGTGTGATTTCTGGCTTTGGGTTACCTGAAGAATGCTGTTTACAGAGAGTGGTTTAATAATCTGGCCAACTTGAAAGCAAACACCACACATCATACCCTTTGCACTGACAATAGAAGCAGTGGTGTCAATGTTGTCTTCCATATGTGCAGTGACTGCCTTGTGTCCATTCGCTTTTGAAATTGATTGTTTTCTTTTACCAAACGTCCTAAACTATCTCCCACTTGTGCTGTAGAGAAGAACAGACTCCATTATTCTCCTGAATCCTTTCATTATCTCGGTCGACAATTTCTCCAGAATCCTTTCATTATCTCGGTCGACAATTTCTCCAGACAAGAATAAAATTCAGAGTACTCATCGTGTGTTGCCTCCTGCATTCCCGTTGGTGGCACAGTACGTGCCTGTACTGTTTCCATTCACGTACTATTAGCAAGAAATAAAATAAATTTCACCGCATATTTATTCCATAAAGTACATCATAAATTCGTGCAAACATCAAAATTCATAATAAAAGAAGTAATGTTCAGAGAAAATTTCAGTTAGCATGAATATGATTACAAGGACATGGGACATTTTTGTGAATAAAAAATTATTCTAAAAGTAACCGAAAGAGGGCGTTTTAGTGCTATATTGAGAAATTTTATGAAAATCGGGCAAACACAGACTAACAATGAAGCAAATAAAAATCACATACACTGTGCATTTATTTGAAGGTAAAAAATTTTCAACGTGACCACCACTACCACGTATTAGGCAAGTGAGGCGCGTGAATATTCCTATTAATGCTGAGTGTAGCATGTAGTACCACCAACGGCCCGTCGATTGGCATTTTTCATTTCCACCAAAGTAGCTGAGGAGCCACGGTACACACGATACTTTAAGGGATATAGATTTTCTGAGATTCACTACAATGTAACAAAAAAGATTCAATTATTGAAATCATGCAGATTTGTCTAGAAAACTGTGGGGTTTCATAAAAATGTGTATGTTTTAACTAAGAAATTCAAAAGTATATTTTCTAATCTCTATTAGTTTAAAGTTTAACAAATCTTCTCTTATATATATTATTTTTTCTTTCTTTTCCACTGAATTCTTTAATTATTTAACACCAATTGAAAATTGATAACATCAAGCGAAAGAAATATCAAGCAAAAGGAAATTTCTGAGATATTTCTTGTGTTACCAACACGTAAAATGTAATTTTTGTTTTATTGTTTCTAATGTAACATATTTAAATCGTAGATATTTGTTAAAAAGCAGACAAAAAGCACTTCGTCATTAGTTCATACTTTCACAATTATTATTATCGAATAAGTTTTCAATATCGCCTTTCTCTGACCGCGATTGCAATCAGTGTTATGCCGGAGGTGAGATTTAGGAAAAAACTAATAAATAAACTGGATATAAGTTTATGCCATTAATAATATAGTTTTTAATAACATCTTAACTTTAATAATTCAAATTATTAGTTGAGTTTAAAGTTTAAGACAGGGAAGTTTGAAATGTTCGTTTGGATTTTGTGATTTTTACAATTAAGTTTGAAAATTAAATCTTTTGCAAATTTAAATGGATTAAGAGATTTAGACCTTTATAATTTCACTTAAAAATATAACTCATTTTATTTTAATTACAATTCTATTATAATCGAGTATTATGCATGAGTAAATATAAATTATCATACATACATTAAAATAGTTTTGTCGATAAATATAAATATAAAACCGTAATATTATATTTCACATGCACATTCACAGTGAAATTTTTAAATAAATATAACAATACAGTTTTCAAAAATTTTATTTTCAAAACTGTAAAAATTTTCAAAACTATTTAAGAATAAAAGTTGTGTATTTTAAATTTAATAAATTATAACTTTTTGCAGATACATCAAAAATTTGTGTGATCGATCCCATTGCTAGTTAAGTTGATGGCTACACCTTAAGAGGTGAAGACATAAAGTACCGTTGTTGTTTAGACAAAAAAAAAATTATGTATTAGTTTCGTAAACGACATTCATAAGCTAATGTTAATCATTGAATACATTATTATTGAATTTCCCATTTGCATTACAATATTTTTAAAAAATGCTTCTTTGCATTAGTTATTATAGGTTGATGCACTCTAAAAAATAAATGTGTAAATTAGCTCATTTTACCCATGTATATGTGTAAATTTCTAAAAGTACACACCTGTCGTAAAATTTACACATTTTTTTTTTAATTTACCTGTTTTTATGTGCATTTAGCTTATGAACATAAGTGTGTAATTTTTTATCACTTGAAAAACTCAAACAAGCGTGTAAATGTCTAGAAATGCTTGGATTTACACGAATTTATGTGTTATTCTAATTTAAACTTAATTATAAGTACACACATAAGTGAGTAATTTTTTAAAAATATATACTTCTCCTAAAGTTTACACATTTTGAACAAAAAATTACCTTTTTTATGTGTACCTAACTTGTGAAATCAAATGTGCAATTTGTTATCTCTTGATTAACTCATACAGATGTGTATATGTAGAAAAGTACCTACATTTACACGAATGAAAGTGTTAATCATAATCAAGGATCAACTGAAACCGGTTTTTGAGACCAAAATAGAAACTGAAACCGAATTTTGGTACTCATCCTACTTTCGGCCGAAAAGGAAAACTACAAAAAAAATTTTAAGTGATTAATACATACAAAATGATGCATAATTAGGTCCGTTCGTAATTATGTATGTACGTAAGACCGATAGTCGTTGTTCAGTCTATCCGTTCGTCTGTCTGTCCGTCTGAACGCATATAATAAAGCAAAAACTACCCAACCCAATAGTTTGAAATTTAAAATTTAAAATTGTTGCATAATTTTGTCGAGTTTTTTCAAATTTTAGGAAAATCGGATGTATAGTTTGATTACAGGGACAATCAAAAGTATTCCGTTACATTACCGTCAATGAGAAAAAAAAATGTTTTAAGTTCATTTTAATGGTGTTACAGCCTTCTAAACAGGAAAAAATTGATATGCATTTACTGAAGCGAACCAAAATATACATTCGGTGCAATATATGGTGAAAAAACGTTTATTATTCATTTACAGAGCTACACAAAAGAATTCCGTTACATAATGATATATCGGAAATCATTGTTTTCTGCATATTTCAATCAAGTTAAATTATTTCATATATACTAATTAAGTTGATATTCATTGCTCAGTTTTATTACAAGTTACTTCTTTAATAATAAAAAGTGCTAACAGTATTTACAGGCACCCAGAAAAGATTTCGGATGCTATACTGCACCAGAACTACTCTATGTTACAGATTTTTGCTAGAAATGCACTTTTAGTTGTGATATGAGTTTTTAAGTGTAATTATATTTTTGCATATTACTTTGTGTGTATAAATGCTGTAAATCATATACGGGGTAACACAACAGAATCTGCAAGAGTTACAGAGTAAAAATGAAAATAGCAGTGGTTTTCGAATCAGTTACGCATTTTTACGATATCCCGTGATAAGTAATGATTCTAGGTTTGCGATCTTGATTATGTCCTATTTAAGAAGAAGGCATATTATTTTCGTATTACTGATTTGAAGATATATAATCGTATCAAATTTTATATTCATGCATTTTAGCATAAGAGTTTAACAGGTAATGTATCAAGCTCAGAATATTTATAAAATTAATTGTAGTGCGAACGCACCTCATTTGCCACGTTTGACGTGCAATTTCCAATTTGTTAATTATGCTATACGCTTTCAAATATAATAGAATCTATATGTATCTATGAAGTGTATAATAAAATATATGTTCTACACAATCGGTGCTGCAAAGAATATTTATTATTAATTTACAAGGCCACGCACAAGTATTCCATTACATAATATTATAGAGGAAGTAGTGTTTGGGGCGCGTTATAATACTATTAAACTACTTCACATTTTATGTACGTTGCTGAAGTTTATTACAAGTTACTTCCTGTATAATAGAAAGCAGAGATGTAGTGGAGGGTATACGTGGGTACACGCCGTATACCCTTTGGACTTTTTTAAGGAACTCGATATACCCTCTGTTTCTCAAAAGAGCTACAGTGTATACACTCTAGGGTATATCCTCTGTTTTTTGCGTCTACCCACTGCTTTTTTTACGACTACACGCTGATAGAAAGCAGAGAGTATTTACAGGAATACACTGAAGATTTCGGCCACTATAATGTATCTAAAATACTGTATACAGTACACCAAAATCTGAATATTTTTAGAACTTTGTTATAGCACGAACGCATCTCATTTGCTACGCTTCACATGCAATTTCCAGCTTGTTATAAATTAATTATTGACTAAATTAATTAAATTAATTATTAATTATTAATTGATTAATTTTAATTAATTATTAATATTAATTAATATTATAATTATTAATTAATTATTAATATTATTAATTGAATTTAATTAATTATTAATTATTAATTGACTAAATTAATTAGATTAATTATTAATTAATTATTAATTATTGAGAATCATATTTCTAACACACATATGTATATATATCTATATCTATATCTATATATATATATATATATATATATGTGTGTGTGTGTGCATGTATATGTATAAGGTTCAAATAAAATGAAAACCTATTCCATGCATTAGTTCTTGAGATAGAGCGCCCACAAAATTTATATCAGATAGACATAGACAGAGTCACAGACTTACAAACAAGCATTTTGTAAAAACATGCTTTGTATTTTTGACTTTATAAAACGTGTAAAATCCTTTAAAAACAGGAATTCGAAAATTTTCACGAATCCAGTATTTTCTTCTTGCAAAAATAGAAGAGTGTAAAAATATTTCAGGTTCAGGTATATATGTCAGTTTATCTTTTAGTGTGATTTTTTGTTAACGATCAGCTGTCGTTAACAAAACACACTTCTGTGACACTTATACTTCTGCGGTTTCAAAAGAAAAAAAAATCTTAAGCCTGCTGTTTTGAATGAACAGGTGATAAAATTCAAAGTTTAGTAATATATGCATTGTTCGCTTTATAATTTTTACTTGCGCATATGCCATGTGCAATAGGGGGAAATAGCAGACGATTTTTAAATTAAAGACAACATAGTTTATTTGTTGATCTTTGGAATACACAGAGAACGAGAACATTTTCTTCGTAAAAAAGACCGTTTGTGTACGTATAGTCCGTCAAAGTTTAAAAACTTATGCAAAAAATATTACAAGAGTATTGCAATATTCTGTGTTTTATACAAAATACGTCCAAGAAGGTTTACAAACGCTTTTGGTATGTGTAAAAGATTCATGCCACTGCTTTTGTAATTCATACTGGAGTATTTGTTTTCTACAAATAATACTATGGATCACCATAAAAAAATGAAGAAATATGTAGATGAAAAATAGGTATGAAAAAATATTTTTTCTGTTTGCTTTTCTTTAAATTACAATGATTTTGTTGAAATAAATAAAAATCTATGAATAATCCATATATTTGAAGGAATGAGGCTGAAATGTCATAATTCTATTGTCTATTTATTTTTTATTCTAGAAGCTTTTATTGTTTTATTTTGTGATTGATTTTAATGAGAGGAATTTCAAAATATCTATACGATATACACTATCAGAAAACATATGATTATCGAAAGAAAAAAGAAAGAAAATATAAACAGTGTTAAAAAATTACAATAATGCATATAACCACAGTTAAAATTCATTAGCTTTTATTCAATATGTTTTTTAAATGTTTCGAGATTTTTACGAATTTAGATCTAATAAAACAAGTTTACAAACCAATTTCTAAATTTTATCACATTCATTTGGATTTTACTTAGGGTGTCAACTATCTTAAAAAGTTGATTTAAGTTAGCGATTTAGTCATTACTGTAATCAACAATTTAAAAAAATCTATTATTTAAATCAAAATTGATTTAAATCTAAGTGTTCTAAATGACATAAACGTATTAAAATCTAAAATTAATGTAATTTGGAAAGGTTATACATGCATTTTGCCTTACGAATAAAGAAAAAAAATTAAATAATTGTTTCTAATCTTAATTTCTGAGTCCTGTAAAACATTAAATGCAATAAGTTTGTAAAGCTATAAAAAACATTTCATTTAAAAGTTATATTTAAATCTAAATCTAATATAACATGTGATGTCATAATTTCCTTTAAGTAATTAAATTATTCATTCTTTTATACGAAATAAGCATTTCATGTATGATAAATTTCTGCCAAATAAAAGAATAAGGAAGCAGAATATTATTTTCCCATTCTACTTCTGCAATAATAAACTTAAACCAAATATTAGAGTTAAAGAAGAATGGAATAATAACAACTGTTCAACAAATGTTGTAACAGAATGTATAACAGAAAAAGAACTAATTGGTATAAAATTGCTAAACACAGCTTAATTAATATAATAAACACAGTTATTTAAGCACAGCAATATATTAATAGTGTAATAGTGTTCCTAAATATTTTAAGGATTTCAGATATAACTGGATATTCATATATTTATTCTGTATGTGTGTATAAATCGTAACTCTTTTTCACACACATACACACACATATATATATATATATATATATATATATATATATATATATATATATATATATATATATATATATATATATATATATATATATATATATATATATATATATATAATACTTTTATAAATACATCCAAAGTTATTCAGACAATACCCTTAAATAGAATAATGAAACCAGTCTTTTTACAATCATATTATTAAAAACAGTTGAAGTTTGAAGAGAAATAGAAGGCAGATTACCAAATTACTAAGACATATATGGATAAATAGACATTATATAACCAGAGTAATTCATATATTACCATACAATAACCAATGAAACTAGTATTTTTCCAATAAACTTATTGAAAACAGTTGAAGTTTGAAGAGAAATAGAAGGCTGATTATCAAAATAATGTAAGATAAATGGATAATAATACAGTAGAAGGCTTTTTCATTAAACTACTTCATCAGGGGTGTATAGTTTAACAAAAAAGGAAAAACATCCAACCAGTTTCTGTTATGAGACGTGCTAAAAGCTAAGAATTCGTCTCACAATACACCCGACTGGCCGGAAGCTATTCACATGAGAAATTAGTAGAAAGATACTCATTGAAGAAAATAAAATCATTATGACAAAAATCATTATGACAAAATAACAATAATATAATATTCCTTTAAAAAGTAAAAGGGGTATATATACTATAATATTTACCATTAGCCAAATCCTAGCAAGATTGTATTGCAATCAGATAAAAACTACATGTGACTTACTAACAGTCAAGGTTATGGTCATACTATAAATCACATAATAAAATAAAACAGTAACAATAATTATAAAAATTAGTAGAACATATATTATACTAAATTCATAATATATTTAGAAAAAAATAAATAAATGCTACTATTAGAAGTATTATATTTTTATTTTTAATCAATTATTAATATTACTATATTAATTATTTAACTAGAGTATATTACTACAACTTCTAGCAGAAAAATAACTTTAGTGCTGCCATCTATAGGATTAATATATTAATTATATTATATGTTTATGGTGCTGCCCTCTGTTATAGGAAACAAAATTAACTAAATTATTTAATAGCTAAGAATTTCCAAAAATAATTTCTATTCTAATATTTTACAAATAATTTCTTTAAGACAAATACAATAGACAACCATATCTTATCTCAATAACTTGATCATTTTTAAGTTATGCATATTAGTTTTTAGGTAAACAAACTTTAATACTATGAGTAAAGTATTTTTTTTCTAATGTATAATAATTAACCATTGCGTATTAACCAGACAACACCGCCCTCCACCGTAATCTAACATCTAACCCACCCAACCATCCTATTATTCATATTTTTTAATTTTTTTGTATTTTTTATTTTTTTGTATTATTTTTATTTTTTATAATTTTTTTATAAAACATTTTTTTACGCAATGTGTTAATTATTTTTAAGATCATGTAATAACTTATTATATATTAAAGACCATAGGAGTTCTTATCAATAACATCATATGGTGCTGCATAAATTAGCTTGTTAATGTTTGCAATATTGGTTGAAGAGAAAATAGACAGTTTATACTAAATAAATGTTTATACAGATAATATTTTTTAACCAAATGTAAAGGATAACCATAACTAATAGCAGTTTCTTGTACAGTTTTTAAATTATGCATTTTAAATTTTTGTGAACAAATATTTTTAATTCTATCGGCAAAATTAAGTAATATATTGACATAGACAGATTTATGTAGGCTATATATATATATATATTAGCATGCACATACATTGTGTAAATATGATTTATGCTATTAACAGTAATTTTTCTTACTACAAATGCA
Source organism: Maratus speculifer (assembly GCA_964019185.1). Lineage (NCBI taxonomy): Eukaryota > Metazoa > Arthropoda > Arachnida > Araneae > Salticidae > Maratus > Maratus speculifer. The sequence goes on along the minus strand of OZ025293.1, from coordinate 247,389,424 downwards.
AAACGAGCTGCCAATAATATTTGTTAGTTATGTTGGTTATGCCACTAATGAAATTACTTATTTGCAGTTTTTATTAATTCTGTTGATTACGGTTTCATTTTGGCTATTTGTTAAGGCTGCAACACCTTGCCCCTTTTGAAATTAACAAAATGAACTCTATCTTTCAGAAAATAGTGAAATTTACTTGTAATTGTTGCCAGATCATTTTTGTAATAAACCTCTCCATACCGCAGTACTTCTAAATATGTGTTCCCAAGACTTAACAAAAATGATAACTGTATTTCTTGGGAAAAAGCAGGATATTATTAAAACATGTTATTTAATTGTATTTTTCAATTCATAATTTACAGAAGTATTGAAAATTAATAATTTTTTATTTATCACTCTAAAAATTATATACTTATTTTTTTTGCTACTAAGCACTTTAGTAATATGTTTTCTGTCGTAATAGTGCCTTTTTTTAGAACAAGCTTCCTGCCCCTTATCATTTTAGAATGAATAGTAAATACTGAATTATCGTTTTAGTAATTAAAGCATTAGAATATGTATTATATACCTATTTAAAGATTTTAATCAATTTAGAATTAATTGTAGCTACTGGAAATTTTAATAAATATAAAATTACTATTTTTTAATATAGTTTTACATAATTATTGCAAAATATTAATGTGTATAACTTTATAATATTCTATTAATTAATAAAATTATTAATTTAGAGTTTTTATAATTTTTGTAATTACTAAATAATAATTAAATTGTATTAATTAAAGTGTAAAAATATAGATTATTTTAATAAATAAAGCTTTAATTGTTTTAGAAACCTAAATTGTATTAATCTTAGAAATCTATAACCTAAACCTATATCTATTCAATTTTTCAATGCTGGGGGGGGGGGGGTCCGATTTAAATAAAAAGAAATATGATTTAAATACAAAAATCCGATTTTTATTATTATTACTTTTTAAATCATGATTTTCATTACCACCTAATTTTACTGCACTTTTAACTAATTTTTTTGGCCGATCCGTTCGAACGGTCGGGTAGGCAGAGCGTTACATTAAGATTTGTTATTTATAACTATCTTCTAATCCTATAAATAATATATTAATGATAATATACCAAAGTGTAGTTCTATTTTATGTTTATGGTCTGCAATTGTATACTTCATTCACATAAAAAAGGTGATTAACTGTACATTCCTACTTTTTTTAACTGTGTCTGGTAAAAATAAATACGATTATATAGATTTCTAACAGACCATTATATGGAAAAAAAATTGTATCACATTTCATTTAAAAACCACTATAGTAAATTCTTATAAATCCTCTTGTATTATTTTATTACGATATCAGAGTAATATTGGCCCTGTCAACATATTCTTTATAAATCGTACAAAAACTTTCATATTAGACCTGAAAATGACCTTTGTATAAAAAAATAATAATCATAGATAGCAAAAGTTGTGATTTTTTAATGTATAATTTTATAAATAAAAATGTAATTTTGGCAATGAATTATTAAAATTATTTTTCAATAGCTAAATTTTGCTTTTAAGTATGCATTTTGCTGCAGTCAAATCATGATGTAAAATGAATTAAACTTTTGTATCACCGAGTTTCACAACTGCAATATACACTAAAGTCAATACAGTGAGCATTAATCGGTGGTCTTATTTATTACTTCTATCGTCAAGCATAGCATTTTTGCCACGTATGTTCTTAGAATTCTCAACATACGACGACACTGAGTTAATCTTTCATATCAAAATTTTCTTGATCACTTGAGCAGTTTCAGATGGTTATTGCTAAAATGAATTTTGTAAAATTAAAACGGCTGGAAATAGCCCAAAACAGATTTTTTCTCAAAGGTAAATTCATTTATTTTACAATTTAATACTTGAAAAATAGCAATATGAATTAGATGTGTGTTATTTTCTGCTTATTACAAATGTGAAAAAAATAATTTATTATTTTTGTGTTTTAAATCATCTTTTCATGTTTAAAACCACATATTCTAATATTAGAGTAAATATTTGCAGTTTCAACATTAGATAGCACTTAAAATAATTATTCGATTTAAATACTATCTCATCTGTTTCATCATGTTTATAATATATTTTGTTATAAAACTTCGAGTTTCATAATTTTGCTTGCTATAGATTTATTAATTCATTTGCTACCGATGACAAAAGACACATGTTCATAGATTTTAGTTCATGGCTTTTCGTTTCTGATTTTTAAATTAAAAAAATTTAAAATAATTCTTAATATATTAAAGGCTTTTTATGAGCGTATTGAATTTAAAACTATAAGGAAAATAAATTAAAAACTTTAAAAAGGTGTCATTTGATATCAGAAGAAATAGTATTAACCTAGGCCGAAAAATTCAAATGTTTACACCAAATCCAATTACAGACGCAGAAGCAATTGCAACTTTTTTTCAGATTGACCATACAGTGATTTCTCGTCTTGTTTTCAGACTACAAATCTATTAGAAAGAAAGAACACTCCGAACATACAAGTTTGTCCTTCATGCATTTTTTTCGATAATGAAAACACTTAATTCACATTTTACAATCCAAAGTATAAGATAAATCTATGTACATATAAATCTGTGTATTTTAAATGTTGCACAAAACTATGTGTTTTGCATGTTACGCAGACATACGTGTAAGAACAGAATATTACACACAAATCTGTGTATTTTACATGTTACACAACATTATGTGTACTTCCCTAATACACAGAAATATGTGCAAAAACAGGATGTTACACAGATATATGTGTAAAAACATTACACAGAAATATGTGTATTTCCCTGCATTTTACACATTGAAGCGTGTATTTCAGGAGTTATCAGATAACTTTTACACATTTAGACTTATCATCAAATTACACATTAAAATGTGTATTTTGAAATTTACACATTTGGCGTGTATTTTGGCAATTTACACATCAATTTACACATCAATTTACACATATAGACAAATATTTTTTGTGTCATCGATTTACATACTTTTTAGAGTAAATTTTTACACTTATTTTTTACAGTGTGTCTAATGCTACATTTTTCTTGTTTTTTAATATCGGTTGCAGTTTCATTCCAAGAACAAATTTATTTTTTTAACTAACCTATCGATCTTTACAGAAACTTAAAGTATATTCCGAATAAAACTGTAGCAAAAATTAATTAAAGGAAATGAAAGTTAAAACCTTATAAACCTTTTGCAAAACAGTTATTCAAAAATGTCGCAATGCAAACCAGAAATTTGTAAAAACGCTTTTTTATTCTAAAGCTATGGCTATAGCCATAGGTCTGTTTTATAGCTTTTCTTTAGCTATTTCTTAGCGTGTTCAAATAATGATAACCGTGCTTCCAACTAACCATTTTATTTATATTTTTTGTGGACTCTTTAAAAAAGAGAACGTGTTTTTCATAAACCAATCAAAACTATTGTACGCTGCAAAAAAATTAAAAATATATATACTTTTCCTATTTTTAAATATCAATTATTTGTAGTTTTATAAAAAAGTACGAAAATCTTAAATTATATACTGTAATTTGTATATCAAAGCTAGTTTTCTTTTCTAAATATTTTTACAGAAACGCTGGTGTGTAGCTTTTAAAGATTTACGCTGATTGTAATTTTTTCCCAATACATTCGAAAATGCAGGATTAACAACTTAATAAACGATTTTAAAACTTATCTCGGTTTCACAAAATAAAGCAAAAAAAAATATATATATATACATATAAATAAGCACTTCTATGAAAAAAAGGAAATATTAGGAAATTCTAATATTTCCTTAATAATACAAAAAAATTCAGTAGAAGCTGATAACATTAAAACTAGTAAAATTGTTAAGATTCATAAAATAAAACATTAAAAAATATTGAAAAATTCAAAAAAGAAACCACAAGTAATTCATAAGTAGCTGTAGGTTGCAGTAACTCATCTCTTAATGCATGATATTCCATTAAGCTTAACTCGGATATATCATATGAAACATGTTATCTTCATGTGGAAATACTTAGTCGAAGGATTACAGGAAATTGAAATCTATAGCATCCTTACGTTTAAAATTTTTGTAACTTTGATATAAAACTAGATAGTAACAGATGTATTTTTCAAAATACATACAAGAATATAATAACTGGTAGAATGCAGTATTTTATTATTATTATTATTATTATTTAACTTTCGCATTTCTGAAAAATGCCATAGTACGAAAGTCGAAATTACTGTTTAATTATTACTTTTGCTATTTCTAGCAAAATATTTTATTTAATTAGTGTAAAAATGCTGTTTAACCCAAACTTAATATCAAATATTACCTTTCTTCAATTTATGCTTAAAATGCTTCATCTATAAATGTAACCTCTCATAAAATCGATCTAAAACTTCGAAATCATTTTGCACTATTTTATGAACAATTATTTGAATACAAAAAATAGTTCCTTTTTTATTTTCTAATATCTTTACAAGAAAAAAATATTGGATTCGTGAAAATTTTCAAATTGCCAATTTCGAAGGATTTACACGTTTTAGGGGTCAGATATCACGAAAACCCTGTTTTTACAAAATGTTTGTCAGTGAGTCTGTGTGTCTGTATACCACATACATTTTATGGGCACTCTATCTAAAGAACTAATGCACGGAATTTAATAAAAAATTACATTTAGTCATTCCTTGATTTAAGATTTCTTCAATCACTCAATCTTTAGAACTAATGTACTGATTATCATTAAACTTCTGATTCGGTTAGTCCTTGACTTAAAATTATTATTTTTACATTTTGGTGTAAATCGCTTAACAGATGGTGCTACTATGCTACATTTTGTACAATTTCTGCACTAAATCTCTTTTTAAAATTAATGCACGGGATTTAATGAAAACTGATATTCATTTAGTCGTTAACATGAATTGACGTTTCCTACGATTTGATAAAAATTGCGCAATAGGTGGCACTACTATGTGCATTTTTAAAGATTTTGGCAACAGTTTTATCTCGATAATACACTGATTTGAACCAAACTTCAAATTCAATTAGTCCTTGACATAAATTGATGCTATTTACATTTTATTGAAAATTGCTCCACGGATGGCACTGCTATACTCTATTTGTTACAATTTCTGTAAAGTTTTATCTCAAGAATTAATGCACGGATTTCCACCAGATTCTGTTAATTATTGATATGAAATGATTTTGTAGTCCTATAGGTGGCGCTGCTATGCTTATTTTTACAGGATCTACGCGATTTTAGCCTAAGTTATACCTCAAGTAATGCATGGAATTTCATATCTTTACGATCGAAGCAGTTTCTACACTCTAAAAAATAAATGTGTAAATTTACACTCAAAAATGTGTAAATCGATGATACAAAAACGACATGTCTATATGTGTAAATTGGTGTGTAAATTGCCAAAGTACACTCCAAATGTGTAAATTTCAAAATACGCATTTTAATGTGTAATTTGATGATAAGTCTAAATGTGTAAAAATTATCTGATAACTCCTGAAATACACGCTTCAATGAGTAAATTGCTGGGAAATACACATATTTCTGTGTACTATTCAATTTTTGCACATATTTCTGTGTAATACTTTTACACATATATCTGTGTAATATTCAGTTTTTGCACATATTTCTGTGTATTAGGGAAATACACATAATGTTGTGTAACATGCAAAATACACAGATTTGTGTGTAATATTCTGTTCTTACACGTATGTCTGCGTAACATGCAAAATACATAATTTTGTACAAAATTTAAAATACACAGATTTTTGTGTACATAGTTTTATCCTATACTTTGGAGTGTAAAATGTGAATTAAGTGTTTTCATTACCGAAAAAAAAAAGAAAAAAATGCACGAAGGACAAACTTGTATGTTTGGCGTGTTCTTTCCTTTTAACAGATTTGTAGTCTAAGAAGTCGAAAACAAGATCAAAAATCACTGTACGCTCAATCTGAAATAAAGTTATAATTGCTTCTGTGTCTGTAATTGGATTTGGTGTAAACATTTGAATTTTTCGGCCTAGGTTAAAACTATTTCTTATGATATCAAATGACGTCTTTTTAAAGTTTTTATTTATTTTTCTTTTAGTTTTTGAATGCAATACGCTTATAAAAAGTCTTCAATTTAAATCAAATTTCAATTGAATTGAAATCTATGAAAAGCTGTCTTTTGAAATCGATAGAAAATGAAATAAGAAATGTATAGCATGTAAAATAATGAAAACTCGAAGTTTTATAGCAAAATATATTATAAACGCGCTGAAACAGATAGTATTTAAATCGAATAATTATTTCAAATGCTATATAATGTTAAAACTGCAAATATTTACCTAAATGTTAGAATATGTGGTTTTAAACATGAAAAAATGATTTAAAACACAAAAATAATAAATTATTTTTTTCCAAATTTGTAATAAGTAGAAAATAACACACTTCTCATCCATATTATTAATTTTCAAATATTAAATTGTAAAATAATTGAACTTACCTTTGAAAGAAAATCTGTTCTGGGCTATCTTTAGCCGTTTTAATTTTACAAAATTCATTTTAGCAATAACAATCTAAAACTGCCCAAGTGATCAAGTAAACTTTGACATGAAAGATTAACTCAGTATCGTCGTATGTTGAGAATTCTAAGAACATACGTGGCAAAAATGATATGATGGATGATAGCAGTAATAAATAAAACCCCCGATTAAGGGTGCATGGTACAAATTGCCATTTTTCTGATTTTTTTTTAAATTCGCTTTTGCTCTCAAACGCAACAAACTGGCAAATTCTCTTATTTAGAAAGTATATTAGGTCCCGTGCTTGTCAATTTTTTGATAAATGCAGAAAATATTTCAAAAAAATGGTGTTAAAATCAACATTTTGAGCCGAATTTTCCGAAGCGAAAGATCTGGGAACGGAAAAAGGGGTCATACTGAGGAAACAATAGTTTATAAATCAAATTCTAATGAATTTAACAAAAAATAAAATCACGTGACATCTTATAGATCTCTTTAAAAGTCACCGCAGCAAGTTTCGTATTTTTACTTCTAAAAGTGAATCTGAAATTGTATCAGAAGATTTCGAACTGTTGAAGATGAAATTTTTTTTTTCGAATGCACCCTTAATGCTCACTGGTCATTTTGACTTCAGTGTATATCGCAGTTATGTAACACGGTGATACAAAGGTGTAATTCACTTTACATTATGATTTGACTGAAGCGAAATTCACACTTAAAAATTTTTTTTAATTAAAAAATAATTTTAATAATTCATTACGAAAATTACATTTTTATTTATAAAATTATACATTAAAAAATAATAACTCTTGCTATATATGATTATTATTTTTTAAAACAAAGCTCATTTTTCAGGTTTTATATGAAAGTTTTTGCACGATTTTCCAAAGATCTATGTTGCCAGGGCCAATATCACTCTGATATCGTCATAAAATAATACAAAGGGATTTATAAGAATTTACTATAGTGGCTTTAAATGAAATGTGATAAAAAAAATTCCATATTAATTGTCTGTTATAAATCCATATAATCGTACCTATTTTTACCAGACACAGCTTAAAATAAAGTAGGAATACACAGTAAATCACTTTTTTATGTTGCAGACCATACATAAAATAAAGTCACACTTTGGTATATTATCATTAATATTTTATTTACAAGATTAGAGGATAGTTATAAATAACAAAACTTATTTTATCACTCCGCCTACCAGACAGTTCCGTAGGATCGGCCAACAAAAATTAGTTAAAAATTTCGTAAAATTAGGGTGTGAAAAATCATGATTTAAAAAGTAATAATAATAAAAATCGGATTTTTGTATTTAAATCACATTTTATTTTATTTATATCGGATATTTTTTTACTCCAGCATTGATATATTGAATAGATGTAGGTTTAGGCTATAGGTTTCTAACATTAATAGATTCTAGGTTTCTAAAAAATTAGACCTTTATTTACTAACATAATCTATGTTTTTACACTTTAATTAATAAAACTTAATTAGTAGTTAGTAATTACAAAAATTATAAAAATTGTAAATTAGTAATTTCATTAATTAATATAATACTATAAAGTTATATACATTAATATTTTGCAATAATTATGTAAAACTATATTAAAAAATAATGATTTTACATTTATTAAAATTATCAGTAGCTGCATTTAATTTTAAATTGATTTCAATCTTTAATTAGGTATATAATGCATATTGTAATACTTAAATTACTAAAACGTTAATTCAGTATTTACTATTTATTCTAAAAAGAAAAAAGGCAGTATGCTTGTTCTAAAAAAAGGCACTATTACATAAGAAAATATATTACTAATGTGCTTAGTAGCAATAAAAATAAGTACATATTTTTTTAGTATGATAAATAAAAAAAATCATTAATTTTCAATATTTCTATAAATTACGAATTGAAAAATACATTTAAATTACATGTTTTAATAATATCCTGCTTTTTCTCAAGAAATACAGTTATCATTTTTCTAAAGTCTTGGGTGCACATATTTTGAAGTACTGCGGTATGGAGAGATTTATTACAAAAAATAATTATGGCAACAATTAGAAGTAAATTTTACTATATTTTAAAAGGTAGGGTGCATTTTGTTAATTTTATAAGGGGCAAAGTGTGGCAACCTTAACAAATAGCCAAAATGAAACAGTAATCAACAGAATTAATAAAAACTGCAAGTAAATAATTTCATTAGTGGCTTAAACAACATAACTAACAAATATTATTGGCAGATCGTTTTGCATTTGTAGTAAGAAAAATTACTGCTAATTGCATAAATCATAACTTTCACAATGTATGTGCATGCTAATATATTTATGTGTATATATGTGTGTGAAAAAGAGATTTAAATCAATTTTGAATTAAATCAATGATTTTTTTAAATTGCTAATTAAAATCACGATTTGATCGCTAACTTAAATCAACTGGTTAAAATAGTTGACACCAAAAAGTAAAAACCAAATAAATGTGATAAAATTAAGAAATTGGTTTGTAAACTTGTTTTATTAGACCTAAATTCGAAAAAAATCTCGAAAAATTAAAAAAATATATTGATCAAAAACTAATGAATTTTACCTGCGGTTATATGCATTACTGTAATTTTTGTACACTGTTTACCTTTTCTTTTCTTTTCTTTTTTCTTGGGTTAATCATATTATTTTCTGATTGCATATCGTATAGATATTTTAAAATTCCTCTCATTAAAATCATTCGCAAAATAAAATAATAAAAAATTCTAGAATAAAAAAATGAATAGATAATAGAATTATGACATTTTAGCCTCATTCCTTCAATTATATGGATTATTCATAGATTTTTATTCATTTCAACAAAATGATTGTAATTTAAAAAAAAGCAAACAGAAAAAATATTTTTTCATACCCTTTTTTCATCTACGTATTTCTTTATTTTTTCACGTAATTCTTAGCATTAATTGTAGAAAAAAATATTCCAATACAAATTACAAAAGCAATGGCATGAATCTTTTACACATGTCAAAAGCATTTGTAAACTTTCTTGGACATATTTAATCTGAAGTACAGAATATTGAGAGACTCTTGTAATATTTTTTGCTTAAGTTTTTAAACTTTTACGCAGTATACGTACATAAACGGCTATTTTTACAAAGAAAATGTTCTCGTTCTCTGTGTATTCCAAAGGTCAACAAATGAACTATACTGTCTGTAATTTAAAAATCGTCTACGTTTTTCTTTATTGCACATAACATATGCGCAAGTAAAAATTGTAAAGCAAACAATGCATATATTACTAAACTTTTAAGATTATCACCTCCAAAATCAAAGCAGCAGGCTTAAGATTTTTTTTTCTTTTGAAACCGCAGACGTAATTGTCGCAGAAGTGCGTTTTGTTAAAGACAGCTGATCATTAACAAAAAATCACAGTAAAGATAAATTGGCATATGTATACCTGAAACATTTTTACACTCTTCTATTTTTACAAGAAGAAAATACTGGATTCGTGAAAATATTCGAATTCCTGTTTTTAAAAGATTTTATACGTTTTATGAGATCAAAAATACAAAAAAAAAAATAAAAAAAAATAAACATATTTTTACAAAATGTTTGTTTGTAAGTCTGTGACTCTGTCTGTCTCTATGTGATATAAATTTTGTGGGCTCTTTATCTCAAGAACTGATGCATGGAATCTGATAAAAAAATTATTCAGATGGTACTTGATATAAATTGATACTGATTAGTTTTTGCTGGAAATCACTCAACAAGAGAAGCTGCTATGCTGCATTTTTCACGAATAACGCAACAGCTATATATCTCAAAAACTAACGCACGGATTTCTATGAAAAATCAGATTCAGTTATTCCTAGATATGAATTGATGCTGTTTACATTTTGGAGCAAATCACTCATCAAGGGGGGTTGCTATTCTGCATTTTTCACGATCTTTGTAATAGTTCTATCTCAAGAGCCCATGCACGGAATTTAATAAAAATTTATATTCAGTGATCCATGATATAGATTGATACTGATTAGTTTTTGGTGTAAATCGTTCAATAGATGGCGCTGATGTGCTGCATTCTTACGACTTACGCAACAGCTCTATCTGAATAACTAATGCAGAGATTTCTGTGAAACTTCAGATTCAGTTAATCCTTGACATGAATTGATGTTTTTTACATTTTGCTGTAAATCGCTAAACAGGTGGCACTTATATGCTGCATTTTTCACGATATCCACAATAGCAAGAATTAATGCATGGATTTTGATCAAAATTCATATACAATAAATCATGATATGAACTAGTTCTGTTTAAATTTTGGTGTCAATCGCTCAACAGGTGACGCTGCTATACTGATTTTTTCCCGATCCCTGCAATAGCTCTATCTCAAGAAGTATTACACGAATTATTTCATCAAACTTCAGATTCAGTTATAGCTTGATTATTGCTGTTTATGTTTTGGTATAAATTGTTCAAAAAGTGGCGCTTTTATATTGCAATTTTCCTGTTATTCACAATAGTCCTAGTTTAAGAACTAATGCACGGAATTGCATGCCTTTCGAATCCTCAAAAGGATCATAGATTGTCATTTAATTTTGGCACTGATTTAGGAATTTTAAGTATTAACATGCATGAAACAGAAGAAAATTTTGAGATTGCCACATCCGACTTGTTTAATTATATGAAATTCATATAATTGAAAATCATTCTGTTTTGTGCATGAATTAATTACATTTTATTTACATCAAAATATTTTTTTTCTTAGAGGTACAGAGAGCGAATCAGGCACGGGAGATGAAATTTTCAAACCTTCTTTGGGATTTGGGAGGAAGAGTGTTGGGGAAGGTGAGGAGAGTACATTTTGATTTTATTTGAACTTTATACATACACGTGCATATATATGTATGTCTATTTGTGTCTTAGAAATATGATTCTACATGTCAATAATTATTTTATAACAAGCTGGAAATTGCACGTCAAGCTTAGTAAATGAGATGCGTTCGTGCTATTAAAAATATTCAGATTTTGGTGTACTGTATATAGTATTTCGGATACAATATAGTGACCGATATTTTCCGTGTGTCCCTGTAAATACTATCTGCTTTCTATTATACAGGAAGTAACTTGTAATAAACCTTAAGAACGTATATCAATTTCATAAAATGTAAAATAGTTTAATAGTATTAAAACGCGGCCCAAACAGTATTTCCTCCTTTAATATTATGTAATAGAACATTTGTGTATGGCCCTGTAAATTAATAAGGTAGATAATGTAAGTATTATTACTTTGTTACCATGAAATTCTTAAAGTTATCAAACAAATGTTGAAATTTTATTTCTAATAACGTTGAATTGCAATTAAAAAAAATATGGTGGATTTTTTCTTTTTTTTTTTGGGGGGGGGGGGAGGGCGGGGAGTGTGACACTATTGTAGGTAAGGGTGACACCATTTATATCGTCAGCTAGAGGTCTGCACGGGCCGAAATTTTCAGGCCCGAGCCCGGCCCGAAAGTTAAAATTTCGGCCCGGGCCGGCCCGAATGAAACAAGTATTGGCCCGACCCGGAGCGGCCCGAGCTCGGCCCGGTCCGGAAAAAAGTTAAAAATTAGGCCCGAACCCGGCCCGGCTCGAGTGAATTTCTACAGAACATTGATCTTTACTCTTATGGAAGAGTTCTGATCAAAAAAATTATATTAGTCTTTTTTTTCCATGTTTATAATCTCCATTTATGCAGAAGTGCCGTAGGCTGCGATATTTACGCTTTTAAATGAATCTTTGTTTGTTGTATGTAAATGTTTCAGTTATCACTAGTATTATTAATCCATATTCCATGTAATGGAGACAAAAAATCTAAAAAGTGGTATATGGTAAAATTTCCAAAGACGAAATCGCTTTGGAACGAAAAAAATACGTTCCCTTCTTAACAGATGTAAATGTTTAATATATTTTTTTCTCCCGTATTCTTGTATTCATTTTGCATGGATGAACATTTTAAAAGAAACTTGCAGTTTTCAGTTAAAAAAAAAAATCCGTCATAATCATGTTTTTTTATGTGTTTAATTCTATTTTAAAACGCCTAGTAATCTACGATTCTTTAAAAGGAATAAATTCTAATGTTTAATTGTAGAATAATGACGGCTTAAAAGTAAATGCCTTTTTTGCAAAAATTTTATTACTGATTTATAAAGAGTCGAGAAAAGGATTTTCATATAGGAAGATTCAATAGGAACTGATTATTTTGGTCCGTGAAAACTAGAAAGAATGGAATCAGTCTCGGCTTCGTACGAAAAAAAAAAGTTAGGCCCGGCCCGATACTCCAGCAAAAAAATTAAGGCCCGAGCCCGGCCCGAAAAGATTAGTGACTAGGCAAGGCCCGGCCCGGCCCGAGTCTTCAGAAGTAAGGCCCGAGCCCGGCCCGGCCCGAATGCCATTATTAGAAATCGGCCCGAACCCGGCCCGTGCACACCTCTATCGTCAGCCAAGCCCGGATGCGTGCATATTTCTTCTTTGGCCAAAACTTTTTATTTTCTTATAAAATAAAATATGATTAATTCATCAACCACATAGGATCTTAGAACTTTTTAAAAATAGCATTCGAAACACCTGCGGATACTTTTAAGCTTGCACCTTTTAATAAGCAGGTGAAAAGCATCTTATATACGAGCATGTTTATTTAATTTGACTTCACTTCATGAATCAGCCATGGTCGATAATTGTAAACAATAAAGTTCATTCATAGCATTAAATAAAGTGTTTTCTCATCTGAACAGAAACAGCTCAAATCAACAAGTCATGTTAAAAATTTCCAACGGAAGAAAGAAGATTTGTGGAATTCATATAGTTTCGGCCGAATTTCGGTCTGGCCGAATTTTCAACAGCATTTTTGGCAATAACGAATTTTCGTCGAAACTCAAATTTTGGGCCAAAAACGAAAACGGAACCAAATTTTCGGCGAAACTTCAATTTTGGGCCGAAAACGAAAACAAAACCGAATTTTGTTCGAAAACGAATTTTAGGCGAAACTCAGATTTTGGACCTAAAGTGAAAACGAAACCGAATTTTCGAACATTCTCTTCTTGTAATTATGTGTAACACGCGTAGTTCCAGTCATTTTTCAACATTTACACATTTGTTTGAGTTTATAAAGAGATAGCAAATTGCACATTTGATTTCACAAGTTAGATGCACATAAAAACAGGTAAATTTTTGTTCAAAATGTGTAAATTTTATGACAAGTATGCATTTAAAAAAAATTACACACTTATCTGTGTATATATAATAATGTTAAATTTAGAATAACTCACAAATTCGTGTAAATTATGGCACTTTTTAACATTTACACACTTGTCTGAGTTTTTCAAGTGATAACAAATTACACACTTACTTTCATAAGATAAATACACATAAAAATAGGTAAATTTCAGAGAAAAAATGTGTAAATTTTACTACAAGTGTGTAATTTTAGGAATTTACACATATCCATGGGTAAAATCAGCCAATTTACGCATTTCTTTGTTAGAGTGTATATTCAAAGAAACCCTTTTATAATGCAATATTTACTAAGAAAATGCGTTTTTTTTTTTTTTTTTTTTTTTTTTTTTTTTGCCTTTTCTACCAAGGAAAAGGTAATATTAGACAGGAATTTCAATCGAAAAAAATAACAATTTTCACATAAATAAAATCTCTATATTGTTACTCATTTCGCTCATTAACCGTTTTCGGAAAAGAATCCATGAATTTGAGTTTGTAGCTTATGATATTTGTAGTAAGGGTATTTGTAGAACACACAGAATATGGGGGAATAGGATTTGGGAGTTTTGCATCCGTTTTATGTTTTTTTTCTTCTCCTAAACCCAGCAATATAAGGTCTTTTAGTTGTGTAACTGCAACAAAGATACTTATTCAAGCCATCAAAATAAATCAAGAGAGTTTAATTTGATTCTATTCAACGATAGATCTTTATAATAATAAGTTTAGTTTTTTCTATTTACATTTTTTTCTCAAAGCGCTCTTAGCAATAGTTTGAAAACAAAACTTTGCGCTCTTGTTGGGAAACTCTGGTTGGGAAAGTCTATTTAGATTCAATTTAAATTACGTAATAGCCTGCCTATTGTTAATATCTTTAAAATAAAAGAAATCTATAAATTTAAAAATATTGTTCGTAATTCTGAAAATGTAAAAATAGATAATATTGATAGTATCGTTAATAGAGCATTTTTCAGCAACATTGCTTCTGATGTGAATTCTAAAACGGCAATATCGACATTGTTATTGGTTCAACTATGGATGTTTAAAAAAAACTCCAACATACATATTACTTTCTTGGGAAATTTTCTTTACAAGTTTATTGTACTTCTATGCGTCTTGTGAGATTATTTGTTCAACAATTAAACATCAGAGTAAAGTTTCCTCTTTATATAATCTTTATAAGAAGATATTGTTGGTAATTCTCAAAAAGTAAAAAAAATATATATATAATATTGATAGTATAGGTTAATATCGCTTTTTTAGTAACATAACTGTTGATTTGGATTCTAAAACTGAAATATCTACATTGTTATTAGCAGAACTATGGATGATCATAGTTAACTTCAACATACATCTTACCTTGATTGGGAAATTTCCTTTAAAAATTTATTGTATATTTCTACGCCTGTTTAATTTTTTTTTTCAACATTTCAACATCAAGCAAAGCATTCTCTTTTTAACACGCTTTTATTACTTTCACCTGTATGTGAGTTTGTGGGTTTGTAACTCTCCTTATTATCTAAAGATTTTCCTTATTATCTAAAGATTTTCTCAAGAAATTTTGATTAAAAATTGCATTCTATGGTTTTCGGGCACGAGAAAATCATTGGACTAGGTTACATGTTCGAGAAAAAATTTTAATGGGTCATATTGGGTCATTAAGGGTCTGGGTCAAGCTATTTATATTTAAAGAACGGCGTGATCGATTATAACGAAATTTTGTATGTAACAGTTTTTTGGCACGAGAAAACTATCGGGCTGGGTCACATGTTCGAAAAATTTCGATTAGTGGGTCATTTTTGGGTCATTATGGGTCAAGCCATTTTTATCTAAAAAACGGCTCTAACGATTTTGACCAAATTTTATATTTTATCGTTTTGGATTACAAGAAGACTATTGGGTTAGGTAACATGTTCAAGAAAATTAGGTTAGTGGGTCATTTTTGGGGTCATTGTGGGTCATGCTATTTTTATCTAAAGATTTTCTCACGCAGTTTTGACTAAAAATTGCATTCTATGGTTTTCGGGCACGAGAAAAATATTGGGCTAGGTTACATGTTCGAGAAAAAAAATTAACGGGTCATATTGGGTCATTAAGGGTCTGGGTCAAGCTATTTTTATTTAAAGAACGGCGTGATCGATTATAACGAAATTTTGTATGTAACAGTTTTTTGGCACGAGAAAACTATCGGGCTGGGTCACATGTTCGAAAAATTTCGATTAGTGGGTCATTTTTGGGTCATTATGGGTCAAGCCATTTTTATCTAAAAAACGGCTCTAACGAATTTGACCAAATTTTACATTTTATCGTTTTGGATTACTAGAAGACCATTGGGTTAGGTAACATGTTCAAGAAAATTCGGTTAGTGGGTCATTTTTGGGTCATTGTGGGTCATGCTATTTTTATCTAAAGATTTTCTCACGCAGTTTTGACTAAAAATTGCATTCTATGGTTTTCGGGCACGAGAAAAATATTGGGCTAGGTTACATGTTCGAGAAAAAATTTTAATGGGTCATATTGGGTCATTAAGGGTCTGGGTCAAGCTATTTATATTTAAAGAACAGTGTGATCGATTATAACGAAATTTTGTATGAACAGTTTTTTGACACGAGGAAACTAATTCGCTAAATCACATGTTTGAGAGATTTCGACTATAATGATCATTTGTGGGTCATGATAGGCCATAATGGATCATGTCAAGCTACATCTAAAGAACAGGTGGATCGATTTTAACGAAATTTTGTATATAACATTTTTTTGGCACAAGAAAATTATTGGGCTAGGTCACACTTTCAAGAAATTTCGATTAATGGGCCATAAAGGGTCTGGGTCAAGCTATTTATATTTAAAAAACGGCTGGATCGTTTTTAACGAAATTTTGTATGTAACAATTTTTAGACACGAGGAAACTAATGGGCTAAATCACATGTTCGAGAGATTTTGATTATAAGGGTCATTTGTGGGTCATTGATGGGTCATGCTAATTTTATGTAGAAAATGTCTCTCACCATTTTGACTATATTTTGTATTATGATATTCTCGGGCAAGAGAAAGCCATTGGACCAGGAGACATGCTCGCGAAAATTCGATTAATGGGTCATTTTGGGTCATAATGGGTTAGGGTTATTCTAATTATATATAACAACGATTCAATCAATTTTACCTAAATTTTGTAACGAAACGTCTTTTGTCACGAGAAGACTATTGGGCAGAGTCGCAAGTTAAACAAAATTATATTAGTGGGCCATTTCGCTTTATTGATGAATGCTGTCAAGCTAATTTTATCTAAGAAACGGCTTAAAGGATTTTGATTCAACTTTATATTCTACTGTTTTTGATTACCTGGAGACCTTTGAGCTAAGTCACATGTTTGATCAAATTTGATTAATGGGTCATTTTGTTTAATACGGGTCAGGGTCATGAGAAAATGGCAGCAACCAATAAGTTAGCAATATTTCACAAAATATTGGCGACATTTGGCTGAAAAAATTCACTATTAAGATTACGAAAGCCACAACATGTATTTGGTGCCAAATGAAAGAATGTCTTCAAATTTGGCTATATCTGGCAAAAAACGTTGTCTTTCATAATGTGAAGAATTTTTTTTATACATTCTTAATAGGATTCGAGATGAATGGTTAAATTAACCAGAGTCGACCAAAAAAAGTGATTTGGATCGATGTCCTTTTGTTGTAAATTTTAAAATAAATATAGTTTAAATAAATATAGTTTAAAAAAACTAAAAAACACGTTTTTTAAGTATATCAAACTAAAAAGTGAAAAAAAATTCGTAGTATAAGCTGAAAACAAAAATAGATGAAATAAATATAGTTTAAAAAAACTAAAAACCACGCTTTTAAAGTAATCAAACTAAAAAGTGAAAAATAAATATAGTTTTAAAAAACCAAAAAACACGCTTTTTAAGTATATCAAACTAAAAAGTGAAAAATAATTCGTACTATAAGCTGAAAACGAAAATAGATGAAAAATACTATTTTACTATAAAATCATTGTTATTATAGATATCAATTAATAAGCAATAAATAAAATTATCGTGGAAAAAAGCGTGGGGTGCTTCTTGAGAACTGATAGATGGAGCATGGTAGATGGAGCGCCCCACGCTTTTTTTCCACGATAATTTTATTTATTGCTTATTAATTGATATCTATAATAACAATGATTTTATAGTAAAATAGTATTTTTCATCTATTTTCGTTTTCAGCTTATAGTACGAATTATTTTTCACTTTTTAGTTTGATATACTTAAAAAGCGTGTTTTTTGGTTTTTTAAAACTATATTTATTATGTTCGTGACTTTGATCCTACAAACACCTTGAGATGGTATTAGATGTAGAAAATTCCAACATTTACTTGGAGTAGAGTAGATTACTTATAACATTTTTTTTTGTAGATTTTGAAGTTTTATTCATCTTTTTACACGAGACAGCTCGATTTTATATAATACAACTTGCAGCCTTCTCCCGCTACGTTGGATGGTTTCTTTAAAAGAATCTTATAAAACAAACTGCATCTAGTAAAGATTAAAAACTTAATATCTAATCAACTCTTCACTGTACGATTTTTTTTTTATGTAAAAAATATTTTGATTACTTTAGGCAGCCACAAATGCAGAAAAAATAATTAAAAAATTCTGACGTAAGATATTTTTTAATATGGATTTTTGTAGTATATGCCATATGTTTCCCAAAGCACACAATCAGATATTTACATTTTTGTAAAAAATGTGGCATGAAGCTCAAAATTCGTTGTGTTATATACAAAAAGAGTATAATATGTGGTATTTTTTTGCAGGTATTTAACCCTTTGTGGGACAAACAGTTGTTTTTCTGTAATGTTGAATTCACACAGAATATTCGAAGAAAAATTATTTTAAAATAAAAAAATCAATTCAGAGTTTTTTTTTTACTCCAATGTTAGAAATATAAAATTTAATTAAAAGCTTTTGCTGAGAATCTGGATTCAAATCAGGTGGTATATAATATATCCCACTGCCATGATATACTCTATTAGAGACCGTAATTCAAAAAGTTTATCATGGCTTTTCATGCTTTTAGGAATTTCTTTAGTATTGACATTAAAATGTGAAAATTGTCGGATTTTTTTCAAATTATTTGACAGACATTGTCTCTTTAATTGTTTGGTTACCTAAAATATCACTCCATTAATATCCGTAATGGAAACTTGTGAAGGTTGAAAAAGATCCTTTTGTATGCTGTATCTACGAGTCTCTTCTGAAATAAGATTCAAAAGTTTAGGGTTAAAAAAAAGGGGAAAAATGATGAGGAGTCTCCAGAACCATAACTTCAGCACTTAAAGAATTACTTTCTCTATATTTTATTTGCGCTTCAGGAATTTGTCTTTCCTTTGTGACTTTTTTCTGTCGACACTGGGTCCAGCGGGGATACCTGCAGCATCTGAAAGAATAAACAATCTTTCTCTAAATTGATGCTATATATATATCCAGTGTTGAATTTTGAGTGCCCGGGGGGTGCATTCGTCAATTACATTTACATTTACACTGGTGTCCAAAATTTAAGCATAATTGGTAATTAAGTAATTATTTTTAAGTAATGAAAGAAATATGAATCGGAATGTGCTGAAACTCGAAGTGTGTAAACAAAATAGTACGCGTCACATATTTTCGCGAAGAGTTTTCTCCGAAATCGAACAGGGGACCGTCAACAAATTGAAAAAGAACGAAGATCTTTTGAATAACCCTGTCAAAACTAATGTAGCAAAAGCGTTCAAACTGCACATTATGATTAATTGGCTTATTGTAATGTACTGTGTTAATTTTTACAAGGATAGCATGTATACTCGTAGAGAAATTAAGGTTTTTATAAAAACAGTCCTAAATTTTTCCAAGTTTTTTGCTTATAATTTGCAGAGTTCTTATTATAAAAAAATGTTCTTTTCTGAAAATATGACAAACATCATTGTACAGAATACCCTGTCATCAGAATTTAAAAATAATAAAAATAGTATGAAAAATGAGTATGTTTAGTAAATAATTTTTCATTGCGCATGCGTCAACGATATCAAAATGTCATTTACATATTGTGTTAGCTAAATGTATAGAGCAACTTCTGTAAAAGTTTCAAAAACATAGCTTGAAAATTCTGAAAATGGGAGCCTATAGAATCAACTCAAAATGCGTTATTCCTAAAGGAAGCAAAAAAATCAGGGGTTTTACCTAAATATAGTTGTACGTGCAATATTGTGTAGGCACTAAACAATGGAATATGGATACATACCCTCATCTTTTTGCTTCATTTGGTGAATGAAGGATTTTGATCTCATTCTATCAACGATAATTTTCAGAATTTTTAAGCTATGTTTTTGAGACTTTCACAAAAGTTGCCCTATACATTTAACTAACATAATATGCAAATGAAAATTTTATAGCGCTCACGCATGCGCAGTAAAAAAGTATTTAGTAAACCTGCTCATTTGTCATAAAATTTTTATTATTTTTTAATTCTGACGACAGGGTATTGTGTACAATGATGTTTGTCATTTTTTTCAAAAAAGAACACTATTTTATATTAAGAACTCTGCAAATTATAAGCAAAAAACTTAGGACTGTTTTTATAAAAACCTTAATTTCTCTACGAGTATACATGCTATCCTTGTAAAAATTAACACAGTACATTACAATAAGCCAATTAATCATAATGTGCAGTTTGAACGCTTTTGCTACATTAGTTTTGACAGGGTTATCCAAAAGATCTTCGTTCTTTTTCAATTTGTTGACGGTCCCCTGTTCGATTTCGGGGAAAACTCTTCGCGAAAATATGTGACGCGTACTATTTTGTTTACACACCTGGAGTTTCAGCACATTCCGATTCATATTTCTTTCATTACTTAAAAATAATTACTTAATTACCAATTATGCTTAAATTTTGGACACCAGTGTACTACATATATAATTTGAAAATTTGTTTAAATTACCGGGTGTCCCAAAAATGAATGGATTTTAAAATTCAATAACTTGCAAACGGTGACAGCTATTTAAAAAATTTTGCAGCAGGGTTATTAGGATGAGCGAAGCGAATCCTCTACTAGGCCATTCAAATTACATTTTGTCGTACACTTTACAAAAAAACTATTAAATATTTTAACTTCAAATTAAACAAAAAAATAAATTATGATCTGTAGATTTGCACAATATAATTTTTTTTACAGTAAAACGTTAAAAAAATTATTATTTTAATTAATTTATTTTACATGCATTTCCAATGCGGACGCATTTTAGCAAATATATAAAAAATGAAACGCGTATATTTTCAGAAAAAAATATAAATCATGGAGTAAGTATTTATAGATAGAATCATGATTAATTTAATAAATAAAATATGTTTTCATCATTCCGCAAAATCGTTTGCACAGATGACACTTAAACATTTTAAAAGAAATGTATTATGGTTTTTTTTTTGTAAAGTGGCAACAAAAGAGTTGTAAACAAATAAAATTAATTTTTTAATTTGTCATATAAATGAAAAAATAAAAGAACTGCTTAAAGTTGTTGCCTCGATTCAAGCTCTTTATAAATGTACTAAAGCAAAGTTGGCCGATTCAGAAACGACAAATGGACTTTAATCATTTCTTACTTTATCATTTGGATTTAAAGTAATGTTACGTTCTTATTTGTGGACCGAAAAAGGTTTAGTGAACGGTACTTTGTAGCGCGTATTAAAAAAATCACAAGCCACCAGACTAGATATCGCGAATAATCATGGATAAATTTGAATACTACAGTAATTTAACTTATAAGAATTTGTGCGTACCAATTCCCCCAATAATTAAATTCTGTAAAAATGGAAGCATAAATTGCTCAAGAAAAGAATTTCCTTTGCAATCAGTTTTTGCAGTTATAATTCATAAATCCCAAGGTTTAACATTAGATAAAGCAGTAGTAGATATTGGGGATAAAGAGACACCAGTTTGCTTAACGCACGTAGCGTTGTCGAGAGTGAAACCGTTCAAGGTTTAGCATTTAATAGAAAATGTCCTTACGAGAGATTCTACAATATTAAATATTTTCATATGCTGGTATGCAGAAAAAAAGAAGAAATTAGAATGAAAAAAATTACATTTAATAGTTCTTATTATCAACGAGAGCAGATTTCAAATGTTTTTCCCAAAAAAAAAAAAAAAAAAAAAATATTTTGAAGAAATAACCTTTTTTTGAATGTATTATTCTAAAATTGCTATCAAAGATTATTTGATGTGATTACAAAGATTGAAAACATATATATTTCAAATCATTTGAGATAACACCAGAGGCTATTGGAAAATGTAAAAACATCTTTAAAACTTTTAGTTAAAAATTAAAAAATATTTTGTAAAATTTTGCTTCGAAAATATTTTATTTATACCAGTCTTATATCATAGATAAAAAATTCCTAGGAAATTCTTAATTATTTGGCTGAATTTACATTTCTAAATTTTCAATACGTCAAAACATAAGATAAAGTTTTTGCTTAATAAAGATGAAAAAATAATATAAAATAATAATGTTGCTTTCAAATATTTATCTTATGAAATAATGCTTCGCGAATCCAAACAAAACACGGCTTTTGCTAGTGTATAATGTTAGGAGTTTTTTTACCGTAATAGTTTAGTTCGAATTTCAAACAATAGGTGGCGCTGACTGCAATTGAAGGCCAGGTGATCAGTGCTGAGTGAGGCGTCGACCTGGCCTTTAATCGCCGTCAGCGCCACCTATTGTTTGAAATTCGAACTAAAATAAAAAATTACGGTATAAAAACTCCTGACATTATACATAACCCTCCTGCAAAAAAAATTTTAATAGCTGTCACCGTTTGCAAGTTATTGAATTTTAAAATCCATCAGTCATTTTTGGGACACCCGGTAGAAATTCAATCCTCCCCCGCCCCGCCCCTACCCTACCCCCACACACTCCTGGCACATAACAATGTCCATCCTACGCAAAAAGTCTAACTTCAATAATGTCAATATTCGATGTATTTCAATATTCTTTTATGTAATACTTTTAGATAAATTTAAAGTTACTTTAATATTTAATAAGAAAACATATTTCCCGCGGCAGTTGAATCCATTTCTTGGATCACATTTGTTGTTATTGTGGAGTCAACGTCTGATTCATATGAAGAAAATGTATTTTCAGTTCTATTTTTAGCTGGAATATATGTTGAATCTTCCAAGCTAACATCAGAAAGTCCAAAAGACTGATCATCATTATCAAATGCAAATAATATTGCATTGATTCAATCTTGCGTTAGCCCTTTGCGCACTATTTTTCTTTAGAATGGTTTATGAGCTTTATGCCCTATGTTCCTTATCTGCACAAACACAAAAACAAGATTTCAAGATGATATACTGAAATATTTTAATTTTAAGCAACCTTAATTACAAATATGTGATATACTCGAATGTCTAAAATATTATCTTGCAATTCTTTCAATATTTTTGTATGAAAAAATTGAAGATAATTCTACTGCTGTTTACGATACAGACTAATTTTTTTTTCAAATAAAAATTTTATAACTAATGAAGCACTGCCATCAAGTAAGAAAGAGTGGTAGAAAACTCTTTGTTTAAATATTCTAGAAGCGGCACAAAGCTCAGATAATCAAAATTTAAGATCCTTAGGAAAATATAAATATTTTATTGGTACGTTTCATATATGACACACCGTGCAGTGAAGGTTTAAATAGCCATAATCGTTGTCTTATACGTATAATCTCACATTATCCCGTTCAATAGACACATTGACAACTTAATAGACAAAATAGCTCTAAAATCACTAGTTTTAACTACTTTTTATTAGATTTGCAATCTTGACTTTCGCGCTTTTACCTATAACTGCTGCAGAGATATAGTGAAATGTCCTAAAAGTACGACTCCCCATTAAATCCTCTTAGGTGGGAATGTCTAAAATAGATAAAATACATGTTGATTTTAGTAAATACATGGAAACAAAAAACAGAGGGAATTAAAAGACAACAAACCAAAGGAAGGCTATAAGGAAGCCATATTAGTGGAAAAGTCATGTCACGGCGTACCCGGGTTGCAAAAAGTAGAAAAGGCGCGAATATGTATAAAAATATAAAGGAGTTTAAGTATCGAAAATTAGAATTTTTTGGCAATTAGTACCAAAATAACCAAAGAAATAAGACTTAAAAGCCCCCATTGAGGCAAAAACAGGAACTAAAAGGATGATGAATGGGATTAATATTTTTTTATTATTTTTCTACATTATTTAATTTCAGTTCCATAGTTTTCTATTATTAGAATACATTTTGCTTGAATACGTTAAACGTACCCCCAGGAGGGGCAAGGGAACTGCATAATATGAATAAGTGGTCACAGGGCTTACCCACGATATATTTTATGAAGGTTATTGGCTAAATTTAGAAAAATTCCCTACTCAGGGCAAAGTAGGGGGAGGGGCTCGGGAGGTGTATAACTTAAAATATTAGGCACTGAGCTTTACAATGACATTCCACATGATTGGTGTCGGCAAAAAAAATTTTAATATACCCTAGGGTTCCAACAATCATGCCCCGGAAAACACTCCCTCCCTCTCTCTCTTTAAAATGTTCACATTTTATGCATAATATTTATCAGAAGGCTCCGTAAAAATATCCGATTTAAAATAATAAAAACACTGCAATTTCAAAAAAGTTCGAAAATTGCCCCCGCCAGGGGGTCCAAATTGGACGGAGGAATGAAAGGTCCATAATCTGAAAGAGTGGTCCGATTGTTTTAAGTTGATATATCACATGACGGGTCCAAAAAAGTTTGAAATTTTTCGACCCCCACTTTACCCCCCCCCCGGGAAAATTTTTAAATCGCTAAAACGATGTTTAATTATTTTTATAATAGATTTATTTTCTGCAACTTCATGCTTTTACTTAAAACAGCCATGGAGATTTGCCAAATGTTCTGAACTTTTTGAACCCTTATTTCCCCTTATAGAGGGGAAATCGTAAAATTGCTGAAATATGTGTTTAATTATTTTTTAATAGATTTATAATCTGAAATTTCACGTTCCTACCTATAACGACTACTGAGGTATAGCAAGATGTTCAATAATTTTCGACCGCCCCCCCCCCCCCATTTAACCCCCTTAGGTGAGGAATTTTCAAGTGCCGCTTACATCTAAAGAAGTATATTTTCCCCAATTTTCATGCTTCTAGGTTCAGTAGTTTGAACTGTGTGTTGATTATCAGTCAGCCAGGACAAACTATTTTTTTTTATAAGTATAGATTTACTTTAAATATTACAATGTTACCTATAAGTAATAAAAATCCACCACCAGTAATCTTAATGATTTAAATATTTAATAATTGAATTCGCATGTAATTATGCTAAGATAGTAATTTTATGATCTTCAATATAGCATTTAAACAGCACACAGTTCATAATTTACAAAATATATACAGAAATTTTTACCAAGAAAATTATTGTTCAGATATCTAAATATGTAATGTATGTCGACTATATGTTATCAGTAACATTTTTCCATCGTTTTAAAGTAGACGGCATTTAGTATTTATATTTAAGTAAATCGAGAGCTATAATATATCCATAATTGTTAACTCTGACATTTCGTCTTCATATAACAGATATACGCATATCCATGTACACAAATAAAAATTGGCATAAATTTGAACTATATATAAGTATACAATCATTAAGAAAGATTAAATGACCATTAAAAATTTTTGACCCTTCGAACTTTACTGTCACTTTGTGACACTGATCTGTTAAAACAATAAAGAATGCCTTTTTGGCAAAAGACTTCTGTCAAACGAAAAGAAATTCTTTCATTACTTTATGCAAGTACAAATGTATTGGAAGAATTAGAAAACTACCAATGGCTTTGATGAGTTAAAAAATATGACATGCCGATTAAAAGTGACAAGTCACTTAGTTTTACTTTATTTCATTTATCTTTACTTTTGTAGAGATGCTGATAGATGAAGAAAAATCATTTCATAAATTAATGTTGAAAGAAATCACGACTGCAATGTTAGCAAAAATTTTTATTCGAAAGCAATATATAAACTGAATTTAAGAAAGATTTAAAACGCGTTCTACATTCGGACAGATGTATTTATTATTTTTTGTAACCAATGTAAATCTGTAGGCATTAAATAAAATCCTATAAGTATATTCTTTTAACATAATGCTGTAAAACTTTTTGTTTTAAAGCTCAACTTTTAATTTTTTTAAATATTTGTTAAATATGACATTTAAAAATTTAAAACACATTTTTAAAAATCTTGAATTTTGAAGTTTTCCATATTCAATTCTTGAATATACAGGGTGTTTCCAAACTCATGGTACAAACTTTAAGGGTAGGTAGAGCACACGGCAACAATCATTTATTGTATAGGAATATATGGGATCAAGTGACGCATTAAGGTAAAAACACCAGGGGACAATTAGGCCTCTTTTTTAATTTTCAAAATTTCTCATTTATACCAGAAAATTTTTATGCTATCCTTTCCTTGACATTTCGTAACTACTTAATAATAAAATTCTTCTTTGAAAATTTTTGGTATGAAATCGAAATTTTTTAATTGAAAATAGAAATAGAAATAGAAATTATTTGAAATAGAAATGGAATTTTTGATTGATTCCAGGCGGAAGAGGGCAGTAAATGACTAGTCGCCATTCAATACCATACATGCAAGTTGAAGATATCGCCATTTTTAATTGTACTGTCCTTCGTTGTGGAAGACTTTACATATGCCGAAAAAGACGACATGCATTTCATGTATGGTCGTGCAAATGGCTACGCCAGATATGCCCTACGAATGTATCAGGAGCAGTTTCCTCGCAGAAGAATGCCTGATCATAGAATGTTACAGAGCTTACACCATCAGCTTTCTGAAACAGGTTCTTTCCATTTCACCAGACAGGAAACTGGGCGAGACAGCGCTGTACGCAGTGCAAGCCTAGAAGAAATTATTTTGAATTTTGTGAGTGAAAGGCCCGAATCAAGTACAAGATCTGTTGCACAGAATTTAGGTGTAAGACCTTTTAGAGAATGTTAAATGAAAATTGATTTTATCCCTTTCATTTTCAAGGTGTACAAACTTTGAATTCTGAAGACAATCTTCTGCGGTTGAACATTTGCCAGTGGGTTTTGCAGCAACATGTATTGCAGCCAGACTTTACTGTTCATATTCTATTTACATATGAGGTAGTATTTACACGCGAGAGTGTATTTAATACGCACAATTTTCATCTTTGGGCAGCGAATAATCCACATGTAATGCGGTCAAATGCTTATCAACAACGATTTTCTGTGAATTTGTGGGAGGGTATTGTTAATAATTATTTCATTGGCTCATACTTTCTACCAAAGAGGCTGGATGACCGTTGTTACCTGATTTTTTGCAACAGGTTTTACCAGAACTGCTGCAAGATGTTCCGATCGCCATTCGCAACCGGATGTGGTTTCAACATGATGGAGCGCCCGCGTACTTCATAACTGATATACGCAGTTACCTGATACCACATTTGGGACGCGATGGATTGGGTGTGGGGGACCACTTCCTTGGCCACCGTGATCTCCCGATTTATAGAGCCTTGATTTATTTTTATGGGGATATCCGAAGAGTCTTATTTATGAGACTCCAGTTGACTCAGACGAAAATCTAGTATCTCGCATATCCGAAGCTGCTGCACGTGTACAGGAAATGCCTGACATCTTTAGAAGTGTACGCCGCCGTACGCTTGAAGCATGTATCAGCCTTGGTGGGCACTATTTTGAACACTTTTTGTAATACTATTGTATGCATTATTATTTACTTGTAAACTGCTTTGTAAATAAACATTTTATCTTTTTTATTCACTTATTTCGTTTGATAAGTTTGCCAGTTTTGCGCTTTTTTTTAATTCAAGAATTTCGATTTCATACCAAAAATTTCCAAAGACGAATTTTACTATTAAGTAATTTTGAAATGTCAAGAAAAAAATAATAATTTTCTGGTATGAATGAGAAATTTTGAAAATTAAAAAAGGGCCTAATTGCCCCCTGGTGTTTTTACCTTAATGCGTCACTTGGACACATACATTCCTATACAATAAATGATTGTTACTGTGTGCTCTACCTACCCTTAAAGTTTGTACCATGAGTTTAGAAGCACCCTGTATATGCAACTTACGTAATTTTAATTTTTCCTCCATTTTTTTTTATCATACACAATAATAATAGTAATAAATCCTCATTTTTCATTTAGACTTTATGCACAATTATATATATTAAACACTAATGTAGTATGTAGTATTAAGAAAACGGTTACTTTTTTGCCGATATCACGTATTTTTTTTTTTTTAATCTAATATATATAAAAATAAAATTTTGTAACTCTGTCCCTCTTTTTTAAAAATATACACAATTAAGAAGCTAGGATAATGTGTAATTTTAGTTTCAGGCGTATTGAAATATTGCGGTTGTTAAAAAAAGCAATTTTGATTCTTAATAAATTATTGTTCATTATTAACTAATAAAAAAAAAAAAAGTTAACAGCTATTTCCTAAGATTTACTATTTTTTATTTCCATAAATTCTAAACACACAATAAACATAGCAATTAATTAAGAGTCATTCCGGCAGTACCAGGAGGAAGAGGTAGCTTTCATAAACCTTATTTATTTATTTATTTATTTTAAATTAAGTTATATTACACTATATTGCCATTGATTATGGGACACTTGCGATTTTAGACATTTTACTAAATATCTAGAAAAATACATGAGGAATCATCTCGAAACTCTTAGTGTATAAATATAATAGTATACGTCATACATCTCCGCGAAGATTTTTTACCGAAACGCCACAGGGGATCGTCAACAAATTAAAAAAGAATGAATATCTTTTGAATAACCCTGTCAAAACTAATGTAGCAAAAGCGCTCAAACTCTAGATTATGATTGAATGCCTTATTGTAATACACTGTGTTCATTTTTATGCAAATAGCATGCACACTCGCAGAGTAATTAAGGTTTTTATAAAAATGGTCCCAAATTTTTCCAATTTTTTCCATTATAATTTTCAGAGTTCTTAATATAAAATAATATTTTTTTCAGAAAATATGACAAACAACATTGCACACAATACCCTGTAATCAGAATTAAAAAATAATAAAAATTGTATGAAAAATGAGTAGGTTTACTATATAATTTTTTACTGCGCATGCGTCAAAGATATCAAAATTTCATTTGCATATTATGTCAGCTAAATGTATAGAGCAACTTTTGTAAAAGTCTCAAAATCATAGCTTGAAAATTCTGAAAGTAATCGTCTATAGAAAAAGGACAAAATCCGTTGTTTTCAAAATGAAGCAAAAAAATGTGGGATTTTATCCAAATGCAGTAGTACATCCCATATTGTGTATTCTATATTGACACTAATCAATGAATATATGGATACAACCCCTCTTGTTTTTGCTTCATTTTGAGAATAACGGATTTTCGACTTATTCAATTGACGATTATTGTCAGAATTTTCAAGTTATGATTTTGTGACTTTCACAAAAGTTGCTCTATATATTTAGCTAACATAATATGCAAATGAAATTTTGATATTGTTGACGCATGCGTAGTAAAAAATTATTTAGTAAATCAACCCATTTTTTATACAATTTTCATTATTTTTTAATTCTGATTACAGGGTACTGTGTGCAATGTTGTTTGTCATATTTTCTAAAAAAAATAATATTTTATATTAAGAACTCTGAAAATTATAAGGAAAAAACTTGGAAAAATTTGGGATCATTTTTATAAAAACCTTAATTACTCTGCGAGTATGCATGCTATTTGCATAAAAATGAACAAGGCTTATTACAATAAGGCATTCAATCACAATCTAGAGTTTGAGCGCTTTTGCTACATTAGTTTTGACAGGGTTATTCAAAAGATATTCATTCTTTTTTAATTTGTTGACGGTCCCCTTTGGAGTTTCGGGGAAAAATCTTCACGGAGATGTATGACTTATACTATTATATTTATACACTAAGAGTTTCGAGATGATTCCTTATGTATTTTTCTAGATATTTAGTAAAATGTCTAAAATCGCAAGTGTCCCATAATCAATGGCAATATAGTGTATTCGAACATACAAAGCTCAAGTTAGTGGAGCCTGATTTTGTAAGATTGAATACTTATTTTTGTCAATACTGACTACTAATGGGAATTTTTAGAAATTAGTCATATTTTATTCAAGCTGGTTTTATATTAAACGATTTATAATGTCGCCAAATTCCACGATATCATGAAATGCATGCCATTTTAAAGCAATATGATGGATAAAACAAACCAATCAGTTTGTTCGAAATCTTAATTCGTGTGCATATGCACACTAACATCGAAATCGATTAATATATACGAGTGCTGTTGGCAAATTGATTTTTAAAAAATGTCACCCACATTAGAAATTTAAACTGCTATATCTCAGGAGTTTTTTAAGTTAAAAGAAAAAATACTCCAGAATTCATGTATGATCAAACACTTCAGAAAGAACCTTTTTTCAATTTCTAATTTTTTGTTTGTACATCATAGTACATTTAAAAGATTTTTAACAAATTTAAATGGCCGCCATTTTGAAACAAGGCGGTGTATGAAGTTAGCTAATAAACTCGGTCAAGACATTGGTATCTACTTTGTACACATGGAGTTATATCCAAATCGGTTTGTGCTTATTATGGTGTGACAAAATTCAGACCATTTCAAAA
This sequence comes from Maratus speculifer, assembly GCA_964019185.1. NCBI lineage: Eukaryota > Metazoa > Arthropoda > Arachnida > Araneae > Salticidae > Maratus > Maratus speculifer. Next base: position 247,358,905 of record OZ025293.1, on the reverse strand, counting down.
TGTCAACCACACTAGAAATTGAAAGTACTATAACTTAACCTTTCTTTAAGATATAGATGAAACAAAAAAATGCTCTGAAATCTTTATATCAAGGTCAAACACACAAAGAAAAAATCTTTTTCAATTTCTTACTCTTTTGTACCTAATTGTAAAATTTAAATAAATTAATATTTCGCCATTTTGAAATAAGATGGCTGATGAAACTTGTCAACGAACCCGATCCAGGCATCGGTATGTACTATGTATACATCAAATTACCTACAAATAAGTTTAAAAATACGCGTGTTATCATTTGACAAAAATCAGATCATATTAAAATATGAGCAACACTGGAAATTCAAAGTTCTATAACTCAGCTATTTTTTAAGATACAAACGAAACAAAATATGCTCTGTAATCTTTGTATAAAGGTCAAATGCATAAAAGAAAAATCTTTTACAATTTCTCATTTTTTTTGTACGTAATTTTAAATGAAATTTTTTTTTAATTTAAATGGCCGCCATTTTGAAAGAAGAAGGAGGATGAATCTGGCTAACGAACTCGGTCCAGGTCTCAGTATTTACTATGTAAACACCAAGTTACATCCAAATCGGTTCATAAATACGCGTGTTATCACGTGACAAATATCAGATCGTTTCAAAATGTCAGCCACACTAGAAATTCAAAGTGCTGTAACTCATTCATTTTTTAAGATATAAACGAAATAAAAATTACTCTGGAATCTTTGTTTTAAAGTCTAACACATAAAAGAAAAGTATTTTTAACTTTTTAATTTTTTCGCACTTGATTTTAAATTTTTAATTAAAAAAATTTAAATGGCTGCCAAGATGGCAGATGATGCTGGCCAACGAACTCGGTCAAGACATTTGTATTGACTATGTACACACCAAGTTTCATTCAGATCGGCTCATAAATACGATAGTTATAACATGACAAAAATCAGATATATATATGAACAATTATGTATCCGGTTAATTTACAGGGTGATCCAAAAGTCAGGGCGAACTTTAAAAATGAATAATTCGAAAACGAATCAAGATACAAAGATAAGGTTTGCACCAAACGGATGTAAAAGAAACCGGGTTTTGTGTGGCAAAGAAAAAAACAGTTTTGTTTGTGACCAACTGGTGGTGCTATAGTGATTTATTGCACCAAAAGATGATTTACAAATGAAAAAAAATGTTGAAAACTTACAAATCAGCTTAATTACAGTTAATTAGTACTACAGTAAATGTTCAATGTACTGTCCAACATTCAGAAGTACAGCTGTGGGACGAGGCACCTCACCGTTCACAGCATAGAGTAGCATTACTTGCGTTATGGCAGACACATTTTGGCGGATGGCATCTTTCAGTGCTGCTAGTGATGCCGGTTGGTCGCGTTACACTTTTGATTTCAATAATCCCTAGAGTCAAAAGTCCCAGGATCTCAGATCGGAAGATCTTGGAGGCCATGCGTGATTAAAGTAGCGACTGATAATGTGATCCTCTCTCAAATATGGAGCGTCGCAGACGTTATACAGGCAGGTCAATGTGAGGTGGTACTCTATCTTGCATAAGGGTGACTGTTTTGAGTGCCTGTCGCGCTTGCAATTCAGAAATCTGTTAGCGCCATTTGTTGGTCGCCTATAGAACTATTTTTTCGCAGCTACACAAAACCCGGTTTCTTTTCCATCCGTTTGATGCAAACCGTATCTTTGTATCTTGATTCTTTTTCGAATTAGTCGTTTTTAAAGTTCGCCCTGACTTTTGGATCACCCACTATATATTACAATATATGAACCATTGAATTTAATAACTTATAGCACTTTGAACATGGAGGGAAAAAATAAATAATTAAAATGAATACAAATGGAATTTGTAGAACCAAAGCTGAATCTTCAGGCCCCAAATACTTTGGAACTGCAAATGAAGTGTGTGGTTTCATTTTCGTATTTGCAATGAAAAAGCAAAATAATATGAATTTGGGGCTATCAACACACATAAAACCAATATTAAATGAAGAAAAACATAAAAAACAAGGCACATCAAAATTACTTAATTGGATAGCAAAATGAAAAGGGAAAAAATAAAACTAATTATCGTCAACATGATAATAATAAATTAATTAATTAATTAAAAACGGAGTAATGTGATAACAGAAAAAATAAAACCATACAACAAGGTTTACCCTATTAAGTTTTAAAACAAAATCATTTAATTTGACTATGCTAAGCTAAATTTCACAATATCTTAATATAGGATGATTTAAGATTTAAAAATAGATCATTAATATACTTAATCTATACACTTAGAAATAATATTATAGGTCCCCAATTTATTAAAAGTTAGGTACAATTTAATCATGTAAATTAATTAAGTTATATTAATATAATTATGTATATATATATATATCAACATTTGAACGGACGTCGGTTTTGGGGTCTGGGGGTCATTATCGGTGAAAATATTCCAAAATTTTTCGGAAGTGCTTACCTCCGGACGATTGCAATAGGTAGCTTTTTACTTTTTGTAATGAAAACTACCTAAGAACATTGTAAATTACAGCGCAGTTGATCTGGGCAGAATCCGTTAGTATAACATATTCCACTGAGTGCAAGCATAGTAAATATAATATACTTGAGAATTACGATTAAATAAAAAAGTTTTATACTTAGAATTTGTGCTTTTATTTTGAATATAAGCATAGTTCTACAAGTACTTATAAAGTTCAAAATATTAATTACGGATTAACTTCATGATTATCTTTATTTATATATTCAAAATTAATTTCAATTGTTGATTCAAAACTATATTAACAAACATTATTTCAATTTATAGTTTACATAAATTATACATTTCAACTAATATATTTTTTATTTATTTAATAACATGAGTACATGAATTGAAAGTAAAACAAGTATCTTAAGTACAAAACTAAAACAAAGAAGTACAAATTTACTTCGAAAACGATATGATAGCAAAAATGTTGACAATGACTCATGATCACGCTTTAACGTGGTAGCAGATTCGCTACCTTAATTATAATTATTCATTTTACCATTAAAAGGAACTAACATTCAACGTTTTTTGTAACACTATGTCGTACGTATTTAATTTTATAAAAAAAAAAAATACTTTAAAAAATCGCCAAAATCTAAGCATTGTTAATTTAAACCTGCCGCTATAAACTTACAACTGTCATTTTGATCGGTTTGATACACGTGTTGCTTCGAAGTATTTTTTTCTTAATTAGGTCTCAATCTGCCTTCAGAATTCATAACTAATGTTAAATAATGTTTTTATTGCTATAATGACTTAAAACACATGTTATAATATAAACACATACAATTTCATGCTTAAAATTAAAACTGATCATATGGTAGCAGAAATACTATCATGGGCATTAGGGGGTTAAACTAACACTAAGTAGTGTTGAATAACTCAATAATTACTCAAATACAGTTTGATTTCCTATGTAGAAACCAGTATCAGCTTCAACAGCGAACATTTGTTGAAAAGTACTAATGGCAGGGTTACAACAAAAACGCTCTATTTTGGCCAACTTAGAAATATATTACCATATTTAGCGACATAAAATAATTTTCCATATATGAAGCCGCCCCACCAGTGGCCGAGAGGATCTGACCTCTCAACTGGTAGACGGCAGGTGCTGGGTTCGAACCCAATTGCGGCCGTCGGCCTAACCGTTCGGAGTTTTCGTGGTTTTCTTCGAACCTTGCGTAAATACGGGTTAGGTTCCCTTAGAAAGACCCCCACGAAGGGCATCCCTCCCCCTGGGCCTATATCCCTAGCGTAGATAATCGGCCAACACAAAAATACAAAATACAAATACCATATATGAAGCCAACTTAGCCGTAACTGACTATTTTGGCAAAATTCCCATTTAAATAAATTAATCCATATTTCTTCTTTTTTCTAAGTTTTAAAGAAAGCATAATTTTTTTAATATATATTTATTAGTTTTATTTATTCATTTATCTTTATTATTTATGTTTATTAGTATTAGTTTTGTATTGTTTCTTATTTAAAATAAAATAAGCTTTATGTGATTAATTTTTAATCATTTTCTCTTAACTCTACTTTACTGATATGTTTTAAGTTAAATTGTTTTAAATGCAGACAGGCAATCAAGCCAGGGAAAAGTCTTAATCATATATCCCCGCCCCCATCTCTACAGTATTCAATTTTATGGAAAATTAAAATTTTCGGAAAGCATGTGTAAGTTTCAACAGTTAAGTAATGTTTTCAATAGTTAAGAAGGTCAGTTTAACGAAATAATATCTGTTACGTAACATCACTTAAAATGAAAACTATAATGAGCACAAACAGTAACTGCCGTCTCAATAAATGAAAGAAAATTAATTATATGTGTAAGTGTTTTTATAATAGATTATTTCAAATATAAATAAAAAAGTTCTTCTCTATATCTATTTTACATTTCCTTTAAACATATTTTACTATTTGAATACATTTTATTTGTATCAAAAAATCTGAGAAATTTTACAAATTTTAATGCTCGATTAAAGTTTTTTTTTACAACAAGTTACAAAATTTTAAACAATTGTTTTAAATTAAATAGGGAATAGGCTGAAAATGAATATTTTCATTCTGTTACAGTATTCTATTCCATCAAACACTTTAAAAATGTATTTAAAATAATCTTAGGGTACAAGATATTTAGAGATGAAGGCTATCCATCCAGGTAAAAAAAAAAGGGGGTTCTGAACGTTGACAGAGATATCTAAATTCTCTTCGCTTGAATTTCAAAACTACCTGATCGCAAAATCCAGTTTCTTCTTTGCGGTTCCATTTTCAAAAGAAAAGGATTGGAATTTCTTACTGGCAACTGTCCGCACTAATGGAAGGTTTTTAGTGTAACAAAATCCAAAAATAAGAGCTTGATCGACGGCGCATTCTTTTCTTTTCTTTTTTGTTTTTAGAGAAAGATTTTGTAAACGATTTATATCATTGAAATAATGCTTTTAGTGAAATTGATTCGATAGATAGATATATAACTGTATCATTCGATCTTTCAGTAGGATTATTTTAACTATTAAAACTTATATTTACATCGAGATAGAACTCTGAAAAAGTGTTAAAATTGATAGCTTGTTACTTTAAATATACTTACGCACATCGAGTCATTAAATTAAGAAGTCATTCAGTTTATTTGCTAACAAAAGCAATATATTAAAATATGAAAAATAAAGAAAGAAAAAGAAGAGAATCTAGAAACAATTTCGGGGACTTAGATCTTAGATATGCAATCACCAGATTCTGTTTTGAAAAACAGAAAAGGGGAGAAATATTTCATTTTTAAATTGTGATTTTCCTTGACGGAAGCGCAACTCTTTTCACAGCTTGAACATCCAGTTTGATTTTGAAACGTATCTTTATACATACGTTTGTAGTTAAAATACAGTATAACATGGCTGTAAAGAATAAATTCTACACAGTTACATTTCTGTTCTCATGAAGCACTTTAAAAATGCGCTAAAAATCGCCTGTGACGGAAGAGCATTAGAGAAGAAGTCTATGTAGCCATGCAAGAAAAGAACTCTGAATGGTGGAAGAGAAATCTAAATTTTCTTCGCTCGAATTTCAAAACTTCCTGATCGTGAAATCCAGTTTCTTCTTTTGCGGTTCCGTTTTCAAAAGGAAGGGTTTGGAATTTTTTCTGACAACAGTCGACGTTAATGGAAGGTTTTTGGATTTCTGTAAGTAACAAAATCCAAAAATAAAGGCTGGATAGAATTATTTTCTTTAGAACGGAATTTTTAAAGATTTCTGTCCATCTGCAAAAGTGTATTATACAGATATAAGATTGTAAAGAATTCGAAAATGTTACATAGTCTTTAATTTAGATCACGGTATGTAATTCTTAATAGATTTGATATATTTTCAAGCATTCTTAACATTTGAAATAACATGTTAGTGAAAAGATGTATATGTTTTTTATATACATCTTAAAAAAACCTTTATTTTATTTTGTCTTTGGCCATTACAGTGCTTATGCCAATACTATAGAAAAAGAGATGACATGCACTTAAAATCATCAAATATTTTAGGTAGATTTCGTATGAAATATTAACTATTGCAGTCGCTGCTATGTTGAAATTTCTGAAAAATTTTTGAAGATCTACGGCGATCATGACCACTAGATCCCAAAAATACCAGCAGTAAAAAAGTTTATCTGTTTATCTATTTATCTATCTATCTATTTGTCTGTCTCTCTTCCTGTCTATCTATATCACTTTTTTATAGACACGATAACTTCTATAATTCTGCTCAAATCTTCAAATTGAACACAAAATCAAGGGGTATAAAATCTCGATGAAGTTCGTGAATGGTCAAAATCGGACCAAGGATAGAGGGGGGGGGGGTAAATATAGGGAGGGGTTAAATGAAGGAAAAATAAAATAGGGAGAGTTTTCGTAAAAACCGAAAAAACGCCACAACTTCTTAATTAAAATAGATATCGAATCATTTTAAATTTTATATTACTTCGAAAAAATGAGCCAAAAGTTGACAGATTCATGCATGACAGATTTTTGATAAAGTTAAAAATGATTTCAAGGGGCGAAAAAAATAGGGTTTTGGAGAGAAAAAATGCATAACTTCGTCAATTCTCAAAATATCAAATGCAACTAAATTTTTATAAATGTTCTTAAAATTATCTAAAACTTTTGTATTTACAAGTTTTTGATAGTACCAACTCCTTACCGATTAGAAAAATATAAACGAAAACAAAAAGGAGGGTGCAAAAAGAAAAAAAATCGATAACTTCGTCAATTCTTAAACTATCATATCCAATTAGATTTATTTTACATCTTCTCAATAACATCTACAACTTTTATACTGACAAGTTTTCTAGAGAATCAATTCTTATAGCAAAAATAAACTAAACTAAAATAGGAGTTGGAGAAAAAACCTCAAATCGAAACTGTTTATATTCTGATTCATTTTTAAATTCATTTTTCATTTTAAACGCGTCCAAACGGCAGGCCCTCTTATATAGGAACTATATCATGTGACGTATTAGCCATTTTTTGATAAAGGCAGAATATATTTCACAAAAGGCTGTCAAAAGAGGTATTTAGAACAGAATTTCCTGAAACGATCGTGATTAAAAAATTGAGGAAGTATTCAAATAACAAATTGATTTTTTAAAATCAATTTTTTCTTTCAAACGCATCCAGTTGACATGTTCTCTAATTTAGGAACTGTATAATGTGCCATGTTGGTCAGTTTTTTTTATAAAGGCTGAATATATTTAAAAAAAGCTGTCAAAGTGGGCATTTTGCACAAAATTTCTCGAAGGGATCATGATTGAAGAATTGAGGACATATTCAAATAACAAACTGCTTATTTTATAACTTATTTTTAAATTCAATTTTGCTCTCAAACGCACTGAATAGACAGTTTTGTTTGATTTTGGAATTGTATAATGTGCCGCATTGGTCTATTTTTTAATAAAATAAGAATATATTTCAAAATATGCTGTCAAATTTCGCTTAAGATGATACCGATAAAACCAGTTCTTACAGAAAAATGCAATTAAAAATTTTTCAAAAGCGTCCAAATGAAGTTGTTAAACTTGGTTTATTTTTAATCATACTTTATTTTTTGTTGTTGAAATAAACACTCTTCGAAATCTACCTCATCAGTAGACCGAGCCGGCAGGGATTTTTTTATGTTACTACAGCGATTTATCTAAAGTAATGAAAGGAATTTAATTAGATTTATCTGCTTCTATACTTATCTAATTTAAGTATTCCTTGGATTAAAGTTCAGTTTTGGTTTAAAATAACACTGTCTTATTTTCTATATACAAAGTGTTAAAGTATTTTCTTGATATAGAAGAAAAGTTCGCGATGTTTTAATTTAATCTCGTAATTACTTACAATCCAAAAACTTTTCCCTTATCTTCACATGCAAATTAGAGAAAAACAATCAAAACCTCTGAAAATAATAAGCTTATGAAATGTTTCTAAAATTAGCTTCTGTTATTTTCATAAGCCTGTTGATTTCAAATGATTTCGGTTGACATTTTTCATAAATTTCTTTTTAAGATAAAGGACTATTTACCGGAAGTTGAGTAACTGCAAAGTATACATTGTTTTTCAAAGTAATTTCTCAAATCAATGAACGTTTCAATATTTTCGTTATCATGTAATAATTTCTAATACTTAATTATTAAAAAAGGAATATAAAAACAACTAATGATCAAGTAAATTAAAATGAGATCACTCGTATTCTATTTTTATCAGAAAAGCCCATAGAATACCTCGTTAGCAAAAAATACTTATTAATTTACTTTATGATTGTTGAATGTTTGAATGTTTTTTAAATGTGCGTTAACGGAATTGTTTTCCATGCCTTAAGTGTGCTACGAAAGTAGTCCCAAACAGTTTGAGGAAAAGTACATTAAACTACTTTTATTAATTATAAGGCTTTGAAAATATGGAATACTACATATGCAATTATATAGTAATTTGTTAATATATATATATATATATATATATATATATATATATATATATATTATAATTAATAGTATATCTTTACTTATCAAATAGATATTTTGTTTTTAGTTAAATACAACAACAGTGGTGATCGAGTCAAGCATGTTTAAATGAAATATTTTATTCACTCTCTTATAGATAATTAGTTACGTGTGTAATTATGGCTTAAATAAAAATAATAATTTGGTTCTGCTCTTATGACGAAATAAAAATTGGATTGGAGATCGGATTGATTCAATATAACTAGCCTTTTTTAGTTGAATAATTCTGTTGCTCGACAAATGGGCGAATGATGACTGAATATAATTTGAACAAATCATTCTTCCAGTTTGATAAAAAAAAAAGTGACTACTTTTTATTCGAAGAAGGGTGAAGTAGTACTTGCATGTGCATAATATAGTATTTTAAACAAAAACCCATTCAAGATTTTGAACTAGCACAGAAATCATGCTAAAAAAAATCCTATTATACCTTATACTGCATAAGGAGAGCTTATTTTTAAAGTCATTTTATTCAAAGCAGGATTTTCACTTCAAGAGAGCCAGCTTTTAAGAATATGGCTAGTTCATATGTATGTTGTGTCTCGCAACATTAGCATTCTTCAATTTATCGCTTCATATATACAATTATATCGCTTCAATATACCATTTCTCGAATGCTGGGTAAATTCTTGGGAAAAAATGATTTAAAAAGATAAGAGCATGGCATATGTAAGTACATTTCACGTTTCAATGTAAATGAAATTGTGCGCGTTATACAGCGAATATATCTAAAAATAGAAAAATACAATCTAACATCGTAGGTGCGCGTTATACGCGGAATTTTACGGTAGTTATTATGATTGAGTTACGTGAATGTGATAAATTTACGCATCTAATTATAACTTAAAATTCAGAAAAATTAACCATATTCGATTAATTAAAAAAAAAGAATTTAAAAGTGTAGGTGTTTATTAAATGATGCATTAAAGTTCTGTACTAATGGACCTGGTTTTAGAGTTTCGCTCTTAAAAAGTAAAAACGGAAAAATTTTATGATAACTTAGTCTATAACTGAGTCTGTTTGTCCATCTGTCACAGGCATCTTGGCTGAAATAATGAAGGCTATTGACCAACATATTTATATATTATTAACTATTCACAAATATGGTTAGAAAAAAGAGGGGCTAATTAACTTAATTGAAAAAAATCCTTTCTTTGTATATCGTGTGGGATATTGGGTGAAAGCTTTGGTAACACCTAACTCATAAGTACAATTCTTTTAATGTTAGGTATTATATCTTTTGAGATATTGTCGAAAATGTAATGCAAAATTATTTTCGCCCCAACCCTCCGCTTCAGAGATCCATTTTAGAATCTACTGAAACTAAAATTATGAAAAAATTAGGGCTAGTAGAAGTTAATTTAATCCTTGCAGGAAAAGTATAGCAATTACACTAAATTGTATAGTTATATAGAATCTATAAAAATTGCATTTTTACATTAATAATTAATTTCGATTTACGGATGTTTCGCAAAAATGTCTAAGAGCTACGAAGGTACCTATTATCGAAGAAGTATAAAAGGAATGTTGATAATGTCGTTTTAAAATAATTTTCTGTACTTAACCAAGAGATTAAATCTTCAAAACACGGACGGTGTGCACGGCTGACGTGTAGAAATATGCCATCACACAATGGGAGATTTACCAATTCTAGCTGGCCTAAAAACTATTTTAAAAATTTTACCCTAGCTTTTCCTATTATAGCTTAACCCTTTCCGGCACGGGCAAAATCTGCTAGTAAATTGAGAAATTATCGACTAACACCGGAAATCATAAACGAATTTTTTAAATATTTTGAAATCCTTAATCTAAGCTTTTATTGTAAAGGCAAAATTTTACTAAAATATTATTGGTGCCGAGTGCAAGTTTGGAATTAAAATTAGGTATCCCAAACTGTGCGCAGTGTGCCGGAAAGGGTTAAGAGGTAGGGCGTTGTATTCCGTTGTATCCTGTCGTTCTAGTCTGTTTTGATATAAATATATTTGTATCGTCTACAGTGTAATGCAAAGATGGGGGCTTTTTAGTTGATAATGAATCAATTAATTTTAATATAGTTGCTTAATATGTTACTTTTATCGAAAAAAACATACTGCTGGATTATGTACTCTTACAAACAAAATATGGACTTTATTTTATCGGATTTATGTGCATAAGGTTTGCACATAGGTAATTCCATGAGCACATGTCGTGTAAGTCACATACTAAAATTTTGGATACCAATATTTTAGAACGGGAAAATGTGAGTTATTTTATCAGAGATATTTCATTAGTTGAATAAGGCCATGCAAACCTTTCGAAAATAACGGTAGCCAACAATTTAGCAGTTACTAGAAATGTGACTTACACGACAAGTGCTCGTGGAAATACCCACATATCAGCTGTTATTTCATATTTAATATCGCAAAAAAACTGCATTTTTTAATTTTTATTTTTATGTTGAAAACTTTATATGATAAAGAGAGACTAAAAGTTCAAGAGATGTCATTACCGTAATTTCGGGTGTATAAGCCGCAGATCAAACAATTCTTTTTGGATCCAGAAACTTTATTTAGTGATTGAAGACAAATATTTACGGCGATCTGACTAGTTATATTTGTTTTAAAAAAAATTCTGGGTCGAAAAAGAATTGTTTGAGCTGCGGCTTATACACCCGAAATTACGGTAAATAGTTTAGATTATTACCTTTTCGTTTTATTTTATTTGCCGGTCTTTATCTTCCTCCTCAGGTCTTAAAATAGTTTCTAGCTTATGACGACTTTTTTTTTTTTTTTTTTTTTTTTTTTTTTTTTTTTTTTTTTTGAAATTTTGGTTGAAGCACAATTTTTTAACAAAGTCAGCAGAATTTTAGTTAGTCATATAAATATACTTTTGCATCCTTATGCAGCGGCAACAAAATTTAAAATTTAACAAAAATATAAATTTAGTCGGAAATGTTTTGCTTATAGACAAAAATTATGATGTAGCGCAGATGAAGTTTAGCAAGAGCAAATTGTTTAAATAGTTAACACAATTTGGACAAATGTAGCCAGTTGTATGTATATACCTCGAAGCAAATTAATGTAAAATACATTACTTGGCTGTGAATTTCAGGTTTTTACAAAATCGATCCAAATAAATTTTCTAAATTGAAATTGGATGCCATAGAAAACTTAATGTAGACCTTTTTCCATGATGTCTTACGATTCCCATTTCTTGCGTATGGTTCCGCTGTTTCGAAATATATTTATTATACAGTATACTATATAACAAGCAATTTTCATTAAAACAGTTGAATATTTGTCTCGTATCTTAAATTTCAGTAGAATTTCAAAAAAAAAAAAAAAAATTATGACTTCTTATTATAATAATAGAAAATATTTTTCTCTTTTTAACGTACATATTATTAAGAACTTTTCAAAGAGATTATCAACAAAAATGCAAAATCATTCGTCATGCATAAATTATGAAATATTTTTCAGCATATTCAGCGAAATAAAATAAAATTTCAAAGTTTTATAATGTAAAAAACGATGTCTAAATAATTAGTAAACCGTAAAACACATCAAAAAACTATAGTTTAACAAAAGTAAAAGAAAATAAATAAATTTTTGAACATCCCTGTATAGGATTTGAATTATAGATTTGTACAGTTGAAAAATACTCTTCAGCTATTTCTGACATTTAATAGAAATGTACATCATATGTTTGTACGGCCCTGTATATGATTTGAAGAATTTATGCACACTAAATAATGCTTATTTTATTATTACAATAAGCGTTCCACGATTGAAAATGCACTTCCAGCAATTATTTTTCATAAAGAAAAAAATTACTTAGTAAATTTATGCATCCCTGCACATGAAAGATGATGCTATGAAATTACTCTATAGTAAGTATATTTAAAAGTACCTCAGAGATATATATCAATTTAAATATATTTGAACAATGTAATATGAAAAAAATACGATACAAACGGGTTTTCTCCATAAATTATAATGTAACGCAATTCTTTTTAGTGTCCCTGTAGATGATCTATAAATTCTATTTATACCGTATTCTATAAAATGTCTTTTGTAGTAGCTTCACTAAAATGTATTTAAATTTCAGCGTGTTTCAAGTTATGGAACATTATTACAAATCACTGCAAACGATCGTACTGTACTGGAGTCATTTTGAATATCCCTGTAACGAAAATATAATTGCAATGCACTTCATTTTAAATACCGACCATACCACAGAGAATATTTATAATATTTTTTAATTCCTAGGCAATGCAACTATACAGACGCCAAACTAAAATTTGTCCAGCTTGAAGCGATAAAATCTCAAACCACACACTGACAGTAAAAGCGCATAAAATGGTTCAAAAAGGAACATAAAATGGTTCCATTTTTTCCGTTTTTAATTATCTGTCAAAAAAATAGAGCTAAAAGATTGTGCTACTAAATGATTATGAATCTAAAAGATTATGGTGCTGGAAGCTTTTAAAATAATATATTTTAAGTTTTATCTGTGTGCATATGGTTTTTTTATTTTTAACGATATATGGTTTTTTATCCTTTAATGCGTTTATACACATTATATATATATATATAAGTTACCGTTAAAGCATATAATTCAGTTATTTCATGAAAGAACTAGCCAAGTACGTTAAAGTATGTAAAACTATTGGATTCTATAATAAAACTAGCTATTTTATAGAATAACGATTGGTTAACCGTTAAATAGTAAAATAAACAATTTAACATTTAAAAAAATTGGTTGTTTTATAAATTAACTGATGATAAATACTTAAAGACATTCGAAAAATGCATTTCAAATTATTAATAGATGATTTAATATATAAAAACTGAATATATAATGTAATTTTATTTTTATATTTGTTTAAAGTAATACAAAATAGAAGAATTAGTGCGGCAATAGTTATGTTTAACTTTTTAGACCTCATATTTACATTATTATTAGATTATTTTGCTCTATTGGTAGAAACTTTGAAGCTGTTTAAAAAAATCAACCCCAAACACAAAATATAAATACTACTTACAAAAGAAATAATAATAATTTTAAATATTATTAAAAAAATTCTTATTCTGACATTAATGTTATCTAATAACAACATTTTATAAACTTTTTTCAAATTAATAATGCAAGAGTACATTAATTTAAAATTTATGAAATGCCTTTATTTTTATTTCATTATTTATAAGAACAAGGATTGTCGTAATATTACATTCATATTACATTTGTCACTATTACCAGGTGATATAAAAAATGTCATACAGAATATCCCTTAAGAAATAAAACATGACACCAGGTTTTGCATCTGTTAATAGCATAAATAAATTTTTCTACCCCCTGAACTTCTAGGATTTCATAAGTCTGAATTAAACCGTAGTCATGTAGATTTTTTTCTGTGCTGCTTTGGAATATTTAACTTCTTCTATCGAATTTAATATTTTTTCACGAGTAAGTATAGCTCCATTTATTTTAGTTTCACGCTTATTTAACAAGGATTACATCCGCTATTCGATTAAAATATTTCTTGTATACTAATTGATCTCTCATTGGTATATAAATCCTTGTTTAACCCATTGAGGGTCAAGCAATTATGTTTATGTAATCCTGAAATTTGAAAAAATATATATTAAAATAAGAAAAAGCAATTTCACGACTTTAAATCGGTGGGTTCCACCTCCATAATATATCCCACTGCCAATCAAGGGGTTAAAAAAATGCAAAAATACATTTGCATAATTCCAAATGAAATAATCTAAAATAAATATATCACTTACAAAATTTATTCAAGTTCAATACACATACATATATCGACAAAACATGCACTCACAATAACAATTAAAAACGTCAAACGTCGAAACCATTCAGAAGTGATTCAAAACAGGCTAAAACCAGTTGTAATAGATTCGAAGAGTAATCGTTATTCCATAAAATAACTGGCTAAATCGTAAAATTTATTAATTTTACACACGTTAACGCACGCGGTTGGTTATTTCATGAAATAACTAGGGTGTTTTATGAAAAAACGGAATGGTAACACGTGTATATTTAAGTATACATTTTATTTTTTTCAAAATTATGTAAATAATATATTTTTTTAAATATCTTACATTATAGGTCTGAGTTAAAATTTTTAAAGTATTAAAAAATGTGTTTTTAAAATTTTTAGTTTTATCAATGTTTTTTTTAGAAAAAATATTTTATTTTTATTTCTTTTAGTAAAAATGAAAATTTCTTCTTATTATTGTAGTATGTTTTCTTACACCACAACAAATTTTAAGGTGATAAATTTAACAGCTTTTCAAAAAAGTGTACCAAACATATATATTATTCAAAAAATTTTATAGAGATATGTGAAAAGTTAATTAGTTCTTGAAAACTAATCTATAAAATTAATTTCTTTTGATTTATGTATGGGCTATCTTTATATATATAAATCTTCTGTGCGTGCACTGAACTTTTCCTAAACGACTGGACCGATTTTAATGAAATTTTTTGTGTGTGTTCCAGTGAATTCTAGAGTGGTTTAGATTCACATTTCACCGAAATTGATTCAGTACTTTTTTAATAATTAGGCAAAAACTAATAAAGTTAGTGATTTTTCGCTAATTAAAAGTGTTGAATAAGTTCGCTGAATAGAGTGTGGGCAGAATGGCTGCGTGGTCTAAGGCGCCAGATTTAACCTCTGGTTCTCGAAGAAAGGGATAGTGTTTTCGAACCCCACTCCTGTCTTACGTGTATGATTTACAATATCTTTTTCTGTATTATAATTTTAATTAACCGACTTCAGAAAATCTAACTTTTAACTAAAAACAGAAAAATAAACTTTTCTATCAAAAATTGAACCGACTTCAAAAACTACTACAAAGTGAAAAATAATTTTCTTACATAATTGTAATACGAAATTAAATTAAGACCGCAGTATTTATCATGCGTATTATTATATTTATGTACAATTATTTGACTTTTTGGAGTCGGTGCCAGGACAACGTCTGTCGGGTCCGCTAGTAATGTACTGTTAAAAAACTAATTTTTACCTCTATTTTTAAGTGAAATACATTTTTAAATATTTTACTAAAACTACTTCATTTTAATTGACGAGTGCCCTAAGTGTCCTTAAAGCTACATAAAAACTTTCAACGACATGTTTGTATAATGTAATTCCCAGTTACTTATTCATATATTTAGCGTAGGGAATTTTCTGAACGCGATTTATACTTGCGCTTGATTGATTATTTTTTTTAATATAATAAAATTGAAACGCTCTCAAAATTTTTGTATTTGAGGCGGTTAGAATCAGAGTAAATCCTCCTCGCCACCTGTGGTTTCAAGTAAACTACTTTGGAAAATTTGAAGAAATATTTGTCGAACTCTTTTATGCCAATTATGCCAGTGCCAAACATACCACACTTTTTTAACAAGCGTATGGTGGCTTAGTTGATAGCGCCATAGTAGACTAAGCCACTTGATATATTCACACACTGGCAACTTCATATCCAACGTACGCTGACCACTGACTTGAATATTTCAAAATTGATAAAATCTATTATATAACAATATATGACATGCCATATAATAGTTAAACACTTCAAAATCATTTTTTAGAAACAATATTTAATATTACACCTTGGTTATCAACTCTTCATTTCAAAGGTACATGATCCCCCAAAACAAAAATGGAAAAGCTACGTACAGGTGTATCAGTTGTCAATACTAATTTTAAATGGTATTTTTAGCCTTCTTAAGTAGCATAAATTTTGTCATTAAATAAGATGAATAATCCTTTTTATATTTAGTTCCGATTATTGGCATATATGGAATTATATGGTTATTTTACAGGAAGGCACCTGAAATTTGAATGAAATAAAAAAAAAATCCATAAATATTCATAGTCGATTGTGTATATTTAAATTGTTACAATCATTTGAAACACTTTTTAACAGGAACAAAGACTTTTAACGATGAAAAAAATCAATCTGTGACCTAAATACAGTGGTTAAACTAATGGTGTAAGACTTCTTTTTTAAACTCTTTTAGAACGAAAATTAAAAATTGTAATGATTTTTTACATCATTTATCTAAAAATCTGACATTTAATGGAATGATATTTGCTTGCTTTACACAAGTTTTTTTTCTTATTTTTTATGTTAAAACGCAAATCATTTTAAAATAGAGATAGAGACTAATTGTCTTAATTGACATGGCACTGAGTTTAAGTTAATTTTTCAGAAAATAATACTTATCTAAATTTCTATAAAATGAGATCCATTTATTAATAACAATACCACTCCCGGGTTTCAATATCTCAGTTGAAATGCTATGTTTTAAATATATTATTTCAAAAGAGAAATCTTTCAGCATTTTCTTGAATATCATTTTGCAGTTATCTGTAAGCAAATTACATTAACTACTGCAATACAAAAGTCCCGATTTTAAAGAAAATATTCTTCTTTAAAAAACACAGCAGGGTTCTTGAAAGGACTGATGAATGCACGATAGTACACATATTTTTTTCCAATAAGTGTAATCAATGTTCTTGGCTCTCGGCCATGACTCTATTCTCGAATAAAACATGTAGAGAATTGTAAGGAAGATATTTTCGAGTATTTAGGGTTTCAACAAGTAAACCGAATAGAGATTCTTATCACTTTAAAAGTTTTTCGTTAAATCAACTGTATAATAGAAATGATATCATTCAAGTGAACGTTAAACAAATCTAAAATTAGGTAGTAAACTAAAATAAATGTTATATAATAGATAATAGCAAGGTTTCTATTCTTCAACTCATAGTGTAAGGAAACTATTGTAATTATGATGGGTGTGTGTGTGCGTCAGTTAAGGAGATAACTTCCAAACGCCACTTCCAATTAGGCTCACCACTGTTGCAATAACTGTGTAGGTTTTCGCATAAATAACCCGATGGATTAGATGTTTTATTCATTTTAAATTAGTTTCGAACCATTTTGAAACCAGTTTTATAGCAAAATCATCAACGAAATGTGACAGAGTATAAGTGATAAATATTGTAGGAGTCAATCAAGGATTAGTTGCACAAAGATAATATTTTGAATTTCAAAACATGTGGTTCAAAGTGTTCGAACACAGCAAATACTATTGTGTTATTCTTGTAACTTTCTAGACATGGACGAAGACACTTGGACGTTTCTTTTTCAATTATTAATTTTTAAAATAAACGGCCCATCAAAAGAAAAACAGATATCCAATAGTGATAAATACTGAGTTGAAGTAATCAAGCTTTAATGTCACAAAAATAACCTTTCTAGTTTCAAACCGGAAAGTTCAGCATTCGAATCTAGTGATTTATATCGTGCCAGAGATTCACATACATTTTTTTAAACACGTACACCAGTATTCAGAAAGCCAAGATTTTTAATAATGAAATCCGAATATTTGTTTTAAATCAAAGCGTTGCTGAAATAAATAATTAAATGGCAAACATTTCGTACGGTTTTTTTTATTTCCATGCTTATAGAAAATGAAAAACTTCGTTTAAGGAAAATGTTTATTAGTATAAAGAGTTTTAAATCTGATTTGAAAGAAAAAACATAACTCAATTACGTTTAATTTGAAAGATGCTATCTTAAATAAATTTTAATAAGAAAGTTCAAAGAATGCCCACACTTTCTATCAATATTGTAGCACTTTTTTTTAAATGTTTAAATCAAAGCAAACTTTAAATTTAGGTAATCCATAAAAAATTAAAGATGAGAATCAATTTTAAATAAAGTTGTTTAAATTTATTTTAATCGAAAATTTTGATTATTTTATGTATTTTAAATGGAAAATTATATATTAATATAATTTGATGAATTTTGATAAATGAAATATAAACTAGCTTCTTTGTTTGAGTAGGGTCTGTTATATTCCAACCGTGGGTGAACATGTAGAGATAGACTGACAGATATCATTAAGTTTAATTCTTGTATGCCGAAAAAAAACTTTTTTCTATAGAATATTATTTTTCAGAAAATTCAATCATTCAATTTCATGATTCTGAATGGTGATTGATTTTTTCCTTTAAATACTCATTCTTTCCTCGTATTCTTCTGCCAAGTAAATAAAATTATTCTTATGCTACATTTCAGAGTTTAATACCTAGGTATGGAGCTATGCGCATTCAATTATTTTTTTCTGATAAATTTTCATTGTTTAATATTTTATAAATAACCATAATTGTAGAGTTTGTTATACTATAGAAATTAGATATAAAGAAAGACTATAATTTAATTTCCGCGTATCATTTCTTCAATACTAAAAAGATAATTTATTATGGAAAGCTATATACGTTGTTTAATTGACAATACTGGCGACAAGAACAAACTATAAAATAATGTAAGTATTTTATATACAAACACTTTTCAAAAATTAAAATTATTCGTTTCCATTGATCAACTAAAAATACATTTTTAGAAAATAAAGCAAGTGTTTACTCAACAACTGTACAAAGGCTTACCCATGGCTGCCAACTACTACGCCTATTTACAGTCAAATAAACACTTTAGAAACAGAAAGTTTAGTAAATAATTAAGAATATGTTCTGTAATACATAACATTGAATATATTTGGTATACATTTTACTAAAATATTTTTGTGGTTCGAAACATGTTTATAACATTTAAATAGGCGTAGAAGTTAGCAGCTCTGCTTACCTATTTTAAGATGGAAAAAATATATTTACTCTACAAAAAATAAACGGTACAAAGTTTACAGGGCAAAAAGAATAAATAGTGAGTTTTACCTTACGGGTACAAAGAATTTCTATTTTTCCGATCTCTATCTGGCCGAAACACCAGGTGATTTTTAAGAACGAAAAACGATATTATTTTCTTCTTGATATCGATATCATAGCAGTCGAAGATTTACTTTTAGAATACACGTGTTACAAACAACTTTGCCCAGCATATATTTAATTTTTATCTATTAACAATTTTTTTTTCTTTTTATGCTAGGCAGGTGAACGAATAGGGGTTATGGATTTGTCACTATGTGTATGTATTTATGTATTATGCCCTAGAGGTTCACTCGATTATTCGATTTCAAAAAGTGAAACATGACTATAATATGAAATGCAAATATATACATATAATATTACAATAAATCTCATACAGATACAATTGAAGTTAAAATGCTAGGGTAAACTTTTTTTTAATCCAACTTAGATAGGTATGAACTGCTACTGATCCATCAAAATAACAAATTTTAATAATTTGACGAGTTCGTCTTGAGTTTGTTACAAATTTAAAAATAAATTACAGAAATCAATTAAGATAAAAAATTGCGGTTTGCGCAAAGGAATTAGGGAAAGCTAGGATTCTTTTCAAGAACAAATTGGGTATAGTTCCAAAAGTCACCTACGCGCAGTACAGATTATCAAAGCATGAAGTAAATTTATACAAATCATAACATCAATAAAACATCTGGATGCACAAGAATACTTCATGCTATCAGTACCAGATCAAGCATCATTAGTTAAATGTTTTTACATGAACTTTGAGTTAGTAATAGGATAGTCAGCATGGCGCAAGGACTGCAAACCAGGAGAGAGCCCATTTCAAATGAGAGTGTTGGAATTTAACAGACAGTTCCCTGTTATATTTTTCTATTCATTATATTTCATTACAAGATTAATATCCTGCATCTTTCTGATAAGTGTTTCCTATGTGTGAGTTTTAGACATGCTATATTTTTATTTTGTTCTTTTGAATCTCTCTTATCCCTTTCGTATAAACTATAGTTTTTCAAATTTATCATTTTTAAACGTATCTTTAAATTTGTAACTAACTCTTAACGTACCCGCTAGACATATAAACGTAAAAAAGAACAGATGGGGGAAAGGAAATAGCTTGCCATGTCGCAATGTCTATTTTCGACATCACGAAATCGTTTTCATTAAAAAAATATCTTTTAAAGATAATTGTTTGTCAAAAATCCATAATTCTGAAAGAGTTACATATGAAGGATATTAAAATCCAACACAAAGTATATTCCGAAAAAATGCAAGCATAATTTATTCCCATTTAGAAATTTTATATGACATTTGACACATAAAATTGGTATTTGACTCTTTCTAACATAACTGAATAATTTTTAGGAATTCAGTCTATTTGGTCATCTGTTTTTTAACTAGTTTAAACATACCCATAATGTAATTTATATTTGTTATTGAGGTTTAACATGGCATATCCTGTACTGAAAATGAAATGTGTAGATTTTATAGTTTACTGCGGCAATCAAAAGAATTCAGTTAAATCTTGAGTTGTGAGAGGAGATATTTTTCAATGTATTTTAAATGTATCAGAATATTTAAAACATACTAAAACATCATAACAACATAAAATACACTTTACATCACTGGAGGGTACTACAAAATGTACAGAATATAGCATGCATAGCACTTACCATTCATTTCTAGATTCACACAAAATAAATAGATTGCAGCGCTGTCTAGAATAAATTTTAGCCAGCAGTATTTAGCAGGATTTATTAATTAATACCTATTTTATAAGATTTAGGAAAATTAGATCGTCTTTTTCTAATTTACTACGTTTCTCTGATTTGAACATGAATTATTTTTTTGTTCTTTATTCGCAAACTAAATAAAAAAACTTTAAAGCGATAATCCAATCAAAATTTCAATGTTACTTTTTATAATTTTTTTTCAGATATATTTCATCTTTTCAATTTAATGCGCTTCTTACACAAAACATTCCATGCAGCCCTTCCATTAAAAACAAACAATGTTAACCATGACATCCTCTAAAATACAGTGACTGCCCTGATGTCATTGAGGTACTTTAATAAAGTTTTATGTGAAATAAACCTTTTGCACCCATGATAACATTGCGTGTGCAAAAGTTGTTAAAACTAACTGTGTGCGTGCTCGGAAACTCAAAAGAACTGTCGAAAGAATAAGATTGGATCATTCTAAAATATAACATACATAACGATAAAAATTGAATTTAGATTTTTTTTTCTTTGAAAAGAAATATAAATACATAGTTACAAATATATTTAGCTTGATTTATTTGGTGTTATAACTAACATTTTTCTTGTCACTAAATCATGCAGTAATGTGTTTAAAATATTAATATTCTACTTTTTTGACAATATTAGTAAATCCCACTATACATGGGTAAACGGTTTATTTTTTTCATTTTAAACAGTAAAGATATATTTTTTTACTTCTTAATTTTGATATTATTGTCACTTTTGTGATTATGTTGTTAAAGTTTTAATTATTGTAAAAATTGAGTTTTTATTACAAGTATTATTTCTATAAATATTGGCATTGGAGTTATTATATTTTTATATTTATCAAACAATAAACTAAAGCGATTAATTTGAATTAACTAGCGTGATATTTTAATTAAAAATTTTGATTTGTTATCAAATAAGAAAAATTGTGTGTATAACCAACTGTTGAAAGAATGAAATTTGTTTGCTGTAAAATATATCATCCATAATTATAAAATTTTAAACGTTGTCAAATTATATATAGAGCTCTTATTGTGTTCGATGTTCTTTAGATTGACGACAAGCAGCGAGAATTGTTAGAAAAAAGATTCAATAAAAGACGTAAAATCAATAGCTAATTTCTTTCTTTTTATTAAAAGCATTTAATGAGTATTTTTATAAATGAATGCGTAAATAAAGAGGGCAGGGGATTCAAACTATCTTAGAATAGAACCGCAATTTAATTCCTTGTTCATTTATTTCATCATAGTGTAGATAGACCTGCATTTTATAAAATAATATATATTTAATATCTGAATGAGAAATTGAAAATAGAGATGAGAAAATAATTATGTGCTCAGTATCTCTCGAGGCTAGTACGACATAATAAGTAAAAGGCATATTCTGCTTAATCAAGCAAAATACAAAAGGATTTTTTTTGTTTTAATTGTGCACATTCCTAACTTTCCTATGGAGAGCAACAAACTTTGAGTGTCATTTCTATCGTAAGTTTTCCGTTTTTCATCGCAGCAATTCTATTTTTGATAGTTCATTCCAAAATTTTCCCCTTTTCTAATTTAAAAAAAAAACTCTTCTTTTTATGATGTTTTCTGTATTAACAAACTGCACTCTGATGAATTACTGGTGGAGATTTAATCAGACAATGAATCCGAATTACTTTCAAACCGCAAAACAACAGATCCCTTCTGACAAGGAAGGTCTCCATACGAGCATACTCCGAAAATTTTGAAAGAATTACAGAATGTTCTTCTTATGAGGATATATACGTTTATGAAAAAAAATTCGGCGGAACCTCCGTACCCTGTCCGTAAAAAAATAATGGAAAATTCTTTATTTGACGATTTATCATCGGTTGGCGATGAAAAGAAATTTCAAAAAATGTTTTTTTTTTATGTCAGATGCATTTTAAAGGAAAAAATTTCATGTTTAACGTGTTTAGATAAATTAAATATCTTTGGTTTTGTCAGCTTTAGTTTGTTTTAAGTATAATTTCGTTATATTTATATTTATATGTATTTATATTCAAATTTAACCATTAAAATTTGAAATTCAAAACGAAATTCAACTTTAAATTAATTTAAATTGTTTCAATTTCAAAGTACAGTTGAACATTGTCAATTCGATTTTGTTGCTATGAAAACATCTGGAAACATCTGGCTTTGAATACGCTTAAATGTATGAAAATAATTTTACTGAATAAGATTTTTTTATGTATGAAAATATTTTTTCCAGAGGTAAATTAAATAACTACAGCAACAAATAATATATATATATATATAATAAAATCTTACATTGTTTATGTTTAAATTCATTAAATACCATTTATACGGATACTAAAAATCCAAAAGTTTTTAGTTACATTCGGGGAAAAGTACTGCTCGCCAAATCGTGTGACACTTTCGTCTTTTCACGCCAAATATTCAAAAATATTTTATTTTTTACATGTTTTCTACTGTAATTCCGTCGCTAATTTTTACCTATCCTTTATTATATACATGATTAGTTTAATTAGTATTTTTTTCAAAAACATCTGAGTATGCCAAGTATGGAGACCTTCCTTGTGAGTTTAATTTCAGCACCATTGAACTTTGAAGAGCCGTGGTGTATTATCTAAACCTGATATTGCAGAAAAGAGAAACTCGCAGAGATATTTAGTGCTGAAAATATTATTGATAACAGTGTAGAATTACAAACCCTAAAAATCATAAAATATATATTAGAACAAACATAATTCTGGCATTACATACTCTTTGAAAGAGTGACAGGCATTTCACTCTTTTAGAGTGAATTTTGTAAAAATACACTTTATAAAGAGCGTAAATTTTCACTCTCTAGAAAAGAGTTAAATGTGTCCCTCCGTTGTCAAGAGTGAGATAGTCACTCCACTGATAAGAGTGAAATCCGGGAATTATACTCTTTTAAAGATTTAAATTCAACTTTGAACGAATATATTGAGTAAAATAATTAAAAGCACCAAAATATGGTACTTCTTAATTTTCGGAACTTCATTTCATTATGTAACATTGGAAATTACGTTGATTTGGTGTTAAAACGCACTCTTTTTAAGAGAGAATTGTCACTTCTGAAAGAATGAGTTACGTATGCATTGTTTTTACTCATCAACCAAACAGAAGAGCAAGTCGACGACATCTTTAAAACTAGCTTTTTTTTGTAGAATTATATTAATTTAAATAAAGCTTCAACTGCAGTGAAATCTGAAGCCTAGTGAACGGATATACCCGGTCGCGGCAGTGGGAAGGTTAAAGGAAAAATTGAAATGAAATCATATATTGTTAAACATATAACATAACATTAAAATGTAATTAATAGAACTTTAAAAGTAACTAAAATACAGTAAACAATAACCTTTAATTCGTTTTAAATTCATTAGCGATAAATACTGAAATCAAAACACCTCCAACTTGAATTGTGCATAAAAAAAATAATTAACGCATACCCAGGAAATTATTAAATCACTTAATAAAACTTCATGGGTACCCGAAGAGAAAAAAAATCCCTGTCGGCTGGGCCTATAGGCGGAGGTAGATTTCGAAGAGTGCTCATTTCAACAAAATATATATATATATATATATATATATATATATATATATATATATATATATATATATATATATATATATATGATTAGAGATAAACCCAATTTAATAACTTCATTTGGCAGTTTATGAAAAATGTTTAATTTCATTTTTCTGCAAAAACTGGTTTTATCAGAATCATCTTAAGAAAAATTCAGCTCAAATGCGCATTTTGACAACATATTTTGAAATAAATTCTGAATTTATTAAAAAATTGACCAAAACAGTACATTATACAGTTCCTAAATAACAAAAAACTGTCAGTTGAATGCATTTGAGAAAAAAATTGAATTTGAAAATGAGTCATAAAATAACCGATTTGTTGTTTGAATACATCCTCAATTCTTTAATCATGATTGCTTCGGAAAATTTTGTGCGAAATACTCACTTTGACAGCATTTTTAAAAATATATTCTATCTTTATCAAAAAACTGGCCAATACGTCACAGTATATAGTTCCTAAATAAGAGGATCTGTAAATTGGATGTGTTTGAGAGCAAAAATGGATTTTAAAACGAGTCATAAAAAACGCAATTTGCTATGTGAAAACTTCCTTAAATTTTCAAATCACGAAGACTTCGGGAAATTCTGTTCAAAATACCCTTTTTGGTAGCCTTTTTCGAAATATATTCTGTCTTTATCAAAAAACCGATCAAGGCATCACATTATATAGTTCCTAAATAAGAGGATCTGTAAATTGGATGCGTTTGAGAGCAAAAATGGATTTAAAAACGAGTCAGAAAAAAAACGCAATTTCTTATTTGAACACTTCCTTAAATTTTCACTCACGATGATTTCGGAAAATTCTGTTCAAAATACACTTTTTGGTAGCCTTTTTTGAAATATATTCCGTCTTTATCAAAAAACTGACCAATGCATCACATTATATAGTTCCTAAATAGGAGGATCTGTAAATTGGATGCGTTTGAGAACAAAAATGGATTTAAAAACGAGTCAGAAAGAAACGCAATTTCTTATTTGAGTACTTCCTTAAATTTTCAGTTCCTATGACTTTGGGAAATTCTGTTCAAAATACTCTTTTTGGTAGCCTTTTTTGAAATATATTCTGTCTTTATCAGAAAATTGACCAATGCGTCACTTTATACAGTTTCTAAATAAGAGGATCTACCATTTGGATGCGTTTAAAATCAAAAATGAATTTAAAAATGAGACCGAATATAAGCAGTTTGGATTTGAGGTTTTTTTTCTCCAACTCCTATTTTTGTTTATTTTTTATTTATTTATTTTTTTTTTTTTTTTTTTGCTATACGAATTGGTCCTATGAAAAACTTGTCAATATAAAAGTTGTAGATATTTTTGAGAAGATGTAAAATAAATTTAATCAAATTTGATATCTTAAAAATTGACGGAGTTATGGATTTTTCTCTTTTTTCACCGCCCTGTTTGTTTTCGTTTTTAATTTTTTTCATCAGTAAAAGTTGGTAATATCAAAAACATGTTAATACAAAAGTTTTAGATAATTTTAAGAACATTTACAAAAAATTTAGTTGGACTTGATATCTTGAAAATTGACGAAGTTATGATTTTTTTTCTCTCAAAACCCCTGTTTTTTTCGCCCCTTGAGCCCACTTCTAAATTTATCAAAAATCTGTCATGCATAAACTTTTGTCTCATTTTTAAGAAGTAATATAAACTTTAAACCGATTCGATATCTACTTTAATTAAGAAGTTATGGCGTTTTTTCGGTTTTCACAAAAACGCCCCCTATTACGACCCCCTTGGTCCGATTTTGCCCATTAACGAACTTGGCCGAGATTTTATCCCCTTTGATTTTATGTACCAGTTTGGTGGAGATTGGTGAAGAATTATAGAAGTTATCGTGTCCATAAAAAAGTGAGATATATAGATAGACAGATATATATATAAACTGGTGCGATTGCAATAGGTAGTATTTCATTCGAAATGTACTTAAAAATAATATTAACTGATTAAAATTTTGGTTAGTTACTTGCCCTTATGGGAATTTCAAAACTATCATATTTTTATAGGGTATGCAATAAAAGCAAACACAAGCGATAAAATTGGAGCAAAATGTATTATTCCTACTTTTACCACGCTTGTATCTACACTGGTGTCCAAAAGTTAAGCATAATTGATAATTAAGTTGGTAATGAAAGAAATATAAATCAAAATGTGATGGAACTCCAGGTGTGTAAACAAAATAGTACGCGTCATATATTTTCGCGAAGAGTTTTCCCCGAAAACGAACAGGGGACCGTCAACAAATTGAAAAAGAACGAAGATCTTTTGGATAACCCTGTCAAAACTAATGTAGCAAAAGCGTTCAAACTACACATTATGATTAAGTGGCTTATTGTAATGTACTGTGTTTATTTTTATAAGGATAGCATGTATACTCGTAGAGAAATTAAGGTTTTTATAAAAACAGCTCTAATTTTTTTGCTTATAATTTGCAGAGTTCTTATTATAAAAGAATGTTATTTTCTGAAAATATGACAAACATCATTGTACACAATACCCTGTCATCAGAATTTTAAAATAATAAAAATTGTATGAAAAATGAGTAGGTTTAGTAAATAATTTTTCATTGCGCATGCGTCAACAATATCAAAATTTCATTTGCATATTGTGTTAGCTAAATGTATAGAGCAGCGTCTGTAAAAGTTTCAAAAACATAGCTTGAAAATTCTGAAAATGGTCGCCTATAGAATCAACTCAAAATCCTTATTCCTAAAAGGAAGTAAAAAAATCAGGGGTTTTATCCAAATATATTTGTACGTGCAATATTGTGTAGGCACTAAACAATGGAATATGGATACAGCCCCTCATCTTTTTGCTTCATTTAGGGAATAAAGGATTTTGATCTTTTTCTATCAACGATAATTTTCAGAATTTTTAAGCTATGTTTTTGAGATTTTCACAAAAGTTGCTCTATACATTTAACTAACATAATATGCAAATGAAATTTTAATAGCGTTCACGCATGCGCAGTAAAAAATTATTTAGTAAACTTGCTCATTTGTCAAACAATTTTTATTACTTTATAATTCCGATTACAGGGTGTTGTGCACAATGTTGATTGTCATATTTTCTGAAAAGAACATTATTTTATATTAAAAACTCTGGAAATTATAAGCAAAAACCTTAGGACTGTTTATATAAAAACCTTAATATTTCTACGAGTGTACATGCTATCCTTATAAAATTAAACACAGTACATGGATTTAAAAACGAGTCAGAAAGAAACGCAATTTCTTATTTGAGTACTTCCTTAAATTTTCAGTTCCTATGACTTTGGGAAATTCTGTTCAAAATACCCTTTTTGGTAGCCTTTTTTGAAATATATTCTGTCTTTATCAGAAAATTGACCAATGCGTCACTTTATACAGTTTCTAAATAAGAGGATCTACCATTTGGATGCGTTTAAAATCAAAAATGAATTTAAAAATGAGTCCGAATATAAGCAGTTTGGATTTGAGGTTTTTTTTTTCTCCAACTCCTATTTTTGTTTATTTTTTTTTTCTTTGCTATACGAATTGGTCCTATGAAAAACTTGTCAATATAAAAGTTGTAGATATTTTTGAGAAGATGTAAAATAAATTTAATCAGATTTGATATCTTAAAAATTGACGGAGTTATGGATTTTTCTCTTTTTTCACCGCCCTGTTTGTTTTCGTTTTTAATTTTTTTCATCAGTAAAAGTTGGTAATATCAAAAACATGTAAATACAAAAGTTTTAGATAATTTTAAGAACATTTACAAAAAATTTAGTTGGACTTGATATCTTGAAAATTGACGAAGTTATGATTTTTTTTTCTCTCAAAACCCCAATATTACAATAAGCCACTTAATGATAATATGCAGTTTGAACGCTTTTGGTACATTAGTTTTGACAGGGTTATCCAAAAGATCTTCATTCTTTTTCAATTTGTTGACGGTCCCCTGTTCAATTTCGGAGAAAACTCTTCGCGAAAATATATGACGCGTACTATTTTGTTACACACCTGGAGTTTCACCACATTTCGATTTATATTTCTTTCATTACTTACTTAATTACCAATTATGCTTAACTTTTGGACACCCGTGTATTTTGGTGCATGCTCTAAAAGATGATTCTTTGAAAATGCCTATTAAAGCTACATAAAATAGAATTCACTCCATAAAAATTTACTCCTATGAAAGAGTAAGTAGTCTTTCCAACCAGGAATGAAATAACACACTCCAGTAGCAAGAGAAAATACTCACTCCTCCGAAAAAATAATTATCCATCCCTGTTTAGATTGAATATTCTCTTCCCTGGAGTGAGTATTGACTCTTTCAGAAAGTCAAAAATTCCACTTTTGCTCAGATTGAATAATCACTTTTAAAAAGTTGGGCATATTTTGACTCTGCGTTAGAGTGACTATTTACTCCTTTTTATTAAGAATGTACTTCAACGGCAAGAATGAAAGCAGCTTACCACAGTGGTGCGGATCGAAGATATATATTCCTAACTCCTTGCGTTTTTAACTATGAAAATTTAAATAAAATATTACTATTTCATTAATAATATTGTTTACCCTATAAACCATAACGTATGATTTTTCATGAAGCTGTGTTACTTCATTGATTTTCAAGGTTTTTTTTTTTTTTTTTTTTTTACAACAATGTTTTAAGATATGTTTTTTAATGTAATCTGTTGATTCTGTTTAACAGTTTTCTTGGCGCAGTATGCCTCTAATGTGGTCTTGTGCCATTAACCCCTTAACCATCAGACTTAATTTTGCAGGTGAAGTGCTATGTACCAGGATAAAAGGTGTAAAACGTTTGTGACATAAAACTCAGATTCAACCAGTACTCTCTGTTATATTTGTTGCATATCACAGACTATTCCGTTTCAAATATACAACCATTACAATGTACTGAACAAAATAACGGGTGTACGTCCTGATTGTAAATTACTGAGATGAGAGGACGTACGCAGCGTACGTGCTGCAGATCAAGGTGTTAAACCCTAATCAATAAACGATTTAAATGATCAAAAATGTATTTTTTCTGTTTCACGTATTTTATCAAGATTGTCTAGACTGCCTCAGTCAGTATTTTAAGTTTTAGTTTTATACAAACACGCATCATTGCCAGCAACATATTTAGTATTTAAGTGAGTGTAGTGTATTGATTTAACTTGTAAATATATTAGGAATTCATGTGGATTGCAAATCACACATTTTAAGAAATCTAAAAAAAAACATGTCCACATCATGAATTAAGATGCAAACAAACAGAGTGTATTATTTTTGCTATTCCCTGTTCAATTTAAACTATCATGAAACATTTCCTAAAATATTATTAATGTTTCCACAAAATATTCGCGGTTCAATAATTGCTTAAAGATAGAATCCGATATGCCAGAAATAAAAAACATTGGATTTTATTTTAAAAAATTCTCTGACACAAACTTTGTGTTCGATTAAAAGCGTTTCTACAAACGACATTATATTAGACAGATCATAACACAGTTAGATTTTACGTAAAAAGAGAAAAATTTAAAATATGTTAACAATAAGCATTATTTAAATGAACCTTTGTTATGATGGATTAAACTTTGACCATTGTCTATTGCTCATAGTCTTCCGTTCCGCAGTTTTTATATTTGTTTCGGCTGAATATTAAAACTTTAAATAAAGAGACAGTTTAAATAAAGAGAAGTTTTAATTTCCTGTATTTAATTTATCAATTTATGGGGTTTTTTTATATAAAATATTCGAGTCAGAAACCATACATTAAAGCGTATTTTGAATCATTATTGAAATGCTGTTTAACGTAATAAAAAATAAAATATTTAAGCAATAGAATATTAAATAAAAGTATATTAACGATAAATAATATACAAAATTAAATATAATACGTAATAATACTCAAGTAACAAATGTTGAATAATCGCTGATTTTAGTTACATACATTAAATATAATAGAAGTTTTATAAATTACAGGGATTTTAGAAATGATGAATGTTTACTTTCATAAGAAAATTTTCAACAGAAAATAAAACGCCCAGAAATCACAAAATTTGAAACAAAATTTTTGTTTAATTCCATGCGCATTAAAAATTATTTTAAACAAATATATAGGATAAAATGCCTAAATATGTCATTCATTCCTATTATGGCACTATCTTATATCTCGAAAAGGAGAAGTTGCACTCTACTGAGAAAGTTCTCAAATAATAGGTTTTGCAGTTTGCTCAAAAGGGTGCGGTTCGTTCGCATGCATTCTATCAATTTTAGTATTTATACTTCGCCAGTTGTGTTTCCAAGTGTTGAATGCTTTTAAGGTTGCATTATCAAGAATAGCTTTTTCGAAGAAGGTAAATGATCTTCAAATGTTTGAACTTATCTGTAATTTCTGTTTACTTATTCAGTTACTACTTTCAGTTATTAATTTATTTCAGTTTACTTAGATTCAGTTATTAATATTTGCTTAATATTGGTTTATGTTGAAATTCATTTTCTTTTTGCCAGTAACTGGTATTAGTAATCCATGTGGAGTTACCAATATTGCATTCCCCAGGATTTCTAAGTATGAGTATAGTGTCATATTTGAACCTCTTTTTTTCGTGAATTACCTTTTATTTTATTGTTACATATTGTTACGGATTTTGTGAATAATTAGTGTTTATGCTCAAAAATAATGTAAATAGTTCTCTTAATGATATATGGTCAACTCATGATTTTCCCAGGTTTGATGTAGGAGTAGCTGGTAAAGATGAATGATTAACAGAGGCTCATAAGTGGGATGTTTGCAGCTTAATCTCATATTCAACAGTGTCAGGTGAACTGTGTGATCCGAAGCAATTTTACTTTTACTTGTATTGTATTGGGATGTTAAATGTGCCAGTCTCTGACGCTGGTTTTGTTTTAACAAGAGAGAGACTCTCCGAAGTCCTTTTCCCTTCATAATGCGCAAGCGCCTTGACATCTATTGATGGTTTAATTGTCATTCATCCACTTTGCATTAGTTTAACAACGATATGTCACGAAGAATCCGCGAGTCATGCAGTTTCAGAGATACTCGTTCTGAGCCGTCAATCCATTGAATTTTGCCCTCTTTCAAAATCGCTTGGATCGGCAACTTTTGCTTTCACAAGCAGTAATAAGCGCAAATAGGATCCTATACGCTCCCTAGCGGAGCTCATTGCAAAATATGGGGAAGATCATAATGTTTTGACTTTTCTGTGTATATATATACGAGAGGGGGGGGGGTCCCAGTATTATTGTGAAAAACTTTAAGAGGATGTAGGGGACATCACAAGGATTCAGGTTTGCACATCAACCCGTAGTCGGAAATACTTTCCTGGCGTGGTAGTGCCGACACAAAACACAAGAAAGAACGGAAACGAACGGGGAGATAAAATATGTTTATTATTGTTAGTGCTGTAAAAATGCCGAGACAATGCTGGAAAGTGCTGAGGAACTGGTTGCACGATCTTGGCACTTGCTGAGGAAGTCCGGTACACTTTCGGTATTTTCAACAACATTAGATCTTCCATGCGCCGGAAATGCGCTTCCATGCATCACGCCCTGAGTTCGTAATTTCCAAAAGCTACTTCGATGGCGATCGTTGTCTGTTTAATGTTATTTTTCCTATAATAAACATATTCTCTCCTCTTATTAGTGTCCTGTCTTTCTTGTGTTTTGTATCGTGATAACCGCTTCCGATCATGGTTTGCTATGCAAATCTGAATCCTTGCGATGTGCTCTACCTCGCCTTAAAGTTTCCCTCAATAATCCTGTGAAAATCTTTATAGGATGCATCAGAAAAAATCAAACGCACTGTTATTGGCTTTTATTTATCTGTCTTTCGTACTGTTCAAATTCTTCTGTTTTTATCCTGTTGGGAGTTAGTTAGCAATGTAAATAGAAAAAGTATTAAAGATAAGATTAAAATTAAGTTTGTGATAACAAAATACTCTTTGAATTGCTTTTTTAAGTTGATGAAAGAAACATTAAATTAAATTAAAATAAAGTTAATAATTAATATTATAAGTTAAAATATTCATTTTTTATTATTAAACGCTCTTAGAAGTGGATATTTTCTTGGGTTTTTTTTCACGTTTGGCCGTTTCATATTTAAAAGAATGATAATGATAAATATTTTTTGTGTCCGAATTCTTTGAAATTTTTATTATTTATAAATATGATTTTGTAGTGCGTGTAAAAAATTCTTTAAAAAAGATTGAAATGTATAAAGCATTTTTTTTTTACATTTAGGTTATAACAAAAGCATTAAAAACACAAATAAAGTCAAAAAGTTCTTTTTGCTTGCTTTCGATGCGTAAATGGACTTCTGCACAGGCAGAAGAACTTTTCAGATCGCATGAAGAAAAATGTGATTTTTTTCTAGTAAATCGTCATTTTTTGTTAACTCTTTAACCCTTTCCGGCACACTGTGTCCGGTCTGGGATACCTAATTTTAATTCGAAACTTGCAAATGGCACCAATAATATTTCAGTGAAATTTTGCTTTTACGATAAAAGCTCAAATTAGGGGTTTCAAGATACCTAAAAAATTCATTCGTGAAATCCGGTGTCAGTCGATATTTTCATATTTTACTAACAGATTTTACCCGTGCCGGAAAGGGTTAACCCGGGAGGACGCGCGCAGGGTTTAAAAGACCCGGAGTGCGTATGGTTTTTACAATTGCTACCACTAATTTTTTAAAGCAATCTTCAACTTATTTTATCTCAAAATTTGTAAGAATTGTCTCCGTCTAAATAAAGTGACTGTTATAATTTGATTTTGTTGGTGACAAAGTTAAAACCATTCATATCGTGGGTAAACGCGAGTTCTCCCGGGTTAAGCGCCCGGCCTGCTTTGTCTTTTATGCGTAATGATTCATGAAATAATAGCTATGAATGCTATTTGCACTGAGATTTATTTATGATTACCGTACATATTTTATGTTATACACTGCAAAAATATAACAATATAATTTTTTACCAAATCAGCCGTTGATTTCAAAGACTACGTGACGGGAAAACCCGGTTAGGATGCTTAAAGTGTTAATACCTTGCTTATTTAAAAAAAATAAAATTTTCTGAGTACCAAGTGAATTAGCAGAAAACTGTCACACTTTGGAAAAAGTCACATATATTTTGAAACTCCAGTGTGCCTTAGATTTTACTAGTCATTGCGAATAGACAGGCGCACTCACAAACACACACACAGAGCAAAGCTTTCTTTTATTAGTACAGTCGAACCTCGTTAACATAAAATTGAAGGGGCTGCGAAATTTTTTCGTGTTATCCGGCATTCCGTGTTAATCGTCAAAATAGTGGTGCTATCTATATTAGATTTAAAAAAACTAAATAAATAAATTTACAAATATATCCCTGCTAAAATCATAAATTAATAAGAAATAGAAATTTTAATTAAGATATAGGAAATTTAATTAAGAAATAAAAAAAATGTGTCATCATTTTAGACAATAATAAGTTTATTTATTTACTAATCCTTTTTAAAAAAAAAAAAGTCCGTTATTGACTTTTGTTTCAATTTTTGTAGACTGCTTTGATTTAGAAAAGTATTGTTGCGTATATAGGGTTCTTTTGATCTTATGGTTAGACAACTTCAAACTGTTGTCTTTTAGAAAAGTAGAAAATAATTTATTTGCAGATCTTCAGAACAACAGAGTCTTCGAAACTCACAAATATTACTAGATATTCAAAAATAATTGTTCAAATCTATCATACAAGTGCAGATATAGGTTCCAGAGACTTTTTATACAATGTCTCAACACTAAATCACATTCAAAACAACGTAAATAAATCTCAAGCAAACTTGCTTAATCGTAGCTCACTCAATGACTGACTGGTAAATAATAACCACGACAGCTCGTATCGGCTCTCCTATATATAGTCTCGCAGCATGCGGTGGAAATTTCCACAACCTTCTAGAAAAATCCAGAAACCAAGGAAAACATTCAATGTATCAGTAGACCAAAGGGGGGGTTACCATAGAGAGGGAAGGGTTACCATCGCCAATAATCGCCAAGTTTGTCGCCAACTTGGCGATATCTCTAATATTTCGCAAAGCTGCCATAGACATTCACTGAAAATAATAGACAAGTTTGCTTGATAACAGAGACAACGTAACAAAAACTAATATTAGAAAAGAAATGGAGCTTAATAAGATTATTTACATTATTTTACAGTACAAACACTAACTATTTACAAAATTCGTAACACTACCCCCTCCTCAAAGACTGCACGTCCCGGGCAGTTCAATCCTTGAGTTAGAGGAAAACACTTAAAATAAATAAACAAATAAATAAATAAATAAATAATAATAATAATAATAATATTTACATAAATAAGAAATAATTACTATTTACATATTTACAAAAAGTGACTTTCATGACCATGGTCTGAAATTCCAGTTTTGAATTTCTAATCACTTTGGCCAAAATAAGGAACTAGCCGGTTATATTGTACGACCTTGGGGAAAGAAAAAAAATTCCGCTTTAAACGGGGTTGCAATTTTTTTAATACTTGTTAACTTTTTTTTTTTTTTTTTTAGCTTAAAGAACACTATTATAAGTTTAAGAACGATAACTATTTTTTAAACATGAAACAGCATTTCAAGCGATACTTAAGGAGCTGTTAATTACTTTTATCATTCTTTATGGAGTTTAACTTTTTAAAATTTCATGAAAAATCTATTTCATTAGCATCCACCTATTCCGTAACTTACATAGATCACTTTTCCAACTAACATTGCCTACATATTTCTAATAGTTAAAACAATCGAGTATATTTCAATCTTTTTGGGACACCATATATAGCGGAAATGTTTCAGAAATGAGCTAGGGTTAATTTACTGGCTACTTTTTTTAATAAGAGGTTGGGAACTTGTGCACGGTTGTGGGAATGACACCTAAACGCAACAGAAATAAGCGAGGAAATTGCTGTCAGTAGACGGCCTTGGTCCTTGACATACATGGATTGGCATTGAATTGTTTTCATCAGAAAATAGACTCTTAAGGGACACGAAAGTTTTCATGATATGCTGAATTCAATTTCTCCCTCCCCCAACTCCTCAGTAAAGTAAGTAGCATTCATGTCATAGCAAAATAGATTTCCCAAGCTTCATCCAAATTTTCAATTAATTTCCTTGTTTGGTAATGGCCACAGAGACCGTAACTTTGAAATCTTCCATTGTCTAAAATTGGGTTTCAATGGAGATGAGTAACGATGACGCGTTGGCCTGATAATGACAAATGCAGCATACATTTATTGTAATTAACATATGATGTTACAGGGCTTGTTTGTATTCAGTGATGCAAGTTTGGAGGTTCTGTGCATTTCGAATGTAGAGGAAGAGGAAAAGAAGCATACATATGACTCTTACATGTAATAACCGCTAAGACCAAATAATTTCTTTTATGGATAATATGTGACGATCTCGGAAGTCAAGGGATACAAGGGACAAAGATTTGATTTGGAGTAAATTGAAATCAATGATAATTGACATTAAATTTGAACATCAATAATAATTAATTGAATTGAAATAGGAAACTG
This sequence comes from Maratus speculifer, assembly GCA_964019185.1. NCBI lineage: Eukaryota > Metazoa > Arthropoda > Arachnida > Araneae > Salticidae > Maratus > Maratus speculifer. The sequence goes on along the minus strand of OZ025293.1, from coordinate 247,322,713 downwards.
CCGCTTGTTTTATTGTGATCTTTGTACTCTGTTTCTTATCAGTAACCATTGTATCTCTATTACATTCATTTTTAGTGCATCTCACATGGTTTTAAATGCGGCGAATGCAACCTTGTTTCCTTTTTATTATTATTTATTTTCTATTATTATTATTATTATTATCTTTTATTTTATACAAGACTTTCTCTATTTTTTTCTTTTTTTTATTACCATTCAATGTATTATTATGGCGAGAGCATGACTGGCTTTGGATTAGTCAGCCTTCCAAATAAAATTATTTTTTTCTGCAAGTGGGAATTTTTCTAATTGATGCTTAAATATTTATTTGCAGCTTTGTTTTGACTTCTCTAGTAAAATCGGTTATATATGTCAATTTCTGTTGCAATTTATTATTAAAAATATTTCCTATATTTTTCGAAATTTAAACTTTATCATTTCATTTATTGTTTTGATTCCTAAACCTTGAAAAATAGTTCTGCTTCTGAAACTGTTAAGATATAATGGCCGTTTTTATTTATTAATGTGTTATAAACTGGATAAAAACACTCGGTTACTAATACTTTAAGGATTTTCTCTTGTTCAAAACTCTATGACAAAGTTTTATATTATTTTTTATTATTATCTTAATTTTTGAAAATGCACTAGATATACATGAAAAAGTATCGTTAGTAAAATTTCGGAAAACGTTTTACGTTTTAGCACTAAAAATTAATTATTTTCAAAATATGGCCGGTAGCTCCAATACCTGACAAAATCTCTATTTCCAAAAACGAATAACTCAAACATGAGTTATGACAGTTAAGACAAATAAGTCACACCTAGGTAGCACTAGTTTGCAGAATTTTTGCAAGAAGGTGTCAATAACTGAGAGTTTTACCCTGTAACTTATAAGGTACCTGTACCTAATATGGACACCTTAAGGAAAATTTATTTTTTTCACCCCCATGTACACGTCATATTCCTCCAAAAACATAGGACCACTATCTCTGGACTGTTAACCATCATTATAAAAATTAACGACATAGTAATTCTTCTGGTTTAATTTTAATGATTAAAACAAAAAATGTTTACAAGTGTCCATATAAGAAACTACCTGCCCCTATTATGGGCATGCATGACAGTGGCACAAGTAGCTCCTTATCGACCTACTACACAGGGTGTATGGAACAGCCATTATTCCAAGGGATTTTAAAGGAGATAGGATAAAAAAAGGTGTATCTTAAGGTACTGCGGGAGAGGGGGAGCAGTGTAAATATCTTCAAAACATGCACTTTAGAAAGGGGGAGGTCATTTTTGATTGTGGCTCTTTGAAGACCCATGCAAAGCACTTACTAAGTTACTACAAAATATAATGAAATAATATAGTTGGTTTTGCTTAGCTCTATTGCATATGTCCACAATTTACCACTGTTATTACCGAGTTCTCACAGGATAGACAAATAAAAACGTTTTCATTATGGGCGGTAAGTCCTAAAGTATCCTCATGGATTTATCTGTCACATTGATGCATGGCAGCATGCCTGACACACCATCAATGCTGCATAAGAAGTAGTACCAGTTCTCCTTTATTGAGGAAATCATATCGTTGGTACATGCTATACCCAACAGATACTCTACTGAGGGGAGGCTTCTTTTGATTTTTCTGTAAGGCTTTTTTAGAGGATTTTTTTCTTGGAGTATTGTTCAGATGGCATCTTGTTGAACAAGGATATTACTACATTGATGCCTTTTGAATTTCTTGCCTGGTGACGTTCTGTCTTCTTCTTTCTTACAGTTGGAGTAGATGGGGACATAAGGTGTCCATAATGGGAATCGGACGTAGTTTTACTAAATCGCTTAATAAATAAACAAAGAAACCATATTTAAGCAATATTTGCAATAGCAATCTAAAATATGTTTTATCAGCTTTCTAAAACACTCTACTTTTCAATGTTCAAAGTAATTTTACCATATCTGATAAGAATTAAAACTTACCTGTAATTACGATCAGCACACCACGAAACAGCAAGTTTCCTTCTAACTGGCGAACAGCGTGCTTTTTTTCACTCTCCAGGCTTAATTATCTTTCCAACTTCTTTTCTTCATGGATATGTAGGGCCATTTCTCGATTAAAATTGTTACTTTTAGAAATATTAGGGATGTCCATATTGAGAGCACTGTCCATATTGGGTACAAGTACCTTATTAGCTTCATTTTAACACATTCATTATATTCGGATACCTGTATTATTATTACTTTTTTGTATAAGACTTTCCAAGGATGATGTTTATTCTTATTTCTTTGACTATTTTGCTGCTAATTGCTGAACAAGTCAATTTTTTTATACTTAAACTCTCTTATATTTTTATACTTGCTCGCGCCTTTTCGAATTTCCGCAACTAGGGAACGTGTTTACATGACTTTTCCACCATAGTGGCTCCCTTATAATCTTTCATCGATTTATTGTTTTTGAATTCCTTTGTTTTTAATTGCCAGCCATTTACTAAAATCCTTTATAAGCACACAAAAACAATAATTTTAATGATTGATTGTAGAACATCTTGATTGTAGATTTTTTGAAGTAATTGGTGATTGTATCGATTGTGCTTTTTACGGTGACAAGTTTTTCGATTGGTAAGTTTTCGAGAATCATTTACCATTAGCCATATTCCAGCAGCAGTTTTAGGTAACAGCGTAAAGTTCAAAATAACAAGCCTATTAAACAATTATTAAACATTTATTTTAGTTATTTTAGAAATTCCCCAAATCCTCCAAGAGTATTGACGGAAGGTACAAAAATTTCGGTCATTCCGCCATTTCTCAGCATTAGTTTTAGATAAAGGCATGAATTTGAGGTTGAAAAGGCATTGAATTTGAACTAATCTCCTAAAACAAACTTAAGCATGTATTTTATCTATTTTAGAAATTCTCACTTAAGAGGGTTTAATGGGGGGATCCTTTAGGACATTTCTGCAGCAGTTTTAGGGAGAAGCGGGAAATTCAAGATAACACAGCTATTAAAAAACAGTTAAACGGAGGTACTTCAGTCATTTTTTATCTATTTCTTCTCTTATGTCGTCAACATCGACTTTGCACAGGATAATGTAAGCTTACACGAATAAGACAACAATTATGAATATTTGATTAGAGATTTTTTTTTAATCTGTTCTTTATGCATTTTGTTTGATACTAAATTGCTTTAGCGATACCGACCTGGGCGGTGGCTGCTAGTTATTATACATTATCTATTAAAGTGCTGCCAGCAACCTATCTTATGCCCTTTTTAAAAAGGCATAGGATAGGTAATGGAGAACAGTATACTTCCTTTAAAAGTAAACTGTCCTCCAAAGAACATGGTATATTTTTATACTGGATCGTGCTTTTTTCATAAATGAAGTAAGGACATTCACTCTAAAAAATAAAAGTGTAAATTTACACACAAAAATGTGTAAATTGATGATACAAAAACGATTTGTTTATATTTGTAAATTTGTGTGTAAATTGCCAAAATACACGCCTAATGTGTAAATTTCAAAATACACATTTCAGTGTGTAATTTGATGATAACACTAAGTGTGTAAAGCTTATAGTGATCACTCATGAAATACCCACATTAATGTGTAAATTGCGCAAGAATACACACATATCTGCGTAATATTCTTACTCATTTATCTGTGTAATCTTCAGTGATCACACGGATAAATGCGTATTATGCAAAAAACACGCATTATTGTGTTATTGTAATTTACACAGTTCTTTGCGTAATATGTAAAATACGCATATTCAATGGGGGTTCAATAACTGTTATGTCTAGTGTATATAGAATATATGTACTGCAATGGGTGATGCATAATATCGAAGTCTAATGTCTTAGGTGATTTTATGCTTAGTTTCAGAACCGTAGCTGCATTATTTATATAGTTTTGGATGGAGGAGTGAAATGGGAGGGGGGTGTAGTTGAAAGCCTGATTTTTAGCTTATGGGGCTAGATTTGTGACAGTGGATGAGATAAAATTACTGTTGTTTGGACTCGGGATCATAGTGATGTACCCACTTCTCATCCACTGTCACAAGTGTAGCCGCATAAGCTCCAAATCAGTCTATCACACTCACCCCTCCCCCTTCTTGAGAACTCCCTCTAAATAGGTTTTTAGAACTTCACCCCTCCCTCTAAAACTATGTTATTACAGCAGCTAAGGTTCTAAAATTCAGCATACTGCCATTTAAGACATTAGTTTTCGATATTCCTCATCAGCCGTCGTAGTACAAATATTACTTCTCTGTTAATGGGGAAGTATTGGACACATTTTGAAATTTACAATTTCTTTAATTATAAAATTGATTCTTCAAATTATGTTTCTACATTGTTCAAGGACATTAGAAAGTGTTTCATTTTGTATTCTATAAATCAAAATTTTTGTATTTATGTCAAATAAAGCTGATTTTATTATTTTTGTAAAAAGTATCCCATTCCTCCCTACTCTCCTCTAAATCTATACTAATAAAATCCGTGCGCCTCTGTCTGTCTGTCTGCTTGAAGCCGATTACAGTTCGCAACGCGGGCGAGTTGGAAGTCGCGAGAGGTGTCTTTCGATTCGAAAAATTAAGGGAAAGTCATTTCGGGCAATTTCGAGACCGTGGGACCAAAATTTAAAAAGTTATGAATTAAAAACCGGTCGGGAATCGGAGCGGAAAACGTCTTATTTCCCAAACAGGTCTCAAACGGAGCTCTGAGGCAGAACACTGCGCTACCTTGCGGTGAAGAACAGGAACTTTTCCCCTTTGGCTAAAAGAAGAAGCAGCCGAAAACCTATTTTTCTCCCTCTCAATTTGTCAAAGAATGTATAAGAGAAAAAGAAGTAATTGGTAAAAAATATTAAACACTGTTTAATTAATATAATAAGTACAACTATTTAAGCACAGCAAGATATGTTCACTAAGAGGTAATAGTGTTGCTAATTAATATTTTGAGGATCTCAGATGTAACTGGCTATTCATATATTTATTCTGTATGTGAGTATTAATCGTTGTAGCTCATTTTCATACTTTTTCTTTTTGGTAGCATACGCGAATATTGTGTAACCTAAGATTTACGCGATTAATACTCATTTCTGTTAGTACAAACGGAAAACGAGCTGCTAAAATTATTTGTTAGTTACGTTGTTTGTGATATTAATGAAATTACCTATTTTTTTAATAGCAGTCTTTTGCAGTTTTTAATAAACAAACTTTTTTTTGCGCGTTTTTTCTTAAACCATCGTACAGACAGTTTTTAAAGTAGAAAAAAACTGATTACATATTCAGAATCTGCGTAAAAGTCTGCTTCGGATGATCCAAAAATTACGAGAAAATGTATTATGGGCGCGCAGTGCCAACCGTGCAAAACCAAATATTTTTAACGGGACGATGGCGACCATGGCGCGTAGCGCCGGTGGACCGGCTTCGCACGGTGGGCGCGTACCGCCCACTGTGCGAAATCACATATTTTTAACGGGATAATGGGCGCATAACAACCATAGCTCTTTAATTTACTTTTTTTTTGTGCTGAGGATCCGAACACCAAGACTTGCTTATTAAATGAATTTTTTTGTTTATTATATACTGCTTAATATCGACGTTCGTTTGGAAAAAGTGGCCCAGCTAGCGGGCGTAGCTCGCTAGTATACACATAAAAACTGCTGTTTTATTTTAGGTAGCTTTCATTACAAAAAGTAAAAAGCTACCTATTCTTTATTCTTCCTTGCTTCTTAATTTTATTTTCCCTTAAGTTAGATATTATTTAGTACATGCAATTAAAAATTAAGATAAAAAAAATAATTAATCATAGATTTTAGACCAGTCAGATGGAATAATGATAGATGGTAAACTTGCAATCTTTGCAGTTTTTATTTTCAGTGTTCAGACTAAATTTTTCACTTTTTATTTTTCAGACTCAAAATACAAAGTCAGTTATACTCAAGATACTGTGTTAAATACAATTAGTTATAAAAGTAAAATTTAAAATACTATAAAAAATTAGAAAAAGGTATGTAATCTTCATTTCACACATACACACACATATTACCAGCAAAAATTATAGCTGATTTGTTCATATATGGCATGAATCACCTATATTATATGTTGAATTGTTTTCTTTTTATAAGAATAATTTTTATATAAGAATAAGAATTCTTTATCATTACAAAGAACTTACCTTAAAAAATTATCAAGACTATCAAAAAGGCTGTTGAATCATTAAAATAACATCTTTTGCATTTAAGATTATATTTAGAAATTAGTGTCTTTAAAAAAAAATACAAATATATTTTAACATTAATAAAATGACTCGTATTTTCATAAATGAAAATTTCAGATATTCTAATAAAAATTTTAGATATCAAACTAATTAGCATTTTTATTTATCGACTATAGTAAAAAATAAGAAATACTGTGATTATATCCAAATATCAATTGACGCTTATAAATTTTCGAAATTAATGCTCGTAGAATTTATTTGACAATTACATTTGTGTCTTAAGTGTATAAAACTCATCCGTCGGGGAATATTTATATAGTGGGGGGACTAATAAGTTTCATTTTGAATATTCATTATGACACAAGTGTTATAATTTTTTATATACATACAATCATACGTTTTAGTTTCATAGTTTTCTATAATAATAGACAAAATTGCAATGGGAAAATGTTTATTTGAAAAAAAAAGCCATTACTTTAATAAAAATTTTCATCAGAATTTTTGGTCTAAGTTTATTTTAAATCAACGTAATTGTGCCCTTTTGCAATTTACTTCTGTGTATTTTTATTAAATCTATAATTAACAAGCAAAAATTGTGTGTTTTTATACTATGATTATTTTAGTGGAACATAGTTCTTCTGATGTAATATTTTCAAATTAAAACCTAGCTGAAAATTAAATGTATTTAAGATAAATAAATATTTCAAATTTCTCAAAATTGGAAAATGTAACGTAGAAATTCAAAAACAACGCTATAGTTTTAATCGATGATAAACTTAGTTAACATTATAAGTTTCACAATAAAAAACTTACAAGGAAATGTCAATAAAAAAATAAAACTCAGATGAACTGTTTAGCTTATAAATCAAATATATAATTTATAGATATAATATACATTTGTATAATAGTTTATAAATAAACTATAATATCTTTCACACAACCGACACGAAATTTAATACCTCCCTCCCCCACAAAAAATGATGTTAACGTTTATTTTGCTACTGTTAAAATGCATTCATAAATTCTTTTTAAGATGAAACTTTTTCAAGAAATAAATAACTTTAGATACAACAGTTGTTATATTAAGGAGTAAATTTCAGGAGTTAGGTAATGTTGACATTTTTTAAGGCAAGTAAATTACGCTTGAAAAAAATTCTTATATGTAAAAAAACAATCCAACATATAGCATATACTTTTATACGTAAATATAAACAAATCAGATAAAAAGAATTGGAGGTAATACGAACGTATGAGATTACGTACCTTATATTTTATAGGAGAATAACTTCTATATTTTTCTCAACGCGAGTACTTGCATTCAGTTTGCCATCACATTGTACGTGATTTGCTTTCTATGCGTGCTTGGTTGAGAATTTTCATTTACGATCCCGGCGTGATCAAGGTCAAGTTACTGGACCCACCATTAGTTTTCAACTTAAACCTGATGAAGCCAAGTCGGTGATGATTATGATTTTAGTTTTGATGCTAGATTTGCGTAGTTCATGAATATGACCATAAATTGTACTGCGAACTGAAGTTAAACTAAAATTACAAGTTAAACTTTGAAATGGGTAAATGGTTACAAGCTATGAGACTTTATAATTAGGATTTAATAATTTAGGGTAAAATCAAGCATACTTATATTCGATATGTAAATGTAAAAATAACTCAGGATACGAATTTAGAATTATCTTAATTACATGAATTATATTTTATGTTACATATTAAATGAATTCAAAGTAGTTTTTAGATTCTACTGAAGGATAAACTACTGTCCTTTAAATTAAGTGGGGGGGGGGGGGAAGGGCAGCAGAAAAATTACCAACACTACAAAAAATATCATTTAAATTTATGAATAAGCATAAAGTGGGATTATATCTCTATTATAATGCCTCTTTATGAAGTCTTTCTAATTTCACTTTAAGAATGAAATCTAACACTATAGTCTGTCTCAAAAGTTTAAGCACAAGCATAAAATATCGATTTTTAATGAATTATAAAAAGTTAGAATTAATAAAAAAATTTTATTTACATATTTCGCAATATTATTTAAATAAACGATATAAAAAATAGAAAAAAATAAATTACATAATTTAAAAAAATACAATTAAAAAAAAGTTATAAAAAAACTGTCTCAAAAGTTTATGCACAATGTCAAAAACAACCATATTTATAATTTTTACAGAACTTTTAGTAAAATTTTTTTTCCATGTTTTCGGATTAGTTCAAATAAACGTGCTTTCGTCGAAATTATTAGTTTTTGAGAGGTTTCTGGTGGCAAAGAATACGATGCTTTCTCAATAGCCTCTTGGAATTCTTCAATAGAGTCATACTGCTTTCCATTGCCTAAACTTTGCGGGTTAAAGTATTCCAGACATTCGCAATCGGGTTTAAGTCTGGACTTAATGCTGGCTAGTCAAGTACTTTATCATTTTTCTGAAAAATCCAAAGTTTTGTAGAATGGAATACGTGGATTGAGGCATTGTCTTGCAGAAAAGTTCATTCAAAACCCCCCAAAATGTCACCGAATGGAAGCAAATGGTGGTTTAGGGTCTCTTTAAACTTATTTCACTCTTCTCTTCCTTTTAAAAAAGCTAGTGAGGGCTGGCAAATGTCCCAAATGCCCCCTAAACCATAACGGATTTACCGCCTTGCTGCCTGCTGAAAAATGTCCTTCGGTTCTTGCGTAACTCATGCCAATACGTCTTCCAACCATCAGGGCCATCTAAGTTCCACTTTTTCTCATCGCTGAATAAAACAATAAGCCATTTGTCCCCGTAGGTCATGTGTTTTTAAGCCCAGTTCATTCTTACCTGTTTGTGATGTAATTTAAGACACGGTTTGCGAGCCAATTTCTTTTACATGATGTAATCACACGCTTTAATACGCCTATTTACAGTGTCTTTGGACATCTGTACTCTGAAATTATTTTTAATTTGCCGTACAGGGACATATTTTGTCTAAATACCAATCTCCGTATTTTCCGATCAATCTGAACAGTCGTCATACGTGGTCGTCTGCATCTTGGTTTCCGCTTAAAGTTATCATTTCTAGAAAGTATTTGATATATATATATAGCTTTGATCAATTTAAAACTTTTGCAGTTTCAGAAACAGTTTTATTTTGAGATTTCAATTTAAAATCTTTCAAAATCTCACATTTTGTGAATTCTTTACCCTTTGTCATGTTTAAAACATTAGGAAATATTTTCTCCACCTTTTATATTTGTATAAAAGTGCAATATGATGTCATACAACGTCATTAAACAATACCAATCCCGTGTTTCTAAAAAAAATTTGCATAAAGTGCTTAAACTTTTGAGACAGCGTTTCTTCAAGAAAAAAAGAAAAAATAAATAAAAATAAATATATTTTTTATTTTAACTACCCAAAATGGCTTATTTTATTTTATTTTGATTAAATGTTGAGTGTTATTGTAAATTAGCATAAAATATTTTCTTCTTCAATTATTTTAAATGAGATTTGCAGAGTGCTTAAACTTTTGAGACAGACTATATTAATGAAAATTACAAGTAAAATTCTGAAAAAAAACAGCGGTCAGCGAGACGACTGAAAGAAATTACGATTTAACCGAATTCTAGAGTTATAAAATCAAACATTCTTATATTTGATGTACAAATTTCAGAAGGTAATTCGGAAAACGAAAATAACTAATTAAATGAATAAAATTTTACGTTACATGTAACGAAATTTTGTTACATTTGTCGAGATTAATTTTTTTAGCTTCTTTTAAATGTTCATATGCTGCTGAAACGGGGAAAGTGAGAGAGGTGGTCAGAGTATCTTATCAAAATAAATAAATATATTGGTCTATTATTTAAAAATGCTGTTAAGCAATGCAATGAAATCATGTTATTTATGGAATGGGGTTAATGAAATAAAAAGTGTAGCTCTGAATAATATTTAAACTTCCCATCCATTTCGTGACGTCTACTTTAAAATTCACGCATTTATAATTTTTGTAACACATTAATTAGTGTAATTTCAGGACTTATCTACATTTACACATTTTTCTGAATTTATGAACTGATAACAACTTACAAACTTAATGCCATAATCTAAACACACATTAAAATAGGTATTTTTTTCATACGAAAAGTGTATTTTTTTGCCAAGTGGGTGATTTTAGAAATTTACACACTTACCTATGTATATAGCATTATGTGTAAATTACAATAACATACCAATATGAGTAAATTCAGGCATTTTTCAGCATTTACACATTTGTTTGTGTCTTTCAAGTGATAATAAAATGCTTACTTAGTATTATAAGCTAAAATACACATAACAACAGGTATAACTTTGCAAAAAGTGGGTAATTTTCATGTCAGGTGTGTAATTTTAGGAATTTACACACATATATATGAAAATTTGTCTAATTTACACTTTTATTTTTTAGAGTGTTCTTATTATATTTTTCGGCCCTCCTGACATACTCGCAACATCGAAAATAGCTATGACATGTTATAGAATTCTGTACACATATTGAATTTCTGCTTTCTAGATGTACAAAAACCAAGTGGCTTCTTTATGCTCTTAATCATTAAAAGTAAAAGAAATATTATCGTGTTTCTCTAAACCTTCAAATCTGTTACCTCTTTCGTAAAATATATTTCCATTTTTTAGATTATCAAAACTAAAATTAGGATCCCACGAATACCCACACCGTCCATGCTTCTAATCATACCAGAAGTAGAAATCTTTAAAAAGGTTGCCTCTGTTATCTTCTAATGTTACATGATCCTTTTTCCGCAGTTTAACCATTTATCTTTCAAAAAGTTCCCTTTCTGTCTCTCTCTGTTTTGCATATAAAAATCTCCTTCGATTGTCAGAATAGCATTGTTTTTCATCGTATATGTGATGTTTATGAATAAAATTGTTTCTTGGATAATATGGTCTTATATGATCGTAGTCGTGTTAGTTATTTTTTTATGTTCTGTGAATTTAGCTTTCTTAGTTTTCCTCTTTTATCTATTTTTTCAGATGAAATGATATTTATTTCTTGCGTGATGTTTTTATGTCGATGTTGTTTTGTAATGAAACATTAAAATTTCTAGAAAATGGAAAACTATTAAGCTATGCGAAAAATATTCTACATGATCCGCGATTTCTTAATTAGTTAAGATGACAAAGGTTGCTTCTCACATTTCCTGATGTTAGCATTAGGAAATGTGGCATTATGCAAAGATAATTTGGGCAACCCAATTCTTATATAGAATCCACAGCTCATTCAGCTTAAATCAATGCTTGTATCAAATAAAAGCTTTACTTATTCGTGATTAATTTTAATTATTCACTGAGATCTACCAACGTTTACTCCTCTCGTGAATAGAAATGGGGATGTTTATAACTTTAATTTCAATAATTTTAACCGGATAAATAATTGTTTGGGACATTGGATTGCTTTTAATTATTAGTTTATATTCAGATTGTATTTTTAGATGTTGCAGTGTGTAAAGAAAGTTGAAATGTTTTCGTCATTCTGATTATCTTATTGTGGACTTTATTTTTTTCAAAACTGTTTTAATTTCTATTTAAGTTTTTAACGTATCGTCTTATAGTTTGATGGTCATCTAACTTCTTTACTTATTCTTCAGTATTTTTAATTTTAGGCAGATAACCAGTAAATGCTTTCACATTTTTAAAGTAAAATTTTGCTTTGAACATCTACTATTAGTTATTATAATTCCCCAAATAATATTTCAAGATCTTTTAACATTTTTTTAGAGAAATTTCTTATCTCAAAAGTAAAATTGGACCAAAAGATTCTTTCTTATGCCATAAAAATATTTGGACAAATTTAGGGGATTCCTTTTAAAGTGTTTTAAGAGCAAGTAATCCATATGATCGTAAAATGTTTCTTCTATATCGGGCCTTATAGTGATAATATTAACTATTTCTAGTTAGATTAAATTCAACAAATATAAAACCAGATTTTGTTTTATAACAAGTTATTCACATTTGAAATTGTCTCAAATAATGCCAAATCGAAATTAATATCACCGTGCCATTGAAATGTGAATAATTTTTGTTGATAACTAAAATATATTACCACAAAGTATTGAATTGATTGCAATAAATTGAAAATAACCATGAAAATTAAATTAAACATCAAGTACATACTGAAATTAACGATACAATTTTAAACAATAAAACACTGTAAAAAAATCAGGTGAAAACAACAAAAGGTGATGGCCCACCGGCCGGCAACACAAATGCTGTAACATTTGTCTTTAAGAGTGCTGTAAAATTTCTCAAATTTGAGAAATGTCGTATTACGTAGTGCACGTGATAGAAATAATTCGATTTCTATTTTAACTGTAGCTTGAATATGATTTCATAGAATCGGTGTTTCAAAAATGGCAACATGAAATGTAGGAAACACTGCTGTATTTTACAGCAAATTGTGCTATCACCACAACTGCCAACATATTTTCTGTAATATTTATGTATTTCCTGCCTCTAAAAATGCTAAAAATTTTCAGAACTCTAAATTCTTCGAAAAAAAGTCTAAGTCTTCGAAAGCTTTGCTATTGGCTACGTGATACACGTGACAGAAAAAAATTAGTTTTTTACTAGGAACTAGAATTTTACTTTACAGCACCGTTGCTTGAATTCTATTTCACAACATTCGATGCTTGAAAGCTACATCATAAAGTGCAGGAAAACTCACAACTTTCTTTTAAAGGGAATAAGATATTTCAAATTGTTCAAAACCAAACTTATAAGAATACTATTATAGAGAAATATGCATTCTCCAGTAAAACATCAGACAGCAACATATGCTAAATCAATTTTTAATGAGTATACCGTTCTCCTCATGATATCAATCACCTTCCGACTAGATGGTGCATTTTACATGCACACAGTCGAGAAGTTTCACATCTCTCTCACTCTCTCACACACACACAAACATATATATAAGTAAAACAGCATTTTTTTCTCTTTTCTATGGGTTTATATGTATAAAACCCTAAAAATTAAACCTTTTTAGCTAAATGCTGATAATGACAAAATCATACATATCGTAAAAATCCTTTTATTTTGAGAAATTTTCAGTGTTTTGAGATTTTATGAGAGATTTCACGCTTTTTTCTATAATATTTACATTATTTTTCAGTTCGTCATCATATGTTACTTTTTGCAATTTGTTGTTTATCCTATTCGATCTTCTTGTAAGTGAGGATAGCTGAGTAATATAAAAGTATGATATTCATTTGTTAATTTATTTCTCAAGCATTAAATTTTTATTTCCCTATGGTATCTCAATATTGCATTGCAATTATTGTTTCTTTCATGATTATATAACTTTAGCCTGAATTTGTTAGCATGTTTTTCTGCTTATGAAAAATTAAACTAAACGATAAAACTTAATGTATTATATTTTTTGTACTTAAAAAGAGAAAGGTGAACCATTATAAGATAACTCTTGTGTCTGTCTGTGGAACTAAGACTATTGAACCACAAATTTACAGATTTTTAAACATTCAAAAGTATATTTAGAAAAAGTGTAGTGGGCTAATTAGGTTATTTGAATACTTAACTTTTCTTTGCATATTGTGTGAAATCTTTCGTAGCAATGAATTCAAAAATACATTTCTTTTAACTTTAGGTATTATATATTCAACTATGTCGTTGAAAATCTTATGCGATATCGTTATGAAAAATTATGTCCCCACCCTCCATATATTTCACAATCTACTAAAACTAAAACTAAAATTATAAAAACATTAAAGGCAGTAGATATTAGTCAAATCTTTACAGGAAAACTTAGCGATTACCGTAGGTGACACAGATTTTAAGAAAAGCCCTTTTTTCCGTTACACATAAATTTTTATTTGCGGACATTCAGTAAACTTATTGAAGAGCGCTGGAGGTACCTATCCTATTAGAAGTATAAAACCGCTTTTGATAACAATTTTTGAAAAAAAACCGTAACAAAAGATTGCAGGAAAATCGTAACTCAAACCTTGCAGAAGAAGAATAGCGATTACCCTAAGTCACATACTTTTTTAGAAAAGCGCATTTTCCTTACCTATCTTAACATAAGTATAAAAGTATGGTGAAAATGATTTTCCAAAAAAATAGTCAGTAATTAGCCGCGATATTAACCCTTAAAGTCACAGACGATTCGGACATTACATAATGGCAGGGTCAGCGTACTATATATACAATCGACTTTTAAAGCTTAGATAACAAATTTAAGGATAAATTTGTGTAATGGAATGCCCAATAGCAGTATAAAAGCATTAAACGTCAAACTGTTAAAAACATACTAAATTATTTAGAATTAATCACATAAATACTGTTGGATTCTCGACTAGTTTGCATTGAATGAATCTCTCATCACGTCTCCCATGTTTTTAAATGTTAATTAAAAACCTATTTTGAAAAACGCTGCACGGACCAAGGCGGCGGTGCAACATTGCGATCTCTTTCAAAGCGCGCTTAGCGCAATGCCAAGTTTAAACTTTGAACAACGGTTTTTTTTAACGACACTGTAAAATGAAAAAAGTTCTTACAACACTTAATTTATTTTTATGAAATGCCAAACAATATGTGCTACTTTTGTCTGTACTGATTTAAGCTCACCGAAAAATATCCGATTAGGATAAGTTTAAAATCATGTTGCAAATTGTAAGACAAAAGTTACAAATGACGCAGGTCGTACTATTATAAATATTCAGGTTTTATAAATATTTAGAGCTTAGTACAAAAACTGTTGTAATCTTTCATAAAAATGCCTAAATGCAAATTTTTTTACGATTATATATATTAAATTCAGAAATACGGAAATAATGTGACCAAAATCTTAAATATGATATAATCAACATGGCAATCTAGAATCTTTACCTATCATGTGATATCATTGAATTTGTTACGCAAGATAGGGTTTGATAGAATAAAGAAAATTTTTAATAGTATCAGTTTAAGTTTTGATTCGATTTTCATAAAATTTAAAATGAGTAAGCAAATTCTTCAACACGCTGAATTTATTTTTTAGAAATGCCAAATATTTTTTTTTTAATATGCACTACTTTTGTCAATACTGAATTAAATTCTTCGGGGAAAAAAAGACTAGGACAAGATTAAAAACAACTTGGAAATTATAAGGGAAACATTACAAATGAGATGTGTCCATACTAAAACTAGTTTTTTAAATATTCAGAGGTTGGTGTAATAGCTGTTGCAATCTTTTGCAGAAATGCCTAAAGACAAATTTTTTTACGATCATATATGACGACCTCAGAAGCCAAGGGGTACAAGTGACAAAATTTCGATTTGGAGTAAATTGAGTTTAAAGATAATTGATGTTAAATTGGAACATCAATAACAATTGAGTGAATTGGAATAGGAAATTTCTGCTTGTTGCATTCTGGTCTTTGAACTCTTATTTCAATAACTGTTAAAAAATAAAGTGCAATTTTCTTTAAATGTACAATTAATCAATATTGTTTGTTTTTCGAAAAAAAGTGGTTTGCCTCTATAACTCGGTAAATAATAAGAAAATCACTTATATTGCTTTACCTGAAATGAAAAAAGCATATTTTTAGGTCGTCTGTGTATTTAGTTTATTTTTTTCAATTTTGTCACTTATACCCCTTGGCTTCTGGGGTCCTCATATATTAAATTCAGTAATATGGAAATAATATGACCTCTATCTTAAATGTGACATGATCAACATGGCAATCCTACAATCCTTATCTATCATGGGATATCATTGAATTAGTTACGCAAGCTAGGATTTAATAGAATAAAGAAAACTTTTATTCATATCTTTCTATGTTTTATTCTATTTTCTTAAAATTTAAGTGATAAAGCAAAATTTGGAACAATTATATACATTAAATTTCAAACCATTCTGCTGTTAGTTTTTGCGTTGTTATATGCGGGCTGACACACGTACGGACAAACAAGCGGACTGAGGAGAAGGCGACTATAGGTGCTACGTATTTATGTAATTTCGAAATTTTCTCATACACATAATGGAGTACTTTTGAGTACTCTGTAAATGAACTACGAACACTACGAACTTTATTTTCATTTCTTTCATTTTTTTATTTACATGATATAATAAATCTCAATAATATATTTCAATTACAGATAACTTCAACTATATTAACGCAAATTAGAGTTTGAACAGACAGACAGACGGCTAACCAAACCAAAATGAATTGTGAGTTTTCAAATGTGTTATACAATTCCATATGTTTGAATCAGTCAATTTTTTAAACGGTGCAGTTTTGTTACATTATTCTGAATGTGTTCGAAAGTGTTTCGTAATCTATGCTTGACTCATGATTTTTTTCTTTCTTGTTTATTTTAATCTGACATTTAACTCATCGCACTAACGAGCATACTTTATCTTATGTTTAATTTGACTTTTATTATTCGGAAATTGTGTCAATAAACCATAACTCTTGATTCGATGTTCTGGTGTCATTTTTTATTAGTGTTTTAACGTGTAATCGACAAGATTTATATTGGCCGATATTATTCTGAATTAGAATCACTTATGAGCATGGAATATGTATCATTGCCACCGAAATCGGATCTAATTGGCTTCGTATAGGACATGCTAGGAAAATGATTATTTTTACATCATTTAGGGGGAGGGTTTCCCTTTCAGTATTGCGAAGAAAGTCTTTGCTATAATAATCAAGGAATCAGCCCAGACAAATGACCGTATCCTTGTTATCAATACCTGCTACTTGACGTGTTATCATATTTGTATTCATTTTGGAAAACTATCCACCAAATAATTCTTTCTCCCATAAACCTATGAATTTGTTTGTTATTGTTATTTAGACAAGTATTGATATTTTTGTGTTTTTCTTCAATAGTTTCTTATATTTATTCTTATAATTTGCATAAATTTAATTAATTTGAATAAATAACTATTTTTATTCTCATTTCCCTTTTTACATTTTAACAATTAAATAGCGATATCATATTCAAAGTTCATTTAGTATTCGCACTAAGGGAAAAAATGAAAAATGGGAAAATTTCATATTGTACCAAAAATTTTACGTGGGATGTTTGAAATATGGAATTTTTAAAATTACTATTAAGTTATTTTAGATTATTATTAAATCAGATTACCAAATGTATTATTACTTCATTTTTAGTGGTATTCTACAAAATATCCGAAGATTTCCATGCTCTAGAAGTTATTATTTATAATATTTTCATTTCAAAGATCTAACTGTTTACCGCCATTATATTTGCTTTGATTTAATATAAGATTCTTAATTTTATATTTTAGATTATTTCGTTCAAAATACATTTTGGTATCTAGAGTGAAATAGATATTAGCAAAGTTTAATTCATTGTGTCATCACTTTCAACTTCAGCATATTATTCAGTGGCGCAGGTGGACATGGAATAAGGCAGAAGTAACTTTTCGAAATTAGTGGTATTCCGAGCATTTGGATCCCACTCTGGCTACGCCACTGACCTTTTTAGAACATCAATTAATTCCAAAACAAAAATCAAATTCTTCACTTTTAATCTTTTGTCTTCAGAACTTTTAGATTAGTAATTTATAAATATGTACAAAAGTATAGTGTTGTATTAAAAGTTTATACTGTAAACTGTAGTTTATACTGTTCAACTGTAATAAATTTTACATAATTTCATTTATACAAAATTAACACACCTTTTCACTTCAAATTATTAACCTTTCTATCATTGTATATTGTAATATATTTTTTTATTATTGAAGTGTATTGTTTAGATACAGATGTGTTTAGATATTGATGCTATTTAGAAATTATTTCAAATATTATAACATCTATTGTAAATTATTTATAAAATTATCTCTACATCAAAAATATCATTGACGTCAAAAATATTATTACATAGGTAATAACATTTCATTCAAATTTCATCAATTTTACTGAAGTTTAAGATTTGATTTCATTGCTTATTTAAAATTCGAAACCATTATCATATATATTAAAACTTTTCTACCAAAAATTGAACCGACTTCAAAAACTACTGTAAAGTGAAAAATAATTTTTTTACATAATAGTATTAAGAAATTAAATTAAGGGCATAGTGTTTACCATGCGTATTATTATATTTATGTACATTAATTTGATTTTTTGAAGGCGGTATCAGCCAAGCCAAGTTACATGTAATTTTCCAATAGACACGCATCCAAGTATCTACGAGATTTTCTACGATTTAATATTTAGTTAAAAAAATTAAATTTATTCTTTTACGATTTGAATTGGATAATTAATTTTAATTTTGAACTTGGCTTGGCTGGCACCGACTTCAAAAAATCAAATTAATGTACATAAATATAATAATACGCATGGTAGATACTACGCTCTTAATTTAATTTCCTAATACTATTATGTAAAAAAATTATTTTTCACTTTGCAGTAGTTTTTGAAGTCGGTTCAATTTTTGGTAGAAAAGTTTATTTTTCTCTTTTTAGTTAAAAGTTAATGATTTTTTGAAGTCGATTAATAAAAATTATAATCCAGAAAAAATCATTGTAAATAATACACGTATGTCAGGGGTGAGGTTCGAACCCACGCTCTCTTTCGAGAACCGGAAATCAAATCTGCTGTCTTACACCGCTCGTCCACCCTGACTGCACTCCATTCGGCGAGCTTATTCATCGTCCATGTTACTTTTAGTTTGCGAGAAATCACTAACTTTATTATTTTTTGCTTCATTATTAAAAAATTACTGAGCCAATTTCGATGAAATGGAAGTGGTACCAATTCGAGAGTAACCTCTTTCATTTAAACAAAAACCAAATTGATCGGTTGGATAGATTCGGAGTAATCGGTGAACATACATAAAAAAATATATATACGCGTTGAATTGATAACCGCCTTTTCCTTTTTTGAAGTCGGTTAATAAAACTTATAATACGGAAGAAAGTATTGCAAATTATACACGTGTGTGAGGAGAGGGGTTCCAACCCACGCTTTCTTTTAAGAACGAGAAGTTAAATCCGGCGACTTTCACCGCTCGGCCATCTTATCTGCACTCGATTCGGCCAGATTATTTAAGGTTCATGTTACTTTTAATTTGCGAGAAATCATTAATTTTATTAGTTTTTGCCTAATTACTAAAAAAGTTCAGAACCAATTTCGATTAAATGGAATTGGTACTAATAAGAGAGTAACCTCTTTCATTTAACATAAAAACCAAATTAATCGGTTGGATAGTTTCGGAGTAATTGGTGAACATGCATAAAAAAATGCATACGCGTCGAATTGATAACCTCCTCCTCCTTTTTTTGAAGTCGGTTAAAAATTATAATATAGAAAAGATTACTGTGCACACGTACGTCAGGAGTGGGGTTCGAACCCGCGGTTTCTTTCGAGAACCAGAGTTTAAATGAGGCGCCTTAAACCACTCGGCCATACTGACTGCATTCCTTTTGATGAACTTATTCAACGTCCATGTTACTTTTAATTTGCGAGAAATCACTCATTTTATTAGTTTTTAGCTAATTACTAAAAAAGTACTTAACCAATTCCGATGAAATGGAAGTGGCACCAATTCGAGAGTAACCTCTTTCATTTACCAAAAAATACTAATTTAATCGGTTGGATAGTTTCTGTATAATCGGTAGACATACATAAAAAAATATATACATACGCGTCGAATTGATGATAACCTTCTCTCCTTCTTTTAAGTGGGTTTAAAAAAATATATAATACGGAAAAAATACTGTATATTATACACGCATGACAGAAATGGGGTTCGAACCCCATGCTCTTTTTCGAGAACCAGAGCTTAAATCAGGCGCCTTAGACCACTCGGCTATTCTGAATGCAAATTATTCGGCGAATTTATTGAACTTCATGTTACTTTTTGCAAGTCTATTATTTTAGTACTCTTTCATTGATAAAGTATTGAGTTGATAAAAGATCTCTGATACTTTGTGCTAACGGTTAAATACAAAATATTCTTAATAGCATAATTAGTATTCAGTTTGTAAAATATATATGTAAAAAAATTAATAGTGGGATTCGAACCCACTCTCTCTTTGGAGAACTAGAGCCATCCTGACTGCACTCCATTTGGCGAACATATTCAATGTGCATGTCACTATTATTTTGCGAGGAATCACTAATTTTCATCCATTTACTAAAAAAAGTACTGAATCAATTTCGATGAAACGGAAGTGGTGCCAATTCGAGAGCAAGCTCTTTCATTTTAACACAGAAACCGAATTAATCGGTTGGATAGTTTCGGAGTAATCGGTGAACATACATAAAAAAAATTTCATACACGTCGAATTGACAACCTTCTCTCCTTTTTTGAAGTTGGTTAATAACACGGCAATGATTATTGCAAATTATACACATATGTCAGGAGTGGGGTTCGAACACACGATCTCTTTGGTGAACCAGAGATTAAACCTGGTGCCTTGGACCGCGCGGCCACTCCATCTGCACTCCATTCAGCGAACTTATTCAACACTTTTAATTAGTAAAAAATCACTAATTTTATTAGTTTTTGCCTAATTACTAAAAAAGTACTGAACCAAATTTGATGAAACGGAAGTGGTACCAATTCGAGAGCAAGATCTTTCATTTAACACCAAAACCAAATTAATCGGTTGGATAGTTTTGGAGTAATCGGTGAACATACATAAAAAATACATACGCGTTGAATTGATAACCTCCTATCCTTTTTAGAAGTCGGTTAAAAAATATATGAGTGTCGAATTCATGATAATATCCTCTCCTTTTTTTTAAGTCGGTTAAAAAAATACATGCGTGTCGAATTGATGATAATATCCTCTCCTATTTTTTTAATTGGTTAAAAAAAATTTAATACAGAAAAAAATACGGTATATTATATACGTATGTCAGAAGTGGAGTTCGAACCCACGATTTCTTTCGAGAACCAAAGCTTTAATCAGACGCCTTAGACCGCTCGGCTATCCTGACTGCAATTTATTCGGCGAACTTTTCAACGTCATGTTACTTTTCGCAAGTCTATTATTTTAGTAGTTCTCGCTGATAAAAAGATCTCTGATGCTCTGTGTTAACGGTTAAATACAAAATATTCTTAATAGCGTAATTAGTATTTATTTTGTAAAATATATATATAAAAATTATAATATGGAAAAGGTTATTGTATACATGTATGTCAGGAGTGGTGTTCGAACCCACGATTTTTTTCCGAGAACCAGAGCTCAAAGCTGGCGCCTTAGACCGCTCGGCCATGCTTTCTGCGATACGTGTAGCGAACTTATTCAACACTTTTGATTTGCGAGAAATCACTAATTTTATTAGTTTTTGCCTAATTACTAAAAAAGTACTGAACCAATTTCGATGAAACGGAAATGGTACCAATTTGAAAGCATTCTCTTTCGTTTAAAACAAAAATAATAGAAATCGGTTGCATAGTTTCGGAGTAATCGGTGAACATACATAAAAAAATACATACGCATCGAATAGATAACCTCCTCTTCTTTTTGGAAGTCGGTTAAAAACGATAGGAATTTGGTTTTTAGCATAGCTAAAACTGGTCTGTACTCATGCGCGAGCAAGTCTTCCGGGTTGTCCAGGAGATTCATTGACGAGAACGATTCACCGTAGAGAGAGGGAAACAGAATCACATCATCGCACGGAGTATCAACTTTTACTCCATGTATCATCGTCAGAGCGCATGTGCGGGACGCTGTGCTGCAATTAGAGTTCAGTGTGTGCATATGACATTGTTTACCTAAATACAGATAAATATAGATTGAGTCTTAGGAGTTACGATCTCTCAGGCTATACGCTTCTCTTACGCTGTCCTGTAATAGTAAGTTATTTATCATATTTATCCTTATTGATTTATTTCGTGTGTCCATTTTAGTTATGGATCTAGGGTCTTACAATCTTCGCGAAATTGAACCGGATGGGAATTGCTTATTTAGAGCGCTGTCTGTGTTCCTGTATGACACAGAAGACCATCACCCTCGCGTTCGCCACGCCATTGTAAAAACAAGTTGTTGAAAATTGAGATGTTTATCATCCGTTTGTTGTTGGTGATTTTTTCTACGGCGTTCCTATTAATCAGGTTGATGCTTACATTAGGATTATGTCAAAAAACCGTACGTATGGTGGGCACTTAGAATTATATGCCGCAACAGCAATTTTTAATATTTTTGTCACAATTTTTAATGCACAAAACGGTAATGTCATAAATTTGGATGTAAATGCTAGAGGATAAATAGAAGTAAATTTATTGTACGATGGGAATGGACATGAAGGTCACTAAAAAGGACAATAAACGAAAACTGGTTGAGTCATCTCCTTCCAAATAACAGAAAAGGAAGGAGCAAAATAAAAAAGGTTATGCTAATAGAAAAAAGGTAGAGGCAGATGGAAAAAAGTTAGAGTCAGATAGAAAAAAGATAGAGTCAGTTTTAAAGCCATATAAAATTCAGTATAGGTGTGCTGTTTCTGACAAAATTTCAAATTTATCTCCGTCTAACTTAGGTAATTTAGACAACACATGTGCTTATTGTAATGCATTGTATTTTTCACGAGAAAAGAATTCAAATGGCTCATTTAATTTGTGTTCTTCTAACAAAAAGTTCAAACTGGCCAAATTTCAAATTATTGATGACATAAAAGATCTATTCACCGGAAATAGTGACATGTCGAAAAACTTTAGGCAAAATATTAGGCAATATAATAATGCTTTATCCTTTGTGTCATTTGGTGCCAATATAAAGTTGCCTCTTAGTTACAGTTCTTATTGTTTCAAAATTCTAGGTTCAGTACACTACAAGATTTCCCCTTTGTATCCAGAGAATTCGACCGATGCTTTTTATGGTCAATTGTACATTTTAGACTTTTCAGAAGCAAACGAAATTAGATTAGAAAAGACTGAGAATAGTTCTATTAGAGAGGACATTCTTCAGTTAATAAACCTTAATTTAATTAAATGTAATCCATATGTTAAGTGCTATAAAACGATGCATCAAAAAATATCTGAGGAACGTGAGCTAGCTTTAAAAGAAAACAGAGTGCCAGTTGATTTTGTTATGCGCTTTTATCATGAACCGCTATCAGATCCTCGCCGTTACAACGAACCAACATGCTCAGAGGTTGCAGCTGTTTCTGAATCTAATGATGGTGCTACACGATCTCATAGGTACATAAATGTTTATTCTAAAGATGGTGGGCTGAAAACTCTAGATTTTGATAGTATGCATTGTGATCCAATGTCATATGTACTGATTTGGCCTTGCGGTGAACCAAGTTGGCATATTTCAATGTCAGCGGGGAAAGAGAGGAAATCTAATAATCGTCAAAATATTTCCATGAGAAAATATGTGTCTTATAGACTTATGATTCGAGGATGTCCTCCTAAGGGAAATTTCAATCCGATAATTAATGCTGGCAAATTAACTCAGCAATTGATAGTTGATTATTACGGTCGCATTGAAGGTGACAGATTAAAATTTATCCGTAGTCAACAGGCAAAATTGAGAGTAGACACATACGCTGGCCTTGCAGATGCTCTGTTTGCACGTGTTGATAAAGAAAACTTACGGGCGGGGCGGATTGTTATTTTACCTTCTTCTTTTACTGGTAGTCCACGAAATATGATTCAAAACTATCAGGATGCTATGGCAATGGTCAGAAAATTTGGCAAGCCTGATGTTTTCTTAACGTTTACATGTAATCCTTTATGGCCAGAAATAACTAACAGCATACATCCTTTTGAAACTGCTAATAACAGACCAGATGCTACAGTTCGTGTTTTTAATTCAAAAATTAAAGAACTTTTGCTATTGATAAATGAAAAAAAATGTTTGGCGAAGTACAAACATACTTATATACGGTTGAATTTCAAAAGAGAGGTTTGCCCCATGTGTATTTATTATTATCTCTTAAAGATGATTGTAAATTTAGAGAAATAGCAGACATAAATAAGGTTATTTCTGCAGAAATTCCAGACCCTAATGATTCAGTTTTATATAACTTAGTTAAATGTCACATAGTACATGGTCCTTGCGGTAGTCTTAATCCAAACTCGATTTGCATGACTGATAGTAAATGTAAAAAAGAATTTCCAAAAGAATTTGTTCATGAAACTAAAGAAAATGTTAATGGTTATCCCCTTTATAAAAGGAGAAATAATAACAGGACTATTTCTAAATATATTAAAGGTAAAATATTGAGGTTGACAACCGTTACATAGTTCCTTATAATCCCTTTCTCTTACATTATTTTCAAGCCGATATTAACGTTGAAGTTTGTGCGAGTGTTCACAGCATAAAATATATATGAGGACCCCAGAAGCCAAGGGGTATAAGTGACAAAATTGAAAAAATTGAGTTAAGTGCACAGGGTATCTGGAAATATGCTTTTTTCATTTCAGGTAAAGAAATATAGGTCATTTTCTGTTTATTTGGGGAGTTATAGAGATAAACCACTTTTTTCGAAAAACAAACAATATTGATTAATTATATATTTATAGAAAATTGTACTCTATTTTTTAACACTTATTGAAATTAGAGTTCAAAGATTAGAATGCAACAAGCAGATGTTTCCTATTTCAATTTAGTCAATTGTTATTGATGTTCCAATTTAACATCAATTATCTTTAAACTCAATTTACTCCAAATCGACATTTTGTCACTTGTACCCCTTGGCTTCTGGGCTCCTCATATATAAGTATGTTTACAAAGGCCATGACATCGCTAATGTGCAGGTAACTGCTGAAGGTGGTGTGCTTCATCATGATGAAGTTACTGCTTTCCTAAACACTCGATATGTCAGTCCAGGTGAAGGTGCATGCAGAATTTTTTCTTATCCAATGCATGAACAATCTCACACAATCATTCGCTTGCCTGTGCATTGCCAGAAGAGCAACAAGTATATTTTCAGGATGATAAAGCCGCGGAATCTTTACTTAGGTCAGAATTAAAAAGCACACAATTTATTGCATGGTTTAATTTAAATAAGGATCCAGAAACAAAAAGCCCTTTTATTTATCGAAAAACACCTCTTCATTATACTTGGGATAAAACTAAGTGTATTTGGATAAAACACTCTCGCTTTTGTAAAGTAATTGGCAGAATGTATAATGTTTCTCCTTCTGAATCCGAGCGTTATCATCTTAGATTACTATTACTCCATGTAGTTGGGGCTACAAGTTATGAAGATATGAGGACTGTTCATGATGTTGTTTTATCTTCTTTCAAAGAAGCTGCTATGCAACGTGGATTACTTCAGGATGATACCGAGTGGTTGCGTTGTTTGCATAAAGCATCAGTTCTTCAAATGCCATTTCAATAAAAACAGTTATTTTCTTTCATTGCTATTTTTCAACAACCGTCAAACGCTACTCAACTATGGGAAACTTTTAAAGATTATCTTAGGGAAGATTATTTGCAGTTTCATGAGCCGAATAAAGCTTATCATTTTAGTCTCAGGGATATTAATGAAACACTTAAATTACATGGTTTTTCTCTTTCAACTTTCAACTTGCCAGTTATTAATGATTTCTTAACAACTGATCACATCATCAATTTCTCTAAAAATCTAAATATTGACTATCATTTAATGATTCAGCAAGCTAATGATGAACAACTTTTAACCATTAATGAAATCACTAAGCTAATCCAAGAGAATAATACAAATAAAAGCAATGCATATTTCATAGATGGTCCAGGTAGTACTGGGAAGACATTTGTATACCAGTGTCTTATACAAAAATGCTTCGATTTAGATATAGAAATTATCTATGTTGCATGGACTGGCATTGCTGCTATGCTCTTACCAAATGGTCGCACAGTACATAGTAAGTTTAAGTTACCTTTGATTCTGCATGAAACTTCAGTATCGTCTTTAAAAATTAATAGCAAAGCTGCTTCCGATATTAAGGCAGCAAGACTAATAGTTTGGGATGAAGCACGTATGGTAGATGTTCATTCATTAATGACTGTTAATAGACTTCTGCAAGGTATAATTTCCAATAATATTGTTTTTGGTGGGAAGATAATCGTTCTTGGAGGGGTTTTTAGACAGATATTGCCAGTAGTTCCACATGCTTCACGACAAACAAAAACTCAAAATTGCATCAAATTTTCACCTCTTTCGCCATATTTAAAAATTTTTCGGTTATTTAAAAACATGCGAGCTAGGTCAGATGAATTGGAGTTTTCAAAGTTTTTGCTTAAAATTGGTGATGGAAGTTATCCATCAGTCAATAATGAACCATCATATGGTTCTTCTGTTATTGATTTACCATTAGAAATTATTACAAAAGATGATATCGTATCTGAAATTTTTGGCAAACATTTTGTTTCGCCAGATCATGTTGTTAATTTTTCTAAATTTGCTATTCTTGCCCCCAAAAATGAGCATTGTAATGAAATAAATTCTTAAGTTCTACATCTTATACCTGGCACAGAGCGAACATACGCTAGCGTGAATAATCTCATAACTGATGATGAAAGCCAAATTCTTCAATTTCCTGCAGAATTTCTAAATAGTTTAGAGTTAAGTGGTTTGCCTCCACATAATCTCACATTAAAAGTCGATGTAATTCTAATGCTGTTAAGAAACCTAAACGCTACCCAGGGTCTTTTAAATGGGACAAGATTAATTGTGAGGAATATGTATGACAATTGTTTAGATTTAGAAATTATCACTGGCGAAAAAAAAGTCAAAGAGCTTTGATTAATAGAATCGACCTATCACCATCAGACACATCACTCCCTTTCTCTTTTAAAAGACGCCAATCAGCAAAGCACAGGGACAAACTTTAGATTGTGTTGGTATTTATTTACCCTAGCCTGTTTTTAACCATGGTCAGTTATATGTAGCTATGTCTCAGGTGCGTTTATTTAAGAACTTGAAGATTCAAATACTACCAAACGGCAATAGAACACTGAATGTAGTATACAAGGAGGTCCTATAATAAACAACTATTACATGCTTGCTTTATAGATGCAACTTATTACGTGCATCAGTGCATTGGCTTGATGCATGTTTATGTGTACTCAATTAAAGGTTCAAATTAGAGACGGGAAATATAGTTATTTTTGGTTAACAGATTACATCGTTCCACACATTCACAGGTAACAGGTTTCAACAACCTGTTATTTTTGTAACGTATAACTAATCGATGATACTATGCTGTCAACAGACATTTTAATTATAAGGCCGTTAATTAAGGTATCTTGAATAATTTTGATACATAAGCGTAGACGCTGTTTTAGTTCAGATAAACCTGCGCTTTAAAATCAACATAAAGTTAAAATTTTAAATTTTGCAAGACAAAAATTTAGTTGTGATACTTTACATTTCACGTATTGTTATCGTTTGATTGCACTAAAAATGCATTTTTCCTCGTTGAAAATTTATATGTATCATAACTCAGTAAATTTTGCCCGTAGACCTTTTTTTTTGCTGATTTACTTGCTAAAACACATAAAAACTTTTCTAAATAAAAGTTATAGGAAACTTACTGAACACTGTATAAAATATGTAGTTTCTTAACAATTTAAAAAATAATTATTTTAATGTAAATTGATATTTATATGATGCAGAAGAAAGTTTAAAGCATTTTTGCAATTGTTAGAATGACTCCAAAACTGACGGTTTAGAGATTAATTTTTTCTAAACAATCAGAAATATCCTCCATAAAAACAACACCGTTTTAACAATGCGATTTGTTAAAAAAAATAAAATTGATCTTCATTCGTTAGCACCTTGATTTGAAGTTCGAATTTTGACATCCCCGAATCAATATCTGTCAACGCATATTCAAAGCTTATCCCACAAGAGCACGAAACATTACTTGTATATTTTTAATCAAATGTCATTCATCCTACAAATTTCGTATGTGCAAGTACGTATTTAAAATCCCCTCCCCAAAACTTGTGACAGGCCAAAAAATGAAGTTGGTAGTATAAAATTGGCGCCCTATAAATTTCCGTGTCCGTCGGAACTTCCCCCCTTTGCCCCCCTCCCCTCCCATCCCATCCCTTTTCGAATGGCTTTGTCCTTACCAGACTATTTTTCTTCTTTTTTTTCAGTAAAATACAATTACAAAAGTAATGTTTTCCAGTTCGTATTTTCTAACGACGCAATATTGACAAAATAATAATGATAAAAAAACAGCAATAAACATTTTATTAAATAAAAATCATAGCGCCAGAATACCCCCCTTCCCCAAATACCATGAGTACATAGTAATATCCCTTTTAAATATTCAAACTCAAAGATTGCCACCGTTTTACCCATCTAACTACATTAACGAAAGATTATGTCCCGTGCCCGAGCGATAAAACAGCTTTCTATCAATAATTAAATCCGTAAATCTCTTTAATTCCATTTTCAAACAGATTCCTTCCCATAAAAAAATATGACCAAAGATGGCCGACATTATCTCCTTGCTTTTTAAAAATCTGCAAGCGTTATTCACTAACTTCGTTTTTAGAATAAAAACGCATTTTCCCCTCATTTCATTTTCAGTATTCTACCTATTTGTTTGATAAAAGCAATTTTCATTATTCCAGCTGTTTTTAGGTGCGTTCGTAATTTCCAATAAATGTTGTTTTCGTTATTCTAAAAACTGGTTCTATTGCTTTAATCTTTGTAACTGTGAGCGTTATAAAAAATTCAAACGATAAAATATATTCTGTGAAGAATCGAAGCCAGGTGTTTTTAAATATTCATAGAATAATCAACAACGAATAGTTTTTGAGAGATTTTATCACGTGAACTTTTGAGATAGCAAAAGGACAAGGTTTCCTATAATTGGCTTCCTTGATTAGAACAAAAGGATTTTTAATGTCTTGGACAATGCAAAAGGAAAATGGTTCCTATGATTGGCGTCCTTGATTAGACCAAAGGGATTTTTAATGTCTTGGAATCGTAGATCGACAGTGACGCGTCAAAAAGAAAGTTTCATAGGGGTTTTTTGTGCGTCGGAATTTTTTTTTTCTCTCTCTGTCTCAAAGCTTTTTAATGCAGTTGGGGATTTTTGTTTTCTGCAGTAATAGAAATTCTTTGCCTCAGAATTCAAATAGATTTATAAGTAATTATAATTTTTTTATATAACTAGACTTTTATGAATTTATAAATATGTATTCCTAAAATGATTTTCAGCCTTACTATTTGTTTCTTCTTTTTAAAATGCTTATCATACGAGGCGTTCCAAAATTAAACAGGGACTTTTTGGTAATCTGTTTTTGAATAATAAGTTTTTGGTTAATATTACGAATATTTATCCTGTTATGTTAAATAATGCCCATCTCTAGTTCAAATAGATCTCAGGGTTTTCATGCGTCCAGTGCGTTTATCCTTACGCATGTCTGCCTATGCTTCAATTATAGAAATGTGTAAGAAATTTGGGGGCTTATGTTGTGCAAGGGTTTTCACGCGTCCAGTGTGTTTATACATGCAACTTATTACATGCATCAGTGTATTGGCTTGATGCATGTTTGTGTGTACTCAATTCAAAGATTCAAATAGATCGCAGGGTTTTCATGCGTCCAGTGCGTTTAGCCTTACGCGTGTCTGCCTATGCTTCAATTATAGAAACGTGTAACAAATTTGTCGGCCTATGTTGTGCAATAATACATTTTTGTTTATTCTATGCGTGTAGTGCCTGATCCATTTCACTGTACTTTCATTTAAAGAAGGTTAAAAAAATTGTGTGGTATATATAAAAATTATGACATTATTATGACATTATTATGAAATTATTTTTCATAACATCGAAATGGACACAGAAATATCTGAGTATATATGTATTGTGTATATGTATTTTTTATATTTAGTTTTTTATTTCTTTTTCATTAGGCACTTAAAAAAATTTTGTTGTTTTTTTTTAATTAGTTTTATTTTTTATTTAGTATTTTTTTTTCAATTTTTTTGCTAATTTCGTAAATATGCCTCATGGTTTATAGATACCAAGGATTTAAGTGTTTTGAATACCACTATTTCAGTTCATTAACATTTTCTTTATTTATTCAAACGTTTAAATGTAAAATTAAGGCAAATATTAATTTTCTGAAATATAATGGTATATTCAAATTTTGTATTTCTTCGTATCTCATGGGGGAAACCGCCATTTTTTTCAGTAGGCATGCTTGAAAATTAGTGTTTTTTATATGTAAAATCTAATCTTTTAGAAAATAAAAAGTAGCATTGGAAATGTTTAAGAAAACCAATTAAATTTGGTTATTTTAAGTTAGCACAGCACATAATTTTAAGGAATTTCTTACACTTGAGAGATTTGTGCATATAGTAATGTTTTTTGTTGTTTTTATGGGCGTGCAGTGCTCATATATATATTAGCAACTGTAACTTTATGTTTAGTGTAGTTTATAGATTGATGCATAGATTTTCATATATTCAGCTTATGTGAATGCGATGTAATTTGCCGTTTTATCGAATTTATCCTTTTTTCGTGATTTTTTTGCGAAATTTGTCGTTTTTTCGTTATTTTTTTGAGAAATTTGTCGTTTTTCTCACTATTTTTTGCGAATTTTACCTTTTTTGCGATCTTTTGGCAAAAAATATGCCTTTTATACCATCTTTTGACAAAATTTGTTGTTTTCTCACAATCTATTTACCAAAATTTGCGTTTTTTGAAGTACCTAGACAAATTTTATATATTTTCGCGATATTTTGATGAATTACACGTCTTTTATGATACCAGGACAAAATTTTTTGTTTTCTCGAGGTCTTTCGATGAAATTTGTCGTTTTTTCTCGCAATCTTTCGATGTAATTTGCCATTTTATCGAATTTATCCTTTTTTTCGTGATTTTTTGCGAAATTTGGCGTGTTTTCGGTATGTTTTTGAGAAATTTGTCGTTTTTTCGTTATTTTTGCGAAATTTACCTTTTTTGTGGTTATTTGAGGAGATGTGCCTTTTTTCCATCCTTTGACGAAATTTGTTGTTTTCTCACAATATTTTTATTTTTTTTCCCTATATGTTTACAAATTTGCTATTTTTTATGGATTTTTTCATGAAAATTGCCATTTTTTGAGACTTTTGACAAAATTTTGATTTTTTTTTGCAATACTTAAAACCAAATTTGTTTTATCTGGAATGCGTAGCCAAAATTTGTGGAATTTTTTTTTTTATTGTTGTTGTTTTTTTTCAGTTGCAACAAATTTTACATTTTTTTATCGATCTTTTGAAGAAATTTGCTGTTTTTTGCGATTTGTCGACGAAATTTGCTGTTTCTTTTTTTCCATCTATTTACAAAATTTCCGGGTGGTTTTTTTTTGGGGGGGGGGGAGGGTGGTATTTTGATGAAATTTGCTATTTATTTTCAATCTTTTGACAAAATTTGCTATTTTTGTGATCATTTGTATATTTTTAATTATTTTTGAAAAATTGTCAACTTTACACAAGCATGCCTGCTGAAAAATTAAAAGTCCTTCCGGCAGTGCCGGGAGGAAGAGGTAGCTTTCATATACTTATTTATTTATTTTAAATTAAATTAAATTATTCAAACATACGAAGCTCAAATTAGTGGAACCCGATTTTATAAGATTGAATACTAGTTTTTGTCGATACTGAATACTGATAGGAATTTTTAGAAATACGTCATCTTTTATTCAACCTGGTTTTATTGAAAAGTGATTTAGAGGGTCGTCAAATTCCACGATATCATGAAGTGTATGCCATTTTAAAGCAACATGATTGATAAAACAAACCAATGAGCTTGGTCGAAATCTTAATTCATCTGCACATACACACTCACATCGAAATCGATTAATATATACGAGTGCTGTCGCGGGAAAATTGACTTTAAAAAAAATGTCACCCACGTAAGAAACTCATACTGCTATATCTGAGGCGTTTTTTAAGGGAAAGACAAAGCAAAAAATATTCCGGAAATCATTGTTGAGATAAATACTTTAGAAAGAATCTTTTTTCAATTTCTAATTTTTTCTTTGTTCGAACATCATTATACATTTAAAAGATTTTTGACAAACTTAAATGGCTGCCATTTTGAAACAAGATGTCGGATGAAATTGGCTAGTGAACTCGGTCAAGACATTAGTATGTACTATGTACACACGGAGTTATATCCAAATCAGTTTATAAATATGCGTATTGCCGCGTGTGAATTTTCAGACCGTTTCAAAATGTGAACCACACTGGAAATTGAAAGTGCTATAACTCAGCCATTTTTCAAGATATAGATGAAACAAAAATGGAATTTTTGTATCAAGGTCAAACAGACAAAAGAAAAATCTTTTTCAATTTCTTATTCTTTGTCACCTAATTTTAAAATTTAATTTTTTTAATTAAAATTCCGCCTTTTTTTACAAGGTGGTGGATGGAACTGGCCAACGAACTCGGTCCAGACATCGGTATGTACTATGTACGTACCACGTTTCATCCAAATCGGTTTATAAATACGCGTGTTATCACGTGACAAAAATCAGATCACTTCAAAATGTGAGCGACACTAGAAATTAAAAGTGCTGTAACTCAGTCATTTTTAAGATACAAACGAAACAAAAAATGCTCTGGAATCTTTGCATCAAGGTCAAATGCACAGAAAAAAAAATCTTTTTCAATTTCAAACGTTTTTATACCTAATTTTAGATTTTAAATTAAAAAAAAACTTAAATGTCCGCCATTTTGAAACAAGATGGCGGATGGAACTGGTTAACGAACTTGTTCCAGGCCTCATTATGTACTATGTACACACCAAGTTACATCCGAATCGATTGGTAAATACTCGCGTTATCGCGTGACAAAAATCAGATCATTTCAATATGCAGCCATAAGAAAAATTCAAAGTGCTATAACTCAATCATTTTTTAAGATATAGACAAAATAAAAAGTGTTCTGAAATTGTTGTTTCATGTTCTAACATATAAAAAAAAATAATTTTTTCACATTTAATTTTAAATTTTTTTAATGGTCGCCATTTTGAAACAGGATGTCGGATGATGCTGGCCAACGAACTCGGTCGAGAAATTTGTATGTACTATGTACATACCAAGTTTCTTTCAAATCGGTTTATAAAAACGTTAGTTACAGCATGACAAAAATCAGATATATATACATATGTCAACATTTGTACGGAGGGTGGTTTTGGGATCTGGGGGTCATGATCGGTGAAAATATACCAAAATTTTCAATCAATAATTGGAAGTGCTCTCCTCCAGACGGCTGCAATAGGTAGCTTTTTACTTTTAGGTAGCTTTCATTACAAAAATTAAAAAGCTACCTATTGCGGCCGTCCGGAGGAAAGCACGTACAGAAAATTTTGGTATATTTTCACCGATCATGACCACCAGACCCCAAAACCACCCTCCGTTCAAATGTTGACATATATATATATATATATATAACCATATATATATATATATATATATATATATGATTTTTGTCATGCTGTAACTAACGTATTTATGAACCGATTTGAAAGAAACTTGGTATGTACATAGTACAGACAAATGTCTCGACCGAGTTTGTTGGCCAGCATCATCCGCCAGTTTGTTTCAAAATGGCGACCATTTTAAAAATTTTAAAAAATTTAAAATTTAAAATTAAATGCGAAAAAATAAAAAGTTGAAAAATATTTCTTTTATGTGTTAGAACTTAAAACAACGATTCCAGAACACTTTTTATTCTGTCTGTATCTTAAAAAATGATTGAGTTATAGCACTTTGAATTTTTCTTATGGCTGATATTTTGAAACGATCTGATTTTTGTTTCGTGATAACACGCGTACTTATGAATAGATTTGGATGTAACTTAGTGTGTACGTAGTATATACTGAGGCCTGAATCTAGTTTGTTACCCAGTTCCGTCCGCCATCTTGTTTCAAAATGGCGGCCATTTTTTTATTTAAAATTTAGAATTAGATACAAGAAAGTGAGAAATTGTAAAAGATTTTTCTTTTATGCATTTCATCTTGACACAAAGATTCCAGAGCATTTTTTGTTTCGTTTGTATCTTAAAAAATGGCTGAGTTATACTACTTTTAATTTCTAATGTTGCTCACATTTTGAAATGATCTGATTTTCGTCACATGATAACACGCATATTTATAAAACGATTTGGATGAAACTTGGTGCGTACATAGTACATACAAATGCCTGGACCGAGTTCGTTGGCCAGTTCCATCCGCCATTTTGTTTCAAAATGGCGGATTATTAAATTTAAAAAAAAAATTAAGTTTTAAAATTAGGTGCAAAAAGTAAAAAAAAGATTTTTCTTTTGTGTGTTTGACTTTGATATAAAGATTCCAGAGCATTTTTTGTTTCATCTATATCTTGAAAAAAGGCTGAGTTATAGCACTTTCAATTTCCAGTGTTGTTGACATTTTGAAACGGACTGAAATTTGTCACGTGACAATGAGCATATTTATAAACTGATTTGGATATAACTCCGTGTGCACTTAGTATATACAAATGTCTTGAGCGCGTTCACTGACCAACTTCATCCGTCCTCTTATTTCAAAATGGAAGCCATTTAAGTTCGTCAAAAATCTTTTAAATGTATAATGATGTACAAACAAAAAATTAGAAATTGAAAAAAGGTTCTTTTTCAATATTTGTCTTAATAATGAATTCCGGAGTATTTTTTGCTTTGTCTTTACCTTAAAAAACGCCTGAGATATAGCAGTTTGAATTTCTAACGTGGGAGATATTTTTAAAAAAATCAATTTTCCCGCGACAGCACTCGTATATATTAATCGATTTTAATATGAGTGTGCATGTGCACATGAATTAAGATTTCGACCAAGCTCATTGGAGTTTTTTATCTATCATGTTTCTTTAAAATAGCATACACTTCATGATATCGTGAAATTTGGCGACTTTCTAAATCGCTTAAAATATAACCAGGTTGGATAAAAGATTACTAATTTCTAAAAATTCCTATTAATATTCAGCCTTGACAAAAACTAGTATTCAATCTTATAAAATCGGGTTCCATTTATTTGAGCTTCGTATGTTTGAATAATATAACTTAATTTAAAATAAATAAATAAATAAATAGGTATATGAAAGCTACTTCTTCCTCCAGGCACTGCCGGAAGGAATTTTTGTTATGAAAGCTACCTAAAATGTTTAGTGAGTGTAGCACTTGACCTCCTGAGTATACATGGAACTGAGTGCAACAGTGACAGAATTTTTTTTTATTTATTTCATGAATTTGATTTTTTACATATGAAAAAAATTAAATATTATATTGTACATGTTTGCCATTATTTCACATTAATGCACTAATCTTTAAAATTTCTTTTTTTCTTTGGTGCTTCCATATTATTGCCGTCAAGTTTTGATGGGTTCCACCTAGTAAATATTAATTCCTTAACTTACTTTTATAGACGGTTATGGTTTATTTCTTTTGTATTAAGAATTTTGACATAAAGAAATTTGGTTCTTTTAAAATCTTTGTTCTATTATGCTTTAACTTTTGTTTTTATGTATAATTTTAAATACCAGAAATATAATTTAATGTTGAAAATTCCATAGCAAATCACGATAGATAATCTTTTTAGTTTCTTATAATTAAATTCATATTCCATAACTTTATAAGCAAAATAAGAAATAAAACTAAGTTAATAAAATATATTTCTATTTTCTTTTCTTTAAAAAGAGAGTTTCATGGAAAAAAAATTAATTTTTTCCAAAACTCTCCTGCCTAATATTTCTTCAGTTCATCAAGAGTTACTACTAGCACTGCGTAATTCACAAATATACAAACTGGAAAAAAAGCATTGGCGAGAAAACTTTTGAAAAAGAAAATTTTCATGCTAGAACCTTTTGAGTAAATAAACTTCTAGGGGAACCAAATCTCATCTACATACCTAGCTTCCTTAGCAAAGATCTTAGATTCATAAATCTCGAAAAAAAATAAACTGAATTTTAATGCCATGTAGGAATGCTAACAAACCAAATTGTTGAATTCGTCTTTGCGGGTTTGAAGAACCCACAAAAAATCAGGCTATGCGTTCGAGATTACTTCTCCTCTAAAATAACTTACTAAATTACATATTCAATAAAGTGTACTCATATTTTTTCAATAAATAGCAATAAAAATTTCTTTGGAAACTCAAAACTACATAAAAAGTTCTAGGTTGTCCAAATTATGAAATATAAGAGGGGTTTTTTTATTTATTTATTGGAATTGCAAAAGATTTGCATTAAAAGTTTTCACGAGAGAAAACCTAGAATTTTCACGAAAATCTATGTTCAGATTTTGGTGTAATAAAACTATATAATATATTTTGAACACAATTTTGTTCAGTTAAGCGCAAAATATATCAGGCTAGATTTAATAATTATTTCGAAAAAATATGTATGCAATTTTCAAGTAACCCATTACTTTTTAGTTGAACTCTACCTAGTTCTTATTTCTGCATAATTAACTAATCACAGAAGAGCACTCAGTCCTGCGCTTACTCATGGTCGCGAACTCTGGAAATTAGGCTTTTAACTCCGTTAAATTAAAATAAATCGTATACATCACACACACAATTCTTGATTTTAGTTTCTACAATCTACATAATTTCCGTTTCATTACATTATTATTGAAGTATATGAATGTGTATGATAGCCCCCCTTCTCTTCCATCTTATCTCAGAGCATTTTATATGATAACGCAGTACTTATTACTCCTGTTTACATTAATGGAGTATATTGAAAGTTTTTTTAGATGCAATGCAATACTCTGACCATCCCCCTTAGCAAATGGTCATCATAACTTCTACAATTTTCTGTAAAACATAAACTTTTTGATGAAAATTTAAAAAATATATCCTATATTTTATGATGGTTATCAAAATATCAGTTCAACTTAACTTTTCTATAATTAACAAGTGACAATAGTTTTAAACACACTCATTTAAGCAAAAAATAGAATTTAAGTATATATCTGATATGTCAGTAAATTTGCAGATTAGGATCTCAAAAGCGCAGCTACGCAAGTTATGTTTAATATTGATCTCACTTTGCATAATATCTAACAATTTAGAATCCCTAATTTGTTTCTTAAAAGATAATCTAACCTATAAAAATATATATAAAAAATATACAGGGTGTCCCAAAAGGTCGTTTACAAACTTAACATGCTGGTCTGTCATATCATGATGAACAATATTAAATAGGAAACTAAGGGTCCCAAACGTCTTCCAAAGGAGATATGCGCCATTAAAGTTTAGGGTCCAAAAATTCAAATGATTATAAAAAACACAAAAATTGGTCGATTCGTTTGCGGTTTTCACTAAAACTATTCTTTATGTCAGTATTTTCTTGAAAATAAATTATAAAGATAAATTTCAAAAAATGTCGATAGAGGGCGCTTTAGACTTTGGAGTAACGATAAACTAGTTTTTACCATTATTTTTTGCATGCATCTAATTAATTTTTTTTAGAAGCTTAAACATAAACTTAAATTTTGAGCTCAAAATCTAAATCGTTGGAAGTGGTTAAGTAGCGCAAACTGAATTGCGAGGGGAGGTTCAAATTTCATATGATTATAAAAAACGGAAAACTTGGTCAATTGATTTGCGATTTTCACTAAAATTATTCTTTATGTTAGTATTATCTTGAAAATAATTTATAAAGATAAAATTCAAAAAGTGCCGATAGAGGGCGCTTTAGACTTTGGAGCAACGTACAACTATTTTTTCCGCTATTTTTTGCATCTCATAAATTTTTTTAGAAGCTTAGACATAAACTTAAATTTTGAGATGAAAATCTGAATCGTTGGGAGTGGTAAAGTAGCGCAAACTGAACTGTGTTCAATGGGGGTGGGGAGGTTCAAATTTCAAATGATTTTAAAAAACGGAAAAATTGGTCGGTTTTCGCTAAAATTATTCTTTATGTCAATATTTCCTTGAAAATAAATTTTAAAGATAAATTTTAAAAAAATCCGTTAGAGGGCGCCTTAAACTTTAGAATAACCAACAATTATTTTTAACCGTTTTTTTTTTTTTTAATCTAATTAAATGCTTGCAAAATTTTAGACTTAAATTTTGTGCTCAAAATCTAAATCGATAGGAGGGGTTAAGAAGCGCAAACTGAACTATGTTCAGGAGTTGAGAAATGTTACCTTCCCCACCCCTCAAACGCAGTTCAATTTTTGGCCGCTTAATTACTCACAACGATGCAGATTTTGAGCACAAAATTTAAGTTTGAACTTTTACAAGCATTTTATTAGATACAAAAAATGACGGTTAAAAATAGTTGTTGGTTACTATAAAGTTTAAGGCGCCCTCTGACGGAATTTTTTGAATGATATCTGTAAAATTTATTTTCAAGAAAATATTGATATAAAGAATAGTTTTAGCGAAAACCGACCAAGTTTTCCGTTTTTTATAATCATTTGAAATTTGAACCTCCCCAACCCCATTGAACACAGTTCAGTTTGCGCTACTTTACCACTCCCATCGATTCGGATTTTCATCTCAAAATTTAAGTTTATGTCTAAGCTTCTAAAAAAATTTATGAGATGCAAAAAATAACGGAAAAAAATAGTTGTACGTTACTCCAAAGTCTAAAGCGCCCTCTATCGGCATTTTTTGAATTTTATCTTTATAAATTATTTTCAAGATAATACTGACATAAAGAATCATTTTAGTGAAAATCGCAAATCAATCGATCAATTTTTCCGTTTTTTATAATCATTTGAAATTTGAACCTCCCCCCGCAATTCAGTTTGCGCTACTTAACCACTTCCAACGATTTAGATTGTAAGCTCAAAATTTAAGTTTATGACTAAGCTTCTAAAAAAATTTAATGAGATGCAAAAAATACTGGTTAAAAACTAGTTTATCGTTACTCCAAAGTCTAAAGCGCCCTCTACCGACATTTTTTGAAATGTATCTTTATAATTTATTTTCAAGAAAATACTGACGTAAAGAATAGTTTTAGTGAAAACCGCAAACGAATCGACCAAATTTTCTATTTTTTATAATCATTTGAATTTTTGAACCCTAAACTTTAATGGCGCATATCTCCTTTGGAAGACGTTTGGGACCCTTAGTTTCCTATTTAATATTGTTCATCATGATATGAGAGACCAGCATGTTAAGTTTGTAAACGACCTTTTGGGACACCCTGTATAAAGATAATCTAACCTTTAAAGACCTATTAAATCGTGCTAATATAATAATAAAAGGAAAAAATTCTTTGCGACATATTTTAATTACGGTAAACAATTTCATGCATAATCAAATTGATATATATCGCTGAGGCTTAATATGAGTTAAATATATGCGATAAAAAAATAACATATGAGTTTCACAACACACATACAAAAGATTTCAAATAGTATATTCTATCCGAAGTACTATTCATTATGAATGATAGTTTTTGGATGGAAAATATACATTTTTAATTATGATATGCGCTTTTAAGTTTCACTAAATATATGCACATTATATAGTGTGTACAAATAGCAATAGTTACACAATTTAGATATACAGGGTTACACAAAAGAGCTCGGAAAGTTTACTGAGTATAAACATAATTTACTTAAAGATGGTTTTTAAATAAGTTATGAATTTTTACGTTAAATTACATTCAGATTACTAAGAAATGTTTGTAGAATAGGGGCAAAATGTTAAACAAGATCACCCAAAGGACTGGATACAGGGTCTCTTATGGATGATAATTTCTGGAAATGCGATTTAAGTAGTTTTAAGAGTGTTTTTGTTTGAGCTAAATTTTAGCAAAATACTGGCGCGTAAGAAAGATACTAGGTACACTACAGGGCTGAATTAAAGTATTCAAGTAAGTTTCCATCTATTAGTACAAATTTCTGAAAGAAAAATTTCAACGAGTTAGGCATTTTCTTGATCAACTAAATTTCCCCATTATATAATATATATGAACCGACAAATCAAATAGAGGGCTTTTCAAAAGTATTGGAATACATATTTGTCTATGGATAGTAAGACCTTATTTCAATGGATAATGAAATTTTGTTAAAGATTTTAGGAAGTGATGGAAAGTGTTTCATAATCTATGCTTAACGCATGATTTTTCTTACTTGTTTGATTTTTACTTTTACTGCACTATTATACAAGATAATATTTTTGGTTTTAAATTATATTAATGTATGGCAGCATCGGGGGGGGGGGTGATCTTCTTGTGTGAAAAACGTTGTTTTCATCTGTTCTGTTCTGCTTTCACAACACAACAGCGTAGTCAAAAGAGTAAGTAATTTTCATACTTATGTAACTCATGCACATTTCAGTAAAAGTATCTGTAACAGGTGCTGATTTTCTTATGAACAAAATGTAGTTTTCATCTAATTTTGTAAATTACTTCCAAGATAACTTAGCCAAAATAACAAATTATGTTTATAATTATATAACTTATCCACTTTGGAGGTAAAAGTATTGCAACTTATTATTTTTTAATTTATTTAAAGCACTAAACTCCTTATTGTGTGAATCATTGTTATGGATAATAAAACTTATTTATTTATTGAACAACATACATGTGACTTGTGTGTTCGACATGAAAGCCTGCTTATAATTCATCGTCAATGCACAGTGACGAGATATCAGAAGGAAATTTTACAATACAGGAGAGATACAACCGGGAGCTCCACACAAATAGTGCGTGCAACGGAGGGGGGGGGTCTGAATGTAAGTTTCACACGAATATATTTTTTGTAATCTTGAACTTGTAATCTTGGTTTTATTATATGTGAGCAAAGCAGTAACTAAGTATCTTTAATAATATTCTAATTCCGTATTTGAATAGTATATATATATATCTTTTTATATAAGCAGTATTCTAATAAATTAAAATGGAACGTTTAAATTTAATGTACATAAAGACTTACTTTGATGTTTCATTCAGACTAAAATCTGAAATTTAAAACAGGAGCCTGGATCGCAGAGCCCGGGTCAATATTATTTTAGCTACCTCTAATGCAACTAATAATCTTCGGGATAGATTTTTCTTGCAAATCTATTACAAATATCGATGTTTAGATATAATGGTAGCCAAAATAGTGAGTTTCCTAACGTGTAAGATTCATGCAAAAGGAATATTCACGCGACTCAGGCGTATTTTTGTTATCACAAGTTCAATTATATCTAATTATACCTTGGGCAAGGGAATTTGACCTGAAAGAATAATGTATTGTTTTGAATTATTGAAGCACTTTGTACTTTTTTTCCTTTTGAAGAATAATTGGATATCTTTTTTTTTTTTTTTTTTTTTTTTTTTTTCTTTTTCGCATGTGTGTCAGTTGTTCTATTTCTAAAAAGATACGAATTGTTGGATACAGAGTTAATTGATTTGTTATATTTAAAAAATTATAATTTAGTTTTTAGAAAGTTTTATAGATTAGAACAAAAGG
The DNA here is from genome assembly GCA_964019185.1 of Maratus speculifer. Classification (NCBI taxonomy): domain Eukaryota; kingdom Metazoa; phylum Arthropoda; class Arachnida; order Araneae; family Salticidae; genus Maratus; species Maratus speculifer. Next base: position 247,281,167 of record OZ025293.1, on the reverse strand, counting down.
AATTTTTATCTCTGTTATTGATAAGAATCTTTTGAAACACATCATTATATTCTTCCGCTGGATTACGTTTATCTTAAAACCTTGTTATCAGAAAAGAAATTATAGAAAAGAAAATTGAAATAAAAGCAGTTATTAATTAAATATATGCGCAGTTAATTATTAGCCTCATAAGTTTTTTAATCTAATTTTAAATTATTATAGTGTAATTTTTATTAGCTTTATTTATTTTTACTTTAATTATTTTGATTTATATGATTACATAGACTTCTTCATTTTGGAATTAAATGGTATTTTAACCACTTTTTACTAAAATTGGGGCTTCTGTAGAAGCATAAAACTAACTCATTTGTTTACTGATATCATACTGATTAAAAAATAGTAGAAATAAATTTTTACTGAATTTTTAGTGCTAATATGTTTTCAAAGCTAAATTAAATATTGAGCTAGAAAAAACTTGACCAATTTCGAAAATAAAGATTTTTTTTAAATGAAGAATTTTTTATTAATTTAATGATATCCCAGAATGTTTAAACAGCTAATCTTAGGCTATTCCAACAATTACCCAAAAGTGTGCTTTACCAAAAGTTCCTATACGTGTGATTTTATGAGATAAACAAATTGTAAATAAATACCCCCAGAAGAAAAAGATCTTAAAAAAATTTTTATTAAAGAAGGGGCAAAATGTTAATTTTGAAAAATTTAAGAAGTTGTAATCAGTACTCCTAATAGAATTTTAGATATAAAAAATTCTAATACAATTTTCTAAAACATAATTTCCATGAACACATTGTTTCGTGAAAGTTCTATCTCTAAATTATGGCTACATTTACATAAAATTGGTGTGATTATGTAAAATAATAATCACATTATGAAAAATTTGTTTTGAATGTAACAAACTATGGATTTAAATTATCAATTTCATTAAATTTTCATTAAATTGACATGGAAAAAACATACAACTAAATTGTCAAAGTGATAGTTGTTGATTGATTACGGACAATACAGTCATATTTTGGACACGACAGGCTAAACAGACCGGATCATAAGTTAAAAGAAAAATTGGTGTACGACCTACTTCAAACATCCTTATTGCTTCGAATTCGACACCTCTCAGCTCAGCCACTCAGATATGCATGGTGTCGAATCGCAACGGTGGCAAATAACTAATTTCTAAACCATTAGTCATGGATATATTGTTCAAATTACAAGAATTATTTAAATGAGATATAAAATATTTTAAAAGCGATTTGGGTCAATAAAATCAATTCTTAGAAAATTACGAAATAAAAATCTTTATACCCCCACCTCCACCTTCCAAAGGTTCTATCAATTATGTTTAGTAAATTTTTCCTTTTACACAAAAAAATTACTTTCATATAGCACTAAAATTAAAGTTACTTAAAGCCGTAATGTTATGAATATTTTAAAATGCATGACTTATACAACTTTCCAGGATTGATTTCTTTTAACAAAAATGTGTTACTTTTTATTAAATTTTAACGGTTGCATGTATGTTTTTTCAGTTTAAAACTTATACTCGAATTTAACTCCCTTTCAATTATACGATCGAGATTTAATTTTACATACTGACTTAAATCCGATGACAATCTAGTATTATTATGATTGTAGATGGTTACCATTTATACTTATTTTACAGGATAACACAAAAAATTTCGGATAGATTACCGCCAAGAACATGAAAAAGTTTTAGTTTAGATAACACAAAACGACGATGTTTGGGTATTTTAACTTTTATGCTTTTCTTATTGAAACCGAATATTACTGTATTACTGAAACCGAAAATTACCTTAAATTTTAACCATCGTGTCAAAAATTTTAGTAAATCATAAATTGTCATAATTAAAAAATAACAAAAATCGATAATATATAATATAACTGTGTTTTTAAACTTTTGATGTTTTTTTTTTTTTTTTTTTTTTTGTACTTTTTAGCACTGAATCTAAAAATGTCTTTCATTTTTAGGTCATCACGTACTTTTTTTTTTTTTTTTTTTTTTTTTCAAATCGTAAATGTCACAGTTAAGGTATAGAGAAAATTTAATACTATAAAAAATATGTAAAACATTTTTATTAAATTTAATTTGATTTAATTCAATAGTTTATTCAATTTTTGGCTTATACTGGAATTCTTACATCTAAACAGCTCAGAGGTCCAATGAAGGAGGGAGGAAGTTCAATTTTACTTTTGTAATTTACAATTTACGAAAATTACTGACGCAGTGGATAAAAATAGAGGTCACTTTCGGTTACAGCAGTAAAAAATTCATAAAAAAGAATTATTATAAATTAAAAAACATGTATTTTATAAAAACAAATGTTCGCATTTTTTTCTTTTTTTTTTTTCAATTGTAAAATTTATGATGTGCAAAAAATCTTTACGGAGTGGTAAAAAATGAAAATCAATTTTGGATGCAGCGGTATAGAGTACATAATATTTAATTATTCAAAGCTAAAAAACATGATGTAACTTAACTTTTGCAGGCTAGTGTTATCTAACAACATTTTAAAACGTGTATCATTTTATTATTATCATATCATTATATATTATTTAATTTCGCCATCGAAAAACACTTAAACATATTCTATATTGCAACCAATAAATACAAAGTGTCATGAAATTAACATTTTGAATCTTATTTTACAATCTGGAAAATTAAATCATTATCTAGAATTTTTTTTATATTAATAGTGTCTATATATTTGATAATGGTCATCTCGATAAGCAATAGGCAGAGTGAAACATTAGAGTGACGATTCGTCACCTGGGAATAAGATGGTTCTATCTGGCCAAAACTCACTTTGCAGTTAAAACACTTTAAAGTCAGCATGCTCTGTACTTGCAAATATTGAACTTTGCAAAAAAAACTATTGTCATTAATAAGTTTGTATGCAGGTAGAGATAGCAATTCTGCAAAATCAAAGTTCGTAAATAATATTTTCGTGGATTTTTTTATATTAAAAAAAATTGATTGAACCATATTATTCTAGAACGTCCGTGTCGTGCTTAGAATAACAGGGTTCTGTCATAAAAGAACCATGTTATTCTTAATATCGGTATTTTTTTATAGCTTAACAAAGTAAAATTTCTTTGATTCGGAGAAACATCAGCGTACAGCAAAATATTTATTACTAACTATAGTTTAATATAATAACAGCAAATTGCTGCTTCCACTTATTAAGAATAATTGATGAATTTACATAAATTAATTATATTATTTAAATAAACACAAACTGCCTTAAATAATTAATTATGTTATATATAACAGCTTTTCCTTCTTTGTGCTATTTCAATAGGGAAGAGAGGGAAAGAGAAAGGGAGAGTATGAAAAACAAGTTGGAAATTGCACGTGAAGCGTAGCAAATTAGGTGCGTTCGTACGATAACGAAGTTTTAAAAATATTAAATTCATATGTCAATCTCATAAAATTGTAAATAGTGAATTACAATTAAAACGCTCATCAAACAATGTTCTCCCTATACCATTATATAATGGAATACTTTTGTGTGGCCTTGTAAATCAATAACAAATGTTCTTTGCACCACAAATTATGCATGATGTATATTATAATATGTACTTTATAGTTGCATATAAATTTTATTAAGTTCGTATGAGTGTAACACGATTAAAATGCATTTGAAACAATTTTCCCATTGACCGTAATGTAACGGAATACTTTTGATTGTCCCTGTAATTGATCTATGCATCCGATTTTCATAAAATTTGAAATAACTCGACAAAATTATGTAATAATTATGTATTTTAAATTTCAAACGTATGGCATATATTTGAAACTTTTTCCCCATTGACCATAATGTAATTGAATACTTTTGATTGCCCCTGTAATTGATCTATGCACACGATTATCAAAATATTTGAAATAACTCGACAGAATTATGTAATAATTGCGTATTATAAATTTCAAACGATTAAAATGCATTTGAAACTTTTTTCCCCATTGACCGTAATGTAATGGAATACTTTTGATTGCCCCTGTAATTGATCTATGCATCCGATTTTCTTAAAATTTGAAATAACTCGACAAAATTATGTAATAATTATGTATTTTAAATTTCAAACGTATAGAATATATTTGAAACTTTTTCCTAATTGACCATAATGTAATTGAATACTTTTGATTGCCCCTGTAAATGATCTATGCACACGATTATCAAAATATTTGAAATAACTCGACAGAATTATGTAATAATTGCGTATTTTAAATTTCAAACGATTAAAATGCATTTGAAACTTTTTTCCCCATTGACCGTAATGTAATGGAATACTTTTGATTGCCCCTGTAATTGATCTATGCATCCGATTTTCATAAAATTTGAAATGACTCGACAAAATTATGTAATAATTATGTATTTTAAATTTCAAACGATTCGGTTGGGTAGTTTTTGCGTTGTTATATGCGGACAGACGGACGGACGGACAGACGGACGGACGGACAGACGGACGGACAGACGGACGGACTGAACGACCACTATAGGTGCTACGTATTATATAATTACGAACGCACCTAAAAAGACAAAAAATTAGTTATATTGAAATTAACTTAATTAATTAATAATTAATTGCATTAATTATTTTGCAGCTGTCAAAAAAAATTTCTCTGGCAAATTATCTTGGAATAGTTGAGAATAATAACAAGAAGAAACTTCATTTTTAGATTTTTAAGGAAGTTTCATGTGCAATCTCATTTGAGGTTTGTATGTAGAAATGTTACATTTGTTACAAATGTAACAATTGTAACATTTCCGCATACAAGCCTCATTTGAGGTTGAACATTAAACTTCCTTGAGAATTTTTAAAAGCTAAAAATAAAGTTTCATCTTAATAATTACATCTATTTCAAGATAATTTGCGAGCGAAAATTTTTAGTAATTTTTAACTCTTAATAGTGATGTAATATTACATATTTTACATATATACATATATACATATTTTTGCTTCTTTACATATATACATATTTTTGCTTCGGGGAAAAAATGAATTTTTATTAAAATATTCGAAACATTCTCGATATAAATATACTTGAGAACGGGCACAAATATATCTTGTTTTACTCAAACAGCTTTCATTTTTGCACTTCAGTGCAAATTTACTATCAGACTTTTTTGGATAATGTTTAAAATTTTCATATCTTAGTTCTTTAGCCACTAAAGACACTTTTTTTTGCTGGACATATAAAAGCAGAAGATGCTTTAGCCGATGGTCGACCTTTTTTTTCAAGTTCGAAATTCAAATTCTTGTGTGTATTAGGCTGCTTGCAATGCTACTATTAAACTCTTTTAACATTTAACTTCTCTTAACTTAACTCTTAAACATTAGCAGCTCTTCCATCTTTTCTCCAAAGAAGACAGGCATTTACAACAGCAACATTTAAAAGATGAAAAAAATGCGCATATACCAACGTTTATTTCTTTGACAATGAGGATAAAGTGTCACAAGTGAATCTATCAAGTCCACACCTCCCATATGCTTGTTATTATATATTTGCACTGAGTGTGGTCTATCTATTTCTACGATGAACTTAGTTGCAGAATTAAAACGTTTTGTTTTATCGGTTTGTTCATCTCCAGCAAAAGATAACACCACGTGCACAATAACTTTATCAACTCATCGAGGAGTCACTCTTATGTTGTCTTCAGATGGAGTTACAGAAACTGATCCCCTTTTATCTTTCATAAGAGATTTGGCATTTTCTAATTTTTTCTCTACGCTCTTCATTCTGTTAGCTCGAATAATTCCATCAAAATAAATTTTTCGTTTTTTTAATTATTCAATTAAGGGAATTGATGTAAACGAATTGTTACAATATATTTTGTAATTTTTTCCAGCTATATCATGACACAAACGCAAAACTACATCACCAGCTGCACCATATTCTTTTGAGAGAGGCGTTCTTCCACCATTATTTAAATTGCCGTCTTACTTATTATATAACACGCATATATATATATATATATATATATATATATATATATATATATATATATATATATATATATATATATATATATATATATATATATATATATATATAATACTTCAGTGTGATCACAGAAGAACATCTGTTGAAATGACGGAAGGAACGTACCATAGCACAACACCGCTGGCCAATCTAATTTTTTCACATCCTCCTTTAAAAACAATTAACGTATATCTCTGTCGTGGTCGGCATTAAAAGGCAGATGGACGAGTTTTATTGAAGGTTTCTCCAACAATGAAACATACACGAACACAAGGAGGGAACAAAATCTTTATTTTTGAGCACTTTCACTGGCTATTCCACACATTTTCAGTCTCCACAAATTTATAATAAATAAAAGATATTCTTAATTCCATCATTCCATTAAAGAGAATGCACGAAAACGATAAGTCATTCGTTGTAAGTCAGTTTCACCACAAAAAGAATTAAAAAAAGCACAAACTGGACTTTGAAAAGAGACTGCTGGAAATACATTGCACTCCACAAATATTCAAAATTATTCTGATAAGAGACGTGAGTCTTAACACTTGTAAGGTCATCTACTCGCTCCGAAAATCCAAAATGACGCTCTCAAAAATTCTAAGCTAACCTTGCCCCTCCCCTTTCGACGTAAAGCTTTTAAAAATCCATTAGAATTGTTTTCAAAGTAAATGTAATCCACCTCGCGCTCTACCATTGGCTGATGGGCGGGACAAGATGCAAGGACTATTTAACAAATGGTGTGAATCGTAGAGTAATATGCCCCAACTGAAAGCGGATGAATTTCACTAGCAGACGATTATTTAATTAATAAAACAAAATTAAAGTTTCGATAAATGTTTTTAATTCTAAAAAGGAAAATAGATTTGTGTAATGAATTTAAGATTTCGCAATAAGATATTGACATTCAAAATACATTCTAGCTCTTTTTAAGAAAATCAATAGATTATGCTAAGTTAAATAAAATAAAATAAAAAGAACTTTAGCCGTTAAAAATATTAATACATTACGGAAACTGAGAATAAAAGTATGTTCCTATAAAACTTTAGAACAAACTCAAGGCGGGAAAATGGCGAAAAAATTTTATATATATATATAATTCTGACTTTAAAAAATAATAGCAATGCGTTTTTTATAGCTTTCTGCTTTTAAAATTTGCATGCACAGCCTCAAATGAGGTTTACATGCAGTGACAGCTGTAAATACTACAACTGAATGGAAGCCTCATCTAAAGTTCCAAACTAAAACACCCTACAATTCCTCCAAAATATATTTAAATCTCACATCTTTTTCTTATTGTAATTAAAATGATGTAAGAAATACGAAATTATATTTTTACTTATTATGCTCCTTTGTGTGGTGGAATACACTTTTTAAATCCACTGTTTTAGCATACTTGACTTTTGATAAAAATGGAGACTAAAACCTGTACAAAATAAAATGAAATGCATGTGCTGCCATATCTTCATTCTTTTAAAAGATGACTTTAGTCGCATACTCCACTACTATGCCATTGAAATTCCAAACAATAAGGATTAAATTTTTTTTTACATTTTTTTATCAGACAACCTCATATGAGGTTTCAATGCACGAAAGGATAAAATGAAAATTTTCACTGGCTCTTCATTGTTTTCTCTGCATTTCCGAATGTAGAAATCATGCATTACTTGAAGTTTAAACCCTGATTCCAAGTATGATTTTAGTGTTTGCTCTGTTGAAATGTGACTTAATCTTTGGAAAACTTTCAATATGATGTATCATTTTATCCTTGACATCATACGAAATGGCCCAACTTGAAGTGTTACCCCGCTTATTACTAGTTGGGCTATCCGATTAAATATCCTTATTTTCATGCACTGTATAAAATGGTTTCTGAGTGATGGTCAATTTTTACAAGTAGAAATTTTTGTACACCTCCTTCTGTTTTGTACACCAATGCCTTTTCACTCCCTATAAACAAATAATAATAAAAGGAGTTCTATTCATGGGAATTTTTTTTAAATTTATGTTGATGTTTACAAATTAAAGCAAAATATACAACTTGTACTAAAAATAAACGTAAAAAAATAATAGAAATTTTGTTAAATTATGAAAAGGAACAGGCACAATTTGTTATCAAATGATATATATTTAAAATTCTATTAGACTACTTAACCTAATAGAATTTGGTGTAGTCCTATAAAATAAATAAATGGTATGCACCTAAAATCGTATTAATATTACATTGTCAGGGGATATAAATAAGTGTGCAAATTGAACCTCGATCAAATATTTGGTGAGTTAAATTTTGAATACAAATTTTGAACTAGAAAAACGTAACATATGAACGTTATAAGTAAAATAAAGGCTTATCCTTTTTTAAAAGGATATCCTTTTTTAAGGACCTTTTTTTAAATAAAATCATGAAAAGAAAGAGCTTCATTTCCTTACAAAACGAAACACATGTAAAAATACAATTGAGGATGTGGATTTCAAAACTCGCCTTTTCGCTTTTGTTTTCTCTAACAGTCTATACCAATCTGCACTAATGTAACACTAGAATTTCTAAATTTGTTATGAAAACCAAAGGACGCATTTAAAGGTTTTTCGCGATTTCCCAAAAATTTGATTTTCTCGATAAAGAGAATATTAAAACTTGCGTCTTCAATTATTTTAACCAATCTAGAAGTCAATTAATAAAAATTAACACTACCGAAAAACTTATGCGGTGGCAATACCTTCAGTTAAATCACTTAAGAAATATTTCTTTACCTCATTTAAAACATTTTTGTAACTGGAACTATATGTCTGTGACAAATGGTTTAGTAATTAGCCATTGGAGAGCGTTTGAATATAAACCCCCTTTATAATGATATAAGCGTGCGTTCCCTTAAAGCTTAGTCCAACTCATCCGTTTTCAGTTACAAAAAATTGGTTTAAGTCATGGAATTTAAAGTTTCATAACTCTGTCAAATTTAATGCTAGATGAATGGGACCTTTTTTTTTATTGCGTTTTAGAGTGACGGAAATTTTTTACTAAATATCGCTTATAGGACCGCAGGACCGTATAAAAAGTTTTCGTAATTATTTGATAAATTTTTTTTTGACCTAAATCGCTTAAAAAACAATTATTCACCTTTTTAAAAACATTTTTCTAATCAAAACTATATGTCTATGACTAACGGTTCAGAAATTAGCCATTGGCCACCGTTGAGAGTGGACACACTGTATAACTAATAAATATAGTTGAACATTGAAACTACTATTTTATAAGTATAACAAGCAAATGCATCAAATCAAAACTAAAAATGTATTCAGTTTTTCTAAATGTGTTAAAGCAGCGGTTCCCAAACTTTTAAACTCGCGGAGCCCTTTTTGAGAAGAATTTCTGAGGCGGAGCACCTGAACCGAACGGTACTCTGTGGTTTACAAATTATTGTTTTTTATGCCTATGGAGCAGAGAAAAATCTTCTGGATAAAAATCCAGGCCAATAATTTACAACATTGGACTAAGGTCCTAAGTTTTGACCTTCCCCGATACAGAAATACTGAATTCATAATTGAAATTTTAAAAATAAAATTTTCTATTATATAACTCTTTAACAGTTTTATTTAATATTACTATTGTTGGATACAATAAAATAAAAATAAGGATTAAACCCCTATTTTTTTAATTAAAATATCTAACTTGTTTAACCCTTTCGGCACAGGTAAAATCTGTTAGTAAAATGAGAAATTATCGACTGACACCGGAATTCACAAACGCAATTTTTAGATATTTTGAATTCCTTAATTTAAGATTTTATTGTAAAAGAAAAATTTTACTAAAATATTACTGGTGCCATTTGCAAGTTTGGAATTAGGTATCCCAGAACAGGGCACAGTGTGCCGGAAAAGGATAGTTAAGATATTTCCTTCAAATACAACAAAAGTTATAGTTTAAAATTTGTGATTTCTGAAAGCTTTTAGTAACGAGAAAAACAAACTCTTTTTTTTTACCCGAGCGATGTTCAATTAATACTGTTTTGGGGTTAATGACACCCATTTTTTTTAATAAGAAATATTATTTTCAGATTTCCAGAAAAAACTCGGAATTAAAGATCAAAATGGTAACCATGTTCGGATTGCATTCCCACTGCATTGGGGCTTACGTAAAACTATTATTATTTATGGCGAAAAGCACACACACAGAAATAAAGGTAAGTTGTACAGTTTTCGTTTGCTGAGAGACACTTCTGTATATTTCCAGTAGGCTACTCGCGAAAAAAGAAGAAAATGCATAGTTCCGTCACCCATCATTAATTTTGTAACACGTTTTCGCTAGTCCCGCCTACCCGTAATACAATCATGCGATTATGGAACATTTTTTCGTTCTTCAGTTTCCCGTACTTCTATACATCCATCGAAAATGAATCGCCTCTCAGCTTCTTTCTTTTTTGAACCATTTTTAAAAAATACATTTAGACGTAGTCATTCTTTTAGTGTTAACCCTTTAACGATCAAAACATTTTCATTGCTAAGATGTCGAAATAAATGAGTGACACCGGTAATTAAGAACAGATGTATTTCTAAATAAGGAAACGTGATTTTTCACATACATAATAAAAAGGATATTTTTAGATAAAAATACCGGTGTCAGTGTTGCATATCGGAATTAAAATTTTGTGATTTCGTGGCGAAACCAATGAACGTTAAAGGGTTAAATGGGCGCGGCAAAATCTATACGCTCTATTGTTAAATGCAGCGTTGTTAACCCCTTGGGGACGAACGACAGGTATACATGCTGCAAAAAGTCTTAAGAATTCTTGTTTATCCCCACCAGTAAAATTTTACTGTAAAATTTGCCTAATTTAATCAAAGCTTTTTTTCGATTTAATAAGGCACAGATTTCTGTTTTTAAAAGCCGGTGACAAAACATTCAAAGTTTCGTAAAAGACTCCCATCGCGAAGGGGTTAACTTTTTTGAATATTTTATTTAAAGTATTTGGTTATTAGTTATAGTTTTGAAAGAAAGTTTCTTTCGTCATTGTTTTTGCCTCAAAACAGCTATGCAATTAAAAAATACACCTGTTGAACAAACTGAAACCAGTAGCAAAACTTTACTAACACAAAGGGATACATAAATGAGATTAAATTTCTAGTATGGCGGGTACTCATTGACAAAAAGTCTAAGCAAGGGGAAGAACTGAGCAAAATTTTAAATTCTTAATGTGATGACAAATGTAAAGAATATATTTTTTGAAATTGCTGTAGACTTATTTCTTATTGGAAAATGTGGCAGAGACCAATTAAAAGAAAATTTTAAAAAGGGGTTGTAAAGGGATAGAAGTTGCTAAAAAATGCGTTTTGATCAATGTAAATTGCTTATAAAATTGAATACAATTATGTAAAGCAGCATAAAAAATTAAAAAGAAAACTAAGAAATTATAAAAATAAAATAAACCGTTTAAAGCAATTAAGGTTACAAAAAGAAAGAATCTATATACAAAACGTATATAATTATTAAATGAATTTAATGAGGGGTTTATTGAATGATAAAAGAAACAAAAAGGGGGCATTTTATTCGACAAACGATGCTGTACAATGAAAAATAGTATAGAAAATTTAAATATACAAATAACATAAACAGATTAAAGAATTTAATTTATATATCTAAAAAGAAATAAATATTCACATTCCACAGAAATGTCATATGAATCTAATGAGGGGCTGTAAATGATAGAAGATGCAATAAAAATATGCTACAAAGCGACAAATATTATTTTACTATGAAATACAGCATAAAAAATTTTAAATAATTAAAAATTAATACAAATAACATAAACAGGTTAAAAAAATCAGGATATAAAAATAAAAAGAAATATATACACACATTACACACAAGTGAATTTAGTGAAGGATTTTAAATGATATAAGATTTTTTAAAAAAAGACGTTTTGACAGACATTATTTTAAAAATTAAATAGAATTTTAAAACTAGGATAAAAGATTTAAATAAGTAAAATTTAATAAAAGTAAAATAAACAGTTTAAGAAAAATTTAAATTCCGAAATTAAAAATAATACAATATGCAATATATACAAATATAAATGCCGATAGTTTATTTTGCATAAAGTTTGACGAACAATAAAATATAGAAGTTTAGTGTGAAAAAATGTGCTTGATTTATTTTGCACAGTTTTTTTTTTTTTTATATCTGGTGCAATTTTCGACAACTGTAAGCGAATATCCGAGTCTGGATTTAACCTGTTACAATATTTTGTTTTAATATTTGTGTAAGTGGAGAATTCAATTTTACACAGATATGTCGTTGAAAATGGGAGTAAAAATAATTTTTCTCCGTCTAACAAGATTTTGTACTTATCTGTTAAATGACACTAAAATTCAGTAATACCTTGCTTTGAAAAGAGATTACTAGATCGTTTTCAGATGTTAAACCACTGAGATCTGCATTTTTCTCAGAGCTTAAGCTGTGTGATTTTGTTTTTACATTGAATGAATTTAGTACCCATTTAAAATCGTCCAGCATCTTATTTTGAGCAGCTGGAAAGTCATGCTCAAATGTATCTATTAGAGACGACCTTGAATACTTTTCTGAAAATTTGTTCAGAAACTTGTCACTAAACAAAAAATAAATAAGTATAAACATATGAATAGGAGAAGCTCCAAAGAGCAAAACTATTCTCTCTTTTGTTGGGCAGCAGTATTAACAGCACTGGAGGACCTTTTCTGTTTCGATTCATGTTGTGCATTCGATTCAGAATACTATTTCTTGTAGCTTATTTTAAATTGAATTTTTAACGCACATTAAATGCATAAACATAAAATAAAACAATTTAAACCAAAAATATTATACAGAAAATAGGTACATGTATAATGCGAATATTTTAATAACTTTGAAGTGTATTGTATTTTTTCAATCCTGTTATAGATATATTTATTTTTTACACACATGGACAAAAATTCTTACATGCATTTGAAAATCTTTCACTTGCAATATACTAAATTTTTTCATGTTCTGTTTATTCTTCTGGAACTCCGCGGAGCCCCTGGAAAGTTCAGGCGGAGCCCCAAGGGCTCCGCGGAGCACACTTTGGGAACCTCTGTGTTAAAGTATTAAAATCAACTAAGCTTTTACTTTATAAAAATTATAAATCTAAACATTCAAGTTTTGTAAAATATGCTTCAGTTGATTATATTGATATTTTCATTTGAAATATACATTTTGGTTCATTAAAAGTCACGAATTCGGAACACTTTCAAGCTGATTACTCTAATTATATAATAATTAAAAATAATTGTAATTATCACGAAGTTTCAGTTCTCTATTTCAGATTTGATAACTACATTTTTGATAATATGTATTTTTATGATTAAAGATATAATCTGATATAGAAACTGTTGGAATGAAAAGTTTATTGGGACAATCTTTAGTAACAGTATATAATTTCTTTTTAATTAACGATAGTATCATAAATTTTGGTCTACAGGCATGGCGCATTCTTACCAGAAAACAGAATTTCTTTCAAATTCATTGTAATTGTGACTGACAAGGAAAACCGCCAACATCAATAGGTATACGATAAAAATTCATCAAGTGAAAATTTATAGAGGTTTTTTTTACTTATTTTTTTTTTAATCGTCGGCATTTTGCGACAACATTCTGATGAAAAAATCATTATTTTAATAATATATTAGGTGTTGAGTGATCACACGTTTAATTTTTCTTATTAGTTTACTTGAGATTTCGGGAATTTCAGTAAAGCGGCCCCTTAAATATATACATTTAAACTCATCTCCAAAATTAAGCGAATTTTCAGATTTTGTCGATTATGTCCAGAAACATTGGACCTATTTAAAAAAATGAGGTATTTACATAGGTTACTGTAATGCATCAAGAATAAACATTCAACAGTTCTAATGCGCAAGCATGATTATGCTTAATAATCATCAGAGTCGGAAAGTATAAAAGAGAGCTTCCAATATGAGGTAAAAATAAGTTAAAATTGTGTATATGATCCCCTCTTACAGCTCTCACAACCTGAACTCATTCTAAAAATTAGGCAGATCCCTGTGGCATTTACTCTCATTTCTCAAGCTGTCTCTGGACAGTTCTAGATGTAGGAGGAAAGGGGGTTCCAATTTTCCTGCCCAGAGTGCACCAGACATTCTCTATATGGTTTAAGTTTGGAGATCTGGCTGGACAATCCATCGAATAAATACCTTTTTCCAGAACCTTTACTTTCCAGAAATTCTTCGACGTGATTAGATCCAGGCGCTCGTTGTAGTCCATTAAAATGAAATCAAGGCAAACTGCATTGCTGAAAAGTGAACATAGTTTACCAAGATATCGCTCCTACTATTCACACCAGTCATAGAGCCTTTGCCAAACATAGGGAGGAGAGTGGGCGCATTTAACATGATGCCTGCCAAATCATCAAACTTCCACTGTCATAGTGGTCATTTTTAGGAAGTTGGAAGGAAGTTAGGCGATCCCTTGTTTTTCTCCAGATGAAAGTACGTCGTAAATTTTTATTTATGTTAAATAGAGACACATCAGTGAATAAGATGGTCTCTCACTGATCTTTGTTCCAAAGTCGATGATCTCTACAACTTACCACCGTACTAAATGGGTTGTCCTGTGTGCAAAAGTGAGCGGAACGCAAGAAGGAGGTCTTGTCGCAAACTTAATTCTTTCATGTAGACTTCAGAAAACAGTAACCCTTGAAATTTGGCTTCCTGAGGTAACATAAAGGATTTCGAGAGAACTGCGAAGTTTTTATACTCTTATTACCCATCGCTGTAAAGGCCATACAGCAATCTTTGGTATTTCAGGGACCATCAAGGCTTTTGGACAACCCTTGTCCAGATTTCTTTCTATGGATTCACTGTCTTTAAACTTATAAGTTCTATACGACACTGGCCGTCACATGTCAATATCTAGGAATCTGCACCTACGACTGCTAAGTTTCTAATCTCTCTGCAATTTGCCACCTCATTCCATCATCCAAGGGCGGTTACTCATTTTTTACTGTTTTCTTTTGTAGTCCATGAAATTTTGAAACTAAAAGAGAAAGGTAATTCGCGTAATGTGCGAGAGAACAAAACACGAAAATTGTCCTCCATGCTTATTTCCTCCCATTAAATCAATTCCTTTATCGACTCCGTCTGTCTATACGTGTACTCAGAGCCTGATTACTAACGGGGCACTCTCCTACCAGTAAAATTTTATGGAAAGTTTCAACTTGTTTAAACGCCTTTTTCATTCGAAATTACTGTCATAAATAAGGGAAAAAATTCTATTTCTTTTTACTGGTAGGAGAGTGCCCCGTTGATAATCAGGCCCTGCGTGTACTCTTACGTTTTCAACTTTAAAGAGGTGCATCTTTATTTCGAGGCAATAGTTATACCTTTTGTACCGTCAGTACGTTTCATAAAATTCGAAAAAATATGCAAAATCTCTTAATTTATAGCATGAATGTATCTTTACCGTCATTTATGTCTTCTTAACTATTAAGAAAGAAATGTGTTATTATTTTATGGACTAAATGTAATTACACGAATAGAATATTAAAAATAAGGTAGTATTTCAAAAAGTGACCTTTCTCAATTTCGCTCTTAACATCCAAATAGCCTACTATTTCTTATATATTTCATAAATAACTTCTGTATCTATTTTTTTTAATGTCCCTTCAGATGATATTATACGCGTTTATTCTCCCAACTAAAGCCATTATTTTGAAAAAAGCTGGTAAGTATTTAAATTTCGTGATCGAAAAAAAAATTAATTTATGTACATTAAATATATATGTATAGCTTTCAGATTAACCCCTTGAGGCGCGCTGGTTTCATAGATATACCACTTAATTTTAATTCCCAAACTCCGTATTGGCACCAGAATTTTGTTTAAAAAAATTACGGTTTATTGAATGCGTGAAATATAGCGTTTTATTCAATACTTAAGCAATGAATTTGTTCTGCGCCGCAAAGGGTAAAAAAAAAAAAATAATAATCTAAAAAAATGAATTAATTAACATAACTTGCATACATTATGAGAACTTATATAAAACTAATTAATTATTTCCTAATTTAAGGGGACTCGGTATCACTTAAACTATTTTCATTATTAAAGTATTTTGTCATATCCTATTACAATGTTATTAAATGATTTTATGAAAAAAAATGTAAGCATAAATGCACTTCACTTGGAAAATAAATCAAAAGATTAAGAAAATTTTAAATATATATAAATTTACATATGGACGTTGGTGATTTGTGGAGATTTTCCTAGTAAGTCACAATTACAATGCTTTTGAAAGAAAGTTTTCTGGTAAAAATGTGCCATATCTGTAGGCCAAAGTATATGATAACATCGTTAATTTTCAAAATTTTTGATATACTTTTACTAAAGGTTGTCATAATAATCTCAAAAATACTTTTAATTCTTGCAAAATTATTTTGATCAACTTGAAATTGTTTTGTATTCATGACTTTCATTCAAACAAAATGCATATTTCAAATGAAAATCTCAGTAATCATTTTATATAAGGATAATCAACGAAAGCATATTTCACCAAACTTGCATACTTAGATTTGTAATCTTTATAAAGAAATATTAAAGTTTAGTTAATATTAATACCCTATTACATTCAGAAAAACTGAATACATTTTCAGTTTTGATTTGATGCATTTGTTTCTTATATAATAACAATTTCAAAGTCCAAGTAAATTTTTTAGTTATATAAGCTTAATGATGCATTAAAAAATTGACAAAAATATATTTACAAATATATTTTTAAGTAAATCCTGATATACCTTTGTTATCATTAATTTGTAATAACAAAAGCAAATATTTCTATTTTCCTTATCTAATTTTTAATTGTTCGTAAAAATATTGAAAATTTTGATTTAAATATGCCTTTGATATTAAAATATTTATCTCGTATATGACTCATTATTATTGTGTTTTGCCTACAAGACTCATAAAGAATAAAGTCAGGAATGATAATAGACACTGCAATATAGTTAAATTTCTTACTGAAAAGCTGAAAGTATAATTGTAGCTATTTCCATTAATGAGAATGAAATTCGAGTCCTCAGGACTGTATTACGATACTGTACAAATTAATTCACTGCAAAACTTTATTCCTCTTGTACTTCGGTCTAATGGCTGAAATCATTTGTTCCTCATTAAAGGTAATAAGGAACAAATAGTTTCACAAAATATTTTAGGCGCATTTAAAAGACTAGAAAATTATTCGCAAATATTAGTGTAAATTCTTTGTTTTAAAAATATATATATACTGAAATTATAATCATATAATTATTGACAATATAGGACTGCTGTTAATTTTTTGTAAAAATTCAGCTGAAAAGAAACAAGCATGTGGCATTATTTTTAAAAATTCTTTATTTATGAATTCATGTGTAATGGATTTAAAAATGAAGATTTTTTTTCAAGACTGTTTCTATATTTCGTCTCTACAGATTTTTAGATGGAATTCGAACTATTATGAACATTTAATGTTTCGCACCTGCTAAGTAAAATTTAGTATAATGAAACAATAAAATAAAATTCTTGGAATTTATACTGTTTAGAAACATCATTAACACAATTCTGATTTGATACATTTAATATGACATTACTGTATAATCTGCATTTTAAATTTATACTTAATTCTACCTGAAATTTAAATTTATCGGCATTTTAAAATTGTATTTTATTCTATATATATTGCTGCACATTCAACTTGCTGTGACTTTTAATTTTCAGTTGCTTTATAACTCTTGCTTTTGATGGAGAAAATTTTTGTAAGTGTAGAAAGCTCTAACATTTTCCAATTTTATCTAATAATACTTTATAGTAAAACAAACATTAAGAAACGGTCGTCATAACGGTCTAAATAAGAGAAATATTTGTAAGACATATTACGATGTGCATCCTAAGTAAGTAACAATATTCGAATGTTTTACTCGTGAAATGTAGTATGATGCGTAAATCGACCTGTCTAGTAACTAACTGATCCTGGTTTCGAATCCTGTCGCGGGTAAGTCAAATTGGGTTATTGTGATATGAGATAAGCAAGTCCTATAAAATGTAAGTGCCTTTAATTTGGAGTATCCTGTCAGGTTCTGAGACAGCACCTGCTACAGATTGGAATTTCCATTATTTCTCTATCTTAATATTCTATGTATTGTACCGGCTGTATACTGGAATTTTCAAGGTGACATTCTTTCTTTGTTGAAGGGAGAATTGACAGGTAATCCTGCGCAGGTGGTGTGTGAGAAAGAGGAGATTGCTGAGAGGCGTGTTCATCCGTCAGCGATGTATGTGAGTGATGAGCAAACAAGGAACATGTCACGAATCAAGAAAGCAATGTTTGATGTGTCCAATGGAGAAGCTCCACAGGAGGTTGACATTGGGGAAAGGCAGTGATTTGGGAAGGTCAAGTCTTGTCTGAGTTTTGAGTAGTTCGTATCTGGGGTTCGTACCTAGAGGAGTGCAAGACAGAGGTCCTAGTGTGTAGTTGGTATCTGGGCTCGTACCTAGAGAGTAGTGTAGGACAGAGGTTCTTGTGCATAGTGCTTTGGGCCGGATAGCGAAGGCCGAGTATCCATGCGTTGGGAGATTCGAAATTGATCTCCGGTAAAGTGAATCTAACGTGCATTGAGTGTGAGGGAGAAGGTGTAATTTGAACAGTACACAGCCAATCTTTACTGTATTTAATTCAATGTTGAACCGGATCACCTATATCCGAGTTGTAATTGTATATAATTGTAAATAGCGTATTTCTTGTGTTCATATAGTATAAATAAACTGTTATTTCAGTTAATTGAGAGCGTCAGTGTTCATTTACACAATTCTCACAGTGGGTGACCGATATCACCTAATAATATGGGTGGTGGCAGCTATAACTACCATGGACTTTCTTCAAAGTTTGCAGGCTGAGAGGAGCGTCCGACAAATTGATGGCAGCGTCGGGATAGAATCGCCTGAGACCACTGACCAGCGAGCCGTGTTGCAGTGTGTTAGTGCCGGAGTACCCAGTGGCATTCTTGCGTCGTAATGCCGGATCGTCGAGTGGAATTTTAGAAAAATAAAAACCAAGTGTTGGGCGGAACTAAAGTGTTGTGCCGTACCATTATTAGAAAGAACTGAACTAAGTGTTGTGCCATATTATCGCTACATCGTGGAACCACCGGTGAATAGAAGAGTACCCCAGCAGATAAAGTATAAGGTAAGGTGTTTTGATCATTTCCTTCTGCTGATATCTCGAACCAATTTGTGTTGTTGTATAATTAATAGTAATTTAAGTAAATTGTCTAGATAATTTATGTGCAATTAAATAATTGTGTTCAGATAGGTAGGAAGTATTAATAATCATATTTTCTATTGTTTTAAGGAAAGGTCATAATAACTTGAGGTAGTATTGACTTTTTATATTTTTTTTTTACTAATAGTGTTGATAGTAGTTGGAAGGAATAATTAAATTTACTTAAATTTAAATTATTGTTAAAGTAATATTTAAATGAAGGTCAACCCCAAGGTCACCCAAACTCACCAGATGGGCTCTTGCCTTGCACCGCTGGAACCTGATTATTTCTCATCGTCCAGAAGCTCAACATTTGAATGCTGATGCAATTTCCAGACTACATAGAAAGAGCTGGGACGAACAGCCAGTTGCTAGCCCATCAGCATCAATGACCAAATAGTGGACAACCTTAAAGGTATATCATCACTTGTTTATTTTTTTCTGTGTATGTGTAAATATTTTTTAATTTTGTGTTTATAATAGTGTATTAGCATGTGTATTGTTTATGTAATAATAATATTAGTACAAGGTTCAGTAGAGATGTCAGTAGATGATGTTCAGACACCTGGAAATACCTATGTAACAAGTACAATGAAGAAATCTGCAAAGAGACTATTGACCTCTTCTGTGATATTACTATATGTTTGGGGAAAATTAGCCCCTAAAAGGCATATTTTCCGCTAAGGTGGGGGGGGTGTCAGGTTCTGAGACAGCACCTGCTACAGATTGGAATTTCCATTATTTCTCTATCTTAATATTCTATGTACTGTACTGGCTGTGTACTGGAATTTTCAAGGTGACATTCTTTCTTTGTTGAAGGGAGAACTGACAGGTAATCCTGAGCAGGTGGTGTGTGAGAAAGAGGAGGTTGCTGAGAGACGTGTTCATCCGTCAGCGATATATGTGAGTGATGAGCAAACAAGGAAAATGTCACAAATCAAGAAAGCAATGTGGGATGTGTCCAATGGAGAAGCTCCACAGGGGGTTGACATTGGGGAAAGGCAGTGATTTGGGAAGATCAAGTCTTGTCTGAGTTTTGAGTCGTTCGTATCTGGGGTTCGCACCTAGAGGAGTGCAGGGCAGAGGTCCTAGTGTGTAGTTGGTATCTGGGCTCGTACCTAGAGAGTAGTGTAGGACACAGAGGTCCTTGTGCGTAGTGCTTTGGGCCGGATAGCGAAGGCCGAGTATCCATGCGTTGGGAGATTCGAAATTGATCTCCGGTAAAGTGAATCTAACGTGCATTGAGTGTGAGGGAGAAGGTGTAATTTGAACAGTACACAGCCAATCTTTACTGTATTTAATTTAATGTTGAACCGGATCACCTATATCCGAGTTGTAATTGTTTATAATTGTAAATAGCGTATTTCTTTGTGTACATATAGTATAAATAAACTGTTAATTCAGTTAATTGACAGCGTCAGTGTTCATTTACACAATTCTCACAGTGGGTTACCGATATCACCTAATAATATCGGTGGTGGCAGCTATAACTACCACGGACTTTCTTCAAAGTTGTGCCGGCTGAGAGGAACGTCCGACATATCCTTTTAGGAAAGCTTAATTTTTATTTTTGAAATACAAAAATTTCGAAAATTTTAAATTTTTCTATAAACCGAAAAAAATGACCATTATAATATTGAAATTGCACTGGCGTTTACAATGGCAATATATTTTCCACATTTTAAACTTTTTTTTTTTTTTTTTTTTTTTTTTTTTTTTTTTTTTTTTTTATAGTGCATGATGCTTACGGAAAAAGACTGTTTTTGCCTAGAAATGAATGGTGATTAAACATAGATGCGATTCAGACGCATAAAGCTCTGAAAGAATTAAGACATTTTAAAACCTCTGAAAATTGAATACTCTGTTTTATACACTTCAATTTGCTGTGTAGCTCCTTTTGGAAGTAAGAATTACCAACTTTGTGCAAACCCTCAATTATCTTTTGGACATTAATGTGATTATAAACATGTAACCGACAATAACCCAATTCATCACATTTTTATTAATGAATTATTTTAGAGGAAAAATAAAATTATCCAGTCTACCGCATTAATCTTACGGAAAATGAAAGAGTCCGTCACATTTTTTTTTAAAGAAACAATATTTTTTTATACAGTATTAAAAATATCCGTTGAATTTTGGCGAAAACTGCTAGAAACAATGCTACCAGCAGTTTTTGCCGTAAAAATTGCAGTAAAATTAGATGTAATAAAAGTAATTTACATCTAGTTTTAATGCAATTTTTACGGCAAAACTGTGGCAACATTGCTGCCAGCAGTTTTTTGCCGCAAACAGATTAACGGATTTTTTTTTTACAGTGTACTTTATTTTCAACATTAACTAATGATTTTAACTCGCAATATTTCAATATAAACCTTTTTTTAATATTTAAAGACAAAGGGATATTTTTATTATTATATATCAATATATTGCAGAATAGAAGTTCACCTCTTCACACAAATTTAGAGCTCTACTCCTCCTGATGGTCTTAACTCGGTCCTTTAATTTAAAAATATGATTTTTTAAATGTTTAGATTCGACATAACTGTTATCAGCATTCGAAAAATCTTCTGTCGTAAAATCATTATTGTCCATGTAAATCTGATAATCTTTTCTTAAAGCAATGGTTACCGGATAATCAAGTATTGTTCTCCGGTTTCAGCTTTATTAATCGAACGGTATCCATGTTATACCAATGGAAGTATAATAACACAGTAAGTCATAAAATTTCAGCTATAAGTGATGACAAGAGCTCCGTTGCGAAAAATAAAACCATTTTAAATATACTGCAAATAATTATATGAAAAATTTCTTTAATTTTAAGCGTATTCATATTTAAGAATTTCAAAACTCGTAAACAATAGCAATTTTGAAATTTTTTTAACACAGATACAACACAGACAACAACATGGAGATACCGTAATTGCCGCTTTTTTTCTTGATTGGAGTGAAGTATTTCTGCACTTGAAATTGTACCAAGTTGACATATTTTTGGTCTTTACCCAATTATTCAAATTTACTCTAGTAAATAAAATGAAATATTTTTATTAGATTTTCGAACATAAATGCGAATGCTTGCCAATAAACTATTAAAAAATCGACTGAATGAGACAAAGAAATCATTTCTGTAAGATTCAAAAATTAGATGTGTTTAACTTTATAATGTAAAATAAATTTGCTTACTCTTAAAGAAAGTTATTTATGCATATACACTGTTAAAAATAAAGGTGACAAACCGGTGCCATTTGGGACCCGCAGGTGAAACGGCGGTGCCATTTGGAACCCTAGGATGCCATAGAGGCTTTGATATGCGGTTGGGGTGAATACAGGTTTCTTACTAGGTGAATGGAGCCAAATAAGGTGCCATGCACTTCGTATTGGCAGAAATGTGGACCTTGAGCATGCGCTGTGACGTGTGTCTTTCTGTTTTCGGTGTCGGCAAGTAAAATTGACGGCTGTGAGCGAATCATCACATGGCAGTGTCTAAATTGGCGATATTAATTGAGGACTAACCACTGAGCTACAATGAAACAAGAATGGGGCATAACGATCCGATCTACGCGACCAGTGAACCGGGCAGGAAATAAAACTTCCTTGTAATGAAACAGACAGTTAGCTCTTAATTTTTTTAAAGGGATGATAAACAAAAGTATGTTATGTATATTTTTTCGTAGTAAGAAGCAAGATTTGATGTATGTTGGGGGGGGGGGGGGTATGCCTCTGACTAACTCTAAATTCAACACTGTGTTGAAATTTCAAACATGTAAACATAATAATGGAATTTTAAATAAAATAAATATTATTTAAGTAATGTTTATCAAATAAAATCTGCTTTATTTTTTATTTACAAATTTATTCAATTGTTCCACAAAAAAAGCCCAGTTAGACTGATGGCATTGAGATCACACACTATTTTTACTTTCTTCTATCTTTACAAGAAGAAAGTATTGGATTCATGAAAATTTTCGACTTCCGGTTTTTGACGGATTTGTACGTTTTAGAAGGTCCTGAACACGTTTTGACTATTTTTAGAAAATGTCTGTCTGTGAGTCTGCCTCTATGTGACATAAAATTTGTGGGCTCTCTATTTCAAGAACTAATGATCGAAATTTAATAAAATGTTATATTCAGTTAGACGCTGATATAAATTAGTGCCTATTGGTTTTTGGTGAAAATTGGCCTGCAGGTGGCGCTGCTATACTACGTTTTTCATGATTTTCAAGATTGCTATATCTCAAGAACTAATGCACAGAATTTCACCAAATTTCAGATTCTGTGACCCCTTGATATACATAGACGCTGATTACGTTTTGGTGTAAATTGGCCAGCAGGTGGCGCTGCTATGCCACGTTTTTCATGATTTTTATGATAGCTATATCTCAAGAACTAATGCACAGAATTTCGGCAAACTTCAGATTCCGCGATACCTTGAGATACATAGCCGCTGATAAGAATTTGGTGTGAACTGCCCTATAGGTGGCGCTGCTATGTTACATTTTGCACGATTTTTCCGATAGCTATATCTCAAGAACTAATGCACAGAACTTCATCGAATTTTAGATTCTGTTACACTAGAATATATAACATAATTTGACGCTGATTACATTTTGGTATTAACCTTGCAACAGGTGGTGCAGCTATGCTGCATTTTGCACAATTTTTTCAACAGCTATATCTCAACAACCAACGCAGAATTTCATCAAGCTTCAGATTTTGTTACAAAATGACATATAACATAATTACACAATGATTACGTTTTGTTATAAATCCTTCAACTGATGGTGCTGCTGTGCTATATTTTACACTTTTTTTTAAAACTAGCTATATCTCAAGAACTGATGCACAGAATTTCATCAAACTTCAGATTCTTTTACACCATAACATAATTAGACGCTTTTTTACGTTTTGGCATAAATTGTCCAAGATATGGTGTTGCTGTGCTACGTTTTTCATTTTTTTTTTGTTATAACTATATCTCAAGAACTAATGGACGAAATTCCATCAAATTTCACATTCTGTTAGGCCTTGACATAAGTAGATGCTTATTAGGTTTTAGTATAAATTACCCAACATGAGGCACTACTAAGCTCATTTTCTCAGAATATTAATTAAATTTTGCGTTTTAGACTTTTCGGATACTAGGATCTCAGTAAGCTAGGTCAAATGTTCGAGGAAATTCAATAGTGGGTAATTTTGGGGTCACCACGTTTTTTTTTCTTAATATTAAAATGTACTTATGAGAGTGAAGAAAGTTTCGGGATTAACACATCCAACTAGTTAAATTAAGGAGGGTAGCTCCTAATTCCCCCTCTATGCTTAACCAGTGAACTTCCAAAACTAATCAGGGAAGCACCTTATCAAAATAAACCTATATACAAAATTTGAAGCGAATCTGATAATTTTGCATGAAAAACCTATTTATCTAAATTAAGGGGAGGACTAATTCTTTGTTACCTTATTTATACGTAATCAATGAACCGCAAAACTAATCAGGGAAACCTTATAACAATGAACCTATATACAAAATTGAAGCGAATCGAGTAATTCTACATGAAGAATCCATTTATCAAAATTTAGAGAATAGGGGATTAGCCCACATGCTCTCCCTTTATAGTTAACAATGAACCTGCAAAATTAATCAGGGAAGCGGCTTATCAGAATAAACCGGTATACCAAATTTGAAAATTCTGCCTAAAAAACCCATTTATCTCAATTAAGAGAGGGGGACCCCATTTTTCCCTCCTTTATAAATAACTAATGAATAATGAAGGAAGCGCATTATATATGAATGAATCTGTATCCAAAATTTTAATAAAATCGGAATCAAGAATTATCACATTACGTAAATACATACATATATAATCTGCGGACTCGTAAGTTTTCAGGCTTTGATAGCCTGTGAGCTAAAATTAATTCCCATAGGGTATTTACGTTGAAAAATAGCCTCCCCCCCACATATACACATACGCACACATAGAGGATTCTCAGTGATTCTTTCTCTTAGTGTTTAATTAGTTTGAGTTACTCGAAAGGAATAAATTTTATTACGTCTTAACCAGAGTAAAATAAAATTTTGTTAATTGATTTTCAAAATCTTTCGCATGGGCCACCGTCCTCCACCAACCAAAATTCAACATTACTCTGAAACTGCCGCTTCTGATATTTTTTTTTAAATGAAAAACAGGACCGAAAATTAACTGTCAAGGGGTTTAGAGTGGAAAAAGCCCTAGCCCTTTAACGGGAAATTCATAATTTGTTTTTAATTTAAGCTTCTCCGAAAAAGAAATTGCTTTGTTTTTGAAAATTGGATAAAAGAAAATTTAGTTAATTAAATGGTGAAGGGCAGTGGTTCTCCCATGCCTCTCCCGTTAAAAGAAAAGTCCGTAATTCCTCTTTTAGTTTAAACTGCTCGAAAAGAACCAATTTTAATGTTTTTCAGCACAGGAGAAAAACATTATTTAGTTATTTAAATTTAAAATCGAGGAAGGTACAATCGCCCTTTGATCCCCTTTCCCTGTTTGGAGGTGAAGGCGTCCAAGATTAGAGCTTAAAAATATAGGTAGCGTTACTAACTGCATAATTTGTTTCCTGCCTTATGAGACATAGCTTCCAGTTTTTATGTAAATTACTGCTACTTTAAAAAAAAAAATGTATAATTCTTATTAAGTTATTTATTTTAAATTTTCTTTGGAATATTTTTCTATCGTTCGCAAATTTGATATTACTTCTAAAATCTGAGCCTGTTTACTTCATAGTTTTTACATGCATTTCTCGATCTCAGCGAGATCAAACCTGCTTAACAGTATCGAATTCACGGCGTAGACGGGGCGGGGGGGCATTTTCCCCAGAAGATTTGAATTTTTGTGCTTTAAAGGGTTAAAAAGGGAATTCTATCCCCTCCCCCGGATCCACAGAAATCCACTCCATAGAAATGTGTCTGAATTCAACATTGCTGCTTAGAGTCGGCGATTTCTTTCTGTTGCTTTTTAAACTGTTAAACAAATATGATTTTTTGTTTATACATTGTAAACAGTAACGGCGAAATTAACAAAGGAAAATGTTGCAATAATTTCACGAAAAAAAAACAGTTCACAGTAGTTTTTGTTTTATTTTCTGAGCGTTATTTACTGAAATCCCATAAGATAGCCGAAGTTTGTAAACAAAAATTGCGAAAGTATAAGCGTACAATTTAATTCAGTCTATTTTTCTTTTTCTTTTTTTTTTAACTGCTAGAAGTATATAGGATTTACGCTGAAATCTACATATATTGCCTTTTTTTCCATGTAAAAGGTCTCTAGACCAGAAAAATAGTCAAAAACCTTTTCTCACGGCGGCATATAAAATAAATGCATAGATCAGCTCCTTGACACTAATGCCAGCTTACCAGAGTAGACTAGAACGTTGGAGAACATGAAAAATGTATAAAGTAGGATGTTTGAGTGCCAAATGCGCTTTTAGAGTAATTTTAAATTGGCCTCGGGGTGTGCGCCGTGGATCAAGGAACTCAGTCATAGCCAATATATAAGGATCTAACCAATGACCTAAGATACCTAGACACCACAATGCTAACCTTTTCTTAGGCCGACATCTATGTCTTCCGTCACGTGACGGATGGCAGATTTAGCGTGCCAAACCGATTTTTCTCCCGCCGAAACTTATATTATTATGGTTGTCTTGAGTTGACCGCACTTCTGCTTTTCTCTTTGTGAAATCTGAAAGATGCCAATAAAGCGATCACCGTAAAAAACGGCATCTTTTCGCCAAAGATGTTGGATTCGAAGCCATGCAAAGAGAAGAATGGGATGTGGCGTCTAAGTATATTAGAAAGTCAATGTATCTACCCTATGCGAACAACGAAAGCTTACTCTACATCTTAAGTCTTTTAAAGTCTGATTAAAGGTAAGATTTAACTTTATTTTATTTTATTGTTATGTTAAGTTATGTTACAGAACTATATGTTATGTCATTAAAAATAAAATAAAATAAATAAATAAAAACTGTAAATTAGATTTTTTTTGTTAGTATGATTGATTAGAAAGTTTATTATGTGAAGTTACAAGCTACACTCTCGCCAACATATCCGCTTGCTAATTTTAATCCTGTAAGGCAGTTATTTTACAATTTCTCGTTTGCATGTCAATATATTAAAATGATTTATCGTAGGCATAGCTACCAAGGAGCTATAGGAGCAAACTGCTCCAGGTGACCAATTAAAAAGCGAAATAAAAATTTTGTAAAAATATTTGCATATTTTCCCATTATAAATCGGTTATTATAGGCGAGTCTTGTTACAATCGGAATATCCTATGTTCATTTTTCCTTGTATTTAAGCTTAACTGTTTAGATGTAATACTTAACTACTGTTAGCGGTCTCGGATACTGCTGTGGTTTTACAAGTTTCACAGTTTAACTTGTAATTTTTAGTTTAACTATAAATACTGATCAAATTTTGTTTAGTTTGGAGTTTTATTACTATCTCTAAATACTTTTGAATAGCTGAATTTGATTTATAAAAGTCTTGTATATAAATGTTAACACATGTATTTTGAGAGTTAATGTAACATTTTATTCATCATTAGATTAA
The DNA here is from genome assembly GCA_964019185.1 of Maratus speculifer. NCBI lineage: Eukaryota > Metazoa > Arthropoda > Arachnida > Araneae > Salticidae > Maratus > Maratus speculifer. The sequence continues at coordinate 247,253,296 of OZ025293.1, read as the reverse complement.
GCGGTCTGACAGGCTGCTCACAGTAGTTATGCGACAATTTTTGTCACTGAAGTTAAGGATTAAAATATGTGTTTGCGTCTATATACAGTTAAATGCAATTACTTTCAGTTGCGAAGTTTTAATTTTAACCTTTACACAGGATCTCTGACAGCATCTAACCGGCTTTGCATGCATTGTTGGATGGATGCTATCCGAGACCCCCCCCCCCCCGTAAAGTTTATTTAATCCCAAATTGCCTTTAATACCGTTTCAGTATGCCTGATTTTTGTATGTTGGAGGGGGGGGGGATGGAAGACAATTGAATACTTGCGAATCTTAAAGTAATCAATTTATTTACAGGGTTTTCAATATTAGCTACCATTATTTCCAAAATAATCTTCCTAATAAGATTAGATTGGGAGGCGGCAGTACAGACAATCATCTCGTCTAGTTCACAGATAAAAATCTAGGATTACATAACCTCGATTTGCAGATTAAAACTCCATTTGTCTGCCAAGTCATATCTTGGTGAAAAATGCCTAAAAACATTATTTTAGCGGTTTCATAGGTTTACCATTATGTTTTCTTACTCCCAATCCTCCATATTTTCATATGTTTGGTTTCATTTTCTTTCAAAAAGTGAGAAAAAGTTAGGGTATTAAATTGAATCTTCTTAGAATGTGATTATCGACTATGCAGATTTACACCCCCTTTTTTTCTAAAGTATTCTTTCGCATTATACCTTATTTAGTAGCAGAATTTTACGGTTAAATAAAATAATATTTTTTCAAAAATAGTAATGCAAGTTTGCTTAGAGCGTAATCACCCCCCCCCCTTCCTTTCTCAATCATCAACATTATCTGATATCACATATTTGTAGTCATGAGCAGTCAAATTATAAAAGGAAAACAATCAATATTTACTCCACTCAACTTTCAGACTAATTTACAGAAATAGTGTGTGTTCGAAAAGTATAACAATGAATAAAAGCTTGGATTCAAATTTTACACAAATGTGAAATTTTACCGCTGGTGATGAAGATCTCGTGTTTTAAAAAAATGTGCACTTTCATTCATAAATCTTAAACATTTTTCTAATGACATAATTTTTAACAATCTTTCATCCCACCCGTTCTGAAACAAGGCCAATAAACAGGGTTGGCTTTTTACCGGTAAAAACTGGTTTTTATCAGCAGATAGTAAAAACCTGGGGGAAAAAGTGGTAAAAATCTAATGATATACAATAAACTCTTAACCGTTAAACTGTATTGATACTATTGATAAAAATTCTATTTTCATGTAATTGGTGTATTGATATATAATATCTATATAGGAGAGAGTGGAGGGGTGTGGGGCATTTTGACAAAAGAAACAAATAAACTTTGTTTGATGCAAAAAGAAAACTTTCAATTTATAGCGTGCAAGATAAAACACTTTTTATTCCCCCTGAACAATATAGAAACATAACGTGCAAAAGCTATTTTATTTTAAAGAAGATGTAAGTCTCAAAACGTATCCCATTCCTCCCCACTAAGAGTTTTTGGACAGCAATAAAAAAAAAGCTATAAGGCACAAATAAAATAACGTCGGCAAGATAAATAATCAAACAAAGATTGTAAGTTGATAATGTATGTGTCACAATATAAAATTCAGTATCTTCATGACTGGAATGAAAATTCTAAATTCTCTGTCATAGGGGATGGCATTATAAAATTATCAATTTATTTACATTTTGAAATATAAATGCAAGTCATTTTTATAATTAATATATTATCCTCTAAAAAGGTTTGCATGTTAGCAATTTACATTATTCTTGATTAAAAAAAGGAACTGGACACGTCCCATTCCTCCCTTTGCTGGATTGTCCCATTTCTCGTCACTTCCTTGTTTTGTATGAAACTTCTTGTAAAAACAAAAATGCTGCTTCTAGGTTTAGTTTAAATTACGGATAATATACAGTAAAATGTTCCATAAACAGGGAAACTATTACATATATACATAAACAAGTCTTTAATATATTGAAAGCAAATTGAAATTTGAATCTTGAAATAATTTTTTTCTTCATGCATTTGCAAGTTTATACTGATCAACATTTTCTTTTAAACTGAAGAATGGATTACCACTGCCTCATCTTGTGTGCGATGGATGAAATGTTTAGAATAATGCATAAAGAGGAAAACCTTACTGTCCCATTTCACCCGACTTTCCTCTATATGTATAACAAAAGGGGAAATAAAGAATTAGTCAGTTCCCTAAAGCTGCTGATACACTTTAAACATAAGGACTTTTTATATTTTCTGTTCCAAATCTATACAACAGATGTTAACTGTTTACTGTATCACAAAAAAAGTTTGCGTTTCAATCGTGCTCTTTTCCATTTGTACTCATTTTCAAGGAGGCTTTTTAAATAAAAATACCTTAAAGGCAAAATTTGTTGGAAAACACTTAATAATAATGAAATCTTGAATTCCCACATTTAACGATCATTCTTTACTCCTTGTAGTTTTTCACCCATAGAGCGAATTTTTTTTTTTTTTTTTTTTTTTTTTTTTTTTTTTTTTTTTTACTTTTCATATATGCATAGTAAATTAAGAGAGAAACTTGGTATACAGAAAGTTACTAAACTTGTTTTTTTGTTATAAAATGCTAAGATGCTCTAAGGACATAGATTGGTAAAATATATTAATATTTGTGTGTACATACTGCATTAAAGGTCTGTTAATATTTGTAAGCGTTTGTTTTTTATCAAAATGATTAGGATTTTTAAGTGTAGAAAATGTGTACTTATAATTTTTTGTTTAGTTATAGTGTTTTATTTAGTTTAAATAAAAATTAGTAAGCTATTCTCCATCATGATGAAATATAATGAATTTTGTAATGTGCATTCCCATAATAGTTATGATAAGTTTTAGACTTGGTAATGAAAAATGTACAATAATATCTTTTAAATTGTGAATTCTTGCAGGAGGTAAACAAAGATGAAAGTCTTCCGGGCTTTTTATGTTTATGAAAACCCACTTTTTTATTTAGTATTTTTTTACTGATTCAGAATACACACTTAAAAAGGTTTACCTAATTGGAAACTAAATTAGTGAATATTGTTATATGGAATTACGGTATATTAACTCCAAAAAAGTTTTACCCCTGGGAAAATGAAAACTTTGTCGATAAATTTTCATAAAAATAACAAACACAGTCAAATGCAAAGTCAACTGTGCTATGAACTAAAAGTAAAAATGTAGGTTCAGAATTGTCATATTTTTTTACATTTACATTGAAAAAATGGAATTTTTTTAATGAAATTTGACTTTTTTAAAATATAAATTAGCAATTTTAAGCTATTTATGAGAAATTTAGAAACTTCTATCTTCAGAACAAAAAGGAGTTTAAAAGAATTATATATATAAAATCCCTTCGTGTATAACGATTCCGGGGTCAACCTATCCACGAGAAAAAACACTTATTGTGACCAATGACAAATTCCATTGTGAAAAGTTATCTCCGATTTTAAAGGCTATCAATTTTTTGTCCAATGCAAACGTTCCAGAGTCGTAATGGGGCGTTCTCATTTGCCAGATTTACAGTTTGAGCTGTAAATGACGTCACTACATTTTACTGTGCTTTGAAATCTTTTCCCTATTTCAAACACAATATTCACACTGTTAAAAATTTGACTCATTTGCTTCAGCATCACTACACGAAAACGATTACTTTGCTGTGTTATGGAGCATTCTCATTGGTCATAAAAGAGACATTCTATAAAAGCTGTGGAGTGACGCTGAAGTAAATGGGTCAAATTTTTAGCAATACACTGCTAAAAATTTGACCCTTTTGCTGCATCATCACTCCCCAGCTTTTATAGAATACACTGTAAGTAACACACACAAAGTAACCGTTTTCTATAAAAGCGTTGGAGTGATGCTGCAGCAACTGTTAAAAATTTGACCCATTTTCTGGAGCATCACTCTACTGCTTTTATATAAAACGGTTATTTTACTGTGATATGGAGCATTCTTATTGGTCATAAAAGAGATATTCTTTAAAAGCTCTCGAGTGACGCTGCAACAAATGGCTCAAATTTTTAACAGTGTAATACGGTAGAGTAATCATTTTCTACAAAAGCTGTGTAATGACGATGCAGCAAAACAGTCAAATTTTTAACAGTGTTTAATTAAAACATTTTATTTAAGAAAAGCGAAAGTGCGTTTTAAATACAATATTGTTAGAATTTTTATATTCGTGTTGCTTTATTTATTTTTATTTATTATTTTTTTTTTCAAGCCATGAATGACTTCATTGTCACATAACGAATCACGATTGTTTACTCTTTATTGTTGACATTTGTTTTCGATCTTATAAAGTATTTTCTTTTAAGTATTAGCTAATGGTATAAAATAGTTAATTCACAAATGTTTTAAAATAGCATTATTAGTGCATGTTTCGCATTATTAAAGCATGTTATTTTGCATGTTTTTTGTGAAATAATTACTGTAATTTTGTGAGTGAAATTCATTAGCTGCATATTCTATGCCATTATTTTACCCATTCAATTAATAATTTGGCTACCCTCTCATATTCGTCTGGAAATGGCCAAAATGAGGAAAATGTTTATACATTTTGGATATTTTTATTATTTTCTCTCAGTATTTTAAAATATTTTTTGGCTGTAGTTTCACAATGTATTCTTTTATAATTGATATTTTACCTTACTTTATACTTTTAAAATTTATGCATTTACCATTTGTTCATTACAATCCCTCCTCATCCACTAGAGAGTTTTGCTGTAATTTTAAATGCAAATTTCTACTGATTTTTTTTTTTTTTAAGATTTTTTCCTTATGTTCAATCTTTGAATTTTTCAAAATTGTTTAAGCCTAAAGTGGCTATGATTGACCAAAGTTGTTGTAATGTTTTATCATCCTTTCAAAAATCGAAACACGTCATTTTGAAGGGCTACCTTCTAGTTTTTAATATCTTTAGCTAAATTTCGAGTGAATTTGCTAGTGTAAGCAAACACCGTGTTTTGGTTTATGTTAAAGTTGCAACTATAATAATAGCCAGAAATAGTATTAAATTTATCTATCCTATTCCATATTGCATTTAAATGTATATTTATGCAGGTATTTTTTCTTTCGTTTTAAAATGTTCTTTTGCTAGGCTGCTGTATATTTTGAATGGTTAAATGAAAGCAATTTTTGACAATGAATGAAATTCATCAAGCACTAACAATTAACATTTGTTTGACAGAGTAAGCTTGAAATTAAAAATTACTCTTCTAGTAATAAAATGAGAAGTAACTCATCAATATGTATTTTTATTGACAATATTTTAACACTGCTTCATGTATCTTTTGTAAAAAGTTGCAATTTGTAACAAGCATTTACCAAAACATGACGTTTTTAACACAAATAAATTCGCACGAAATTTAACTAAATATATTAAAAGTTATTTTAAATGCCTTGTTGTTCTGCAGATATAAGTTTCTAAACTTCTCAGAAATAACTTAAAATCGCAAATTTTTATCGATAAAGTCTCTTTTCTTTCTAGAAATTCCCTTTTTTATTCAGTTTGAATGTCAGAAAATTGAACAATTCAGAATTTATATCTTAACTTTTAGTTCATAGCACAGGTATATTTATGTAATTTATTGTGGAAAACCTTAAGAACACCTGTAATAGTTTTGAAGTACCGATATTTACCACAAAATAAATTTCAAGTTTTTCACGGGTTGAAATTTTCGAATTCCACTACTCTCAACATTTTTGTGCTAAAATTGTTACTTTAATTACCTTTACATCTTTACAGCATACCTTATCAAAACATTCATGCTCTAAGTTTTTAAAGTGTATTATACTGACTTCTTTTGAAAAACTTAATTACTTATTTGGTTTTTATTATTTCAGGATCTGTAGTGCTGTAACAAACTGTGTTGTACGAATATTGATGCTAAAGTTTTGTATATCAGAGATAGGTAAATTTAATGAATTATTATGGGCAGATTTTTTTGCAACAATGGAAATTGCGGCTACCGTACCTTTGCTACATTTAACTTATTTTGTTTCCATTTACGTACACTTCACATCGATGATCCTTCACTGTCTATTTCATGCGGTATTGATAATTGCCAGAGTCGGTTCAAGCTTTACCATTCTTATAGAAAACATTGCTTGCGTTGTCATAAGGGAGCAACTTTTAAAGACAGTTTTAATAAGGATATTGGAAATTGTGAAACAAATGAGTTTGAAAGTGTTGGTTTAGGAGATGACAGTTTTGTGGATGAGAGAAATATTATTGAGCCGTTACTTAACACAGATGAATTTATCAAAAAAATTCAAAGTGTACTCGCTGTGTTTTCACTCAGAGTCAGAGAGATGCATTGTGTTCCTGCTGTTGTCCATACTGATATTATGAACAGTATAGCAGATATTATTCGGGTGATAATGGAACAGGTGCTGAAAACAGTCATTTGTGAGTTTGGAAATCGAGGTCTGCATTTAGGTGAGGTGTTTGAAGTTTTCCAAGTGGATCTAATGGTTGACGCCATGTTCACATTTAGCCGTAGCGATTTCATGTTACAAAAATTTTGCCGTGAGTTTCTTGCATTTATAGAACCCACCGAATGTGTCATCAATGGTAATGCAAAAGTGTATATTGTGCCTATTTTTGCGCAATTAAAAACACTTTTATCCAAACAGGATGTTTTGCAAGAAGTGTTGCAGAACAGTACAATAGTTGCTGATCCACACATGTTGTGCGATTTTAAGAGTGGTGTTTTATTCCAAAATTCTGATCAGTACAATAAATCGACCATTTTTTTGAACATGTACAATGATGAATTTGAGGTGGTCAACCCAATTGGTGCAAAACGTGGTAAACAAAAGCTAAATGCTGTATATTTTACCATAGGTAATTTTTCTGACAATCACCATTCGAAACTTAAATATATTTTTCTGGCAATGTTGACACGACATAAATTTGTAATTGAGCATGGGTATGATGCTGTTTTTAGTCCTTTAGTTGCAAATTTAGCAGCACTGGAAGAGAGTGGTATAACCGTTACATCGAACAGTGGTGTTGAACACAAGTTTGAGGTCAGAGTTGCTACACTGTCTGGCGATAATTTGTCAAGTCATGCAATTGGTGGGTTCCGGCAGTGTTTTAGCTCAGGCCGTATCTGTAGATTTTGTATGATTACTCATGATGCTATTTCTTCTGTTACCTCAGAAAATGATGTAACATTGCGGAATATTACAAACCACAGCTATCACGTGTCTGCTGCGCAAATGAGTGCAGACAATATATCAGCATATGGTGTAACAGGTAAGTCGGTTTTGTCGCATTTGAAGAATTTTAACCCAGTTACATGTCTGCCTCCTGACCCCATGCACGACCTACTTGAGGGTGTTGTACCAGCTTTTATTTCTGCTTTACTTCAGCAGCTGTCTCATAAAGGTCTTTGTCGACTAAGAGATTTAAACAAGTGCATTGAGAATTTTCAATACAAAGGCTCTGACCTGAAAAACAAACCACAAGCTTTTAAGTCTGGTTTTGAAATTGTAGGTAGTGCATCACAGAAATGGTGCCTGCTACGACTTCTGCCACTGCTATGTCCGCTTTCACAGGATGAGGAACTGTTTTCCATTTATGTGAAACTACGTGTCATAGTTGATCATCTGTTGGCTCATAAAATTCCAACGGCAAGTGTTGCATACTTAGACACTCTTATTACGGAGTTCCTTTCAGCTGTGCAAGTTGTTTTGCCTAGCTTACACTTGACACCCAAATTCCACTTTCTTATCCATTACCCACGAGCACTAACAATGTTCGGCCCACTTAGAAATTTGTGGTGCATGCGCTTCGAAGCAAAGCACCAGTATTTTAAAAGTGTGGTGAACCACTTGAGAAATTTCATTAATGTAAGCAAAACTCTTTGTACAAGACACTGTATGCTTCAGGCATATAACATGAGTGGAAATAATTTTTTTTTAAGTGACACAGACCTCCAGGCTGTTGTCAAACGTGTTTCTCGATCAACGTTTCCAAGTGAAATTCTGGATGCTCTTTGTACCAGTGAGGAAACACTCAGCACAGTCGTCTCAGTGTCCTGTAACGATAGATTGTATACAAAGGGTACATTCATCACACTTGGAAAGACTGCAGATGGTGTACCAATATTTTTTGAAATATGTACAATTTTTATTTTGTCAGATTCACATGTTGACATAGCTGGTAAGCTGTACAATACATCAATGCTTTGTCCCACCGCTTTTGGCTATGTCATCAAGAATGATACATGGTGTATTGTTCACCCTGGTGAGGAATGTGACTCAACAGAGTTAGCAATGTATATTGTTAATGATGAGAAAGTTATTATTCCTCACCACTATGTTTATTAGCTATTTTTGTATGCCACTTTTAGTGTTTTATTTTTTTATTTCTAAAGTATGTTGTTGCTACAATTTCCATTTGTTTATTTTTAAGTAGATCATTTTCAAAAATTACATTTTTAGCTTATTGTGAAAATGTTTGAATACCATGTAACATATGGGGCTTTCAAGAAAATAATAAAATCAGAAAGCAACATAGCAAAGAAAATTCATGATCCAATTAAAAAGGCTTTCGTATTGGATGCTAATTCTTCATTACACTTGCAATATTGGAATTTAAAACATAATGATTGGGTTGATTGTGAAGACTTGGATGAGATAAAAGAGGAAAGTAAACTGAATGTCTGGCAGAAGTAAGTGGGAATCTGGAACATTTTATTTGTCAGGTGTGTTACAAAGCCTAAAATCTGAGCCTAATTCTCAATTCTTTGCTTGTTTTGTTTGTCACAGTGTTCAACAACTTGATCTACAGCAGCTGGAATCTTCTTCATTGTCACCACCAGCGTTAATTGTCACCAAAGAATGCCCCCTTGTTGATGAGCAGCCTTCTCAACAAATGAATCCGTAAGTCTATATTTCAATTTGTAATTGCTTTAATAACTAGATATTATGCTTAAGTGTTACATTTTATATTACTTTTTTTTAACAAATACTGTGACAAGTTTACGTCTAATACCAAAATTTTCAAACGTTTCTGTTGTTTGGAGTACTTAACATTTAACAAGACATTTTTGGGGAGGAGCAAATCGTGATTTCATTTTTAAATCGCAAATATCCATCCAAATCAAAATTTTTAATGCTCTTTTTTTCACCAATTTTTCTGAATTATCCTTTTCAGTTGATGGATAAATATTTGTGACGCTATTTGAAATTTGCATACTGTGCTTCTCAACAGTGCATTGCAACATTTTTTTCAATGTTTTTTCTCTTAATATCATGACGTCGCTGTTAATGACATAATTGTTATTTTAATTAAAAAAATATTTAATAAATCTGAAGAATATTATTAAAAATACAAATAAACGTCGAATTAAAAATCATTGGATGACATACCAAACACATGTAATGCATATGTTGTCACTATGATGTCTTTTTGACATTTAAATTCCATTGTTTGGTGATAGTTTTTTTAAATGGAAAATGTCGACGAGATAATGGAGAAGTACAAAAATTTTAAATGGAAAAATAATTAAAAATGATTGTATATTTTATTATTAATATATTTACAATTTTTAATATCTTGATATATTTCTTATATTATTTCAAACACTTTAATACTAATAATAAAACAACTTTTATTACATCTAAATTATAATAGCGAAATTTTATGTACAGGAGAGTAATTAATAAACATTTTATCTAAAATAGGTACTTATTAGTCAGATGTTATATATTAAATTTAAATGCACTCATGAATTTAAATATGAAAAACAGGTTGCATTTTGTAGTTAACAAGGATTGGGATGTGCACGTTACTTTTGATTAACAGGTTTAATTGTTCCAGAGTTGAATAGGCAACAGATTCCAGCAACATTTTTTTAATAACATATAACAAATAGCTATGCATATTGCCAATGGTCTTTTTAATTAAAACTTATTTAAACTGAATGTTTGAAATAATTTTGGAAGTAAGACGCTCTTGTCTATTGAGATGAATCCACATCATTAAAATCAGTTACATGGTTAAATTCCATTTTTTCTCCAATAAAAACTCAATCTAGTTATGATACTTTGAATTTCATATATTTTCATCTTTTCTGGTACTAAAAATACATTTTTAAATTTTCACTTACTCAAATATTGAAAATTCATAAAATTTTAAATGTCATAACTCGATAAGTTTTGTTCGTCGAAGCGTAAACTTGTTTTATTTTGTATTATAATAACACTTGAAAACTTTTGGACCCAGGCATTGTATCGAATTTTAATTTCTTAACTACTTAAAAAGTAACTATTTTAACGTAAATCGATTTTTATATGTTGCAAAACAAAGTTTGAGACATTTTTGAAACTAGAGCTGCATCTCTAAAACTGATGGTTTAGAAATTTATCAATTGATAAACAATAAGAAGAGATATCCTGTATAAGACAAAACACAACTTTAGCAACATGATCCTCGATTTTATTGCAGTTATATCTGCCAACGCATACATAAAACTAACCTCACTAACATTATTTATACACTTAAAATCAAATGCAATTCATTTTAACAAATTTTCCATGTGGTTTTCAAATTAAGTAACTGCACAACTTATACGATGCTATTTTCTTTTTTTCGATCTTTTTTTTAGTAAAATAAAATCACACAAGTTTTCCCAGCTTTTGTTTTTCAAAAATGCAGCATTGACAAAGTAAATAAAATAATTAAATAAATTAAATACATAATCCCCCCCCCCCAGAAAAAAAGTGTGCCAGTTTAAAAAGTGAAAAGCCCTCATATTCTGTGATCACCGCCATCCACCAAAGATACTTATTATTTCTACCAAAATGCAACGAGACTTTCCAATCCACCTTACTTAAGGCGAAGAGGATTCTGATTGGTTGCTGGTAAGCTAAGTTTCTCACCTGGTCTATAGGATCCACAGTGAACTGTTTTCCCCTTAAAGATTTGAAAGTACTGCGGTTTTATTTATTGGTTGAGGGTTTTTTCTCATTTTTTTCTCGCTTTGACGCATGCCTAATCGCAAAGAAATTGTTTTTATAAAAAGTCCCAAATTTTTTCAAGTTTTTTGCTTATAATTTGCAGAGTACTTTTCAGAATTTTCTCTACTGAAAATATAACAAACAACATTGTACACAATATCCTGCAATCAGACTTTAAAAAGAAAGCATGGAAAATGAGCAGGTTTACTAAATAATTTTTCATTGCGCATGCGTCAATATTGCCAAAATTTCATTTGCATATTGTGCTAGCTAAATTTTTAGAGCAACTTTTGTAAAAGTCTGATACATAGCTTAACCTCCTGACTGCCGCTGGCTGATATTTTCGCACACTAACCTGCAGGTTTCACTGCAGCATAAGCAATATTTAAATTAATATAATTCTACAAATAAAACCCAGTTTTAAAAAATCAAGTTAGGATTAATACTGTCAAAGATTATAGATAATAACATATTTTGTATCAGGTTTGAAAAAAATCTTTTTTTTATATTTTTAATAAAATACAGAGAAAAGAACATTACAATTTTACCCTTTTGCCGGGCAGTCAGGGGGTTAAATTCTGACAGTGATAGTCAATAGAATAAACTCAAAATCCGTTGTCCCAAAAAGATAAGGGGCTGTACCCGTATATCCATTAACTAGTGCCAATGCAGCATACATGATATTGCACGTATTACTATATTTGGAAACAGACCCTCATCTTTTTGTTTCATTTTGGGATAAACGGATTTTGAACTTAACGATATCAACGCGATGAACTATAATTTTCAGAATTTTCAAGCAATGTTTGAGACTTCACAAAAGTTGCTCTATTAATTTAGCTAACGTATTATGCAAATTATGTTGATTTCTTTTACGATTGCATAGGGAAAAATGTTTTAGTAAACTTGCTCTTTTTCATACAATTTTTTTTTTTTTTAATTTTCACTACAGAGTTTTTTGTAGAATATTATTTGTCATTTTTTCTGAAAAGTACTTTTTTTTATATTAAGTTTCCTGAAAAATATAACCTCTCCTCTCCATCTCCCCATATCACAAATTTACAACTCTCCCTTTATAGATGTCAAAGATTTTCATTATTACCCCCCCCCCCTCTCAAAACACACGCTAATATATTTTAACTAAAGTTTTAGAAATTCAAATTATCTACAAAATTGTTATGGAATTACAAAACCCAACATCTTATCAAAAAGTACTTTCAATAAAAAATTACATGCTCAAAAAATAAGTATTTAAATTAAGAAATTTTAAAATGGTTCATTTTATTATTGCCGAATGAGTTGCAGTGCAAAGAGTGGAAAATTTTGACCGTTCGATTAATTTTTTCATTATTTCACTGTATTAGGTATTGGTTTTCGGACGTCATAAAGCCGTGAACACATCCTATTCCACTTTACATAATTTGTCACAAAACAGTAGCTTCCATCACTCCCTCTCATGTGACATTACATGTTAATTTCACTATGTTTTATATAAATCATAATTTTCCTTTTCAAACTTTTTCACATATTTAACTATGATAAAATCAACACTAATCTTCCATTCTCTAATATTTTGCAGTGAAAATTTTCCATATGTCTACAAGTTGCCCCATTTTCCTCCGTGGTTGCAGACCATGTTGGAAACACGTAGCCCTCTGTGCAAGGAACCAAAGTGTCGGCGTGCTGTTACTAATGCATTATTCGATGATTTGCTTCGCTATGGCTCGTAAGTGCTCTGTACTATTTTCCTGCACTTGTGAATAAGACGTTGTTTACGAAGTACTTCTTTTACTCATTAAGTTACTGTGACATATATATTGATTCTAGTGTAAATGTCCGTCCTAGGATGATGGGTAAAAAATGTGTTTTTCACTTAAAATTTGAAAACACTGATAAAATGATTGAGAATATGGAAGCGCTTAGATGAGCAAAGTTCGGCTAGTTTATGTTTCATAAACACACTTTTAGCGTTTACAAAATGTCTAGGTAAACCAGATTTCCCGTCTAATATACCGCAGAACAATTAAAACGTCTTAATAAAATAAAATAACATATATGCTATAAACTGCATAATTTAAAAAGTCTGCTTCAACTATTAAAATTATTTGGCGATTTTGTATTAAATTTTGGTAAGAGGCAAATACAAAAGTATTTTTTGTAAAAATAAAATAAAATAAAATAAAATAAATAAATGCAAAAAAGGGAGATTGATAATGAGCCAAACTTGTAACAACTGAATCAGCATGTAGAACATCTTGAGTTTACCTTACTGAACATATAAATATTAAAAAGTACACGCATAAAATGGGATCAAGAGTAACAACAAAATTCAATTTCCTTCAGTATGTTATTGCACATAAAAGCAATGCAGAAGACATTCACCAAGCAAACATTCAGATTAGCAAAGTTCGACTTTTTATGTTCCAATAAACACACTATTAGCATTTACAATTCTTCAGCGATAAAACAGGGTTTCCTGCTAATATATCATAACAAAATTAAGTTTTCTTAATAAAACAAATATGCAATAGAACTGCTTATTAAAAAAATCTGCTGCAACTAATAAAAATTTTAATGCACGTGAATATAAACTAAGTTTTTTACAAATGATACCATTAAATTAAAATTTTACGAAAAATAATAATGTTCATTTTATTTACACTGAATAAAATTTTAAAGGGTTTAAAATACTTATCAAGATAAGGTTCCTTTATTAATCCGTGATAGATAGCGCCAGGTGATTCTATCGCGCGTGCCGTGTCTCTCTGGTATGAGGACGAAAAAAATTAAAAATTCAACTTGCCTCTTTCGTGACTCGCGATTTCATGAGACATGCGACGTGTGCTGTATCTCTTGTCTCCTTGGTGTGTGGAGCGCCTTAAATTCGACCTTTACCGTAGTTGATTTGCACCCCACGGAAAAAAAATTGTCTTTTTTTTTTTTCTCTATGAATCATTGAAGTGAATGACTGGATACCAAACTTTCTTGTTTACGCTGTATGCTACGTTTGTTTTCAACTGGATTTCTGAAATGTTTTTTGACTGCGCAAATCATTGAAATTATGTTAATTTTGAACAAAATTATGTTCAACAGAAAGTATTTTAGGTATAAAATATTTGTATGTAGGTAGAAAAGTTTTCTCATACACATTTCAAATCGAAATTAATCCGAACGTGGCTCCATCTTATCGGAGACTGGTAAGAGTGATAGATTCGCTCCGGAATCGTTACATTGTGTTTATTATTTAGAGGTAGAATTGGATTTACATAGTAATAGTTTTACGATAAGCAGGGATGGAAAATTTTTTTCAGATCTTACCAGCCAAGGATTTATTTTACAAGCCAGCAAGATACAACGTATAGTTCAAAATTGACATGTCTACAAAGATAATTCATTACTGCAATGCATTTTTGTACTAACATTTCTTTAAATTGTTAGATATTCCTTCATTCTTAAAAAAAAAATAAACTTAAGAAACGTCTACAACAGAAAAAGTTGAGCACTTAAGTATAGAACTTGGTGCCATGTTTACACAGGCAATTGTGTGAGATGCAATATATGGCTAAGACATAAAAATATATAATTTTTTTATATATCCTATATATAACAAAGTGTCTGTTATTTTAGTTTAACAAAACCTGAGTTTTTTAAGACTACCAAAAATGTCAGAAAATCCACTCGCCAGTGGCAATTAGAATGATGACAACTCCACCAAGTGTGGATAATTGCAACAGCTGGAAAAAAAATATATATGTAGGTGACATATTTGTTATCAAGCTTTATTTGTTATTTGTCTTTGTCTCTATTTTTAGTGTTATATTTATTTATATTTTTAATAAATAATGATGATTAATACTTAGGAATTGTATCATTGAGAATATCATCTTTTACAGCTACCCAACACCCCGAATGTTTCTAGAAACATCTAGAACATTGGTTGAAACATATCCAATTCTCAAGGATAAGCAGTTTGCTAATGCCAAACCTCATGTAAATATTTATGAATTTTAAGAAATAAGTTTGATGTAAAAAGTATTTTAGCAACAATTAATCTTCACTGAATTATATTACAGGACAGCTGGGTTCTAAGACTTAGGGATAAATTTAAAAAACATCGATCAAGACATGCAGAACTGTGCAATGCTGATGAATTGGAAAAAATGAAAATAAAGTTTGGGAGAAAAAGGAACAAAAGTCAATCTGATTTGGACAATGGCCTTGACGACTCATTAATATCGGTAAAACGTATGAAGGTAATTGTTTTATTATAAAAATTTGGGCAATAATTTTAGAGATTTTCATAGTTTTTTATTTTTATTGTTGTTGTTTTTTATTTAGTTGAATAAATACCTCTTTTTTTAAATTTCTTTTTAATTTTTACTGAAATGTAATAATAAAAATATACATATTAATTTTCTTAACGTATTTAACAATAGCTTAATTCTGAGTTTGCTTGCTATTCATTAGGAAACATTATGTCTTCGAGTAGGGTACATTTATTTTATTAACTTGAGTTACGAGGAATTTGTCAACACTTTGCTCCCAGGTCCTGTTTTTGTGAAACTAAACATTTTTTTTTTTTACATTTGTAAAAAAAAAAATCTAATCATAATCTTGTGAATTTGAAATGATCCTTTTATTCAGGTTCTTGTTTATACATTTTAATAAGATATATATATGTAAAACATACTTATATCTTGTATATGTAAAACTGTTTTTGTGAAGGATTCTTTCTGTTTTGAAATGAAAATAAATTTTGAAGGGACCTTTAAAGGATCCAATTTCTCTCTCAATTCCCCTGGTTAAATTATTTTTTTTAAATTAGCACTGCAAATCAACATTTTATTTAAATACTATTTTTCATATAAATTCAAAAATTGATAGCAGTTCGAAAGAAAGATATTAATTTGATTGTAATTGACTGTTTTTATTAATGCAATAAATAACTGGCTGTAGTGTAAAATTATACAATTCTACTTTTATTAAGCAAAAAATAGGATTGAAAAAAAGGTATATGTTGTGAGATTATATGAATTGTAAAGAATGTAATACTGTTTTTTAAATCACACTAATAATAACAATAAAACATGGTTTCTGTCTGACACAGAGTAATCGAACTAATAATAAGCTGCATTGCAAATATTATTACAGCTAGCCAATAAATAATTATTAAATTAAAAGCTTTTGTGTGCTAACAGAACTGGTTATTTTTGCCCTACTTTTTTCATCATTAAAAGTCATTTAAAAGTTTTACAACGACATAATGTTTCATTCATTGGTATGTTACATTTGTTGTACAGAGTTATTTTCCCTTACTCGCAGGTTCCACAATCAAGTGACTATGAGGAGGATGAGTTTTCCCTTGCCATCTACATTAAAGTGTTGCAAGAAGAGTGCCAAAAAAGAAAACCGAATGAGGATTTAATTAAAGGCAAAATGGAACGGACATTTTTCCACCGAGCTCAGTATATAACAACCCATTCCGTGGCTGAAACATTAAAATGTTTCCCCCCACTTCAACAAACTAATGAGGTATATTCAATTACAATAACTGCAAATTTATTTTGTAGCACAAGTCATTTTACGAGCAGTTTAAAAAATTTGACCACACTTTTTTTTTTCAGCTACTGAATGAAGCAAAACGGCTACGAATATATGAAGCTGATTTGAGAGATTTTCTAACCATTAAAAAGGATAGTCTCTCACAACTGGTGCAAAAAAGAAAATCAAAAAACAAAGGATTGTCACAGCTGCTAATAGCTGAGGCAGAATGTGCATGTACAGAAGGTAACAGAGTGTAGTTAGTTTTTAGTCAGTAACCTCATCAAGTGAGGGGGTACCGAGTTATTTGGTCTTGATCAGCCAATTTAAATCCTGTTTACAATCGAATGATTTTTTAAAAAAATCTTTGATTTAATTTGGCTTTCGTTTTTAGATCGGTTATTATTGGAATAAGGATAAATTTTGCTATTTATTTTTGAAAAAGAGACTAAAAGAATATTGAGGATTATTTAAATGCAATTAGCAGGTCATGGAATAATTTTTTTTTTAAATGTATGTAATAAAATTTGTATTAAAAATATAACTCATTATTTAAAAAAAATGAACCCAACATTTAAAAAAAAAATTCAATTATAGATGCAAAGTAAAAATGCGGATTAATATCACTCGCTTTTAATACTGTTCTATTTTTTTAGATGTTCCTCCCCTCCCCCTATTTACAAGCATGTTGGTGAAGTAAACCTGTACAGTTGTTTTCTATGTAGGGTTATTACTTTTAAAGCAGATTAAGTAAATAACAAGCTAATACTTATTGTATAATTGATTACACTTATAAGTCACATATTTATTAGCTCATTCTAATATTTTTATGGTAGTATTTAAATGTAAATTTTAAGTAATTTTCAAAACGTATATGATTATTAATTTTAATATTATTTCTTAATATTGCTAAAACATTTTACTGCTTTATACTTGAATAAAAAATTATGTTGAACTATTTTTTCTTCAGAATTTCCTATTACAAATATATATATATAATTTTTTACGTGATCAATAACTTATACTTTCACTCTTTATTTATATGGAACTAAAAATATCAATCCATGTTTCGCGTTTCTCTTATAATTGGATAATTTTTTTTGGAATCACTGAAGTCATTAAAAGTTAAGATATTGGTATGCTCTTATATGGGAATTCAGAATAAATTCATACAATTGTTTGTTACAAAAATTTCAGAAAAATTTCAAAATTCCAAGAAAAAGTAAGAAAATTTTGAACTTTCAAGAAAAAAATGTAAATGTTTCTTAATAAACTAAGGATTTGAAATTGATGCACCATGAAAATTAAAGTTTGCTCCTAATTAGTACTGTAAAAAGTTTCAACATCTCGTGCATATCATTTTGCATAGTCCTTCTTTGTAACAGAGATTTTCAGTTTCAGCTTCACGGAAACTTTCTACTGAATGGTGTTCGATTGATTAGGTCTGCTTACTTATCTTTGTTTATAAACTGAACATTTATTAGCTTAATTTATTGAATACTTATTATTAGTATTAAAATGTCAAAGCAATCTGTATTAACTGTGACTGATGTGATAAAGAATTCCACACTGATTTGACAAAATGGATAGAATCTGATGTTAAAAGTGTATTTGCAAACTGTATAGCATGCAAAATATTCAACAATTTGTTAATTTGGCAAAAAATTAAATAACAAATCAGTAGTTTATGCCTCAAAATGGGTCGTGAAAGTTCCACTCTCAAATTCAGAATTTAAAAAAAATGTGTATAACGTTACAAAATCTCGATACCTAGAATTTTTATTATTATTGCTAAGGAAAACCTAGACATGTTAGGGAAATTCGTAACTAATCTGGAATAAACACCTTGTTGCAAAATATGCTTTGTAAAGATGGTTAATAATGTAAATAGTTTGTAACTCTTAATGATAATACAGAAAAAGAATATATGTATGACACGCATCAGTTGGCCATGCAATTTTCTCGTGGTGTCTGAAAATAGGCAATAAAGAGAAAAGTGTCCAGTTAAATTGATGGCATTGAACTCACAGGCTATATATACAGCTGTATATTACACTCTTACTTCAAAGAATAATGCCTTTTCAAAAATAAAAGAAATCAACTGTAAGTTAGTGGGCAGGGGATTAGCTACCACCCCCCTTCATATCTAACCATTGAACCTCCAAAGCTAACCAGCTAACCTTATCAGAATGAACCTACATATAAAATTTGAAGCAAATCTGATATTTATATCAAGAGTTATCGCGTTACATACAGAACTTGCGGGCACATTAGCTGTCAGGCTTTGATAGCCTTGTGAGTTAAAAATTCATGAATTTAAATTTTTAGCACTGCAAACACAATAAATCTGTTCTTTTTTTAAATTTTCTTTTTTGTTCATCTACCTTTTTTTTGCTGTGCTTTGATGATATATTTTAAATGGACTGTCTTGTGCGTTTTCCTTATAGTGTTATTATTATTTCAGATAGTGAGCTTGCATTTACAGTACTTACATTACCATGCTTGATGCGAGAAAAATTTCCGACTCTTTATCATGAAGAAGGTGCAGAAATTTCTGTTCTTCAACCTGTGATTGTCCACCGCAACTCAAGCAATGTGTTAAATTCCTCATATTATGAATTATTTTTAGACAAACAGTTTATTACAAAAACTGAAAATTTTATAACTGCAGTTACTTTGTGGTATACATTATTTTGGCTTTTTGACGTTGGCTATAGCAAAAACCAACTTAATTTTTTATCATTTTTAGATACTTATGTGTTCAAAAATTTCTCAGTGGCATCAGTTCCACGCAGTGTAAAGTCTTTGTTTAATAATATTTAGTACATTCTTGTGTTTACAATAAAAATATTATTTGAAGTAAAAGTATTTTTTTATTCAGTGTTTTATTCATTTCATTATATTTACTCTGTAGATTAAAATTTCAGATTCAATAAGTCAAAACATAAATTGAGAGAAAGTGTCTTGATGTGGACACTGGGTTAGAAATCAGCAGGTCGTTAGTCGTCAAATGCAACTAAATTATACAAAAATTATTCCTAGTCGACAAAACTTGATGCCCAGCTTTATTTTACTTTTATTTTTGTTTAACAAACGCTTTCACTTGTATTTTCGCGTACCCCCCCCCCCCACATACAACCTGCACCATGACAGCAGCACCTGCTTAAGACTCTTTTGCACCTGTCAATAACCTCTAAGTTAACTTCATTTTAACCAATGACTGATAAAACTGGACTTTGGGATTACGTCCCTATAAACAAGATTATCTTTTATTATGAGATATTTCTTCATTCTTATGTTCCTAAAATAAGAAACTGTATCAAGAATATTTTTGAAGTTTTTTTTTTTTCTGCTTCCTTCAAACAAACAAACAAAAAAAAAACTTATTTGTGATTTGGGAATGTTTTAAATACCGCACCTTAATTGGTAACCAAAGATTCATTTATTTGCTAACTTTTTATTTTCTGATGTTGGTCTCAGTATTTTTTTTTCAATTTGGCTTATCGCTAGTTTTATCTAAAAGTTTATATTTACTTTCTGTGGACATATTTGCTTGATTATCTGTTTTGTATGCATATTAGTTTTATAAAAAGAATAAGTTTTTCCAGAATTTAAATATTGTAGTTTAATCAGGTTTCATACTTATGGAAAGCCAGTTTTTATTTTGTTTTAGTATGATAAAGTGTTTAATATATAAAGTCTCCTCCCCACTTGCCTTCAATACATAAAAATTAAAAATGCAATGCAATATTATTTTTAACATGATTGTGCAAAGAAATAAAAAAATATATGAAATGCAGTTGGCACATAGAAAAAAAAGTTGTAGGCACTATTTTACCACCTTACATACAGTTCTTAATTGCACTCTGTGTGGATATATGCAATAAAATATGGATTTGCATAAGTTCAGTATAAAGGTAAGTACTACATATAATGCAAGAATGGTTTTTTGGCTCAATTTCATCTGTGATTTTTACCACAACTATAAAATTATCTTATTTTCTATAGTTCATTTCATAGCTTGATGGAGAACTTTCTGGAAATTTTTTAAAGATATGAAATATTTTTACTAATTTAAAAGTTGCAGCATTTATTACATATTCATCTCTAATTTGTGTTTTATATTTTTTATTAGATACAGGGTGGCTCAAAAGTATGGGTGCGTTGTTTGACATTGATATTTCTCTACTAAAATCTGAGAAATGCTTATTTTAAAATTTTGTAGCATTTTTTTCTATTATTATATAAAAATCTTAACCGTCAGAAAAGTGCACAACCGCCAAAATGATCAGCAACTGATATGTTCAATACAAAAAGAAAAAATAACTCATCGCACTTTTTCTGAAAAGATTAATGGTTTTGGGAAGACTTCCCATAGTGGAAAAACACCTTTAATTTTTATTAATCCTTTAATTAGTGTTACTAAGTTTAATGCTAAAATGTAGTAAGACGAGGTTTTGGCTTCATGAAAGCAAAATAATTTTAATTGAACTTGCAGCAGTATTGGGGCCTTCACATGGAGCAAAATCAACAATGACCTTCAACACCCGTCAACATTGATATTTAACTGCCTTCAAACAATTGGATCTTAACCAACTTCTGTAGAAAAATTAGAAGAAGAAAATCTCCAGTTTACATTGCATGTGATACGAAATTATTAAGGCATAGAATGATTTAAATCAGTATTATCTGCAGCGAACTTTCAATTCTGTGATCCTTCGTTTTCAAACTTGTTAAAGTAAATGTCAAGTCAGTGAGCAATTTGTTAAAATATTGATATTTCTTATATTTTTGTTTTATTATTTTACAGGATATAGCATTTTTCTGTGCACCCATATTTTTCAGTTGCCCTGTATATAATTAATGAAAATACATGTCAAGCAATATACTGTTTTTAAAAAAAAGATGGTAACAGATTATTTTTAAAACTATAAGAGAAATTATAAAAATATTCATATGTAGGTAGATAATTCAAATTGTACTTTTTCTTATTTTGGGGACAAAAAAACATGAAATTTTTATACTGTTCCTGTATCTAAAAATGCACAATCGCAAAAATAGTTACTGTCCCATTCTTAATCATATCCTGAAAGTTTGATCCGAAAATATGTTATAGACAGTCAAAAATAATGATTTATTTCATTTTACCAAGAAATTCAAAACATGAAATCGAAAATCAGTCTTCAAATTTCATGACAAAGTCACAATATATGAATATACCTCTATGATTTTTGGAGGTAGAAAGTATGTCTAGTGGTTGTGTGAATTTTTCGATTTATTCAAACAAAACCTTTTGGGTATGACTAAAAGTGCGACAGTGATGACTTGTGATTAGAGATTTTGAAATGCAGGAACTGTATAAAAAATAAAATTTTGAATTTTTCTTAAAATACTCTCCACGTAAATGAAAGTTCAATTTGATTTCTTTGCCTTTCTATGACTATTTCATATTATACTTCTTATAGTTACAAAAATATGCTACAATTTTCTTTGGACACCAGTTAATGAGTTTAAAAATATATTCCATCAATCAAAAAGAAAAAAAAACTCAGACTGATCCTGATAATTTTCTCGGCAGAATTCAATTTAAAAAGAGATGAACACTTTGTGTTTCATGATTCAATCCATTACAATTTCTAGACAAGCGGGGAGAGGGTGCCACTGTGGACCATAGATTGTGAATGATTTTACTTGTAGGGTGCCACAGGGCATTCTGAATTAGATGTACGATCCTTTCACCCCCTGGGGCATCCTGGATAAAGGGTGCCATTATTCTACCCTGAGATGCCATCATTTCACCCTCTTGGGCACTCTGGATAAGAGGTGTCCTTATTCTCCCCTAAAGTGCCATCCTTTCACCCCTTGGGGTACCTTGGATAAGGGATGCCATTATTCTCCCCCTGAGATGCCATCCTTTCACCCCCTGGGGCACCCTGTATAAGGGGTGTCATTATTCTCCCCGAGATGCCATTGTTTCACCCTCTTGGGCACTCTGGATAAGGGGTGTCCTTATTCTCCCCTAAAGTGCCATCCTTTCACCCCTTGGGGCACCTTGGATAAGGGATGCCATTATTCTCCCCCTGAGATGCCATCCTTTCACCCCCTGGGGCACCCTGTATAAGGGGTGTCATTATTCTCCCCGAGATGCCATTGTTTCACCCTCTTGGACACTCTGGATAAGGGGTGTCATTATTCTCCCCTGAGGTGCCATCCTTTCACCCCCTGATACACCCTGGATTAGGGGTGCTATCCTTTCACCCTAGTTAAGGGTGCCATTTTAGCTCCTCTAGGGGTGTCACCAGTGAGACAAGCCTTTCACCCCTAAAAGGTGCAATGTGTCACCATTAGTTTTAACAGTGTACTCTAGGACGTCCGCGGAAGTGTTCGGTAGTAGAAAGGATCCAGGTTTGAATTCCGGGTAAGGCATGGATGTAATTGCTCTTGTCATATGAATTATCCGTATGTCGATTGTCTTCTTGCATAATATGAAAAAAGACGATATACAGTGGCGGTCATAAGTTTTCTGCTAGTTTGTTTCTTTGATTTTTTTTTTTTTTTTTTTTTTGGTCAGAACGTCTCAGTGAAAAAAGCACAATTGTTCCAAAAATAAAGAATATGCAAATGACCCCTGATCACATGATCATTTTGATAGGATACTGAAGACACTTGATGCAAAGAGAATGAATTTGAAATTCACGTGTGCAAATATTTCGCCATTCATGATTCCTTAGCTTTTGCCATATGTAAAGTGTTTTTTGGCCGTGTTTATTAATTAATCACCGTGAATATAACGTAGTTGAAATTAAAAACTGAAAAGTTTAAATTTATTCTTCTTCGTAAAAGAGTAATTTGTTTGTTGCTAAAGAGTCAATCCTGTCTTGAGATAGCAATGAAGTTATCAATCGGAAAATCTACCGTGAACGATATTTTTAAAATGTATAAAAATGGTGTCATAGCCTTCAAAACTTTCCCAGGTTTGGGAGATTTCGGAAAAGGAATATTCAAGTAAACAGAATTATCCTTAACAAAGCAGTTGATTACTTGCTTAAAAATGCCGCTGCAATATCCCGTGATTTACGGAGTGAAAATCGTCTATCGTGTCAGAAAATACGTCTATCGTTTCAGGATGCTTACGTGATGTTGCACTTTATGGAAAGGTCGTAATAAAAGAACCTTTCATAAGTAAGAAAAACAGCCGGCTCGACTTCCGCTTACTAAAGAATTTAACTGGAAAAAAGTGCTATTTTCCAATAAATCGAAGTTCAACTTTTTTGGGAGTAATGACAAACTATCCATCCGACGAAAATGATGCGATTCGAAATAGGCGATCCTTTCAAAGAAGGATGGCAAAGGACACTATGCTGTGGAGAGCATTTTCTGGAAAAGGTGTCGTTCCGTTAGTTGAAATCAAAGGCATGATGATTGGTGTAATACATAAGAATATCTTGCAAGTTCATTTGCTGCCTTATTGAAAAAAAATTGTGGTCTCAAATATTTGCGCTAGCACGTTAACGACCCATTTCATGCATACAGGCTCATCAAGCAATGCTTCGCACAAAAAATTCCGCTTTTGAAATAACCAGCCCAATCAATCGATCTGAATCCAACCAGAAAATTTTTGGAACAAACTTCAGAAATATTTGCAGCTCCAATTCAATAGAATTTCCTCAAAAATTTCACGAAAAGAGGAAAATCTTACCATAGACGATCCTCAGTCGTTCATTGAATCGATGCCACGTCGCAGCGCCGCAGTATTTATTGCTAAAGGTATGACGAAAAATTGCGAATTGTAAATATATTGTTGATTACTCGTTTTTTAACTCACAGACTATCAAAGCCTGAGATCTTATGTGCCCTCCGGTTCCGTATGTATGTACGTACGTATGTATATATCTATGTATGTATGTAATGCGACAACTCATGATAAAAATATCCGATTTGCTTCAAATTTTGGACATAGATTTATTATAATAAGGCACTTCCCTGATTAGTTTTCGGAGTTCATTGGGTAAAGATCAGGCGTGAATGAGGGGGCTAATTTCCCCTTAATTTAGATAAATGGGTTTTTATGCAGAATTATCAGATTTCATTCAAACTGTAGATATAGGATCGTTCTGATGAGATGCCTCCAATATTATTTTTGAGTGTTCATTGGTTAAGTATAAAGGTCTGGCGTAATAGGGAGGGTAATCTTCCCTTTATTTAGGTAAATTTATTTTTCACGCTGTATTTACCTATTTGCTTCAAATTTTGGATATAGGTTAATTCTGATAAGGCACTACCCTGATTTATTTTGGGGATTCTTTGGTTAAATATAAAGGGGAGATCAGGGGCTATCTCTTTTAATTTAGGCAAATGGGTTTTTCATGCAGAATTAATCGATTTGCTTCAATTTTTGGACATAGGTTCAAACTAATAAGACGTTTTCCTGATTAGTTTCGGGGTTCTTTTGTTAAGTAAAAAGGGGGAAAAGGGTGATTAAACTACTTAAATTAAATAAATAGGTGTTTATGCAGAATTTTACGATTTGCGAACATATCAAATTTTGGACAGAGGATATTTCTGATAAGGTAAATCTCTGATTAGTTTTTGGTGTTTAACGATTAAATATAAAAGAGGGAACGAGAGATAACTACTTTTAAATTAAATAAATAGGTTTTATGCACAATTATCTGATTCTTTGAATTTTGGGTACAGGTTCATTATGATAAGGAGTATCTCTGATTAATTTTGGCTGTTCAATGATTAAGCATAAAAATGGGAAATAGGAGAGTTAATCCCTACCTTAATTTGTTTCTCGACGGGCATTATTCCTTGAAAAAAGTAAGGCTGTTATATACAGTTAATTTAACATCCTGTGCGCTCCTTGCCATCAGTTTAACCCATTACTGTCTGAATTACTGAAAAAAATTCAAATTTTGCATTTTCCCACCACTTTTAAATCAAGAATAACTTTTATCTTAATTTATCGAGGACTTTGTCTCAAGAAAGAAAGTATTTATTTACACTCCTTTTATAATGGTGTGAAATCCGTTTACTTGAAAAACTGTCCCAAAAATTGGACGCTAGGCACTAATGGGTTAACTGGGCAATATTCTTTTTATTCTATTATAGCACCAGTTTTTTTTTTTTTAACTTTCCAAGATGGCAAGTACCTTCTGAGAACATGTGTTTACCCTTGCAATTAATTTTGTAAGTTAAATTTGTTGACATTTATTTGTTATTCCATATGTAAGTCCCTATTATGTCGATAAAATATATAAGTATCACATTGAGACAGCCATTGTATATAAATAGCAGAAATAAAAAGTTGTTTCCTCTTGACTGTATTGTCTATTTCTGTGCATAAAAATATTGATCATTCGAAGCAACAATCGTAGCTGCTAGAGTTCTCAAAGCATCATCCACTGCGATGGAACTCTAATGTCAAATCACGTGCTCGAAACTGTTTAAAGTAATCATTTTATCACACTCAATTATTCAGACATTATATTTTCAATTCTATCAGATAGTAAGCGTATTTTTATTGAAAATATGCTTTGTGATGAATGTGATTGCGATGTTCTTCATTATTTATGGTTAGGTCTTCAGTAACATTTTATAAACTGTGTCAATAAAATGCAAAAAAAAGTTTCAATGTAAAAATTTAGGGTATTGCCATTAAAAATTTTAAAGCTGATATGAAAAGGTACGTGTAAGTTGCCACTTGTTCAAAATAATGAAGCTACTTCAAATACATTAATATCTTTGTTGTGACTTTTGAAAATGATTCACTAATAAGGGCATGTGTATCGTGTATCTTTTTTGACGTGTAGTTTTGATCAGATTGCAAAGAAACTGGTGCCTCATCTTATTATTCGATTGGTATGAAAAGACGTATTTGTCACTCAAATATGATAAATACAGTTCCAAGTCAAAGTATTTGGAATTATGTTTAATTTATTTTAGTGTAGTACAATTGAAAATGGTCCACGGTTAATGTTTTAATAAATTTACATGTTATTAAAGAAAATTAAAACTTTAGAAGATTAAATTTTGAGTGAATACACTATTTGTGTAAAATTATTTCATTATTCAAAACACTAGAATGCTAAAATAGGTGGTTTAAACAATTATAATTCTTATGTTTTTTTTTTCCTGATTGATTCAGGAGGTTATACAAAACAAGCATAAAATAAGCTTCTGTGGGACTTCGTCTTACGTTATTAATTAAAAAAATATTTCCCAGTGAAACTGATGGAATTGAGCTCACAGGCTATGCACACTAATATTATATCACAGCCTTATTTTTTCAAGGAAAAATGCTCTTCAAAAAATAAATTAAGGAGAGGATTAGCTCTCCCATTTCTCCTCCTTCTACTTAATCATTGAACCCCTAAAACTAATCATGGATACACTTTATCATATATTAAATTTATATATAAAATACGAAGAAAGTCAAGTAATTCTGTATAAAATGCCATTTATATAATTTTAAAGGACTTATCCTCCTTTATATTTAACTATTAAAACCCCAAAACTATTCAGAGATTCGCCTTATAAAAAAGAACCCATATCCAAAATTTAAAGCAAATCGGATAACTCTACACAAATACCCATTTATATTATTCAATAGGGATTAAAAGAGATTCAAGAGGGGAGGCTCCTCATATTAATGATCCTATAACTAAAATTTTAATGAAATCTAATAATTCTAAATGAAAAAACATTTGAGTAAATTACAGGGGGGGATTAATCCCCCGTTCCTCTATTTATACTTAGAGAATAAACTCCCAAAACTAATCAGAAAAGCGCATTATCAGAATAAGCTAGCATACAGAATTTGAAGAAAATCGGATATTTCCATCATGAGTTATCGCGTTACATACATACAGGGTGTTCTAGAAAGGACTCCCTACTTTGAAATGACAAAACTTCGAAACAGTAAGAGATAGAAATGTGAAACAAGTTGAATGTTAGACAGATAGATCTGAAATTTTTTATGCATCAATTTAAAAAAATAGTTCCAATACTGGACTCGAAAGGGCGCTGCAATCACAAAGCTGTGTCTTTGAAACAGTTCCTGAAAATGAGCTGTTTGAACTGAGATAAAAATCACATTAAAATGGTTTCGATATGGTTTCATTTATTAGCAACAACATGACGCAATCTTAAGGTGAAGTTCGAAATCCCTTGTTGCAATACTTCTATTGAAATGGATGTAGTTTCACAATTTCATTTTTTTCTTCCTTCATTCTAATTTTTTTTACTTGAAGCTGCATTTGCCTGCACGGACCAAACTGTCAGGCACGAATGTGAGAAATTTCTCTTCTGAAATGTGCGAAATTTCCCTGGCAGCGAAATGAAATTTTTTTCAAAAACATATGCCAATACAAATTTTTTAGGCAGTCAGCGTTTTTATCTGCAAACGGGATTTTTTAAATTTATAATTAATATAAACACTTTATTAATTAATATAAATAATGTTTTATTATAATTAATCGTATGCCATTTATTATTTTTCTCAAAGAAAATTTCTTTTACCGATTTTTTATATTTTGTTTTTGCAGCAGCTTTATCGTATCTGCGTACACATTGAAGCTTTGCTTAGTAAATCGCCGTTGCTTTACATCTTTGTTATTGCACTTTTAGCCGTATCTCTTCTCGTTAAACAAAGTCTTCTATCACTAGAATTACCACAAGAGTCTGCCATGTAGTGTATAACAAATGTAAATTTTCCATATTTCATGTTTTGGGTGAAAAAAGTCCGGGCCAGGATTCGAACCAGGGATGTATTCGCTGAAGCCGCCAATGCTCTTCCAATGGAGCCATCCCGGACACGAACGCTGGCGGACTATTTCACCCAATTAATCTCAAAGATCACTTTATCTGGTCTGGAAAATTTACATCTGTTATAATTAATTCACCGATTGAATAATCGTGTTTAAAATTAATCTCATTTAGTGCATATTACATGAATGTATCTAACATGTTTAAACAGTTTTTTATTAGACGAATTAGACCTTACTCAGTCTCTACCAAAACTATACGACAGTGATTGCCACCAAAAATATTGAAAAGTAATCTTCGCTTTACATTATCACAAAATTTTTGCCATTAAATATAGTTTTTTTCCTAATATAGTGGAAATAGAGTAGTGAATTTTTCGTACTCATTTATTTTGATTTGTACTTCAATGCTCACATGTGAGTAAGGGGTTAAAGAATCATCTTGTATGTTTCTCCTAGGTTGAAAAGTACATTTAATTAGAATAATTACATTCATTTAAATTGTTTATAGTATTAAATTTATAAATCCATAACATTTCATAATTAATTACTTTAACTAGAAGCGCATAAAACCTAAAAACATTTCAAAACTTCTCTTACTATACTCATATTTTCTCTCATCAATTACCATATTTTCTTGGGAATTTACTTGGTAGTTTTTCATTTAACATCTGCATGAGGTTTTCTTGCTTAAGGGTAGACAGACACACTAAAATAAACTCTTCCTCAACTTTTCCAGACCTGCATTTCTTCATCGTGTTTTCTGTCCTATTAAAATTGTTTATGGCGATTCCAGAGCATATAATTTAATTCTTATTTTTGTATAGATATCACTGGAGCGAAATAGGGTTTCAAAACTGTATTTATGAAAAACTTTTTGGAGTATAGAAAACACGCCTCAGGCAATATTATATGCAGAGCAGGTTCTTAAAAGTTCTTCAGCGATTTTCAAGGTTTTAGTGAATTTGTTTAATGTCAATCCTTATAAAAGTTATCAAAGCATATTTAAAGATTTTTTTTCTTTTAAAGGAAATTTTTCAGAAATTTAGTTGATAACTTTATTTCTCAAATACATTCATATATACGTCTAAAATAATGCAATCCATTTGTAATTCTTTTAAAATAGATTTAAAATCTTAATTATCATGTCATCCGTATCACATAAAACTCAGATTTATTCACAAATGCACTTCTCTCACTCAATATGAAGATATATGCTTTTAAAATATATGTTATTTTGATATACAGACATTTATTTATATGAGTATATACTCCGGAAATGTGTGTTCTATGTAAAAAAATTAATAAGAGAACATAAATATAAAAACAATGGAAAATGCATCACTATGTTAAGACAAAAGTTTAGAAAAGGAAGTATCTCCCTGCTGTTTTCAATATTTTTTATCAAATTACTTTTGTCGAACTAACTAAAGAAGAAAACGAGTAAATATTCTGTAACATTACACACGAAATCATAACGCGAACGTAAAAATAACATATAAGTTTTTACAAAAGTAAATAGAGAAGTAAGTCTAGCACCCTCGTCCAAAAAGATATAAATGTCATGTTGCGAACATTAAATAACTATTTTTAAATCTTTCACACACGATACACACCATGTAACAGGAAATTTCATACTGTTGAAAACTTAAAAATTTGAAATCAAAATAATCTTTCAAATCATATGATGATAAAATAGTCGCCCGAGGGTTCTGGTTCGAATTCGGGTACAGGCATGGATGGTGTGTTGTCAATGGTGGATCTAGGGGGGGGGCGATGGGGCGATCGCCCCCCCCCTCCCTTGGGTCCATAAAGGTTTTCAAACTAACATGAGAATTCTTCATGGAATAGGACTTGGCTAGAAGCTCAAGTTCGGCGCGGCGCGGCCCGCTTCGGGCCGCGCCAATTTATGAATCAGGCAATGGCGGAACTAAGGAGGGGGAGGGGGTGATCACCCACTCTAGGGTCGGGCTGGGTCAGGTCTTCTGACTTATAGAGCCGGGCCGTGTCCTGATTTTATTTTTATGCCGATTTACGTCGGGCCAGATTTCTTTTTCTTCAATGTTGAATTCAGACACTTTTCTTCAAGAGGGACTTCAGCGTAAAATTTCAAATTTTCCGGGCGGTCATTTCATTGCTCCGGGGGGGGGGGGAGATGTCCCCTCCGGGCCACCTCTGAATTCAACACTGTATTGTCTTCCTGGTCGAGTCCGGCCTAGAGTCATATTTCCTAAATGTCTGTATTAAAGATGAGACAGAGCTCAGAGTCAAACTCATTTTTTTTTTCTGAAACGTATAAATTTTATTTATCAATGAATAGAAAATATTAAAAGAACTTTTTTCCCTCTTAACCCTTTAACGATCATAGCATTTTCATTGTTAAGATGTCGAAATAAATGAATGACACCGGTAATTAAGAACAAATATATTTCTAAATAAGAAAACGTGATTTTTCACATACAAAATAAAAGGGATATTTTTAGATAAAAATACCGGTGTCAGTGTTGCGTACAGGAATTAAAATTTTGTGGTTTCGTGGCGAAACCAATGAACGTTAAAGGGTTAAACATTACTTATTCCTTTTCAAATAACTATATTGACATTTTTATCAGAATGAAAAGGAAGCATTTTTTTTTTTTTTTTTTTTTTTTTAAAGCCTTAGAATGCCAGTTTAAAAGTTAATTATTTGTCATTTCTACAAACCTATTTTTGCCATTTCCGACGATGTTCCGGCGGGCGCCAACGAAAAGGCGGGAATAGTGAATTTGTCTTTAGTTTGTAGAAGAGGTTATTTTGCAATAGGGTTGTTTATTACTATTTACACATCTAATGCGTAGAGAATATTTTCCTCCAAATTTTGTTTGCGGTTGGCGACTAATTTAGATTTCTATTGTACACAGTGTACATAGGTCGTAATCGCTTTTCATATGGGAATAATTTTAGTGATTGTCGCTTTTTTTGTGAATTCTGCTGATGCTGAAGTTGTACTCGGCAATTTACGAAGTTACTTTTGGTCGTAAGTAAATTTAATTTCCATATTATCCCGATAGAGCAGTGTTTTCTCTATTCTTATAAAAGCATCGGAATTTAAAAATTTTAGTTTAATGTTATTGTCTGGGTCACTCCTATCCCAAAAGATTGTTATGAGGAATGAAATGGTTGTAGTTAAAAATGTGCATTTTTTATAGAAAATTGATAAATGTTGTTCGATTGGACATATAATCGACAATAATTTCTACAAGTTCCATGCATTTATTCATTAAACACACTTCATTAATATATGTAATATATTTTCTTATTAAAGGAAACAAAATATGAGATTTTTTTATGTATAAAGTACATTTTTATTTTATATCAAACTTTTCTTTTGATAATATTAAATTTAAATTTTCGTTTAAGAGTAACATTTTTGTGTAAAATGTAGTTTAAAAATTATATATATATATGTATATATATATTGGAAAATTATTATGCATTTTTTTCTTTTACTGTATACTTTCGTTATCGGGATCGGGCTCTGATGAAGCAAAATGCTTCGGGTTTGGCGGGCTCGGATTTAAAATCGTCCAGCTCGATTGGACCTGATTCTGAAAAAAGAGCCCAAATTCATGTCTTGTTTGCACTGATCAAAATTTCTAAGTCGGTGCTCGGCCCTGAGTAAAAGCTAAACGTTTGTTCTGTGTCCGACCCAGCCTGTATGATAAGCATTATTGGCCCAACCACTATTCCTGCAATTCTTCACTCCGAGCCCAATTTGAGCTGGAATCTTACTTATTTATTTTTCGTAAAACATATATTTATGTTGTACATTTGTTTAGCAAAATCTTAAGAAATACATTTTTAAAAATTTACTTTTGTTCTTATTATAGAGCTTTACTCTATGATTCATATTATAAGTGGAAGTTAATCCGACCCGCATGAAAAAAGAAGTCAACCGGACCCAAACACAACTCACAGAAAAAAAGTATAAGTTAACTCAACCTAGAAAAAAAAAAGTCAACCCGAACAGCAGCAAAGTATAGTAGTCAACCGGTCTGAAACCCAATAAGCTGCAAAAAAGTAGAAGTTAACTTGACCCGCAGCAAAAAGTAGAAGTCAAACAGACCCAAATGTGAACCACAGAAAAATTATTAATTACCGCACGGTGTAAAAGAATGGGGGCGAAGGGGGCGGTCACCTGGGGTCCGGAAATTTAAAGGACGTCAAATTTATACTACCGACGTCATTTTTGGTCTGTCACAAGAAAAGTTGTTTTTTGGGGGGGGGGGGACAAACTGAAACCTTGCTCAGGAGCAGTTTTATCTTCGCACGCCCCAGATTAGTTAACACGACCAGCAGCAAAAAAAAGAAAAAAATCAACTGGACCCAAACACGACCCGCTTGAAAAATAGAAGTAGACCGGACCCAAACCCGACCCGCTTGAAAAATAGAAGTCGACCGAACCCAAGCCCGACCCTCAGAGAATGTAGAAATTAACCAGACCCAAACCCGACCCACAGTGAAAATATTAGTCCCGACCTGCGCATGAGATTCGAATCTCCCAATTTTTAAAATCGCCCCCCCCCCCCTTGAGGACTCTCCAGATCCGCCCTTGTGTATTGTCCCTTTGTAGTATAATAAAATATGTAATGGATATGTGTAATAAAAATTGTTCTGTATTGACTCTGTTTCTGCGTATAATGGATCAATTGAGGCGAAAGCCATAGCCAGTATAGGCCTCAAAGCAATGTCAATGTCAAAGATGCAAAAATAGGACAAAACTATTCAAGCTTCTATAGCTATAAGAATAATAAATTCTCTTGGTCGCTTTCGCAATAATTTTTCAGTTTGTTTATAATTCACTTAGCTAAACATGTGATGAATTATTTATTATTATTATTACTGCTGTTCTTTCCATTATTAGTATTAATTTGCAAAATAAATTTCACCTGGAGTTTTAATTACGCATATGTATCATATCATCTATACTAAATACATTTCAAGTTAAAGAAGAATAATAAAATTAACCAGTTAAAAACTTTTTTAGTAATTGAAATAGTTCATTTATTTTTAAAACTGAGATTGCACTGTTAAAAATTTGAAGCTTTCGCTGCATCGCCACGCCACCGCTTTCAAAAAAGCGATTACTTCACTCTATTATGGAGCATTCACTTTGGTCAAAATAGTTCTATTGCATAAGAGCGGTGGAATGACGATGCAGCAAAAGTTTAAATTTTTTAACAGTGTGTTAAGTCGTTAAGAGTGTATTTAATATACAGCTGTGTATTGTTTTCAATTTGAAAATTTAAAGACATATTTCTACAGAATAATAGAAACTAAAATGGATTTTAATGCATTATAAGAACAAGTAAAATTTCTGTGAATGAAAAATATATATATTTAGCACATATAAACAAAATTACTTTTATAGTTCAATCAAGAACTACTTATATTTTGCTATTTGCAAATATTGTTATATCTTTCAAATATGATCATGAAATTAACCAGTTAAAAAACCTTTTTAGTAACTGAAATAGCCCGTTTATTCCTAAAAATAAGACTGTTAAGAAGTTAAGAGTCTGTGTATTATACTTCCGTGTAATGTTTTCAACTTGAAAATTTAAAGGCATGTTTCTAGATAATAATTTAAATTTAAATGGATTTTAACATACTAGAAGAACAAGTAAAAATTTCTATGACTATAAAATATGTATATTTAGCACATATAAACCATATTACCTTTTTAGTTCAATCAAGAACTACTTATATTTTGCTATTTGCAAATATTAATATATCTTTCAAATATGATCAGCAAATACATTTTTCCCAAATGCAATGAAAAAAGAAGATATTTAATATACACGTGAATGCTATTAATTGGATATATCTATGACATAAATTATTTATTTGCTATCTTTTATTTAGAAAAATAAGCCAGCAATGAAGACGTAGCATTCTTTTCATACTGATACTTTCACAAAGAACTATAAGTTATGTTACCAGAATATATTGTGTGGTTCTAGAAAAATAAGAAAAATAGTGTATGGGAAAAAATACATAATAACTGATAGACCTAACAGATAATAAACTGCATTCATGTTTACTTCAGAGTCAAATCAATGCTACTAATATGCAATGTCTGTTCATTTCATAAGAGACAGCTAAAAAAGGGAAATAATGTATTTGATTTAGTAAAAGTATTTTATTTAAACATGCGTACCTATTTTTCTTTAGTCTTTACTTTGGGAGTATTTGAAAATTGATTTAATGCTGTTTTAGAAACAAGAAGGACCAAAAGTTTCACAAAAACATATAGGTAAACGTGGATTTTTTTTTTTTTTTTTTTTTTTTTTTTTTTTTATTGAAATTATAAGAATCAAAATTATATAGCGTAATAGCTTAGTTGAACCACATACGATGGAATGCATATCCTTAACTTGTAATTAGGGATAAAAGTATGAAATTTGTGACTATTTATATTTTTAACCGACTTCCAAAAAGGAGAGGAGGTTATCAATTCGACGCGTATGTATTTTTTTTTTTTTTTTTTTTTTTATGTATGTTCACCGATTATTCCGAAACTATTCAACCAATTTCTGTTATTTTTGTTTTAAATGAAAGACGATGCTCTCGAATTGGTACCACTTCCATTTCATCGAAATTGGTTCAGTACTTTTTTGGTAATTAGGCAAAAGCTAATAAAATTAGTGATTTTTCGCTAATTAAAAGTGTTGAATACGTTCGCTGAATGGAGTGTCGACAGCATGGCCGAGAGGTCTAAGGCGTCCGATTGAAGTTCTGTTTCTCGAAAGAGAGCGTGGGTTCGAGCCCCACTCCTGACGTAATTTACATCCAAGTAAAATTTACAATATTTTTTTCCGTATTACAATTTTTATTACTAACCGGCTTCAGAAAAGGAAGAGGAAGTTATCAATTCGACGCATATGTATCTTTTTAACCGACTTCCGAGAAGGAGAGGAAGTTATCAATTCAACGCGTATATATATTTTTTATGTATGTTCACCTATTACTCCAAAACTATTCAACCGATTTCTGTTATTTTTGTTTTAAATAAAAGACGATGCTCTCGAATTAGTACCACTTCCGTTTCATCGAAATTGGTTCAGTACTTTTTTAGTAATTAGGCAAAAATTAATAAAATTAGTGATTTTTCCCTAATTAAAACTCTTGAATACGTTCGTTGAGTGGCGTGTAGACAGCATGGCCGAGCGGTCTAAGGCGTCAGATTGAAGCTCGGTTTCTCGAAAGAGAGCGCGGGTTCGAACCCCACTTCCAACATAATTTACTTCCATGTAAAATTTACAACTTTTTTTCCGTATTACAATTTTTATTATTAACCGGCTTCAGAAATGGAAGAGGAAGTTATCAATTCGACGCCTATGTATTTTTTTTCTACGTATGTTCACCGATTACTTTGAAACTATCCAAACGATTAATTTGGTTTTTGTGTTAAATAAAAGAAGCTACTCTCGAATTGGTACCACTTTAATTTCATTAAAATTGGTTCAGTACTTTTTTAGTAATTAGACAAACTAATAAAATTGGTGATTTTTTGCAAATAAAAAATAACATGGACTTTGAATAAGTTCGCCGATTGGAGGGCAGTCAGGATGACCCAGCGGTTTAAGGAGCCAGATTTAAGCTCTGGTGCTGGAAAGAGAGCTTGCTTTCGAACCCCACTCCTGGCAAAATTTACATCCTTGGATAATTTACAATATTTTTTGCGTATTATAATTTTTATTAACTGATTTAAAAAAAACGTTAACTTTTAACTAAAAAGAGAAAAATAAACTTTTCTACCAAAAATTGAACCGACTTCAAAAACTACTATAAAGTGAAAAATAATTTTTTTACTTAATAGTAATAAGAAATTAAATTAAGAGCATAGTATTTACCATGCGTATTATTATATTTATGTACATTAATTTGATTTTTTGGAGTCGGTGCCAGCCAAGCCTTTATTATTTTAGGATTTGCATTGGATACTTAATTTAATTTTTAAATTGGCTTTGCTGGCACCGACTCCAAAAAATCAAATTAATGTACATAAATATAATAATACGCATGGTAAATACTATGCTCTTAATTTAATTTCTTATTACTATTATGTAAAAAAATTATTTTTCACTTTATAGTAGTTTTTGAAGTCGGTTCAATTTTTGGTAGAAAAGTTTATTTTTTTGCTATTAATTACTTTGTTAATCGCAAGAAGTTTTTTAATATAGCTCAGTTTTCTGATGATTATTATACATAGGATAAATTACACAAATAATATTCGAAATGAGAAATGATATGTTGAAAATAGTTTATAGGTATATTATTCCGAAAATTCGTAATGATTTTTCCATAAAAAAGTTTTTGGTAAATTGATCCGGAACACAAAAATACTCAAATTTTCTTAAAATTTTGTATTGTGTTAAAACTTTCTCTGATTTTTAATACTTAAAATGACATTTAAATCATGTTTCTATCTTAATTAGAAGAGGAATTTTTTTCGTGTTTGTTTGTTTTTAAAATCTAGCTTTCAAGCAATGGTTGTCATGAAATGACTTCTTATGAAAATGACTTTTTCTTCATGATGGTTTTTTTTCACCATTTCTTCAATTTAAATTTTAATAACGCAAGAACCCTTAAAGATAAATACTTCAAATTTGGACCATGTCTTTTTTTGATTGAAATTATAGGAATAAGAATTATGTAGCGTAATAGCTTAGTTGAATAACCTACGATGGAATGCATACTCTTAATTTGTAATTAGGGGTAATAGTATGAAATTTGTGACTATTTATATTTTTGTTATTAATTACTTTATTAATCGCAAGAAGTTTTTTAATGTAACTCAGTTTTCTGATTATTATTATACATAGGATAAATTACACAAATAATATTCAAAATGAGAAATGATATGTTGAAAATAGTTAATAGGTATATTATTCAGAAAATTCTTAATGATTCCTCCATAAAAATGTTTCTGGTTAAATTGATCCGGAACACAAAAATATTCAAATTTCCTTAATAAATTTTATTGTGTTAAAACTTTCTCTGATTTTTAATACTTAAAATGACATTTAAATCATGTTTCTATTTTAATTAGAAGAGGAATTGTTTTTTCGTTTTTATTTGTTATTAAAATCTAGCTTTCAAGCAATGGTTGTCATGAAATGACTTCTTATGAAAATGACTTTTTCTTCATGATGGGTTTTTTTTTCACCATTTCTCGAATTTAAATTTTTATAACGCAAGAACCGTTAAAGATAAGTGATTCAAGTTTGGACCATGTCTTTTTGATTGTTTTACTTTAATTTTTATTCAGCTAATTTGAAAAAAAATATTTACTTTTAAATATATGATTTTTTTTTAGTAAAAGTTACATATTTTTTTCAAACTTTTCCTTTAAAAGTTTTTAAAAGTGCTGAATCAAAATTCAAATTTAGTTATTTCTGTTGCTTTAAACGTAAAAAAATTTCAATTCTACAAATAATATTTTGAGTTATAACAATTTTAAAATGCTGTAATTTTTAACACGTTCGCTGCCACTTACATGAAGATGTGATGATAGTTAAAGCCGCACTGTAGAAGTGGGTTTCTCCCAAAAGCCGATGTACTTTTTATAACAAAGAATCAGTGAAAGATTTTCCCACGCCAGCGCATGACTGGCTATTGAACATCACCCCACATCACGCACTGACGCGTGAGTGGCCCCTTAACGTCGGCGCCATATCACGCGATGGCGCGTGACCGGCAGCGAAAGTGTTAATAAATTCTAAATATTTTTTTTCAATTATGAGACGTTTTATCATGTGATTTTGTTTGCAAATAATATGGCTAACCATCACAAAAAAAATAAAAATTTTAATTCAATAAACAAAAATTGTTTTAAAATATGTCCTGGACTCCCTTAAAATGCTGTTAAGCCTATTCTAAACATATCTTAGGATTAAATAAATTTTTGAAAAATATTTTCACTGAATATTACCGATTGTATAACTTGATACATAATTCTACCACATAAATTTCTATTTCAAATAGTTTTAAGCATTAGTTTTCAGAAATTTAATGATTTAAAATATGTTTCTCTGCATTCACTCTTTCTATAGACTGGTTTAACAAATAGAGAATGCATACCATGGACGAATAAAATGTTTAGCTTTTCAAAAATCTTTGGTTGTTCACAAAGAAAAACTTTGTGAATGATTTGACTACAGTTGGGAAAATGAAATGTTTTTCATTGCCCTGGAGGATTAGGAACCCTTCAATAAGACCACACGTTTCAATAATAGATTTTGAAGATATTTATGCAAAAACTTGTTGTTTGCATCTCACAGCTTAAGGCTATCTAAAGATTATTTTTTATTTTTATTTTCGAAAAAAATGGTATAATATTACTATGGAGCTAAGGAACATATGAAATGGCTTGAATTTAATTGGAAAAGCTCTCTAACATCGCGTCTTTGGATTAATGAAAAAGCAAAACACGTTTCAGAATGTATCATTATCTATTACGTTCAAAATGTAGCATTTTATGGGTTTGCAAATTTCTATCTCTCTTTATGAAATAAGAATATATACTTTTTCTCTAATAAAAGTAAATATTTGGATGTTTCGAAATATAAAAATAATATGTTTTTTCTCTGTTAATAAAAAAGACTATTGAGAAATGTACGTATCATTATTATAACTTAAAGAAAAGAAACATAGCACGTTTAACACTAGAAAAAAATAACAACCATGCTGACAATTAAATGTTTTTTTATGATATATAATACATATTTTTATGATTTAGATATCTGAATCTGCAAAACTTTTGAATTTAAATTCAAGTTATATTGCTCTAAATTTTAAGCAGTTGTCCAAAAAATGGTGTAAATAGACGAAAATGATTTTTTTATAATGTTGTAAGTTTTGCTTCTTCTGTTTTATCTTACATATTGTTATATTTTTAAATTATCAAACACATACATATTGACCAGTTTGTTGGATGGTTGGATGGGTTTAAAAGTTTTAATTTTTTAACGATTAATATTGTTCACGGTTTTTTTTCTTCCATTATTTTCAAAACGATAAAATATTACCTTTTAAAATTTTAAAATCCGTATACTATCTAACAAGGAGCAAGATCGTATAGTTATTTAGATATTGTGCTTTTGACATTATATATTGGATATTAATCAATTCGTAGTAATCATGTTTCAATAGTAAAGTAATCAGTGTCCTATATAATAACTTTTAAAACGTTATCAATTTACCAATGAGTGCTTACTATTTTAAAAACATTGAAGTGATGGGAGATTCTCGAAAATTTACCAATCGATAAAAATCGTAATCTTAAAAAAACACATTCGATAAAGTCATCGATCGAATTAATGATATTAATTTTGAGAATCTACAATCGAGATGCTTTACATCCGATTATTAAAATCTTTGTAATTACATGTTTAAAAAGAATAATTTAGTAAATGCATTGTAACTGAAAACAGATGGATTCAAAAAACAACAATAAACCAAAAGAAGGCTATAATGGAACGACAATAATAGAAAAGTCATGCAATAGCGCTCCATGTACGCAAAAAGTTGAAAAGTCGCGAGTAGGTATGAAAAAGTAAAGGGAGTTTAAATATAAAAAATTTAAAATTTTCGAAAATTAGTTGCAAAATGGTGAAAGAAAAAATAATCAAAAGCACTCCTTGTGGCAAAAACATGAACTAAAAATATAGTAAATGTGTTCAAAATCTTTTATTGATTTTTTGTACATCATTTGAGATAAGTTCTACAATTTCCCCGTTATTAGACGACTTTCTACTGGAATATATTAAACGAACTCCGCGAAGGCAAAGTGCTGGAGGAGCAATAAAAGTGCATAATATGAATAAATGATCATAAGGCTTTCCAACAATATATCACATGACGGGTGTCGGTTAAATTTCGAAAAGAGCCCCCAAGGGGGGAAATGGAGGGAGGAACGCGGGAGGTACATAAAATAAAATACTAGTCATAGAGTTTTCCAATGATATATCACGAAAGAAAGGTCAGCAAAAGATAGAAAAGTGCCCTCCTTAGAATCCCAACTATTCTCCCCCCCTTGCGGAATGCACCCTGCCCTCCCTCTTTATGAGTTTTTAATATATTATAAAGTATATATCGTAAGTCTCCATAAAAAAATCCGATCTAAAATGACAAAAATGCAATGATTTCAGAGATGTTTGAAAAGGGCCTCCATAATGGGGCCAAATGAGGGAAGGGAGAAGAAATATTCATAATATGCTTTTGTGGTCCGAAAACTTTTCAAAGGTATAGCATATGACGGGTCCATAAAAAGTTTGAATTCTACACTTCACTACTGCACTACTTTTTTCCCGAATACACCCGGAAATCGCATAGCCTCCCTTTAAAATGTTTATATCTTTAAATGTTTATATCTTTATACAATTATATTTACCAGAGAGCTTCATCAAAAAACCACATTTAAAATGAAATTTATTCTCGAAATAGCTACAACATAAAAAGCTCACTCCCTCATCGCTCCCCCTCTCCCCTTGCTGAAATTCAATTCCAGGAGGCGAAACGTTCTTAATATGAAAGAGTGGTCCAAAAGCATTCCGATAATCTATCTCATGACGAGTCCAAAAAAAAGTTTGAAATTTACTATACTACCCGAGGGTATGCTTTTTCTTCCCAGAATACACCCGGGAATCACGCAGTTCCCACTTTAAAATGTTTATAATTAGTAAAAAAATTTACCAAAAGGTTATATTAAAAAACTTTTCTAAAATGATATTTATTCTGGAAATAGCTGTGATTAAAAAAATTCACCCCCTCATCGCTTCCCTCCCCCCTCCTGAAATTTAACTACAGGAGGAGAAAGGTTCATAATATGAAAGAGTGGTCCGAAATCTTTCCTATAATACACTGCCCAAAACAATTAAAGGATATTTGAAGTTTTATATAAAATAAAGATATAAACAAATTTTTTTTTGCCGAAAATAGAAGAAGAGAATCACAAATGCAAATTTTTTCTGGTTTTCAAACTGTGGAGTATGCAAATTTTGAGTTCGACGTCAAAAACGTCGCTTCAGCGGCAGCGACTGAAATTTGACTTTCAACTGGATAAAAGAGAATGAAGACAAGGATGATCGGCATTCAGTGATTGCTTTGTTTCGATGAGTACGATGTCTCAGCGAAGTCATTTGACAGATTCAGAAGCTTGGAGAATTTTTGGTAGGTTAGAAGGGGTCCAAACTCAAGCCGATGTAGCACAAGCCATTGCCCTCATAGCATGCATGGTCACAGTGACGTCACTGTGACGTCTTTGTGAGTCACTGTGGTCACGTCACATCTGTGACCAAAATGCAACCACTAAGTGACGTCACATTGTGACTGAATTGTGCCCTTCTTAGAAAACGTCTAAAACATGTTATTTACTATAAAATTACACGATTTTCGACAGTTAAAAAAATTGTAACATCATTGCATGTAATGCATCATGTAACATTTGTGACAAAAACAACAACAACAAAAAACACCATATTATAAAGTTGCAGTGTGACAATTTGAACTTCAAAAATCTTTCAAAATGTCAATAATTATAGAGAAAAATATTTTGAACTGTATTTTAAATAGGCCATGTAAATGTATTTTGGCGCTTGAATCAGATTGATTTTGTGCGCGTCTCACAAATTAAGTTTTATTTTAATATTTAGTAATTTATTTTTCGACATTTCGGAAAGTGATAAAATTTTTTCCAGCAATAATTAAAACTACGAAGACTCACTTGTTGCAATGACAATTATCCATTTTCCGTGCCAAATATACAAAACCTAAGGATTTCTTGTCACAAATCTTGTAAAAATCGTGCTGTGAAATATCATTAACAAATACAGTTATATATTGCATAATTGTTTTACCATTTCAAAACTGTTTAAATAATTTTAAATATTAACGTATTTATGTGTATCTAACATTTGAAATCAAATGTGCAATTTGTTATTTTTGACAGCGAAAATATAGAAAATAGTGCGTAAACATAGAAAATACTAGGATTTAAAAACATGGAAACATGGATGTATTATACATAATTATAAGTAAGGATATTGAAAACGGTTTTTAAGACCGAAATCGAGTCACGGTAATTTTCATATTTTCAGTCGAAAACTGAAATGTTCAAAAGTTGTTTTGACTAATTAATACATACATAACTATGCATAGTTATTAATTAATTATAAAGGTGGTCCACGGTGGCACTGTGCCTTTGACAAAAACTTCTTTTTTTCATATAACATGAAATGTAATTAATTCATCAACGACACAAAGTGCTTTTCAAATTATACGAATTTCATCTCATTAAAAAATATTTTAGGCCTAATACCTTGATTTATCCTTTGTAATGATTTTTGTGAATGATCATATAAC
Organism: Maratus speculifer; assembly: GCA_964019185.1. Lineage (NCBI taxonomy): Eukaryota > Metazoa > Arthropoda > Arachnida > Araneae > Salticidae > Maratus > Maratus speculifer. The sequence goes on along the minus strand of OZ025293.1, from coordinate 247,210,573 downwards.
TATTTATTCATATTTCAAATTTTTGTTTTAGAGGTACGTCTTTAAAAAAGCGTTACTTTACAAGACGCTTTATTCTGCAGAAAATTTATATAAAAAATTACATATTGACAAATAAAAAACTTTTTATTTCTATAAATCTCCCCCCCCCCTCCCGCTTCTTTTTTTTAAAGAAGATACTGTGTATGTTTGCATTTGATACAAGTAACGATAATGATTAAAATAATTATATTACCATTAAAGCTATTACTTCTACTTTATTAAAACCTAAACAATGTTTTATCCAATAAACTCTAATTATGAATTTTATTATTATTATTTAACAATTTGCTTTAACTTGAATTGTTTTGAAACTAATAAAAATAAAAAGTAAAAATACACTTAAAAAAAGACATTCTCATAAAATTATTCGTATTTAACTTCCAAAGCTGTTGCGCAGAAAAAGAAAAAACTAAACGGTCATGCGCATAGGAAATGAAAATCGTTTGCAAACGAAAGAATAAATAAACGTAAACAGAAATATTTAAAATTGATGATAATCGCAAGAAGTTAGTTGGCTGGAATTTATGGCAGTTGTAAGTAGTTGCGTATTGACACGGAATTAACAATTTAAACAAGAATGTCCACTACAGCTCTTCCAAGAGGCAAAATATAAGTCCGAGAAAATTAATGGGGCGTTGACTGTTAAAATAATTTGGTCTTTGCCACTTTAATTATTATCGGATTTAGTTTGTGCGGCGAAAAGAATGGAAAAAAGGTATGAAATTTTTTTATTTTTCATGGTTGCTTTTTTATTATTATTGTTTTGAGAACGATTTTAATTACATTGTCAAAAACATTCTATAAAACATTAATGCTTCATTAACTTAATAAAGTCTAATGCATTCATTATTTACTTTGTTGACATAAAGAACTTGATTTTTAAAAATTTGGATTAGGTTGTTACAGGTAGTAATTTTAACTGCATTCTAATCTGCGTTGTTTCCTTTTTTAAAATATCTGTTTAAAATAATATGTTTCCATAAACATAAAATCATATGAATATAAATTATAATAAATCGTTAATATAATTATTAAACATTTAAAGATAATTATATTTTGTAATAAAGGAGCTTTTTTATCGAATAAAATTATTTACAAACATCCTTTTTTAATTTTTGTATTAAGTAATCTTCTGAAACATTGCATAATTTTATTTTAAAAAATTGTATCTGCTCAGAAGAGGAATTTATAAAAGAACGAGAAGAACTATTAAAAGAAATCGTAGATGTTTGATATTAAAATAAAAACAATTATGTTAATGATTGTTTAATGTATTTTTCAACCTGTGAAATGTTATGAAATTTCTGAATGGATAGTCATTGTGGGTGAAAACGTTTCAGTTGTAAATATTCTTATTGGAATGTTTTCAGAAGGAACTTAGAAGTCTGGATGAAAATTTGGAAGTTACGCAATCGATAAGAATTTAAACATGAATGAATTTAACGCAAATACTTGAGCGGTATGAAGCTAAAAGTAATAACCGTATTTTATTATTAACTTTTCATTTCAGAAACTTTTATTATTTCCTTTCCTGAATGATTTTACAGAGGTAAATTTCAAAATATCCATTATATGTAGTATTAGTGAACATCGTGATTAAAGTGGGTATTATAAATACTCTCTAATATTATAAATAAAAAATTAATAATTATAATTAACGTATTTGTTGTTCTATTTTATGTTTATCGTCTGAATTTTTATTAGGTAGATGTGTCTGTGATGGACAGCCTTGCAGTAATGGATAGCCCCTTAATGTTTTTTGTTTATTAAAATACTAATAAATATTTAGCTTTAATTTTTTCCATAATTCCTCTTTGCCCGTTTTAATAATATTTTAATATTCATAGAAGACAGTATGTGAAGACAGTTTGTGATTATTTTTTTATTTGTGACAAATTTGTCACTTATTTGTGACGGTGGCAGCATTGCCAATGTTGTGAAGTCACACTGGGACACAATTATGCAGTTATGAACATTGTTATGTAGTGTAAAATCACTTACATCTATAATTTTATTATACTTTGGCGATACATCTCAATTAAAACTTGGAAGCTGCTATAAAAAGAATGTACCAAAAGAAAGTTACCGAATCAAAATGCCATGCAAACTTTAATCTTTGTTACATATTTTTTTCTGTTGCAATAAATGAGAATATTTAAGATAACTGAATATTCGATCTATTAAAATTATTTCAAACTTAGCAATTTGTTTTTCTAATAAGCATTAAAATTATCAAAGGAACACTTCCTTTAAGGTGCAATACTAGTCATAGAAAAAGATCCGGATGATAATGTAAAGTCTGTGGGAGCGTTCTATTCAAATATCTCGCTCACATTTTAATATTTTTACATGATTTTTTTGCATAGGATATCTGAAGACGATCCATAAGCGGCCTAGTTTTTACTTTTTTGATTTAGGTTTCAGATTTTTAAAAAAAAATATTTTAAATTTCAAAACCGGTTTAAACCGGTACTGATATTGAAACTATCAAAATATAAAATATATGCAAGCAAAATCAAAAAAGTAAAAACTAGGCCAGTAGTAGATCGGCCTCAGCTTCCTATGCAAAAAAATGCAAAAATATTAAAATTTGAGCGAGATATTTGAAAAGAACGCTCCCACGGACTTTATATTATCATCCGGCTCTTTTTCTGTGACCAGTGTTGCACCTTTAAAGAAGTGTTTCTTTGCTAATTTTAATGCTTATTAGAATAAAAAATTGCTAAATTTGAAATAATTGTGATAGATCGAATATTCAATTGTCTTAAATGTTCTTATTTATTGCAACAGAAAAAAAAATGTATCAAAGATTAAAGTCTGCATAGCATTAAAATTTGATTCAGTAACTTTCTTTTCGAACATTCTTTATATAGCAGCTCCCAAGTTTTAATTGAGATGTATCGCCAAATTATAATAAAATTATAGATGTAAGTGATTTTACACTAAATAACATTGTTCATAACTGTATAATTGTGTCCCAGTGTGACTTCGCAACATTGACAATGCTGCCACCGTCACAAAGTTAGTGACAAAATTTCTCACAAATCAAAATATAATCGCAAACTGTCTTCACAACCTTGTCACTATCGTCACAGAATAGTCACAGTTATAATGACAATTTTGTCACAAATGACACATTTTTCCCATTATGGTCACATCGTGACGTCACAAAATGGTCACAATGTGACGTCACAAACGAGCTCTAAAACGGCCATAACGACTTCGCATTTTAGTCACTGTGACTTCACATCGACGTCACGTGACGTCACATCGACGGTCACAAAGTCACAATGTGACTTCACAACGACGTCACCGTGACGTCACCACGTCTTACGGGTGGAGTGTCCCAAAGTGTCATTTCCAGGATCTGGAACCAGCCGTAAGACATGGTGACGTCACGGTGACGTCGTTGTGAAGTCACATTGTGACTTTGTGACCGTCGATGTGACGTCACGTGACGTCGATGTGAAGTCACTGTGACTAAAATGTGAAGTCGTTATGGCCGTTTTAGAGCTCGTTTGTGACGTCACAAAGTGGTCACAATGTGACCAAAATGTGAAAAATGTGTCATTTGTGACAAAATTGTCATTAAAACTGTGACTAATCTGTGACGATAGTGACAAGGTTGTGAAGACAGTTTGCGATTATTTTTTGATTTGTGACAAATTTATCACTAACTTTGTGACGGTGGCAGCATTGTCAATGCTGTGAAGTTACACTGGGACACAATTATACAGTTATGAACAATGTTATACAGAGTAAAATCCCTTACATCTATAATTTTTTTTATTATACTTCGGCTATACATCTCAATTAAAACTTGGGAGCTGCTATAAAAAGAATGTACCAAAACAAAGTCACTGAATCAAAATGTAATGCCATGCAGACTTTAATCTTTGATACATTTTTTTTCTGTTGCAATAAATGAGAATATTTAAGACAATTGAATATTCGATCTATCACAATTATTTGAAATTTAGCAATTTGTTTTTCTAATAAGCATTAAAATTATCATAAAAACACTTCCTTTAAGGTCACTAATCACAGAAAAAGACCCGGATGATAATGTAAAGTCTGTGGAAGCGTTCTTTTCAAATATCTCGCTCAAACTTAAATATTTTTGCATGATTTTTTGCATAGGATAGCTGAGGACGATCTACAATCGGCCTATTTTTTACTTTTTAAATTTTGGTTATATATTTTTTATATTACGATAGTTTCAATATTAGAACCGATTTAAACCAGTTTTGAAATTTAAAATATTTTTTTTAAAATCTGAAACCAAAATTGAAAAAGTAAAAACTAGGCTGGTTGTGAATCGCCTTCAGCTATCCTATGAAAAAAATCATGTAAAAATATTAAAATTTGAGCGAGATATTTGAAATGAACGCTCCCACAGACTGTACATTATCATCCGGGTCTTTTTCTGTGGCTTGTGTTGCAACTTAAAGGAAGAGTTTTTTCTTTTTAATTTTAATGCTTATTAGAAAAACAAATTGCTAAACTTTAAATAATTGAAATAGATCGAATATTCAATTGACCTAAATATTCTCATTTATTGCAACAGAAAAAAATATGTAACGAAGATTAAAGTCTGCATAGCATTACATTTTGATTCAATAACTTTCTTTTGGTACATTCTTTTTATAGCAGCTCCTAAGTTTTAATTGAGATGTATAGCCAAAGTATAATAAAAATTATAGATGTAAGGGATTTTACTCTGTATAACATTGTTCATAACTGTATAATTGTGTCCCAGTGTAACTTCACAGCATTGACAATGCTGCCACCGTCACAAAGTTAGTGATAAATTTGTCACAAATCAAAAAATATTCGCAAACTGTCTTCACATACTGTCTTCTATGAATATTAAAATATTATTAAAACATGCAAAGAGGAATTGAAAAAAAAATTAAGGCTAAATATTTATTAGTATATTAATAAACAAAAAAAAACATTAAGGGGATATCCATAACTGGAAGGCTGTCCATCATAGACACATCTACCTAATAAAAATTCCGACGATAAACATAAAATAGAAAAACAAATACGTTAATTATAATTATTAATATTTTATTTATAATACTAGAGAGTATTTATAAAACCCACTTTAATCACGATGTATACTAATACTACATATAATGGATATTTTGAAATTTACCTCTGTAAAATGATTCATTAAAGGAAATAATAAAAGTGTCTGGAATGAAAAATTAATAATAAAATACAGTTATTACTTTTTAGCTTCATGCCGTTCAAGTATTTGCGTTATTTGTTTTAAATACAATCATGTTTAAATTCTTATTGATTGTCTTAACTTCCAAATTCTCTCTGAAAACATTCCAATAAGAATATTTACAACTGAAACGTTTTCACCCACAATGGCTTTCTATTCAAAAATTTCATAACATTTCACAGGTTGAAAAATACATTAAACAATCATTGACATAATTGTTTTTATTTTAATATCAAACATCTACGATTTCTTTTAATAGTTCTTCTCGTTCTCTTATAAATTCCTCTTCTGCGCGGATGCATTTTTTTAAATAACATTATGCAATGTTTCCGAAGATTACTTAATATAAAAATTAAAAAAGGATGTTTGTTAATAATTTTATTCTATAAAAAAGCTTCTTTTTTACAAAATATAATTATCTTTAAATGTTTAATAATTATATTAACAATTTATTATAATATATTTTCATATGATTTCATGTTTATGGAAACATTTTAACCAATTATTTTAAAAAAGGAAACAAAGCAGATTAAAATGCAATTAAAATCACTACCTTTGTCACCCTAATCCAAATTATTAATAATCAAGTTTTTATGTCAACAAAATAAATAATGGATGTATTAGACTTTATTAAGTTAATAAAGCATTAATGTTTTATAGCTTGTTTTTGAAAGGTAATTAAAATCCTTCTCAGAATAATAATAATAATAAATGCAACCATGAAAAATAATATTTTACCATACCTTTTTTCCATCGAATTCATTCGTTCTTTTTGCCGCACAAACTAAATCCGATAATAATTAAAATGGCAAAGACCAAATCATTTTAACAGTCAAAGCCCCCTTAATTTTCTCGGACTTATGTTTTGCCGCTTCGAAGAGTTGTAGTGGACATTCTTGTTTAAATTGTAAATCCGTGTCAATACGCATCTGCTTACAAGTCACATCTGCTATAAATTCCAGTCAACTAACTTCTCGCTTCTTCTATCATCAATTTTAAATACTTTCGTTTACGTTTATTTATTCTTTCGCTTACAGACTATAGAATCTAGCGGTCCTAACTATCGTGCAAGGCACTCTCGTTACCAGGGTTTGTCAACATCAGCGATATTTTATTTTCCCAGTGTGCCTTGCACTAATCAGCTGTTTTTGTGATAGTAAACATAAGTGTAGGTTGTTTATTTCGGTAAAAATTCTTAAAAGGTGTTAAAAAATAATAAAGTATCAAAATTACATGTTAAAAGAATGGTTAACAAAATAAACAAATAAATAAACAAACGAAAAATAAAAATAAATAAAAAAAAATATTTCTCGCATGTGACATTCCTGTTACGCCATTTCTCATATGGTTTTATTTTTCTTAACCGGAGCTGTTTAATCTCTGGTTACGAGAGTAGCCTGCATGGACACCCGCTAGAGTCTTGTCTTGCAGACGATTTTCACTTTCCATGCGCATGACCGTTTTGTTTTTTCTTTTCTTATGCAATATTTTGGAGTTTAAATACGCAATAATTTAATGGGAGAGATTCTGATCAATTTTCTTTTATTTGAAAAAAATTTTAATATATTTTTATTTTTTATTTTTATTAGTTTCAAAACAATTCAAGTTAAAATGAATTGTAAATTCATTTTTTTCTTTTTTTGTAAATAATAGTTAATAATAATCACAATTAAAGTTTATTAGATAAAATTTTGTTTAAGTTTTTAAAGATTTAAAATAATAGATTTAACGCTAATAATAAAAAAAACTTGTTTTAAAATAAAGTTTGTATCACACGTGAACATACATAGTATCTTCTTAATACAAAAAAAAGGAGTTATAGAGGATAAAAGCTTTTTATTTGTGTCTTTCGATTCGATTTCGGTCTAAAAATCTTTTTTCAGTCTATCCTAATTAATAATTATGTGTAATACATCAATTTTTTAATACAAATATTTTTCTATATTTACGCACACATTTTCACTGTCAAGGATAACAAATTACTCATTTGATTTGAAATGTTAGATACACATCCATACATTAATGTTTAAAATTATTTAAATGTTTTGAAATGATAAAAACGTTATGTAATATATAACTGCATTTTTTAATGACATTTCATAGTGACGCCACAAAAACTTTTTCAATTGACAGAAAAATATTTTTTCCATTAAATAACATATTTTGAAGAATTTTTGTATATATTTTTTAATTTTCTAAGGTCACATTTCAGTCACAATGTGACGTCACTGAGGGGTGGCATTTTGGTCACAGATGTGACGTCACATTTCAGTCACAATGTGACGTCACTGAGGGGTGGCATTTTGGTCACAGGTGTGACGTCACATTTCAGTCACAATGTGACGTCACTGAGGGTGGCATTTTGGTCACAGATGTGACGTGACCACAGTGACTCACTGTGACGTCACTGTGACGTCACTGTGACTATGCATGCTATGTGGGCATTTTTTGGAGAGTGGATGTGCAGGCCGATGACTAGGGCAAGGTCGTAGACGGGCAACAACGCCCAATGAAGATCGGTATTTAGCGTTAACAGTTCGGAGACACCGAAACATGAACGCTACTCTTCTCCAACAACACCTTCGCTCGGCTACAGGCACCACGATTTCAACTCAGACTGTCCGAAACCGGCTGCATGCTGTAGGTCTGTATGCTCGCCGACCGATGGTATGTGTTAGATTAACATCAAGGCATCGTCGCGACCGCAGGGAGTGGGCAACCGAGCATTTCAACTGGAGGAGAAATGAATGGAGCAATATTCTGTTTTCTGACGAGTTCCGTTTTTCTGTGAATCCGGATAATAGGCGTATTTTCATCTGGAGGGACCGTGGCAGTAGGAATAATTCTTCGTTCGTGCACGAAAGTGTCAGGTTTGGCGGTGGAGGAGTGTTGGTGTATGGTGGCATCTCCATTGACGGGCGCACTGACCTCTACATCATTCGAGATGCAGCTCTGACTGGTCGCCGATATAGGGATGAGATCCTCAGACCTATTGTAGTCTCTTACGCTGCAGCAATCGGAGATAACTTCATTTTAATGGACGATAACTACAGGCCACATCGTGCAAACCTGGTGGAGGATTTCCTTTTCGAGGAAGGAATCGTTCGAATGGAATGGTCAGCGTGTTCTCCAGATATGAATCCAATCGAGCACGTTTGGGACGCTCTAGGAAGACGAGTTTCTGGCCGCCAACAACCCCCACAAACTCTCCAAGAACTGGAAAGAGCTCTTCTGGAAGAGTGGGGCAGAATACCCCAACTCGTCATTAATAGCCTCATTGAGTCCATGCCTCAAAGGTGTTCAACGTTGCTGGCCGCCCGTGGAAACCATACCCCCTACTGAAAATGATTTTCTTTGAAGAAAACACCTTTTCTTATTCTTTTTTTCTCATATGCACAAATTGTGTTTTTTTCCTTTTGTACACAAATGCGCAATAAAATGCATTTTTTCTGCCAAACATGTGTAATTTATTCTCATATAACCTACTATGTCTGTCGACCATGTATCAATCAGCTAAAAAATTTCCCAGATACAAAATCCACTTAAAACTGCAACATCCTTTAATTGTTTTGAGCAGTGTATATCACATGACAGATACAAAAAAGTTTGAAATTTATTCTTCACCCGTGGCAGTAGGTTTACTTTTTCTTCCCAGAATATATCCGGAAATCTCCCAGTCCCCACCTTAAACTTTTTGTATTTAATAAATAATATTTACTGGAGCGCTCCATCAGAAAACCACATCTAAAATGATATTTATTGTCGAAATAGATGCGATTTAAAAATTTCACCCCCTCTTCGCTCTCCCTCCCCTCCTCCCTCATGGAATTCAACTCCAGAAGGAGAAAAGTTCTTAATAATGAAAAAGGGGTCCGAAAACATTTCGATGATCTATCAAATGACGGGTTCAAAAAAAGTTTGAATTTACTCCTTTCCCGCGGGCTTACTTTTTCACCCCAGAATAAACGCGGAAATCGCTCAACCCCCACTTCAAAATGTTTATAATCACTTCTATTGATAAATAAATAATATTTACAGTAGCGCTCCATTCGAAAAACCACATCTAAAATGATATTCATTGCCTAATTATCTACGATTTAAAAAATTCCCCCCTGCCTCATTCCCCCTCTCCCCCCCCCTCAAGAAATTCAGCTCCAGAGAAGAAAAATTCATAGCATGAAAACAAGAAGAGAAAGACTCATAATATTAAAGATTGGTTTAAAAATCCAGCATTTCGAAATACTAGCGGCTTCGCGATGAATTTGTACTTCGATAATTTCCGGCATATCGAGAGACTTTCCGCTTCACGATGAATTTGTACCTCGATAACTTCCAGCATCTCGAGAGACTTGCGGCTTCGCGATGTACAGGGCTTTAACTATAAACTTGGGGGCCCCGGGGCAAAACCTCCGGAGGGGCCCCCAGGGAGGGCAAATTGAAACTTTGCCCCGGGCATAGTTTACAATACTATGTACCGGGTTTAAATGTACATAGTATGATAAGCCCAAAAATGACTAAAAAATGTAGAATTGGGCAACTCTACTCAGCAGGCACTTGGCAGCGACGCTATTTTTGCCGATCCCACTGAAGTTGGCATAGGGAAGAAAATACGGACTTCTGATTGGTTGAATACTTTAAAGAGAATTTTATTTAGGTTCATTTTTGAATATATGTAACTTAATCATGCGTTTCTGTTTAAAAACCTTTTGAAAGATGGATTGTGATAATATTTTTTTCGATTTTATGTATTTATTAATAGACTAGCTGACCCATCTGGCATCTGGGACCTATTATGATAACCTTAAGCAAACAATTAACACTTTAGACCTACAATTAGTCAAAATTAAGCATAGGATATGAATTATTCGTTATATAATATTTTAAAGAAATGCATAAAAAAATGAGTAAATGCTTTAAAAAAGGCCTTTGGACATCAATAAAAACATCAGGGTGTAGGTCCTGAAATGAGAGTCCAAAACTCAACTTTAAATTTATGCATTGAGAAGGTTTGATAATAGGTGGGTGAAATATGCATGGAGAACAAAAATTTCAAGGTGCCTGAGCCGAGACACTAGGGAGTCTCAGGCTTTAAAATGGAATATAAGAACATGGGAATAACTAAGTGAAAAAATAGTTCCAAAAATGAAGATTGGATTAAGAGAGGGCAGTTTAATAGCAATTTATGGTACAAAATCTTCAAGGGGCCAGGAACTTATTTCGCATGTAGTTGGTATAAAATATTTTTTTTAGTTATTAAAGTAATCGGAGGATGCTAAAGCAATGTGAAAGAAAATTGCAAGCAATCCGGATTATTTTTAAAGAAATTGCACCAACGGCCCCAAGAACGCGATTAATATTCAAAATTGGTGGTAGCTAGACTATGACAGTTTCTTAATAGCTGATGGATTTAAGAAGTTGTTTTAAAAAAAACCCATTAATTGAACCATTTTAAAGGGATTTATATTAAGGGCCCAAAAAGGACAACTGACAGATAAAAAGAGGAAACAGGAACTTGGAAAACATGTTAAAATATCTTAGTACTTAGCTCTTTAGATCTACGATTAGTCAAAATTAATCATAGGGTATGAGTTATTCATTTTAATAATATTTTATCAAAATGCAGAAATTGATTCGGAAAATGTTTTAAAAAAGGATCCTAGCCGTGGATGAAAACTTGAGAATCTTGTTCCTGAAAGAAGAGTGCAAGACTCAAATTTAAAAATTTTGCACTGAGAAGGGAAGAAATTTAAAGAGTGAACTATGTTTGCATCACAAACTGTTCAGGGGCTCTAGACTGAGCCCTATGATTCCACAGGAGGCCAAAGTCTCTTATATGGAATGTCAAAACATTAAAATATCTAAATGAATAAAGAATCCTAAAAATGAAGATCAGATTAAAAGAAAACAATTTATTAACAATTTATTATTACAAAAACTTCAACGGGCCCCATGGGGCCAGGAATTTATTTTGCATGTAGTTGGGTATAAAATATTTTTGTAGTTATTATAATGATGGAAAGACGCTATAACTATGTTAAATAAAATTGAAAGCAATTTGGTTCATGTTTAAAGAAGCTGCACCAAGGGCCTCAAGAAAGCAATTGACAAACAAAATTAATGGTAACTGAAGTCTAAGAAATTCTTTTGTCGTTCATGTAATAGGTAGAGGATATAAAAAGTTGTCAGAAAAGAAAAAAAAAGCTAGTGAATTGGACCATTTTTAAGGGAGCTATAATATGGGGCCCCATAGGGACTAATTGATAGTTAAAACCAGGGCCCTAATATGAAACCATGTTAAAATATTTTAGTGCATAGCGCGTTAGATCTTTAATTAGTCAAAATTAAGCATATAGTAGGAACTATTTTTTGGAATGATATAATTTTTTAAATGCACCAATTGATTGGGTAAATGTTTAAAAAGGTGCCCTAGGGTCCGAATAAAAACATCAGGTGTTCTGGATAGATTCTGAAAGAAGAGTCCCGGGCAACTTTAAAATTTTGCACTAAGAAGATCAAAAATATCGGAAGTGAAATATGTTTATTTCACAAAATGTTGAGGGGCCCTGGGCTGGACCCTATGATTCCACAGGGGAACACAGTGTCTTGTATAGAATGTCAAAACATTAAAATATCTAAATGAATAAAGAATCCTAAAAATGAAGATCAGATTAAAAGGAAGCAATTTATTGAGAATTTATTATTACAAAAACTTCAAGGGGGCCTGTACCGGGCCCAAAAGGGCCAGGAAATTATTTCGCATGCAGTTGGGTATAAAAATATTTGTATAGTTATTAAAATAATGGGAAGACGCTAAACTATGTTGAATAAAATTGAAAGCAATTTGGATCATTTTTAAAGAAGCTGCACCAAGGGCTCCAAGAAAGCGATTAATATTCATAAATAGTGGTAGCTGAAGTCTAAAAAATTTTTTTTGTTGTTCATGTCGTAGTTGGAGGACCTAAAAAGTTGTTAAAAAAAGCTAGTGAATCCGATCATTTTTAAGGGAGATATGATAGAGGGCCCCATAGGGGCCAACTGACAAATACAATCAGGGCCCTAACATGAAAATATGCTAAAATGTTTTAGTACATAGAGCTTTAGACCTCTTATTAGTCAAAATTAAGCATAGAGTATGAATTATTTGCAAGAATAATATATTTTAAAAATGCACCAATTGTTTGGGTAAGCGTGAAAAAGGGCCCCATGGCCCGAATAAAAATATCAGGGTGTTGGTCCTGACATAAGAGTCCAAGATTCAGCTTTAAAAATTTGCACTAAGAAGGTGAGAAATTTAGGGAGTGAAAAACGTTTAGCGCACAAAAAGATCAAGGGGCCTGGGTCGGCCCTATGATTATCTAGAGGGCCCAAATGTCTTATATGGAATGTAAAAATTTGAAAATATCTAAATGGAACAGGTATCCCAAAAATGAAGATCGAAATTAATGGAAGCAATTTATTAACAATTTACTATCACAAAGACTAAAAGGGGCCCTAAAACGGGCCCCAAGAGTACAGGGTCTTAACTGAAAAGTAAAAAGGCGAAAATATCTAAAAGGAGAAATGTACCTCAAAACGGAAAAGATTAGATAAAAAGGAGTCAAACTATTAACAATTTGGCGCATAAAAATTGTAAGGGGCCCAGGGCCCTGCCCCTTAAAATATTAAAAATCTGAGCCTCAGGCGCATCAGGACCTGTCTTGGACTATCTTCACCTAAATTTTCAGGCTTCTACGTACGGTAGATTTTACTAACCATCGCAGTCACACTCACACACTCACATACACATATGCAGACATACACAAACAGAGCGTTTTGTTAACTTAGTATAGATAAGAAGAAAGATTTTCTAGAATTTTTTAGATGCTTTATATATTATTCAATCGATTAGAAGTCCATATTTTCTTCCTTATACTTGCTTCGGTGGGGTCAGCAAACATGCTGGCGCGACATGACACATTCGACTCGACATTTTGCGGTCTTCTGTAAAACTCCTATTGCATGCGAAGCGTAAGGAGTGTATTGACGGACACGCAAAATCATCTATTCTAGCACTCTGATTTTTTTATTACTAACTTTTAGGTATGTACTGGGCATTTTATAGGAACTTAGACTAGAAACTAAAATCAATAGTTTTCTTAACCATCAGTTTGGGGCCCCTCAGGCTTAGGGGCCCCGGGGCAGTGCCCCGGCTGCCCCGGCTGCCCCGGCGATAGTTACGGCCCTGGCGATGTATTTGTACCTCAATAAATGAGGCACATCGAGCGACCTGTGGTTCACCGATGAATAACTTTTCGATGACACAGCTTCACGATGATTTCTCGTTCTCGATTAAGAAGAGAGTTTATCGAGTAATCTTTGTTGTAAATTTATCGAAGAACGAGTTACAAAAAGAAGTATGAGAATATGACATTAAGCCTTAATTTTCAAAGTTTTTCGTGTTTTAGCCCTACCAAGCTGCCACATAACTGGAAACCTCCAATAAACATTATTTATTTAAAAAGTTTTCAAAGACGGTGCTAGAGAGGGGACGAACACATTTTTAAAAAACCGTAGCGATTTCTACAATACATATCTTTTTAGATGTGGTTTTTTGATCAAGCCAGCCGGTAAATATTACTTATCAAATATTTAAAAAAAATTAAAGTGCGGGCTGCATAAATATGGGGGTGAAAGGGTGGACCCACGGGGCGGGGGTAGGGGGAGGCACAATTTTCAAACTTTTAAGTGGAAACTTCTTTCGGCGCGTTGTGCATTTTTGAATTGGGAAAAAACCCTTGATCTCTCGACACTGTTACCGACATCTCTGCATATAAGAATGTGCATCGGGACGTAAAAACCCATAAACCTAACGGTTGGGGTCCCGGTGGGGTGTCTTCTTGTTTTCTTCTTCTTGTGTATCGTGTGGGTAGGGCGGGAAATTAAAAATACAAATTAACAACTTCTTGTGAAGTTACTGGAGTCTAGGCTCATTGTTTTAAAGTGCTGTCTTTGAGGGCCTCTTCCAGGGGGGAGGGGCTTCCAAACCCGCCAACATACACCTTAAAATTTTGCTCATTTAATTCGCTATAATTTTTAACTTAAAAGTTTAAGCTACATGGCACCCCCGGGGCGGTGGACACTCCCCCCGTGTCGGTTACTCACCAAATTTTGCTCATTTCTTTACTTTATTTCGATCTTTAAAAGGCTGTAATTTTGCTCTTATGGGAGCTACAGCGGAGAGATAAATTCTTGCATAGCTAACATTTCATCACCATTCTGTTTGCTGTTTCAGTTTTCCGGTTATTCCCATAAAGCCGTTTTTTCGGGGGGGAAGGTGTGCAGGTGGGCCGTTTTTCATTTTTTTGATACAATATATCTATTCAAAGCTTATCCTTCATCCATTACAAATCTAGCATAAAAATGTTCTCTCGTCATTCTGGATCGCGTTATGGACCCATAATGAGTTGAAATTCGAATTTCTCAAACTTCTTCGAGGTTTTCGCCAAATTGACGAAGGAATCGAGTTTTTTTGGTTTACAATATTTTGCTGTGCATGCACACTGTGTTTTCCATACGATGTCATATACAACGTGGACCCATTTCGAAATTTCATTTTACAAGTTTACGTATAAATTAGAAACCCCGATGAAAGGAAAGGCCCACTAGCGAACGTATCGGCCGTGTCTTTATTAACCTTTTCCGGCACATTGTGCCCGGTCTGGGATACCTAATTTTAATTCCAAACTTACAAACGGCAACAATAATATTTTAGTAAAAGTTTGCTTTTGCAATGAAAGCTTAAATTAAGGAATTCAAAATATCTAAAAAATTCGTTTGTGGATTCCGGTATCAGTTGATAATTTCCCATTTTACTAACAGATTTTGCCCGTGCCGGAATGTGGGCCGGAAAGAAAGGGTTAAAACCAACTCATCCCAATTCACCTGCAGATGACTCTTGAGGCGAAACGGGAAGATCGCCCCACGCGCAAAATTTAGGGGGCACCAAATTTATACTACTAGCGTCATTTTTGACCTGTCATAAGAAAATTTTGGGGGGGGGCGGGGGCGCACTGAAATTTTACCCCGGACGCAGTTTTTCTTCGCACGACCCTGCGGGTATGTAAAAAAGCAATTGCCAACTGGAGTCATCGCGAAAAATTTTACGCAATCAAAAGTTATCGAGATGTCTATACAATCGAGAAAATCGATAAAGACATTTTGCTATCGCCCATCACTAATTCAAATCGTCAATTTTACGTCTCTATAATTGTAAATATGTAATATTTGTTCAGATATTGAACTTTCCATAATGGCACATATTAAAGAGTGATCGAGCTTAGATACATCTGAAACAGTCGAAGGACGCCTTTGTAATAGGAGCTTTTTGCATTGTCCTATTAATTTTTTTTTCGGATTACACTGTTCAACAAATTTTATATTTTTATTTACATTTCATGTTTCTTATAAATTTTATGGTGCTGAAAAATATTTTACTAAACATTTTATATTACACTGTAAGAAACTTATTTTTAATCTATATATTTAAAACACCTGGCTGTTTTTTTAGTCATCAGCCCTGGCTTTTCTACTGGCCCGATTTTGATAATTATTTTTTTAAACGAAAGCTGTTCATGTGTAGATGTGCCCATTCTGGCTAAATTTTAATTTATTTCCATTTTTATATTTTATTTTTAATTTTAAAAGCTTTTTCGCGACATTTCCTCAAAACAGTGGCAACAGGTTAAGCTTTTCTCACTATAATGGAAATTTATTTTTCTTTATTACTTTTCACCAATCAGGAGAATGTAACTGATGTCATATTAATAAAAAAAAAAAGAAAAAAAAGGAATAAAACCTGTGATTTGCCGGTATTACGATCTTTCTATTTTACATAATATCAAAAATTAATTACAATCATTTCGTTGTATTAAGTTATTATTTAAAATAAAAATAAATAAAACGTTTTCTACATTTCAATAATAAACACAAAATTTTTATTCTTTTTAATAACAAAGATATCGTTTTCTTTTCGTTGTCATGGCAATAAAACTAATTATGAAAAGTTCATGGAGACTACAAACTAATAAATTAAATTTATTGCAAGTGCTGTAAATGTGTATTGGGTTGGTTATGCAGTTTTAGTAACTCCCTGCTTCTGTAATAATTAAAATGTTTTGTTGGTATTACAAATACGAGGTGGAACCCGTCGAAATTCTACGAAAGAAAATATTTAAAAAAGAACAGTTTCATTGACTTATAATAAATCTAGAAAATTAGTTACAGTAAAAAATACATTTTATATTGGTCAGTCTAACTCTCAAACAATTTTATTTTAAGCTAATATTAATAAAATATTATAAAACACAATTACCCAAATTATTAAACGAAATATAACCTAAATTCACTGGATTTTTTAAGAGACTTTTAAAATAGTATACACATTTTAATTTCCTTTTTTTTTCCAATTTTATGGGGAAATGCAGCGATTCTGTTGCCACAATTACAAAATTGGTACTAAACAAAGAGCAAAACAAAGCATAGTTCAAAACTGCATTCAGTTTTCGACTCTTTGGTCATAATTTAAAATATTTAAATTGTTAAAAAAATATGCGATTAAGACCAGAAGAAACTGAACTTTCGGAATTTTTGCTTAAAATAGGTAATGGAGGAATTCTTGCATGAATGAAGAATTCTCTGGAGACTCAAATAAAGTATGTTTACCACCGTCTATTATAGCAGAAAATGACATCGTATCCCAAATTTTTCGAAAAGGATTTTCATTTTCAGATAGTATCACCAAATTGGCTAAAGTTTCAATTCCAGCCCCGAAAAACGATCATTGCAGTGAAATTAACCATAAAGTTATTAACCTTATACCTCGCATATCCAGAACATACATGAGTAGAAATAATTTAATAACTGAAAGTGAAAAAGAAATCTTCCAATTTCCACCGGAATTTTTAAATAGCTTAGAATTAAGTGGATTGCCTCCACACATTCTCACATTAAAAATCGAAGCAATTCTAATATTACTAAGAAATTTAAGTCCTCACGAAAGTCTTTTAAAAGGGACCAGGTAAATTGTACGAAACATGTACGATAATTTTTGGATCTAGCAGTTACTACTGGCAAGGGAATTGCAAAAAAAGTTTTGATTCCTGGAATGGATTTAATGCCATCAGATACAACTCTTCCCTTTTCATTTAGAAGGTTTTCAATTTTCGTGTTGCGTTTTGCATGACAATTAATAAAGCACAAGGGCAAACAATGGATTCTGTTGATATTTATTTACCTGAGCCAGTATTTAACCACGGCATATGTTGCGATGTCTTGAGTACGTTCATTTAAAAATTTGAAAGTGCAAACAGTTCCAAAAAGCAACACAACAACTAATGTCGTATGTAAAGAAATACTTTAACTCGAAAAGAAAATATAAATCTTAACTCAAAAAGAAAATAAAAAACCTATCATTGAACCTATCATTGAACCAATATGAAAACTGATTTTCTATTTATTATAGATAAAACTGAATAAAATTTATATTTTCTTCTAAGTACATTTTTCTTTTATGTCATTCATTTTTATTATTCATAAGTTTTAAATGTAACATACTTATCTAATATATATTCTTTTCCGTCGAATTTCGACGGGTGCAGCTAGTTTTTATAATATACAGGGTGGTTAGTAATTAACTTGAGGTGTTCAGAGCCCTCTAGCGAGTAAAGTTTTAGGCGAAATATAACCAAATTTGAGCATACATAGCATACATAGTAGACCAAGGGATTTCGAATACTTTAAAAAAAATAAATAAAATAAACAAATAAAAAAATCGCCACTAGGGGCAATTTTAGCATTGTTTACCAGTAGTAGGGAAACGACAGTTTAAGCTCATGCGGAGGCACGGAGGCACCGTGCCTCCGGCTGTGCCTCCTGCGGTGCCTCCGGCTGTCCCTGCGGCTGTCCCTCCTGCGGCTGTCCCTGCGCCCACCGTGCCACCGCCACCCTCCTGCCCCCTACTATGCATCCCCCTCCACGAACGCCCCCTAGTGGAAAAAAGGAATATTCTATTATAACAGAGAGGTGATCAACCTTCTCTCTACTGAATTAGAACAATACATTCAACAGAATTTTTAAATTTTTATATTTATTTCATTATTAAAGTATTTTTTAATTAATTAATCTTTTTATGTTGAATCTAGAATTCCTCTTTTTTTTAATTAAGTATATAACAGGACCCCCTAGTGGAAAAAAGGAATATTCTATTATAACAGAGAGGTGATCAACCTTCTCTGCACTGAATTAGAACAATACATTCAATAGAATTTTTAAATTTTTATATTTATTTCATTATTAAAGTATTTTTTAATTAATTAATCTTTTTATGTTGAATCTAGAATTCCTCAACAGAGAGGTGATCAACCCTCTCTGCACTGAATTAGAACAATACATTCAATAGAATTTTTAAATTTTTATATTTATTTCATTATTAAAGTATTTTTTAATTAATTAATCTTTTTATGTTGAATCTAGAATTCCTCTTTTTCTTAATTAAGTATATAACAGGAGTGGTGAGCGACCCTCTATGTACTGAATAAAAACAATACAGTCAATTTTTAAAATTTTATATTTATTTCATTATTAAAGTATTTTTTAATTATCTTTTTATATTGAATCTAGAATTACTCTTTTTCTTAATTAATTATGCTCATCAAAGATTAGTCGAAAAACCAACATATAAATTTAATTATTATATTATATATGTGATAATCTGCTCTACTGAAAAATTCTTATCAAATCAACTTTTAACCTCGTAAAAATAATATTTTAATTACTAATAATTATCAATCAAAAGTTAAATATCAACCTCTATTTTAAAAAAAATAAGATAAATATAATCTGCTATATTAAAAAAAATTCTTATAAAAAATGTGTTTAAAGAACTTTCAATTCACGAATGCCACACCTTCACAAAAAGAAAAAAAAATCTCCCCACTGCCAAGAGGCGAAGGATGTTCTTTCCCCCACCACCATATGTTCTGAAATCACCTGTCCTCCGTGGGGTGATGAAAAAGAGGTCATTCACTTATTACGTCACTCCAGTTCATATATCCGGGTATGTGGTGAATTTTGGTTTATGAAAATCAGAAAGGAAGAAAGTTATTCTGCTTTCGTCTCGGTAGCATAAAGACCTGCTTCTTTTTCTGTTGAGTGAAGAGTTCTACGCTTATATTACGCAAAATGTCATCTCAATTGCACACCCAATCAGAGGTAAACTTTATTTTATATTTTTTCTACGTTTTCTTAAAAAGCTCTGTAACCATTTTTTTAAATGAAATTGAAAATAATTAGATATCTTAATTTATTTTTATTTATTTATAGGATGATATATTTTTCGATTTTGGCATTTCTTCTGAGGAATTAAAGAAAATTTGTTCTCAAATTGAAGAAGAGATTTCTTCAACGTCTACGCCATCTAAAAGAGTGAACGTAGAGGAGTCATTGGTACGATTTTTTTCTTTAATATCTATATAGAAAACTAGTTTGAAATGTTCTTTTAGTTACAATTTGTTGAAATAATTTTTTTTTGTTCTTTTTTATCTCTTTTCAGGATTTTACCACCCCACTTTCTAAGAAAAGGAAATTAGGAGATTCGGAAGGTGTTGCAGGCCCCAGTGGATCAAATCTCATCAAAAATGACAATAAACATTTAGTAAGTTTTTTTTTTTAATAGAAAAAGTAGTTTGAAAAAAAATTTCTTTTTAATTTGTAAAAATAGTGTTTTTTATGTGTTTTTTTTCTTTTATTTATTTTCAGAGCTGCCCACTCTGTGAGTGCCGTTTCATACACAAACGCCATTTTTTAAGGCATATGAGGTGGCATGACAACGAGGCATCTGATGAGGAACACCCTGAAGGTAGTGGAGAATATGAAAATATCCAGAGTCGTAGCGAAGTGATGCAAGCTTCATCTCATGTAAGTATTTTTTTCAAAACCTATCTCTCTGTTAAGTAGGAAAATTTTAGAGCTTCTCAAATTAGATTTTAAGTATTAGGAACAGGTACAAAAATTCTAAATTGTTAGTTAAAAATTACAAAAAAAAAAAAAAAAAAAAAAAAAAAAAAAAAATCTAAAAATCAAATTAAAAATATATTAACTATATAAATATTCAAAAACACTTTTATTCCTTTCAGAAATGCTTGAATGAATCATCTGATGAGGATATGCCTCAACACCCTGAAGGTAACAAAGAAGATGGAAATATCCAAAGATGCAGTGAAGTGGTGCAAGCTTCATCTCATGTAAGTATTTTTTTCAAAACCTATCTCTCTGTTAAGTAGGAAATTTTTAGGGACACTCAAATTAGATTTTAAGTATTAGGAACAAGTACAAAAATTCTAAATTGTTAGTTAAAAATTACATTAAAAATGACTTTAAAAATAATCACATTAAAAAAATCAATACTCAAAAACACTTTTATTCCTTCTAGGAATGTTCCATCTGCAACAAAACCTTTAACCATCGAGGTGTTTTAAACCGTCACATGAAGTCTCATAACAGTGAAAAAAATTTTAAATGTTAACAATGTGACAAATCATTTAACCGAAAAGATAATTTTAACCGCCACATGAAGATTCACACCAATGAAAAATCGTTTTCTTGCGAAGAGTGCCAAATATCTTTTACTCGTAAAGCCGATCTTAGAAGACATCAACAACATCATACAAATTCACCCGCTTCTCATCGTTGTGAAGTATGCGATAAATCATTTTGGCAGAAAAGCAATCTACGTCAACATCAACGTACGCACCACACAACGAAAAAAACAGTCCCCCCACAGAAAGCGAAATCTGTTAACACAAAAAAAAAAGATCCACTGAAAAAGCGTTAAATACATTTGAGAAAATTACAATCCCTGCTACAGAAGAAAACGCTTATGACATTGACATTTTTAATAGTCAAATTATAGATGAAATCCAAAACCATATATTGAATTCTCTCATTACATTGAAATCCCTTAAATGGCATCTTATTCACACCATCAAGTTTACTCGATTTAATGAAGATGATGAAGTTGAATCAATGTTAGGGTATTTCAGGTCTGATCCCTGTCCGGAACATAATGAAGAAACAGTCAGAAACCACATCATCGAAAATTTAGAAAAAATTAAAACTCATTTTGAAGAATTTGTTCAACTTGGGTCGGGCTGGGTGCTAGAAAAAATAATTCATACAGACCTATACATAGCTCATTACAAGCCGCTAGTTGGAAGCAGTTATATTGAAACCCCTCAAAAACTTGTTCCAAAACATGCTCTTATTAATATTCAAAACTTTACCGATAATAAATGTCTTATTTGGTGCCTACTAGCTCACAAAAAGAAAATAGAAAAAAATGCAGAACGTGTTTCCAACTACACACCTTTCGAACATGAAATAATCATTGATGATATTCCTTGCCCTGTTCCCTACCATAAAATTAAAGATGTTGAAGAAAAAAACAATTTAAGAATCAATGTATATTCGTATGACGAGGAAGAAGATGAATTCGGAATGCTTCACATCTCAAATCGAACTCATCAAGAAGCTATTAATTTATTGTTAATTGGGGATGAAGATAAGAACACCCACTATATATACATAAAAAATATGTCAAGACTCTTTTCACATCTCACCAAACATGACGGCCAAGTCTATTTTTGTTATCGGTGTCTTCATCGCTTTATGACTCAGACACATCTAGACAATCACCTTCCATATTGCTCAGAACACGCTCCTCAACACATCAAGATGCCCGATCCAGAGAAAAATATTTTAAAATTTAACGGATAACATTTCCAACACTTAACACCTTACATCATCATAGCCGATTTTGAAAGTCTTGTCGTCCCAATTCACACTACAGAACCTAATCCTAGCACTTCTTACACTATCCCCACACAAAAACATATCCCTCGCGGCTATGCCTACATAATAATTGATCAAGATGGGAAAACATATAAGAAGATGAAAACGTATCGAGGAGAAGATGCCGTATCAGATTTTTTGAAGAATATTTTTCAAGAAAGAGACGAGTTAGCCGAAACATTAATCACTATCAAACCTCTGAAACCATCCAAAGAACAAGAAAAAGCCTTTAGAGAAGCGACTGTGTGCTGCATCTGCGATCAGCCCTTAGGCAACAAGCGATGCCGAGAACATGATCATATAACAGGTGCATACCGTGGTGCTGCTCACATGAACTGTAATTTACAATATAAACAACCTAAAGTTATCCCAGTTATTTTTCACAACCTAAAACATTACGACGGTCACCATCTGATGACGGAATTAGGAAAATTTAAAAGTTACAATATAGATGTCATCGCAAATACAATGGAAAAATACATATCATTTACTATCAAAAAACAAGACTGTCCCATAAAACTTAGATTTCTCGACTCATTCCAATTTTTACCTACATCTCTTGAAAAATTAACAGCCAATCTGCAACCAACAGACTTTCACCTCCTTAAAGCTAATTTCCCTAAAGATACAGACCTCTCACTCCTTACTCGAAAAGGGATATACCCATACACCTATTTTACAGACTTCCAAAAATTTGATGAAACACAACTCCCTCCACCTTCATCATTTCATAACGATTTAACAGATGAACCCATTTCCATAGAAGATTATGAACATGCTCAAAATGTTTGGGAAACTTTTAATATTCAAAATCTCGGTGAATATCACGATTTATATGTTAAATGTGACGTCCTTCTTCTAGCTGACATCTTCCAAAACTTCAGAAAACTTTGCCTACAATATTACAAAATTGATCCTACACACATGTTCACATCCCCAGGACTCGCATGGCAAGCTTGTCTTAGAATGACTCAGGTACAATTGGAACTTCTCACAGACATTGACATGCTCTTGTTTTTTGAGAAGGGTGTAAGAGGTGGTGTGAGTGCTATCACTAAACGATATGCAAAAGCGAACAATCCCAACGTCCCTAATTATAACAAAAATAATAAAACAAGCCATATCATGTATTGGGACGCTAACAACTTATATGGCTGGGCTATGTCCGAATACTTACCTGTTGGTGAGTTTCAATGGATTCAACCATCTGAAACAGATATAAACAGCATCCTTTCCCATCCAGATAATGCAGATTACGGCTATGTCCTGGAGGTGGACTTGCGTTACCCCCCTGAACTTCATCTACTCCACAACGAATACCCACTTGCTCCGGAAAACATTCACATCACTGAAGACATGTTATCTCCTTACACAAAATCTTTATTAAACAACAGACCCTACAAAGGAAGTTCGAAGCTCTCACCGAATTTAAAAGACAAAGAACACTACATCGTCCACTACAGAAACTTGAAACTCTATCTCCAACTTGGTCTCGAACTCGTTAACATTCACAGAATAATTAAATTCAGGCAAGCAGCTTGGCTAAAGCCCTACATAGAATTCAACACTGATAAGAGGAAACAAGCTACCAGTTCTTTCGAGAAAGACTTCTTCAAATTGTTGAACAATTCAGTTTTTGGTAAAACAATGGAGAATCTCCGCTTGAGACGGAATATTGAGTTGTGTAACAACGAGAAGAGGTCAAGAAAACTTGTCGCATCTCCAGCATTTAACAACTTCAAGATTTTCAATGAGGGACTGGTAGCCGTGGAACGAGTCAAAACCACTCTGACTATGAATCGTCCAATCTATGTAGGGTTCGCTATTCTAGATCTCGCAAAATTACATATGTACAAATTCCATTACAACATAATTAAGAAACACTATCAAGATCGTGCTCAACTGCTTTTCACTGACACTGACTCACTCACCTACCACATCCAAACAGATAATATACTACAAGATATGCAAGAACATCAAGACGAATTCGACTTCTCCGATTATCCTAAGAACCACCCCCTCTACTCTGAAAAAAATAAGAAAACAATAGGTAAATTTAAGGATGAGATGAATGGAAAAACTATTTTTGAATTTGTTGGCCTTAAAGCGAAAATGTACAGCATCCTATCAGAAGATGGAGAGAAAAAAAGAGCCAAAGGAGTACCTACATCTATCGTTCGAAAGAAAATAAAACACTCACAATATTCCGAATGCATACATCATCTGAAAACACTCTGTACAATAAACAAAAGAATCCAGCAAGATCACCATCAATTGTACACTATACAGCAACAGAAGCTAGCACTCAGCCCGTTTGACGACAAACGATTTATTCTAGATGATGGTATAACAAGTCTCGCTTATGGTCATCATCAAATTTAAAACAGGAAAATTAAATTAAATTTAAAAAAAAAACAGAAAAAAGAAAAAAAATGAAGAAAAGAAAATGAAGATCTGGATAAAAAAAGTGGGGCACCACATAAGGAGATGTGGCGGGAGGCGGAGGGACCCCATAAAAAAAATATATTTTCTTTTTAAACATACATTTCATTTTTAAATTCAGAGTTGAAAAGAAGACTATTTCTAAATAAAAGTCTAGTTTTATTAATTTAATTAAGAGTTTTTGTATTCGCATTCAGAAAATTAATTTTTCTGTCATGAAATTTTCTAGTTGGTTTACAGTTTTAAAGATTAAAATTTCGGTTACAGAACATGTTTTCAAGGTTGGCTCATAAAACTGCAAGAAGCAGATGTTGTTTTTAAATAGAAAGTATTTTACAATTCATGTCAACACCAGGTGTAGAAAACTTAAAGTAAAAAAAAAATTAGTTCGAATATGACGTCACAAGAAGCAGGTGTTGTTTTCAAAAACCGTGAGAAAGAATTTTTCGGTTTGTGTCAACACCAGGTGCACAAAATGTGAACTAAAATATTGGTTTGAATATGACGTCACAGAAGTTATGTGTGAGTTCGAATTTGTGCGTGGCAACATAACTCTGTTATATTTTGTTGTGGAAAGTCGCATCAATTTTTCTCTCGGAAAAAAATGAAACGATCTAATAATTCCTCTCAGAATGGTTGCGAGAAAAAATCGAAAAATGAATGTGATTTAGAAGATGTTTTTGATAATTTGGATGATGTGTTTCAAAGCATCGATTTTAATAAAGTAATTATGGACTTGTCTGATGAACCCCCCACCTCTCCGGCTGTAGCTGAGTCTTCATCTGATAAACCCACTTCTTCAACTGCATTCCGGACTTCATCTGTGCCAATCGCTGATGCTAATCCTACATTATATAGTGGAAATGAGAAAAGGTCTCAATCTATGGATATGAACGATGGTTATTCCAATCAGCGGATCTGTTTAAAAGAACTTGGAAATAGTATCTATTTAACCTGTGAACTGTTCAAAGGTTCTGTCATTATCCACATTCGAAAATTTCTTCGATCTTCTGAAACTCAACCACTAACTCCTACAAAAAATGGTGTTTCCATGAATTTAAAATCATGGTATCGTTTCGTTCAGAAAATATTTGACTTCAATTTAATTTATACAACATCATCTTTCATTGCAAACAACTCCATCCTCATATTATCTAAAGATGGTATAGCTGAAATCAGCAGCATTCAGAAAGGTTGTTGCATTCGGTTAGATGAATATCAACTCGACAATTTAAAACACCATCTAAGCTCCTTCAATGAAACAGTGCTTACATATCTGTATGAAAATCACTTACCAACTCTAATTGCTCATAAACTCTTACCTTCGGAAACATGTGCTGTAGAATTTACAGCTTTAGAACTACGCTTAGTAGCATTGATAGAAGTAGAACTGCAAAAAGTTTTTAAATCAGAGTATGAATGTCTTGGATGCGTCTACAATTCATCCGCACAACTTCGCCATGCTTGTATGACTTCCAGTGACTTAGAAAAATTTTTAAGTTTAGGTGAATTATCTCTCTGTACAATCGACTTTAAAGCTTTATCAGAACTTTTTGTCAAGGAAACACAGATTGTTTCACATTATTTCCTTCAAAATGTAAATTACAAAGTGTTAGCTGGTGTTCTGTTTAAAACACTTGATGATTTGTAAATTTTAGAAAAATAAACTGGTGTGTCTCAAAATGGTGTAATTAATGTGTTAAAATAATTTATACTTTTTCTTTCAGGAAAAAAGAAGTTTCTTTCAAAGATTAACTTTCACTTTCCAAACAAAAAAAAAATTGTAAAGTGAAAAAAATTTCAAATGAAAAAAAAAAATTCAAAATGTAAAAAAAAAAAAAATTCAAAGTGAAAAAAAAATTTCAAAGTGAAAAAAAAAAAAATTCAAAGTGAAAAAAAAAAATTTTCGAAATGAAAAAAAAAAAAAATTCAAAGTGAAAAAAAATTTCAAAGTAAAAAAAAAAAATCGAAATGAAAAAAAAAATTTCAAAGTGAAAAAAATATTTCAAATGAAAAAAAAAAGTTTTGTTTAAAAATATTAGATGAGGAAAAAATTTTTGTTTACGTATAAGAAAGTGGGTGTTTAAGAAAGAAAGATGACACATGATAAATTTAGTGAAAAAATATATTTATTTGTATAATTTCTGCCAACGTATTACAGGGGACTTAAGAGTCTTTTTAGCTTTAACAATCGATTTAACATTTTTTATAGGTGAATACACATTATCATCTATAGTTAAATATTTGTTCTTGAAGAAAAGCTTGGGAGTATTCATAGAACTCAACGCTTTTAAAAATTCTTCTCTACCAGATAAATGTTTATAAGATTTTCTCTGAGTGAGTATTAAACCAATCAAATCAGTTAGATTAGACTTAGGGATTAATTGGTTTTTATAAATAATCTCTCCTCGTTCATTCCAACGTAAAATATTTGGATACGTTTTCAAATATTGCAAGAGTTGTTCACCTTGTTTTTGAACACCTGTTGGGATCATTTTTAAAATGTTGTCTTCGGAATTTGCAGGATTTTGCATAGTTTCATCTTCAGCCGGTTTTGGAGGTTCATCCTTTTCTGTAACATCCATTTTGAATGGTGGGTTAAAATCTTCTAAATTCATTTTTCTTTTTAACAAGTCGTAGTATAATTGCAGTTTTTCAAAATCTTGTAATTTACTATTCAAAATTTTCTGCATTTCTTTATCAAACTCACTTAGTTGCTTTTGAGAAGGTGTATGTTTAGAAAAATCACTCTCAGGGACTAAAACAAACTTTTTGCTAAACTCCATTTATAAGCGCTGACAAAGCTGTAACAGCAGCTGGTATCAAAATATTTAAAAAACCTCCTTTTTGAATAATTAAACGTTTTTTCTGGTAAAGACTACCTTTTTTAGAGGCTAATTTTCTTAGAAGATATTTGTGTTTTCCAAGCTGCTTCTTCTGATAATGTGAAATTGGTATATTTCCTTTTAACACGTTTAAAGAACATTCACAGATTGTTTTAACCACTTTTGAAGGTAGCTTTTTCAGTAACTGCTTGCGCAATGCTTTTGGGCATGAGTGAATTAGCTGTAAATCCTTGACCTGTTTACGGGTCGGTGACATTTTATGGAATGATGAGTCTGTCGTTTTTCGCAATTATTTATATTTCAGAGTGTAATAATACTGATTTTGATTCGGTAAGATTTGTGTTCTTAACCGATGTTCTTCATCTGTTTCATTTTTCAAATCAATTAATAAGTAGGTAAAAGGTTTTCGGGTAGCATCTGCGTAAACTTCTTGGAAAAATTTATGATTTCGTGGGTATAATTGTCTTCCAAAACATGTGATTTGATTTAAATCACGTCTGTTTTTAAATAGGAAAAGATAGTCAGCATTCAATCGAAGATCTTTCGCTCCTTTATGAAAAAAATTTTGTGTGATAAAAAAAATACTTAAATTGTGGTGATGACTCCCCTTGGTAAATAAATTTGTAAGTCGACGATCACCGCCAACTTCACACATAAGATCATCTATAATGAACAGTGTATTGGTTCCTAAATATTCTTCATAATTAGTTGGGAAACCTTCAATGAAAGTAACGTCGGATATTTCATCATATAAATTTTGGTAGATGCCGTAAAACCAAACAATTTTATCAGGTGTAGGTTTTATCATATATGTTTTAAAGTAGATGAAATCTTTTATAAAAAAAAGATTTATCACTTTTCGAAGGTCCTGCTAAAACAGCTGTGAAGGGGTGTTGAAGGCTTGGGAAATCCATAACAAATAAAAACAGACACAAAAGATATGGTATTTTATAAGACTTTTTATTGATAAAAATTCACACACACATGAAATCGTTTGGCAACAAAATTATACACTCTTTGGTCATTACATAAGTTTTCAGATACAAACTGCGACAAAAACTTTTTCAGAGATTCACCTCTACATCTACAGAAGAGGAAAAAAATTGTATATTGACCACAAACAGCTGTAACATTTGTTTGTAATGTTAAAGGGTTAAAAATCACTTGAGAGAATTTTAAAGTAAAGTCTAAAATAGGTCCTTGATAAAAGTCTGGAGTATTTCCGTAAGAATCAAAGAATTCTACTCTTCTAGGTGAAGTTATGTAGAAAGCAAGCCAATGACTACCGGGTTGATCAGAAGAATCGACGTTGCATACGAAACAGCAGGGGTATTGCTTAATTGTGTTAGGGAGCATATCGCTGGGAAACACATCTAAAAAATATTTCTTAGTGTATTTGTTATGAGATAAAATGTCTTTAATCTGTTGAGAGTTCATCTTTGTCTAGTTTGGAAAGTCACACAACACATGCCTTGATTTAGAAATTTCAATAATGTTTTCAAATTCTGCATAGATCAGAACGGAAATAGTTGATGAAAGTGCTGAAGAAAACTTAATTTCAACTCTTAAATTTCCTTGATGTTGTAAATTCAAGTGTGGACCATCACATAAATCCGGACTTAAATCGAATGCATATAGAGTGTGTCCTTTAGCATAATCTTCTCGAGATAGATAATTTCCATTATCTCGGTTAAAGCCGGGAAACAATCGATGGTAGGCTGCAATATAATTTCCTTCGTTAAAATTTAATTCTAATGGTTTAGATGGTATTGGTTGTCCGTCAATGTAAATACTTAAAAAGTTGACGTTGTAGTGGTTAAAGAAAAACGGATTAAGGTCATACTGTCCGTTAATGGCTGAATTTTCTAATAATCCTATAATTACAC
Source organism: Maratus speculifer (assembly GCA_964019185.1). Lineage (NCBI taxonomy): Eukaryota > Metazoa > Arthropoda > Arachnida > Araneae > Salticidae > Maratus > Maratus speculifer. The sequence continues at coordinate 247,181,240 of OZ025293.1, read as the reverse complement.
GTTTAGGCATAGATCCTAAGAATACGTTATCTTGCATAAAAGACCAGCTTCCACTCGATATTGAGTATGTTTTACACAAAACTCTATCGATAGGATATTTAGCATTACTTTTCTCTAACGCTTTAGCGTGTCCGATAGAAACACCTGGACTAACTTTCACCTTTCGAATAAACAAAGAGGCGTGTTGTAACACCACTTTATATTCAGGTGTCTTATCTCCGACTTTATCAGCCATCAAACAAAAATTGGGTTTGCTACGTGTCATTTTAATTTTCAAATCTACCATATTCAATAAAAGTCTATTTTGTTGAAAAATATCACAATGTAGTGGGCCTATCATATCCAAAACTTTACTTTTTGAAGTTAATTCATATCTTTTATGAAGTCCTGGGTTATCGGTAAGTGTAGGATTGACTGTATCCAAACATTCATCTTTGAAAAAACATTCGCAAGAAAGTAAACTTTTCTTAGCATCTTCTCCATAATTCAGTAAAGTCTCGATGTAAGCACGATAGGGGTAAGTATTACTAGAAGAGGAAATCACTCGTTCGTTCAAACTCACATCTACTTGAGAAAACAATGCTTGTAAAAATAAATTAACAGGTGCTACAGGTGTCTTGTCGGGTAAGGGGGTTCCGTCAGCGTTAGTTAGTTTTACTTTCACGTAAAGGTAAGATGCTGATAAATCAATATAATCTTCACTATTGCCAGTAATGTTAAACTCAACTGGTCCACTCTCAGATATAGTAGCCAGTGGATGATATTCTACAAAGTGACCTTTTTCTATAGCTGTTTGCGTAGGTGGAATCATAAACAAGTCTAGTTCAGATTTGACGCAAACGGGAGAATCTTTATGAATAAGACCAGACATCTTTAAGCAAAAATATCGTGTGCTTTCACTTTCTTGGCTTTAGGGCGACTGAGAGAACTTTGAGGTCTCTTTCGTTTTTTATTCCTTTGACCTGATCCAATCATAGATTTCACTTTAATTGCTGCTTTGTCTGTCAGATTTTTCCCGGCTTCCTTAAATCGTCGTTTAGCCGCTGTTTTAATATTATCACCTTGAGAAATATCATTTAGCACATCTACACCGGTATGAAATAACTGCTTTCCAACTGCTTTAGCACCCGATTTAAATAAAGGCACAGCTGCACGGAAAAGGGAACGAAAAAGTCCTCCGAAACCATAACCTTTCTGAAAAGTATTTCCCTGATAATAGTTCAACCCGCTACCTGTTTGATGTGTATAATAATCTTCAAAAGATTGATTACAGCATTGGTAAGGAACAAGCATTATGAAAGATATTTCTGACGAAAATGTAGTTTCACAATCAACTTCCCGCGATCAAATGACACTAAACGTCCTGTGTGTGTTCTTATAACAGTTTCAATCGTTTGAAAATTTTTCCGAGTCACTGGTATGTAATGAGGTCTGTCAAACACTTCATGAATCATATCTCCGTCCTCCCCTTTAACAGGAATCACTCGCAATAAGGGTGCCACTGTATCTCCAACAATCTGAGTTTCTACAATATCACTATACAAGTAGAGCAATTTAAAATCTGCATGTGGGTCAGCTATAAAGGGACTTTCAAAAGATAATGAGGGAGTCGAAACATTTGAGATTACTTCACCTGGTAAGAATCCTAAACATTCGGCTAAACCGGATAAAAATTTCAATTGTGCATATTTCTTCAAAGAAACTTTCACTTTTTTAGTGTGTTTGTTGTAGCTAACTGAAATTCTATCACCAAATTTTTGATAATTTATCACTTTAATGATGTCGTTAGGAGATTCATAATATCCTGATGGGATTCGAATTTTTTTCGTGTCACTATCATCCTGTTCATATTCATTACCGTTTCTAGGTCTTCCATCTGGTAATTCTAAACTGTTGCCTAACACATATTCATACTCGTTGCCATATTCAGTAATATTACGCCATGTATGAGGATAAATCAATTCAGTTAAACCGACTTCCCATTCACCTTTTAAATCTAAAGGCATAGGTAATCTTGTAAAATAATGTGAAATTTTGTTTTCTGGAAAATAGTTCATTGAACTGTCAGAAGGTAGCGTCACGTAGAATGACATGATTGTGAATGATCAATCGTTGTAAAAAATGGGTGTTTTATAGAGAAAATAAATCTGAAGAAGGTATCCACTGATTAAATTTAGAAGGATAACCTTTAAACTTAACTTGATATTCAAGTTGCCCTTTTCTTTTACGTTTTTTCAGAATCTTTTCAACGTCAAAGTGGTTTTTCGGTTGTACTTTTTGTAATTCTTCTGCATAAAAAGTTCCTTCAATAGGTTCGTCTAATAAATCTTTGATTTTGTAAACTGGAGGAATTCTCGTGACACATTCTGTTACTAAAAATAGTTCTTCCGTCCAATTTGTTTCATATCCTTTTTCGAAAGTCATTTTATGTTTAGAAACACGTACTAAGTCCCCTGAATTAAAAATACAAGGTTTCCTTTTCAGTTTTGACATATTACCGTAAATAGAAAACCACACTTCACTTTCATTATCCTTATTCACTTCACTTGGGGGTCTCTTAATGGTGCTATGGTAGGTGTGATTATAACTATCTAAAAATTGATTCAATACATCAATATATCGATAAGTGTGATGCGTTGTAAAATATTTCCACATTTTAGTTTTCAGAGTGCGGTTAAATCTTTCCACTACACAAGCTTTCGTATTGTTAAAAGTCCTAAAAAATCGAACACCTTGTTGCTTCAGAAACTTCTGTAAACGAGAATTTAAAAATTCTTTACCGGCGTCAGTATTCAAGTACTTTGGTTTACTTGTTCGAAAAATGGATTCAAACACCGCTACTATATCTTCAGCACGTTTCGATTTCAAAGGGTAAGCCCATGCATACTTAGATAAAATATCAATGCATGTTAAAATGTAACGAAATCCGTCATTAAATTTCTGTAAAGAAGTTAAATCTACCAAATCCGCTTGCCACTGCTGATCTATAGAATACACAATCACTCGATTTGTTTGAAATTTTCTGCGTACAGGTTTATGAAGAGTGTAAGCATCAACCCCTTCTAACCAAGATTTAATTTTTTTCTTAGATACCTTACCGTGAAGTGCTCGATGAAGAGCGTCCACTCCTCCAAAACTAGCAATTTGACTTGGATCCTGATAACTTTTCTCCATAATATGATATTAATGGGGAAAATGCTCTGTATCGTTAAAATTTAATATAAAATCTACTGCTAGTCTATCAACTTTAGTAAAAATATAAACAAGTGAAAAAACGGCAGACATCAATATGTAAACACATAAAGCACTAATCACTTCGATGTTTAACATCCTTTTAAAAATAATATCGAAAAACATAGATTTATATAGCTTTAGAAATGATTGTTTACAAGGTAATGACCGTTTCAGGGAGGGAATGGTCATTTAGGAGAGGAAATGTCAGTTAAAGAGAGGTATTGACCGAGTTGAGATGTGATTGATAATATTTTTAATTAGGGAAGGTTGTTCACCTATCCTGTTATAATAGAATGTTCCTTTTTTCCACTAGGGGGCGTTCGTGGAGGGGGATGCATAGTAGGGGGCAGGAGGGTGGCGGTGGCACGGTGGGCGCAGGGACAGCCGCAGGAGGGACAGCCGCAGGGACAGCCGGAGGCACCGCAGGAGGCACAGCCGGAGGCACGGTGCCTCCGTGCCTCCGCATGAGCTTAAACTGTCGTTTCCCTACTACTTTTACCGACTAAAATGCATTAATTTGCATTAAATGAATTCTGTGTAGCGATCATGTGTATAAACGGAAAGGCTGGGAGAGTTCTCATTCTTCTCGGACAAACTGCTTTGCCATGGCTTTCACCTTACGGGATCATGCTTTGCTAGCCCCTCCCCCCCCCTCAAAAAAAAACCCACTAAGGGCAATTTAGGCGCATCAAAAGTGTATTAGTATAAATGTTGAATGATTAAATGCCAAAAAATACAGTACAGATCAGTTTTGTACTGCTGAAATACTGCCTAAGCGCTGTTGGTACCCTGCACATTTTTCATCTCTTGTTCGATAATAGCAGTTACAACTTCGTCATCTTTTGTTGACTAGTCTCTTTGTGTCCTTGGCCTTGTTGCCGCGCAGTTTTAAATCGATGAATCATTTTTTGTAAATATGTTATGCTCATCGGTCCTTTTTACAAATTCTTTAATCATCGAAATTCAGGAAGAGCAGCATTGCAATTCTCGTTCTGCTGATAACACATCTTGACTAGCAAAGCATGGTCCCGTATGGTGAGAGTTGATAATGATGAGAACTCTCCCATCCTTTCTTTTTGTACTCATGGTCGCTACACAGAACTGATTTCATGCAAATTAATGCATTTTAGTCAGTAAACAGCTCTAAAATTTCCCCTAGTGGCGATTTTTTAATTTTTAATTTAATTTATTTATTTTTAAGAATTCGAAATCCCATGGTCTACTATGCATGCTCATGAAATTTGGTTATATTTCGTCCAATACTTTAATCGCTAGAGGGCTCTGAACACCTCACGTTAATTACTAACCACCTGTATATGAGGCGTTGAGAACCAAATTGCGCCAACCCACATTTTTTGTGAAATATGAATTTAAAGTGTCAAAGCTTTGTATGAATGTCATCTATAGACTTTATAATGAATTTTGATATTTTAGACTGCTCAAGTGATAAAGCCAGATGATAAAACGTAACTTGGACATCAAGTTTCTAGTGCAAAAATGGATGAAGTGACGTGACTTGGGCTTTTCTGGTACTGTCAACTTCATCCTTATATGCTTGCAGAGGCCGCTTGGTTTCCTCTGGTACTGGCAGAACAAGCCTCAGAGAGTTGAATAAAATGTATACATATTTTGGAAGAAATTTTCTCGAAATCACAGTTAACGAGGTTGGTTCACTTTGTTGTCAACGCCTCATATGTATCTGTATAGGAATTGTGTTTAAATTACAAGCAGCTAATTTGAGAGGTATCTTAAAACAAAGTCTAAAAAAGAAAATAGAACCAAATTTTATTTTAGTAATTATGCTTATAAGATTTCATAGACTTTTTATATTTTTATAAGACCACATATTAAATTTCATTTTTGTTTTAAAAAAATCTTTAGTTGTTCTTAAAAGGTGATCAGCACTTTAACTTTTCAATATTGAAGTTAACTTTTTGGCAGTATAACCATCCTTTTAATCGTTCATATTTTCGTTAAATTTAAATTACAAAACTCGCATAATGTGTTGATCAATACAAGATTATATTAAACGTGGCATTTTTCTTTTTTTTTTTAAGAAATCTGTGGATGACGAAAATTTTGCAATAACATATTATCTCTCAGCAACCCCGTAAATTTAAATTTAGCAGTTATTTTATGAGATACAGATAAACTGTAAAAATGGAATTTTTTTCACAGGTAAAGATTATAAAGAACATAATTGGAGACAGTATCTACGTACGCAAGTAATCATGATCATATTTAATGACAAGTAATCATTCAACTTTGTATATTTTAAATGTTGAAAATCATTATAACATCTATCACAAATCATCTATTAAATTGTGATATTAATAAAAAAAAACTAAAAAGATTATATTCATTTATGAAAAGTAAAATATATATATACTGCTATTTTAATAGCAGTTAATTAAAATCTTTAAAAAATATATTGGTTTTATTTCATTTATTTTTGATCAATTCGGTAAGTAAACAAAGGTGAACAAAAAGAATTTTAGGTAAACAAAAAGCTTTAAATTATATAAATAATTTTCCTATAATTATTGTTGTTCTTAGACATATACATGCCCCATGTATCAAATATCACTGTTGCAGATAGTTAATTATATTTTATTATGAATATATTTTACTGTAGTATTTATCAAAATTATAATCCGTTTATCAAACAAAAAAATCCTGATTCCTAATCGAAAATTATTACCATTCTGAAATCTTAATTTTTAAATTGAAGATTCTCAAAATTAGGATCTTATTAAAACAAACCTTTTTCTGTTATTTGAATATCTTAATTATTATTCAAAATTGGACTTAATTAAACTAAGTATAATTTTAAAATTCCAAATCCTGTCTCCCGAATGCCTAAAAGTTTAATTTGTGTCTACTTCTCTACAAATTTTGAGGCTGTTTATTTATGAAAACTGAAACAATCGGTGCTGCAATTCTTTCATTAGGATAGTTTTCAGAACTCTGTCATGGGGATTATTTGCTTTAGTATTAATTATTTTTCATTATGTTTCATTTCTTTTTAGATTTGTTGCTAAATCAGAAAACCGCTATTACGCAGATTAAATACAAATTTGAATCATGTAAGTAACTATTAATAATTCAAATTAACAATGAAATAAAGCAGATGCATTTAAATGAAGCTGTAATATTTTGGTTAACATTTTTGTGACTCATTTTATGTCGGATAAATCTATTATTGTATTTGACACTAAAATATATGATTTCTTATGAAGTCTTTCTCATATATATTGAATGCTTGAGCAGCTTGTTGTTTTAAAATTCTTGTTTATTATTGTTTTTGCTATTGTGCGATTTACAACGTTAACGTTATTTATTGAGAAAAGTAAAATAATCATTAACCAATTTCTTTCGAAAATTACTTTTTTTTTAAAATTTAATTGAAATTGCTACTTTTTGTGAAAAACAACAGTCGCACATTCTAATAAGTCATTAAATAATGCTTTAAATAATCTAAATATTCATATTTAAAACTTTCATAAGAAAGAAGAAATCTGTATTTTTAATAAAATCGCCCATTTGGTAACATTGCTTCATAAAAAATACTGCCATTCGTATAATATGAGATAACAGAAAAGTAATTGTAAACATGCAGCAGAATAAACAATATGAAGGGTACTTCTTTGAACATCAGTCGGATTTACAAACGAATAATCATTTTCCAAAAAGTAATACTCGGAAGCTTGGAGAAAATCTCAAAGAAATTGAAGAAATTGACCTCTTACTTCATTGAGTTTTATCTGCTAATGGTTAGTAATTGATAGCTTCAGATATAACAAATCTTCACTGAAAAGAATATAGCTACAAAAAAGAATGTAGCTACTCTCCCAAAATATTTTTGGTTTTACTCGTAAAGGAGCTCTAAGGAACTTAATAAAAAATGAAAAAAATGGATATTCATTCTAGAACTCAATGGGACCTAAGTTTTTCAAAGAACTGAAAGTATAGTCAGCCCTTCAATCGAGCTTGAAATGTTACTTCAGATTATAGATCTATTCTGCGTCTAAAATACGGACTTTTTGCGGTGGAAAACCAGCAAAAGGCTTTTTTCTCTTTTTCATATGTGTTAAAAAACTCACAAGATATTTTTCTGCCTCTTGCCTTATGTTATGGCGTTTTCATAAAAAGAATTTTACAGGTTTTCTTCACTTAATAAGATAAGAAAATATTTTTTACAAGTATCATCTCTTTTGCAGATATTCCAACAGACATTAATTAATAAGCAAAAAAATAAATATGATATTTTTATACTTTAAACACCGACTTTCCAAACTATTTTGTATAATTTTGAATGTCTTTTTGGTTTAAATTTAAAGGTGAAAAACTCTCTATAGTATCAATTCGTGATAGGATTTTAAAATCGTCCACATCATTTCAATGTTCTTTGTTTTAAAATATCGATAGAAATCAAACAAAGTCGAAGTCTATGCATTTACGGTTTTCAAAGAAAAGTATTCTTATTCGATTTTTTTTTAAAAAGTATGAAAAGCATGATTTTAATATTTCTACCTTTAAGATAAACGACGTAATTAATAAAAAAGGAAAGAAGCGTGAAGGTTTACTTGGTTATTGGGCAAAAAAATAAAAAATGTATTCTCAACAAAGGAGAAAAAGACTTAAAATATTGATTTAGAGAAAACAAGGAAATTTTTGCTAATTGTTTTATGGTTATTGCTGACATCTCTTATAAAATAAAACTTAAAATAAGGAAAGGGGGGAAAGTCAAAATTAAATCAGATAACTGTGAAAAATATGTTTTAACTCCTGTTTTCAAAGAAGATTTTCCATCACTTAACCCAAACAATCTTTATTATGTTAAGAACCATCAAGATAAGGTTGTCAACTATATTTCTAAATCTACAACATTTTGCAAAATAATTTACAAAACATAGAATTATAACAAATAGTCTTAATTAAGTTATTCGGATGGCGTTGCATCATTTTTATGCTTTGAAACTTCTTCGTAGAAACATAATACACCTCTGTAATACTTTCATTATATAGCTTTGAACTTCATTGTGAAGATTAGTTTTATACAAGATGTACGAATTCAGTTTAAGCGTTATATAATTAAATTTTGCCTGTTAAGAAGATTTTAGAGAAGCTCCTATAACTCCAAACAAACAAACAACACCAAAAAAATCTAAACAAATTTAAATTATTCACTCCGCATTAATAGAAAAGAAAAGAAATTAAAATTAATGGAAATGTAATTGAAAAACTACAATAAATAGGCTTGCAGCTGCAAAAATAAAAAACATATATAACCATGTGCGTATTTATTGGACTTTCCATTTTACCAAATCATGCATCACTTTCTTAAAATTGTGTTTTCTATTGCAAAAAGAAATCATGAAGGGAATTTTTAAAAAGTCGCAAATGGTGATAGATAATAAATCAGATAATAAATTATCATACAATAAATAAATAATCAGTTTTCAGAAATGCCGTTTTTCAAAATAATATTTAATAATAATGTGACTTACTATATTTATTCTTAACTGATGCATTCTCAAAAAAAATTTGCCATTTTTGTTCAAACACAAAAAAGAGTCTAGCCGGATAAGCATGGCTAAATTCCCCCCCCCCCCCGGCCGATGTTTTACATATCATGTTTGGTAATAAGGCTTGCCATGAGAATGCAGTATAAACTGTTTTTCGTCCCTGACCTTGATCTGCCCTTGAGATAATCGTAGAAAGATGTACTGGCATTGCTATTATTCAAATACTTTTTTCTTAAAAAGAACAAAAGTTAAAATAAGATGAAACCAACGTCATTTATTGAATATTATGTTAGTTCTCATTATGTATTTTTTTCACATTTTTACACAAATTTTGACATACAAAAAAAAGTAGTTTCACAAAAAAATACTAATGTAGTAATTTTATAATTACACCAATAAAACAAAAATTACAGAATAATGCTCAAAATATGTACTTTTAACAAAAGAAAAAAATCGTTAAAATCAAACATGCGTTTTTTGAGTTTTAATAGAAACAAGTAGGAAATTGCACGTGAACGTAGCAAATGAGGTGCGTTCGTACGATAACGAAGTTTTAAAAATATTAAAATCTTGCTGATATAGAGCGTATTTCGGATACAGTATAGTAGTCGAAATCTTTTTTTTTGTTTTTGTGTGTTCCTGTAAGTATACAGAAAGTAATTTTTATTACACCTCAGAAACGTATATCTTATTCATAAAATGTGAAATAATTGAGTATAATTAAAACACGCCCCAAACAATGTTTCCCCATGTAGCATTATGTAGTGGAATAATATGTGTGGCCCTGTAATTTAATAATAAAAATTCTTTGCATCACAGATTGTACAGAATGCATATTTTAGTATATACTTCATAGATTCATGCCAATTCTATTATGTTCGAATGAGTGTAACATCATAAAAATGTATTTGAAACTTTTTTCCCATTGACCGTAATGTAATGGAATACCTTTGATTGTCCCTGTAAATGATCTATGCATCCGACTTTCATAACATTTGAAATGACTCGATAAAATTACGTAATAATTATATGTTTTAAATTTCAAACGATTAAAATGCATTTGAAATTTTTTTCCCAATTGACCGTAATGTAACGGAATCCTTTTGATCCTTTTGTCCCTGTAATTGATCTATGCATCCGATTTTCATAACATTTGAAATGACTCGACAAAATTACGCAATAATTATATGTTTTAAATTTCAAACGATTAAAATATATTTGAAACTTTTTTCCCCATTGACCGTAATGTAACGGAATTCTTTTGATTCTCCTTGTAATTGATCTATCCATCCGATTTTCATAAAATTTGAAATGACTCGATAAAATTATGTTATAATTATGTATTTTAAATTTCAAACGATTCGGTTGGGTAGTTTTTGCGTTGTTATATGCGGACGGACAGACGGACAGACAGACAGACAGACGGACAGACGAACGGACTGAGCGACAACAATAGGTGCTACGTATTTACATAATTACGAACGCACCTAAAAACGCTGGCAACTAGCCAAAATATTCGTAATCTTCCTTGTTTGTATTTGCGAAAATACGCTGCTAGCAATGCATTAGTTAATTTGAAACAGTTACATTCGGGACAGGGTGCATAGTATATTAAAATAAGTAAACGTTTTCATACATACCACTTCTCTATTGGCTTGATTCATGTATGAAAAAATTATGTTCTTTTGACGTACTGGGCAAACTTTGCACGTAATAATATAAAGAGCTGACAAACAAAATGGTAATATTCACCTACCATGGGTATCATGATTTTCACTTGGAAGTAAGCTACGGGGATGTACAATATACATTTATAATATATCTCTTTAGAGGGAGGTGGTCTGGTATTTGATATCGAAAGATATCTGTAGGGAGAGGGTTGTCTGGCACTTGATGCCGAAAGACAACTGTAGGGGAAGGGAGGTTGTCTTTTGCTATCATCATTTTTTATCAAACCAATTTCTTTTTTTTTTTTTTTTGTAAATATTTTCATTGCAACTGTTATCTTAATTTTTTTTAATTTGTTTTCTTATTTTTATGGTGTGGTGTTATTTATGACGGCCGATTATCTGCACGAGATATATAGGTCACAAGATATATAGGGGAGTACCCTCCGTGGGGGGGGGGTCTTTCCAAGGGAACCTAATCCGTATTTACGCAAGACTACTAAAAGTTCGAAAAAAAATCTTGGAAAACTCCAAAGGGTTAGGCCAACAGGAGCGATTGAGAAACAAGAATCCCTTCCCGTCTACCAGCTTCGAGAACGCATTTTTTCAGCCACTGGTATATCTTTTTAAAAATACACTTATATCTTTATAAAAATACAAATTTCTTATTAAAACAATTAAACGGTTATAAAATTATTTCACGCAAAATATGGAATAACCCAACGTTATCCATTAATATTCTCTTGCTAATGTGTATATAATTCGTTATCAGACAAAACTGATACTAGTAACTGATGATAGCAAAAGAAATGATACTTATTTCTTTTACTAATAAAAAATTGGTAAGAATGTTGTCCACCATTTTTTATTACAAGATATTCTGTTCAGGTCCGGGCAAGAAGACAATATTCAATGCATATTCAATGCATTTTGTAACAAAGTCCATTGGAAAGTACAACATACTTTTAAATAATAAGCATTTCTTTAAAATGTTTTTTGCTGTAATTTTTTTTTAAATATATAATAGTAATATTTTATGAATTTCTTCTCTTCATTTAAATCAGTAAAGCATGCAAATAAAACATGAACAGCCATATCTCTGTATATCATTTCAAACGCATAAAATGTTAAAAAAGGGGAAAATAATTGTAAAAATAAAAAGAATTTTTAGCCACTGATAACGATATTATTAGGTGAGGGGGGGTAAAGTTGGTTAATTGGTTGTATTGGGTTTTACGGCGCAAGGTCCTCTTTGGGACATGCTGCGCCAAGAAGCGGGTAAAGAATTGATTATGTCTGATTTTGTAAGGTTGGGAGGTGACACAAAATCACCAAAATGTTGAGAAATTTATATATTTATGGCCCCTATTAAACTTCACCTACACAATCGACTAGTCCCTCGACCTGTTATTATAACGGGTGGAATATGCGCAATATGCCAAAATATCAGAAGAGTTACAAATACGAATACTATAGAGTAGTGTGTAATGAAACATTCTGTTAACTTGGCGTACTTCGCATCTTGCTTGATTAGAAATATTGAGAATTGACCAAATACATTGATAGCAGCTTATTTCTGCAAATGCAAATAAGAAAAGTTAGGAACATTTTAAGCCCTTACTAGCATTTTTTTTATTATAACTCAAACAGCAAATCTTCAATTTTAACGATTTTTTTTTTGATAAAATACATAACTTGAACATTAATCTGTAGCTTTTTGGATGGTGTAAGTATAAAATTACTACATTAATAATTTTTAAAATGCTTTTTTTTATTTTCATATGTCAAAAACATGTGTAAAATTGTGAAAATGAATATAATGTGAACAAAAATATTTTCAATAATTGGCGTTGGTTTCTTTTTTTTAACTTTTGTACTTCTTAAAAAGATGTACAGCGGTGGCCAAAATTGTGGACACAATTAGGTAGCTTTCATTCCAAAAAGTAAAAAACTACCTTTTGCAGCCGTTCGGAGGACAGCACTTTGGGAAATTTTGCTATATTTTCGTTTTAAGTGACCAATAGATCCAAAACCACCTTCCGTTGAAATGTTGACTTACATATACATACTATATATATATCCATATATATATCCATATATACACTCATTGCCATAAAAATTTGCGCACCAAGAAAAAGAAGTCCAAATGAAACGAAATTTTACATGCGTAAATACTACTCTGATATAAGTAAGTGATTAGAAAACCAAAGAAAAAGGTTCATTTATTCCAGGAAAAAGTACAAATGAACGGAAATTTTAGTACTCTGTTGGACCCCCTCTAGTGGGAATGCACGATGCGATACGAGCAGGCATTGCGAAATACAATTTCCGTCTGATGTCCTGAGACATCTCGTTCCACAGTTGCTGTAAACGTGCATCAAGTTCAACTTAACTAGTAGGGCGTCCAACTTGCCGTCCCATATGATCCCAGATATGCTCGATTGGTGACAAATCTGGTGATCGAGCAGGCCAGGGAAGGGTGATAATGTGGTGGAGGCAGGCTTGTGACATCCTTGCTGTGTGTGCCCGAGCATTGCCTTACTGAAAAATGGCTCCTGGGAGCCCTGCCATTAGTGGCAACACTTGTGGCTGAAGGATGTCCTGGTCATACTGCTGAGCTGTCATTGTACCACGGATCAATATTAGGGGTGACTGTGTATCGTAAGCAATAGCACCCCATACCATCACTCCAGCATTGGGAGCGGTGTGACGCTGTAAAGCGAAGGCAGGATTGAGGCGTTCACCATGGGTCCTCCACACACGAAAACGATTGTGATCGTTGCTCAAATTAAATTTAGACTCGCCGCTGAAGACGACCTGGTTCCATTTCGTTGCAGTCCAATCCCGTTGTGCACGATACCACTCCAAATGGAGGCGTCACTGGGTGGGTGTCATTGGTAGCGCACTTAATGGGCGCCGCGATACCAGATGTGCTTCAGCCAGGCGTCTTGCGATGGTTCGGGAAGACACAGGGGTCTGTAGTGAAGGTGTTACCTGTGTCTGGATAACGGCCAATTAGGCAGTTGACTCTACGCGTGTGTTTCGTATGATGTGACGGTCTTCTAGACGACCGGTCTGTCGAGGGCGTCCCCAGCCTGGTCGCCGTGTAAATGACATCTCTTCAGTCCACTGGTCCCAACACCTCCTCACAGTAAAATCAGAACGGCCTACTTGACAAGCTACTCGCCGAGCTGACCACCCAGCTTTCATCATCCCGATAATTCTTACCCTCTCCAGCTCTGACAGCTGCTGATATTGTCTTCGATGACTGCGTAACGACATGTCTACCTCAGCGTTTCCTTTTAAAAAGAAAAGGTACACTCAGACAAGTTCATCTTACCAGTTTTATACTCCAAGGAGGACGAAGTTCAACGCCCTCTAGTGGCATTACGTAATGCGCAATCACACTGCATTTATAATCATTTGCATATCTGCCTGATATGTACTTTCATGCCAAGTTTCGTTACGATCCCACAATTATTTCTTGGTGCGCAAATTTTTATGGCAATGAGTGTATATAGATATAGATATCTGAATTTTTTCGTGCTGTAACTCTCGAATTTATGAACCGATTTGGATGGAATTCTTTATGTGCATAGTTGAAATACTAATGTCTCGAACGAGTTCGTTGGCCAGCTCCAACCACCATCTTGTTTCAAAATGGAGGCCATTTGAATTTGTGGATACTTATGGAAATTTTTATGTTTTCTAACTTTTTCTTTAAAAAGACCTATGTTGTTAACTTACATTGTGTGACTATTTAAAATGTATTTTGATGTTTCTAACATTCTGTTTAAAATGATATATAAGAGTTTGCATTTTGTGAAACGGAACTTTTTCTATAAGTATACAAAGTTAAAAAACATAAAAATTTCAAAAGAATAAAATTTCCGCCATTTTGAAACAAGATGGTGGATGAAGCTGGCCAACAAACTCGGTCGAGACATTAGTACTCCTATTATACACATAAAAAATTTCATCCAAATTGGTTCATAAATTCGAGAGTTACATGATGACAAATTTCAGGTATATATATATATATATATCTATATATATATGAATGTATCTATATATATAGTATATATGCATGTAAGTCAACATTTCAATGGAGGGTGGTTTTGAGATCTAGGGATCATGATCGACGAAAATATAGCAAAATTTACCGATGGGCTTTCCACAGACGGCTGCAATAGGTAGCTTTTTTTTACTTTTTGTAATGAAAGCTATCTAAAAATGTCCACAATTTTGATCACCACTGTAAAAATAGCATTGCCGGCGCATACTTCCCTGATCATCACAAGACCAGTCCGATGTCAAGGGCTAAAACACTCTATACTGTATCCTCATAGTGAGCGTTATTACCACACATATTGTTTCAAACATCGGCCATGGGGAGAACTTCGCTATGCTTATCAGCTACGTCTTTTTCCATTTTCATTCGCCCTTTCCTCTATGAAACACAGAAAATTCGTCAATCTAAAGCAAACATTACCTGAAATCTTCCAATCTAAAATTGTAGTTCCTTCAAATCACAGGGATGTCGCGGCAATTGCAACGCGTTTTACTGTTCATAAGGTATTTACTCGTGTATAAGGCGCACTTTTTTCCAAAAAATTAGGGCAAAACTCCTAGATGCGCCTTATACACGGAATAATTTTTCCCTGTTGGATGCAGTCGAACGATATACATATGAAACAAGAAATTATTCAAAAAATATATTAAAACTCGGAAAATGTTACTTAATTGAAGTATTACTCCATATTTATTTCATTTCTTGCAGTTTTTTATACAACAGAGCTAATGACATTATCTAAACGCTAATTAGCAATTCTCTTTACCGTCACTCATTCTTATTTCCCATCATTCTCTTACAAGCCGAAGTCTAAAATGAATTTTCGGCTTTTTTTCTGGTCTGGGTAATGTTTATTTCGACTTTTTTTTTTTTAACTGAAATTCATTTGGTCATTCTTTATTAGCGTATCAAATTTATGGTGCGCGTTATATACGAGATTTTAAGAAATCGCCATTTTTACTTGTAAAGTGGGGGTGTGCCTTACACTGTAAAAAAAAATTGGGGAAGTTACAAAAAATTTTGTAGTAGAATTGTATTCCAAGAACTTTTTATGTAACGGCAACAATAAAAATTCATGTAACAGATACAGATTTGCACTTTGAATCAAACAAATTTTAAGGTTACTAAGAATTTTTTTGGGAAATCGTATTCCAAGAACTTTTTAAGTGACGATAACTAGCATTATAGATAAAATTTTAGTAAAGTTACCAAAATTTTAGTAAATTCTTTTGTAAAGTTACAGGTGGTTTTAGTTTTGCTTACAAGTTTTGTAGATTGACATCATTTTCTTGTACAGTGTACACATAAAATTTTAGTAAGCATAAGAGATTTCGGTTAATTTAGATTACTAAGGTTACAGATTTTTTTTACAGTGTATACACGCGTGCGCCCTATACACAAGTAAATACAGTAATATTTATGTTTTTCCTTTTCTTCATATAAAACACTAAGAACTTTCGGATCTGCAGTCACAGCAAAAAAAAATCTTGACACTTGCGTCTTTAGACGTTTTGTTAAATATCTAAAAATATACATGAGGAATAATTCCAGATGTATAAACAAAATAGTACTAGTCATATATATTCGCGAAGATTTTTTTTTCCTGAAATCCCATAGGAGACTGTCAACAAATTGAAAAAGAACGAAGATCTTTTGGGTAACCCTGTCAAAACTAATGTAGCAAAATTGTTCAAACTGCAAATTATGATTAAATGGCTTATAACAGTAAACTGTGTTCATTTTTACGAATATAGCATATACACTCGTAGAGAAATTAAGGTTTTTATAAAAACGGTCCCAAATTTCGCCAAGTTTTTTGCTTATAATTTGCAGAATTCTTAATGGAAAACAATATTCTGTGTAAAAATATGATCAACAGCATTGGACATAAAACTCTGCACTCAAATTTTAAAAATATTTGCTGGAAACATAAGCATCCAGCAATCTTCCGTGATTTATAGATACATATATATAAATGGTATATTATACATATTGTATCCTTTGATGTTTTTGTATAGTGGTTGTAAATACTAGTGTATGTTTAACGCTATTCATGTCAGGAGCAAGGCAGACCCCTATCTCAGATGGTATCTAGAAGGCACCAGTTGGGCTCTCGCGTAACAATCGCTTGACATTTACGTCAAGAATGGTTTATTGGTAGATTTAAAAGCCAATTAAGCGAGACCCCACACGTTTCTCTAGTTGAGGCTACCGGTCATTTTTCCGGCTGGGAGTGCGTGGCAGACAAGAGGGGCCAGCCCCCCACGCTCGAAGAAGGAGCCAACGAATCTTTTTTCAGGAACAGGCCGGGCGAGAGACTGAATGGTCATTTTTTTCGGGCAGATTGATTAGCCACGCCCGCCATAAAAAAAAAGAAAAAAAGAATATAGACTTTTTTTTTCCTCAAAAAAGTTGAGATGAAAAGTTCGCTCCGAGAGGCGAAGATGTGTTAGAAGAAAAACGTGATTAATTCCAAGGAAGACCTACCAACATCGCTGTGATCCGAAAATGATGTCCGTCAGTAATGATGTGTGATAGCCTGTGATCCGAAAATGATGTCCGCCAGTAATGATGTGTGATAGCCTGTGATCCGAAAATGATGTCCGCCAGTAACGATGTGTGATAGCCTGTGATCCGAAAATGATGTCCGCCAGTAATGATGTGTGATAGCCGAGGATCCGAATGTGATGTCCGCCAGTATTGATGTGTGACCGCCTGTGATGTTTTCGAATGCGAGCCTTAACTGAGTGCGGGGCACAAAAGAATATGAAGGTACGGTTTTCTTATAATTTATATTGTTTCCCAAAATGTGTAGGGCAAAATGCCAAGTAGGGGGTTCTGCACGCTCCAATTGGTATTCAATCATAGTATTAAAAAACAATAATTACACAAGTAGAATTAATAGTGTTTTATTTTGTTTTTTTTGTGTTATCTATATTGAAAATAATGTGTCTTATGACGCACCAACAATTTGTAAGATAATTGTAAATAA
This sequence comes from Maratus speculifer, assembly GCA_964019185.1. Lineage (NCBI taxonomy): Eukaryota > Metazoa > Arthropoda > Arachnida > Araneae > Salticidae > Maratus > Maratus speculifer. Next base: position 247,163,747 of record OZ025293.1, on the reverse strand, counting down.
ATTTATATGTTAGTTGTTAAAAAATTGTTAGTATCTTTTCGACCATGAGTCTTATTTTATTTAATTCTATTATGAACTAATTTAGAGTTATGTTTTATTTACGATCCATAAGTTAATTCCGTCTTCAAAAATATTCACAACGCAATTTGGTAATGAAGGCAGTTGCCTCACTCATATCGAAGGGATTAACCAGGATTGAAACGAACGATCACTGTTATTTTTGTATTAGATATAAAAAAATTGCATGAGTTTACACTATGAATACTTTGAATTAAAATGACTAGGAGTGACTAACATAATTCATTCTAGGATTTGGGTTATGCTAACATGTCGAAATAAAGATTTCCGTTACAGGAGCTCAGTTCTGTCCAGCATAGGCCCCTAGAAACCTATCTGGTACCGTGACCTTTTCGGATCAGTTCCGGAGGTTAATAATATTGTTTTTGGTATAAAAAGTTAATAGTAATTCATAGAGTTAGTTTTACTCAAAATTCTACGCGCTATTCATGGTTTTTAATGTTAAATTAAATTTTAAAAGTAAAACTTGGTGCCAATGGAGTGTGCTACAACGTTTCTGACTCATTCGTCCAAAATGACTATTTTTTGATGTGTTATACTAAAAATAAATACATATGTTTAAGTATGATTATACTGATGATATTGTGTTTTAAATTGGAAACAATCAATCTTATAATTGTGTGTGGAAAGGTTTTAAGAGTAATATTATGAAATAAGATTTCAAATTATATGACATATTTGAAAAATTTGAAAGAATTTTAAAATAGATTTTGCATCTCATTGAATTTATGTGTGGTATTTTATTGCAAGGATTATATTTTGGGGGTACATGGCATTTTCTATGTTATTGAACAAAAAAAGAAGTATTTTATGTGAATTTATGAGACCAATTTTATGCCGCAAAAGAAAACAGCGGGAGTAGTATTACAAATGAAATAAAATAATAATAATAAGACGAAGAAAGGGCAGTTTAGAAAATTAATAATTTGGTACTGATTTTCTATGTGTACTTTATACATTTATTTTGAATTGGATTGTATTTTGGTATTGAGGGACAGTGTATATATATATATTTATATTTTCTTGTGTGTGTGATAGTAAATTTTATTCAGGAGTTAAGTATTGCAAAGTTATTTGTGTAAAAATATATAATATAAGGGTAATGAATGTCAATTAGGACAATATATGCCGAGGAGAAGAGGAAGGAAAAGTTTACAAAATCAATCTAAGCCAGGGGTAGTAACAAGAAATAAATCAAAATTGAAATCTAAAACGTTAGAGATTAAAATGGACGACCCGTTAAAACCGAATTTGTTGCAAATGTTATCATTGATTGTTCCCTTTGACGTAAAAAAGATTAGCAATGTGTTATTTTATTTGAAAGAATTCGATGAATTATTGGATCGGGTCCACGTAGAAGAGGATTTTAAATTACAGATATTAAAAGCTAAATTTGTGGGTACGGCCCGTGAGAAATTAGTATCTGACCAGACGCTAAATGAGGAAAAGAATTATACAGAGTTTAAAAGAAAAATCGTGGAATTGTTTCAGAAAAAAGATTCTTTTATCGAAGCACAGATAAATTTCAACTCAATTAAGCAACTCCCAAATCAAAACATGAAAGATTTTATAGAAGTTTTTAACAAGGCCGCATCAATGTATTTAGGTGCTTCTGGCCAGGCAACGGAGGTGGGAGCTAATAAACTATTCGATTTAATAAAAGCCAATAAATTTTTAGAGGCGATATCGCCAAATATTGCGTTGGAATTGCGAAAATTAGACATTAAAGATTTTGGGAAATTGTGCGAAAAAGCTCAGACGATCGAAGCCGCGTATAAATCGACAGTTTTAGATCAGATTAATGCGGTAACAGCCTATACAAGCAAAGAAAATGAGGATTTTTGTACGAATTTATTACAATTAAATAAAGAGCAGGCTACGGCCATAGCAGAATTAACTGCTCAGGTCAACGAGTTGAAATTAAAAACGAAAACCCAAGTTAGGGAAGATAATTTGAAAGGAAAACGATGTGAAATCTGTAATACGAATCGGCATGACATTTCCGAATGTTGGTACAATTTAAAAAATTCAAATACTAAATTTCGGAACCAGGGACAGAGAAATTTTGCAAATAAGAGTTTTGGTGCGAATAATTACAGGGCGATGGAAGGCTATGGATTTGCAGCGCCAGTATCACAAAATTGTTTTCCCAGTGCACAAATGTATAGTGATTTTAATTATGACAGATTTCACAGGGATAGAAATTATCAGGATTGTAATAGATTTGAAAATTTTTATGAAAATTTCAATCATAGTTCTCCATGGAATAGGGATTTTTCGGATAGAAGCTATAATAACAGAGAGGACAGATCAGGGGTTGCACGCTACGATGCATATTATGGAAATCGTAAACAATCGGATGAACATAGGAGAGGGCGAAATGACTATTCCAGGGATGAACCGCAGCATGACAGAAATAGAAATTCAATTCAGGAAAAAGAAAATAAGAGAGATGTTTCGGACAGACACAAAGGGAAAAGAAAGTCGAATTCGGGAAACTTTTAAGGGAATCTGCAGTTGTAAATAATAGTCATAAGAAAGACCCCGGTAGATTCCCGATAAGGGGGAATAAGTTCGTGATTGCTAGTGTGAATTCAGCGGAAAAGGATAAACTTCCCATCATTGCATTACAGATTTTTGGGTTAAAAGTTGACACGTTGCTGGATAGCGGGGCCGCAGTTTCGCTTTTATCACCGGAGGTTTTAGAGGCGCTCAAACAAACGGATGCAAAAATTAAATACTTGGCGAATAGGGTAACAATCCACACATTCGATAACTCAGTCATACCTTTTCGGCAATGTATAAAAATTACATTTAAAATTAACAATGAGTTTGTGACAGGAACATTTTATGTTACATCTCATAATTTTCAAGGGGACTATAAAATGTTGCTAGGTTTTGATTTCTTGAAAAAAAATAGAATGATTTTAAATTTTGATAAGAAAACACTAAAATTAAAAAATACGGAAATTGCCCTGGAACCGCAGGTTATGAATAAGGAAATAGTTAGTGTAAATAGTGTAAATAAAAGGGGGTCGGAAATGAAAAATATCACCAAGGCAGTGCGCACAAATAAAATTAAATGTCATTTTAAAGGAAATGAAATATTTGCGTGTATAGAGAAAGAAACACATTTACACCCAGGACAAACGAAAATAATATCATTGAGATGTCCTGAGGCAGTCCAGCCTAATCAGCTGATTTTAATTGAACCAACAGAGGAATTTAAAAATTTAATTACGGAATGTTCAATTCATGAAGTACCAGTCACTAATAAAATTAATTTAATTGTAACAAACAATACAGAAGATAAGATTATAATTAGAACGGATACTAGGATCGCACTTATCAGTTCGGATTTTGTGAGTAAGAATAATTTAAAGCCTAATGAGATTGAAGATGGAGAAATCTATCAAATTAATAACCTGGATTTGCAAGAAGTTAGGGCTTTGAGAGAAGCGGAGCTTGATAGATCGGATTTTAATTTAGATCATTTAACAGGGGATTTTAAGCAAATGATAGAAGACTTATTGATGAGTCATGCACATGCTTTTTCGAAGTCTTACAAATCTTTGGGACAATCTTCATTGGTAGTGCCCAAAATACAATTAAACCACAATTTTCCCATTCAGCATAAACCATATAAGACGCCCCAGGCAGTTAAGCAGTATGCGCAGGAGGAACTACGAAAACTGTTAGAAGCGAAAATAATCGAAAAATCAGATTCAGATTATGCATTTCCGGTATTATTTGTAAAAAAAAAAGGTACGGAAAAAAACTTGGTTCGCTATAGAATGGCGGTGGATTACAGGACGTTAAACGAGATTTTAGAGGGGTTTCCATATCCGGTACCGGACGTAAAAGATGTTTTACAGGCAATTAGTGGAAAAAAATTTTATACAACATTAGATTTGCATTCGGCTTTTTTCCAAATTATGTTACGCCCGGAGGATCGTCACAAATTAGCATTTGTGACGGAGTGTGGGAAGTACGCCCCGTGCCGCCTAAATTTTGGGCTTAAATTAAGTAGTACAAAATTCGCTGAACTTATGGATAGGGTCCTGGGACACTTTCCTAAGGACAAAGTAGGATATTTTATAGATGATGTGGTTTTGGCCGAAGACAGCCCGGAGGGAATGGCACAGTTGTTAAAGGAAGTTTTGGAAACTCTAATTGATCACAATTTAACAGTTGAACCCTCTAAGGTGCAAATATGTAAACCGGAAATTGAATTTTTGGGTTTCAAAGTTAATAAAAACGGATATGCCCCATCAGAAAAAAACGAGGGGAAGGTACAACGATTAACTAGACCTAAAAATAAAAAGGGGGTCAAGTCACTTTTAGGTTTGGCAAATTATTTCAGAACTCTTATTCAAAATTATGCCGATATTGTCAATCCTCTAGTCGAATTGACTAAACAAAATGTAAAATTTAAATGGACTGAGGAGACGGAACAAGCATTTTTAAATATACAAGAGGCAATCGTGAGCAACCCTACCCTTAAACCGCCAAAATTTGATAGGGAGTTCTTTTTAATAACTGATGGTTCGAAGAAAGCAATATCAGGTGTCCTTGCGCAGGAAGATAATGGATACTTAGTCCCTATTGAATTTTACGGTAGAAAACTTAAGCAGTCAGAAACGGCTTACCCAAGCATGAAGTTCGAATTATTGGCTATTCATGACGCAGTTATGCATTTTAAACACATGCTGTTAGGGCGGAAATTTACTATTTTAACGGATAACAAAGCTCTCACATATCCGCTGAAAATTGAAATGCAGTCGGATATAGTGGCTAGATGGATTTTAAATCTCAGCGACTATGACTACAATATTGAGTACATCGAAGGGAAAATTAATCCTTCGGATTTTTTGTCTAGAAACTTAGTAAATAATATTACTAGTAGCAACGAGTTACAGAATAACTTATTCAAAGTAAATCTTAACTTAAGTGAAGAGAACATTAGAGCCAAGCAATATGCGGATGAAAAATTAATCACAATTATAAAAAAGGTTGAGTCAAAGAAAAACAACAGAATAACAAAAAAGTATTATTTAAACGAGAATAAAACGCTGGTATTAAAACAAAACGGGAAATATCCAGAATTAATAATCGTACCGGACGAGCTTAAGTTTACGGTTATGGCGGAGGCACATGGACCCCACTTTGGTTTTAGAAAAACATACGAAACTGTCAAAACTCGTTTATTCTGGTACGGAATGTACCAAGATATAAAAAATTATTGCACGAATTGCGTAAGATGTAATTGCAGTAAGCAGCATCAGACGATTAAAGTACCACTTGAAAAAATGGAAAGAAATTTACAAATCGGAGCAAGTCTGCAAATGGATATAATAGGTAAATTACCCATGACCCTCAGGAAAAATTGCTTCATTCTGACTATCATAGACGCAGGCTCTAGATTTTTAGAAGCAGTCCCTTTACGAAATGTGGAGTCCCAAACTATCTTGAACGTTTTACATAGGTACTTCGGAGCCTACGGCTTGTGTTCCGAAATAGTTACAGACAACGCACAATATTTTCGCAGTGCGCTTTTTAAAGAATATTTGAAGACACTAAATATAGATCTACACCCGACAAGCGTCTACAAACCTTGTGGGAATGGTCTGGCTGAAATCATTAATAAATCGATTAAGGCATCCTTGGTGGCAAATGTCCAATTCCACTCTTGAGTGGGACACCAGACTCGAATATTTTAAACTTAATTATAATACCACGATCCATCGAGCACTAGGTTATTCTCCTTCAAAATTATTCTTTGGTAGAGAAATTAAAAATCAATTTACGGTATTAAGTGCTCCGGATTTAACGTGCACTCAAGCGTTCGTTAAAAATAGGATAGAACATATGAGGGCAGTTCACCGGCAAGCCATAGCTAACCAACAAAAAATTATGGCGGAATATATCAAAGAAAATGATCTTCAGGAAGTTAAAAAGTTAGACGTGGGTCAAGAAGTGTACGCAAAAGTAATTGGCAAGCCTAGGGCTTTACACCCTCGTTTTGAAGGGCCTTTTGTGGTAGTAAAAGTTGTTCGACACAATAATTATGTGCTCCGTCTGAAAGACAAAATAAATGGACCAACAATACGTCGACACATACAATTTCTTTTTGCCCCCAAGGCTACGACGAGGAATGCCAGAAAAACTAAGGGCGAGTTAAATGAATCAGACTCGGAACAGAATATTGAGGATTAGGTAAGGGCACTCTTACTTAGATATATAGGTTACGGAGGATTGGCTTGTACAAGACTGTCACAAAGACTTAATTAAAAAAAAAAAAAAAAAAAAAAAGGCTCCTTTCAGAGCCATACATGGAAAAAAAATAAAATAAAAGAAAATAAAATAAATAAGTATTACGGTGGATAGGCAAATTTATATAAGATAAGGTGGATGAACGCATTTCCTCTTAAGATTAATTATTGAGTGAATGTATAGATAGCTTAGATAGTCAGATTCATTGAACATTTTGAAATAAAATTATAACAATAATATTAATAATTACTTCTTTCAAAAGTAGTTTTGTTTGGGCGACACAGGGAGATAATACCTCTTTATATTTAAAGACGAAAAGGGAACTTAGTTTAAAAAAAAAAGAAAAAAAAAAAAAAAAAAAAGGCCCTTTTCAGAGCCATACAAAAAAAAAAAAAAAAAAAAAAAAAAAAAAAAACTTTTGCATAACTTTATCTTTGGCGGGGCAACCAACATTGGGGGTTTTGGGACTTTGCATGTAATAAATTCTTTTGCGGGCAGAAGATTTTGATTTACTTGGCCAAGGCATGCAGGGTCGTGAACTATCATTGTTTTTATTTGCTCCGAGAAGGATAGATTTCGAAATTGGGTAAAAGGGTTTGGAAGTAAATACATTAATAATAGCGATAAAAAAAAAATAAAACGGATATATAATAAAAGGGGTATAATAATAAGGATTATATAAGTAATAAGGAGACATAAGGTAGCATTGGTAGGATAAAATAAATAAATAAATCAATAAATGTGGTAGCTTTTTGTTTTTCCCTCCCTGTTTCAGTTTCAAATTAGTTAAAAAAAATAATAATAATAATAATAAAAAATAAATAAAAAAATAAAATAAAATAAAATAAAATAAAATAAAATGAAATAAATAAATAAATAAATAAAAAATTTCTTTATATCAGCACATAACAAAATGCTTATAAGGCTTACACAATGGATTACTTGGAGAGTTTGACTACTAACAAAATTTTATTGAAGTATATGGTTTCCGCGGTCATCAGAATGACATAAAATTTTAGAAATTGGGACCTTTTTTTGAATGGACAGGTTATATTATATGTAAAAATGTTATATAAAGAAAAAGGGTAAAATTGGTCTTGTAAGATTAATTTTTCAATATGTATAAGGAATGAAACAGAAACAACAGCACTTACTATAAGTTTTGGAATAGTGCTAAGGGTGAAAATCAGCCTGCACAACAAAATTGTAAATATAAATAATTGTGTGTATTGATTTTATATTGAGATAATGTGAATGGTATAAAATGTGTATCATATATAAAAAAAGATTATAGTGTAGCATATAAATATGGTGATGCATTGGTTTGTACGTTATGATAATAGCCATACTTGTAAATGGAAAAATGAGTCAGAAATGTGTTCTTAAACTATTTCAGTAACTAGTTTTGGACATAATAACAGCTTTTAAATAAATAAATAAATAAAATACATATATATATATATATGTATATATATTCTCATTGCTTTATTATTTCGGAAACTCGCGATTTTAGGCAAAATTATGGGAACAATATAAGTATGGATGCATAACGCAGAAGAAGAATCCTCACACATCAACAACCTCCCAGCAGGGGAGATAAACCAGGAGCGATACAATCAGAGACTGCGAATCATTGTGTACGTAACCTGAACTTTCTTTACAGACATGGACAAAAAAAAAAAAAAAAAAAAAAAAAAATCTAGGCATTCTACGATGATCATTTTAGATTGTGATGTACAGAAGTAGACAACTGATGGCGTTGCAAGTGTTCAATCACAAACAGACTTTGAAACAGTGATTGATCTTTCAGGATCGCCGAACACTTATTAAAAAAAAAAAAGAAAAAAAGAAAAGAAAAAGTACTCTTTTGTCTGTTTATTTCTTTTTTTTTCATTTAGTCGGGGGGGGAGATGCTGGAAACATAAGCATCCAGCAATCTTCCGTGATTTATAGATACATATATATAAATGGTATATTATACATATTGTATCCTTTGATGTTTTTGTATAGTGGTTGTAAATACTAGTGTATGTTTAACGCTATTCATGTCAGGAGCAAGGCAGACCCCTATCTCAGATGGTATCTAGAAGGCACCAGTTGGGCTCTCGCGTAACAATCGCTTGACATTTACGTCAAGAATGGTTTATTGGTAGATTTACAAGCCAATTAAGCGAGACCCCACACGTTTCTCTAGTTGAGGCTACCGGTCATTTTTCCGGCTGGGAGTGCGTGGCAGACAAGAGGGGCCAGCCCCCCACGCTCGAAGAAGGAGCCAACGAATCTTTTTTCAGGAACAGGCCGGGCGAGAGACTGAATGGTCATTTTTTTCGGGCAGATTGATTAGCCACGCCCGCCATAAAAAAAAGAAAAAAAGAATATAGACTTTTTTTTTCCTCAAAAAAGTTGAGATGAAAAGTTCGCTCCGAGAGGCGAAGATGTGTTAGAAGAAAAACGTGATTAATTCCAAGGAAGACCTACCAACATCGCTGTGATCCGAAAATGATGTCCGCCAGTAATGATGTGTGATAGCCTGTGATCCGAAAATGATGTCCGCCAGTAATGATGTGTGATAGCCTGTGATCCGAAAATGATGTCCGCCAGTAATGATGTGTGATAGCCGAGGATCCGAATGTGATGTCCGCCAGTATTGATGTGTGACCGCCTGTGATGTTTTCGAATGCGAGCCTTAACTGAGTGCGGGGCACAAAAGAATATGAAGGTACGGTTTTCTTATAATTTATATTGTTTCCCAAAATGTGTAGGGCAAAATGCCAAGTAGGGGGTTCTGCACGCTCCAATTGGTATTCAATCATAGTATTAAAAAACAATAATTACACAAGTAGAATTAATAGTGTTTTATTTTGTTTTTTTTTTTTGTGTTATCTATATTGAAAATAATGTGTCTTATGACGCACCAACAATTTGTAAGATAATTGTAAATAAATTTATATGTTAGTTGTTAAAAAATTGTTAGTATCTTTTCGACCATGAGTCTTATTTTATTTAATTCTATTATGAACTAATTTAGAGTTATGTTTTATTTACGATCCATAAGTTAATTCCGTCTTCAAAAATATTCACAACGCAATTTGGTAATGAAGGCAGTTGCCTCACTCATATCGAAGGGATTAACCAGGATTGAAACGAACGATCACTGTTATTTTTGTATTAGATATAAAAAAATTGCATGAGTTTACACTATGAATACTTTGAATTAAAATGACTAGGAGTGACTAACATAATTCATTCTAGGATTTGGGTTATGCTAACATGTCGAAATAAAGATTTCCGTTTCAGGAGCTCAGTTCTGTCCAGCAATATTAATAATTGCATGAAAAATGAACAGGTTTACTAAAAAAGGTTTCAGTACGCATGCGTGATCTCATTCAAAATATAATATGCATAATGTGTTAGCTAAATGTATAGGACAACCTATTCTAACCTATATTTTGTCACTAACGTAACTTTCTACTTGTCACGAATGGACAATGAACAGTTCTCCTTCCTGAAATTCATAAACATAGTACCTATTCTTCATTAAGTTAAAAATAAAAGTTCAATTTAGTAATAATTGTTAAAAACATTTGAATATGTTAAGAATTAAAAGCATAAGTTAGAATAAAACGCATTTTCTCTACCGCCAACTCTACATTCATTAAAATTAAAATTTCACGTTTACAGATTTAGAAGGATGGAAAATAATTCAAGGTGTATAAAATCTTCAAAAAAAATCTACGCTCTTTTCCTTTATATTATTATTATTAATACTATCAATAAAGTTTGAAAAATATGGTGCACAAAATTTTATAACTAACATAATTGATGTAACTACATATGTAGAAAAAAAAGGGCAAACTACGTCCTTTTTAAAAGGAATTTATTGTTTGTTTTATATTCAGCGGCATTATCCAGAATTCAGACAAATCAAAAAATTACTATACTCTGAATAGCTATATAAAGAAATTCCAGAAGAGGGGATATTTTTTTCTTTTTGACCCGACGAAATTTGTCCAGATTGTATACCTCAATCGGAAGTTTTATTTTGGTATCCCGAAATAACATTATCTTCTTTCTTATTACCTAATTCGACTGTCACCGATGCAGAAGGAAACAATAAAGTTCGTAAAATATTGGAGCCTGAAGAAACAGTGGTAATTTAGTATTGAGATTAAGGCTGGACTAAAAGAGAGTCAATGGCTGCCTTAACTGCCTATCTGTCATGTACTGTGTCATAAATCTTGCATGTAATACGTTATTAATTTAAGAACAAATTTTCAAGATACAGGAAAATTCTTAATTCAATAATAATTTGGACGTACGTCAATAGCAATAAATAAATAGATTCAAACTGACGTAAATATAAAAGGAACTATACGAAATAAATAAATCATTTTTCAATTGTTTTTTATATCATTTATATCAATTATAGTAAATTTTCACACAAAAACAGATATATCGATGATACAAAAACGATTTGTCTGCATGAGTACAGTGGTGTGTAAATCGCCAAAAAACACTCATAATGTGTAATATTTTTCCAAATTTACACATTATGTGTGTTTTTATTACACATTTTGTTACACATTTAATATTTAATTTAATGATAACAATACGCGTGTAAAAGTTACCTGATCACTCTTAAAATACACACATTGATGTAATTTTAATAAATTGCACAAGAAAACACATATATCTGTGTAATATTCTTACAATTTTATCTATGTAATATTTTTACACATTTATCTGTAAATCTTCTGTAATTACACAGAAAAATGTGAATCATGCAAAAACGAACATTTTTGTGTTATATGTAATTTAAACAGTTCTTTGATGTGTATAATACACATATAATTGTGTAATATGCAAAATATGCATATTTTTGTGCAATATTGACTTCTTACACATATTTCTGCATTCTATGCAAAACACAGATTTGTATAACATTCAATATATATATGTATTATGTAATATTCCTAAAAAAAACAGAATTTTCATATTTATTTTTTTGCTCTTTATTTTTAAACTTTGGTATGTTTAAGCTGTGAATTAAATGTTTTTCAATTTTATAGGCTATATATAATTGTTCTTTATAGCAGTTTTGTTTTACAACTAGAAAACAGAGTACCAACAATGTATTTTTTGTAATTTACTTTCAATATAAAGACAAATCATTTTTATGATCGATATACGTATTTTTACATAAAACAGGATCAACTAAAAATCGTTACAACAAACCATCTTTAAGTTAGAATTGGCTTGGAAACCTAAAATCGTTTAGTAACAATTCAAGTGCAAAAACTATGTGTAATAGGGTGTACCGAAAGAAATTAATTACTTTTTATCGTAAACGGATACGTGCCAAAAGTTTTTTTATACTTGTACATGAACTGCGTGAAACTTTACCGCTGAAAAAAAAAAGACTTTAGTCTGCCCTTTTAGTCCAACTGTTAAAATTTTTGGTTAAATTTGACATTTTTTCCTAGAAAATAAAAAAAATTCCTATAGAGCTGGTTATTATTCAAAAGTGTTATATATTTAAGCCTTTATTATTAACTACTTAACATATGCATAAAAAACAATTGAAGTAAAAGTTATTCATGTATAGTTTAACAAATAATTTTTTAGATTTTTTGTTATTATTATTTTGAAATGTGAGATTACTCTCCTTGTTTAAACTTAATGTTTTTTAACGCTGTTTATTATTTTTTCCAGTTTCTCCCCTGTTTGTATACTTTTCAATCCTTGTGGCAAGGAAGACATTGTCAGGCGTATATTAGCTTTAGAACCAAAAAGGGCTACATAAGTTGTTTTTTAGGGTTCCATATTTAAAAAGCTAAACCGAACCATCATAAGATCACTCCTGTGTTTATCTGCCACAGTCAGTTTACTCGAAAATCTTGGAACGTGAAAGTTTAAACAGGAGATAGTTATAAATACTATTGACGCACATATTTGCAGATTATTAAGCATTCAAAAATATATTTAATGAAAATGTGGGCTAATTAAGCTACTTAGATTTATATATATATATATATTGGGTTGGGGAAAAAGTAATTTCGCTTTTTTCGTATTTTTCAAAGGGAATTTATTTATATAAGTTTAAAATCTAATCAACAATGTATATGCCGTTTTTTTTCAATGACCTTTTGCCATTTTTCTGGTAAAACTATAATTCCGTCACTGTAGAACTCCCAGATTTCTGGGCGAAAAACTGAACAAGGGGATTTTCACAAGCCTCTTTTGAAACCACCTTAACACCATTAAGAGAGTTTTGTAATGAGCGGAACAAATGGTAAACGGTCGGGGCCTGGTCCGTACTTATACCTAGGGTGCATCAAAATCTCCCACCCAAGCTCCCTCAGTTTCTGCCGAGTGACTAAAGATGTGTGTGGTTTAACGTTGTCGTGATGGAAGACAACTATTTTCCTATTGATCAATTCTGGACGGGGTTTTTAATCGCATTAGTTGTTCACAGTATATAGTTGAATTAATGGTTTGGCCAGGTTCCAGCAACTCACGATAGACAATTCCTTTCAAATCCCACCAAACACTCAGCATCGCCTTCCTTGTCGTCAATCCGGGTTTTGCCACCATTTGTGAAGCTTCCCCGGGCTTCGACAACGATCTTTTTCGCATATTGTTGTCGTACGGGATCCACTTTTCATCACCCGTAATCATTTGTTTCAAAAATGGTTCGATTTCGTTCCTTTTCAGTAGCGATTCACAAATGGAAACTCTGTCCATTAAATTTTTCACTGTAAGTTCATGGGGAACTCGAGTATCGAGTTTCTTTTGATATCCAATTTTGTGTAAATGATTCAAAACTGTTTTATGGTTGATGTTTAGCTCCTTAGCAATGTCGCGGGAAGAAATATGTCGGTCTACATCGATTTTTTTCGACTTTTTCAACGATTGGTTGACCAGGGCGGGGTTCATCTTTAACATCTAAATTTCCGGACGAAAACAAGCAAACCAATTCTGACACTGGCGTTTACTTAAGCATTAATCACCATAAACACCACACAATTTTTGATGATCCTGAGCCGCATTTTTCCCTTTTCGGAAGTAAAAAAAGCAAAATGTTACGAAAATGATTTTCTGGAATATCCACTTTAAAACGCAATAACTTTTGATCGATTAAATAGATTACTCTACTTTTATATCTAGAATTTTTTTAAGACTATTACCTTTCAAACTCTGTATAGTATGGCTTAATTGAGTAAGTATTACTCGAGATATGCGACTTTAAAACCATCCATTCAGAAAAAACGAAAGTACTTTTTCCCCAACCCAATATCATGTGCGGGTATCGTGTTTAATTTTTTATAACGATGAATTCAAAAACATATTTTTTTTTTAGTTTTCTGCATTACATTTTCAGAGTTATCGTCGAAAATGTAATGCAAAAATATGTTCCCCCAATCTATTTTGGAATCTACTGAAGCCGAAACGATGAAAAAAAAGAAATAGCTGACGCTAATTTATATCGTGTAGGGAAGCAGTATTACCTTTAGTCTTACAGTTTTTGAGAAAAGCTCATTTTTCCATTACAGACATTTCTCAATATGCGAGTGCATTCAGAAAAGTTGCCGAGGAGCTGTAATGGTATCGCAATCTTATGTTACGATAGGTGGTATCTGCTATCACAGCAGAAGTATAAAAGCATTGTTGATAATGATTTTCAAAAACAATCGTCGATAATTTACCGAGATATTAACCTTTAAAGATATGGATGGTTTAAACATGGTTCGTACGGGTCCTGGAATTTTATGAGCAGGAAATTCATTGGTACCAGTATTTTCTTATAGAAAATCCCTGATTAAGTGAAAGGAAACTTCAATCTTTTGAAGGATATTTGTTTTTCTATAAAGAAATGCTAGTATTTCACCTTGAAAATAACGGTACCCGTACGAACCATGTTAAAAATGCATATTGACAGTGACGGTGTACTCTATGTATCATCAGCTTTTAAAGCCTATACAAAAACTCTTAATGATGTCTTTGTGTCGTGCAATGCTCAGTAACAGTATAAAAGCAATAAATGTCAAATTGTTAAAAACACTCTAATTTAATTAGAATTAATTAAATAAATACGATGGGATTCGGGGCTATTTTGCATTGAATGGATTTCTCAATACCCTTCCCGTGTCTTTAAAAGTTAATTAAAAATCTATCTGGAACAACGCGGCACGGACTAAGGCGGCGTTGCAAATTTACGATGCCCTATTGAAACGCGCTTAGGACAATGCCAAGTCTAAACTTTGAACAAAGGTTTTGTTTTAGCTACACTGAAAAAAGAAAATATTATTATGACGCAAAATTTAGTTTGGTGAAAGGATAAATAAAGTTTAAAATCGCTCTACTTTTACTGCCAGATCCAAATTAACTTCATCAAAATTCAGATTTGGATAAGATTAAAAAGAAGAGTTATACGGAGTAGCAATGTTTGATGTTATTTTGGCTTCATATCTCTTTGAACTTTTATGGTATACCCATTTACACTTTTATAGTATATATAGCTGTACCTAACCCTAAGTTGTATAGTTTTTTACTAAGTCTTATTATTCTTTAAGCAGCGAGTTTTTTTAATAATACAATTGACAATTTATATATTTATTGTACGGAATCCTGAGAGAGCGAGTAATACATACAGTTTATTTATTCTGAAAATACTTATCTCTTTTCCGTGTAAGTTGAAAGAAACGTGCTCCCTCTTGTGTGTCCCCTCACGTGTTCCCTCATTTCAGATGTCGGTTTTTATCCTGCATCTAAATACATAGCAAATTTTCAATATCATGATTTGCTAGACATTATTCGGGATTTTATGGGGCAAGACTTATCAAGGACGAATTTCAATGTCGGCTACACTCACCCAGACTCTTTAACTATATTATAACTATAAGGTCTGACGACTTAAAAGAATTATAATTCGAGCTGTAATTATAGTAGAGCACTCATATTTTGATAAGCTTTTTCTTAATAAAGTGGACTTTGTTGAATTTTTTTTTAACAAAAGATATGGATTTTTATAAAAGCCATTATATTTTGGTGTATTTTAAATTATGTTCTTGTCAACAAAAAAACGCTTATAAGCTGTTATCGTAGAAAACCCATATATTGTATGGAAAATGTCATCTTTAAAAAGTGAGGAACACTATCGGTTTTCTTAACTGGTGCTCTTAAATGTTAGTATAGCACGAATATAAGAGCCAGATTTTCACAAACTGTTGTATAACGCAGATCCAAATTGTCGGAGCTCACACAAATTTTGTATGGTAAACGTAATCGGTTATTATTTTTAAAATGGCAAGGAGACTTTACGGCTTTTTTTAAGACAATGCATACATATTTGTATCGTTTTATATCATAAATGTAGTCACCTGTTGATGGAGATTCGTGCATTAAAACTTATTTGTTTATGAAAGTTCTCTAATTTTTATTAAAATTAGTTATTTTATTAAAATCTAATTTTTATTAAAATGTCTTGAAAAAAACAAATCCGCGACATTTTTGCACTATAGTTTAAATTGTTTATCTGAAAAACTGATACCATTACATAAAAATGTATATATAAATATGAAGTAAAATTTTTACTATAAAAAGATTATTGTATTTAAACAACAATTAAATTTCAAAAATTTGTATTTAAAAATATATATTAAATAAATTCCTTAGTGTTCATTTGACTGCCACCAATAATAATTTTTTTTACCAGAATCCTGGTTTATTTCTCTGCACTTTTTTTTTTCAAATTTTCCCCTGTCAGATGTGACAGAATATAATTATTCTTCAGGGATTTCAAAGCAAACAAATGTAAGTAAAGGAAGCAAAAGTTATGTTTAAAATACACAATATTGAGTATTCTATGTTAATTACAGTTCCAGATATAAGAGTTTTAATTTGTAAGCACTTTATATTTAAGACACTCTAAAATATGGGAGGAATTGGCCGAACATTGACCGAACACTTTTTCTCTTAAAATAATTACGTTTATGATACGAAATTTGTGAGGGCTGCAACAATTTAGATCTGAGTTAAAAGTTTTTGTCGTTAATCGTTGTTTACATTCGATTATGCTAAAATTCAAGAACCTACGGTAAAAAAAGGACAAGATTATATTTGCCATAAATATGTGAGTGCTGTTCGATTTTTATAACTCAATTTATATGTCTTTTCAATTTAAGGACTTTGTAATTATCATATACTAAAAAATGAAGAGTGATCGTAAAAAAAAATCCAGAGATCATTTCCTCCTAAAACTATTACGTATCATTCAAAATATGGCTTAACTGAGACAATTGGATTCCAGTTATAACTCTTTGTGATTATCGCGCCCGTTATACTAATAGTTACAGAATTTTGTTAAAAAACGCCCTACGCTGTCCCCTTTAAAAAAATTAAATTTACCGTTCAAATGAGCGTTCTAAAATAAATACAATTCAAATTCTAAGTGTTTTAATCTGGCAGAACTTTATATTTTTGATGCACTAAAATATAAAGTACCTCTTTTTAAAAAATCCAGAAGCCTCCCCCTCCATTTAAGAAATATTTCTATTATTATACAAACCTTGCGTGGGACGAGGCAATTTGGATCCAAGTTATAGTATTTGCGATTATCATGCTTTTATGTTCGAGCTGTAGTAAAATTTAAGCGGATTCATTTTTAAAAAATCTGACAATGTCCTCTATAAGCTCCCCTTTGTTGTTCACTCACATAAAATTTGACAGCATGAGTGATAATTTAAACACGCGTTTTTAAAGCTTGAACTTCTCAAGCTCTTACATTTTACTTCCGATAAAATTTAGGGGGTTCGATAAAAATGATAATGACCCCTAATGATGTTGAACCATACAACATTTGGCTGGTGTTAGATTGCAGCCAGAGTTATAGGGTGGAGAGGCCAGAATGACAAGTGACCGAAATATCAAGAGACAGAAATGACATCTTGACGAAATGTCATGTACCCTATCTAGCGTTATCAGATTGTTTCATGGATTGTACCCCAAACAATAAGAAAAATCCTACTAGGTTGTAGGCTATTTCTTGTGTTCTGTTTGAAGTCAAAGATTTGAGAGCTGGAATTTGGGGAGATGATCTTCTTACGCTATTATAAATTGCATTCCTTTACAGTTAAGGGCTCGTAAATTATGAAATCGATGACGTAGACGTAATAGTTGAAATAAAATAGAGAAACATAGTCTTTGTAACAGTAAATTTTTAAATAATTTTATTCATGCCATGGCTCAGAAAGAAGAATATAAAGTTCAATATTCTTATGGATAATACTGTTTTAATTCAGTAAAACATCTTTCTACATTCTGTCGCGACCAGCATGGACAATGGACAAATGGACATTAGCATGCAGTACGTTGAATTACTAAGAGTCCGTGAGGTATAACGTAATAGTAATAGTCTAGTATTTAACTGGAGAAATCAGTTTAATTTTCTTTTCCACTAACATCATATCATAGCGATTCAAAATACAATTGTTTGGTGATTCTTTCTTAGTACTCATATTAGCCCTTTTCATGATGCACAGTAATTTCTAGTAATTAGTTCGATTAAAAAAACTGCGAATTTTGTAGCATTGGCTCACTCTTTAGACAGTTCAGAACAGAATTTTCACATCATTGTAGGTCATTATGCAATAATTTCTTTTCAGATCCAAAGGTTTTCTCTCATATTTTCATTTTGACCACTACAGGCAAGTGTTCTTTCTAAACAAATTTAAAGAGCAAGCGAACATTTAATGTCATTTGTCTTTCCTCGTGGCATTAGGAGCATTAGTAGCTAATATATTTTCAATTTTGCTCGTTTGTCTTTTCCCATTTTAGTAAATGCATGGGAAGTACGTGAAATATTAATAGTTTCATATTCAGACTTGCAATTTTCATACTTTGACTTGCACTTTTAGCATTCTACATAATTTTATGTGTGTATGAAATAGAGAGAGTAAATACATTCTTATTTATATTTATGTACGAATTATAAAGCATGAATGAATTTACATGTTGTATAGTCAAGTCCGCTTAAAGCGAAGGGTGGCTAAAATCGCCTAGAATCAATTTATTTTTTCGCTTGATATTTTGTTAAAATTTAAAAACTAAAATATATAGCGAAACATGGAGAGAAAAGTGTATGTTTTATACTTCTTAAACATTAGTAAAGGAAATAAAATACCATGATATATTTCAAATGCATTTCACTAAAAGAAAATTTTTGTGCATTCATTAAATAGTTTATATTTAAAATGTGTTTTCGTGTTTGTTCATAATTTTGAGTATCTGAAAAGACAATTTAGAAATATACCAAAAACAATTTGTGCAGTCGTTTCGGAATGTTAATTAATTAAGATTTCTATGTTAATATAAAAATTATGTGAATATTTAATACAAAATACAGTTTTTCCGTCAGATTTTCCGTAAATGATCTATCGAGTTAAATTATGGATGCACAACATGTTTAGTAAAATCCTTCTAAATAGAAAAATGAATAAATAGAAGAAAATGCATGGGAAATTTGAGCGCAAAATATACTTTAATTTTTTTTTAATTGAATTGATTTTTTTTAATAATTATTTGTTGAATGGTTTTCTTGTACGTAACCCATCTAATTTAACTGGAATTTGGCTATTGGAATTGCCTTTTTATTAAGATATATTCTTGGGTATAGTATTAACCAGAATTAAGAACTATAAGTAAATACAGTCGAGTCTCTCTACAACGAAACTCCATACATCGAATTTCTCTATATAACGAATTTTTAGTAGGAACGGTCTCCTTTTCGCATGATTACATTAAAAATAGTCTCTATATAGAGAAATATCTATCTCCATATAACGAATTTTTTCATAAATTGGTCATAAAAAACAGTTTTAAAAAGCTTCGAAATCATATGGAATCAATTTTCCATCACTTATTTTTGATTTATCGTCAGTGCTGGGGATTTTTTTTTTGTTTATTATTATTATTTCTCTCTTTGTTTTTTAAATTCAACGAATTCATCCCACCTCCCACACACCTTTCCACATCTTTCTCAAAACAGTGTCAATTGGATTGATACACATGTAAGAGAAGAATCAATGAGAGGCACATAAGAGAGCCTTCAAATGGAGGAAAATGTTAACTACAATTTTTCATTCCTTGGTAAAATTTGAGCATTTTTTTGAGAGCGTAACATTTTTTAAAAAAAATTACAGATTTCTTTGTCTGAAATTAATGCAAGTCTTCCTTATTTAATTTTCATTAAGCTTTCAAATAAATGTCTGTTCTCTTTTTTGAAACAGCTTAAATAATTAAGAAATAAAATGTTAGGTTATTATTTATTTTTAAACACTTCAAATTCTTAATTCAAAAGATCAAAAATAATATTTGTTCAAATTTCACACATTGAATACGATTTTTATCATCATTCTTTATACATCGAATTTCTCTATATAACGAAATTTTTACTGGAACGGTGGATTTCGTTATATAGAGACTCGACTGTATATTAAAATATAAATTACATTAAACAGCTGAATCCTAGTATTATTTCAGCATTTGTTGATTCCATAATTTAAACATTCGGAAATCTTCTTCACATCTGGTAATTTCAGAGTTAGGAGTTTTCAAAAAAATCACATATGCATATTTTTTTATACCTAATGTATGTCTACAGTATGTCCAATATCATATTTCAAAACAATGTCAGAAATATGATATTATACAAGTTTTAAAAGAAATCTAATAATCATTTAAGAATAAAAAAAAATCTATTACTAAAATCATCTTTCAGATAAGTTGAAACCGTCAAGTCCACACTAGCGCGAATTCAAATCTATCAACATTTCGATGTAGGCATATTCATTAACAAAATAAAATTTATTATAAAAATAATTATTGCAGTTCTAGATTTCAGTAAATTCCATGTTTTATATAGCATTATTGCTATGTTGCCAAAAATTTATATACTGATGAAGTTATTGAATTCCAAATTCAACCAATGTGGATTGCACGAGTGCTCAAGCATAGTTTAAACTGTACGGTTCAAAATCAGAAGCATCTCTATGATAATTGTATTAAAGCACTATTATTTGGAAAACTATAATTTTCTTACATTTTGCTATTTTAATTGCTTGTTTTAATAATGGATTTTAAATATAAAGTTCAAATTATAATTTGTGTTATTTATTGACAAAATAAATAAATAAATAATGCTCATATTGAAATCCTAAAGTTTTTATTCTCTGGCTGTATGTTTTGAGAATATCTGTGCAAATTTTCATTCAGTTTGTCTACAAATTTACTTTATTTATTGTTATTTTTCTTAAAGGAAATCTTAAACTGATATTTTTAGCAAATAGATATTGAAACAAAAGAAATAATAAATTTTAAGTAAAATCGGTTGAACGCTTCTATTGTTTAGCACGAAAAATGGCCTCCAATTCAGAGTGATTGTGAAGCAGAAAATTTCTACTTACCGTCTTAGAATGACCCAATGTATTTCATGAATAATAAAAATTTTCAAAGGCTGCAGTTTATTTTGTTTCTGATATGAATGATGTCTGATTTTTTTTCTCCTTTTCAACAAAGTTTGTCCGAATTCGTTTGATCAATGGATCAAAGGTCCAAAACAAAAGATTTTTTCTCTCATCTTTTCTTCAGAAAGACAAGGAAGTTAGAGATTTAAATTATAGTACTATTAATTTACATTATTGTGAATTACTTTTACAGATCATTTTAATTTTTTAAGTAGTTAACAGGAGTGAGATATTGAAGGTTACATAAAGTGTGGTTTATGCATTTTTGATGGCATTAGAAACCCAAAAATATGGATTAGAAATGATTAAAAAATACTTTTGAAAATTCTCAATGAAAGAAACTTTCATCTTAAAAGAACAATTGATACATATCGTAATCATATTATAGTAAGATAATACTTTTTAGTTTATGTTAGAAATATCACAACAAAAAGTAATCCTGTAAATTTGGGTGAACAAAATAAATTTACTGTAAGTTTCTAATATGGTTTTGCATTCAGAAATAGCGATGAAATAGTTCGAGTTAATATTTTTAAATAAAGTCTGCCGGTACCGGTTTCAGTGTAATAATATGATTTTTGCACACCAGCTCAAAACAAATAGATTAGAAGAAATCATTCGAATAGAAATCGATGACATTTCTCGTGAATATGTTCGTTCAGATGTTTAAAAATAAAACAGAAAGCTGTCGATTTATGTCAAGATATGTGAGCTAAAAGAAATTAGTGAAATTTGGTAAATACAAAAAAGGCGAAATGCAGAAACTACGCAAAAATAGAACTGAAACTTGTCGTAATTTTTACTCATTCTTTAAAGATGTAATACATATGATTCCATCTCTGTTAGTCTAGAAGAAATGTAGTGAAAATATTACCTAGCGGTTAATTCAATATGCCAATTTAATACTTTAAATGTGCTTTGTTATGATGTTTTTTGGCATAAATTTTCTTAGGATTTTCTTTTTTGGTATTCAATGAAAATTATACAGTGAGCTAAAATTAAAACTTTTAAAATGTTGTAAAAAATATAAACTGTTTAAATTAATGTTTCCTCCCCAGCCTTACTTTCTCTTTCTTCACTGTTAAAAATAAATTTGTGAATTCACGGGGAAACTACTGGCAGCAAAGTAGCCGAACTTTTACCGTCACGTTAGTAGATTTTCCGTTTGGGGAAATAAAAGAAAAAAAAACTCCGTTTGAAGAAGCAGTAACTTACTGTTACAAGGTTTGATTTTTAATGATAATAATTTAATATAATTTTTAATATTAATGAATCGATTAATCATCAAATAATTCGAAATTTCCGAGTGCTTTTAAGCTGCTATATTATTTTACTTACTTAATTAATTTATTTATTTTCGTATAATTTACCTCAAGCCGTCCTGAGGATCGAACTCGAGATCTATCGACAGCGAAACAAATCCTTACTGACTTAATCAAAGCTGCTGAGGCCGGTTAGTACAAAGTATGTCTTTTATGAGTTAGTGGGAAATCTGTTGTGCTTTTTAAAGACCGTTTTTTTTCAAATATATTCGTTAGAATATTTGTAAACGGTTTATTTTATTTTATTTTATTTTAGACTGATGCATAATGCTTATTATTTTTTTAAATCAATTTTAATTTTTTAACTAAGGAACCCTGGGGTAATAACGCCACGTTAAGGTTCTACCAATTTTCACGGCTTAGTTTTAGATTGTATTTTTCAAACAAATATAGGATCTGATAAAGCAACTCATTGACTATCTATATAAAATAAAATAACTTAACAGACATGTATTCATAAAATGTAATGGCGTTTTTTCTTGACCAATGCTATTTGGCGTTAATACCCACCTATATGGGTAATAATGCCATGCAAACAAAACTATAAAATAAGATGGAATAATGGCATGTAGATTGCCCAATTCTAAAAATACAAACTCTACAGCTCTAGAAATTGACAAATTGCAATCTAAGCTATTGAAAATGTACAATTTTTTTGTGACTCTGAAATAAAAAGAAAGCTGTGGTGGTGGCGAGGGGAGCAGGCAAAAGAATATAAGATTTTAAGCTACGTTTTGCTTAAAAATGACCATTTAAATAGAGTTATTAGAAACATTGCACGGATTATTTGAATCAGTATTTATATTCCCATGTATGCATTGTATGCGATAGAAAATATTGATTTTTTTGTGAAAGTGAAAGAAAAAGGAGTGAGGGGGAGCTTCAACAGAATATAACACTCTGTGTCCCCCTTTGCTTAAAAAGTCCCGCTTAAATATGATTATAAGAAACATTGCATGGTTTTAACCATTCATAATGTAATATTTGAATCATGTGAAGTTTTATAATAACTAGAGTTATATGTAATAAATATTTTTGTTAAACCTTAACTGCTGTTAGCGTCTCACATACCGCTGAGTTTTTTAAGTTTCAGAGTTTAACTTGCAATTTTTAGTTTAACTATAGATACTGGGAAAATTTTGTTTCATTTGGAGTCCTATTACTATCTCTAAAAACTTTTGAATAGCTGAATTTTATTTATAATAGTCCTGTATATAAAGTTCAATACAAAAATAATATTCTAAAAGTTAATTTAACATTTTATTCATCGTTAGATTAAGCGGTCCGACAGGCCGCTCATAGTAAGTTATGCGACAATTTTTGTCACAGCATTTATGGGTTAATACTATTATAGTAATCTAGTAAATAGTTTTAAATCCATATCTCCACACTAATGCGGATTCTCCAAACCTACAGTTAAATTATCGACGTTTTAAAGAGCATGCTTTAATAAATTTTTAATAAATTGAATAAA
Organism: Maratus speculifer; assembly: GCA_964019185.1. Taxonomy (NCBI): domain Eukaryota; kingdom Metazoa; phylum Arthropoda; class Arachnida; order Araneae; family Salticidae; genus Maratus; species Maratus speculifer. The sequence goes on along the minus strand of OZ025293.1, from coordinate 247,140,078 downwards.
ATTTTTGATTAAAAAATATTATCCCAAAGAGATCTCTTATTCAATTTTATACATAATTCATATGGTTATATATCATTATCTCTATATTAGCAACAAAGTTAACCTTTAACTGCTGTTAGCAATCTGACTAAACACTATACTCCCTCCCCCCCCCCCCAAAAAAAAATAGCGTTTAACTTGTATTTTCCAGTTTAACTATAGTTACAACTGAAATTCTCTTTCGTTTGGAGTTCTTGTAATATTATTAGAAATATTTGAATAGATTAAATTTAATTAGAATTAATTCTGTACAAACAGTTTAGCACAGGAACAATATTCTATGAATTTTAATCATGGATCGCATTTTAATCTTTAACCAATGTTACCGGTCTCGTAGATCACTATTTTTCTTTTAATTTTTTAGTTTAACTTGTAATTTTCAGTTTAACTGCAAACACTACCGAACACAAGCGAAATTTTGTTTCATTTGGAATTTTACCAGAGACTGATCACCAGACCATCACCAGAGACTGAATAAGCGAATGTTAAGTATAATACTCTTGTATAAAAAGTTTAGTACAAAAACACAATCCTATAAGTTATTCGCGCCTTTTATTCATCTTTCAATTTTGTGGTCTCACAAACCGCATCACATTCATACGTTACAATTTCTGTCACATCAGTTAAAGGTTAAATTTATAAAGTTTTGAAAAACCGAACGCTGAGAAAGCGGACAGTTAAAATTTCGAACTCAATTGAACAATCCAGTGGAAATTTAATAGAAACCTGATTTTGAAGATGTTCGAATTTGAATCTCGAAAACATTTTGATGTAGTTTTATTTACAAGAGTTAAAAATTATTTTTTACATTAGTAAAAATAATAACAATAATATAATAAAAAATAAAAAAGAGAGATTATTTTTAAGTAGTGGGCACCCCCCCCCCCTTAATCTTACCATTTCAATAATGATGATAATGCTATCCCATATTAATATATAAACCCCCTTCGGATATAGTTCGGCCACTGTTGGGAATCAACCGGGGTAATAACGCCAATCCCTGGCGTTATTACCCCGGGATACTTATTGCGTAGTAAATCCTAAACTACCAATTATCTCGAGAAGATATCCAAAAACTTCTACAACAATTTGAAAGTACATGAAATACACTACAAATTTATGTAATAAACAAAGTATTTCTGGATAAAAAATATAGTCTTCAGATCAAAAACCCTATCTCGCAAATTTTAGATCAAGCGTTAATTTTAGTTGCTTGTAAAAACAATAAGACCTAAAAATGAAACAAATTAACTTGAAGCTGTTTTCTGCGATTTATATGACTCAAAACCCTTTTGCGCAGAACACATGTGTGTCATTTACCTGATTATTTCAAAATTATGCAAAATATAAGCACTTGGCGTTATTACCCCGCCTAGCGTTATTACCCCAGGGTACCTTAGTTTAAATTAAAAAAAAAATCACTGTTTAAAATCGGATTTTTTTTTTTTTTTTTGAATGAATGAATGAATGAATGAAAAAAAATCATTTTTTACAAAAATAATGTTATAGACAATTTTTTGAAATTGTTTTATACTATTTATTTATTCAATTTTAGCTTACAGGCTATCATAGCCTGAGAGCTTATGTGCCCGTCCGTTCTGTATATACGTTCGTACGTTCGTGCGTAACGCGATAACTCATGATAAAAATATCCGATCCACTTGAAATTTTGTATGTAGGTATATCCTGACAAGCCGCTTCCCTGATTAGTTTTTGGAGTTCATTCGATATGTATAAAAGGGGGAACGGGGGGCTCATGCCCCTCCCCTTAGTTGATATAAATGGGATTTTCATGCAGAATTAACTTTTCGTTCAAAATTTAGATTAGGAACATTCTGATGAGGCGATTCCGTGACTGTTATTAGGTGTTCATTGAATAAGTATAAATAGGGGGAACAGGGGTTCTAATGCCCCCCCCCCCCTTAATTTATATAAACGGGTTTTTCAAGCAGAATTTTCAGATTTCGTTCAAATCTCTGAATAGTTTTGGAAGTTTAATGGTTAAGTATAAAAGAGGGGGATAACTCCTTTTAAATCATATAAATGCTAAATGGGTTTTTATTAAGAATTATCTCATTTGCTCCGAATTTTGGATATAGATTTTTTATATGATAAAACATGTCTTTGATAGTATAGGAGGTTCAATGATTAAGTATAAAAAAGGAGGAAAGGGGAGAGCTGTTTCCCCTTCTTAATTTTTTTTCGAACGGAATTAACCCTTGAAAACATAAGGCTTTAATGTACAATTAGTATTTGTAGCCTGTGAGCTCAATTTCACCGGTTTAACTGGGCAGTATTCTATATTGGTTAATTAGTAAAATATTTTTAATAAGAAATAAGAAAAAAATAAACAGAAAAAAAGTAATTTCAAAGGAATTTTTTATGTTTTCATTATTTCATTGCGCCAGTGGGATTCGAGCCCACAATCTGTACTCGCAGGCGATTAGCGGTGCCTTGACCATTCGGCCACGGAGCCCAAAACAAAAGTATTTGTTAAAACAAAATGATACTCAATTAAAAGATATGTAATATTTATAGCACACCAGACCCGAAAGGGTTACTATACAAAAGCCATCTGTTTCTTTGCTTTAAAATGAAAAACATTTTATAAAACGACAGATTTTCATATTATTTTCGCAATTCTTTTTCTATTTTAGTACTAATTAATTTTGAATTGAAAAGAATTATTTTGTATTATTTCTTCATATTAAACATTAAATTGTCTGCCATTTTATTTCCACTTTTATAATGTTGAAGTTTTGGTTAAGAGTATATATTTCATGCTTTTAATGACAAGCACTATTTCAATAAAGAGAACACATTTTGAAAAATAGTATGTGAGAAAAAACATGTTGGTATTCTCGGAAAAATAAATGAATACATAAATAAATAAATAAAAATATTATTGCAACAGACTTATAAAAATGTTGCAAAAAAGAAACAATTATTATTTATCATACTTTTTTAATGCATGTAATAATTTAAAGACTAAAATTTGTCTGGTATAAAATATGAAAATAAAAATCTAAATATTCAAAATTATGGAAAATTCAGAATTATATACTCAATTGAAAAATATTATGTCTACGAAAATACATTTCCTTTTCAACATCTTGGCCTTAGTTCATAAATAAAAGGTAACAATATTTGAAATGTATCTCGTGTTCTCGTGGTGTAATGAATAAGAGCTAATCTAGCAGAGGACAGTTCCCAGGTTCGAATCCTGCCTGAGGTAAATGCTATTTCATTACTGCTGTTTAAATTGTATAGAGATATTGAAATTCATAAGAATGCACGTTTCTCTTTGAAAAATAATGTGAATATTTTATATTTTTTCCGTCTTTGAAACAAAATTTTAAATACTGAAATTAAAAATTAAAGAAAATTTTTGTGAAAAAAATTAACGTTTTCTTGAATTTACGGAAAAACGTTTCTGTTAAAATACGGAAATAGTACTGGCGTCCCGATTACCGATTCAATTTCCGTATTTTAATGGATTTTTTTTTACAGTATAGATTTGAAACAGTACAATATCTGGGCATTTAATAAAGTTTGCTCAAACCGACAGCTTTTATTATAAAGAATGACAAATAAATTCCTGTTCAATCGTTTAACATTAGATGGTGACAGGAATAATAACAAAAACGGTGTCTAAGTATAATAGAGTGGATATGCCCTATTCCATGAGACTGTTTACCGTATTTCCTAGCAACAAAGTCATGAATTAGTACAGGAATGTCGAAGTCTATACGGGGTACAGAAATGTAATCCATTGAAAACTGCCGGCCATCATCAATTCCATGTGAAAAGACATCTTGCGCATATAAGTAGTATAAACGTGTTAAATGTTTGTTTCTTTATTCATTGTCTTAAAAGTTGATACATCTTTAAAAACATTAGAAAAAAGATACTATCACTTTCATCAAACGAAACCACAACACAAAAAAAAAGTATACTGTGCACCGAAGCTAAATGCGTGCTCTTACAACTAATTTCTACTATCTAACATTTGAATCAAATAGATCTAAATACAAAGCACAAATATGTAGTAGACATGTATAAAACAATCATAAGTAATAATATATGTATCATAAAAGAAGTGAGAATAGGAATTTTAGTTTGTATTTTAACGTGAGAAACTAATTAATTGATTCATTCATCAGTATACTTTAAAATAACAATAAGCATATAAAGTATTTTGTGACTTAAAATTTTTCACTATATAAGGTATAAAATGGATAAAATCTATGTATAAAATAAAATATAAATTATATAAAAACTATATATGATCAATATAAAATGTTTTGTGTTTTAATATTTTTAATTAAAAAAACATGCGGACGCATGAGACATCGGATAATCCAAATTATAAGTAAATCATACGAATTGAATAATTATTGAATTCGTTTCATAAATTTACAACCAGTTTGAATGTGTTTCAAAATAATATATAAGTAAATCATTAAAATTTCAGTTGTGTAGCTGAAATTTTTAAGGAATTATTTGTAGCCCGTAGCTAATTACGTTTCCTAAAACTTTTGCTTTTTTTTACAAAGTATTTGGAATAAAATGAATCAGAAATTTCAGACAAAACACAGATTTCTCTCGTTTGCGGAAGTGTTTCTGGAAAAAGAAGATATTTTTGCCACCTGAAATTTTAGAAAAGAGATTTATATTCATTTTAAAAAGCTATTTGTTTCTGGAATGTTTTTTGATTCTCCTCCTATTGTTTTTTTTAAATAACAAAACGTCATAAACGTTTCTTCTATAACCGGAAAATTTCCTGCAATTTTTGACCGTTAATACTGTTTAAAAGAATTTTTTTTATTAAATCCCAATAAAATTAACAATGATTCTTACTATATTTTTAATTACTTGAGCTGTTTAGAATTAAACTAACGAAACATATATACAAAGGTCTCAATTTCTCGCATTGAAACAACTGTAATCGCTATTTTGTTTCTGTACTCAAATAACCAAAGGATTCAGTGGTTATGTTTCTGATTAATTTGAATGCATAACATCCATATATATTTTACAAATTCTGACTGTAAATAATCTATAACTTAATGTCCCATCAATTGAAAGTTTTAGTTCAATGCTAGAATCATTGTAAATTGAAATTGTAAAATTATGAAAAAAAAATTATCTTTCCACTAATTACATTGTATAATAAGATTTCTTTTAAAATTTTCTTTTTAAAGAATAATTTAAATATTTCTATGTTTTACACATTTTTTATGCTTCAAAATCCCCTTCGCACAGATTTTACATTTCCATAAAAAAGGGGGGAAATGAAATAAGATTTCATTTTTAGATATTGAAAAACACGTTACATTTAGATACAGTATCTTTTCTATAATAAACTGGAACATTTCAAACTACCTCTGATAAATTGAATGCCGATTTATACACAAAATAATTCAGAAGACCTAAAATTCAAGCTCAATAAAATAGGGTGACGCCAAGTAGACTGTTTTACTAGAATTTTAAGATATCTACTTTGAATAATTCTTCTTCTATAAGGCACGTAAAATTATACGAGAAGTAGAATGTTGCACATTTGACTGTAGCTGCATATAAATAACTAAGGTTATCGGTGATATTTCAGAGTACAATTGAAAACTAAGTATGTATGCTCAAGCATTTTGATTTCAGCCAAAAAAGTACATGTTATACTTTTAAATGACAAAGATAGTCCAACACATTGTTATTCAAAACATCGTGCTATCTTTCATAGAGAAATACAATTTTATGTAGTGCATAAAATGTAACATTTTATAACTGAAAACATATTTTTTTTTCAGTATTTCAGTGGGATAATTATTACTGAGGTAAACAACATTTTAAAAGAAATGTTTTTCTCCTTTTTGTTTAAATTAAATATTCTATATATCTCAAAAAAAATTCAAAACATAAGTTTATTTTCAAACTAAAGTACATTTTTTGAGCGCTATTTTTTTCGACAAACAGGGTTTGGAGATATTTGAACTAAATTATCTAAATTTACAATGAAGGCTAAAAAAATTCACAAATAAATGGGGATATTGAAAAGATTTTTAATTATTATAGTGAGGTAAACAGATTATAAAATAATTGCATTTTTTAATTATATTTATTGTATAATTTAAAATTTTATATTACTTTTAAAAATAAAAAACTAAAACAGAGGAAGGACCAAAAAATAGATGCAAATCTTTAATTCTGAATTTCAGTGGTAAAACCGAATTTGGAAACTTTTACTACAGTTTTAACAGCAACAAAAGATGTTTGTATTTTCTATTCACTATAATTTCGGATTACGTTTTGTTCATTAAGTATTTTCATTTATTTTTTCTTCTCTAAAAAGGAGACGAATGAAAGCTCTTTTCTTTCATTTTAATTTTAAGATATTATCAGGAAGAGAAAAACGTAGCATTCTGTTGTCTGGACTGGCATCTTCATGTTGCCTTTTTTGTTAAAATAAAAATACAATTCTTGTGTTTAATTTACGTCTAAAACTATGTTCTAAAATAAATTATAATTAATTTTAAAATTAATTTAATATTTTAATTACATATACCATTCATTTTTTTAACACTTCAGTTTATATCATTGTGATAAAAAATTTAATCCGAAAAAAAATTATTATTATGGTACATTTTGCTTTATGATAAATATTATATGTTATCTAATACAGCCTTATTAATAGTATGTTTACAGATTCATTAAATGTTTCTTTTTTATATCTTTTTACATTCTTTAAGAAGAGACTTTGGTTGAAAGCTTCCTAATTTTTTACTATGGGTGGCGAGTAAAGAACCTTCGAAACCTTATGTTTGTGGAGTTATAGTGTAATAAATAGCATCACACGTAGGAAGTGCTACATGACAGAGAAATTAACGCCGGAATGTAATATGAAAATTATAATATTGTAATTTATATAACATTCCTTGTTTTAACTACGTTGTACTAACTGTTAATTATTAACTATTAATTAATTACTTTTTAACGAGCTAAACGTATTTAATTTTCAAAAAATATCTCTAACTCTCTGTAAGCTCTATTGACTTATTTCTCTTTTTCAATATAAAAAATAAATTAATTTAAAAAGAGATGTGAAACATAAAAAACACGTTAATTGTGCTGTTAAATATTAACTAACTCGTTGTAAACTCATTACAGTACTCTCAAATTTAATAACCAAAAATTCTAAAACCAAAAGACAAGTTATTTGCATAGCATTTTTTTTTGTATTGCAGATTATAACACATAGTAATAGAGTACGGTAAAGTGTAAAGATCAGTGGGAAGATATTAAGATAAGAAAAATTGTGCTGGTATTTTTAGTCCCTAAGGAATTTAAAATGTGCAGTTATGACTAACTAATGATACAAAAATAAAATTTTATCAGTTAAAATACCTAAATCATACTAGTGGCTAATATTAAGCATGAAACGCAAGATGCTAATGAAGTTAATAGTGAGTACTCAAAAGAAAGTGGTATAAACAGTTGTAGTAAATAGATATTTTCCCTCTAGCATAGCCGGTCGATGTGATATTCCTTTAGTGTCACAAATGATCACTTATAACATGGTGAACCATAATATCATATCTTCAGTTCGTCTCATTATAACTGTCAACTGATCATCATTTGGTACTCTTTCTAGCAGTCACTGACAGAGTTGCTTTGTGGCGAATCACCAAGTGTCATTACAAAAAAGTCATCTTGTGATTCTCACATAATTGTCATTTGGAAACCCATTATAAATTCACCAATATTTATTGTTGGAATCTCATTGTAAAAAAAAGCTGAGTTTTGTTGAAGGAACAAAAACGTCTCAATGAAGACACATGTTACCTTTGCGATGAGCAATATTTGGAGACACCGTAAAGTCGCCATGACAGATTTTTTTATAAAAATAACTTCATTCTGCTTTTTTTCACAAAGAAAAAATTATTCTTCACAAACACATTCACTCTCTACCAAAAAATAAATGGAACACAGTGATAGCAAAAGAAAATGGATTTTATTAACCGCCAATAGTTAATGAAGCTTTCAGCACCGAATTACCGAGTATAATTACAACCTCAAATCAGGTTTGCACGTAGAGACCACTGCAAATGCTATAACTGCATGAAAGCCACTCTTGAAGTTTAAAATTAAAATAACCTTCATTTCTAAAAAAAAAAAAAAAAAAAAAAAAAAAAAAAAAAAAAAATCTTTTAATAATCTAAATGACATGAGGAACGTAAAATGTATTTTTACTAACTTGTTATCGTCCTTTAAATGGTGGTAACTCTTTCCAAATCCGTTGTTTTAGCGTGCATGACTTTTGACAACAATGGAAATGGCCATGCTGTCTACACTCCATTCAACGAACGTATTCAACACTTTTAATTAGCGAAAAATCACTAATTTTATTAATTTTTGCCTAATTACTAAAAAAGTACTGAACCAATTTCGATGAAACGGAAGTGGTACCAATTCGAGAGCATCGTCTTTCATTTAAAACAAAAATAACAGAAATCGGTTGAATAGTTTTGGAGAAATCGGTGAATGTACATAAAAAAATATACATGCGCGTTGAATTGATAACTTCCTCTCCTTTTTGGAAGACAGTTAAAAAAATACATACGTGTCGAATTGATAACTTCCTCTTCCTTTTCTGAAGCCGGTTAATAATAAAAATTGTAATACGAAAAAAAAAGTTGTAAATTTTACTTGGATGTAAATTATGTCAGGAGTGGGGTTCGAACCCACTCTCTCTTTCGAGAAACAGAACTTAAATCGGGCGCCTTAGACCGCTCGGCCATGCTGTCGACACTCCTGTTAGCGAAAGTATTCAACACTTTTATTTAGCGAAAAATCACTAATTTTATTAGTTTTTGCCTAATTACTAAAAAAGAACAGAACCATTTTCGATGAAACGGAAGTGGTACCAATTCGAGAGCATCATCTTTCAGTTAAAACAAAAATAACAGAAATTGGTTGAATAGTTTCGGAGTAATCGGTGAACATACATAAAAAAAAAATACATACGCGTCGAATTGATAACCTCCTCTCCTTTTTGGAAGTCGGTTAATAAAATATCTTTAAATAAAGCTATAGAGTTCTCTACAGGTATGAATGCTTGATTAATCCCTGTCAGTCCCAGGGATGGTCTATGTATGATTAGGGAAATGTCTGTAAAATGATAACCAAGAAACTCAATTGAATGCATTTCATCTAAACTAGAGTAAATTTACAGAGAATCTCGCTTTTTATTTCTGTGGGGGGTTTTTTTAACAGAAATTTTTAACAGTGTATGATTTGTCACGATAATTCAGTTAGTATAAAGTGTATTTTTTCAATTTTGAAAAGAGAATAAATCCTAGGTCCAGCATATCTCCATTGCTGAATTCTGAAATTTTCTTTAGCATCGATTGCGATTAAATGGTACGTCTTCAGGCGAACAATTATATTGTCTACCTCAGTTCACTCATTTATACTTTTTTCCTAAGAATTAATGTACTTGTTCGCCAGATATCAAAATGCGTAATTAAAAAATGAATTAAAATGAGTAATTGCTGTACCTATGTGTATTCCATCACAAATGCCTTACATAAAAAGTTTGACAAAGTAAAAATAAATAAGCCATAGTTCTGAAATGTAAAACCAAACAGAAAATTTTGTAACGATATTTAAAAATAAAAATATGGAATAAAAAGGTGATTAAATGAAGCTATAAATTTTACCCCATGACGCAGTAAAGAATACGAAGCTTCTATTTCAAGAGACAGAGATCTCGTGAATTGACTTATCTTGATGAACGGATACGTTTGGAGCTGTCACGTCAATTTAGCTCTTTTCCAATACGCACATTTAAACACGTAGCTTTCTTGACAACATACGGTTAGATAAACGAAACAATAAAAAGGAAAAGTGAAGAGAAGAAAAATACTTTTTGTTCTAAAGAAAAGAATTCCGTGGACTAAGAAAATTGAAAAAACTTTAGACTTTTACAAAGAAATGTTTCGCTAAAAACCTGCACATGAGGAATTGCACACATTTAGAAATCGTTTGAGGAAATTAAAAGAAAAAGAATTTTTTCTATTACAGCCACAAGTTATGTTTAAAAAAAAGTTTAAGATAAAGTTAAAAATGTTAAAAATGTGTTTGTCAAAAAAATCCAAAATTTATTTTTGGGTAGTTAATCCGGTATTCTCTTTATTTAGTTTTTTTAATGTAATTTTTTTAAATAAATGGCGTAATCCTTTAGAGATTTTGTCATTATACGTCTTATTCTAGTAAATTTAGTTTTATCACAAACGTGCGAGTTATTATTAGGTAAAATTTTAGCTATATAGCCGTAGATAGAGATAATAACTTCAAAATACAGAGAATTGTCCACATCTGGCGTTTTTGTTTATGTAAAGACATCAAATGGGCGACATCCGATTTTTGCTTGCGTTCGTGTTATCTTGTAAGATAATTCGTAAATGTGAATATAGATCCTTCCCTTTCTGTCTCTAATTTTCACAAAGTGTGAGAAGGCTAAGTACACTGAAAAAAAAATATATACCGCCTTCAACTAGAATGAATAAGTAGTCCTTTTTTAAATCCCTTAACTAGAAATATAGATGTCAGAGTTATACAAATAAGTCTAATAAATAAACCGTATGAATGAAATGATCGAAAATTTCTAATTTGTAGTTTTATAGATGACGAAACTAAATTTTACGAATTATAACTATTACGAATCGTTTGAACTGCGAGAAATTATCGCTTTGATTTCTGGAATCGATTCATTAACTGGAATTCTACATATTGTAACATTTTTCTTGTGTTTGCATTTATTTGCAGAGATTTTTATATAAGTTTGACAGCAATAATATAGGGAAATGATCAGTAATACGCATAGGTAAATCAGCGAGAATTTAAAAGTTGTTGGGTTGCTTTCTGTTTTAAAATGGCGTTTTAAAAAATTAACTACTTTAAAAATTTAGACCTTTCTTAATTTTTTTATCATCTATCAGTGTAATTATTGTTATATTTGACAAAAAAAGGAGACTGGAGCCTTTTATAAAACTTGAACTATTTTGAAACAAAAAAAATCGGATATTTTAATTAGAAAACTCCTGTAAAAATATTACAGCATACATAAGAATAGATGAGGGGGAAAAATCACCTGCCCGGAAATAGCAGACGATTTGAAAAATGACTTTCAAATAAGCTGAAAGGTTGTTGTTTAGAATAGAATGGTGAGCTGTATTGTCAGTCTTGATTTAAAAATTTAACTAAAATATTTCTCAAGAGTCCTGGGAAATGATCTGGAAAAATTTAACAGTTAAAGTTTTACATTATTAGCAAATATCTAAAGGTATTTAAATTACTAATTAAAAAGGCTATCTTATAGAATATAACTGTTTGAAAGTTTAATTTTTAAATTTTATATTTACAAAGGGAAGTTTTCAAAATAATCTTTAAATCTGAAATCGTTAAAAAATGAAAATACAAAAGTTATGCAACCAGTAATAATTTAAATTTTATTTTACTGAAAGATTTTAATTAAAAAAAATAATGTATATATTTGAAAGAATGAAACTAAAATGAATTAATGACTGAATGATGCTAGTTTATTATTATTTTTTTAATCTTGGATTTCTCCGACCCACCTCGTAGGCCTAGTGTTATAATGAGTCTTGGTATTTATAATTATCCTCTAATCCTTTAAATATAATAATAATAATAATAATATACCAGTGTGTGTTTCTATTTTGTGTTTATGGTCTGAATTTTTATACTTTATTTACATTAAAAATATTAACGTGATTTTTTAATATTTAAAAATTCACAATATTGATTTGAAGTATGTAATTTTCTACTTATTGCAAATTTGAAAAAAATCATTAGTTAGTTTTATGTTTGAAATCATTTTTACATGCTTAGAATTACTTATTCCAACATTCGAGTAAATGTTTGCATTTTCAACGTTATATAGCATTTAAAATAATTATCAGATTTAAACACTGTTTCTTTTAGCATGCTTATCATATATTTTGCTATAAAACTATGCGTTTTCATATATTTACATGAGATAGTTTTTCAAATATATTCAGTGAAAATCGAAAATTTACAATAAATTCAATTATAGAAGCAACAGTTTTTTTTTTTTTTTTTTTTTTTTTTTTTTTTTTTTTTTTTACTTTATTTTTAGAATAGGGTGATAGATAACAAATCAGTGTATATTTTAGAATCGAAATATGTTAACCTTTTTTTTAGGTAGTTTTGTGTTATAGCAGAGCCCGAGTGTGAATTGTCAAATTATAAAACATGTATCACTATAAAATAATATTTGATGCAAATAATATTTCGTGAGATATATGGTCCAGTTGTAATCATACAAGACGCATATGTATATGATATGTATAGAACATGTACTGATATATAGTATATGGGCATAGATAAATGAGGTGTTCAGAAGTGAATTTGACTATCTCCATTTTTAAATAACTTTAAAGGTTTAAAATGAGCGTTTTTAGTTCATGGAGTTAATCGGATTGACTTCGGAACGCTTCATGTGTGCCTGTGTGTGTGTGTGTATGAATGTATTTATATGTAACATTATGGCACAAAAGAAGTAAATGATACATATATAATGACGTGGCACATAACAGTGTTTGGAGTGTATTCATATCATATATATATGTATTTACATACAAATTTCGGGATGATCTTGGCGCGATCATAACTTTAATTTTCTCGTAATTAAATTTATAGAGACTGTTATAACAAAAAAGTACCATATTGTCTGTGTCCCAAATTGTCGGAATTAACGTGCGTTTATTGTATTACAAAGAAATTAATATATATATTTTATAGTAAACTTTATCGTTCTATTAAAACACATAAAATATAATTAGTTAATATCGAATTCTCTATTTATCTATCACTCTTTTTCTAATTGTTGTGTAGCTGAAAGAATCACCAGTGACATAGAACTCGTAATACGTATATTAAATGAGATAAATTAATTTCATTCAGTCTTTCTATAGTTTAAAGAATACAAAAAATATTGTATAGAACAGGATATTATTTTTATATAAATTTATTTCGACAATGCTTCAAGAATTAAACAGAAATGGTTCTTTAGTAACAATAATTTGTAAAATATGCGATTTTTTAAAGGCAATAAATAACAAATAGATAATTTTCAAAAAATTGTGTCAAATCGATTTTTTAACAGTTTTAATTTTTAACATTTCCAGTTATGACCATGTGCTTTCTGCTTCAGGATATTATATTTTGTAGTTAATGTGTCTTTAAATTCTAGTTCTAATACCTATCTTAGAAAGTCAGGGAACTGGAAATTCTGATTTATGAAACCAGAAGTTTTTGTTATGAAATTTAGCCATTTTGAAAATCTAGCTCGAAGCCCGTTTTATTCTAGTTCTGGGAACAAGAAAATTCTGGTCTACTGAATCAGAATATTAACTAGAACACGCTAGCAAAGGGAACTAGAAATTATAAGGATGACATGGAACTACTTTTTCTAGAGCCACAGTTTATTTTCTAAATGCCAGAGGCAGATTTTTTTTTTTCAGTGTAGAAATAGATTGCTGCGTATTACCTCATGTAATTTTGGAATTTATGTTCCTTAGTACTTCACCTTGCTGTTTTATATAAAATGTCTAACTTTATTGATAAGAAGTAGATAATTGCGGCGCACTTCCCGAATTTGTAGAAATATAGTTGCTGTGCTTAGAGTCTTGCTTTACTGAATACCAGGGATTGAAGGCCATTTTGTGAATGTGTGGACTTTTTAGTACTTGTTTAAGCAGTCATCAGTAATAATATTAGAAGTTTATTTACTTCAAATGAAATTGAATCAGGTTCACTGAATCTTATTTGCATAGATATTTAGTTTTATCTTTTATTTTAAAGGTTGTAAAAGAAACAGAATTTAGTGTTTACTTTAGCCATCTTTAAATTATTGGAAGAAGACTTTGCATTTAGGTTGTCTGAAAGAGATTATTGCAGTGAAAGATTTTTCTTAATTCAAGTTAACTGTGAACAGATAAAAGTACAGTTTAAAGTATCTTTTCTCCTCCGAAGTTCAGTTGATTGAATTGTGAAGTTGTTTAAGTTCAAACTCAGATTTATATCCGCTGTTATTTCCCCTTGATAGTTTAATAAATATTTTATATTTCTGTTAAAATTAATATTCTGTAATAATAATTGTAATTTTTCAATACAAAAAAAGGCCAAACTGTAAACGTTTGCTAAAAAGGTATACTTTGTTCAATGGTACACTTTGTAAGGGAAATCAACTATAATTTACGCTTTTGTGAATGAAAAACACTAAGTTTATAAGCAATTTTTTGATTGAGTAACTCAACTCGAACAGACTGGAACACCGATATCAAAATCCTATATTTTTTGCCCAATTACATTTCTTTGCCTGCTTTCTAAGAGAATATAACATTAAAATTCATTTCTAACAATATATAAAAAATAAATATAAAGAACAGAATCCATATAAATATTAATTCTTCTTGAAAAAGATATAAAAAGGTACTTTCCATTTTCAGGTGTATTCCCAAAGCTGTCTCGGCATATTTTTCTTTTTTTCTACAAAGGACATCATAATACCACATTTTTTTCTTACTGGTACTCTATCACTCCTTCAGTCATCTAACAAATATCTATCAATGTCATCTTCAAAATATATTTGAATTTATGATGCCGTACTTCACTATGTAAGGAATAAATAACACATCCCTTGTATTACATCAGATTTTCCTATCCGTGTCTTATCCATATCATCATTTCTGTGGACAGTTGATTTACTTTCCAATCTATCAATTTCAAATTTAAGTTTCTTAAATATTTCCAAAGACTTAAGCTGTTTATTTCTTTCTCTCTTCTTTTTCCTTTTTTTATTTTTCATTTCTTCAATTAAACAAAAATGCATTTCTTTCGTTAGAATAACGTAGACAATAAAAAAGAAGAAATGTTTATTATCTGAATTTTGTTCTATAATAATGTTCATTTTTCGTAAAATAGAGCTATAGCAAAAACTATAGAAACAAGTTTTCATTATTTTTGCAAATATAAGAATTAACTTTTTTAATTCCTTGTTAATGTGTATTATTTGTCTTGATTTTAAAATTAATTGTTAAATTTTGAGCCCCGTAAAACCAGTAATCAATACATCAAACATGATAAGTAAGTGAAATAAGGAACCTACCTTATTCCCTTTTGTCTGCTTGGTAAGCACAATGCATATTCCAATGTCACCAGTTCTTCTTTCGGTATCACTCTTCGATGCAGGTTATGAAACTCAAGGGGGGAAAAAGAAGAGATGAAACACAGAGTGTTGTGTTGACGTGAAGAATTCAAACCACTTATAATTGACTACTGTATTTTATAAAGTATATTGATACACACATATACATTAAACATTAATTAGCTTTAAGTTAAGAGGCAATTTAATTATTAATCTGAACAAAAAAAATGTAGAGCTTCGCGCTAACAACATGGTATCCGTTCTAGTACAAACATTACACTGAACAAGAAAAAACAGAGAAGAAAAGTAAAGAAAAAAAAGTAAGACAGCGAGCAGATGTTTACAGCAGGAGTGTTTATCATTTCGTAAATAAGGAAAGTGTCCTTGACATGTGGCGACACCTGCTGGTCTTCATGATGATGAAAATCGTACGAGATTTAATGTTCTTTAACACCCCCACTTACGATTTTCAATGTGCGGGGCTATCAGCTGCAATTGCGACCTCAGTTTTTCGAACTGAGGTTTGGGCAGAGGCTTCGTAAGCGCGTCTGCCACCATTTCCGTTGAAGCACAATATTCAAGAGTCATAGTCCCTCTCAGTTTGAGGTCCCTGAGATGGTGAAATTTCACGGTGATATGTTTGGATCTCCCCTGATGTTTATCAGAATCACTTAATTTGATGCATGGGATGTTATCTTCATATATGGTGATGGGTGGTTTTTGGTGTAAGTTTAGATCCTCGAGCACCTCAAGTATCCATTCGAGTTCTTGTGCGGCATTCGATGCGGAGATGAACTCTGCTTCGGTTGAAGACAGAGCCACGCAGCCTTGTTTTCTGGAGGTCCACGAAACAATGTTGTTCCCGAGTTTGAACACGTGTCCACTTGTGGACTTTCTGTCAGTTTTGTCCTCCGCCCAGTCACTGTCAGAGTATCCTGTTAGTATCGGGAGCTTACTGTTATCAATTTTGAATTTGAACTCTTTCGTGGTTTTAAGGTATCTTATTACCTTTTCCACCGCGAGCCAATCGGCTTCTCGTGGGTTTTCGTTCCTGCGCCCGAGTATGTTTACACTTACTGAAATGTCGGGGCGAGTAATAGTTGATACATATAAGAGAGCCCCCACTGCTTTGCGGTAATTCTTATTGTCCTCAAGCAGGTTTAAATTTGAGTCGACATTGTAGTAGTCGGGACTCATTGGGGTGTATGTGGGCTTTGAGTTGCCCAAGTTGAATTTGTTTACTATTTCGTTTATCTTTGCTTCTTGATCTAGTAAGATACTGCCATTTTCTAAGTGGGTAAAGTTTATTCCTAGGTATTGTCGCACTTTTCCTAAGTTTTTTTATTTCCATTGATTTACACAAATTTTCGTATAAGTTGTTAGTATTCGTTGTGCTTGCCGCTACTAAAATATCGTCTACATAAACTATCACGTAAGAATCATTTGAGTTATCTTCCTTTTTGAAGAGGCATGGATCCGATTTGCATTGATTGAATTGGAGTTCCTTTAATATTTTCGTGATTTTTACGTTCCATGCTCTGGCAGCCTGTTTGAGCCCGTATAGGGCTTTGTTTAGTTTGCACACTTCGTTTTCACTTCCTTTTTCGACGTACCTCTGGGGCTGGTACATAAGTACCTCTTCGTCGAGATCTCCATGCAGAAACGCCGTTTTTACATCGAAGTGTGTAACATCTAGATTTTTATATACAGCTGCGTTCAAAAATGGTCTAATGGTAGTGTGGGCTACAACCGGGGCAAAGGTTTCATCGTAGTCACATCCGAACTTTTGTGTATACCCCTTCGCTACGAGTCTAGCCTTGTAGCGCTCTACTTCACCTTCAGCGTTACACTTTTTCTTAAATGTCCATTTACATCCAATTATACGTTTTCCGGGGGTTGGTTTCACCAGTACCCATGTTTTATTTTGTTTTAGTGATTTTATTTCTTCATCGGTTGCGGCTAACCACTTGTTTTTTATTTCGGGGTCTCGTATGCATTGCATTTCCTCCCAAGTTTTGGGTTCTTCGATTTGGCAAATATTTGCGCTAATTCCGAATCGTTCGGGAGGGCACTCCCCTGTTTTCCCTTAGTGACCTTCGGGGTTGCGTATGTGTGTGTGGTTCATCGGTTTCCTCATTGTGTCCATTGAGGTTCAAATCGATTTTAATTTCTCCGGAAGGGTTTTCATTTTCTTGCGAACTTTGTTTCGTGCTATTTGCTTCATTTTCCAAGAATTTAACGGTTCTAGATATGATCACTCTGTAATCGCCAGTGTGAATTCTGTACCCTTTGCTCCTGTTATCGTACCCTAAAAGGATTCCCTCTACGGCTTTCTCGTCAAATTTTGACCTTTTTATTTTCTCTACGTAGGCGTATGCTTTACATCCGAAAGTTCTTATGTGGGATAAATTTGGTTTTCTGTTGTTCCACAATTCGAACGGAGTTTTATTATTATCGTTGGCCGTCGTGGGTAGACGGTTCGTCAGGTACGTAGCGGTGAGAATTGCTTCGCCCCAGAACCGCTTAGGCAAATTGGCGTCGGAAAGCATGGTCCGTGCCATTTCGACGAGCGTACGATTTTTACGTTCCGCCACGCCGTTTTGGGGTGAGCAGTACGGCACGCTAAGCTGGTGTTCTATACCGTTAGATGTTAGGTAATCTTCAAATTCGTCACCTAGGTACTCTCCCGCGTTATCTGTCCAGACTGCTTTAATTTGTTTCCCAAATTTATTTTTGACAAGTGCCGCATATTCCTTTAATTTGACTATCGCTTCTCCCTTGTGTGAGAGTAAGTAAGTCGTAGTGAATCTGCTATAGTCGTCGGTGAATGTAATGAAGCACTTTTTCCTGTAAAAGTTTCGGTGCTC
Source organism: Maratus speculifer (assembly GCA_964019185.1). Classification (NCBI taxonomy): domain Eukaryota; kingdom Metazoa; phylum Arthropoda; class Arachnida; order Araneae; family Salticidae; genus Maratus; species Maratus speculifer. The sequence goes on along the minus strand of OZ025293.1, from coordinate 247,121,922 downwards.
ATTGGCCCGCAAATATCGCTGTGGATTAACGACAAAATTTCTTTTGACCTATTCGAAGCCTTTTTAGGGTAGGGTAGTGTCGTTAGCTTTCCCTCGATGCATTTTTCGCATGTTGTATTATGTTTACAATTGCTAAGATTTATACCTTCCGCGAGGTTTTGGTTCGTTATAGATTTGATTGATTCGAAATTTTTATGTCCGAGTCGTCTGTGCCAAGTGGTTATGCAATCTGGATCATCACAGGGCGCCTGTGTCCGAATGGTGTATCCATATTCGTCCTTCGGTTCGATTTCGTACAGGTTATTATTTAATTCTGCCGTTAAAACTGTTTCATTATCCTTAATGAAATTGCAGTTGTTTTTCTCAAAGATAACCTTAAAATTATTTTCGGTAGCTTTCTTTACAGACAGCAGGTTACTCTGTAGTTCCGGGCAGTATAAAACGTCCCTCAGTGTAACCTTATGAAGTGAATTGGTGTTTATCGTTATGTCCCCTATTCCGCGTGAATTCAATCTTTTCCCGTCGGCTATCACTATACTTCCGTAATCTCCAGGTTTGAAATTTGTAAATTTTTCCTTTGCGAACCCAACATGACGCGTACATCCGGAATCTATGATGAATTTATTCATGTTAATTGTCTGCGCTTCGTTTATAAACGGTATTTCATATTCTATAGTATTTTCGGAACGTGTGGTGGGAAGTGTGTCATCCGTTCTTTCTAGAGTGTCGGCTTTGCCTTTGAAACAAAAATTGGAAGAGTTCTTTGGGTTGCTTTGACCGTTCCTATTACTTGCGGAATTATTTCTGAAACCGTTCGCATTATTGTTATTAGGTTTGTTTCTGTTCCAATCATTTCTCTGAAAATTGATTGTATTCTTGTTTTTTAGGTGAAAACATTCTGAAACATCATGGTTAAGGCGTTTACAGTAACTACAAAATTTCTTGCTTTTATGGTTTTTGTTTACCGCTTTATACGCTGAGTCACGCGAGCTTGAGCTTGCTTCGCGATTTTCGCAACGATGTTTGTGTTCGTCTACTAATTTGTTTTTAACGAACTCTAAAGTCAGACTTTCCTCATCACGGGCTTCCAGCGTAGTCACGAGAGGATCGTAAGAGTGTGGAAGCGAGCATAACAGTAGTGCACATATGTGCCAATCAGCTATATCTTCTCCGATAGCACTGAGCTTATCTCTTAGTGACAGTATATTATTTATGTGTCCGATCATATCGCCGCCCTCATTTAATTTTTGTGAGTATAGTTTGCATAACAAAAATAGTTTGCTTGATAAATTAGCACGTTGGTGTACTTTCTTTAATGCGTCCCAGACGGCTTTCGCGGTTTTGAGGTGTTTTACATGTATTATTTGGGAATCGTCTATACACAGATTTATCAAAGCTCTAGCTTTTGCATCATTTTTAACCCATTGGGCAGTTTCTGGGTTTGGAGGTTCGGATGTGACCATGGTGAATAAATCCTCCCTTAGCAATAAATTTTCAACCTTAAAGGCCCAGTTGCTATAATTTTGATCGGTTAATTTTTCGATTAGCGCGATTTCCTTTCCAGTAGCCATATTTGTAATTGCTAAATTTTGTTGTTTTATTCAGATCAATTATTATTTTATGACTGTTTTGTTTATTTTATGATTTATCTTAATCACGAATCTAATTCAACTGTGATTCGTATTTTTCAGTTTATTTATTACGCTAAGTAAATAGATAAGTAAAATAAGATAATAAGATAATATGTTACACACTGTAATGCAGTTGGCAGTTGTTTTGCATTTTAATATTATATTGTTATTTTTAAATAATATTTTCTTTTTTATGTGTGCATATATTGCACTCATTCATTTATTTATTTTTATCTTCAATATTTTGCTCAAATGTTAATTGGGGCTATCGCATCATACTCATAATCTCTTGATTTTAAAATTAATTGTTAAATTTTGAGCCCCGTAAAACCAGTAATCAATACATCAAACATGATAAGTAAGGGAAATAAGGAACCTACCTTATTCCCTTATGTCTGCTTGGCAAGCACAACGCATATTCCAATGTCACCAGTTCTTCTTTCGGTATCACTCTTCGATGCAGGCTATGAAACTCAAGGGGGGAAAAAGAAGAGATGAAACACGGAGTGTTGTGTTGACGTGAAGAATTCAAACCACTTATAATTGACTACTGTATTTTATAAAGTATATTGATACACACATATACATTAAACATTAATTAGCTTTAAGTTAAGAGGCAATTTAATTATTAATCTGAACAAAAAAAATGTAGAGCTTCGCGCTAACAACATGGTATCCGTTCTAGTACAAACATTACACTGAACAAGAAAAAACAGAGAAGAAAAGTAAAGAAAAAAAAGTAAGACAGCGAGCAGATGTTTACAGCAGGAATGTTTATCATTTCGTAAATAAGGAAAGTGTCCTTGACATGTGGCGTCACCTGCTGGTCTTCATGATGATGAAAATCGTACGAGATTTAATGTTCTTTAACAATTTGGGCCCAAACAATACTAAGTATAGATTTTATCAAAAGTAGTATAATTTATTTATTCGGTAAATGTCATCACCGATTACTGTAATTGGTGATTGTATCAACAAAACTAATAAATTGTATCACTAATATTCAAACAATTCGCATTAAATATAATTGTTTTAATTTAAAATTGGGTTAAATTATGAAAAAACTTGTCAGTTATACCCAATCCTGAAACTTTCTTCTATCTCATTTATATTAATACTTTAAAATTCGCTAGCACAGTGCTAAAATTAAGTTGCAACCTATAACCCATCATGAGGATTCTAAATGTATTAAATATCGTGCATTATCGCTTGAGCTATTACTTTCAGTAACATCGTATAAATCATGTAAAATGTAACAAGCAGTGCCACCTGATGGGGAGGGGGGGGTACACCAAAGTCTAATCAACAACAACTTATATGAATGTCTAACTGAATTTCAAATCAGATGAAAATTCGTGAATTAATTATTGAGTTAGAGCTATTGCGAAAATCGCGAAAAATGCAAAATGGCAGCTTTACCTATTGGGCTATTTACACCAAAATATAATAAGTACCGACCTTTATCAAGGTATTCCTGAATCTTATATCAACATCTAACTTATTTGAACTACGATTCACTTCTACTACTACTATTCGTGCACAAGTTCTCGAGAAAGAACTATTGCAAAAATCGTGAAAAATTTAGCATAGCAGCTTCTTCTATGGGCGATTTACACCAAAATATAATCAGGACCAATAATTATCAAGGTATGCCTGAATCTAAATTCTGATGAAAATTCACACACTAGTTTTTGAGATAAAGCTATTCCAAAAATCATGAAAAATGCAGCATAGCAGTGTCACCTGTTGTGTGATTCACACCAAAATGTAATGAACAATATCTCATATCAAGGCTAACTCAATGTGAAGTTTGATGACAATCTGTGCATCAATTCTTGAGGCAGGGCTACTGCACAAGTTGTGAAAAATGCATCATTGCAGCTCCACGATATACACTCATTGCTACAAAAATTTGCGCACCAAGAAATAATTGTGGGATCGTAACGAAACTTGGCATGAAGGTACATATCAGACAGATATGCAAATGATTAGAAATGCAGTGTGATTGCGCATTGCGTAATACTGCTAGAGGGCGTTGAACTTCGTCCTCCTTGGTGTATAAAACTGGTAAGCTGAACTTGTTTGAGTGTACCTTTTCTTTTGCAAAGGAAACGCTGAGGTAGACATGTCATTACGCAGCCATCGAAGACAATATCAGCAGCTGTCAGAGCTGGAGAGGGGAAGAATCATCGGGATGATGGAAGCTGGGTTGTCAGCTCGGTGAGTAGCTCGTCAAGTAGGCCGTTCTGATTTTACTGTGAGGAGGTGTTGGGACCAGTAGACTGAAGAGATGTCATTTACATGGCGACCAGGCTCGGGACGCCCTCGACAGACCAGTCGCCGAGAAGACCGCACATCATACGTAACGCACGCTTACAACCAACTGCCTCATTGGCCGCTATCCAGACACAGGCAGCACCTTCACTTCAGACCTCTGTGTCTTCCCGAACCATCGCAAGGCGCCTGGCTGAAGCACATCTGGTATCGCGGCGCCCATTATGTGTGCTGCCAATGACACCGACCCACCGACGCCTCCATTTGGAGTGGTATCGTGCACAACGGGATTGGACTGCAACGGAATGGAACCAGGTCGTCTTCAGCGACGAGTCTAGATTCAATTTGAGCAGCGATGACAATCGTGTTCGTGTGTGGAGGCCCCGTGGTGAACGCCTCAATCCTGCCTTCGCTTTACAGCGACACACCGCTCCTACACCTGGAGTGATGGTATGGGGTGCTATTGCTTATGATACACGGTCACCCCTAATATTGATCCGTGGCACTATGACGCTCAGCGGTACGTCTAAGACATCCTTCAACCACATGTGTTGCTACTAATGGCAGGGCTCCCAGGAGCCATTTTCAGCAAGACAATGCTCGGGCGCACACAGCAAGGATGTCACAAGCCTGCCTGCGCCACATTACCACCCTTCCCTGGCCTGCTCGATCACCAGATTTGTCACCAATCGAGCATATCTGGGATCATTTGGGACGGCAAGCTGCACAACCTACGAGTTTAATTGAACTCGAGGCGTGTTTGCAGCAACTATGGAACGAGATGTCTCAGGACATCATATGGAACTTGTATGCCTCAATGCCTGCTCGTATCGCATCGTGCATTCGCGATAGAGGGGTCCAACAGAGTACTAAAATTTCTGTTCATTTGTACTTTTGTCTGGAATAAATGATCTTTTTTCTTTGGTTTTCTAATCACAGTCACAGTAGTATTTACGCATGCAAAATTTCGTTTCATTTGGACGTCTTTTTCTTTAGTGCACAAATTTTATGGCAATGAGTGTATATCAAAAACTAGTCAGCACCAGTTTTTATCAACCACCAGTTAGTTAAAACAGTTTATACCAGTTTTCTTACTGAATATAAAAATTTTATGGTTTTCTAGATAATTTTCAAGCATAATTGTGGAAACTCTATTTACTCTGTGCAGCTGATTCGGACGTAAGACCAAATTCTGTGACTGTTAAAGGTTTATTTAAAGAATTATTTTTCCTGTATTCGTAAAAGATAGCTTAGATGAAATAGCACTGATGATTATATTTGACTTTCAGCAAATACATCCCTAATTTGAATCCTGCCCCGGACTTTTTCACCCATTTAGAAATTTACAACTGTTACAGTACAGGACTGTTATTAAAATTATATTTCTATATGTTGATTTATAAATCAGAATAATTTTTAAAAATTTTTATTTTTTATGTACTTTGTTTAGCATAGCTGATAAAAAGAAATCTATTTTGCAGACAAATTTAGAATTTTACTGAATAAATATATCGTAGCTGTTTCCATACAAAGTAATCCATTATACAATATCGATTGCTTTTTGCTTGTTTTTTTACTGCAGCAAAATTAGGAATTCTACGTAATAAAATTATTCGGGCTTCATCTGCTTCTTCTTGCATCTCAAACCAGTTGATGCATTTACCGATCAAATTGTGCATTACTGGCTCCTGGGTGATCATTTTCCAATTCATCCACTTCAAGATTTTATGCATTCGAGAAATTTTGAATAATTTCGTCATGCGATGTATACTTCCATCATTCATAACCATTATCATTCGTTTCACAATTAAGTCAGTCTGTAATTTCATCCGCAGAAATATTTTCTAGCTGCTAGACGTGAAATAAACCGTCTACTCAAAATAGCGCTTCTCACTCGGACTTATGTGCTTTTGAATTTTTGTTGTTCGTTTCTGATTAAAAACAAAAGTTGGAAAAGACATAACGGTCAATCGAGGGTGGAAGTTTATAAAGTGACTGATAATCGCATGTTTATTGTGTTTGGAATATATTTTTTTCAATCAGATAGAAAGCTTAAAGCTCAGGTAATAAATGCAATACGGACAAAAGTAAAACGCAAGCAAACTGGCAATGGCTGTATGATTTTTTATGTTTAAAATATAATCTACATTTTGTAAAATGAAAAAAGATAGTAAACTAGCACATTGTAAATATTTAATGAAATAACGATGCAGCATTCCGACATCGCGACCACCATTTCATCACACCTCCTTCGGTATTTTGTGGAAACATTACATCACACATGTCATTCCCCCCCCCCTTTTTTTTTCAACAACTTCAATTCCTAATAAACATATTTTAGCAGTTTCTAAAGTGTAAGTTTAATGGGTATTTTATAATTAAACAAAATAAAGATAAATATGTGGATCCTCAAGTAGTTCACACTGAAGGAGAATGGAACTTTTTATTCTATGAACAAAGCTTCTAAATATAAAGTTTTTTTTATGATATGACTAAGTTCTTCCAAGACAGATCTCGTAGGCTGAAAGGAGTAAAACCATCCATTACTTTTTGAGAGAAATAATATTAGAAATTAGAAGTACATGAAACGAAAAGCAAGGGTGAAATGATTTTGAAGGGTTTTTATTCATTGGCATATTGAACATGTTTGCGTTTCCAAAACACTTCTTAATAACACCCTAAAAATTAAGAAGCGCAATTAGATAGTGTTGAGATAGATGTGTTGAGATAGAAAGAAAAAAGAGGAAAGATAAAGTTTTTTCGAAAGACCTGGTGCATTTCTTATGTTCCCCCCCCCCCCCCACAATTTTATCTATTATTTCTTTAGCTCAGAAATAAATTTAAAAATTCTTTTAAAATATGAAGCAATATCAATAAAAAATCAAATTAAGGGCCATTCAGCACTTTATTTACAAAAGTATAAGCATTATTGAAATTTTAAATAGCTATCTTTAAAAATTTGTTATGTTTTCAAAGACAATATATCATCCCGAAAATGCCATCAAATAATTCGAAATAAAGCTGCTTTCCAGCACATAAATAGATTATTGCTTATAAGTTAAAAATAATTATCTAGCCCTTAATTTCGATTTAGAAAAGGAAACTATTTTATTCAGAATATTGCGCATTTTTGATTTGAATTATTTGATATGTTCTTTATTATTCTAATGGAAAAATAACATCATTAAATATCATTATAAGATGGTGATGCTTAGTATCACACAAAACTTTTTTTAAATAAGAGTCATTAAATGTTTAATAACAGAACCTATTCAGAAGGGTTTTTCTGTTTAATTTTTTAGCATTATAATTTAATATTCATATCTGTTTATTCGCAGCTATAAATCCATCTAGTAAAAGTTTTATTTACCTGAATTCACAATTGTATGGGCAAATTCCAAGCGAAAAATTTTACTTACATTAAGTATTTCCATACTAAATCTTCCGTTTTTATGCTGTTTTTCGTCATTTTAAAATTTCTAGCCACACGCAAAATTTGAACCGAGTAAAGTTTGTTGCTTTAATTTGCTAGGGGTACTTATTTTTTTTAAAGGTCACGCATTCTAGGAGCGTTCGATGCAAAAGAATCCTTAAATTTTCCGGGACATCAAAAACTCTTGCATTGCAGTTGAGAAACAAAAAATCATTCCAAGCTCTAATTACCCAAATCATGCGTGGGGAAACGTTGCATTCCAGATTACTCTTTTTAGCTATTCTCATCACGGAATCAAGCGCGCAAACACAGACGGCACAGGCTAATATTCAAAATGGGAAACAATCTCTGCCCTGTTTGTTATTCAGAGCCACAGTTCTTCTTCCTTCCCCCCCCCTTCCTCTCAGGTGGATGTAGGGGTTGCTAAATGCACTAAATCGTGGTTCTCAAAACAAAATATTTTCAGTTGCTTTGCGGATTTTGGTAAAGCTGCGAATCATAAATAATGCACTGGACACAAAACTTAAAAACTTCAGACACGGTGGGTTCTTCCGGTGATGAGGGACCATTCACAAATAATGTTGTGCATGTGATATATGATGAGACGATTTAAAATAGGTATGAATGTTTTATTTAGGCAGTGAGTGTTCAAAAGTTAACAATTAATTAGAAATTTTCAAGAGGAATAATTTCGAATTTTGTTTATGACTTTTGATGAGTTAATCTACTTAAGAGCACTTATATTATCATTTTTAAAAAGGGGAGTCTAATTTCGCTTTTAAAATATTTCACTTGAGAAAAAAGGAATATTTTTGAGAATAAGTCGTAAGAAAAAAAAATTAATGACAAATTCTATTAGAACATTTAATTTTTAAAAAATTTAGCCTAAAAAGTATCAGGTATTTTATAAAGAAGAATAATTAAATAGTCCGAATACAATAAAATAACCAATAACCATACTATAAAATTTTATCTAAATGTATAGTTCATATAATAGAAAATGCATGATTTTATACAAATATTTCCTTTCCAAAATCTGATTGTAATGAATTTGTAATAACATATTTTCTTTAATACTTCATTTTGCTGTAAATTACATTTTCGTCATACATTTTACAAAGAAACTATTTGGTCCCCACCAATATTTTATTTTGCTAACATACAACAAAAACAAATGAACATCTAATAGCCAATGATCGTTTAATAATGTTTTAATCCGTATTTTTGTTTCATATAATAGCAAACTATTTCTTCCCAAAATCTTGTTGTAGGGAAGTTGTAGCAGTTATTTGGTTCTATATTCAATTTTCTCCATGTATTTTACAAATAGGCTACATAGTTGCAATTAAAAATGCAAATCCAGAATGATAGCATGTAACTTTCTAACGAGCTTAGAATAATTCGTTTTTTTAAGAAAGTATCTATTAAATAAAGTTATTTAATTTTTAATCTAGTTATTTATAGGATAAAAGTTAATGCACTGAAATATTACAGCTTATTTTAATGGACTTTTATGAACTCTTAAAAATGAATAATCAAACATGTTAGTGTATGTAATAAATCCTGCAACTGCAAAACTGCAGTAATCTCGCATTAAATACTATATGAGCACTTTACCTTGTAGAGAGATATAAAAGACACAGACTGGAAAAAATTGTACTTTAGTTACATAACTAATATAACAGAATTTAAGAGATAGTAAAGATTAATAATAAATAAATATTTTTTTCCTCAACATGAATGGTAAGAAATGAAATAGTAAGACATAATGTGGTGTTCCTGGTGATCACAATGAAAATGTTTCATTTAAAATGTTTAACTGATTACTGAATTTTTTAGACATAGCATTTTTATTGATAAAACTTCTAATAATGATGATAAACTCAACAGGAACCATATGATTAAAACATAAAATTTATTCATTCAATTACAAATATTCTTACATTAAGGGAGGATATATTTTCTAGTATACACAGCATATTACAATTTTGTTGCAGAAATAATACCTTCAACCAAGAATATTCGTTAAGAAAGCTATCCGAAATTTTGTTTACGTCCACTGTATTTAGTTAATATTTACAGCAATTTCCCTAATTAATTATAAACATAATTTAACTTGTTCATTTTTGTTTGTTTTTCCTTGTAATTTTTAATTCCACATAAGATTTCTTTGCTAGAAAAATTTTGATTTTGAATAGGAAACATGTGTATTGTATGGTATTTTATATGAAATATGTGGGATTAATAGTTCATTTACATGGTCACGCAAAAGAATTCCATTACATTATGGTCTATGGGGGGAAATGATTTGCAGAATATTTTAATTACACTACGCTATTGCAAATGTATTGAAACGGATATAAATCAGTAAATTTCACTATCATTACGTTAGACCAGGGCAGTCATAGAATTTTTAATCCATTTACAGGGATACGCAAAATAAATCGGTTACAATACAGTCTTTGAGTAATAATTGCTGAAAATGCATTTTCAATTTCAGCATGCGCTTGGAAATGTAAATGTTCTTTTTAGGAACGTTCTTAGTTTGATAAATGCATCGCACCTATAATCGTCGTCTGATCTGTCTGCCCATCTGTTTGTCCGCATATAAGAGCGCAAAAACTACCCAACCGAATCGTTTAAAATTTCAAATATACAACTGTTGCAGAATTTTGTTGAGTCATTTCAAAGTTTAGTAAAATTGAATGCATAGCTCAATACAGAGCCAGTCAAAAGAATTCCGTTACATTACGACCGATGGAATGAAAAATTTTAAAGTGCTCTTTGATGATGTTACACCCGTCGAAACAATGAAATTCATATGCATTTACGAAAAGCTCCAAAATATACATTTTGTAGAATATAACACACAAAAAATATTTATTATTCATTTACAGGGCCACATAACGAATTCCGTTAAATTATGGTATGAGGGGGACATTATTTGCGGCATATTTTAGTTATGTTAAACTATTTCACTTTTAATAAAAATGATACACATTGGTTAGGTTTACTACGCGTTACTTCTTGTGTAATATAAAATGCGTTTCTATATTGTTGAATTAGATATATTATTTTCAACTTATGATACTAGATCCAATTTAATTTTGTTAATTCTTTTTTTTTTTTTTTTTTTTTTCAATTTCAAGAGTCTTTTTTTTTATATAATCATCTGTGAAAACAACTCTTTCCCTTACAAAAACTCTCGCTGAAGGCACAAAACAAAATACTGTTTAAAGAGAAAAAAACGCATTACGGTAATAATTCCAATGCAGGGTCCCCATCAGAAATAAGATATAATAAAATCTGCTTAGACGGAAACAGAAAAAAAACAGTGATCAATTCCTTTTTATGCAGTCTCTTTAAATTACATAAAGCTTAATTATATTTTTGAGAAAGCGGGACTGAAATCTGATTTATATATAAATATATATATATATATATATATATATATATATATATACAGTGCTCAGCAAAAGTTTAGACAATGGTCGATTACGCTTCTATATTCAGAAGTATGTAACGATTTTTTGTAATTCATCTATCATACATTACTTGTTACTTATCCTTTATTCACAAACAATAAAATTTAAATTTTACCCTTTACATACTATATAATGACAAAAAAATGAAATTAACATTCTTGCAAAAGTATAGACAATATGTATATTTACAGAAAAATAAATGCAAATTAAAATCGAGCGGCACGCACATTGTCTACAATTAGTGCAGGAATGTGACTTTCATCGAAGAAACTAAATGCTGCGTCACTTGGAGGTCTATTTTCTACCAAACACTTAAACAAAGCTCATTAACAGAAAAGTATAGCAAAAATTTGCATAAACTTTACGCGATATGATGTCACAAATGTTTTTGATTGGGTCCAGATCAGGGCTACACGCCGGCCAGTTGAGATCAGTAGTATTTTCAGAGTTAAACAAAGTTTTTGTTTAGTATGCAACAGGAATCGATGCATTATCTTGCTAAAATCCATACTTTGGACCAGCTAAAAGTTCCCCAAATGACTAAAAATTGTTCTCCAACGTATGTATGTAGTCTTGTGTTGTTTGGCATCCACTGAATATCTCCAGAGATACTCGATCTTTAAAGCAAAGTGAGGACCAAATCATTAAAAACTCAGCTCCTTGTTATCGACTTAAGAAAGTCCCAGGCTCTTTACGCAAGTCGTGCCAATAGTATGCTCACCCTTTTGGACCACCCAAATTCCACTTTTTTTCGTTACTGAATAACATAGTGTAACATTCCGTATGACGTATGTTTGCAAGTCCATTGCATTCTCGCCGATTTGTAGTGAGATTTCAAAGCTGGTTGTTTTATAATTTTCATGTAAATTGATTTACCTCTTTCTTTAATTCATCTACGACTCATATCGGTCAACACAGAAAGTCCTGACTTACTTTTAATGTGAATAGCAATCATCATTTGTGTAAATGCCAGTTCATGGATCCTTTTGTCATCTCATTTTCTGATCACACAAGGTCTTCTAGATTTATGTTTTGCTTTGAAGGTGTCATCTTTAAACTAAACTTCATAGACAGACCAATTTGAACGATTCAATGCAGTTGAAATTTTTGCAACAGTCTTCCATTTTCATTTGATCTTCCCTACTACAATTACCTCATCTAACTGAACATTTCAAGCTCGCGGCATCTTCACTAACTGATGCTATATCGAGGTATACTTAAATACTTCCGACATGTGACATCATAACTTTGAAATATGCATTTTACTGTGAACAGTTAGCAAAAAATCAAAAAAGTGTCTAAACTTTTGCAATATGCAAATTTTACTTTTTTCAGTTAAATTAAATATTATCTTATATTATAATCATTATTTTCATCCTAAAACCTTTAAAATATGTTTAAAAATAAGTATAGCTATTTGTAAAACTCAAGAGTTCGTATTTTTTATTTAACCCATAACTACTGTGAGCGGTCTGTCAGACCGCTGCATATTTTACCGCATTCATTTCCTCCCCTCAAAATAGATAATGATCCTCACCCTTTCTTCTACCTTCCTGAAACGGACCCCCAAGGTCACATTCCGCTTGTCATTCAGCTAGCTACTTTTTTTTTTTTTTTTTTTTTTTACTCTTTTCTTGGGGGAGTGGTCTGACATACCGCTCACAGTAGTTGTGAAACTGTTTTTGTCCGAGAAGGATGTTTTTATTTTGCGGATAATTTTATGCTTTTTTATGATATTATGGAAAAAATGGAATGTAATTTTTCGAGAAAACGTCCTGTGTTCCTCACACAAAATGAAATTGAGGAGCTTGTAAAAAATTGGTCAGATATAGAAAAACATGTAGAAGATGCCCCCCAAGTAAAAAAAGGAAAACAATCTATCAGTGCATTGATTGTAAAGATCCAATCTGCCTTCAATGTACGAAAATGTTATGCAATGGCTGTAACTCGACATTTTCTGCTGTGCAGTAAGGTACTGTTTTTTTTAATTCCTATAATGATGTATAAATTCTCATGTATTTAGCTCCATATAAAAACAATATGTAGGTATGTAAACTTTGCGTTTTCTATTTCTATGACGATATATTTTTTTGGAATATAATCTAATTTTTATTTTTTAACTATACTTTTATTAGATATTCATACATTTTTCACAAAGAAAGTACATTTTTATACAACAGTTAATAGATGTGTTTAAAATTACATATTTATTTTCTTCGATTTTCACAATGATTTGCTTCCCCTTACTATTCTCATATAACAGAATACCTGTCTTCAGTCTTCAAAAATCAACTTAAAGTTTCGAAAGATGATTTATAAATCAATTAAGTAGATATGTATTGGTAAGCGAACAATTTTTTACCACTTAGTTGATATTTTATTCATATTTCGATTTAGCGGTCTGAGAGACCGCTCACAGCAGTTATGGGACAATTTTTGTCACAGTAGTTAAGGGTTAAAGGTTAAATAACACCAGTGTCTAAACTTTTGCTGAGTACTATATATATATATATATATATATATATATTGTTGCGACGTATATAGGGTTCTTTTGATCTTATGGTTAGACAACTTCAAACTCTTGCTCTTAGAAAAGTAGAAAATAATTTATTTACAGACCTTCGGAACAACAGTCTTCGAAACTCACAAATATTACTAGATATTCAAAAATAACTTTTCAAATCTATCGTACAAGTACGGCTTTAGATCCCAGAGACTCTTTATACAACGTCTCAACACTTAATAACATTCAAAACAACATAGATGAAACTCAAGCAAACTTGCTTACAATCGCAGCTCACTCAATGACTGACTGGTAAATAATAACAACAGGAACCCGTATTGCTCTCCTTATATAGGCTCGCAGCATGTGCTGGAAATTTCTACAACCTTCTCGAAAAATCCACGGAACAACATTCAATGTATCAGCATACCTAAGGGGGAGCTACCATAGAGAGGGAAGGGTTACCATCACCAACAATCGCCAAGTTTGTCGCCAACTTGGCGATATATCGACAAATTTGGCGACCAAAATTAGTCGTCAAAAGTGACGCCAACTTGGCGATATCTTTACTATTTCGCCAATCTGCCGTAGACATACACTGAAAATAATAGACAAGTTTGCTTGATAACAGAGACAATGTAACGAAAACTAATATTAGTAAAGGAATGGAGCTTAATAAGATTATTTACATTATTTTACAGTACAAACACTAACTATTTACAAAATTCGTAACACTACCCCCTCCTCAAAGACTGCACGTCCCGGGCAGTGCAATCCTTGAGTTAGAGGAAAACACTTAAAATAAATAAACAAATAAATAAATGAATAAATAATAGCAATAATAATAAAATTTACATAAATAAGAACTAATTACTATTTACATATTTACAAAAAAAAGTGACTTTCATGACCATGGTCTGAAATTCCAGTTTTGAATTTCTAATCACTTTGGCAAAAATAAGGGGCTAGCCGGTTATAATGTACGACCTTAGGCTTGTTGTGTGACAATTTTTGTATACGTACGACGACGTCATTCAGCCTGTTGACGACTGTGTAAGGACCGTCCCAGTTTCTTTGTAATTTTGGCGACAGTCCCTTACGGCGTATGGGATTCCACAACCAAACTTTGTCACCTTCGTTGAACTCATGTCCAGTTGCCTTTGTGTCGTACCGTGTCCTCATCTTTTCCGATGCCAGTCCGATTCGGTTCCTCGCTATACGATGAATCTCCTCAATCCGTGCCTAGAGTTCATCCACGTACTCCTCGGGCGATAAAGGAGCATCAGGAGGACGGCCAAACAAAAATATCCGCAGGTAGACGAAGATCACGACCAAAGAGCATTTGAGAAGGGGAATAACCAGTAGCCTCATGTGCAGCACTCCTGTAGGCAAGCAGGAACAGAGGTAATTTCTTGTCCCAGTCCTGTTGATCTTTAGACACCAGGAGGGAGAGGCTATTTAGGATGGTACGATTGAACCGCTCCACCATGCCGTCCGATTGCTGATGTAGAGGTGTAGTTCGAGTTTTCTCCATACCGGTGGTCCACACATTTCCTTAAACACAGCCGAATCAAAGTTTCTTCCTTGATCAGAATGGATTTGAAGAGGAACTCCGTATCTGGAAACCCAGCGTTGAACCAGTATATCCGCTACGGTTACCGCCTCTTTATTAGGAATGGCGTAGGCTTCAGGCCACTTAGTGAAGTAGTCCATGACAACGAGGATGTACTTATTGCCATCAGATGCTCTAGGAAGAGGACCCAGGATGTCTAGAGCAATTCTTTCGAAAGGAGCTCCTACATTATAACGCTGCAATCGTCCACGGGTGCACCTCTTTGGACCTTTACGTGCTACACAGGTGTCACAAGTTCGACACCACTTCGCCACATCACTGCGAACATTATTCCAGTAGAAACGCTCTCGAAACTTTTGCAGGGTCTTCATTACACCAAAATGACCTCCTGTA
Organism: Maratus speculifer; assembly: GCA_964019185.1. Taxonomy (NCBI): domain Eukaryota; kingdom Metazoa; phylum Arthropoda; class Arachnida; order Araneae; family Salticidae; genus Maratus; species Maratus speculifer. The sequence goes on along the minus strand of OZ025293.1, from coordinate 247,106,630 downwards.
GGACTACCATGAAGATCTTGAAGGACCATAGAAATTCTCGACTTAGGAAGTAGTATTCGCCATCTACATGTCTTTCCACCGTCAGACTCCCATTTTCGATACAAGATACCGTTCTTCAAATGTAGGAAATCCCAGAGAGCCCAATAACGTTTAGTCGTAGGATGGTAATGGGCCATGTTATGCCAGCTGGGTTTCCTGTTGGACTTCTCTTTCAGCTCTAGAATTGGCTTAATTTCAGGATCAGCAAGTTGATCTTTACGCAGGCTCTCGTCACTCAACGGATCTTGCGATGATGTAGATCCAGTTGTAACTTGTCTTACTACAGGACCTTTGACATTAAATTTCTTCTCAACCCGGTCGCAGTATCTACAATTCTCTGAGCAGGGTCTTCTTGAGAGAGCATCTGCATTTCCATGTGATGAGCCTTTTCGATGGCGTATCTCCATATCGTGCTCTTGAAGCTTTCGTATCCACCTGGCTATCTGGCCTTCAGGGTTCTTAAAATTCAATAGCCAAGTTAGAGAAGCATGATCAGTTCGGATCAAGAATTTTCGACATGTAAAGATAGTGATGAAAATGGTCTATGGCTTTCACTACAGCAAGAAGCTCTTTTCTTGTTACGCAGTAGTTTCGCTCTGCCTTTGATAAGCACTTGCTGAAATAGGCGATAACATGCTCCTGGCCGTCGATTTCCTGGGACAGTACAGCGCCAATGCTTTCGTTACTTGCATCCGTATCAAGTATAAACTGTTTATCGATTTGAGGATATGACAGAATTGGAGTGGATGTTAAGGCCTCCTTAAGCTTTTCGAAAGCAGCGTCACATTCCTGTGTCCACATAAATTTTTGATTGGCTTCTGTTAATTTATAAAGTGGTCTTGCAATCATCGAGAAGCCTTTGACAAATTTTCTGTAATAGGTGCATAATCCTAGAAAGCTCCGAAGCTGGTGAACATCTGCTGGACGATTCCAATTTTTCACAGCCGATATCTTCTCTGGATCAGTCCTAACTCCTTCCGCTGAAATGATGTGTCCAAAGTAGGCGACTTCATTTCGAAACAAACTGCACTTCGAAGGGCTTAACTTCAAATTAGCTTCCTTTAATTTTTGTAGCACCCGCCTGAGGTTGTTCAGATGTTCATCAAAAGCTTTTCCTGTGATTATGATATCATCTAAATAAACAAAACATGCTTCATACGACAACCCCCGGAGAACCGTTTCCATAAGCCGTTCGAAAGTTGCAGGTGCGTTACACAGACCAAAAGGCATTACCTTGAACTGCCATAATCCTTGTCCCGTTGCAAAGGCAGTCTTCTCGCGGTCGTCCGGATGGATCTCTACCTGCCAGTAACCACTCTTCAGATCCAGAGTCGAGAACCAAGTGTTGCCCGCAAGTGTGTCGAGAGGGTCGTCGATCCTTGGCAGAGGGTAACTATCCTTTTTAGTAACGTCATTCAGTCGGCGGTAGTCTACACAAAATCTTGTTGAACCATCCTTCTTTCTTACTAATACAATGGGAGACGCCCATGGACTTGTCGATGGTTCGATGACGTCATTTTCTTCCATATCCTTAATTAAATTTTGCACCTCTTCTTGCTTGGCAAAAGGTAATCGTCTAGGATGTTGTTTAATAGGTGAGTGATCTCCAGTATCAATATGGTGTTGTGCCATTTTGGTTAGTCCAAAGTCTTCAGATGTTTGGGAGAACAAACTTTGGAATTCCCTAATTAAACTTTCCGCAGCATCTCTCTGGTTTGGATCTAAGTCCGTATTTTGTAACAAATCCTTGACTAAATTATCTGAAGATTTCAAAGAGTGAGTGGAATTTTGACTTATGCACGTCACAGGAGCACATGATGCTATCACCTCTCCTTTCTTGGTCGTCCTCGTCTTATCACTGATGTTAGCAATTCTGACTGGAATGGTCTTTTTCGAGAGGTCTACTACAGAAGAAGCCACCAATACTCCTGCTTGTGTACTATTGTCTTCTGGATAATCTATATGGCCAAATCGGTAATTAGTTTAATTTTTAATTACAGCTGGAACTAAAAATTCTGTTCTTGGATCTAGATTGATGTCTTCTTTGGCTATTACTGCTTGTTTACATTCAATTTCGTTATTTAATCCAAAAAGACTTATTTCTTCAAATTTTGAGAGCATTTTGTTATTTTTGAAATCAAGTTTGAAGCCAAACTTCTTCAGAAAATCTAGTCCGATTAAGCAAGGATCTGTTATGTCAGCCACATATGCCGTATGGTAATATTTCGTTCCTCCAAAGTTGATGGTTAAATTTGCCTTTCCATATATGCCTATCTTGTCGTCCGTCACAGTTTGCAGGGTGACGCATAATGGAGCCCAGATGAGTTTACATTTCAATTTTCGAGCCAAATCTTCTCTTATTATTGTAACATTGGCTCCTGTATCGACAATCATATGGCACTGAATTCCGTTAATAAAGCCTATCACATATAATTCATTATCACCGCCACTCATTTTTGATAGCTGGAGGATCTTCAGATGGGGCTTTTCATTCTCTGGCAACCTCCGCCCTGCGAGATGGCCAAAATTTAGTTTCCCTGCTGACTGTTTGAATTTATCTCACGTTCGTGGATTTTGGGGCAATTTCTTCGGAGATGTCCTGTATCACCGCATCTCTAGCACGTGAGATTCTGTCTCCTTGAGCTTGTTCTTCCATATTTTAAGGCTTCAAGCTCTTGATTTAATTTCCTAATTTCTTTCAAGACGTCAATTTCAGTGTCTGAGCTTTTTTTCACCGTTGCCCCTCGGACTGAATGATGATCTCTTCGGCTGGCTTGTGTAGCTGCTTCCAACTTTAAGGCATATAGTAATGCAGTTTTTAAATCCTGCACATCTGCCATTCGTACCACTCTCTGCACTTCTGGATATTTTATTCCGTCTACAAAGTACTGCAATGAGAGCATTTCCCATACATTTGTTGGGCAGTCGATGAATGCTAAATTTGCAAGCCGTTCGATTTCTGAGGCAAACTCTTGAAGGGTTTCACTCGATTTTTGATGGCGGCTCTTCATTTGTATTCTCGTATAATCTTTCAAGAATTTTTCCCCGAATCTTATTTCAAGTGCACAACTTAGAGTCTCAAAATTGAGTTGCGTCATATCGGGCAATGTTTGCAGCACGTCGCACAGTGGGGCAAAAACCCAAAAAGCTGGCCAAAAGTCGAAAAATGAAGTTACGATTTAGGGAATTTCGATTGTACAGTTGGCTAGAATAATGTTTGGAGAGTCAGAATCTGTATTAAAAAAAAGATTTTTGCTTTGCCCTTACAAGCAGCATCATTTCAAAAATAATGCTTGAAGGAATATCATTTGGAGAGAACAAAAACAGCAAAACAACAGTTCCTCTAAACGCGTGCTATATTTTATAATATTATCCGATTTTAATGATTTTAAATGGATTCACACTATGATAGTATGTACTTTATTTGCATGTATTACAAAATTTATATTAAGCACGTAAAAATTAATATATTCATTGTCATTTTTGATAAAAAATTTTAGAATTTTTTTTTGCTTTTAAACATCAAAAAGTTTAAATGTTCCACAGTGTTCCGCAACGAAATTTAATGGAACTAATAAGTTGGGCTATTTTCTAGTGATTCATAAAAAACCAGCTGCCTAAAACTGCCTTTCTGCATTTCATGCATATTTTAGTAACAGCAAGTAAAAATGCCACTTTTTCGGCCGCCTCAAAAATTTTGAAATTGACTACTTTTCACATAATTTAGCTGATAAATATTTTTCAAATTTTTGAATTATTCAATTTTATAATAGTTTATTTCCTATTATATTGTAAATAAATACTATAATCATAAGATTACATTAATTTGATAAGTAAGCTTAGTAATGAAAAAATGAAAATAATTCTCTATTACTGATCCGGTAGAATAAAATTTTCTTATCTTTATAAGTAGTAATTTTGTTTGTTCTATTATAATTAGAAGAATTATTTTGTCAATGGCTATACTTGCTGATAAAAACTACTGAGCGTATTTCATTAATGCGAGTGAAAATCTTTATGAATATGACTTTCGTCTACATTAGCAATTTGGATTTGTTTTACAAGTGAGGATGTGATGACATATCTATTCTAAGTACATTTAAACAAATATTTAGCTATGAAGATGGTAGGAGGTTCTAATATATTTTTCACTTCTCCCGTGCTATTAGAATACATAAATGTTGCGAATAATTCATGAATCGTTAATTTGAAAATTCCGAGAGTTTCATTTCACTACCGGGGCAATCAAGATCCATTTTTTTTTCAAGAAACACGGGAGCTACTGTCAATGAATGGTATTGTATTAAGCACAGGAGAATTAATTTATTTCTTTTAATACAATCATTGATACGGAAGAAATAGTCGTTAATAACGAATTAGTGTAATACTCGATGTTGCTACCTATGTCAGACAACATCAAAACAGCTTCTTACCGATATGACATTTTAATTAGAGAAGGATAGAGATAATTTAGAATTCAGAATTCCGTATTCCGTTACATGCTAAGATGCTTAGAGAGGGCTTACACCTCGCAGACAAATTGGATAGAAAAAATGGAAAGCTCGTACTCTGCATGAAAAGAAGAACACTGAAATTGCAAAATAAAATATGCAAAAAATATTTCGTTTAGAATTAACTTATACAATTGACAACAATTACAATAACAATTATTATTGATTACAATTGACTTCTTGTCAAGAAACCAAATCTCAGATTTGGAAGCACAAATGATGGCAATACAATTCAACGATTCTTTGAAAACACAACTATTTGTGCTTCTATAACGAGCGTATACGAAGATTTGATAAAACGATTCTATGTCATAAATAATTTCTTGTATCCATGGCATTTATTTGATCAATTTCGAAGATTTTTCCTAACAAACAGCTCGTAGATTTAAACTACATCCCTGGTTCTATATGCCTACTTCAGTGCACAAACTATTTATTAATGACAAAGAAATAACATTATCTTCATTACTGCCAATTTGCCAAACGCCATAAGATACTCAAGGTTCATGCAACAAACTGATCAAAAGGCATTGAGAAGATTTATCGCAAACATGCAGTAGCGCAAGAAAATGAAAGGTATTTTTATGTCTTTTAATGTCACCAGATTATTTCATTTCAAGTTTAGGTAAATTATTGTAGAAGAAATTAAAAATAATTGACCCTAAGAGTCACAGGATTTTCTAATACTGCGAACAAGCTCTGCTAACTATTTCGACACCTTGACGTCTGAAGAATTTTTTATTATACTACAATTGATTTTAAAGATTAATTTCTGGAATAAATTTTCTTTTTATTTTAATAATATAAAAAATAAAGAGTCTAGTATTTTACTTTCCTTTAATGTACTTAAATTTCGATTAAATGTCTCTTGGTTCCTTGAAAATTCCTTTTTAAGTTTAGCCTCGAAATTTTAAATTTATTTAAATCAAATTGTTTTTACTTTTAATCTGTCATTTTCTTTATTTATTTATTTTTAAAGTTTAACTTTTGAATCCTAATTAGCATCCTGAAAAGTTTACGAAATTTCATACAAATGGAATAACTTTCGCGACATTGTAGTTTTTGTTCCACCATATTTTATCCGCCATTTTTTTAAATTTAAATTTTGTATTCTTACTTAGCATCCTAAAAAACGCCTGTATACGGATTTTCGTGCGATTCGAATAACATTTTCATATTTTGGCCAGCTTTTCCGGATTTTGCCCCACTGTGCGTCGGCGGCTTCTCCTCTCAAAAACGCTGCCAGTTGACAAGCTTTCACCTCGTCACTCCATTTGTTCGCTTCGGCTACAATGGTCAACTGGGTCTTGTAAACTTGCCAGGAACTCTTTCCGTCGTATGTCGACAGCTTGATGTGCACGGGAGAAGCAGGCGGATTCCTAAATTCTTCATAATTACCACTGGACGCTAAAAGCTTCTTCTTAAGATCTTGTACTTTTTTATTTAGCTTTTCATTTACTTCAACTATTTTCTCTTCAATATTACTAACTTCATTCTGAATTTTCTCTTCTACTTCCTCTGTTTTTCTTTCCATTTTCTCTTCAACATTACTAACTTCATTCTGAGTTTTCTCTTCTACTTTACAAACTTCATTCTCTATTTTCTCTTCTACCGAATCTATTCTTCTCTCTACCGACGAGAACTTTTCTTCTAAAGTTTTCTTCATTTCTTCTTGACTTTTATTAACTTCCTTCTTCAATTCTTCTGTCAACTCTTTCATTCTTTCTTCGTTTTTATTCATTTTATCCGCCAACTCTTCTTGGCCTTTATTCATTTTATCCGCCAACTCTTCTTGGCCTTTTTTCATTTTATCCGCCAACTGTTCTTGGCCTTTATTCATTTTATCCGCCAACTCTTCTTGGCCTTTATCAATTTTATTGGTCAACTCTGTTCTTAATCCGTTAATAGCTTCTAATAGTTCTTTCAGTTGTCCGTCCATTGTTCTTGTTTTCGCCATAAGATCCCGACTCCTGACACCAAATGTTGCGGCGTATATAGGGTTCTTTTGATCTTATGGTTAGACAACTTCAAACTCTTGCTCTTAGAAAAGTAGAAAGTAATTTATTTACAGACCTTCAGAACAACAGAGTCTTCGAAACTCACAAATATTACTAGATATTCAAAAATAACTGTTCAAATCTATCGTACAAGTACAGCTTTAGATCCCAGAGACTCTTTATACAACGTCTCAACACTTAATAACATTCAAAATAAACTCAACACTCAAGCAAACTCAAGATGAAACTCAAGCAAACTTGCTTACAATCGCAGCTCACTCAATGACTGACTGGTAAATAATAACAACAGGAGCTCGTATTGCTCTCCTTATACAGGCTCGCAGCATGTGCTGGAAATTTCTACAACCTTCTCGAAAAATCCACGGAACAACATTCAATGTATCAGCATACCTAAGGGGGGGGGGGTTATCATAGAGAGGGAAGGGTTACCATCGCCAACAATCGCCAAGTTTGTCGCCAAATTGGCGATATATCGCCAAATTTCGCGACCAAAATTAGTCGTCAAAAGTGACGCCAACTTGGCGATATCTTTACTATTTCGCCAATCTGCCGTAGACATACACTGAAAATAATAGACAAGTTTGCTTGATAACAGAGACAATGTAACAAAAACTAATATTAGTAAAGGAATGGAGCTTAATAAGATTATTTACATTATTTTACAGTACAAACACTAACTATTTACAAAATTCGTAACAATATATATATATATATATATAGTTTATTGCACGATTCCGTTATAAACAGGCTTTACTCTATTAGGGAATAAATTTGCCATATAATATCTTTTTTTTTTAATTTACATATTATTTGATTGAAACTTTATTATTTCTCGTCTTGATTTCGTTGAGAGGCTATTTCGTTGAATGACAGTGGGGACTTTTCCTCAGGGAGTTCAATTCCATAAACCTTACGGAAGGGGATCCCAGATGGGTGCTTTCGATCCACAGCCTCCAAAATCGGATCATTCTGTTTCTGTTACGCTTCACACGAGCTACTACTGCACGATCAGAAAACCTTTCTTCACGAAGGCCGATGATTCTCAACGTTAAAATTCAGTCATGGTTTCAGCAGCTGTCCATGGGGCGCTGCTCAACCCACGCATACTTGGTGACTTTGAAACTGAAATCATTTGCGTAACACACTATAAATGGTGCGGCGCCGAAATTCGGTCAAAATACAACGTGAATTTCCCGTTGTTTGGTACTATTTGGCGAGATTGCTGTTACCTGCAAATAGATTCACGTATGTACTAAACAGTCAGAACTTCGAAACAGTCGCAATGTTGAAAGAAACTGCGGAATATAACGGGAGAGCCGCAATTATAGAAAGAGTTCGTGCTGGGCGCTCCGCGACAGAAATCATTTGATTCTTCGAGTATCCGAGATCGACTGTGTACGATGTCGTAGCAAAGTATAACGATTCGGAGAAGTCCAATGAAGGTCTTGCAACCCCGGCGAGGGAAACTCACTCGAAACAGCACATTATCAGGACGCCAGCTATCATTCAAAGGGCACAAGAATTGATTTTTGACAAAAAAAGTTTTCTTGCGTGTTCAGACAAATATAGTGACGCCATGAATGGAAAACGTGTTGTCTGGAAACCGTATGTTTTCCAGCAGAACAGTGCGCCTGTCCACACAAGTCATTTGCCTCAAAATTGATAATCGGACAACGGCAATAGGCTGGTCCAAAGAATTCTGGTCTCCCAACATACCAAATTTAAATTCTTTGCATTTTACAGGGTGAGATATAGCGAAACAATAGGCTATCTCCTTAAATATTGCCCTTAGACCCATACTTCCAGTTGCAAAAAATTCATTAAAAAAGGTAAAATTTTTGATAAGATAAGTTGCAACTCCATAGGGGGTCTATTTGAAAAAGTACGAAAATTAACTTTTTATACGGCCCCCGTACGACAAAAATTACAATTAGGAAAACTTTCCTTATCCAGTCCTGAATAATACACAAAACGTTGCATCTTCATATCTTCAAAACTCTAAGAGTTATAGCCGTTTCAATAATTCATCAGGTTTTAAGGGATTAGACACAAAATGAAATGTGCGCAATTCAAAAGACAATGTTACTTAAACGGTTCTGGGAAACGTGTAAAAACTCTATCTTTTGAGTTGAATTTTGATTTTTTTCTTTTTTTGTGATGGTTAGCCATATGATTTGCTAAGGAAATCACATCTTCAAATTTATCATAAAATTTCTAAAAATTTCATATTAGTATTGATTTAAATGGGATAGTTAAAAAACGTTATAACTCAAAACATTATTTATTAGATTTTTATTTCTTTCCATTTAATTAAAAATAAAAATCTGATTTTAGTTTTTTTCGGGGTTTTTGTTTTTCAATATTAATTTTAGAACTATTAAAAATGTTTATTTAAAAAATTATATAACTTTAAAAAAGTTCTTATTTTCAAAAATAAATAATTTTTCAATTTTTCCCGAAACAAAACTAATGTAAAATAATTAAAAATGACATGTTTCAAGTTTGTACTTTTTTCCTTCAACAATTCTTAACTTTTAATAAGGTCTGCACTGGACGAAATTTTCAATCCCGATCTCGAACAATCCGTATTAAAACCACTGTCTCTGACTGACCTAATACGTGCATGAAATAAGTAAAATTTGGTTCAATCAAAATTTTTACAAAAACCACATAGATTTTAAAATCACTTTTATTTTACAAAAATAAAATAAAATAAAATAAAATAAAATAAAATAAATAAAATAAATTTAAAAAAATAAAAACTTTAAAATTTATATATTTTTTAAGAATAGTATATTTAACTGCTAAAAAATTAAACACAATAAAACCAGAAAAAAAATCTGCCTATGACGGAATTCTGTCTTAAACAGAAAATGTGTTGATCCGTGCAAAATGAATACAATAATACCTGAGAATAAATAAACTCTATTTAACCCTCCTAGGAAGGGCAATTGTCTATTACGTATTTTTTCTTTCCTATGTGATTCCGTCTTAAAAGGTTTTACTGTATAATATTTTTCAAAGTCTCCAATGCACGGGATATGGATTAGCGATATTAAAATATATGTGAAACATTTAGATATAAACAGAGATTCATTGATAAAATAAATATATCACAGCCTTTGGCGCATCTTTAATAATAAAAAGTATAAATATAAAAAACGAAAAGCTGTACTAAGTATTTTTGGTCAAAACTCTTCCTCGCGAAACAATTTTTAACTACACTGAAGTAAAATACTGTGTAGAAATTCAAGACTGAGACGAGCTATGATTTAAACTTTTTTCCAGGCTGGTCCGGATTATGATTTTAACATTTTTTCATGCCGGGCAGCGATCCATGCAGACTTCCGGAGCTAACGATCAACATATTTTGAAAACAAATTTTGATTTAAATCAATACGCTGCTTTATTATGTCCAAATAAGAGGCACGGTCTTGAATCGACATTTAAAAAAGACAATTTGTGGATGATCCCTCATTTTCTTTTAAAATCAGTCAACAATTCATCGTTTACAGGCATGGTAAAGTGGTGTAAATCACGAGTTTCGGAGAATTTTGGATTTTAATATCTCTGTCAGATTTTCAGAAAGGGGTCGAATTTTTTTTTTTTTTTTTTTTTTTTTTTTTTTTTTTTGTTAAATTTAGGAATGGATAAGGAATAATTTTCTAATTGGGAATTTTGCTCCATGGGGGCCGTATCAAAATTTAATTTTCGTATTTTTTCAAATGGACCCCCAATAGAGTTGCAACTTATCTTATCAGAAATTTCACCTTTTTTTATGAATTTTTGCAATTGGAAGTATGGGTCTACAGGCAATATTTAAGGAGATAGCCTATTGTTTCGATATTTATGTCTCACCCTGTATATATATATAAGAGATTGAGGGCATTTCCTTCAACCAGTTGATTATTATTATTTTTGAAAAAGTGACACCCGCCAATTTAAATAAAAATTCTAATAATTAATATTTTATAGAATATTATAGCTCTATGTTTTCAGGGAATGTATAGAGATTATTTTTCATTATAGTACTTATTTGAATTATATTACTTCCGTTTGAATATTCGCGTGAAAATTATCGCTTGAAAATCCTTTGAAAATTGGCATTTTGGAACTCGTCCTTAAATTTTGCACACCAGTGTATATATACTGCCTTATAAGAAATCCCTTTTACAAATGCAAAAAAGTCTATAAATAAATAAATAAATAAAAATAAAATTATAATATTTTGGGCATAATGTAAGTTTTAGCCTACACTAAAATATCTTTTTAAAAATCTAAAACGCCACTAAAGCATATCATTAAATCACAGGAAATTTATTTTTCATTTTTTTTATAATGATATTGGTGGTATCAAATTTTCATTTTTTCTCCATTCTTCTAAAGAGTCGAATTATTCGGGTCGAAGGTAGCGGTCGCAGGCGAAGTTGGTTGCTCTCGCGGCGGTTGACTAATAATAGTCCAGCGGGAGACTAATAAAAATCGAGACGTGGGTACGGTCTTTTGATAACTTCATCGAGCCGGGCCCAACCCTTCCCGCTTTTCAGTGTCTTTAATTTGTCTGATTTTGCTTAAAAACGTGTCCGGTTTAAATTTTTCATTTTCCCCCCATTTCTCAAGAGAGTCGGATTTTTCGGGTCGAAGGTAGCGGTCGCAGACCGTTTGGTCTCTCCAGCGGCGGTTATACCGGTATGGTTCTTAGTCTTTTTCTTGTCTAAAAAATAAAAATGCTGCTTCAAAATTCATAGCTTTTAATTTGTTTATCTTGAGCGTAATTTCATTTACCTGTTCTCTTATATTTTGAAATTCTAGAAATTTACTTTGTAAATATTCAGTGAAATATATTTTTCCACATTTTCTGCCTTTCTTGCTCTTGTTGATTTTAATAAATGTTTTCTTATGATATAAAATGCGGGTTAGGAATATTATCTTCGTAGTCAGTTACTTTTTAATTTCTATTAAATACACTTTCTGCATCATGTTTCTTCTTTAGATGCGTATAATTATTGATTTTGTTTAAGTTTCTTTAGTTTGAATTGTTTTCATAGTATTTGTAGTAGTCATAACAAATCATAAAATTATAAAATAATGTGGTGTCAAATATTTTACTTTTATATTATCATTATGTTTTACTTTTCTTCATATCTGTATTACAGGGAAGAAAGATTGTGCTTTTAAGAAGATGTATTTTCAGAAGAAATAAATATTGATGCTTTACTGATTCCAAGTATAAGTGTATTTCATTTATATCATATTTAGTTTTGTGCATGTGTATTCAAGAATATTCATTGTAATTGAAACATTTATTTCTAAACTGATCCTTAATCTTTTGTCACCTTTTTCTGTAATGAAGTTGTTTCAAAATATTTTTCAATCAACTTGCTTCGTATTGTGATAGATATGATATCGCTATAAACGATGAAGGAAGTGCATAGTATTTCAGTCAGTATAGTCGCGCATACTGGAGCAATCATTTTAAAATATACAGTGTCGAGTTCAGAGTCATTTGGAAATAAATGATAGACTTTTGTTGTTATGATTTTATTATTTAACGTCATTGCATTTCACACAAAGCAAGGTAAACCTTTAGTAATATTTTGTTCTGATAGCTTCATTGTTTTTCTGAAATTATTTTTAAAAAATTACCACTGGTAAAATTGTTACTTGTATTATCAAGCAAAACAATATTATTTATTTTGATTCTTTCAAGTCATCCGAAATTAGGTAACTCAAACAGATAGAGGACTCTTATACAAATTCAATTCTAAGGGCGGCGCAGAGAGGATGGAGAATATTCCTTATTTTTTATACGTCCGTTAGAGAATATACTCCAATGAAAATTAAGCTGTAAACATAAAAGAATTTTCAAATGTGTAAAACTTTTAAGATTTTTTTTCTCGTCGAGGATAACTATGTGTAGGGGAAACTCACATTGATATGTTTTTTCCCCAAGAATTTTTTTGGTGTCCAGAAAATAGAAATTTCAAATTATTTTTTCATGTGGTGCCAGAAAAACTTGTGTAGTGCGTTATTAAAATGTACAATCTTTGTTTTATATAGTATTTTTGCATGTAATTTTTAAAAAATCTAAAAATGTCATTTGTATCAATGTGCCCCATCCCCAGGGTAGATTAATACACCTCATTGGGCACTTTGATACAGTTCGGAAAAATGGAGACAAAATAACACCAATGCATATTTTTCATCGAAAATAAGTTAGCAAACCATTTTATATTTATTTACAGAAATTCAAATTACCTACAATTTATTTGTAAGCAATATTAAAGCGATCAAAATTAAATGTACAATGATCTGATGTTCTTGCTGTTCCTTGTCTGATTGTTGGCAGTGGTAATTTTGTCATATCTGTCACTTCAACTCCAGCATTACGTTCTTTCTTAGGAAAGATGAAAAAAATTCCAAGTTTTCTGTTTATAAATCAGTTTATAAGCAGAAAATAAAGGATAATTATCCTTTTTAGTGCTGCAGCTTATTTCTCTTATTTAACATTTCTCATGTCGAAAATACTTTTTACTCTGGAAAATTGATATTAATTCGAGATTTGCCTGGCTGCCGTTCTTTTCTTTTGCTAGTTCTACTACCACTAGCTGTTGGGTAAGTCCGTACGTCTTCTGTTTGCAAAAATACTATAAAATTTTCTAATATAAAAATTGGAGCTATTTCATTCAATAGAAACTAATATTCGAAGTTTTTGCCGGGAAATGGTTGGATTAAGGAGTGTAAAAACAATAATAAAAGGTGATGAAAAAATGAACTAGAAGAGGATTTAGGTTGTCTGTAGCTACCGTGGTGCACATTAATACGTATCAATGTGCCCCGACATAGGCTGTATCAATGTGCCCCATGCAACCATTTTGAATAACATGAATCTCAAATCCAATACTTCATAATTTACCTAAAACATAGAATGAGGACCTGATGAACAGTAGCTTTACTTACCAGAGAGAGTATTCTTTTCGGTTGAAAATATTGGAGTATTTGTATAATACAATTGCAATTGTGTAGCTCAAATTTACTTTTGACTAATAAAAACAGTATATGACCCGTACCGTTTCATCAAACTACTGAATCATGACAAGACTTTCTGTATGTAGTCATGTACACTAACATCATCTTTTGGGGCTGTTTTGAAACTTCCTGTAATGACCTTGTGAGCAGTAGAGGGGTTGTATCAATGTGCCCCAGTTCCCCTTCAGCCGCTATGGTCCTCCAATGTATTAAACACCTTAGTATTTATTAAACACTTCAACATGCTGGTCGATGTCATAAACATATTGAATTTAGCTTTTAATCCTTGGCTCCGTTGTCTCCGCTGTGGTGACATCATCTTTCCTTCCAAAATTTGTTTTTGGCACCAGTAATAAAGGAAAATGAAATTTTCCGTATTTAATCAGAGAATTGTCTACTTCAAGGAAAGTTCTTTTAAAAAAGTGGTTCTAATCTCATAAAATTTGTGTAAGAGGCACAGGAGTCCGAAGGGTTAATTTTCCCAATGGGATATTTCGCGATCGGACCTACGTCCTTCCTAACACCCTGAATATTGAGGAGGGCGCGGTTTTCACTGTTCCGCGAGTGATGACATTCCGCGATCATAATAAATACAGTTTTCGAAATTTTGAGCAATCTTAAGTCCAAACCCACAAAATATAACTTTGTCGTTTAAAATAGGGAGGATCTTTCGACTAACTATGTTTAAATGAATGAAGGGACGAATTTTAGTTTTGGAAAAGATTTGATTTTCACTTTAATGCATAAATTTCCATAACGAAATTTATTTCACAGCTTTCTCTTCCGTGCAGCTTGAAAATTAATGAAATATATAAAGCAAGGTAGCAAGAGTAATTTATAAATTTTTTAATATTTTAAATTGTAGTAACAACATGTATATATAAGTTTGGATGTGTATTTCAAAAGAGCAAAAAATTCGCATCTATATTTTTCCCTTTTTGTAAAGAGAAAAAATAAAGTTAAAATTATCTTTAAATTAATTACTCAAATCCCAAAATATTGAGTGAAGTGTATATTTTAATAAATGTAGCTTATGAGATTTTCTTTTGTAAATATGTTTTATATTAAACCTCGTGCTCTGCTCGTGATATTAGTTCTTCTTAAAATTTATGCCTATTAAAATATTCATCACATTAAAATGTCCATTATTGAATGTTTCTCGTTTCATAACACCACCCTGTATAGATATTATTTTGATTTCTGAAAAAACCCTGCACCTAAATTCTCCTGATTTGACAATTATTTATAAAAGAACGACCACGACCTTTACGAAAAAAAATTAAATGCGCATTTCGAAATCTTTTCTCTTTTCAAAGATGCTCCTAAAATTTTAAATGAAAATTTATTTTTCAAGTTACAAACAATGGATGTATAGAATATAAGCTTTGAAATAATTTTATAAAATGCTCCAATTTCTTTTCTGAATGAATTTGTAAATGGTTAAAAATGATTCTGTATTAAAATCAAAACAGCCACAAACAGTAATATTGCTTTTTGAGATTAATTTTGTTTTTAAATCTGTTACCATAAGCAAAAACTATATTGTTTTAGTACATCTTTAATCCAAACAACTTCGCCCATAGAAGAAATGATTTTTTAATTAAGTATAATATACAGTATACTAATTAATATGAATAACGTAATTTTTCCTGATTACTTAACGAGAATTGTGTCATTGATTTCAAACCTTTTTTTTTTAAGGAAACTGCTTCGAACACTTTGCACTGTTAAAGCTATTTTATAAATTATGTTGGTTAATATATTTCTTGATTACTAACATTTAACTTTAAAAATTTAGTGCTCAGAAAAGTGTTTGTTTTCTTTATAAATATATTGTGATCATAACAGAAATTAGGTGATTGAATTTGATTTGAGGTGATTGAAAAAAATGATTGAATTTAAAACGAATTTTTTTCATTTTTTTTAACTAAACATTAAAGACATTCGAACTTAGTCATAAAAAGCATAAAAATATCCATACTTTTACAGAAAATTTGTAAGAAAGTTTAGAAGAACTGTCTTCTCAGAAAAGTTATTAATTCTGAGTAAAACTATACCGGAAATATCATAGATTACAATAAAGAAAATTAGTTGGGTGGTTTTGAGAAAAAAAAGCATAAAATGTGTTTTATTGGACATTTTAAGCGATGGATTAACTTCCATATGTTAGTGTTGTTTATTTGATCAGAAAAAACAAAAGAAGATTCGAAGCTTCTACATAGTAGCACAGCCAGGGTGGGAATTTAAATACTCTGGATACATTCGTAATGTTATTTTCGCCTTGTTTAATCTAAGAAATCTTCGATTAGATAAGGCGAAAAATACGTCTTTAAAATAGTTGTATCCAGATTATCTGCATCCCCACCTTGGCTACGATATTGCGTTTTTATAGCTAAATCAAATGCATATCAATATAAGCTCTTTCTTTTTGTCTAGCTGTGAAAGTAATGTGTAAGATTTCCTTACCAGTGAACGTATCAGGACGCACGGAGTTACACTTCAAACGCATGTTACATTTAAAAAATGTGATAGCGGAGCACGAGAGATAATTTCTGATATTTAAATTACTGGACATTGAAAAATAAATTACATCTGTTAATAAAAATAGCCTCTAAAATTTCATAATCCAGAACACGAAATTTAATGTCTACAGGCAGACTAAAATAACGGGTCCCACAGTTTCATACCAAATGATAATCCATTACATATAATCTGAAGACATAATGCAGATTTTTTTGTGATTAACATATAGCCGTTTATTCGTCTTACGAAATACAATTTTCCAACCCATAACCTTTCACTTATATTGCCTGTTTGAGCTTTCTAGGACTACCTTGGGTGGTCAAGGTAGGCGTTTCTAGATGAACAACATTAAGAAAACCCGCGTTGGGCTTTTTTTTTTTCTTTTTTACTCAGCTGAAAAAAAACCAAATTTTTATGACAATTTTACCAATAAGTATGATTGAGTTAAAAATAATAGTTTATCTCTCTGTATTAATAAATATAAATTCATATTAAATATAAAACCATTATCTATTAATAAAAAGTATTTACGTTATATTTATCATATAATAAAAAGCATGTAAAACATTTAATCGAAACGTGAATAGAATAATGACCTACATGCTGACATGTAGTAGAATTATATAGTAAAAAATAAATATATAGGCGAACTCTTTTATAGAAAATCAATAAAAGGAATCAGTGAACTAAACAATAATTAAATTCCAAAATAATCATAATTATTGTTCTGATACACTTAATATAAAATCTCATGTGTATTACAATAATGAGACATATTACACTGTTAAAAATTTTGCTCTAGTTTCGGTGTTCAATAAATGCCACCATAAGATAGTGAAATTTCGTACCAAAATTTGAAGCTTCCTATTTCACCTCGTTCGAACTATTGGAATTATGCTTCAACAGGAGCTCCAAATACTGGTTCAAGATTTCGCCATCTTACAGTGACAGCTATTGAACACAAATATTTGGTTCAAATTAGGACAAGATTTTTAACAGTGTAAAGGATAAAGGAGTATAAATGTTTCTTTCTGGAAAAAATAGAGAAAATGGAAATATAAGGATTGTCAGTGTTTAAGAAAAGAAAATGAACTGATGCTTCAAGATCTGAAAACGATCGTATATTTCAGCACCCTGCGTTTTAATCGAAAACCTTTAGTCACTAGTGTTGACCAAACGATTGGAAATTTTGCGGCATGATTTCATTAATACTAAAAGGTTCTAGTCTGCTCTTCACAAACAAATCCAATAAAATGCATGAAATACAGTATTTATGATGGCCTTAATCTTAGACATGTTACGAATATGAGTTTGAAAAATATTCGTATTCAATTTAGTCCAAATTGGTCATTCAGAAAAGCCAAATTTACTGGATTTTCATACTTAATTTTTACAAACCGCACTTCTCCAAATTTTTGTCACAATCTTGATATCTGTCATATCTACTGGGAATGTAACATATAGAATTGCAATCTCCTAATAACCAATTAATTTTATCATTATCGATGGCTATATTTAAACTGTATATATTTATTTTTCATTATTTAAAATTTGAAAATTTTATTGATGTAATTTACATTATTGGATTACAACTAGTTATTGAGTACAGCGGTAAATAATGTCAAATAGCTTCGAGATTAACTGTAAAAAGAAACCTCAATTAAAAGTCCTGGTCCAACGATAGAAATAGATGCTAAAACATAATACTGCCATCTCTTTATTTTCTGAATAGCTTTACGTTCGTATTCTACTTTGAAAGATTCCCCCAGCTCTCTTCATGACGGAGTAGCTAACTTTGGAAACAAACAAAATATTAATTTGTCAGATAATGCTTTTAGTGTCAATCGCTCAGTAGTCTGGAGAAATGCTGCTTTGCCTATTTTAGACGCTTTTTCTTTTGAACGGATGTTAATATTACATTTTTCGGCTGCACTGCTAAAAATGCACGTAAAATCCAAGCAGTTATCATCACAAAAAGTTTTTAACCTTGCAGGACATCAAAAAGAATTTTTTTTTTTCTGCTGCTGATGGGAGCCACTACAGTGCTAATTGTAAAAACAAAAAATGTAACTATTCTGCCGTTTGTTTCTTTTAGATTATTGAGAGCCATGTGTCGTTCGGTGTATTATGTGAAAACTGAACTACGTTGTTATTTATACATTTCGAGATATTTAATTTATATTTGTAATGTTACTTTTAGATCACTCTGTACACACAATGTGCCAGATAAGTAATGGAAGTGTTTTTTCCCGGCCAGATATATGAATGCAAGCGCGAAACCAGGTTGTAGAATCAAGAGCTTGATTGCGTTTTATGCATCGTACGATGGCTGAGTGGCTTCTTGCAGCAGTTTCCGATTTCTAGTCGTACAAGTGAGACAGTGTCAAAGAAGTGAGCCAATGTGTGCCAAAGAAAAAGTGCTGTTTAAATTTCACTGCAAATCGGGAAAAAATTTGCTTAAACGTGAAGACAGTTTGCAATTAAGTTTGTGACTAATGAATACATTAATCACGTACAGATGAATTCAAGGATGGAGGAGAATCCTATGTGGATGAAAATGAACAGAGATTCCCTGTGAGTTCTCGTACAAATTCAAACATGCAGAAAGCCAGGAAAATTGTCGCCAATGACAGATGAATAACCGTTAGACTTCTTGTTATCGAATTCGGTATTCATAAAGAAAAGACCAAGGCAATCCTAGAAAAACATTTGTGTGAGAAGGAAATTTCAACTTGTTTTGTGTGAATGTTATATCTTTTTGTCTGTATGTGACGCGTCAGGAACATTTTCAGCACAACCACTAGTTTCTGCTGTCTATTACTTACATATCATACGTAGTATAGGGTAAGTATTGCAATCGTTTTATTAATCGAAAAAAAATTGACGGATTTACACGTTTCAGATACTGGAGATTCCGAAAAACATATTTTTAGAAAAAAAAATTGCCCTACTTCCGTCTATGTGTCTGTAGGTCTATGTGTCTGTCTGTCTGTCTGTCTATCTGTCTGTAACAGCTCTATCTCCCGAACAAATTGAGATAGAGACTTGAAACTTTGTATGTGCTTAGTATGTAAGAGTGGTACGAAGCCTATTTAATATCAATAACCTCGATTATCCGGAACTATTTTGGAACTATTATCCGGAACAGTAAATTGTTATTTAATAGGATTATTATTTTTGGAGTTATAAGGATTTTTCTTTTAAAAATCCGGTACTACTTGAGTATTTTGGCGCGTTATATAATTTGTCGAAATCGGCTCATCAGCAATTCATTGATAGAGCATTACTATGTCTATTAAAACTATTTAAATACACGTTTTAATTTTTTTTTTGGAATTGCGATGTATTTTATAAATAGTTTACATGCGTTTTATTTTCATATTTTATATTATGCATATCCATGATGGGTAAGTATTACGGTGGTCCCCCAACGACTAGTTTTTCAGATTGTTTTCGTTTTTCTAATATTACATTTGTCTGGAGAGAAGAAAGATTTGATGACTTTCAGGACATTTAAGGAGCTAAAGAAGACCGATGGAAAAAGATACCAGTTCAGGCTTTTCACTTTGCTTTTAAACACTACCTACATCATTGATGTATATGTTGTATTGAGTTCAGAGAATATTATTTCGAATTTTTAAAAAAAAACGGAAATACACTTTTTCGTTTTTTTTTTTTTTTTTTTTTTTTTTTTTTTTTTTTTTCATTGAAACTGTAGTCCCATTGCGTATTGGACACATTGTGTATATATAATTCGATAGACTTTAAATACAAGCAGAAACTTCGAAAGCGGTAAATTTTTCTAACGTAAAAATAATATAAAATATGTTAACTTTTTGGGGCGATATGAAAATATCAAAGAATTAATTTCATTCAGTGCATTATAAATTTTGGATCGTACATTTAACTGTTAAACTGAGTAGATGTTTATAAATAATAATAATTATTTAAAAGATTGGAAATGATTATTTATTATGGCTAAAGATATAGTTTTTATGGTTACAATTAAAATTAATTACAATATACAGTAATTCTAGATTCTACCACATCGACAATTTTTTGCAATTAATTTTTAAATTGTTCAATTTTCTTCTTATATTATGTATTTTTCCTCTTTTCAAGACATTCATTTATAGAATAGACAGCAAATAGAAATTATCTAAAAGCCACTTTATAGAAACGTTTCATCAATAATAATTATTAGTAATCACCACGAACTCTCTTTATTTTGTAAATGTTTTATACATTAAAATAATTCTCTAATTCAAATTTCGATTAAATTTAGCGTTTCCTATTAACTGAGAAACGACAACTAAATGTAAATCTTAGGAATCAGAATCCATCATCAGTGGTGGAAGATTACTGATGTCTTACAATGAAGGAGTAGTTTGCAATCAGTGGCTGAATGACAATAGTATCATTGCATGTAATTACATTATACCTGATTCACGAATAATATAAATAATAAATAATGAAGTACCATTTATTAAGCTGCACAGTTTTCATTTACAGCAATTTGTAGAAATTTATAATGGAGAGAAAAGTGGTAAGATGGTTTCATCCAATCAATATGTCTCAAACAATGAAAACGAAGAAATGCAATAAATAGTCGATCAAATTAAGAGTCATCAAAATCATTTCATTTATAAGACTCACAATAAAATACAACAACACATTTATGAAAACGATTTTCTCATCAAAACAGGAAAACGATCGTAAATTTATTTCCCTAGAACATTTGGGTTTTTCAAGATGTTTCTAAGTGGTTTCAGTAAAACATCTGGAATTAATTGTATTTTAGTAAGTATTGTCCGAGTTCTTTAATACATTTCGATTTCTTTTTGCCAAATGAGTTTTATTCAAATTATTGTCCCACGATTTATTTTATTTAAGAGAATTTTATAATTCTTTATTCAAAGTTTGTCTGCTCCAAAACATTAAATAGTATTGTAAAAAGATTTAAATATTTGTTTGTATCCATGCAATACAAATGTAGCGAAAAGTCATATGTTGAGCTACTTCCTATAGTAGAAAAAAAAAGAGTACAAATAAACATGAAAAAAGGAAGCACTAGGCTACAAGTATTTACTAAATTAGATATCTATTATTCTAAACACAATTAGAGTCTTTTTTTAAGAAAAAAGATTTAAGAGTAACTATAGCATGACTGAAAATTTGCATATTGAGAATGATGTCAAAATATTCCCAGCACATGTAATTTTAATCTATTTTTTACTGTCTCTCTTAAACAGAAAAGCTGATGTTTTAGCTTATTCTTAGTGTAGTAAAATAAATAGTTTATGTTACAACGAAAATGCTTCGAATGCTGTGAGTAATCATTTATTTAAAGCATATAAGATTAAAACTATTTTTAAATGATCTATTGCTGAGTTAAAAATATAAGTTTCACTTTTTAAAAAGTTTAAGTCTATAAAAGTTTCAATTATTTTTTACTTTTACAGGCTTTCACCATACATTTTTGTTAAAGATATTTGAACAGTTAAAAGGCAGGGCTCCCAAATGGTCCGTGAACCAGAGTTGGACAAAATACATCGAAAAATCATTTTCGATACAAAATACAAAATACATTAGTTTTAGAACCTAAAATACAAAATACAAAATACTTTCCTATTCAAAAAATTTCAAAATACAAAATACATGTATTTTGAAAATACATTTAAAATACAAAATACATTTGAAATTTTTAAAAGTTTATGTATAACATTAGAGGTTTTCACTGACCGTGTCCGGCATGGTCAGCAGTCCGGTTTCGGACATTTTTTTATCCACAACACTCTGGTCGGGTCGCCCCGGATTTGCTCTTAAGTCGTTCCGGGATTGTCCGGGCCAGGTATCCGGTTTATATTTTCCTGAAGGATAGTCTCAAGTGAAGCTGTTCATCATTCTTTCGGGTCTCGGGCTTTACTTTTTTCTCTCCAAGTTCGAGTTGGACCTGATTTGTCCAGGCCGGACCGTGACTGAACTTCATCCTTCCTAGAGGTCTGAATTAGTCAAAAATTGTAGTATTTTTCCGAACCCCGCCCGTAAGTTGGCTCATCCCGTCCCGGCCTGAACTATCCAAAAATCAATACAATCTGGCCCGACTCAACAATGTTTTCCAAATAATGTATGTATTTTTAAATTGCTATAATTTTACAATTAAAAGTTTTGATTTTATTATTTTTAAAGAATGGTAAATATATACAATAAATTAAATAAAAAATTAATAACAATAAAATTAAAGCACAATAAAAGGAACTTTTAAAATTAATCTGGCAATAAATCCTTTTCTTAAATCCAAGTAGTTAAGGCTCCAGTCCCTGCCCGCGAAGACACTCGCGAGCTAATGCTATTCCTATGGGGACGCATTTTTCTAATAACTCTTTCGCATTTTGACATTTTTAGATGTTTTTTTTTTTTTTTTTTTTTTTTTTTGCATTGGATAGCTTACGTCCCTCTCAAGATCGCTCTTTGATTACTTTTTCGATTTTGGTCGCAGATATTTTTTAAAAAGCTAGTTTCACTTCCTGAATCGTATCTGAAAGTGAAACTAAACTTTATAGAAAATATCTGCGACCAAAATCGAAAAAGTAGCCAAGGAGCGATCTTGAGAAGACCTCAGCTAAAAAATGCTAAAAAAATATTTAAAAATGTCGAAATGCGGAAGAGTTATTAGAAAAATGCCTCCTCGTAGGAATAGCATTAGCTCGCGAGTATCTTCATGGGCAGGGACTGGGGCCTTAACTTTATGAAATAAGTTTTGATTTATCATTTTTACTACCGATCTGCGTAGGATTTGAAAATTCTGCTTTAATTTAACACAATCTGAATTCAGGAAGCAAACAATCAACTAGACCAAACCATCTTGACGCCTCCCCCCCCCCACAATAAATAAATAAATAAATAAATAAATAGCTTGCATCCGACTCAAGCGACACCACGGGTTGGTTCTCGTTCGAATAAAATCATGCTACTTACCTGATACAGAACAGTAATTTAAATTCATTTTAATCATTATAATAAGTCTTCCTTTTATATCGTTCATTTTAACAGCAATACATAATGATATATTAAAAAATTTTTACGATTGCTTAATTTTTACGAAAGTTAACGCGCATAAAACTAAATTAGTCGAATGTGCCAATCCTAAAACCTTTTTCTATGGCATACATTTTAATATTTCAAAATTTGCTATTACAATGTCAAATTTAAATGACAACCTATGTGCATCATGAGGATTATAAAGCTATAGGCTCATTGATCTGTGTGTGTTTTAAAAAAAGACATATAAGCAGTAAATAAAAAAAGAAATAATAGAATTTCGGCACTAACCCTCCTACATATCTGCAACCAAAAATCCTAACTTAAAGAGCGTAAAAGCGACCCTGTGTAGCAGTATATGTTCAAGTGTAATAAGAATATCGAAATGTGAAAGTCTAAAAGGATATGAAGTTTGATTAAATTCCGTGGATTAGTTTTTAGAATGTAACCATTCAAAAGTCGTGATAATAGCAGTATAGCAGCACTACTTGTGATATGATTTGCATGAAAACCTAATCAGTACAAACTTATGTGAAAGTCTAACAGTATATGTAGTGTGGTGAGATCCAATGCATTAGTTTTTGAGTTATGACTATCGCTAAAATCCTGTAAATCTTGAAAAATGCAGCTTAGAAGCATCACCTGTTGAGCGATTTACACCAGTACTTAATTAGTAACAACTTATATCAATATCCAAAAACGTTTGAAATTTGATGAAAATCCGTGCATTAGTAACTTCAGATACAGCTATTGAAGAAATCATCGAAAATGAAGCTCAGCAACATCATCTTTTGTGCAACACACAAAAAAATTTAATTAGCAATAACTTATGTTAATGTCTAACAGAATCTGAAGCTTGCTAAAAATCCGTTCATTAGTAATTGAGCTATAGCATTTTTGCTTAAATCGCGAAAAATACAGCTAGCAACGCCACTCCTTGGAAGATTTACACCAAAACCTAGTCTACAACAACTTATCGCAACGTCTAACCGAATCTAAAGTTTGATTGAATTCTGTGCATTAGTTCTTAAGATAGAGCCAGAGGCGTGCGACGGGAAAAAAAAAAACTGCACCCGGGGCAACGTTTTAATTTGGCGCTCCCCCCTCCAACTTTTTCTTGTGACAGGCCAAAAAATGACGTTGGTAGTATAAATTTGGCGCTCCTTAAATTTTCCAGCGGAGCTACTGCTCCCTTCGCAATCCCCCCCCCCCCGTTCTTTTTTTTTTTTTTTTTTTTTTTTTTTTGCACGGCGCTGGATAGAGCGCCCACAAAATTTTTGTCACTTACAAACAAACACACAAGATAGACACTTTCTAAAAACAGTCAAATGATATTCAGGACCTTCTAAAACTTTAAATCCATCAAAAGCTGAAGTAGATTTTTTCACGAATCCAATATTTTGTTCTTGTAAAGATAGAGGGAAGTAAAAAAGAGCGAGAGATTGAAAATCGAAGAGTCAGTTCAGTAGTTATTCTTACTCGTATACATAAACATATATAAAAGAATTGTATAATCTCTTTCGTTGGAAGCTGTTTAAAAAGTATATATAATTCGATAGAGCTTCGATCATTACAACGCAGATATAAGTATACTTCCCATGAACAATAAATAAGATATAAATTTATAAGAAATATTAAATAAACAACATGTTAAACATTTTCATTTAAATCCAGGAAATATCATAACATATAGAAATACGACGTTCAGAATATGACATCAAATAAATTTTTATTGTTTTTTAAGTGATGGTTTTCAGTGTTCAATAGATAATTGGTGTCTTAAATTTATGCATAGCTCTTTTTCATGCTCTATTTCAACACTGAGGCAGTGTTGAATTCAGGGGGTGGCCCGTGGGGGACACCCCCCCCGGAGCAATGAAATGTAACCTCCGGAAATTTTGAGATGTTGTGTTTTCAATGGTCAAAAAGAGCAATCACCCCAGAACTCCATAATGTCCCCCCTCCCCCGGAGCCACATATGTCCCTCCCGAAGAAAAATGCCTGGATTCAACACTGCTTTGAGGGACATGCAATTGTGGCTCTTTAATGTTAAATTCATACCGGAAAATCGAAAAATTTTAGTTTGAAAAATGAAAAAGCAATTTTGAAACATTTTTGAACTAAAGTTAAGTGTATAAAACTTAGTTAAAAGTTTATAGTGCGAATCTTGATTAAAATTAAGTGGGATATAATCAGTTTGAATTCAGACACTTTTCTCTGGGAGGGACTTCATTGGCTCCGGGGGGGTGGGTTATAGAGTTACTAGAGGAATGTACTTTTTGACTAGTGAAAACGCAAAATTTCAACTTTTCCGGAGGGGGACATTTCATCGCTCCGGCGGGGAATGTCCCCTACCCGCCCCCCCCTGAATTCAACACTGGATATAATATATTTCAATGCCCCTCAAAAAGTTAAAGATCCTGCAATCTTGAATTAATCATAGCATTAAAATTACTTTAAATACTCTACTCATAACGTTTTCTCCATCTTTCATATTGTAAAACTGGATTTGAAACACATGCATACTGTATTTGTTATAATGATTGCAAATTAAACATTGCCATTTATTTTCTTTAGCATAAATACACTACTATTCTCTTAAAGAATCTTTTATTGATATTTGTTTTTGATTAATTTGCAAACCATTGTTAAACATTTCGGAACTCTGAACAATGAACATCGATCTCGCTTAAGGGGTTAGGTGGGTTTTAAAATTTCAAAAAATCGTTTTCCTTTTTATTGTCTTATTAAATAGTACAATATGTTTAAAATATTCTCCAAAAATTTTAAATAGATCCGAGTAAAATTCCAAGAACTAGACCCTTCGGAAGTCCCGCCCATTGGGCCACGTCGGTGTAGCGCACCGCAGGTGTACGGAAGCAGCTGTCTATTGATTGTTCTTCTCGTGTGCTTATTGTATATCATTCAAACGTAACTTAAACTGCTCAAATATTTCATTTCTTGGTTGCCTCCTGATCCACGAGGTTTCTTTAAGGTTATAAATGTTTGTGAATTTTTGCTTCTGTGAAATTAAAAGTGTTACAAATTTTTATTCATCATGAGTAAAGTGACGAGATCTGATCGAATAACTAGTGGTCAAAGAAAAGATAGACCAAGAAAGAGAAAACAATTATTCAATCCTAAAAATCCTGAGGAACATAATGAATCTTTCACTAGCACTTCTGCGAAAAAACTTAGAAGCCAAGATGAAAATCATGTGCCAGAAGACGGTACTTTGCAGTATGCAATCATCGACTTTTTTTTAGTTTTTTCAACGCTATCTTCATTTGTGAAATGCTCTAATATTATAAACGAAAATGGACAGGACAAAATATGCAATGGGAAAGTAGATTTTAAACAGTGTATGAAATACGGCCTTGGTTTCAAAATTTTCGTGGAATGTGAAAAATGTCAGCCTCGATACATTTTATCGTGTCACAAAATTGGAAACGCTTA
Source organism: Maratus speculifer (assembly GCA_964019185.1). Lineage (NCBI taxonomy): Eukaryota > Metazoa > Arthropoda > Arachnida > Araneae > Salticidae > Maratus > Maratus speculifer. Next base: position 247,080,013 of record OZ025293.1, on the reverse strand, counting down.
CGAAATAAATCGTAGGTTTATTTTTGTGATGCGAATATTAGGCTTAGGACTAGCCGGATGTAAAAAATTCTGTGGCTTGATGGAAATGAGTGCTTCTTTCTTGAATAAGTCAACATACGATTTTTATGTTGATAAAATTTACGGATGTGTTGAGACAGTTGCTCAAGCACTTTTTTCATTGGCTGCAAAACAAGAGAAAAAATTAACGTGTGATGAAAATAATATTGATGATACGACAGATGTAACTGTATCAGGTGATGGCACTTGGAAAAAGCGCGGTTTTTCATCATTGTATGGTGTGTCTTCGATAATTGGATATTGTAGCGGAAAAGTTTTAGATATTTTTGTAAAATCCTCATATTGTAAATTATGTGAAGCCTGGAAAAAAAAACTAAGCACAATAGAATTTGAAGAGTGGCAGGCAGATCATCTCCAAAAAAACGAATGTAGTGCCAATCACCAAGGACCAGCTGGTAATATGGAAGTTTCATCAATCGTTGCAATGTTTCAACGCTCTTTTGAAAAATATGGCCTAAGGTACTCAAATTATATTGGTGACGGGGACTCTAAAACATACTCTGGAGTTCTCAATGCCAAACCTTATGGTGATGATTTTATTGTTAATAAAAAAGAATGCGTAGGACATGTGCAAAAAAGGATGGGCAAACGCTTACGTGATTTAGTCAATAAAACTGTCGAAGAAACAAAAACAAAGGCCGGTAAATCTATTAGAAAAAAAACTCTATCTGGCAAAGGAAAACTTACTGGCAAGTTAATTGATAAATTAACAATTTATTATGGACTAGCTATAAGAAGAAACTGCAATTCGGTACAAAATATGAGAGACGCTATTTGGGCAACTTTTTTCCATTATACCTCCACAGACCAAAATCCACAGCACGATAAATGTCCAGAGGGCCCTGACTCATGGTGCACTTGGCAGCGCGCTTCATCAATGAACACTCTGTCATCATACAAACATGATTATGATTCATTAACAAGTGAAGTTTCATCAGCTATCAGACCCATTTATGAAGACCTCAGCAAAGAGGAGCTCTTAGAGAGGTGTGTTGGTGGATTCACTCAAAATAATAATGAAAGTTTAAACCAGTTAGTTTGGAAAATTACTCCTAAAATACTCCCTGCTGGTTCAAAAATAGTTGGGATCGCTGCATATGTCGCTGCTGGCACATTCAACGAAGGGATTTCAGCTTTGTTGCTTTTTATGCATGGCATGGACTTGAAACTTGGCCGAAACAGCCATGAGTATGCCCGAAAAGAAGATGAAAAACGCATACTCATTGCCGACAGGAAAGCTGACATTGAGACTCGTGAAGCAAGAATTCGTCACAGGCAAGAGCAAAAGGATGCCCTAGACATTGCCGCAGCAGCGGGTACTCTGCTTTATGGTGCTGGAATCGATGATTCTATGTAAGTTGAAAAAAAAGTTTTTTTCTTGCATGTAAGTTCAACTTAAAACTTTAAACGTGTTTTTCTCAAAACTTCATTTTTGAAGTCGGTGGACACGATTTCTTGAAAAGTTATGGACCGATTTAGTTCAAATTGTGTAGATATCTTTAAAATAACATTATCTAGTTATTGAACGAAGGAATTTTTTTTTCATTATAACTTATTTTTTTAAGCCAATAAATGGCGAAATTTTGACCAAAAAATGAGATTTTTTTTTCAAAGTTTGAGAAAAAATGAAAATTATATATATATTTTTTTCCCTTCGTTCAAATACGAGATTTATATATGTACTAACGAAATAATTTTGGTTTTTTAATTTTAGATGAACCAATAATAAGTTATGCTGTCCACGGCGAGAGCACTTTTTTGTGAGACACCCAGGGAGATGAGGTCTCAATGGCTGAATTTTCAACATTTTTATATAAAAATTTCAGGAGACATTGTTGAAATATGTACCTTTGATATGCCATATTATAATTTTTAAATGTATGATTGTTTATATAAAATAAAAAATCGTAAAAATACCTTTTTTTTATACCTCTGAAACCCACCTAACCCCTTAATACATAAATAATTGCACAATTAATTATGTATACTTTTCTATGCTTATAAATCGGTAAAAAATAGTGTTTAATTATTATTATTTTTTTTATTTTATTCTAAAAAAATAATGCACATACCCAGAGCCAGCGATAGAGGGAGCAAAGGGGATAATTGCCCCGGGCGCGGAAATTTAGGGGGCGTCAGATTTATACTACCATTGTCATTTTTAGCTTGTCACAAGATTAAATTGGCGCGGGGTGGCGCGAAATTGAATCTTTGCCCCAGGCGCGGTTTTCTCTTAACATGCCCTTGCACATATCTGCACATTTAAAACCATAAATATATATCAAAATCAGAAATATATAACAAATCTACTGTAGGGGAATGATTTTGTAATTAATTTAATTAATATTTTTATCAATATTAAAATTTTCATCTGAGAATTTTTCGTTTGCGACCTAAATTCAAAAAGGAATAAAACTTTGGTTTGGGACAGCAACTTTCGTTTCGGTCGGACACCATTTTATATTTTATATCTTCAGTAATAAAGCACTATAAAATAAAACATAAAATGAGGGGGAAAAAGGGGAAATTACTCTATATAAACATGTATCTCCATTAACGACAGGTCAATAGCCAAAACTCCCGTATTTAACATAATCAATCGTAAATATAATTATTGAAAATCTGATATTCTTATCAATAAATAGAACTATTTATATAATAAAATTCTCTCCCAATTAAATGAATATCAGAGGTGGGTTAAAATATGACCGAACTTTGATAAAAAGGATACAAAGAAACTAAACAAAATATTGCAATCAAGGAATAACGGTATAAAACTAAAAATCTTACCTTTAAATGTGTTTTAAAATTAGTTGTTGCGTCGAACACTTATAACGGTAGACTTTGTTGTACACATTTGGCATGCTGCTTTAACTTTGCCATTATCAACGGAAATTATTTTTAAAAAATCCCCCTCTAATACAGCGCAACGTGCACTATTGCAATCCATTGATAATACCGTTATCCGGAGCAGGGGCATAATATCAACCATTCTTTCACGAGATTTGAACATACATTACATTTCTTTCTGCTACGACATTATTTTTCTTTCTATGGTTCTCAAAAAGAACTAATCACAGCAAAACTGAATGATTCTTCCTGTTTATCAGACAATAGTTTTTGTCGTTCTCACAGCAACGTTATAATTATAAAAACTAAAACGTTAGAATTGTACATGTACAGTTCAGTAAAAATGCTTAAGTAAAACAGAAGCATTCATTTTAATACTTATCATAGCAATAGTTGAAAAAGTATGTTTAGATTAACTTCTAGAAACGAATACTATCAGTCAAAACAAAACAGAGAGGCAGGTGTTTTACTTTTGTGAATCTTACATCTGCGAAGCAACTTGAAATCTACAAAAATGTATTTTGAGTATGAAATGTATTTTCAAAATACAAAATACTTGAAAAAATTGTTTCAAAATACATTACTAAAATACTTTCGTTTAGTCGGGTTAAAATACAAAATACAAAATACAAATGTATTTTGAGAATGTATTTCAAATACATGTATTTTCGATACTGCCCATCTCTGCCGTGAACTGAACACCAATATTTCTTAACAGAAAATTTCATACTAAGTTTCTACAGCATTTGTGCTAAGACTAACCTCCAAAGGTGATTTATGCGCAATTTGCAAGAAAAATCTAAAGCGAAAACTTATCTGAGAAAATATTGATGTTCAATTGGCGGACCATTTTTGAGCCCTGAAATGGGAAATCGAGGGTAGTTAGAAATATGTTATTCTAGGTTACTTCAGTTTTTCACATAGACTATCAAGTCTTTTCCCATTTACCTATCTTCAACTGTGTTATTCAAAGGAATGCCTTAATTTTTGTCTCTCTCTAAATTCAGCAAACAATAGAACGTCACTTAAACTAAAGACGACCCAAGCTTTGGGACTGTCATCGTTTTCCTCCTTAATCTTTTATTTGTATAAATATTAAATTCACACATGATCTCAACAGTTATTCTTATTCAGCTCTAATCTTTAAGGCTATTTAAAAAAAGGGGTTTTTAGGAAAAGAACCAATATGCATTCCTTAGAATTTTTTCTAGCAGATCTTGATTATTTTTGTTATTTTGTCTTGATTATTTGTATAAATATTAAATTCACACATGCTCTCAACAGTTATTCTTATTCAGCTCTAATCTTTAAGGCTATTTAAAAAAAGGGTTTTTTAGGAAAAGAACCAATATGCATTCCTTAGAATTTTTCCTAGCAGATCTTGATTATTTTTCTGCTGATGTTCAAAAATTAAGGATCGTGTACACTTTGAAAAAGGATTTCATACATTAAACATCACATTGAGAATGTTTAAAAATTAAGTTGAACGAAAATTCAATTTTATAGTCAATTTTATAACAATGACAAATGCTCTATTACAAAATGCTCTTTGATTGCAAATGTATCTCAAAGCAATAATAATAGAAACAATAATAATAATAATGATAAATAAAAAAAAGATAATTGATCCAAAAATATTACGATGTCATATAATTACCTCTAACTAGTATGAAATCAAGACATCAGTTGCATATGTTTAGAACTAAGAATTTTTATGGGATCATTTAACTAAAACTCTTCTAAAACACTACAACATTACGACTATCAAACTTTTCCAACTGGAGCCCCATTATACCAATTATTTCCTGCAGTAAAATTTCTTCTTATGTAACTTAAGAATTTCTGAGGTTAAAAAATACGAAGATTACTCAAAAAATCAATTGCGTTCATAGGGCTCCAGATTGGACAAGCGTGCTATAAATAGATGTTTTTGCAAAGCTGTGGTTTATACTCAGTAGTGCACAGTCAAATGTGTCGAAAGCATACTCAATTTGCTTTATATCTAAGTATGCAAGCCAATGAATGTGGCGTATTCTTTTCGTATTCAGGTGTTTTTAAACACACATTCACAGCGAGCAGTACCGCACATAAATTAAAATAAAAAAAATGAAATTTCTAATAGTGCTTTAAGTATTTCTCATGTCTGGTATGAATATCAATATACAGTATCCGGAACCAGCCAAATACTATTTCATAGACTAGCTGACCCGCCCGGCGTTGCCCAGGTCCGTATTAACAATATTAAACGAACATGAAATTTGTATGATTTTATCATTAATACGAAACGTGCAGAAATGCATTGTTTGAAATACGTGGCCGCTGACTGTGTGAAAAATCGGTCTAAAAAACAACTAATATTAAGCTCTAAAAATACTCAAAATGAACAATGAGAAACGCGGGAGGGTATATGTATCCAACAATTGCGTGATTTTTTGTGTTAAAGTGTTGGTATTTATCCGTAAAAATCACTGTTAAGTCACGTAACTAATTATTTTTTCTCACATAGAAATCCCAAATGAAATATTTTGAATTTCAAGTTAATTATGTCATAAATAATCTGTTAAATCCGACTATACCGTGAATGAAATCGATACTCGATGTTACATAAAAGGTTTGTATATGATATTATACTTTCAGAGCCATTTAAAAAAAATAAGTGTATATTTTTAATCAAAGCATGCGTAATGTTCACTCTGTGGACAAATTCCTAACCGTAAACTTTTGTACCATAACCATAACCTGTCTGTAACCTAACTGTGACTTAACAGTACCCTACGGTAACTTAAATATAACATAATTGTAACCTAGCTGTCACCTTATTGTAACCTATATCCTTAATCTAACCGTAAGAACCAGACCTTAATGTAATTGCAACCTAAATGTTAATTACCTAACCATATATAGGGTTCACGTCCATGGGAATCATTTTGCCTTGTTCGGATCTTGTTATGGTTCTTTAGAATATTTTCGTCGGGTTCAAATTTGGTTCGATTCAGATTTCAGTTATTTTTTGAAATTGGACTTTAATGTTCGGGTCGAATTCATGTCCATGGAAATTATTTTGCCTTGCTCGGATCCAGTTATGGTTCTTTGGAATATTTTTATCGGGATCAGATTTGGTTCAATTTAGATTTCGGCTTTTTATTCAAATGGAATTTTGGGGTTCGGGTCTTCTTGCGTGTCCACGGAAATTATTCTGCCTTGTTCGAATAAGAACATGCTTCACTGGAATATTTTTGTCAAGTTCAGATTTGGTTCAGTTCGGATTTCGAGATTTAAAAAAAAAAAAAAAATTAAGTTCAGATTCGGTTCATTTCCATGGAAATTTTTTCCTTATTCGGATCCGGTTACGGTTCTTTGGAATTTTTTGTAATGTTCAGATTTGGTTCGATTCAAATTTCAGGTATTTTTTCAAATGGAAATTTTAGGTTCGTATCGGGTATTGGTATCGTATTCGGGGTCAACGGATATTATTTTGTCATACTCGTATCCGGTTATGGTTCTTTCGAGTATTTTGATCAGATTCAGATGTGTTTTGAGTCAAATTTTAGGTTTTTTTCAAATCGAATTTTTTAGGTTCGAGTCGGGTCCATCCATGGAAATTATTTTGTCTTGCTCGGTTCGAGTTATAGTTCTTTGGAAGATTTTTGTCTGGTTCAGATTTGGTTCAATTCAAATTTCGGGTTTTTCTTCAAATAGAACTTTTGAGTTCAGGTCTTCTTGCGTGTTAATGAACATTACTCTGTCTTGTTCGAATAAGGACATGCTTCACTGGAATATTTTTGTCAAGTTCAGATTTTCAGATTTTTCCAATGAAATTTTTTGGGTTCGGATTGGGCTCAAGTCCATGAAAATTTTTTGTCTTGTTCGGATTCGGTTGCGGTTCTTTGAAATATTTTTGTCAGGTTCAGATTTGGTTGGGTTCAAATTTCAGGTATTTTTTCGAATGGAAGTTTTAGGCTCGTATCGGGCTCATGTCCACAGAAATTATTTTGTCTTACTTGAATCCGGTTATGGTTCTTTCGAATATTTTGGTCGAATTCAGATTTGGTTTGGGTCAAATTTCAGGATTTTTCAAATGGAATTTTTTAGGTTCGAGTCGGGTTTATGACCATGGAAATCATTTTGTCTTGCTGGGATCGGGTCATATTTCAGGGGGGTTTTTTGAAGAAAATTTTTAGGTTCGAGTCAGATTTCATGCCCACGAAAATTATTTTTCCTTGTTCGGATCGGGTTATGCTTCATTTGAACATCTTTGCGGGATTTAGATTTGGTTCGGGTTAGTTATCAAATTCATAGTTTTTTTTCAAATAGAATTTTTAGGTTCGGGTCGGGTTAATATTCACGGAAATTTTGTCTATCACAAATCGGAATGTAGTCTGTTATTTTTTTTTGGGGGGGGGGGGATCGGGTTATGTTTTAATTAGTCTAAACATTAAGATTATAACCAGTTTTGCTAATATTCTTTTAAATGACAATTTCTGATAAATAATTTACTTTGCTATTTGATAATTTATTATGGTGTATGAACTGTTTGCGGATTCGAACAATTGTACGCCAAACAGCCATTTTATTTTCGTTTTAAAAACAAATTAAAGCCATAATAAAATTTTAAATTGAATAGAATACATTTAAATTTAATCAATGACTTTAAAAAAAAAACCTCCTAGAAAAGTAATGTATACTTTTTTTACTGCAACACAGATAATCATTCATACATTCTAATGTTCGAAGTGCCAAAAATCTGCGTACAATCACTGGGTAAAGAGAAATTAATAGAGTGGAAGTATAATGTCTTGGCCCTCATAGCATGCATGTTCACAGTGACGTCACAATAACGTCACTGTGAGTCACTTTGGTCACATCACATCTGTGACGAAAATGCCACCACTCAGTGACGTCACAATGTGACTAAGATGTGACTTTCTATAAAAATTTTCACAGTTCGTCACAATGTAATGTCAAAGTAGTCACAAATGACACACTTTTCACAAATTGGTCACATTGTGACGTCACAAAGTGGTCACAATGTGACGTCACAAAAAAGCTCTAAAACGGCCATAACGACTTCACATTTTAGTCACTGCGACTTCACATCGACGTCACGTGACGTCACATCGACAATCGATGGTCACAAAGTCACAATGTGACTTCACAACGACGTTGCAGTGACGTCACCATGTCTTACGGGGGGTGATGCCAAAAACGTATTCCTAAAACCCGCTGCATTAAGTCTAATTAAGCACCAACAAAACCATGTGCTTTGACACGCCGATCAATTCAAACTGGTTTAAACCCGTATATCTTTTTTTTAATCGTTTAAACTGTTACTGAACAGATTACTAAAATTTCGTTTAAATAATGACGATTTGTGCCATTATTGGCTGTAATACACAATCGGAATGCATAAAAAATACAAATAGATCAATCATTGGCAAGAATTATTTGATTATTTTTATCATAAAACTTTGAAATATCAATATAGAAGCATCAATTAAGATTTTGCTTGAAAAGTTAACATACTTTCGTTAATGTCTTAAAATCGTCTGCACTCCGAAATCTAGATTTTAGATTAATATTTGTTAAAGTTTTCATGCATGATTTTAAAAGAATGTTTTCATCAATATAATTTATATACTGGCATGCAATTATTAATATATTGTTAAGTCATAAACATTTTTCATCTACGTAAAGTATTAAAAAGTTCTAAAAAAATAAAACTTTTAGTAATACAATTTTTTGTTAAAATCTAATGTTTACAATATTTTAATTTATTTTATTTTGACATTTAATTATTTCTAATTTTCCAATTTCAATTATTTTAAAAGCAACATTTTTTTAAATAAATAATATGATAGAAAAAAGACCATTTTAAAAAATTACTACTTCTTCTTAAAATGTGCTTCAGCTCTAATTTATTTCTTTCAATTCATCTTATTAATACAAAATCCCTTCCTCGTACTTTTGATTGGGTCATTAAAATTTGAGTGATAAATGGTTTCATATTGCAAACCTTTTTTGCGGCTTACTTCACCTCCACCTAACTTTTTCCTCCATGGCGTACAACAGCTGTGATAAAAAATCCTCAGTTAAACTGACAGTTTGCCAGTCTTTGAATTTTAAATGTCTTTTGAAAAAACTCTCACTTTGGAAATGTTAAACGCTCAAATATGTTTCTTTAATTCTGTCCCAGCTTTTTTAACTATTTCTGCGAAAATTTTATGCAACCAACCAATCATAAGCAAATGAACGGAAAAAAGTGGAAAAAAAGGCGATTTTTTTATGAAAGTGATCTTTGGAATTTAAATAATTACTCAGTTAATAATTAGAATTTCGAAATTCTGAAGCTCAGATGCATCAGGAGAGATTTGGGGCTACTCTCAAAAAATTTTTGAGCCTCGTACATGCTGTAGATTTTGCTAGCCATCGCAGACACACACACAGAGACAGAGCGTTTTGTTCTTTTATTAGTATCGATAACAAATTCAGTACCCAATGCCAAACTTTACTTTTATTTGCACAAAAACTTTCAGTAGTGTTTTAAAGATTTTTCATTTGTAAAAAGATAACCATGTTGCAATTTGCTGAACAAATCATAAATAATTTTCTAGAATAAATTAGTCAGATGTGGCAATCCCGAAACTTTCTTCTACCTTATGCATGTTAAAACTTCCTGAAAAATGCAGCACAGCAGCTCCACTGGTTATGTTCACAAAATCTAGTCAGCAACAACTAATGTCAACTTATAACTGAATATAAAGTTTGAAGAAAATCCATGCATTAGTTTTTGAGATAGAACTACTGCAAAATCTTTAACCTCTTCAGTCCCGAGAAAAATCTGCTGCATAGAAAAATTATTTTATTAGCAAATTATGGTGCTTTTAGGCTTAGAAAAAAGAAAATAAAATTAGTTTTTTATTTTTAAAATTTTTAAATAGTTAAAATTTATGTACCCATATGGGTACATCAAGTCGCAATTGAGTAAAAATGTCATTTTTCAAACGATTAAAACCAATTTTGTTTGACAAAAATAAAACTATTTATTGTTTAAAAGTTATATCAATTTAAACAACTTAAATGATTTTTTTACCTAAAGCTATGTATTGCGCAAAAATATTGTACACATCTTGTAATAATTGTAATGCATATCTTGCTGCTATACATCTATCTGTGTATCTGATGTATCTGTGGCTTCCAGTAATAACCAGGTATGGCACATTTTTGAAAAAATTGAGATAATTTAGGAAAATGTAGCTTTAAAAGAGTGCTTTAATCTGCCATATATCAGAAAAAAAAATTGAATACTTCCCGTCATAGGGCGACTATAAATTTTCATTTAAAAATTGAAATTTTTTTTAATTGGTTCTCAATTAATAAAAAATATTTTTATATAACTATTTTGGCAAAAAAAGAGAAGCTCTTATATCCTAATTGAATGTAATGAAAATTATTAAGTTCTAATCTATTTTATTAAAGTAATGATAAAAAAGACATTTAAAAACTTTAAACGTTAATTACTCAAAATATTAAAAATGTGCCTTACCTGATTATTACTGGAAGCCACAGATAATATACACATACTACTACACATACCACTAGACATATACTACATATCTTTTAATAATAATCTTCTAATAAAGTATCATTTATTATAGACTTTTTTTGACTAATGCATGCGGGCTTGTACAACTATACAACCTTTCAAAACGTGTTAAAAATTTTTAAAGTTATTAAAAATTATGACATATTTTAGCAGTAAATTCAATATATTACTTCATATTATTTTAAAAAATGAAAAAAAAATCTTTTAAATTGCTTTGTAAGACTAAATTAAATAATTTATTGGTTCCTAAAAAAAATTTTAATAACCAAGTGTACACAATAGTTACACAGAAAATTAGTTTCTTTAGCTGGAAATGTATTTTTAAGACCCATTGTACCCAAATGGGTACAACATATTTACAGATGTTTTTAACATGTATGCACATATGAGCAACATTTATAAACAACTCCAAATCATTCTTGAAACATTATAGTTTATAAAAAATGCAATATATTGTTTTTAATTCACTCAAAAATTTTTATTACTCACATACTTTGACCTGAAGTCGTTGGAAAATTGTTTATGTCATCCATCTTGGAAATGTTCCATTTTCAAAGTCACATGGTTCCTCCATCTTTAAAAATATAGCACATTTATTGGTAATATAGGACACAGTGATGTATCTGAATAGTGCTAACAGAAATCCATGCATTTATAAAAAAAATTTTGGGTGTAATTTTGGCTTTTGTTTTAATGTACCCAAATGGGTACTCCAGGACTGAAGAGGTTAAAAAAATCTGCGTAACAGTGCCACATGTTAAGTGATGTACACCAAAAACTTATCAGGATCAATTTTTCATATCAGGTACCAGCTAAATTTGAAGTTTGGTGAAAATTCATGTATTAGTTCCTGAGACACTCCTATTGCGAAATCGTGAAAATTACAACATAGCAGCGCTATGTGTAGGACGATTTAAACCAGAAACTAAACCACACTAATCTACAGGGTGTCCCAAAAGGTCGTTTACAAACTTAACATGCTGGCCTGTCATATCATGATGAGCAATATTAAATAGGAAACTAAGGGTCTCAAACGTCCTCCAAAGGAGATATGCGCCATTAAAGTTTAGGGTCCAAAAATTCAAATGATTATAAAAAACACAAAAAATGTTCGATTCGTTTGCGGTTTTCACTAAAACTATTCTTTATGTCAGTATTTTCTTGAAAATATATTATAAAGATAAATTTCAAAAAATGTCGATAGAGGGCGCTTTAGACTTTGGAGTAACGATAAACTAGTTTTTACCATTATTTTTTGCATCGAATTAAATTTTTTTAGAAGCTTAAACATAAACTTAAATTTTGAACTCAAAATCTAAATTGCTGGAAGTGGTTAAGTAGCGCAAACTGAATTGCGGGGGGAGGTTCAAATTTCAAATGACTATAAAAAGCGGAAAAATTGGTCAATTGATTTGCGATTTTCACTAAAATTATTCTTTATGTCAGTATTATCTTGAAAATAATTTATAATGATAAAATTTAAAAAATGCCGATAGAGGGCGCTTTAGACTTTGGAGTAACGTACAGCTATTTTTTTCGTTATTTTTTGCATCTCATAATTTTTTTTTAGAAGCTTAGACATAAACTTAAATTTTGAGATGAAAATCTGAATCGTTGGGAGTAGTAAAGTAGCTCAAATTGAACTGTGTTCAATGGGGGTGGAGAGGTTCAAATTTCAAATGATTATAAAAAACGGAAAAATTGGTCGGTTTTCGCTAAAATTATTCTTTATGTCAATATTTCCTTGAAAATAAATTTTAAAGATAATTTAAAAAAAAAAATCCGTTAGAGGGCGCCTTAAACTTTAGAATAACCAGCAATTATTTTTAACTTTTTTTTTTTTTTTTTTTGTAATTTAATTAAATGCTTGCAAAAGTTTAGACTTAAATTTTATGCTCAAAATCTAAATCGATAGGAGGGGTTAAGAAGCGCAAACTGAACAGTGTTCAGGAGTTGAAATGTTACTTTCCCCACCCCTCGAACGCAGTTCAATTTTTGGCAGCTTAATTACTCACAACGATGCAGATTTTGAGCACAAAATTTAAGTTTGAACTTTTACAAGCATTTTATTAGATACAAAAAATAACGGTTATAAATAGTTGTTGGTTACTATAAAGTTTAAGGCGCCCTCTGACGGAATTTGTTGAAAGCTATCGGTAAAATTTATTTTCAAGAAAATATTGATATAAAGAATAGTTTTAGCGAAAACCGATCAATTTTTCCGTTTTTTATAATCATTTGAAATTTGAACCTCGTCACCACCTTTGAACACAGTTCAGTTTGCGCTACTTAACCACTCCCAACGATTCAGATTTTTATCTCAAAATTTAAGTTTATGTCTAAACTTCTAAAAAAATTTTATGAGATGCAAGAAATAACGGAAAAAATATTTGTACGTTACTCCAAAGTCTAAAGCGCCCTCTATTGGCATTTTTTGAATTTTATCTTTATAAATTATTTTCAAGATATACTGACATAAAGAATAATTTTAGTGAAAATCGCAAATCAATTGACCAATTTTTCCGTTTTTTATAATCATTTGAAATTTGAACCTCCCCCCCCGCAATTCAGTTTGAGCTACTTAACCACTTCTAATGATTTAGATTTTGAGCTCAAAATTTAAGTTTATTTCTAAGCTTCTAAAAAAATTTAATTAGATGCAAAAAATAATGCTAAAAACTAGTTTATCGTTACTCCAAAGTCTAAAGCGCCCTCTATCGACATTTTTTGAAAGTTATCTTTATAATTTATTTTCAAGAAAATACTGACATAAAGAATAGTTTTAGGGAAAACCGTCAACGAATCGACCAACTTTTCTGTTTTTTATAATCTTTTGAATTTTTGGACCCCAAACTTTAATGGCGCATTTCTCCTTTGGAAGACGTTTGGGACCCTTAGTTTCCTACTTAATATTGTTCATCATGATATGACAGACCAGCATGTTAGGTTTGTAAACGACCTTTTGGGACACCCTGTATATCAAGGACTAACTGAATCTGAAGTTTTAGAAAATTTCGTGCATTATTTCTTGAGATAGAGCTATTGCGATAATCACGAATAATGCACAATGGCAATCTGTTCCACGATTTGCATTAAAACGTAATCAGCACCATATTATATCAAGTACTAACTAAATATAACGTGTTTTTTGAAAATCTATACACCAGATCTGGAGATATGGCTATTGTGTAAATTATAAATAAGCATAGCAGTGCCACGTTTTAAGCGATATACACTAAAATATAAATCATATTTAGTTTATATCAAGATCTTACAGAATCTAAATTTTTATGAAATCCCGTGCATTAGTTCTTGAGATAGATTGCCCACAAAATTTTTGTCACGCACAGACAGACAGAGTGACAGATTGACATACAGACAGACAAACTCACAGATGGACATTTTGTAAAAATATGTTTTTCGGGTTCTCTGACCTATAAAATGCGTAAATCCGTCGAAAACCAGATTTCGAGAATTTTCACGAATCAATACTTTCTTCTTGTAAAGATAAAAGAAAGTAAAAATCGAATACATTTCTTGATCATTTGGCAATCTCATAACCATTAGTTCGTTTTTCTTTTACCACAATTTTATCTCTTGATTGGCTCAATTAATTTTGTAGTTTTTTCACTGCTATGTGACTACAAAGCAGTTATTATTTTCTATACATTTATTCTAATATAAAAGAATGTTTTGAGACTTACAATAATTCTTCTGCTATCCGGATAAAGATTGTAGGTGATATACAGGGTGATTCAGCTCGTCGGTGACAAACTTTAAGGATCGATAGAGCACACCTAGACGAACATTTTTGAATAGGGAATGTAGGGTCCCTGACGCGATGGTAAGGCGCTAGGCGCTTTCGAAAATTTGGGTGCCGAAATTCGAAACGTCATAAAAACTAGGGAAATGGTTAGATTTTCTTGCTTGTTGCGTCGAAATGATTCTGTTTGTTTAGACTTTCTTCAGTACCAATTTGATAAGCGTATCTCTTAAAACATGGATAGGGGGCGCTGCAGACTTTGGAGAGCTAGACAACAACTTTAAGCCCGTTATTTTGATAATTTAACACATGCTCGCCAAAGTTTATGCTCTAACTTAAAGTTTGAACCCAAAAGTAGAGCCCTGCAAAAAGCGTAAGAGCCGGAATAAAATGTCAAAGTACAGGGTGGTCGAAACTCGAAGGCTCCTAAGAGATAAACAAACAGATTTCTTGACTTATGGCATGCATTTTCATGATTCTGTTTGCTGGGGCTCTCTGAAACTCAGTTGAACGGTACAAAAAGAAACATCGATAGGGGGCGCTTTGGGCCCCTTTTTCGTAGCGCCCCGTTTCCAGTTAGCGTCCGAAATGTCAACGAATTATGTTTTTTGCCCAAAGCGCCCCCTATCGATGTTTCTTTTTGTACCGTTCAACTGAGTTTCAGAGAGCCCCAGCAAACAGAATCATGAAAATGCATGCCATAAGTCAAGAAATCTGTTTGTTTATCTCTTAGGAGCCTTCGAGTTTCGACCACCCTGTACTTTGACATTTTATTCCGGCTCTTACGCTTTTTGCAGGGCTCTACTTTTGGGTTCAAACTTTAAGTTAGAGCATAAACTTTGGCGAGCATGTGTTAAATTATCAAAATAACGGGCTTAAAGTTGTTGTCTAGCTCTCCAAAGTCTGCAGCGCCCCCTATCCATGTTTTAAGAGATACGCTTATCAAATTGGTACTGAAGAAAGTCTAAACAAACAGAATCATTTCGACGCAACAAGCAAGAAAATCTAACCATTTCCCTAGTTTTTATGACGTTTCGAATTTCGGCACCCAAATTTTCGAAAGCGCCTAGCGCCTTACCATCGCGTCAGGGACCCTACATTCCCTATTCAAAAATGTTCGTCTAGGTGTGCTCTATCGATCCTTAAAGTTTGTCACCGACGAGCTGAATCACCCTGTATACACTGAATTTGCGACAGATGTTTAAAAAATGTAAACGAAAGCTACTATTTTAAATAATTTTGGTGCTGGTTTGAATCAATAATTATAAAGAAATAACATTTTCTTCTCATAAAACAAATCATATCTAAATTCTTAACAAAATTTAGCGTGGTTAACAAAAAATTAGAAAATACAAAAAAAAAAAAAAAAAAAAATCAAATTTTTTAAGTTGTACAATTTTGTTAATGATATTTTAAGGTTCAGAGTTATCTCCTCTTAGTTTCTCTGAATCAGCATGTAAAAGGTTTGGCTTTAAGCATGTGTCTGCTATTGTTTCGACATTGGGCCATTTTACCAAAGCAATCTTCAAAATATTTTTATTTCATCTGCTGTGGCATTTTTTTCCCCTTTTTTATTTACTAATTTTCTTAAATACAAATATCTAATTTCTTTTAGCATCTTTTTTTTTTTTTTTTTTTTTTTTGGCAACAAAATCTAATAAACAAATTTCAAATCACTGCATTTAAATGCAGTCATTAGGAAGTGCTTCTAAGTTCCAGGATTTGTTCATGCGCAAGGAATTATTAAACTTTATTCTAAAGAAGCACATACCGATTTAGGCCAAACAAATTATTGCTTTTATTGTGGCAGTTATGCGTTATAACTTTTGGCAGTTGTTCAGTAAAAAAATTAAAAAAACTTAGTTTCATTTAATTTTTTGGCCACAACAGTGGCTGATTTTTTATTCTTTCTCAAATTCATATATACTGAATATATAATCTAGTCTTCATATATATATATATATATATATATATATATATATATATATATGTGTGTGTGTGTGTGTGTGTGTATGAAACTTTCAGAAATCATTTCTTAAACTTTCATATGTACAAGCCAGTGTGATGAATAATGCACATATGCGAAATCTAACTTTTATTGCTCATTGTTTTGCTTAACATATTTTTAGCTAATATCTTCATTAGTTTAAAATTATATTTGAATACTAAATTTCGCATAGTTAGGCACAATTTTTATGTTATATAAATCCAGTCTAAAAGAAATATAATGAAAAATTTAAATAGAGATCAAAGAAATATGTTGTAACATATTGTTTACGATAATTGTGCACTCATGTCATAAGGTAAGCAAGAAAATTTTTGTATTATTTATCAATTCAACTCATGTAGAAAATATTAAAAAGAAGGAATATAACCTTAAATTTTAATGATAACAAAGACATCCACTTTCACGCAAGGCAAGGCACATAGCCATATTTATTATAAAATAATTTACACCAGTTATTATGGATACATGAAATCAATTCTTTAACCTTTTACTGCACGATTTTTTTTCTATTTTTATGAAAATAAGCTATTTGAAATCTATAAATCGGTCTAATATTGAGAAAAAGTAAAAAAAAAAAAAAAAAAAAAAAATGAATGAATTTCAAAATTTCAGCTAAAATTTTTTATTTTATGGCGTGTACACTATATACCAAATAAAGGTTTTAAAATATTATATTGCTATATTTTGCAATTAAATTGTCTTAAATTAATTAATTTTATCTGCTTAATGATCTACGATTTTGTTACGTTAATATTTTTAAGTATCTGGAAAAAGTAATAAAAGTGAATTCTGCCTTAATCGCTTGATCGACATTTTTTTGCTTCCGGTGAACAATTTCTAATTTTTTGACAAATGTTTCATCGAATATGGACAAAATAAGAATTAATTCTATTCCTTAAACTATTCTTGATTCCAAATTCATACAAAATATTGAGAATTATAGTGTTTTATGGAATGCACCAGATGTGGCACACCGTGCACTGAAGGGTTAAAGCTATAACTAATTGAAAATTCATACTAATGTATATTTTGACGTGAATTTAGAAACTCGCCTTATGTAAAATTTAAAAAAATTGTGTTATCTCAACAAATTTATTCTATTCGTAAAACTGTACGAAAAAAAAAAAAAAAAAAAAAAAAAAAAAAAAAAAAAAAAAAAAAAAAAAACACGACAATATGCAAATGCATAAAACTAGTCTTAATCTGTATTTTCGCCATTAATCATTCGCCGTTAAATCCAGTTTTAAATGAATATCCACAGACGCGGCAAGAAGCTTTTTTCATGATTTCCCGAAATTTGACTCTTTTGAATAACTCAATTTTTGAAACTCTCGTCTTCAAGTATTTAACAGATTTTAAATGTACGCAAAAGTGATCATAGCTTTTCCATAATGCTCGTCACGCAAACATTATACTGGCTCTTACGATCAAATTCTATAGAGTTCAAGGGAAAAAAAGGTGTATGATAAAATTAATTTTCTTTACAATTTTTAAACTAAGAAAGAAAACAGTTTCAAAATTTGTAATATATCTCTCAATATGCAATAATACAATTTTCCATAAGAAATTCCATATTGCCAAAATTTGTCATTAGCAATAATTTACTTCAAAGATCTCAGTATATATTTTCTAATTTTTTTTAAATAAAAATCAAATATATATATTCGTGGTAAAAGTTTTGAAAAGGTATGGTAACATTTTACATAATTGCTTAATATTAGCTAAATGATATTAAAATGTTAATACTATCCTCTTTAATTACTGGTTCATCTATAAACAAGTAATAATAATAATAATAATAATAATAATAATAATAATAATAATAATAATAATAATAATAATAATAGAGCAAAACATAGTTTAAACGGAAATTAATTAAGTAAATTTTAAATGCATTTTTATATATTTCCTTTCTAAAGCAGTGGGAACTACATGTCTCATTTAATTTTCATGCCCATATGCCAAAATTATAAGAATTCTTTAATAAAATCTTGTTTTTAAAATGTATGCCACAAAAAAGCAAATTACTTTCAAATCAATTTATTCCGAAATTCTGGTGGCGGTCAACATTTCAATACAATTAATTCATTTCAAAAGGGTTAAAATGAAGGACTTTTAATTTTAAGAAAAAAAATGGTATGAAATTTTATACGGAATTTAGAAGGCAGTATAATACAGCATTTTTAGTATTATTTTTATAATATAGCGTAACTTGGGGTGAGATGCGTGTTCGTCAAGATGCCGTTATACGTGGTTTTCATATGTGCAAGCGCAATGGGGAAACGCCGCTCAATTGTAAGAAGAGGCTTTTCTTTTGATAAACTAATTTCAGTCTGCGTTCTTTTTACACTTTCCAACAAAGTTTTAAAATGTTTGTCCATTCTGTCCGCGCTATAACTCTCGTACACATGTACTCAAATTGCTTTGAAATTTTTGTGAGTTATTGAAGTTTACCCTAGCACGAACCCTATTTTTTCAAATAAAGTTTCTAGCATGTTTAGTTTATTTACAGGGTCAGCCAAAAGTATTCCGTTACATTACGGCCAACGGGAAAAAATCGTTTCAAATCAATTTTAAAGTTGTTATACTTTTTTAAGCATAATAAAATTATATACATTTAAGAAGTGTACTAGAATATGCATTTTGTAGAATATGCGGCGCAAAAATAATTATTATTCATTTACAGGGCCACACAAAAGGATTCCATTACATGATAGTATGGAGGAATTTTTGCAATGTATTTTACTTATATTAATCTATATCATGTATAATGAAATTGATGTAGGCTCAATATAAGTTATTTCATGCATAATACAAAGTGCATTTTATTTACAGGGACACACAAAATATTTCCAATAGTATATTCTATCTGAAGTACTATAAATTAGTGATGATGGCAGAAAATGGATTTTTTAGCTCACAGGCTATCATAGCCTGAGAGCTTATGTGCCCGCCCGTTCTGTATGTATGTATGTTCGTTCGTACGTGTGTGCGTAACGCGATAACTCATGATAAAAATATCCGATCCACTTGAGAAATTTTGTATATAGGTATATCCTGACAAGGTGCTTCCCTGGTTTGTTTTTGGAATTCATTCGATATGTATAAGAGGGGGAACGGGGGCTCATGCCCTCCCTTTAATTGATATAAGTGGCTTTTTCATGCAGAATAAAGTTTTCTTTCAAAATTTAGATATAGGATCATTCTGATGAGGCGATTCCGTGACTGTTATTAGGTGTTCATTGAATAAGTATAAACAGTTGGAATTGGGGTTCTAATGTCCCTCCCCTTAATTTATATAAATGGGTTTTTCAAGCAGAATTGTCAGATTTCGTACAAATCTCTGAATAGTTTTGGAAGTTTAATAGTTAAGTATAAAAGAGGGGGATAACTCCTCTTAAATTATATAAATGCTAAATGGGTTTTTATTAAGAATTATCCGATTTGCTCTGAATTTTGGATATAGATTTTTTATATGATAAAGCATGTCCTTGATAATTTAGGAGGTTCAATGATTAAGTATAAAAAAGGGGAAAGGGGAGAGCTATTTACCCTTCTTAATTTTTTTTTCGAACGGAATTAACCCTTGAAAATATAAGGCTGTAATGTACAATTAGTATGCGTAGCCTGTGAGCTCAATGCCATCAGTTTAACTGGGCAATATTCATTTATTTTATTATTAATATAAGCGCTTTTAAGTTTCACGACATTTATGCATATTATAAGGTGTGTATAAATGCTATAGTTGATATAAAGGGCTACACAAAAGAGTTCGCAAAGATTACTGAGTATAATGTAAATTACTTAAAGGTGTTTTTTAAAAGAGTAATGCATTTTTACGCTGAACTGCTTTTAGATTACTAAGATATGTTGTATAATAATCACTGTGAAAAATTTCTGCAAAAACACAGAAAAGAAAACGCTATTCTCTGCAAATTTATACTAGTTATTGGTTAAATAGATTCAATTGAGACTCTCGATCATAATTTTACAACATTTCTCTTTCCTTATATCTAATTCCCTGTAGGGGTTTCAGTGTCTTTATTTAATGATAAATTTCTCTTTATTAAAATTTTTAATTAAAAAAAAAACACTTTTAAGAAAAATTTAAGAACAATTAAGTTTGTAATTTAATTATTCTAATTAGAATATTAACCAACAAAATTTAGTTTTTTTTTTTTTTTTTTTTTTTTTTTTTTTTTTTTTTTTTTTTTAACTTAGAGTAATTTAGAAAGGGGAAAAACTTCTTCTCAGATTTAGAAAGGATTTTTATCGACAATCACTTCGCAGTTATTTTCTTCATGATGTACCAGACGTTTGGTAATATTAAAAGTAAATTGCGTAGTATTATTACAAAACATATATTTTAATTACAATGCTATTATTAGTAAGATTATTCCATTAGTAAATGCGTTAAAAAATGTATAATTCTTTTAAAAATATATTACACAAAATGGAAAATATAATTAAAAGGTAAAAAATCACTTTTAATTAATAAACTACACATTTTCTGTTTATTTTTTGCTGATTTCTTACTAAAAAATTCTTTTAAAAAATATTAACAAATTAAAAAATATGTAGAGGGCGACAATTCAAACATTCTCTAAAATATTGTTGTAAAAAATAAATTCAATTCAATTTTTTTTCATTAAAAAATCCATTGTATTTTATTTAATACTTAAACTAGTTAAAAAATTAAAATTTATTTAAAAATTATAATAGGTATTATGCATCGGTCAAAAATAAATTAAAATAAGTCAAAAAGTCTCAAAAACATAGCTTGAAAAGTCTGGAAGTGATCGTCAGTATTAAAAGCTCAAAATCCGTTATTCCCAAAATGAAGCAAAAAGATGAGGGGCTGTTTCCATTGATTAGTGTCAATATAGAATACACACTACGGCACGTACGACAATATTTCAATACAAACCCTCATTTTTTTGCTTCATTTTGGGAACAACGGATTTTAAGTTTTTTTTTTTTTTTTTTTTTTTTTTTTTTTTTATCGACGATCACTTTCAGAATTTTCAAGTTATGCTTTTGAGATTTTTATAAAATTTGCTCTATACATTTAGCTAACTCAATAGGGAAAAAATGCAGGCATGCGCAATGAAAAATTATTTAGCAAATCTGCTTCTTTTTCATACAATTTTTATTATTTTTTAATTATAATTTCAAGGTATTTTGTACAATTTTGTTTGTCATAGTTTGGAAACGAACATTATTTTTTATTAAGAACTTGAAAAAAACTTGAAAAAATTTGGAAATGTTTTTATAAAAACCTTAATTTCTCTACGAGTATACATGCTATCAGCATAAAAATATGCACAGTTTACTACAATAAGCCACTTAATCATAATCTACATTTTGAAAGATTTTGCTACATTAGTTTTGACAGAGTTATCCAAAAGATATTCCCTCTTTTCCTCCCCTATGAAATTTCGAGAAAAAATGTTCACGGAAATGTGTAACCTATACTATTATGTTTAGACACTTAGAGTTTTAGGATAATTCCTCGTGTATTTCTTTAGATATTTAACAAAATGTCTAAAATCGCTAGTGGCCGGTCACCTTTGGCCATAAAGTGTATTTGAAACGAAATCTTTGGAAAGCACAATAGATTTTCCCTGCTGAATCATAAAAGGCATACTTTGTGCTCAATAACGACAACTCCTACGCTCATTAAGTAAGGTGTTCTTCCACTGTCAAGAGGTCTCCGGTTCAAATCTCTGGACGGTTAGAGATGATTGTGTAGAAATAAAAATGTACGGCAGTAGTATTTTATTCGAATTCTTTAAAGCTAACTGAAAATTGAGTGATTCACTAATTTTGAAAACTAAATTAATTTATCTTTAAAAATAGATTTTCAGATTCTTGTGCATTTTTAATGATGTAAATTTAGAATGTCTATTGTAAATTTAACGAAAAACTATTTAACAGATTCTCGGTTTTTCTAATCTCTGTAATCTTACATAAGACTTAAGATAATGGATTACCTGAAAATTCTCTGTAACTCCACAGAAATTTTTTTTAACAGTTTATAAAAAATTATGTATAGGGTCACTCTTAAAATTGGATACGTGGTCATCTACGGATGATAATTTCTCAAAATGTGATTTCAGAAGTTTTAAGAGTGTTTTAGTTTGAATTAAATTTTAGCTAAATACGGGCTTGTAAAAAAAGCTCTGGATAAAATATAAGATGGAGAAAAAGTTTAAGTATGTTAACACACATTAATGTAAATTTGCTAAAAGAGATATTTCACCCTGTTAAACGTTTTCTTGATAAAGTAAATTTTCCATTATGTAGTATATATAGCAAACTACAAATCAAGACACTTAAAAACATCGTTTTAAACATGACGTAATGCTCGACAAAATTTGTTCTCATTTTATTATTCGCATAAAATTAATTTTTAAGATCTATAAAAATCAAACTAAAAATGTGTGATGCAACTGCGAATTTCTAGGTGCCTCAAATCTTTCTAAGAACGAATTGGTTAAGAAGTTAAAGGCTACAGCTGGAAAGGGTAAAGCGAGAATCTTCAACATACGGTTATATGGATAATAATTAAATTCCCTATCAAGAATCGGAAAATGGAGATTTTTTTAAAAAAATGAATGAGAATGAATATTCCTAATTTCAAGCAGAGTACAAAAAACCCCTCGGGAAAATATGATTGATCAATTGCTGACAGTGAAATTAATTTTTATGTAAAAATTGCTCAAAGTTCTTAACAAATGTGCAGTTTGTGGCAGATCGAAGCTTTTGCAAAAAATAACAAGATATATCGTTTTTAAATTTGTTACATTTTTCTATAAATAAGCATATTTAAAAGTCATAATTCTTAAGTGTAAAGTAGACTTAATAAATATTTAAGAGAACGTAATCTTTTTTTAATTATTATTTTGTCCTTTATTAAATTGCCACAGTTTGTTACATTCCTATTCATGTGATTCATTAACATTAACAAATTCAGTATGTCTAAATTATTAAAATTACTTTTATTCGTCCCATTATGTTATCTCCATAAGGCATCTTATACGTAGATGATTGGCCATCTTGCCCCAAAAGTGGGGTAAGATGTCGAAATGCAAAAGTTTACAAAAACGAAATTTTCGATGCTTTCTACGATGCCTTCTCAATCTTTAAAATGAGATAAGTTTTTAAAACATACTCAAAAATACAATTTTTAATAAGAATCAATGAATAATAAATAAAAACAACAAGCGATTTTAAAATCAATTAAGTCGAAAACTACAGCATCTTCACACAATATACCCTATATAATATTAAAAAGAGCATTTCAGTCACTTCTTCCGATGATGCATTTGTCATTATGCATATCAACATTATGCAAAAAAAAAACTTTATTCTTGGCAACTTCTGATATCAATATATCACATACACAAATACCGGAATATCCAGTGACCGCAAAATGATTAGCTTTGTGACAATTCCATTCCTTTTTAAGAAAATTACATTGTATAAGAATGTAAAATAAATGTCACATGCAAATATTTCTAAGCCATTCTAGTGACCTTGCGATGAGAAGAACAGTATTAACAAGTAAAGCAAAAATTGTAAAAGTTCTTTTTTTTTTTTTTTTTTTTTTTTAAGAATTAGAAATTTGTAAACTAATGGTTAGTTAAATGTTCATTTCCATTTCAGATATCATGAATGATGCAGAAACAATAAACGTTTAACTATGAAATGTGTTGTGCAGATTTTCTTCTTTTAGTAATCGAGTATACAGGGTGTCCACTCTCAAAGGTGGCCAATAGCGAATTTCTAAACCGTTAGTCATAGACGTATAATTACAGTTATAAAAATTTTTCAATGAGGCAAAGAAGTATTTTAAAAGCAATTTAGGTCAATGAAAACATTTCTTTAAAAAATACGAAATTTTAATTTTTCTACGGCCCCCTCTCCTATAAGTTATATTTAGTAAAATTTTCCTATTACACTTAGAAGTAAGATAAAAGAAAAAAGTCCCATTCATATAACACTAAAATTGGGCGAATTATGAAACTTTAAAAATGCATTATTTGTATGACTTTTATGCATCTGAACATAAATGAGTTTGGCCATGTTTTAAGGGATCATATACCAAGTGCTTAAAGTATGTGATAAACTTATTTCATGTAAATCGGCACATTGAAAAAAAAAACATACAAGTATTACGATTGAGTTCACTTTTATTAAGTTTCAGATTGGATAAAATAAATGTATTTTAACATATGTTTTATTGAGTAAGAATTTGGGATTGTTTCTTTTCGTGATATCTTTTATCAGACATTATGTTATTTTTTTTTATAAGTTTTTATTTAATTTCAACAACGGTTGTTTTTGCAATAATTTTGTATTTGATTAAATTTTATCAAAATTTGTATTTGAACTTTAACTCACTTTCATACATCCGATCAAATTTAATTTTACATACTGACATAAATATGATGACAATCTAATATTATTATGATTTTCGGTGCTTACCATTTATTCTTACTTTAAAAGATACCACAAAAAGTTTCGGATATATTACTGCCAAGATAGTTAAGAAAAAGTTTCATATTAGACTGCGATTTTTTGTTGAACTTTTGTGGTTTTTTTTTTTTTTAAAGCACTGAATTAAAAAAATTCCTTACTTATTGATTCCTTACTTATTACCTGACATGGTGATTTGCGAGAAATCAGCATATCAGGATTTTCCGCAAATCATAAATTCTCAAAGTTAAAAAATAACAAAAATTGGATAAAATAATAATAATATACAAAGACTATAATAACAGACAATAGACTATAAAATAGAGGATAAGAATATCCTATAAAATAGAGGTTGTGTTTTTTAACTTTTGAGAACAGATTTTTATTTACTTCTTAGCACTGAATTTGAAAATGACCTTCATTATTAACCATCACTTTAGAAATTTTTTTTTGTCTATCGTAAATATCAAAACTATAACTAAACTATAAAATCGTAAATTATAAAAGCGATATAAAACTTTTGTACTTAATTTCATTTTATTTAATTCAATAATTTATTAAATTTTTGACTTATATTGTGATTTTTAAACCTAAACAGTTGAGAGATCCGATAAGGTGGTGGAGGAGGTTCAATATTAGCATTGAAATTTACATTTTGTAAAAAATGGTAACTTGATGGTTAAAAAATTAAGATCATTTACAGATTCAGTGGTAAATAATACATAAAAATCAATTATCAGAAGTTACAAAAATCGCATCTACTTTATAAGATCAAATTTTCGCTATCTTTTTCATTCACTTTAAAGTTTGTGATTTGGAAAAAAACTTTACGTGATGGTACAAAATGGATTCAGCGATATAGACTATATCAGAATCGTTATGTAGAGGTAAAAAACATGACATAACCCAACTTTTAGAGTTTAGTGCAATCTAGCAACATATGAAAATATGTAGGGGGAACTGGGGCACATTGATACAGCTTTTTTCTAAGAATTTTTTTGGTGTCCAGAAAACAGAAATTTCAAGTTATTTTTCTATGTGGTGTCAGAAAAACCTGCGTAGTGTGTTATAAAAATGTACAATCGTTGTTTTATATATTATTTTTGCATGTAATTTTAAAAAAATCAAAAAAAGTCATTTGTATCAATGTGCCCCATCCCCGGGGC
Organism: Maratus speculifer; assembly: GCA_964019185.1. NCBI lineage: Eukaryota > Metazoa > Arthropoda > Arachnida > Araneae > Salticidae > Maratus > Maratus speculifer. The sequence goes on along the minus strand of OZ025293.1, from coordinate 247,054,064 downwards.
AGATTGATACACCTCATGAGGCCCTTTGATACGACTAGAAAAAATGAAGACAAAATAACACCAATGCATATTTTTCATCGAAAAATAGTTAGCAAACCATTTTATATTATTTGTAAAAATTCAAATCACCCACACTTTATTTTTAAGCAATATTAAAGCAATCAAAATGAAATGTATAATGACCTGATGTTCTGGCTGTTCCTTGTCTGATTGTTGGCTGTTGTAAATTTGTCATATCTGGCACTTCAACCCCAGTATTATCTTCTTTCTTAGGAAAGATGAAAAAATTACCAGGGTTTCTGTTTATAAATAGGTTTATAAACAGAAAATAAAAGATAATTATATTAAAAATTATGTTTATAATTTAAATATCCTGTGCTGTTCTGCAGCTTGTTTCTCTTACATAACATTTTTCGTGTCAAAAATACTTTTTTCTCGGGAGAATCGATATAAATTTGAGATTTTTCAGGCTGCCGTCCTTTTCTTTTGTTAGTTCTACTAGCACTAGGTGTTGGGTATGTTCGTACGTCTTCTCTTTGCAAAAATACTATAGAATGTTCTAATATAAAGAAATTAGAGCCATTTCACTTCAATAAAAACTAATATTAGAAATTTTTAGCAAAAAATGGTTGGATTAAGGAGTGTATTGTAAAAATAATAATAAAAGATAATGAAAAAATGAACTAGAAAAGGATTTAGGTTGTATCAATGTGCCCTGACAAAGACTGTATCAATGTGCCGCATACAGCCATTTTGAATAAAATGAGTCTCAAATCCAATACTTCATAATTTATCTAACAAAAAAGAATGAAGAACTGATAAAGAGTAGCTTTACTTGCCAGAGAGAGTATTCTTTTCGGTTGAAAACACTAGAACAGTTGTATAATACCATTTTAATTGTACAACTCAAATTTACTTTTGATCTACAAAAACAATAAATCACCGATCCCGTTTCATCAAATAACTGAATCATTCCATGACTTTCTGTATGTAGTTGAGTGCCCTAGCATCACCTTTTGGAGCTGTTGTGAAACTTCCTGTAATGACCCTGTGAGCAGCTGAGGGGGTGTATAAATGTGCCCCAGTTCCCCCTACCTTTTCGTACAGAATCGAAACTGTTAATTTTCATCATTTTATTTAACAAGAATTCTGTTTTACTTTTTATATTTTTTATAAAAATTGTTTATCTTGCATTCATATGTCCGAATGATTAAAGATTTCAAATTTAGATTACAATGTTAATTTTAATCGCAAGGATTTTTTAATAACTATGACTGAATTAATATATGTTGCTACTAAATTTGTTAATGAATCCTAATTTGCAGCAAAAAAGATTCTCCAACTTTCAATAACTATTACTCTGTCAATTTTAATCGTATAATAGCGTGTCTTTTTAACGCTTTCCAACAAAGTTGAAAAGTGTTTATGATTTCGGTTTGTCTGTCCGTCTATCCGCACTCTAACTCTCGTAAATATACTTGGGTTTCCATGAAATGTTTGGACGTTATTGTTATTTACCCTAGCACAAACCCTATTAAAAATGAAGCTTTTTACCATGATTAGTTTATTTACATATCAAAAAGTTTTTCATTTCACTACGGCCTATGGGGGCAAATCGTATCAAATGAATTTAAACTAGTTGGATGTGTCAATCCCAAAACTTTCTTCTATCTCATAAGTACATTTTAATATAAAAAAAAAATCGTGGTGACCCTAAAGTTACCCACTATCGAATTTCCTCGAACATTTGACCTAGCCTAATGAGATTCTGGTATCCGAAAAACCCGCAAAATTTAATTAATATTCTGAGAAAATGAGCTTAGTAGTGCCTCAATTTGGGTAATTTATACTAAAACCTAATAAGCATCTATTTATGTCAAGATCTAACAGAATCTGAAATTTGATGGAATTTCGTCCATTAGGTCTTGAGATATAGTTATAACAAAAAGTTTGCAAAACATAGCACAGCAACACTATATCTTGGACAATTTATGCCAAAACGTAAAAAAGCATCTAATTATGTTATGGTGTAAAAGAATCTGAAGTTTGATAAAATTCTGTGCATTAGTTCTTGAGATATAACTAGTTAAAAAAAAAAGTGTAAATTATAGCACAGCAGCACCATCAGTTGAAGGATTTATAACAAAACGTAATCATCGTGTAATTATGTTATATGTCATTTTGTAACAAAATCTGAAGTTTGATGAAATTCTGAGCGTTGGTTGTTGAGATATAGCTATCGGAAAAATCGTGCAAAATGCAGCATATCTGCACCACCTGTTGCAAGGTTAATACCAAAATGTAATCAGCGTCTAATTATGTTATATATTCTAGTGTAACAGAATCTAAAATTTGATGAAGTTATCTGCATTAGTTCTTGAGATATAGCTATCGCAAAAATCGTGCAAAATGTAGCATAGCAGTGCCACCTATTGGGCAGTTCACACCAAAACCTTATCAGCGGCTATGTATCTCAAAGTATCGCGGAATCTGAAGTTTGGTGAAATTCTATGCATTAGTTATTGAGATATAGCTATCATGAAGATCATGAAAAATGTGGCATAGCAGCGCCACCTGCTGGCCAATTTACACCAAAACTTAATCAGCGTCTATGTATATCAAGGGGTCACAGAATATAAAGTTTGGTGAAATTCTGTGCATTAGGTCTTGAAATATACCAATCTTGAATATCATGAAAAACGTAGTATAGCAGCGCCACCTGCAGGCCAATTTTCACCAAAAACCAATAGGCACTAATTCATATCAAGGTCTAACTGAATATAAAATTTTATTAAATTTCGAGCATTAGTTCTTGAGATAGAGCACCCACAAATTTTTTGTCACATACAGACAGACACACAGACAGACAGACAGACAGACAGACAGACGGACAAACTCACAGACAGACATTTTCTAAAAATAGTCAAAACGTGTTCAGGACCTTCTAAAACGTATAAATCCGTCGAAAACCGGAAGTCGAAAATTTTTATGAATCCAATACTTTCTTCTTGTAAAGATAGAAGAAAGTAAAAATGTTACACACTGTCAAACATATTCAAATTGATATGCATCTAAGAAGCACACTAAAATATGCATTTTGTAAAGTATGCAGTGAAAAGAATAGTTATTATTCATTTTCAGGGCCTCACAAAAGAATTCTATTGCATAATAAAAAAGGCGGAAATTGTTTGCGTCATATTTTAATTATGGTAAACAATTTCATGTAGAATGAAATTGATGTACGCCGCTGAGGATAAATATTTCACGCATAATATGAAGTGCATAGCATTTACAGGGACACACAAAAGATTTCAAATAGCATATTCTATCCGAAGTATTGTAGATCAAAAGATCTCGGAAAGGTTACTGAATATCAGAATAAATAATTATAGCTGGTTTTTAAATAGGTTATAGATTTTTACGTTGAACTGCATTCAGTTTACTAAGAAATGTTTGTAGAATATAGATAAAATGATATACAGAGTCACTCAAAGAACTGGATACATGGTCGCCATTAGATGATCATTTCTGGAAATGAGATTTAAGTAGTTTAAAAAGTATTTTTGTTTGAACTAAATTTTAGCAAAACACTTTCGTTTATGGAAGGTAGTAGGTACTACAGGGCTGAACAAAAGTATTCAAGTATGTTTCCTTTTATTAGTATAAATTACTTAAAGGAAAATTTCAATCAGTTAGGCGTTTTCTTTCTAAAATAAATTTTCCCGTTATATAGTTTATATATCAACTGACAGATCAAATGCAGCACTGTTCAAAAGTATTGGAAAGCATATTTGCTATGGAAGTAATTTTTATTTCCCTGGATAACGAAATTTTGTTAAAAACTTCAGGAAGAGTTGGAAAGTTTCAAAATCCATGCTTAACGCATGATTTTTCTTACTTTTTTTTATCTTACTTGTCGATGTAACAGGAAATTTTTACTAAATACAACTTATAAGACCGGGGCGCCGTACAAAAATATAAATTTCGTATTTTTTTTTTAAGAAATATTTTTATTGACTCAAATTGATTTTAAAATATTTCTTTACCTCACTTTTTATTTATTTATTTATTTTTTTTTTATTTTTTTTTTTTGGGGTGGAACTGTATGTCTATGATTAGCGGTTTAGGAATTAGCCATTAGACACCGTTGAGAGTTGACACACTGTATATTAGCATTTCTAAATTGCGTAAAAACATTTCTGAAAATAATTTTCGAATATATTCTGTAGAAGTAAAGAGACGATTTTATATGTTTAAAATTCATATTATTATATCCAAATTAAATTCAAATTATTATATTATCTTCAGAGTGCTTATACAAAATTTACAACTGGTTTCTTAATGTATTTGTAACCGCATGAATATTCGTGTCTTATGGATATATGTAACTCTATTCACTGGCAGTACTCTTGCATATGTCACATCATTTCTCAAACATTTACGCAAGTTTCATACTTATAGCTTTAAATATGGAGCTTTATATTTAAAAGACGAATACAAGCAGTTAGGAAATTGTTAAAAGGCATTTTAGTAAGCTTTCCACATGATAATTTGCTGTGCATAAATGGCATTACTGTCACTGACAGTAATTAAAGGCAGTACATATTGGCAGTTCTTATTTACAGAACTTATTGGTAGTGCCTATTGATGCTATACCTTACTTTGCCCATGTAAATATATGTTTATTTTTATTCGGCCGACATAAACCAACATGAATTTAGTTAATGCATGTCAAACTGCTTTTATCCAATTCCATTGTTATCAAGCAGAGTTTAGAAAAAAAAAAAAAAAAAAAAAAAAAAAAAAAAAAAAAAAAATGATTAAACTTTCTTCACGATTCTTTTTATTCTCCAGATCTGATATTTGGAAACAATTTTTGTTCCTTAAAATAAAATTCTGTTCTAAAATTATTTTTTAATAGCACAGAAGGTATTCTGAAAACTTTAATGAAGTTCTTAAACAAAATTTAAAAAGCAGTTGTATGAATGGTGTAGAAAACTCTCTAAATATGCTAAAATGCACATATTTAAGAATAATGTAAGTTGAATTCTTTAAAGCAAGAATTTTCATTCGTTTAAATTTTGCTATTGTATTAATTTTGTTACAAAAATTTGTAATATTTTGCAATTCTCTATTTAGTAGCAAAATTTAATCGCATAATGACTCTCCGTTTTAATTGTAATATTTAAATTAATAAAACTACTGAAGTTAAATTTTTAATGTTTCAACAGCTGCATGGATTTCAATCAAAGTAACTTTAAAATAATTAAGAGTTTGGTATATGAATTTCACATTCCGTAAACAACGTCACAGTATTTTAGCTGAATATTTTTATTTTCAATTACCTTTTACCGAAATTTTCAAATGTACTTTTCTACTTTTTTCGTCACAGATTTTCTTTTTCCACAGTGTTTTCCCATCTGAATCTATAATTCATTTCTAAATTTGCAATCGCCATCTGTAGTATTTACTCTGTTAGAATGTTTTCGCTATAAGAACGAAATGTATCTCTTTACCAAGATATTAATATTTTTATTAAAACCTGTAAAGTAAAATATATCACTCTTTTAATATATCTTTACTCTTTAAAATAGATCACGAAAATATGCGTTTGAGTTGTAATGTTTTAAATAAATCGTAATTTAGAGAAGAAAAAAAAAGCTCTAACTTTTAAGATATGAGGTAATTATTAAATTATTTTTGTCTTACTTTAAATATTAAGACAAAGGAAATATTTGTCTTTATATTTTTACTGCTATTCAATAACAGGGATAAGAATTATTCGTAAGGCTTACACAATCCGTATATTTTAATGCAATAAATTTCTTATCTTCACCATTATTTAATCGCGAATTTTTTTATCATTAAATAAGGCGAAGATTTTCATTTGAGAAAATGGTACTAAAATGCAGAAACTGTGCGAGCTCTGTGTATGGTTTAAATTTCTGCAATTAGTAATTTTTAGAATATCAACCGTAATTCTAACTATAAGAAAGGCTAATTGATATAATCATTAAATTCAAAATGAAAGAGGAATTACCATCATGTATATGATATAAACTTTAATTAATATTACTAAAAGTTAGCATTTCTTTTTTATATAATATGTTGTTTAAAACAAACAAACAAATAAATATACAAGAATACTATTTAAAGTATAGTTAATAATGTATTTTTTATACCTAGAATTTTAAAAATCAGGGTGTACTAATTTTTTTTAGAACTGAAAGAAGATCAGTAACTTAAAACTATTTTCATTATATGACATTTTTTTCCAGGATATTGCAGTTTATAAAGTGCTGCAGTTTTAAATTCTTATTTGCATTTTGCATCTGAATAAAATAAATTTACATCTTACTTCTTAATTTGAATTCTCAAACATACCATTATTATTCATTTATGTCTGACATCGTCAGTTTAATGTGAACAACTGTTCTACAGAGTATCTCCCAAGATTCTAAAGACCGCGATAATTTTCTTTCTCATATCTGCACCATCATTGTTCTGCAACCACAAACATACTTTTGTGGCACATAAAGAAATTTCAATTTTTCACAAGAAAAAGAATTTTTAGCATTTAACTTTTGTTGTAAAAATATATTAGCGGAACTATTCCGCAATTATTGTCTAAAAGTACACGTTTGATGGAAATGGTACTTTGGCCTTGCACTTTCTACTATATTAGAAGAGTAAAGTGTTTTCGAAAATTTCAGTTTAAATCGCTTGGAAATAATCATTCGTGTGCATTAAAGAGAAAAAATGGATATCATAAAGTGCTTTAAAATCCCTCTTTTTCTCTCTCTCACTTGCATTGCTAAAATACATTTGGCTGCATAAGTGTTACTTCGAATACTTTTCATTTGCAAAAATTAATAACAGTTATATAAAAATGGTGCAAAAGTTATATAAAAGTATTTTAAATTAAAAAAAAAATAAAAACTGGATGAAGGATTATCTATCTTTTCCAAATGTTATTCTAAGAATATTGTTTTATCTTAATCGATGAGAAAAAAACTTTAAAAATTAAAACTACACAAATAAAGAAAAATTTCGAATGAAATTTTTTTCTGTCTGATTTTAAAATAAAGCAACTAGATTTAAATATATATAATTAAGGAAACAAAATTACTCTTATTAATAATATTTATATATTTTGTCGGGGTCACTCCATGTCACGAGTGGAACAGCTTTTCTACATATTATTGCTGTTTTAAGAATGGTATTATATCTTAAAGTTAAAACAACTATGCTAAGCGTTTAAAAGTATTTCTGTGATATTACAAAGAATCTACGGATAATCCATTGTCTTAAGTCTTATGTAAAATTACAAGGATTACAAAGACAAAGATTCTGTTAAATAATAGAGAAGATATTTGGTAAATTTACAATAGACACCGTAAATTAACATCGTTAAAAATATACAAGACGCTGTAAATTTAATTTTAATGATAGTAATCCAATTTTGTTTTCAAAATAAGCGAATTACTCAATCTTCAGTGAGCCTCAAAGATATTTCCAGTAAATTTGCAGAGTTATATCATTTAATTTTTACACATTTTGTTTCTTGCTGCCCTAGTGTTTGAATCCGATATCTTTTGAGAATAGAAGAATACAATACTGATAAAGTTATAGGGGCTGTTGCAATTTTGTACAAAATGTGTCTTTTATCTATTGTGATTTTCAAAATTTTCTTTTCTAATATATTCGGTTGAAAATTCGTAAACGGTTTATTTTAATTTATTTTAGACCGATACATAATACCTGTTATTTTTTAATTGATTTTAATTTTTTAAATAAATTATGTAATAAATAAAAAAAGTCAATGGATTTTTTTCAATGAAAAACTTTGAATCTAATTATTTTTTTACAAAAATAATGTTAAAGAGAATTTTTTAAAATTTCCGCACACTATTTATATTTTAGTCCGCTGCTTTTTCAAGCTTCTGACATATGAAGAAAGAAAAATTAGAAATGGATTGTCGATAAAAATCCCCACTATCTCTGAGGATATGATTTTTCCCTTTCAAAATTATTCTAACAAAGAAAAAATAATGAATAAACTAAATTTTATTTTTTAACATTTCTAATAAAAAAAAATTTGCAAAATAATTTTTAAAGTATGCATTTTGAATTACAAAGATAAAAATATCTTTAAATAAAGACACGGAAATCCCCAAAGAGTATTAGATATAATAGAAAGGAATTGTCTGTAAAATGATGACCGAGAACTCGATCGAATGCATTTAACCAAGAACTAGTGTAAATTTACAGAGAGCCTCGCTTTTTGTGTGTTTTTACAGAAATTTTTAACTGTGTAATATGAAAATCTGGGAGGAGGGATTATTATTTTTAATGTATGGGTAAATGTCACACGGAAAACATTTTTTTTATGTAATGGCCAACTAACTTTCTAACAACTTATAAGTTAATAGATATAGATATTTAATTTATGTAAATATCAGTGCAGGACATTTTAACAGCTTTTCATGGAATGGCCCATCGATAGATGTTAGCAGGTAAAACTTTCTTTGCTACATTTCATATATTTTTTTAATTTTAAATTAGAAATTATTTTTCAATTATTTTTCCAGTTTATCCAAGCTTCACGGATGAGAAGAGACCAACCATACAACCTCCATGTGTAAGAAGTATTTTTATAAATCATTACATAAGATTTCGCGCACTTTATTTAATTACTTAAAAGAAAATCTGAATTAGCTTTTATACATAAATGATACAAAATATCAACAAAAATCAAAATGATTACATTTTAAAATATATGCATATGTATAAGTAAATTTACAGCTTTTAAAACATGGAAATACAAATGTACCATTTTATTTATTTGTTTATTTATAAATTTACAAATTCTTAAATTTATTAACTTTTTATTTATATAAAATTGATTATGGGAAAAAATGTTTGACTTACGTTTCAAATTCCACCTTTGTTTCAAATATCCAATTCAATTTTTATTTTTCTCTCCACGCCTACGATACGAGAACATTTATTTTTAATTTTTTTTAACCTCTTCAATCTGTCCTTCCGCCAAATATTGAATTTTTCTTTACTCTTTAAACATCCTCTTAATTTATTCTCGCAGGCGTCTGTATCGGCCTTCGAAATTCCCTGCCCTCAAGCATTCTTCTCCGAGCTTGGTACAACATTTTTGTAAACACTTTCACAATCAATGGATCACATCTTTCAGTCAAGTTGTGTACTTCACAAATTAAGGAACGAGAAATAGATGACTTCGATATTGACTGAAGACTATTTTTTATGCTTCTTTTTTAAGCCACTTTTCGAGCATTTTAAAAACAAAGGAAAAGATGTTTGTCAAATGATTACAATAGGAAATATTTGAATTTCGGCGCCTTTATATGAAAAGGTTATTAGTTTCAGATGATATGGACTTTTTATAATAATTCCGTCTATGAATTAAAGATTGATAGATTTTTAGTTAAAGTTTCAGCAATATATTTTTTAAAAGATTGTGTTCGACGTGGTTTTGTCGCCATGCTTAAAGTTTTTGTAAATAGGAATTTATCTTCAGAAAATACGTTGTTAAAAAAAACAGACAGAGAACTTCATGCAGTATGAGTAATTAATTATTAGTATTTTGTAATTTAAATAAAACATATATATATATATTTTTCATTTTATGCATTATTCTAAAAAATTTGTCCTTAGAATTATTCCTCTACATAAATCCACATATAAAATTCTATAGCACTTGATTTTGCCCGAAAATCTTAAACGTTAAAAGAACCTTTAAAGAAACCTTTAAAGAAAAAAAAGGCGTGCATAGGCATTTCAAGGGGATGAAATTTTCAGAGAGGCATATGTCTGTCAGTAATTAAGAAATTATCCTATTTAATCACTCTGATTAATCAATACAAAAATAACATTTTAAACTTAGTGGTGAAAGTCTGCCTGATTCCCCCTACCCGGTGATTTGGAATTTACAGAAGCATACCGCATTGATTTATATTTATGTTGTAAATTAAATCTACCATAGTAAAAGTATCGGGTAACAACTAATAGGTTCGATAAGATTCGGTATGTTCGTACATATGCTCTAGTTTTCCTTCTGTCAGAGCTGGAGCTAGAGTTTAGCAATCATTGATTTTGTGAAAGATCTTAAACCTTATCAAGTTTGAAGGAAAAAGCGAAAGATGTGTATCGAATTTGTTGTAAATTTGAGTTGGAAATAAAATCTACTATAGGAGGGGATATCAAGTAACAAACTTAGTTTGACATTTTAGTTAACACATACACATACAATATTTTTCCTATCAGATCTTGGATCTAAATAATAGTGCAATTCAAATGTTGTCACATTTTCCATCGAAAAATCGTTTATTAAGTATAATATTTATTTATTGGTTTTCTCATTTTTTTTCTGTAACTCATATCGTCAAAATCTTTTTAGAAAACTGGCTTGAAATTCCGGAAATTTAGTTCTGTACCCCAAAATAGCTTAGTGTATCTTTCGATTTCATTTTGTCCTTCCTTTTTAAATGACTTAAAGAGGCTAGTCAGTTCAACGTTATATATGACGTTATATATGACAATGTTTAATTCACATAGAATTGTAAGTGAATAAACTCTTGTCTGTGTGCTTACTTCACGTGCTCTGATTGCGCTGAAAAACTACTGCGACGACAAACTTTGCACAACAGTTTTAAATATATTTGTTTTTAGGGCAAGTTGCCTTTCAGCCAACCCGCAATCCGGAAAAGTCCTTATTTTATTCTTTTATTTTTTAGTCAATGGTTTTATACAAATAATTCTCAAAGCAGCAGTTACATATCTGAAAACTTTAAATCTAGCGATTACTAATTTATAAATAACATCACACATAAGTCCCGCATAAAATACTACAGTCATGAGTCTTCTCATTATGATAGATTTAAAAGATGATATTGGTCTTAAACTTATTTCCATTTGTTAACAATACAAGATTTTAACACTTGTAGAAAAAAATATTTTTAACTTTTTAAATTGAATTAAATTTGCATATTATATATTTGCGTCTAAATTCAAGATATATAACATTTTTCGGAATCTTATTCTAAACAACAAAATTAGCATGTGGCCATAAACTTTTTTTTACCAAATATACTGTTCACGAATAGCATAAAAATATAATTATCTTTAACACCGAACTTTCTTTCGAGCGTTTAAAGCATGAAACACATTTTTAAGTTTCAAAAAACGGGCTCCATTATCTAAATATTAAGTGCATGTATATCGTGATTGCCTGCCTCGGAAGTAAATGAATATGCTCATGCTATACATCAAATTCCCTCCATCACTTATCAACAGTTTCTTTTACATTTTATTTTTTTTTTTCAGATCTTGTTATGTTGCATGCAATCAGCTCTTCATTTTCGAAAGGTGAAAAGGCCAGTAAAATTTGCTTTAGTCATAAAGATTAATCATAAACTGTACCAGTTTTCCGACACTCAACATTCTTGTGGTTGATTATGCTTTGTTAATTCGTTACACACTTATGTTTTGAATAATTTGCGAGATTACTACGTTCCAGGTAAAGCAACGCAGATGGTCATTGAAAATGAGGAAATTAAGAAACAGTCGTGCTAGAAGTTTCATAATTTTTAATGGGTTCTTTAAAAAATATATACATCCATCTTTTATGTAACATATTTTTATATAATTCATGCAAGAATTGTAAGATAAATCTAAGAATATATTGCACATTTTAAAATTTTTACAAAGATGCATAATAATGTATATTTGAATGGGGGGGGGGGAGGGCTCTAAAAAATAAATTTCGATAAAAATATTCTCTCCTTATTCCGAATTACCTTTTTCATTTGAACAAATAAAATTTTCTAGAAATTAATTATTATCTCTATAGATTAAGATACGACTTTGGTCTAATTTTTTTTCCATCCAACTAAACATAACAAATGATTTTTTACAGACAATTGCAATAAATCGTATGAAACAGATGTTATTTGAATGTAAATTCTTTTTTTATGGACATCACCAATTAAATTGTGTTATGAAGAAAAAAAGAGACAATTTTATAGAACAGTCAGCATTAGATTATTTTTTAACAAAATTATTCCATTAACAAATCAATCATAACAGTTGTAAAGTTCCAAGTGGATGAAAAATGTCAGGACAAGGATTCGAATCATGGATGTCTAGCAGAAGCCGCCAATGCTCTTCCAATCGAAACATCCTGGACGTATCTGGGGACTAATTCACCCAACTAACCTTTCAGTATCACAAAATCTGATATGATATCTGAGTCAGTTCAATATAAAAAATTGAAGGTTATTTTTTGGAACTGCAATAAACGTCATATATACATACATAATTAGATTAATTTTTAACACACCCATTCAGTTGGTAAAAAAGATCTTGGCTGTTCAGCCAATCCATCCCAGATTCAAATCCTTGTCTTGACTTTTTTCATCCACTTGAAAATTTAGAGCTGCTACAATTTAATAAACAAGCTGATAACAAGGTATAAGGGTGTACACGTACAGGAGTTTTGCGATTTAAAAAATGCACATATTTGTTGTAGTTTCTTTTATTTTCAGGAAAGAACTATAAATGTGTAGGATTTTACACAAAAGCTTACATTTTGCTAGGTTAAAAATGTATTGTTTTATAAAAACCCATTGATAGACGAGCATACTGATAAACTTCTCGATTTGTGCGGAGTGTAGCACTGCGTTCTACTCAAAATTTCCCTGAGTAGTTTCATCTGAAAATAATTGGATTATATATACATAAATACATATACTACATGAGAGAAGGAGGTGGGGCATATCTTAAATTGAAATAATGCATTTTATTCCAGATGTTCAATTGACACACATGTATCAATAATTACATAGTTAAGCTTATTAAATCTATTAATATAATTTAATAATTAATGTTAATGATTAACTTGGATCTAACTTTTAGCCAAATTTGGACAATATCTAAAATAGCATATTTTAAGTGTATAAAATGTATACATTAATTATATATTTTATTATTTGTTTTATACTCTACTACTATATTAAACGGTTAAAATAGTATGTTCACATTAAATAAATTAATATTAATAATTATTTTTTTCCCTTTTCTTAACACTTTCCAACAAAGTTGGAAAGTGTTTATGATTTCAATTTATCTGATCGTCTGTCATTCTGTCTGCACTCTAACTCCCGTAAGTATACTCGGATTGCCCTTAACTTTTTTAACGTTATTGACGTTTACCCTAGCACAGACCCTATTTCAAATGAAGTTCTAGCATGATTAGTTTATTTAGAGGGACAGACAAAAGTTTACCATTACATTACGGCTTATGGAAAAAAACCGTTTCAAATGAATTTAAAGATGTTACACCCTGTCAAACATATTAAAACTTATATACATTTATGAAGTGCACTAAAATATGCATTCTGTGAAATAAGCGGTGAAAAATGATATAGTTCTTATTCATTTGGAAGGCCACAGAAAAGAATTCCATTACATAATAGTAAAGGAGGGAATTGTGTGCGACATATTTTAATTATATTAAACTATTTTATGAATAATAAAATTTATATGCGTCGCCGAGGCTTAATATAAGTTATATGGTATAGTCATGCATAGTACGAAGTGCATAGCCTTTACAATGACAAACAAAATATTTCAAATAGTCTATTCTTTTCGAAGTACTGTACATGTAGGCGAGAAGGGAGCACCTTTGAACAATTTTTTTAAAAATTAAAACATTTCTTCTTTGAATTATATTTTTTGTGTGTTAAAAATTACATAATATAAATAATGCGTTTCTTCATCATATTAACAAGAAAACAAAAGTTATCCACGTACATTAAAAAAGTTGTGAGGATTTAAAAAGCTGAAAGATTTCTGGTCAAACCTGCCCCATGTAGGGGTGCCTTTGAACAAGTAACAGGCACCTTTGAGCAAACGAATAAAATATGAAAATATTGAGAGTTTTCATAAAAAGCTGCATACGTTTCAGAAATATAAAGTAATGTGAATAAAATTAAATACCTATTTTTTATTGAAACTAATAATTTTTCTATTATTTAACCAAACTTAAATCCATCAAAGTTGATGTTAAAAATCATTGTTGAAACAACACAGAATGTCACTCCAGTTATGTTTAGTTGTGAAAACGATTTTACAATATCCTTGAAATACACCAATATGATATCTGATGCTTCTGGAAAATTAAAATTTTTCATTAACACTTTTTCTGAAAAAAATTTGACTTAAATTCCATTTTATCTAGTGCGAAAAACAAAAATAATATTTGAGAAAGAGTAAATGAAAGAGTATTAGAGGCTTTATTAGACAAACATGCTAAATAATGAATCATTACTGTGTATCCGGGATTTGCAATTATCAAGAAAATGAATGCCGTCATCAAATTAGATTTGCAACATCAAATCGATGATACATCCACAGATTGTAATACATGTATACAATAAGGAGGGATTGTTAACAGTATAAGTTCATGCCCTTTATACTCATTAACCTCTTTTCACAACCTCTTTTAATTAACCTCTTTTCACATAGAAAAAATTCTAAAAATTATAATATTTACGTACATCAACAACTCTTTACTTCATAATTTTAGATGTTCAATGGTGCCCCAGCCTTTTTATTCAAAGGCGCCTTATCACATGGAGTTCAATTTTACAACTGTTTACTCAAATCGGCTAAAGAATTTGAATAAAAAAAGCTTTTAAACTAAAGATTACAGCTTTATTTAAGTGTTGAACAATAAAACAAAATTTTAGGGATACAATATTGTCAACAAAAATCTTCCAACTTTATTTTCTTAAGTTTAGATTCAAGAGGGAGAAAAATACATATCTTGTTTAGACAACATAGTGCATACAAAATGGTGCAGCTTTGTATACTTATTGCCCTGAAGCAGTAGTAATGTATTGTCATAGATATTTTTTTAAAAATAATTTATTTGAAGGAAAATATTTAAAGTGTTCAAAGTTGCCCTCTCTCCTCTATCTGATGATGGCTGATGGATGGATGAAATATAATATGGATGATGTGATCTTTTAAGTTTCACTAAATCTGTGCATATTATAAGGTGTGTATAAATGGTATAGTTGATATACAAGACTGCAGCTCGCAAACGTTACTGAATATGAGCATAAATTACTTAAAAGTGGTTTTTAAATAAATTATACATTTTTACGCTGAACTGCATTCAGTTTACTAAGAAATGTTTGTACAATATATAGATAATATTGAGAAAGAGTAAATGAAAGATTAATATGACAGTAATATACAGAGTAATATACAGAGCCAGGCAAAGAACTGGAAACATTGACGCCTACACTATATGGCCAAAGGTAACCTGCCACTTTCGATTTTTTGGCATTTTCTTAAATATCTAGAAAAATACATGAGAATTTATCCTGAAATTCCAAGTGTGTAAATATAATAGTACAAGTCTTACATTTCCGTGAATATTTTTTCCCGAAACTCCGAGGGGACCGTCAAAAAATAAAAAAGAATGAATACCTTTTAAATAACCCTGTCAAAATTAATGTAGCAAAAGCGCTCAAACAGTAGATTATGATTGAGATGCTTATTGTAATAAACTGTGTTCATAGTTATGTCAATAGCATGCATACTCGTAGAGAAATTAAGGCTTTTATAAAAACAGTCCCAAATTTTTTCAAGATTTTTGTTTATAATTTGCAGAGTTCTTAATATAAAATAATGTTCTTTTCTGAAAATATGACAAACAACATTGTACACAATACCCTGCAATCAGAATTAAAAAATAAGACAAATTTTAAGAAAAATGAGCGGGTTTACTAAATAAATTTTCATTACGAATGCGTCAACGATATCAAAATCTTATTTGCATATTGTGTTAGCTATATGTATTGAGTAACTTTTATGA
This sequence comes from Maratus speculifer, assembly GCA_964019185.1. Lineage (NCBI taxonomy): Eukaryota > Metazoa > Arthropoda > Arachnida > Araneae > Salticidae > Maratus > Maratus speculifer. The sequence continues at coordinate 247,038,145 of OZ025293.1, read as the reverse complement.
AAGTCTCAAAACCATAGCTTGAAAATTCTGAAAATGATCGTCTATAGAATAAGCTCTAAATCCGCTGTTCCCAAAATGAAGCAAAGAATAAAAAATGAGGGGGTTTGTCCAAATGAAATAGTACTTATTGTGTATTCTATATTGACACTAATCAATGGATATATGGATACAACCCCTCAGCTTTTTGCTTCATTTTGGAAATAACGTATTTTCAGCTTATTCTATTGACGATTATTTTCAGAATTTTCAAGCTATGATTTTGAGACTTTCTCAAAAGTTTCTCTATACATTTAGCCAACAGAATATGCAAATGAAATTTTGATATCGTTGACGCATGCGCAGTGAAAAATTATTTAGTAAACCTACTCATTTTTCATACAATTTTTATTATTTTTTAATTCTGATTACAGAGTATAGTGTGCATTGCTGGTTGCCATATTTTCAGTAAGGAATATTACTTTATACTAAAAATAATGCAAATTATAAGCAAAAAATTTGGAAAAAATAGGAACTGCTTTTATTAAAACCTTAATTTCTCTGCGAGTAATGCTATCGACATAATAATGAATACAGTTTTTCTTACTTGTTTAAATATTTAAACATTATGAGTTGGTTATTTAAATAATTATAATTATATTATATTTATTTAGGACATTAGGATATCATGTAAGAAGGATTTATTTATTGTTATTTTAAAGTTGGGTAGATTTAATAATGGTAATCATTAATTAATGATTTATCCATATCAAATGTTATATATTGTTAATATTTAATAAATCACTTGCATATTATTTCTCATAATGTTCTTCATTTAATAAAATAATTTAAAATTAAAGTTATATATCTAAAGAGAGTATAAGTCATTTAATAAATTTATAATTCATTTAATAAAAAATAAATATATAATTCATATCATTTTATTGTATTTTGTTCTACGACATTATTTTAAGTAAATTTTCAACAGATGGAAACACTGTAGTATTATAGGACCACTAGGTAGAATTTTGCTGAATTATAGGGGGCACTGATCGTAATATTGAAGTTTGTATATTAAATAGAGCGACGTGTTCCTTGATCCCTTTTTTTTAATATCCCTTTTTTATAGCAACAATTGCTTGTAAACACACATGTATATTTTTGTTGCATCTTTTAGAGTGGATATCTTTAGTGTTTGGTATGATTTTTCATTTTCTATCCAATTTAATCTTGTTATTACATTTTAATATGGATGTTTCCTTCAATTTTTTCTGTGTTTAATTGTGTTGGTAGCATTAAATTCATATTATTTTGTTTTTTCATAGCTAGTACGAAGATCAAATCACACACTTTATTTGTAGCTCCAAAGTATTTGTGGGCCTGATAAATCTTCTTTGGACTACAAATTTGGATTACAATATTTTTAATTTATGTTTTCCATGTTTTAATGTGATAATTTTTATTAAATTTAAGATTACGTGTATATATATATATATATATATATACAGCAGAACCTCGATCTATCGTTTTTCAAGGGGTGCGGGGGAAAAAACGATGAATGCGGATTAACTACAAAATACGAAAAAACACAATATTTATGTCTTACTAATGCATGCAATGTATACAGTGTACTAATAAATACTAATTTGTAGTTTACTAAACTGTAAAAGAAATAAATCGAAGTTATAGAAAATTGATATTTATTTTAAAAAATCAATTTTTTTTAATTAAAAAATAAATTTTCAAGATATACAACAGACAGATAGTCTGGTCTGTAATTTCATATGCGGATGTAAAAGTTCATACAATTTCAAAAGTCGTAATTGTATCAGACAGAGTTAGAACTATGATGGCTCAGCTTCATCGGCATGAGCGTTATCCTCTGCTTCGCCGAAATTATTTTAATTTTTTGCATTATCACACATTTCTTCTATGTTTAGGACATCACATGTCGCAAAATCTTGATCTGTGGAAAAATAATCGCATCCTCTGCTATATACAACCACTCTTCATCTGCATTATTGTCGCCATTATCAACACAAACAACTAAAATGACTTATTTTAGGATAAAATAAGTAATTCCAGTTTTTGTGCCATATGGATTCGCATGACTTTCAATTTCATTTCGGTGAGGAGAAAAATGTTACAACGATGAATGCGGGAAAACGACTTTTTGAAGAACGTTGACTGCGGGTTTCGTTAACATTATTTCTGTATAATTTGTACAGGGACCGTAGAAATAAAACGATCAATGCGGGAAAACGATGGATGCGGGAACGATAGATCGGGGTTTTACTGTGTGTGTATATACATATATATATATATATGTAATCATTAATTGACTTATGGCATTCCGGAAAATTCCATTTTAACAAAAAAAAAACTATCAAATTTATTATGTTAATTTTTAACCAAAAAAAAAAAAAGATTTTTTTGGGTTCTTAAAAATTAATAAATTAAAGAATTTTAGAAAGCATCTGTCAAGAACAGGGCTAAATATATAAGCTTTTATTTAAAAGAAAAAAGACAAAACGTTCGTTTTATCCGTTACCCAGAGGTTATCCGTTACTGGTGTAAAAAACTTTGTTCCGAGAAAATTATGCTTAAAGTTTTACAACAACTCGTGAAGTATTCGACAAGAATAGTTATAGCTGCTAAATATATATTAAAAATTTTAAACTATTTCTACAGGTATCAGATGACACCTAAGGCTTCAAATTAAGATTTTTCATTTGTATGATATACACGGAAACAGTTGCAAATCATTTTTGAAATTTTTTTATTTATGTTTATTACATTCAAAAGCTTCAAGAAAAATATACATAAGTTATAAAATTTTAAAAAGGTGCCATTTGACACCAGTCGAAATCACTTTTGAGAGGAGCTCTTTAGAACGTCTGATATTCCAAAAATGAAAAAAAAATTTCAATGCATTTTTTGAAGCAGAAAAATTTCTATGCTCCCTTAATTCATGGAATTTCTTTCTGCGGGGTTTGGAAAATGGAACTGTTTTCATTGTTCTCTTTGAAATATGGCAGATCTACGGGAAAATCCCGAATTAATTTTTCATTTTCATTGACCTGTAACTAAACTTTATGTTATGTGGTATTTTATACATAATGGTCATGTATATTGCTTTATAGAGTGGTACATTAACTTAGCTGTAAAGTAAAAATTTTCAGGTTTTTTACACCTCATCCGATGTTTAATAATTTAAAATTTCTAACATATTTTTTGTCAAATATTTTTTAAATGAAACTAAAATCATATTTTTCTATAAAAGAATTTCAGCATTAAAATTATAATAATGAAACTGTATATTATTTTTACTTTACTATTGTTTATGTATTATTCAGCGTCGGAAGAATAGCCATTAGATTATTTTTATTCCCAAAATTTCAGCATTCTCAAATACACGCATAATTACACATTTATTTTCCATTGCAACTTTTATTTTAAAATATTCATTTTTATTTCCTTTTACTGACTTTACTATAAATCGCTTATATTTGCATTAAAATGAAGACCTATTAATTCTTAACAACTAGTTATAATTAGTACACAAAGTGTTTTCTATCTCACTGGATATACGTGATTTCTAACGTGAAATTACAGACTCCAAAATCAACTTTTATTTTTAAAGAAAGAAACAATTTAATGACTTAAAAAAACACCAAATGACCTGAAAGTCTTAATTAGTATTGGAATGTCGGCTTTTGATGTGGCTAGGGAATCAAAGGGAGAAAGCAATCTAACTACAGAATGAGTCAATCTTACGCTGGGTATGTGAAGTGTTTGTTAAATGTGATGAGTCAAATGGTTTTAATTATTTCTGTTCATTCTCCGTTGTTTAAAATATGTAGTTTTTTTCTGAATAGATAAAAAAAGCTACGTGCGTAGTTTTATAAATGCTGTAATTAACTTTATAAAAAATTGTACAATATAAAAGACAACAATTAATATGTGTTTACATTATGATTTATGTATTAATTACATTGATTTTGACAAATGTTCATTACAATACAGATATTAGGAATAATTTTTCAAAAACCTCATTACATTTTGATTAATTTAAAATTAAAAATATACAGTCACAGCCATATTTAATTGTCTGAAATGTCCCTCTTTATATACAAATACATGATACAAATACCATCCAATAGCTAAACAATTAGTTGATTTGTAATTTAAATTTTGCAACAACTATCGTAACTTACATACATTTTTCTAAGCACATAATTTTAGTAGATTAAAATATAAAAACGGTATTAAAAGGGAAATTCAGTGTTGAATCTTTAAAAAATTCAATTTTAGAGGTATTAGGCATTAATATAAACCTAGCAAGTAAACTGTAGCGATTATCCTAGGTGACATAGTTTTGAGAAGAGAGCATTTTTTCGTTACACACAAATTTCGATTTACGGGCATTCAGCAAAGGTGTTGAGAAGCGCAAGAGATACCTATCGTAAAAGAAGTGAAAAAGCATGGTTGATAATGATTAAAAAAAAAAAAGTCGGAAATCAGATGAGATAGTACCCGTTAAATATGCAAACGGTTCGGACATAAATAATGTATTTATTCATTGATATATTCATTGTTTAGTGTCAATATAGCATGCACAGTATGGCATGTATTGGATATTTGGATGCAGCCCCTCAACTTCTTGCTTTGCTTTTGGGAACAACGGATTTTGAGCTTATTCTATCAATGATAATTCTCAGTATTTTCAAGCTATGTTTTTGAGACTTTCACAAATGTTGCTCTGTATCTTTATCTAACATATTATGAAAATTATGTTTTGATTGCATAATATGTTTCGCATAAGAAGTGAAACATTATTTAGTAAACCTGCTCATTTTTCATACAATTTTTATTGTTATTTTTTTTTATTATTCTGATTACAGGGTATTATGTGCAATGTTGTTTGTCATATTTTCTGAAACAAACTTTTTTTTTTTTTTTTTTTTTGTATTAAACAAAACGTTTTGTCCAAAACATCTAAAATCGCAAATGACCGGTCAACTTTGGCCATATAGCGTATTTCGGTTCAAACCAGAAATTTTGTTATATTACAAGTACAAAAGATACAAAAAAAAATTGTACATAAAAAAATTAAACTATTTTAAATGAAAATTCTGGCGTGAAATATTTTTACAAAACTTGGCTAAAATTTCCGGACTTTGAAGTGTTTACAACCAATCTGGAAAAGTGGGGCACGAATCATGGTAGTATTGCAATTTTGCGAAATTCTTTCCAAATACGCTTAGCACAATGCCAAGTTTAAACCAGAAATTTTGTTAAATTAAAAGTATAAAAGATACAAAGAAGAAAATCTGTAAATAAAAAATATAAACTATTTTGAATCAAAATTCTCGTGCGAAATATTTTTATAAAACTTGACTAAAATTTCCGGACTTTCTACACTGTAAAAAAATGCCGGTACAGTACACCAAATATGGTGACAACTAAGTTGCCATCAAAAGTAGTATAACAAAGTACCACCTATAAATTGGTGTAAAAAACCACTAGCAATCGACTAGTGTAAACAAATACCACTTTTGTGGCATTTTAGTAGCCACCATTTTTGGTGCAAAGTCACAATACTACGTATTTAGTGTATTTTAACAGCAAAATAAAAAATTATTTAAAGATTACATTTTAAATTTAATACAGCCATAATTTAAAAGAAATAGTTTGACGCAAAGAGGCTGCGAAACTTACTTTTAATTAAGATAACTTATTATAACATACATTTTAAACATATTACTATTTGGTAAACAACGAAATTTCCTATATTTATATACTTAAAAATATCTTTTTTATAGGTTAATAATGCATCCAGCAAGCTAAAAAACATGTAATAACGAATTTTTTATAAAAACATTTTTTGTTAGAGATCGGGCAAACGCCATGGTCACATGTTATAAAATATTTGTGCAATAAAAATTATATTACTCGTAACTATCACTATAAGTTTAATTGGGAGTTTCTAGTTTTCATAAGATAATAACAAACATAAGGTGTATATCATCTCAAATTACCTCACAATTATACAGTTTAATGCATAACATAAAAAATGCTTACAATGTCAGCTAATAAATAAACAAAGCTGCATAAAAAAAGTTGATTGCAACTATTATACAAAAGGCATACTTCTCGTTAAATTCGGCAATGTCGCCATTTTTTTTTAAATGGCAGTGCACTATTAAAAATATGATCTATTTTTCCTCATGCAAATATTATTTAGTCTTACATCTTAACACTAGAACGCCCGGGGATTCTACTCATGTTTAATAATAATATTTCACACCAGAATTTTGATACAAAATTATTTAATTGATTTATTTAACGTAAATCTACACGGATCAAATTAAAATTACTTCAAGAAAAATTTTCTGGTTAGAATTAAAATTTAATCACATAGTTGTAGTCGAATTGACTCCTTCCGGGCGTTCTAGTGTTAAATATACAAAGAATAATAATAATATTGATTACCTTATGCTTTGCTTTTACACCTGCTATTCGAAAGTTAGGTAGGATGATTAAATGCGAAAGTAAAATGGCGCCATGTCGTTTACAAACATACGATTCGTAATCAAAACAGAAAGATAATTTCTTACGCTGAATTTGGTGTCACATTTCAATAATTGTGATTAAAGAATAAAATACCACCATTCCGAGGTAATTCTTACGTAGAATTTGATGTCTCATTTCAATAATTGCGACTAAAGTATAAAGTACCACCATTCCAAGATTATTCTTACACCTTTTTACGGAGCTACTGCTGAAAACAGTTTAGATTTAAAGTTTATTTCGTATTTCATAACCCCAATTTAAATGTAATAATGCTCCTTTGTTTTTACAGTGTAGTGTTACAACCAATCCGGAAAAATAGGACACGAATCATGGTGGTGTTGCAATTTTGCGAAATATTTTCGAAATTTTTCTAAGCACAATGCCAAGTTTAAATTTCAAACAAGGGTTTTATTTTAGCTACACTGTAAAAACGAAAAAAATTATTATTACACTGAATTTAGTTTTATTAAATGCCAAATGAAGTTTAAATATGTACTATTATCATTTTCAGTACCAAATTAAGTTCATAAAAAATAAAAAGACATCAAAAAACAGATTAAAACAATATTAAAATAGAGCTACAAAGAATAGCAATATCCAATATTACACTCATTTCCAAAAGTTAAGCACGAAGATGTAAAATGCAAGAAAATCAACAAATACTGGTTTGATTGACACAAAATTCGGCAGGAAAGTAGTATATATATTTATGCATAAAATAAAATCAAGAATTATATACTGAAAGGAAAACAATATTAAATTTTTATAAGTTATCAAATAATGACATACTGGAGACTTAAACAGAATTATGTATAAAGTGAAAATAAACAGCATAAAATGAAAAAAAAGACATTAATAGGGTATGTGATCCCCCCTCATCTGTATACAAAGTTTACACCTTGTGACCATGCTTTCAATTAGGTGGTCAGCCACCGCAGAATTCAGCAATCGCCATTCTTCTTGTAGAGTAGTTTTCAGCTCAATAAGAGTGGCTGGAGATGGGAAACGTAAACATACAGCACGGCCGAGAGCATCCCAAAGATTTTCAATGGGATTAAGGTAGGGCGAATATGCTGGACATGCCATACGCGCAATCCCTTCACTATCCAGGTAGTCATCGACGATGCCAGCTCTATGGGGACGTGCGTTATCGTCCATTAAAACAAAAGTAGTACCAACTGCTGCAGCGTACAATCTCACAATGGGTTCTAGGACTTCATCTCGATACCGGACAGTAGGGTGGGCCGAAAAAAACTTTTTTTCGATTTTCGATTATGGCGGGTGCGGAAAAGTGGCCACTGGTGGCACTCAGTTCATACAAAAAAATTGAGATTTTTTGGACATTTCCATACCCTGCCGCAAACGGCTTGAAATTTTGCTAAAATGTTCATTTTTGAACTATTTTCGAAAAAAATTTAAAAATGTTAAATTAAATTTATTTTGGTTGTATTTACTTGAAAAGGCATATTTAATGTACCAAATGTTTAAATAAGATCTGATCATGCATTATTTAATATCTATGTGTATTATAACTTAGGCTATTTTTATAGCTTTTTCGCGTATAACAGGCAAAAGTTGTATTTGTTTGAATCGATCGTTAGTTTCTATATTATTTATGTCTCTTGGTCTTCTTTATATTTTTTCTATGTGTCAAAAGTCATATATTTGGCGAAAAGACAGCAGTATACTTCAAAAACAAATCTGGAAGGTGAGAAAGTGGTGAAGCAGGAGATTAAGCGAGCGCAATAACTCGGCGTAATACTCAGGGAGTGAAGGACGAAATAGTTGAGAGCCAAAATGCGATAAAGGATTCTTATTATAGATCCTTGCTCAGTTACCTGCGACATTTGTTCAGTGTTGACGTGAAACCCTTTTGCAGTGATTATACAGTGCTTTTTGGGTCGTTTAATGTGCCATTATAGTGTTTTGTGCGTTTTATTACGACGAGCTTAGAAATGGCTAGTATATAGGACCATGACAATGCAAAGACACGCGATACCGTGAAAAGTAACTTTTTGGGGGCATCATGCATATTGAAAGAATTGCAATTGCCAACTTATGCTGATAATCATGCGCCCCTACTACTGGTTGCTTCACCATGTAGAAGCTGTGACAGCAGAGGATACGAATCTCGTCGTCAATAAAAACAAAGTCAGAAGAGAGAAATAGAAACTTGGAAAGAAGATACAGGCAGAAGTTATTGAAAGAAGGAAAATTAAAAGCATATTTTTTGATGATAGAAATGATAAAAGTATATTAATAGGAAGAAAAATAACAAGCAGCACCCTCGAGAGAAAGGCGAGGAACACATCACAGTGTTGTTTTAACCTGGTTAGGAATACTCAGGTCACTTGATACCTCGTTCCGTTACCTTGATACCTCGTCAGTCAGAAAAGTCTAACATGTGGTGACTTGGAAGATTGTATAATGATTTTGCTATTTCTTTGCCGTGACCGGAACGCGGTGATGCGTTCCTCGCCTTTCTCTCGACTGTGCCGCTTGTTATTTTTCTTCCTCTTAATATACTTTTATCCTTTCTACCATCAAAAACTATGCTTTTAATTTTCCTTCTTTCAATAACTTCTTCTGCCTGTATCTTCTTTCCAAGTTTCTATTTCTCTCTTCTGACTTTGTTTTTATAGATGACGAGATTCGTATCCTCTGCTGTCACAACTTCTACATGGTGAAGCAACCAGTAGTAGTGGCGCATGATTATCAGCATAAGTTCGCAATTGCAATTCTTTCAATATGCATGACGCCCCCCCAAAAAGTAACTTTTCACGCTATTCCGTGTCTTTGCATTGTCATGGCCCTTTATACTAGCCATTTCTAAGCTCGTTGTAACAAAACGCACAAAACACTATAATAGCACATTAAACGACCCAAAAAGTACTGTATAATCACTAAAAAAAGGTTTCACGTTAACACTGAACAAATGTCGCAGGTTACTGAGCAAGGATAAATAATAAGAATCCTTTATCGCATTTTGGCTCTCAGCTATTTCGTCCTTCACTCCCTGAGTATTATGACGAGTCATTGCGCTAGCTTAGAGTACTGCTTCACCACTTTCTCACCTTCCAGATTTGTTTTTGAAGTATACCGCTGTCTTTTCCCCAAATATATGACGTTTGATACGTAGAAAAAATATAAAGAAGACCAATGGACATAAATAATATAGAAACTAACGATCGATTCAAAGAAATACAACTTTTGCCTGTTATACGCGAAAAAGCTATAAAAATAGCCTAAGTTATAATACACACAGATATTAAATAATGCATGATCAGATATTATTTAAACATTTGGTACATTAAATATGCCTTTTCAAGTAAATGCAACCAAAATAAATTTAATTTAACATTTTTAAATTTTTTCGAAAAAAGTTCAAAAATGAACATTTTTGCAAAATTTCAAGCCGTTTGCGGCAGGGTATGGAAATGTCCAAAAAATCTCAAATTTTTTGTATGAACTGAGTGCCACCAGTGGCCACTTTTCCGCACCCGCCGTAATCGAAAATCGAAAAAAAGTTTTTTTCGGCCCACCCTACCGGACAGCCGTCACAGAGCCCAGTTTAAAGATGTGCAGGTCGGTGCGGTATCCTAATGAAATCCCTGGCCACACCATAATGCCTCGGAATGCGTGATGTTCGGTAATGTTTTGGGGCTGATTGCGTGTTCCTTGTTCACGCCATATCCTTATACGCTTGTCATCTGGCTGCAGAGCAAATCTTGACTCATCAGTAAACATGACATTGCCCCAGTCAGACACAGTCCAATTGACATGTTCCCGGCACCATTTTAATTGTGCCCCTCTTGATTGGACGGATAGAGAAACACAAACTCGAGGTACCCGGGCGTACAGTCCACTCTTATGCAATCTTCGGCGTACAGTAGCTGCGGATATCGCCTTACCAATGGACGCTGTAACCATAGATGTCAGGCGTGTGGAGGTCGCTCTGCGATTCCGCTTGGCTACAATAACAATATATCGATCTTCCGCGGGGTTTGTAACCCTTGGTCGACTGACTACGGGCCTTCGGACAACTGTCTGTGTGGTTTGGAGTTGTTTCCATAAACGTGAATTTACACAGTGATGAACGCTGAAGAAAAGAGCAACATCTGTGATCGACTGTCCTGCTTCAATGCGCCCCACAGCACGCCAGCGCTCAGAATCTTCCATTCGTCTTCTGGAAGTCATAGAAACACGTATGTTTTCAAAACAAACTGTACGAAAGTTTTAAACACGCTCTATCAGCACTTACAATCAACTTCTGTAACCCTTCATAAAGCTGGCTTCTTATAATACTGCCCTTTTCGCATATTTCTTGACATGAAAGCGCGATTAGCTGTTACCTAACATATTTGCATACTTCCATGTACCTCTGCAGTGATTTGCATCCTCTTCAATTCTGATTGGCTTCAGAAAATTAGCATTTTCCTCTCCGTGCTTAACTTTTGGAAGTGAGTGTATTTATGCTTCATATCTCGTTGAAGTTTTAATATAAGACATTCATACTTTTCGAATATACACAGCTACATCCAATCCTACATTGTATAGTTTTTACAGTCTTATTATTGATTAAGAAATCATTTGTTTCAACAATATAATGCAGTTGGTAATTCTTATATTTGTTGTTCCGAACTCTTTAGGCGCAAGTAATACTCGCTCTTGACCGTTTATTTAATAAAGATAGAAGATGTTCAAAAAATGTTGGACATTAAGTGGACATTTTGAACCGAGTTTTCCGAAACGATAGTGTTCGAACAGAAAAATATTGCCGTCCGGAGAAAATAACTGTTTGTAAATCAAAGTCTAATTAATTGAACGAAAAATAAAAACACAGATCATTCATAAATTTATTTAAAACCACGTCAGCATGTCATTTTTTATTTTAAAAAAAGGAGGCAGAAAATTTCGAGTTGTCGGGCGTGGAAAAGTACTTACAAAAATACTTGAAAAACATCTTAGTATGATTCTAATAAATTTCTTACAGAAAACATTCGTCAAAAGCGGCCAGATATAATTATTAAACTGGGTTTATCTCAAATCTTTATTTAGTTTTTGTTGGTAAAACTAGCTCTTAACTTCCAAATCTACCTCCGCCAATAGGCCGAGCCGGCGAAAATTTTTAAATTATTAATTCGTTTTTTTTTATAAAGAAACAAAATCAGATTTATTTTTGTCGAAAATTGATGCATTAATTTTGGTAAGTGCGCCATTTTTTGAAAAATATAATGTCTTAAAAGAAGTTGGTTAAAGAATAGACAATAACTTTTTTT